>OY720432.1:4162897-5648593 GCA_963082735.1 Pocota personata | reverse complement strand
ATCTACGTGAATGGTTTCACCGCTCAATACCAGATATACTAAGAGACGTGAAAGACAAACAGAAGATTAAAACGTTGATTTCCAACCTCCGAAGCGGAGAGGAACCTTAAGAAGAAGAACTTCTTTTTCGACAACCTTAAGAAAGTTTTAAAGAAAAGTAGAGTACCTATAAATCCGACTAAAACCGAACTTGTTCTGTTTACCAATAGAAGGAAAATAAACAATGGGGTCTGCGTCTGTCCATGATTAACTGGATGTACACGGCTATTGTCAAACACATCCTTACCTGAAATACAACAGACAACACCAGCTATTTTAAAATACTCACAAAGGTACAAAGATTAGCAGGAGCACAGAGATCAACACCACAAGCGGGTTTAGAGATGATGCTAAATATCCCTCCTCTACCTGAGTTCATACGATGCACAGCTGCCAAAAGTGTGATTCGTCTCAAACAATCGGGCGCATGGAACCAAAGCTGCTATGGACATGGATCTATACTCAACAGGTATATTATAACCGATCTCGACAGAACAACAGATTATACACACCCTACATACATAGATTTAGACAAGAGCTACTCCACTTTTATTCCCGAAAGACAAGAGTGGGACTCCAAGCATATTAATTAATTTACAGGACATTCAGCTCTACACTGACGGGTCTAAAATGAATATCGGAACTGGTTCCGGATTTTTTTGCGAGTCAATTAAAATCAACCACTCGTACAAACTCCCGGATAATTGTAGCATCTTTCAAGCTGAGGTCTTCGCCATTGATAGGGCTGCACAGACTGTACATAGCAAAAAACTAAATACCTCAAAGATTACAATTTTCGTGGATAGTCAAGCGGCAATCAAAGCACTAGACTGCGTGGAAGTCAGATCGAAAACAGTTTCCAGATGCCGTAATACGTTGAACAGAATATGCAACACGCATGACGTAAATCTCTGCTGGGTTCCTGGACATAGCAATATAAAAGGAAAGGAGACAGCAGATGAACTAGCTAAAGAGGGATCAGCATTGGACTTTCAACATACTCGGATATCAGTAGAAGCTCCAATAGGTGAACTAAAAAGGAAAATAGACCCAAAAGCAAGAGAACTGAATAACTCAACATGGTCCGCCAGAAGCGACTGTGTCATATCTGAGTCATGTCATATGGCCGACAGTGGATGAAAATAGAACAAAAAGCCTCTTGCCAATGAATAAAAAAGAAATTCGTATCTTGATAGGCGTGCTAACAGGACACTGCCCGATAGGCAACAACACACCCGACCACTGCCGGAACTGTCAAGATATAGAGGAAACAGAAACCATCAAACACTTGTTATGTGATTGCTCAAATCTTCAAAACCGCCGCCTCCGTCATATGGAAAACAGGCTTTTTGATGATCTAGGGGATCTCGTACAAGTTTCACATAACATAAAAGAGAAACACAGTGGACCGTAATGCCCCCGTGATAAGCACTTAAGTGTTCTTCCCTCCAACCTAACCTAGAGCAGCTGCAGGGCAGTGTGCAGCAGAAACCACTCCTATCTATCTACCTAACAGAGACGATTTTTTTCTTTTTTAAATATTAGCTAACGCCTAGAGAGCAATATAATTAATTGGATTATCTATAATACAACCTAAGCTGGAAAGACAGACAACGACAGGTAAAGGTAGATTGGTTTAGTGGTTTGAAACTCAGGTGGCATTAAGCTAGTGGAGAGCATTTTGTTTTCCTGTTATTGTCGTTTCCTTATGATTCACTGTCATCGTTACGAACAACTTGCATTTCCAGCCATATGACAACTCAGTATCTACTGCCAGTGTTGCCCCCACAATTAATTTACTTTTTGATTTATTTTATGCGAAATAAATAGAAGATTCTTCACATCAGGATTGAACTGTGAACCTTCAGCACGACAAACGATGACGCTGCCACTACATCACAACAAATTGACACAAGCAAGTCATGAGAACGAATTCCAAAAATGGATGTTGCTGACCCTGGCGACTATTTCAGTTTCTCTAATGAACACTATAGGACAAGTGATCCGCACTATTACATTGATTCTCCTTGTAAAGTGCGACAAATAAATGTATGCATCCGTATGACTCAACTTTGCATTAGTGACTCGTCATTCTATAATTTGCACAAAAAGCGTATAAATTTGTTGCTTAAATTTTGAATATTTCACAGTCATTCTCCCCGCCGCCATTTCAACGCAAACAAAGACACGGCCTTCATCGCAGCAAACAACACAAAGAGCAAAACACAAACAAATGACGACAACTCTTCTACGCCTTCTTTCGCGCACACACACACTCCATCTCTATTTATAGCACTCACCTGTACTCTCGAATACGGCTCAATGATTCTGCATAGATTCTGCTCCAGCATTGTGTCGTACAATGTACCCAAATGCGCCTGCACAATGACATCCTCGGCCAATTCCTTCTTGTAGTCCTTCAACGCCTGTTGAAAGTCGGCCAGAGAGCGTTTGTGCGAAGCCTCCGCGACCGATTTCATTGCATCGATGTCCCTTCCAGAGTACGTTATAGCCTAAAAGTTTCAAAAGATAAAAACCGAACCTAAAACCCCTCCTCGAGTGTTAAATCTCACCAACTTCCCGCTAATAATCTGATTAACATCGTCAGACTGCCCCAGCATAATCTTGCACAGTAACATGTACTTTAGTGCGGTCAATGCCCTGCCAGCGTCAACGCTATCGAAACCCTCGAACGCCTCGTAGAAATAAGAGAATCCTGTCTTGAAATCGCGCTCATCGGCTGCATGCAGAATGCCCGACTGGAGATCTAACGCGCCCTGTACCTTTGGTGGGCAGTAAATCGCATTCGCCGTAGTGCGAGCTGACGTCAGGGCAGCCCTAGCCTTTGGCAAATTACTCAGCGCATGATAGGTCTTCGACTCGAGCAACTGCACCTCCACCAATAGATTTTTATCGTCCAACTTCTTCAGTTCTTTGAGCAACTGCGAGCCCAACTGCAGTGCCTCAGTGTATAGCCCCGTATCAAAGTACAACGCAATCAGACGGGCCTCCAGCGACTGTCGCAGGAACGTGCGTTTCTCCTGCTTGGCCCATTCGATGCAATCCTTACACAATTGCACCTCTATACCCGTCCCAGCTTCCATGTCCAGAAACAAATCAACCAAAGACCTTACCAACTTGGCGGCCTTCGCCTTGCTAATCAGACTCAGGAAGGGTCTGGTGACTTTAATGAGGTCAGCCAACTCCTTGGCCTTGCCATCTTGTTTGTACAGTTCGCCCAGCTGCAGGATACCCTGCTCTTTGATGCGGATCAGTTCCTCGTCATTTTCGGCGACCTCTTGTTCCCGAACGATTTTGTTGAGAAAGTCGATGCCGTGCTCGGGACTGCGGGTGGCGAGTTCTTGCGCTCGCTCGATTTTCGTAGCACCGGCCATTATTTTCTGTTTTGCGAATGCGATTTGGAGTTTTTCGGGATTTCCTACAAAATTTTATTCAATTAAGCAGACTGGAATTTTTTGGACGATCCTTTTATGAACTTCTCGTGTTTTCTTTTGCGATGTCGTCGAGTCTTTCTTGTTCGTTTTTTTCTCTTTTCTTTTCTCTGGCCAAAAAAAATACACTTGTGTGTCAATACGTGAATTACTTGCGGTAGTGTGGACGGACAAGCGCTAGTCATTCCATTCAGGTTAGCCAACTATGACAAGTTGAAGGAAATGGTTGAATTTGAAGGAAATTTTAAGGGAGTGAATACACTTCGATGAATAAATTGAAAAAAAAATATTTTGTTGACAAAATTTGAACCACCTTTTTTGACATTTTGCGCAGTAGTGGTACACATTTTGAACAATCTTTTGATTTTTCCTAGCTATCTCAAAGATTTGCACCTTACATATATTCTACCAGCATTAGTAACTGTTCTTTTAGTCATTTCTTTTGACTAGACATTGTTTACGTTGTAAATAAGACATGAATGATCGTAGTATTGGGAGGGTGGTGTTATTTTTTAAATAATTTTAAAGTAATTGAAAATATTTTCGCTGCTGAATATTTTGGCTTTATTTCACTTTAGGAAAGTCCAGTGTCTGTGAGTAGATATTTTGCTTGTGGAACTTATTTTGAATCACCACGATATCCAGTTTATTTTTTTGCAATTTTGCTGGGTTTAGTATGATAATATAATAAGACGATATGGAAATAATGAAACCCAAATACACTTAAAGAGCTAGATACACAGTCAAATCCTGAATCCCTTTTGGATATTACTGATGCTGAAGAAGAAAACATACAACTTGCAAGCAACAATATTCTTGATTTAAACAATACGTCGGATTATGACGATATACATTAATGCTAGAATAAGGATCAATCAGAGTATTTGCATGGAAAACAATCAGCAAACAAACGCAAACAGTCAAAGGACATTAAAAGATGGTACATCTGATAGAAAAAGCCAAAATGTTTTAGACCTAGCAGTGCTCCATACCTTCTAAATGGGAGAACGAAAGGTGATTATTCTTTAATAGACTACTGTCTCAGTTCTGGAGCTTGGAGCTATGAAGCGGTAAATTTTTTAGTTCATCCAAAGAGTTTTTCTGATCACTTACCAATCTCGAGTGAACTAAATATCACCATTAACTACCAAAACGCGAACTTCAGTGAAATAAGGTGCCCAACAAAGCAAAGTAGCTAATACGCTAATACTATGTGAAGAATTTAGAGCGGTCAACCCGATGCCCTTTTTGAAAAAGTGTTCGAGAAAATAATATTTCAATAACTACTTCGAAGCAAATAATTTAATAACTGAAATTCAATCGAGATTTAGGAAACAACATTCTTGTGAAAGTGCGATTAATTTAGTGGTTACGGAAAGAAGGGTTATCTAAACAAAAGATAGTGAACTGTGTTTCTTTGACTTTAAAAGAGCTTTTGAAACGATTGACAGAAATATTTTATTATTAAACTCAAACGATATGGTATGAAAAATAAACAGTTAAAGTGGTTTTCTCCATACATTTCAAATAGAACCCAAATAGTAAAAGTAAATGAAATCGAATCGGACTCTATTAAAGTAATCCTAGGTGTACCGCAAGGAACTGTGTTACGTACATTACTCTTCATAATATACATTAACGACATGCAAAAGGCTTAACAGAATGAAAATCTAGCTCTTTTTGCAGACGATACGGAAGATTGTGATTGAAAGAAGCATAAATGAAAGTCATAGATTACTTCAGGATGACTTGGGGTGAGTAAACATGTGGCTGAAACAAAACAGATTGAAACTCAACATTTTCAAAACGAAGCAAATGGTGATCAACAGTAGGCAAGATTCTAATTTAAGAATGTCAATTGATGATGAGATCATTGAGCAAATTGAGAAGATTAAATACCTGGGGGTTATAATTGATAACAAGATTAATTTCTCTATACATGTGGATTATATATGTAAAAAAATTGGTTTCCTAAAAACAATAAGAAATGAAATATCTACTTTAAGTGCAATAAATATTTGCAATGTGATAGTGAAATCTCAGTTTGAGTATTGTTCAACGACTTTGTTTTTGTGTAATGATAGTTTGATTCATAGACTGCAATTATTACAAAATAAGGCTATGCGAAGTATTTTAAAGTGCAATAGATATGTGTCAATAATTATTTTATTACGTCTAATAATATAAACCAAATATTTACGGTCTTAGGAAAGAAGCTATTAAGTTTGCTAGACAAAAATGTATGCATACTAAATAATTAAATTAATAATTGTTTTTTTTTTTTTCTTTATTACAACTTATTAAAAAAAATTTTTCTTTAAATTGTACAGTGATATAATTAGCTAAATAAAGCTAGTAAATAGAGATTTCCATCTATCTATCTATATTCCTCAACTCCTCAATTAAAAAAAAAAGAATCAATTTTCTCCCATTTTGCTAGCCGTATCGAATTAAATCACATGTTCGCGGTAGGTTTCTTCCATTTTAATTTCCACTCACTGAATACGCTCACAACTCCCACAAAGCGAACAATTATCAACTCCTCACAGTTGTCAGCACTGTTCCAGAACTTTTGTTGTATTATTTTTTTTCCCCCGCATCAAGTGCGCAAAGAGCCATTTTTTTCGTGCAATCCTGATAAAATAGAGTGCTTCGCCGCTGGCAATTTTTCGTTTCTCGTTTCTCGTCTCTATCGGCGCTTCTCAACACAAAACAACCAAGAAATTATCAACAATTCTCCATCAAAATTTCTACTCAAAAAGAAACAAAATTAGGTACTTACATGCCGGAGAAAATGAACAGACGCATGGTAAATTCACAATTGGTGATTTATTTTTTTTTCTTTTATCGAGAATTTTTTTTTTTTTGCTACTCTAGTGCTTTGAATAGAAATTTCTGGGTTTTTTCCTTCACATTTTTGTTTACACTTGCAAAACAACGCCATGGAAATGTAGTTTTTTGTTTATTTGCATTTTTGTTTCGGGGGACTTAATATTGATTAAATATTATCCGTCGCCGGCGTTTGTTCTAGCATTACAAATTTAGTATATTCCAAAGCAAAGATATATATTTTTTCTAAACTTTCTATAAATAGGAGAACTAATTTATATAAAAAAAAAAAAAAAAAGTATGCACATCGTTCCTAACCTCACTCAATTACAGACACCGCGCAGCGCCAGTCGAAGCGTCAGCAGATCCCCCATAAGGAAAAATGGAAGAAGGTAAACTATCTACACTCGTAGCTCTCTGTAAATATGTAAGAAATTTGTGTGCTTTTTTAGAAAATCTCCAAGCTATTCACGTAGCCGCTCCAAATCGAGGTCTCCACCGCCGCCACCAAGACGAAATGGCCGTCGCCCGACTGATAGCCGGAGTCGCTCAAGGTATGTCACCACCGAGTGTTTTTTCTAGTCAAATTTTGTTATGAAATCCGTTCCCAAACATTCACAGAGCTAATGTTCAATTCAAGAACTTCGTCAGAAAACTTTGTTAGCAAATTTTTACATTTCAAAAACAAAAAACCAAAAAAAAAAATTTTTGTACTCTCAAATCTCAAAACATCAAGAAAAAAACAAAACAAAATAACTTAAAAAATTTTATTCCTCTCAAAAGGTCGCGTTCGACGCGGGATAGGCGCAGGTCGCGTTCTCGTAGTAACTATGGGTCTAAGCGACGCTTGGGAACAAGGGTAAGCGGCGATCTTCTTTGGTTTTCCCCGGGAAACATTTATAATATCTTTTCGTTTTTTTTTTTCTTTTTTTTGTATAATTTTTAGGAAAAACCAATGCAAAGTAGATGTCTGGGAGTTTTTGGATTGAGTATTTACACAGATGAACATAAAATACGCGACATATTCACAAAGTACGGCCGAATCGAACGCATTCAAGTTGTGATAGATGCTAAGGTGAGTTGTGTTTATGAATTTGAATATGCCAATGATATCAATGACAAGCAGAACATGTAGAGATTTGTAAGTTCTGTTTTGAAATTGGCTATAGAATAATTATCAAGAATTATGAGTAGAATACTCTGGAGTATGGTGTTCTATGAAAGGCTTTTTGGAACAATAATGGTTCGTTTGCTCTCTTATTTCGTTTCCTTGTAATTAACAACCACGTGCGAGAAATTGTATTTGGTGTTCATTTTCAATTACCGAGGTTTGTCATGGGTGGCTGTAGGTTTTGATTGCATTTGTCATTCGCCTGCTTGTAGTTGTTACAGATTCTTCGATTATAAATTGAAGTACATAAAGATACATACATATGTCAGGACATACTTCACTTTACTTTAGATAGTGCTACAGTGCGTGGTGGACCTGAACCTCAACTCCGATCGTTTTGCACACAAAGTTGATGCGTTGTCCCTCTGGGATGGATTTGAAGACTTTCCGGGCCAGAGCATTGATGTCCATTCACTCTACACGACTTAGCCATCTCAGCTGTATATCGTTGTATCTTCTCATCCATTCCCCGTCGATACAACAAATCTCTTTCATCTTTCTCGGTCTGCAGCTAGATTTGTCAGCTGTGGTTACGTTTTCCTCTGGGTCGCTGCTTCTGCCAAAACTGTTGATCCCCACGTTGTTGATCTTCCAACCCGCCGTGCACCCTGAGAATTCTAATCGAAGGACTGCTTTGCGATGTTGTCATTTGGCTTCCTCAGCGCAATTTTCGATACCTTACCTCGACATCCAACAGCTTCTGACTCGTCACAGACAATGATTAACGAAAGTCTATAACTTGTGATATTTGCCGAGAGTTTCTAGGTTTCTCAGGCATAAAAAAGCAATAAGTCCGTTCTGGACTATTTGATCTCTTCAATTGGCGTTTGTTTCAGAATAATACGCTGATGTGTGGAGCGGCCTGTGGACATTATTTTTGTCGTTAATCCTTAGACCAACCGGCTCTCCATTCACCTGCAGCGATTGATACATTTCGTCCAGCTCGCTGATGGAACTTGCCGGGAAACAGATATCGTCGTCGACATAGTCCAAATGATGGTTTCCATTGGATGTCATGTCTCTCAGATACACCTACAGCAGTCAGTACATCGTCTACGGCCAGTAGAAAGAGGATTGGCTACAGAATATCCCCTTGTTTCACTCCCTGTTACACTTCAAAGGAGTCGGAGAGATGTCCATTTTGCAGAACGAAACACCTTTATACTAGCAACTATTTTTGGAGGGGATTCCTCTCCTAAGAAGAGATCTCCACATGCATTCCCGATTTACCCGGTCAAAGGCCTTCTCAAAATCCACCAACATGAGGTAAAGTGGTGATTTGAACTCTTCTCGAGAATGATACGCAAGATGTTGATGTGGTCTACTTACGATCGACTACTGCGAAAGCCCGCTTGATGCCTTATAAGTGTAGTCTCGATTCTAAGCTTTATCCGCTCGAGAATGGGTCTCATGACAAAACGGGAATGCTACGCCGGTTACTGCAGTTCTTAAGATCGTCTTCTTTTTGGTTTCTTAACATTAAGAACCGTCTTTCCAATTCCTGGGATAGGTTTCGCTTTCCCAAATGGAAGTAAAATACTATCCGGGAGCTGGGATCTGCTTTCAGAAACTCAGCTCGTATGCCATCAAGTCCAGCTTCGTTGGCTTTGAAGAGATTGATCGCAGTTTAGATTTCTGCAACTTTTGTGTGCCCGGTGTCATTACCCATTTAATATCCGCGTATGTCGAGCAACTGGGGGTTCATTGCTGAATTTTGCTTGACGGGAACGTCATTAAGCAGGGCCCATAAATGTTCCTTCCATCTGCGTAGCTGATCTTCAATTGATACAATAGAATGCCGTCCACATCCAGTACAGGATGTTTGGTGTTGCTTTTTGGGCCGACAATTTGTTTGGTTATTATGTACAGTGGTTTGATATCTCTCCTTGTTGCAGCGTTTTCCCCAAGACCATCCAACCTCGTCCTTCTGTTCGATATCCGATATTCGCTTTGTAGTTCCACATTTCACTGAGCGTCGGTCTTGGCATATCCAGAAGTCTAGCTCTAGAGTGTATGGGCACAGTTTCGTATCCAGCTTCCATAAATACGCTTTTTATTTCGTCTCATATTGCGTCAATGGATGGATGTTCCTTTATGGACAGTGCTCTGTCGTTGAGGGTGGTGGTAAAATTACGTCATATGTTGGGGTCATTAAGAGCATTCATGTTGAATTTGGTTATCCTCGTTGCACAGCTGCTGTTCGTAACTTAAGACTTGTAAGTAAAAAGTGATGATCACTTCCTACGTCCTCGTTTCTTTCATTACGAACTTCACGTAGTGACTTCGTCCATCGCTATTATATTAGTGTCACAGAAAATGGGGCACAGGCATTGCTTCTTCATTTAATATAACGCCCACACCTTTTATCCTCACCGGAATACAACATTATCGATTTTTCCGTGTCTGATCTGTACTCAGCTCTTCCTCTTCACTTGGTTTCGCTTATGCGCAGGATGTTGATTTTAAGGCGGAGCATTTCACGCTCTACCGGTTCGTATCTCCCCTCACCATCAAACGTTCCATGCTCCGATTTTCGTACGTTTACGGTACCCAAAACTTCCGTCCGTAGTACTCAGAAAGATTTCTTAAATCTGTCGTCGATTTATTTATTGTGGCGTCTCGACGATGAAAACAGTGCAAAAATTACTCGAAGAATTTTTTAACCTGCGTCGTATAGTAAGCCTGCGATGATGAGGGTTGTCCAAGAGAGGGCTTTGCGATTCAGTTGTCTTTTTAGTCCAAAGTAACAATGGTTGGCAAGAGTGCGTCACCTTGTCGTAGCCATTTTCTGACATCGAAAGTCTCGGTGATGTTGTTACCGACCTTGATGGAACAGCGTGCATTCTACATCGTCATCCTTCACAGACTGACAGGGATGCCAAAACTAGACTTGGCTCTGTACAGCTCTCGTCCATAGACGCTATCATAGGCGAGTATCGATTTGGAGTTCATGGAGTTTTTCCAAGATGTGAATATCTGATCTATGTTGAACTTTCCTGGCCTAAACGACACTTGTACGTACTAACCAGATTGTGCACAAAAGGTTTAAGGCGTTCACATAATACGGCAAATAGGATCTTATATGCGAAGTTGAGGAAACTGGTACCTCTCTAGTTGGCACAATTCAGAGGGTTTCTTCAGGATCGGTTTGATGTATGCCTCGTACCAAAGTAGGATGGTCATATGATCGTGATATCAGGGGAATGGAAAAAGTACTGTGAATCATAAAGCAATGACAATAACAGCAAAACAAAAATGCTCCCCAGTTATCTGGACGGCTCCCTTGAAGTCTTTCTAGCTTACGTTGTGCAATTAAGTCTTAAATCCTCTCACCCCACCAGGGGCGTAGGGCGTCAACAACGCCTGCGCGCCATCTTGTTCGGAGTTCTGCAAAGCTTTTGAGCTGCCTCCAACGCATTTCCAAAGAGTTCCTTCTCAACTGTTCTGAGCCACGTTTGCTTAGGGCGTCCTGAAGTTGTGCGTATGTTGCAATGGAGTTGTCTTCGCGCCGTTGGGTGTGCAATTCACTGCCACTTTCGGCTTCGTATAATAATGTCTATTGGTTCTCGGCCCGTTCTCTGATAATATTGTTCGTTGCAGACACGATTGGGCTAAGAAATTCTTAAGATGATTCTTAGACATCTACTTACGAAGGTCTACAGCTTGCGTGTGTTAGTGGTATCCAGCTTCTGGGCACTGCACCCACATAGCAGAACTCAGCTTTTGCCTTCCCGATTCTGCTGTTCATATCCAGTTCGGTGCCACCGCGGTTAACCGAGACCACAAAGTTGTATACTTTCTCGACTTTCTGTCCGACAATGTTGAGATGAGCGCAGGTGTTAGAAGTGCTCAGGGCTTGTGCTTTGGCTGTGTTTATCTTAAGCCCCACTTTGTTTGCCTCAGCTTCTAGATTTTGGATCAGATTAAGGTCCATTATGTGAAAGTAGGCAAACATCTTCAGGTAAGATGTCATAGTATATCGAATACCATAGTTACCTTCCGTCAATGCTGCACGGAGTACATCGCTGATGATCACCAACAATAACAGCGGTGATAGTATACACCCCTGACGTACTCCATTTTGGACTTCAAAATCCTCCGACATCTTACCATGACACCGTGACACTTACTACCCTCGTGTGTAGCCTTGATAATAGCTATGAGTTTTTCTCGAATACCCCTACTGCGCAAGGCCAACTAGATAGCATCTCGATTCAAGCCGTCGAAAGCCTTCTCGAAGTCGATAGATACATAGTTGATGTACCGGAGACCAGTACTCAACGCATTACTCTATATTGACCGGTAAAGTGTTTATGTGGTCGTTGCAGGAGGATCCAGCGTCTGCATGTTCGACGTCGAGAGTTGAATCGAAATGTTCTTGCAAATGTCGTGCAATTAATAAGCCAATTAATTGCTTTCAAGGGATTGCTACCCACGCTTAAGCTAATATTAAAAAGCAAACATGGTAACGTGGGGTGCCCTATCTCGTTGAGCAGAGCAGCTATGCAGTCTTGCACGTAGAATTTTAGGCAGTTTAAAGTTTATGGTCGGCCTTTGCGTGACACAGTTTCTTCACTTCACACTAAACAATTATTGCGTCTAATAGAGTTATGGTGAAGTCAGGTGACTCTTAGCAAAATCACGCGTTAATTATCATCACACTGACCAATGAAAACTAAACAATTTGCCTGTTATGTGGACCCATTTCAACTTGAAAACAATCTTCTTCCGCATTGAATCATAGAACTTGTATGAGGTGGTGTGCACGCCATATGCACATCAAAATGTGCAAGATGATTCGTACCTGGTTTACTTTCGCTTCACAACTCTTATAGAGCATATTCAACTGCTCTGGTTGGTCAACGATTGTGACGTGGCGATAGCAGCAAACCCCAAGGCAGTACAAGGCATAAAAACTAAAAAAAATATTGCACTTCCCGATCCAATTGTCTGCATCCAGTTCGGTGATATCATTCGCCGAGACTAAACTTTCTATATAAAGAAGTTGTTCGCTTTTACGACCTGCTGCCTCTGTCCTACAACGCTCGTCGATAATTCGTGTTTGACGATGCCTACCCCCAACCCTCACACATTCAGTAGTACCGATGACTTAAACTCGTTATCTATGCACGAATATGTACTTACAGAATCGATTAGAGAAACAAACGTTAGTTGCCATTTTTTTGTTTTATCTTAGCTTGAATGGTCAATACGTGCGATAGTTAATAACTTTGTTCAATTCTTCTTCACAGACTGGGCGATCCAGGGGATTTTGTTTTGTATACTTTGAAGAGACCACTGATGCAAAAGTCGCAAAAGACGCCACCACAGGAATGGAAATCGATGGGCGTCGCATTAGAGTAGATTATTCAATTACACAGAGACCTCATACTCCAACACCAGGTGTATATATGGGTCGACCTACAAGGTAAGTTAAAACGAAATTTTAAAATACAAACGTGTTTAAGTTCTCGTATATGTTTTTATTTTTGTACAGCGCGAAAGAACACCTCGATTCTTCAAAAAGGTAAACAAGAAATTAAAAACAAAAAAAAAACATTTCAGGTGTTCCCGTTGCCAATAAACATAGAAAACAAATGTCCATTAGCTGATTGCAATTGTAATTCACTGCAACAGTGCACGGTTATTGCAATTTCAAGAAATTTAAAGGCTGTTCGGTGATTCTTCGAATTCGAATCGTAATTACTCATGTTTCAGTCGTATGTGTCGACTGTCCTTGAGGTAGTAGATGACTAAAAAGAATACATAGTGAATACATTTCCCTGTAAGTCATAAGGCATTTATTACGTCTACCCGCTGTTGTTATAGTGTGTGAAATCTAACTCAGTTTCCATTTGTGGCTCCTAGTGCCGTCACAACGCCTATACTTTAGTTTTCTCAAACTTTTTCCCAATTGCATTCATTTCTTTTCAACAGTCCTGCGCCATGTATTTTAGCTCTTCTGTCATCCTTTGTTAGTTAGTTCATTTGCATTGCGTTACCCTTTCGACAAGTGTGAGCAATGCAATGATTCCACTGTCGTTGAATGGTGTTGTCTATTGTTTCCTGAGCAAGCCGTACGACGAAGGTGTCGCTTTTTTTTTTTTTTTTTTTTTTTTTTATAATTTCGGAATATGAATACCAATAAAATATTTCAGGGCACGGGCGTTTGTAGAAATTGAGAGAGAGAGAGAGAAAGATTGGTGTAGTGGGTTTGAAACTTAGGTGGTATTAAGTTTCAGTAAACGCCAAGGGTGGCGTCCAGATAACTGGGGAGCTTGTTTGCTTTTTTGTCGTTGCTCATGATTCACAGTATTTTTTTACGTTCTCCTGATGTCATCATCACGATCAAGTTGCGTTTAAGCCATATGACTACCCTACTGCCAGTGTTATGCCTTCGCAGTAGAGGTGACTAAGCTTTCGCAATTGATTGACTTTTTATTTGTTTCATGCGAAATAAATAGATGATTCTTGACATCAGGATTCGAACCGTGAACCTGCAGCGTGACAAGCTATGATGTTACCAATACACTATGGCCACCCCCAGATTTAAAATATTTCGCGCAGACACCAATTCACAAGCACATGCAGCTTGTGATAGCCGTGATAATTTGTCAGGTATTGCTCCTATTATAACAACACTGACTCAAACAAGTAACGATATCCCTTAACTGATTCCCCTGATGACATCTTACGGTTGTCTAGCAAATATTTACGAAGCTCAACAAAAGCATTAACGGCTTCAAAGGTTGGCTCGCCTTAAAGTCATCAAATATAGAAGCTTTCAATCGGCTTATCCCGTGCATCTATTCGTTTAAATAGTTGCAGAGCGACGTGCGGTAGATCTGCAAAGTATAGAAAAAAAGAAAAACCTTGCTGATCACATGCCCATACTTCCCAGAGCTGGATATGGTCTAAGAATTTCATGTTCAAGCTTCTCTGGCCTATGAGGTTTGAGATAAAGATTCCAGTCTGTGAAATCTGAACAAATGGAGGACCGTCTATTGATCTTAAAGGGATCGTGCTTCAGAGATGAACACATTAGTTGATGTTAGTCTTTAGATGTAATGACAAAAGCTCGAAATTATTAGGAATACATCCAAATGTATGTATTTCAAGCGCATTCACCCACATGGGTGGTTTACCTCCAGATTCCTTCGGATTCCCCATCGTAAAACGGTCTAATAACAGAAGGACCTCTTCCTCTTGGCTTTGCTCCACTTTGTCAATTCCAGGAAGCATAAAAATCCGACTCCAGCATCCTTTCTCAGGGAGCTTAACGATCATTCCTTTTCTTCTACTCTTTGAGAAGTCTTGTTGGTGGATATTCTTCGCGTCTCTTGAAGAAGCTCGGCAAAATGCCATCAAGTCCTACTGCTTTATCGGCTTTAAGTACTTCGATGGTGATAGTGATCTCGTCTTTTTACTGGAAGTTGTGGTACGTTAGAGATCTCAGTCTCACAATGTACACCCTTCACCTTTCAAGCTGGTTTCTCATCCAAAGCAATGAACCCTCTAAGCCTTTCGCCTTGGGCTGAAACCAGCTATTGGGTCCTCCTGTCACACCTACACGATGCTTTATCTGCCTCTGTAGCCAGTGCGTTGATCTTATTGCGGCTGCGAAACTTCATTTCTCTTATTTTCATATGGTACAACTCTTTACAATCTTCGGTCCGTCTGCTGATATCTATGGAAAGTCAAGTGTAGACGCGATATGCCGACAGCAGACCTTCGGATTTAGTGTCTCAGTAGGCAGAATATGAAACTCCTAATCTCAAGTACGTGTAGGGCCATAAAGGCAACTTTGATTTAGGTGAGACGAACTACCGCGAGGATGCCGCCGCAGGTGTTAATTATTTGTACTTGGCCAAAATGTTGGTTCACAGTTAAAGCTCAAATGTCTGCTGATACTGCGAAGTTTTATGCTCAAATATGGTGCCGCCTATGATTGACGGTGTGTTCTGAGCTCTTCGTTGTCGTTGACAACTTTCGAAATTGTCTTCTTCATCTTCAGATTGGACACAGGACTGTATTATAGTGACTCTAGTCCTCTACTCCAGTCCGTAATCTGGCCGCCTCTAGCCGTGAGGTTTTCGCATGCCGTTGTTATTAGCTGCTGACTTTTATGTAGATACCACAGGATATATCATTATTCTAACTACCTAAAGGGTTAATTGACCAGCTGGAGATTCTTAGGAAGTAGAGGATGCTTCTGACGTCAATATTCGCCAGGTCGTCGAAGAGAAGGGCCCGGAAATGGAGTAATCTTCTTTTGGACAGGTACAAAGGAAATGGAAATCTAGCCTTTTAGCGGGTTAGACCAATAGGACAGTGTCCCGTGAGGTCACCTATGACATCGCTGATCTACGGTAGTTTTAGCAAAACCAATCTATTGGAGCGTTTTTGATCTAGGCTAGGCTAGATCCAGTGAATGACACGTCGTGAGAGGTTCCCATCTTTGGTTGGCTTTGCCGATTGCATCCAGCTTGAAAAAGTGTTTGCATGTAGCGAGAGGCTACATTGGTGTTGAGTTTGGTGCCTTTTCTGGCGATCTCGTCAGCCTCGTTTCCCGGAATGTCTCTGTGGCCTGGCACTCGGCATAGGTAAATGTCTCTTTACTCGTCTTACTTGACTTCCAATACTTGACCAATATTTCCAACTAATATCACATGGACTCTCGTTTAGGAGGAATCTGGCAGTTCGGAGATCTCCTTTTCCCAGAGAGGAGGATCCTTACATTGCGGGTATGGGCCATCTGTTGGTTTCTTTCTAAAATTGTTATAAAAAAAATCCATTTAATATTTTTCAAAGTTTTTTTTTGCTTTACTCAAGAGAGTACACTTTCTGATTATTTTATAGAAAATAATTTTATTTAAATGGCTGCCGCGGCTGGCTTGACAGTAGCCCGTCCTGTTAACGGGGCTCTATTTCACGAATAGCTCGATCAATATTGTGCTTAAGTGCCTGGATCGTTTCTGGATTGTCAGCATAACATCGATCTTTAACGGAGTTAAATCGTAGCTCCGCGGATGCACAGTTTTGATGATGTTCAAAACGGCTGATTACACGATTATTGAACTTAGTGCACAAAAGTTCAATAGTTGGACGGCTTGTATGGCACGTAGCGACATCTTGCTGGAACCACAGATACTAGCAAGTTAATTTCCGGTTCCTGTCCAAAAAAAATTATCCCTGTAGCACTCTCCTTTGACCGTAACGTTATTGCCATCTTCGTTTTCGAAGAAAAATGGACCAATAATGCTTGTCATTCCAAAAAGCACACCAAACAGTAACACGCTGAGGATGCATTCACTTCCCTACGACTACGTGTGGGTTTTCTGAGCCCTAAATTCAGCAGTTTTGCTTGTTTACATAGCCACCGAGATGAAAATGCGCCTCATCAGAAGAAATGATTTTTTTTTTTTTTTAGCAAAATCGATGTCAATTTTGATCTGCTCTAAAGTCCAATCAGAGAAGCGATAACAAAGCGGTTGGTTATTTTGCGTTACAGTTGGCATGGTAATATTTCGACCGAAATATCTTTTCAAAATTCGCACTGTTTTGGCAACACAGCACAGCACTCACTTTGGAAGTACATTTTCAATATTTCTTAACCCTGTTCAAGCGTAAATCGATTTATTTCGTACCGCGGAGATATGATACTGTGTTTCTGTCAATTTTTTGAGCGCGAGAGAGCTGTAAGTGATCAGCAGATGGATGGCCCATCCATTATAATTTCAAGCTTCGTTCCTAGACTAGTATTGGCCTACTAGTCAGTTGGAATTTAAGTTAATAAATGTATTTACTGAGGACCACCAAGAAGAGGTAAAGGAAGCATTTAGTTGGGAATTAGTAACCAAATCAGATCCCACAATAGAAAATTGTCCTCATCGAATACATTTAGCAATACCGATGTTCAGTTATTGGAATGTGTTTGTTTACCTTAACTCCTGCTACTGTAGTTCAAATGTCCTTTGTTTTAACTTAATACATTTTTACAGATCCTACAAAGATAGAGAATATCATGACCGCTACAGAGATGATTACCGCAGCAGGCGAAGGTCTGGTTCCCCATACCGCGACAGAAGGCGACGCTACGAGCGTAGTCGGAGTAGATCCTATTCTCCACGTAAGAAGTGAATTTATCGCGTTGTGAAGACATAACAATCGAGTCTCATTGCAGGACGTTCTCGTTACTAGTTCCCAAATAGTAATACAGCTGCTGAATCATCAACATTATTATTTATCATAACAACAAGAACTTCACTATTTTTCTATTATTCTTCTTCCTCTTTAACTGTTCTTCGTTATTTTTGATTTTATTATTAGTTTTCGATTTTTAATTTCGTGTGACATAGAATTGAATTTTTTTTTTTTTTGGGTTTTCCCTCTTCTAACTTTCTCTTAACTATTTAACTGTTAATTATTGTAGGATTTCAATTTGTCTTCTCCAGCCTCCTATTCAAAATTAATTTCTATTTATCGATAGTGAGAGAAAGAAAGAGAGAGAGAGAGAGAGAGAGAGAGAGTAAGGAATCGTCCCAAACGATTGTAGTGGACTATTTTGCCCTAAAAAAAAAAAAAAAAAAAAAAACATTAAACGGTCGTCTCCAGCGATGATTCCCTTTGAAACATTGCGCGTTAGATAAAATAATATTTTTATATAAATGCCCATGTGGGCAAAAAAGCAAAACATTCATTTCAAGCAAGTATATAATATAAATGCTCGTACGGCACAGCATTGAATGTCGTAGACAATTGATTTGGCCGATTTTTCTTCTTTTTTTTTTTAATTTTAAATCTTAATTGTAACATAAAAAATAAATTAGAGATAAAAATTCAAATAAACTTGAATATGATTGTGTGGTTTACTTTATAATAAAAAGAGAAGAAATCGTTGTACAATTTAAGTTGTTGATGTTGTTGGCTGACGTGAAGTCTTGTAGGCGATTTCCAGAGTTCCTTGGATGGTTTGCATATCGGTTTCAATGCTGCGTGCCCAATTCTCTACATCACCGAGTTCCTGGAAAAAAAGAGTGAGCGGTGATTAAACCAAATTGCTGACACTGAAGAAAAAGCTTAAGCCGTTTTAGGAGTGAGTTCAGTTGCTAAAAATAAACATGTCATAGTTTATTAATTCAGGTAAGTACTTAACCCAATTTGTGATTAAATTAAAAAAAAAAAACGTTGCGATTCATCCCTATAGCCGATGGCGTCTGTCAACACGACACAACTTTTGGAATGTTTGAAGAAAGTAGAATAGCAAGTGTCCTAACAATTCGTACACGCCCATCTATTGCTGAATATGTCTCGGAAGAAGGAGTCGCTTGGCGCTTTCGACAGACGACATCGGAAATACTTACTTAATTAGAACATACATGAAAGCGTGCTTTAAATTACTTCTTTTACAGATGAATCATCTTTTTTTTGTTTATAATTATTGGAAGAAAGCCTGGACAAAAAAAGGTAAAAAGTTTCTGTAATGCATCGTAAAACATCCAGCAAAATGTCATGTTTATGGATGCTTTTCAGCCAAAGGATTCGGAAAGTTAATAAAGGGTGACCAGATAGCAATGATAGTTTTTCCAATTGTTATGTTTCAGCAGCTGTCAAAGTTACCAATGACATCCAGCTGTCAAAATATTCAGTAAGGTTTGCCATTTCATCATGCATCGTTTGACGCTTCCCGAACGTGTGGAAATTATAAATTCCGGCTCCGTTGTAAATACGCAACGTGAATTTCGTCGTGAGGTCGGTCGTCATCATGGCTTCAGTGCGCAGGCAATTCGTCGCATCGTGGAAAAGTTTGAGCATGAGTACAGTCTTTTGGACCTTAAACCATCAACCAGACAGAGATCGGTGCGAAGTGAAGAAAACATAGCCGCCGTAGCTGCCAGTATCGAAGAAGACCCAGAAATATCGATTCGGCGCCGATCAGATGAATTGGGCATCGCCAGAGAGTCAACCAGGCTTTTTTTCCGGTTGGATTTGGGCCTACATCCATATAAGGTTGTGCTGACGCAAGAATTGAAGCCGGACGACCATAGACAATGCCGTGAGTTCGCTAATTGGGCGCTGGAAATGTTGGCTGGCGATCCGGATTTTGGCCAAAAAATCATCTTCTCGGACGAGGCTCATTTTTGGCTCATCGGCTATGTCAACAAGCAAAATTGCCGCTATTGGAGCGACTACAATCCACAAGTGTTCGACCAAGCATCAATGCATCCACAAAGATTGACTATTGGCATCATTGGATTTCTTTCGAAATGAGGAAGGATACACCGTTACCATCAATGGTCCTCGGTATAGAGCGATGTTAACCGACTTTCTTTAGCCAGAGCTCGACAACATCGATATATCCGAGCTATGGTTCCAACAAGACGGCGCTACATGCCATACAAACAACGCAACGCTCGACGTGGTGAAGGAGAAATTTGGCGACTGGGTCATCTCACGGCGAGCGTTCATCAATTGGCCGCCGCGATCATGCGACTTGACACCCCTCGATTATTTTCTCTGGGGTTACGTCAAGTCCTTAGTCTACGATAACAAGCCAACCACTTTGGACGAGCTCGAGGCCAACATTCGAGACGCTATTGCCGGAATAACGCCGCACATATTGGACCCAGTCATCAAAAATTGGACCGACCGCTGGAAACACTGCCAAAAACAAGGGAATCTGCCGGTCCCAATCCCGTTGGTAGTCACCTACGACCTTCGAGAGATGTTCGTACAAAGTCCTATTAAAACGCCCCACCATACCGTCCGACTGTGGATGAAACGGGGTTGTCCTTGTGTTTTTGATTCCGAGTAGATGACACATCTCTTGGAAGATTCTTGACTCGAAGTTCCGCTCTTGGTCAGAATGCAATTCCAAGGGCACACCGAATCTGCTCACCCAATTGTAGACGATCTGCTCCGCCACGGTTCTGGCTTCTTGGTTAGGGATCGGAAACGCTTCCGGCCACTTACTGAAGTAGTCCATTACTACGAGTATATACCGATTACCATAGTCGGTTTCCGGAAAGGGCCCTGCGATGTCAATGACGATTCGTTCGAAAGGTGCTCCTACGTTGTATTGCTGCATCTTACCTCGAGTTTTGATTCTCTGACCCTTCTAGCTGCACACACGTCGCATTTTCTGCACCAGTCTTCGACATCTTCCTTCGCTTTTAACCAATAAAAACGTTCTCGTACCTGTTCTAGCGTCTTATTCACTCCCAAGTGGCCTCCGGAAGCCCCGCCATGCATTTCCTGTAACACCTCCTTGACCCTCGTCCGCGGCACGACAAGCTGCATTACAAATGACTTTCCGTCGGAGGATTCCCATTTTCTTCTCAGAACACCTTTTTGGACATGGAGGGAGTCCCACTGCGCAAAATATGCCTTAAGGTCGGGCTTCTGTGAGAGATGTTCTGATGATCCGGTTTCTCCATGTTCTCCTTCCAGGCCAGAATCGGCTCGATATCCGGGTCTTCCTTCTGAGCGTTCCGGATCTCATCTACGCTCCAGCCGGCGATAGGTTCGGCTCATTCTTTGGATGGAAACCAGCTCCCGTTCTTCCTGACGCGCACAATGTTTACAATCCGTTCTGCATGGTCGCCGGGACAGTGCATCCGCATTAGAGTGGAGTTTTCCTTTACGATGCTGTATTTCGTAGTCGTATATTTGCAGCCTTTCGATCCATCTTGCGACCTGACCCTCAGGACTCTTGAACTGTAATAGCCATTTTAAGGCTGCATGGTCTGTGCGAAGAACGAACTTCCTCCCATAGAGGTATTTGTGAAAATGCTTCGTAGCCAAGATCAAAGCTAGAAGTTCCCGCCTTGTCACGCAGTAGTTCCTTTCTGGCTTAGAGAGCACCTTGCTGAAGTACGCAACGACCTTCTCTTGGCCATCATGCACCTGGGAGAGTACGGCTCCTACCCCGACATTATTAGCACCTACATCCACAATGAACGTTTCCCCGGGAGTGGGGTAAGCTAGTATCGGGGCATCGCATAACCGTTGTTTAAGTGCCTTGAAGCTCTTCTCGCACTCAATTGACCATTTGAATTGTTTTCCCTTTTCCGTCAACTGGTGCAGGCTCTGCGATCCCGGCAAAATCCTTCACGAACCGTCTGTAGTAGGTGGCTAGGCCCAGGAAGCTCCTTAGTTGGTGTTTATCTTTGGAGACTGGCCAGTTTTTCACCGCTTCGACCTTCTCTGGATCGGTTCTCACTCCTTTTGCTGAAATTATGTGCCCCAAGTACTTGCCTTCCGCTCTAAACAGGGCGCACTTCTTGGGGTTGAGCTTCAGGTGGGCACTTCGAAGCCTTTGAAACACATCCCTTAGATTGTCTCGGTGTTGCGCAAACGTTTTTCCTACGACGATGACATCATCCAAGTACACCAAACAGGTTTTCCATGTTACCCCTTGCAGGACACATTCCATCAAGCGCTCGAAAGTCGCCGGAGCATTGCACAGCCCGAATGGCATTACCGTGAATTGCCATAGCCCATTTCCTGCGGTGAAGGCGGTTTTCTCCCGGTCTTCTGGATGGATCTGTACCTGCCAGTAGCCACTCTTCAAGTCGAGGGTGGAAAACCATTGGGCTCCTTATAGTGTGTCCAGCGTGTCGTCAATCCGTGGCAGAGGATAGCTGTCTTTCTTGGTGACGTAATTGAGCTGCCGATAGTCCACGCAGAACCGAGTTTTGCCATCTTTCTTCATAACCAATACAACCGGTGATGACAACGGACTTTTGGAACTTTCAATCAGAACTTCTTTCTCCATAGTTCGCTGCTCCTGATTCAGCTCACTGGACTGGAGAATCGTCTCTCTCGTTTCCGCTGTCCAAGGTGATGGGAGAGGTTTTGGAGCATCACGTTCAGATATTGTTGCGACGGCGGTAATCGGCGTGCATTTTCCAGTCACCTCCCCTTGCCTTAGTTTGACAGTGTGTGGTCTCGCGTTCAAAACTCTCACTGGAACAATGGTGTTCTTTGGTTCGACTAACGTCTTTCCCACGATGTAGTTTTGAGAATGCTTCTCTGGGTCTGGTTCTACTATGTAGAATCGGTGGCTCCCAAGATCACCTTCCAGCTTCGTCCAAATGATTGTCTCTGAAGACGGCGGCAAAACTTCGTCTTTGCTGCTGACTGTCCTGAGAGTTACGGCATTCTCGTTTCCGTACACCATCGGAATCTCCACATTTCGATACCTCAGTACTTGCATCCCGATGTCCAAGATTACTTCATTTGCTTTCATGAAGTCTATTCCGATGATGCACTCGTCGCATATATCTGCCACCAGAAACCCATGGGAGAACGTCAGTCCCGCCAGAGTAATCGTAAGACGAACTTCTCCAAACACCTTCACCATTTCCTCTGTTGCAGTCTTCAGGCAGTAGCTGTTGCTGTTGTGCAGCCATGAGCTTCTGACGATATCTCTTCTTACAATGGAGGCGGTGGCACTTGTGTCGATGGTGGCTACGCACTTCTTGTTGATTAGTGCCTCCACTGTCAGGCTCGTGTTACCCCGTTTGGTTTGCGAAACTTGAATGGTGGTCCTGGGGGCATCGATTCCAGTAACCAACTTCTGCCCCGCGAAGTTGGTCCTTACGCATTTCCCGACTGCTGGTTTGGGAAGTCTGACTGACAGGATGGATGTTATCATGCTTCCTCTCTGCTTCTCCTACTTCCGCAATGTGGACAATTTCTGCCGTTGTAGGTGTCCGGTTTGGTTGCAATTCCAGCAACGGATTTGACTTCCGCGAGCTTTGTCTTCATCCATGACGGCTGTTCTCTGGCATGAGCATTCCACGACGGACATTTCCTTGACACGGTATATTCCCTGGTATGCTTGGTCCGCAGCCTTCATTGACAAAGCGAATGCCAATGCCTCGGGGAGTGTTCGCTTTTCAGCCATCCTTACAGCCATTTGCAGTTGTCTGTCCTCTATGGCCTGAATAAAAGCTTCCACCGCCATTTCGTTGATAAGCTCCTCACCGGCTTTAGGGTATGAAAAATGGGCTAGTCGCTCTATATCCGCTGGCAATTGCGTTTCCCCCAATTGGACTCGACTACGCAGCTGAGCCCTGTACACCTGCTGTATGTGTTCATCCCCAAACCGCATCTCGATAGCCTGAACCAGAGAGTCGTAGTTCTGCTGTTTATCTTCCGGGATGGTCTGCAAGAGCTCCGCAGCTGGACCCCTCAGTGCAAGCGTGAGTGCAATAGACTTCTCTTCATCGTCCCAGCTATTGGTCATTGCGGCCGCTTCGAATTGCCTCTTATAAATTGGCCATGATGTTTGACCATCGAAGATAAGAGGCTGCATCTCCTTTCTTCTCAGACCGTCAGTGGAATATTCCCGTGCTTTCTGTCTCTTTACGTTGCTGAGTTCCTTAGCAAGATTTTCGACTTGCAGCCTTCATTAACAAAGCGAATGCCAATGCCTCGGGGAGTGTTCACTTTTCAGCCATCCTTACAGCCATTTGCAGTTGTCTGTCCTCTATGGCCTGAATAAAAGCTTCCACCGCCATTTCGTTGATAAGCTCCTCACCGGCTTTAGGGTATGAAAGATGGGCTAGTCGCTCTATATCTGCTTGCAACTGTTGGAGCGTTTCCCCCTTTTCTGGACTCGACTACGCAGCTGAACCCTGTACACCTGCTGTATGTGTTCATCCCCAAACCGCATCTCGATAGCCTGAACCAGAGAGTCGTAGTTCTGCTGTTTATCTTCCGGGATGGTCTGCAAGAGCTCCGCAGCTGGACCCCTCAGTGCAAGCGTGAGTGCAATAGACTTCTCTTCATCGTCCCAGCTATTGGTCATTGCGGCCGCTTCGAATTGCCTCTTATAAATTGGCCATGATGTTTGACCATCGAAGATAGGAGGCTGCATCTCCTTTCTTCTCAGACCGTCAGTGGAATATTCCCGTGCTTTCTGTCTCTTCACGTTGCTGAGCTCCTTAGAAAGATTTTCGACTTGCTTTTCTACTTTTTCGAACTGAGTCTCTATCTTCCCGAACTGAGTTTCATGCTTCTCAAAGTTTTCATCGAATCTAGTTTCGACTTTTTCGAGTTGCGTCTCGACCTTCTCGATTTTCTCTTCGATCGCTTCGAATTTGGATTCCAAGTTCTTGTTTTGCTCATCAAGTTTGCTTTCCAGAGCATCTAGAGAATTCTTTTGTTCGTCCATTGCTTTCTTTTGTTCGTCCAGCTTAAGTTCTAGAGAATTCCTTTGGTCTTCTATTGCTTTCCTTTGTTCGTCCATGACTGACTTAAGTTGCAGGAGCAGACTTGTTATACCAGGGTCGGCTGGTTCCTCTTCTACGTCAAACTCTTCTTTTCCCCCAGTTGTGTCGAGATTCCGCTTACTGAGTTCTGCCTTTAGTTGAATTATAGTTAGTTTTCCCAATTTGCGACCCATTTTGCGCAACTAATTAACTCAACACAGAAATCGTTTTTTTTTTTTTATTGTGCAATTTCACACCACGGAAATAGTTATTCACAGAATAAGTTTTATCCCACTTCTGACACCAATGTAATATGCGAGCTACGGCTCGAGTAGATAAACGTTATTCTGTGAGATTATTTCTTTATTTTCTAGTCTATAGAACAATTCAAGTTCACACTATACTGTTCTTCGCAAATTCTTTCCTTACAAGGTCTCTTTCTTACCAAATCACTTTATCTCATTCCAATTACTTAATTCACAAATCCAAACTAATTACTTCTTCTTGTTAACTCTTAACTTTCAATTTATCACAAAATTACAACTTCGCCTATTATCACTTTTCCAATCTCTTCGTGCGGTTCGAAAACCAACTGTTTCTGCCTCGATCGCCATCTGTTCTTATATAGTCGCATTTCTGATAGCCAGAAACTTCTAGCAAATTCTTCGACCAATGGAACGAGAAAATTCTGATGTAATAATTCCAAGATGACAGCTGCAGCTAATAATTCTCTCTTAATTCCGCGACATCGTCCTAGACATAATCCTTCTCTTCCGTGGACACGAACCTCGAATGAAAAGACACTTCGGAATGTAATTTTGTGTTGCTTACTTTTGGGGCGTAGTTATTATGCTAGATTATGTTACAATATTGTAGCATAATAATAACTACGCTCCTATGTCTATGCAGCAAATTCCGAAGTGACTTTCCATTCTGGCAGAATTTTGGTTCGAACTGTCCTTTCATTCGAGGTTCGTGTCTGGGACGAAGTCTCCACAGCTCATGTCAACGAAAGAGACGAATAATATCAGGGATAAAAGGGAATTATAACTGCAAGAATTATTTCCCTTGTTCCAGTGGTCGAAGAATTTGCTAGAAGTTTCTGGCTATCAGAAACTTCTGCTATATAAGGACAGATGGCGATCAAAAAAAGACACAGTTGGTTTAGAACCGTGGCGAAGAGATTGGAAAAGTGATAATGGGCGAAGTTGTAATTTGGTGATAAATTAAAAGTTGAGAGTAAAGAAGAAAAAGTAATTAGTTTGGATTTGTGAATTAAGTAATTGAAAGGAGATAAAGTGATTTGAGAGGAAAGAGACCTTGTAAGAAAAGAATTTGCGAAGAATAGTATAGTGTGAACTTGAATTGTTCTATAGACTAGAAAATAAAGAAATAAATTTCACAGAATATCGTTTTATCTACTCGAGCCGTAGCTTGCATATTACAATATGATCGATCTCGTCAAATGTTCGCTGCCTTGTGTGTTGAGACCTAGCTAACCTTATAGCAGGCCTACTCTGGAATCTAGACGTCAATATCCGTTTCCCATCATACCTACGCGGTACTCACGTATGCTTCCGGTTGGTTTGCCGGAGTAGGGAAAGTTAGTGTTATTAGTTGGCGATTTGTAATCTGCTGAATCCCACAATCTTATCTCGCCCACCCCCAAGATGTCCATTTTGTATCGCATGAATTCTCGCTCGGGTTGTAGAAATCTGGCGACCCTCTTCGACTTCCACGGGGTCGAAGAGGGTCGTAACATAATAGAATCCAATCGTTATCCATTGTCGCAGTTTCCGAAGGAACTTCCAGGTGGCAATAGGGGCGACTATACAGGTGGTAAAGTAATGAACGTGGAGGAGGGTCCACAAATAGTCACTATTATGCCACTTTTTCAGTCTGCTGGACTGCAACTAATGGGGATTTGTTGAAGGCAAGTCGACGCGCTCCACACCTAAGGATCTTGATTGAAAAACACCGAGATGCCTCGAAAGATCTGCATATGATTCTCATCGACCTCGAGAACGTTTGATAGGGTTCTATGGATCTCACAGAAGGTCCCAGAGTTTAAACCGAAACATGCACGAGAACACGAAAATGTCAACGAACCAAACGTAACCTTGATATTATTTACGGACGATGCAGTTGTCTGCAAGCGGAGACGCGCTAGATTTAAAAAATGCACTTAATAAATACGCATCGCAATGTTGGACAATGTACGAGGCAAAGTAAATGTTAAGAATGTCGGCAGAAGTAACAAAAAAAGTTTATCTTTGAAAAGCTCCAGGTAGACAGGATTAGTTGGTATTGCCGCGTGCAAAGGCAACCACAGGCAAATCCAATAAAAAATTCATTACCAGTTCAAGTTCAAGGCAGGAAAAATAACTATTGGATCGCACAAATGATAAAAGAACAGCAACGCCTTGGCCTGAGTTACTATACGATTCATGACCGAGCGGCATTCAGACGAATTTTGAAGTCCTCGACAATAGTCAAGCCAATAAGCGAAGCATCAGAAATAGAGTAAAAATTGGAAACTTGTTATGCATATAAGTTCGTACAATGAGGAGAGGGCTAACAAAAAGGAAAAGAAGAAGATTAAGTAAGGCCTAAAGCTATAGACTATAATAAAAAATAAACGAGAAGGTCGGTGAAGGTTCGGCTAGAGGAGGTTCGAATCTGGACCACACAATGGTCAACAATTCAGTCCTGTCCTTATGGTACTTCTTAAATTCAGTATAGCCATGAACTTTCAAAAGATCGCTGATGAGAGATGGAGCGTACTCACATCGTACCATGTTTCAATGATGGAAGGACGCAAATATCGATGACGGAATCTAGTCGAAAGGAAATTCGTTGAAAAATTCTCTCACAACTGTGAGGGAAACTTGTCGAAAACTATGAGGGAGGTAAATTTTACGACAGGAATCTGGTCGACTTCACTAGAGATTCTTCTCCTTATGGTTCTTCTCCGCTCCGGAGGTTGGAAATCATCGATGCAAGTGTTTGTTTATTGCTGACATTTCTAAACAAGTCTGCCGTTGAAAGATTGAGCCATTTTCTTAAATTTGATAACCATGTCACTCTCGGTCCTCCGACACTCCTGCTCCCTTCGATCCTTCCTTGTAAAATTAGTTGGAGTAGCTGGTATTTGTTGTTTCTCATAATGTGTCCTAAGTATTCAAGTTTTCTTTTCTTGATTGTTAGCATTATTTCTCTTTTTCTTCCTACTCGTCTTAAGACTTCTATGTTAGTTATTCTGTCAACCCAGGAGATCCGTAAGATTCTTCTGTACACCCACATTTCGAAGGCTTCTATTTTTCTTATCGCTGTTCTTTTTAGTGTCCATGTTTCTGCTCCATATAATAAAACCGACCAGATGTAGCATTTGACAAATCTTATTTTCAGATTAAGATATTTTCTTCACTTTGCAGAATGCTGCTCTAGCTTGTTCAATTCTGCACTGAATTTCTTTGTCGGGGTTTGCATTGCTGTTTATTATTGTTCCCAAGTATTTGATGGTGTTCACCCTTTGTACTTCAACATTGTTTATTTTTAATTCATAATTTTGTATTTCTTGACTTTTATCAATTACTATGAATTTTGTTTTACCTGCATTTATTTTCAACCCGTACTTGTTACTTTCTACGCTAAGTTTGTTCATAACAGTGTTTAATTAATTTATGGTACTTGCCATTATAACCGCGTCATCCGCGTATCTAATGTTGTTGAGTAAGACTCCGTTGACTTTAATTCCTCCATCTGGGCTTACAGCTAGGTTTTTGAATATTTCTTCTGAATACATGTTAAAGAGAAGTGGTGATAATATGCTCAATTATTCTGGCATCATTTCTGTCTATGCATTTGGCTCTTAAAATTTCCATCATTTTATTATGTTGCACTTTATTGAATGCCTTTTCATAATCGACGACGTTCATCTCTAAACTTCGTTGGATTATAACATTGAACGCAAACAATGCCTCGCGTGTTCCAAATCCATTCCCAAATCCGAATTGAGAGTCGCTTATGCCTTCTTCGAGCTTATTGTAAATCCTTCTGTGAATTATCTTCAAGAAGATCTTCAATGTATGACTCATCAAACTTATTGTCCTGTAGTCAGCACAGTTTGTTGCTTTATTCTTTTTTGGAAGCGTGACAAATGTTGATTTCAGCCATTCATCTGGAATTCTGCCGTTTTTGTAAATAGCGTTGAAAAGCCTAACTAGTGTTTGAATGTTTTCGTCTTCAAATAGTTTGAGAAGTTCACTCGGTATTCCATCAGGGCCTATCGCTTTTCGATTTTTTGCTTCTTTCAACGCTTTTATGACTTCCTCTTTAAGTATCTCTGGTCCTTCGGGTCCATTATATGGTTCTAATTGACTTCTGTCGTCCCAGAAAAGGTCTTCGATGTAGGCTTTCCAATGTTCCTTGTTTTTCAGACTGCTACACACAGTTCTATGTTCAACTCCTGAGATTTCTTTTACTTTTTTATGAAGGTTGAAGCTGTCATGGTTCCTGTCGTGTCGCTCTAGCTCCTCTTGTAGATAACGGTTCTTTGCCTTTCTTATTTTGATTTTAATCAATCTGTCTATTTCTTTGTATTTAGTTTGGTTCTCCTTGTTTTCTCTTTTTCGATCCATTAGAGATAAAATCTTGGGTGTCATCCATTCTTTTTTCGGTTGTTGATTTCCGCTGCTTAGGTATTTTTTGCTCGTATCTATTATAATGTCTTTTATTTCTGACCATGTTGAGTTGATATTTTCGTCAACTATTCGGATTGTGCTTAAGCGATTAATGTTTTCATTCATCTCTCTCCTAAGGTTGTTTTTTATTTCCTCATTTTTTAATAAATTAATTTTTAGTTTTTTCTGTTTAGAGGTCTTTACAACTTTTTCCATTTTTATTTTGATTTTCGCTATAATAGGATTATGGTCTGAAGCAACATCAGCACCTGGGTAGCATTTTGTTGATTTTATTGAATTTCGGAATCTCTTGTTGACGATGATATAGTCTATTTGATTCCTAACTATTGAGGCTGGGGTGTGCTGTGGAGATGTCCAGGTATATAATCTCCTTGGTGGGAGCTAGAACCAGGTGTTCATTATTGTTAATTCGTGTAATTGGCAGAACTGTATAAGTTTTTGGCCTCTCGCGTTTTTGACTCCTAATCCATAATCTCCTACAACATCCTCAACCCATCCTTTCCCCACTTTAGCATTAAGGTCGCCTGGAATAAATGTGATATCCTTCTTTTTAGTAAGCTTGATTGCTTGCTCAAGTTGGTTGTAAAATTCCTCTATAACCACTTCTTCACAACCACTTGTTGGCGCATATACTTGGATGATGTTCATTATTGTGCTTTCTGCATTAAGTTGCATAAGCATTACTCTTTCTGATAAATTTAAAACTCCTATTACTGATTTTTCCATTTTTTCTGAAATGAGTAATCCTACGCCATATCTATTTTGGGTTGTGTCCAAGCATGAGTAGTAAAATTTATGACCGTCTTTTGTTATAACTCCACTTCCTTTCCATTGCACGTCTGCAATACCCATAATGTCTACGTTCAATCTTTTTGTTCCTCTGACCATTTAAGGTCTGCCGGGGACTGAGGGCCATTTGATATGTTTGTTTGTGCATGATGATTTTTTTTTTTTTAGTTTATTACCTAAGAGAAGTGGTTGCCCGTTGCCTTCTTCTCTTTCTAATTTTTCTGAACGAATTAATTTCTAATTGAATTTTTAATTTAAATGTTTTCTTATTTTTCCTATACCATGTTTGTCCGTTGTCGTATGGTCTTTAACCTTGTTCTTGCCTTGTCTTATATCGTGTTATCCTCCTTAGGTGCTTTGAAATGTTGTTTTAGGTCGTGATCGTTGTTGCTGGTGAATTTTTGGCGTACTCTCGTATGTTTTCTACTCTTCTACCTTTGCTGTCTGATCGTTTCTGTTTTTTGTTGTTCAGTTCTTGAACTATTAAACTTTCTTTTGTACTTCTTACAGCTTCTTGGTTTCCTTCTGGGGATCGAGTTCTTTTCTGGAATGTCTCGTTCCCAATCTCTATTTAATCTTTTGCTTTGGATAGGTCCACTTCTTTTCCGTTTACAAATATTTTGCTTCCTTTAATCTCTACAGTCATTCCTTTATCTCGCAATTCTTGTGCGGTACTTAGTAACTCTTTTCTTCTCAGTCGTTCTTGTGTCGATGTATCGTTTTTTGTGTATAAATTAGTGCCTTTGAGTTTAGATTTTACTTGCATGATTTCTGTCTTTTTGATTAGGTGTACTAATTCTAATAGGATGGGCCTAGTTTTATTAACCGATTTTCTTCCTATTCGTTTAATGCAGTTTATATCAGAATCAAGCAATGTTATATCTAGTTTCGTTTTCATTAGATGTTTTGCTATGGCTCTCAGTTTTTCTTGGTCTTCATCCTCTTCTTTGATGTTAAAGATCAATATATTGTTCCGCCAAGCTGCTCTTTCATTCATTTCCTTTTGTTTCTTCATTTCTTCTTTCAAGTTTTCTAATTCTAATTCAAGAATTACTATTTTCTCTTTCGCTTCATTCAGGTTTTTATTTACTTCCTCATATTTGTTATTAATTTCCTTCTTTACATCTTCTCTCAGTGCAGTTGTACTGCATCTAGCTGTATTTTCAGTTCTTGCTTTAAATCATTTTTTATATCTTCTTTAAAATTATTTAAAGCGTTGATCATTTCTTGCTTTTCCATTTTTTTTTCTTAGTTAAATTAAAAAGAGAAAAAGTAAATTTGTTACCTGTTTTAAATAAAAAATAATTTTTTTTTATTTTTCTATTATGCAAACCCCTCTCCGAGCACTGGTAAAATTCTATTGTTCTATTCCGTTTAAGCTATTCTCCTCTAGATGTCCTTCTTTTCAACTAGGGGATTAACACTTTACTAATTGGCTTTTGTTACGATTTTTTAGGTTATCAAACTCAAGGGAGTCTCAAAACTTTCAATCTGTAAAACTTGCGAAATGATATTAAGATGAAACAAATTCCACTTTACACGACTTTCACTTTGTTCAATTTCCACTTTTCACTCCTTTTTTATTCTATACACTTTATATTTCTTTAAATTTTGGCTAATTTTTCTTCCGCTATAATAATACACGACTTCACACTAGAGATAGTGCAGAACAAATCGGTTGTTGTATTACGATTAGTAGACTGCCAAGCTGAAGTATGAAAAACAGGAAAGGGGTTGAAACATCCAAATTGTATATGCGCTACCTTGAAATAGAAAGAGTGTAGCGAGGGGCTGCAACAAGACATAACGTAAGGAATATTAGAACTTCTGCCGCGAGTGAAGCGTGTCTACTGCACCTTTGACATGACCATAAACAAAACAAATAAATAATCGGGTGAATATTTGTCTGTCGGGCGCATGGCTCGGACTCATTAGGCAAAATTAAAAAATATAATTTTTAGCCCTTTTTTTAGCTCTACCAAGTTTTAACCAAGGGGTTTCAAAGGGTAGACATGAGCAATCTATGAAAACACCTTATCCACTGTTTACCAGCTCCCTAATCTCACCTCCACGCAGTGAACCGTAACGGGCTTCTGGCAATTAAGAAACTGACGCTCCAGGTTGGGGGTTATACGTCGGGGCAACTTCCCTACCATGGAAAAATATAATAATTTCAAAGCAACCACAATCCCCGGATACGGATGGATCTACTGTTGACGACCTCAACAAACGAAATAAGGACAACCTGCTTCGGATCTGCACGTGGAATGTTCGAACCCTTAACAGACCGCGTGCAGCCGAGCAACTACCAGAGGGCCTAGACTGCTGTAAAGCAGATACAACCGCCATCCAAGAAGTATTAGGCTTCTGACACGTAAGCGATCGTCTCATGATAATTCGCATTACGGCTAAATTCGCCAACATAAGCCTAATATGGTCTTATTCCCCCACAGAGGATAAAAAAGACGCCACTACGAGCTCCTCGATAAAACCTATGAGCAATGTCCTAGATATAACGTTATAATTGGGTGTTGGGCGATTTGAAAGCCAAAATTGGAAACGAGGACATCTTTGGTGAGACAGTTGGTAAACATAGCCTTCACGACACCACGTCTGGAAATGTACTTGGTAATTGACTTTGCAGCATTGATCACATTGCGATTGACGCAAGGCATGCCTCCAGCATTATGGATATCCGAACCTTCCCAGCGGCCAGCATCGTCTCAAATAACTACCTTGTTGCAGCCAAGGTACGAATGTGGATATCCCAAGCGTCACAAAAAAAAATTACTGTGAGAAGAAACAACGTCGAAGGCTGCAATCGCAAGACAATTGGAATCTTTGCCGAACGCGTTTAACAAATTCTCGCTACGACTCCTATGCCGGCAGACAGCGTTGCTGCAAAGAAGGACGAGGGCTGCTCACAAGGTCTACGAACAAATGAGGCGGGAAGAACATCGGCTTCTCCCAAAGAAGGAGAAAGAGAGAAAATACAGCGAAAATTGCGCTGGCGTGGTCAAGCACTGTGGAAGCCAAATGACAACATTGCGAAGCAGTCCTTCGAATGGAATTCTCAGGGTGCACGGCCGGTTGGAAGACCAAGAACAACGTGGAGATCAACAGTCTTGGTAGAAGCAGCAACTCAGAGGGAAATGTGGCCACAGCTGAAATATCTAGCAGCAGACCGAGAAAGTTGGGGGAGATTTGTTGCCGTCCTATGCCCCTTACGAGTCGTTACATTTTTACACCGACGGTACAAAAACTAACGACGGGGTGGGTCGTGGTGTCTGCTCTAATAGGCTTAATCTAAACCTCTCTTTTCGTCTTGCAAACTACTGTACCATGTTCCAGGCGGAGATAATGGCAATAAGGGAAGTCTTGTTTTGGCTGAAGAAAAACGTGTTATCAACCGCTGATATCCGCATCTTTTTAGACAGCCAGGCAGCAATCGAATCCTTGGAATCATCCTCCATAAATTCTCTAACAGGTCTAGACTGCTGATCGTCTCTTATAGAGATGGCGGAGCAGTTCAATATTCGCCACATTTGGGTGCCGGGGCATAGGGACATTCCAGGAAATTGTAAGGCTGACGAACTTGACAGACATGGAATAACAATACCCATTTTACAAGACAAAAGTTCATTGGGTATGCCGATCGCTACATGCAAACTTACAGCTGGATGCTATTGGAAGGACAAATCCTAGGTGGACAAGTGGTACAACGTGTCAATAGACAAAACAGATTTGACCTAAGCTGGATCTGATACGCTCTAAGAATTTGATTTCTCTCAATAGATTGCATATCAGCGCTGTAATTGGTATCATCACTGGACACTGTCTAATAGGCAAGCATGCAACAAGGCTTGGCGTATTCTCAAATGATTTCTGCAGAAGCTGCAAGGACGAGGAGGAGGAGGATACTATTCTTTACCTTCTTTGCACCTGCCCAGCTCTCTCTCAAAGGAGGAATCTCCTGTTAGATTTCTTAGGGACCTCCTATGCTTCACCAGATGCTCCCAATAGTTCAATGAGTATCACAATGGACCTGTTATTGGCCTAAGTGTGTTGGCTTTTAGCTCATAGCCACCTCAACCTAAGCCCCACACGGGTTTAAAAGAAATTTAATGTGATGGACACAGTACAACAAAAGGAAAACTGTCTTGCACCCTACAACAGGAACCACGATGTTTCCATATACGATTTGGTATGCGTCCACCGCATCAATCTGACCTAACATGGAGCTTGATGGGTAATATTTCATCCAGCAAGTCTTTCGAGTTAGAAAGCGGTTATAAGTCTCCACTTTCTGTGATGTGAGGAATTACTTGCACTATATTCTTAGAATAGCTTTGAGACGATTTTTCCTGAGGCCATGGCGATGCTTTGAGTTGTCTGGGACTATACCTGCATGGAAACTTGAATGGCAAGGCAATTCCCCGCCCATTACTAACTCGCATAACTGGAGGTTTTAAACAGAGTGGCTTCGGATTAAAGAGACTACACTATGCTTACCTTTAGTGCACTGCTGAAATTATCGATTAGTTGCAACCACTGATGGGTCTGCTTGGCAAAGTTTGTTGCACCCACGTGTAATTGTTTTGCCTCAGCATCCAATCGCTTTTGATTCAGGTAAGCTTGCGCTACACTATGGTAATCAATTTTAGTACAAAACAAAAGGTTTTTGTCATCATGCTACTCACCCCACATTCAAATGATCGACTAGTGCTTGTGTGAGCTCATTGGATGATTCGATTGCTTCTTTACGGCGAATTTCTAATAAAAAAAAATTATAACTTCTGTCGATATTAATCATTTCTTTTACTTGCCTTGTTCTTCTTTACGTTTAGCTTGTTTAGCTTGATGCTCCCTTACCATTGAATTTAGCATTTTGTAATTATTTTAATTAATTCGCAATAAATTCTTCTGATAAACAAAAATCTTTTTGCAAATTGTCAAAAACATCTGATTGTCAGCATTATAGTTTTGCACACCTACGCCAGGTGGCAGTGTGTATGCTTTGAAGGCAAACGGATATTCCGGTTTCCATTGATAGCAGTTACATCTCAAACCAGGGATGATACATTAAGTTTCTGACCCGACCTGTGCAGGTTCAAGAGTGAACGGGGAAAAGCAACCAACAGCCACCACGAATAAAAGAAAAATTAACAAAATCGAAGTTTTTTCAACCACTAACCTAAAAAGGGGTTTCTGCTTGGTAGTCTGTTGATATCGAGGAGTTGGAAATTTAACTTAAAAAAAAAAAATAACACAAAGCTACAATCCGAAACCGGGAAGTCTGCCGGCTTCGCGAGCTATGGAGACGAACACCGCACGGAAGTCCACACAAAAGGCATATAGCTTTTTATATTTTCTTTATTTATTTCAGCGATGTTAACAAGTGAAAATGTTTGGACCATCGTTGAGTAATTCTTCTTAAATCTGGCTTCGAATTCATTTAGAACTTTTTTGTTTCTACTCATTGCGAGATTTTGTTAAATCCTTTGTTGCACCAAACAATTTAGTCATAACTTCCTTTTTGTGTAGCTGAAATATTATTGACTTCGTGACGATCTTGGGAACGTCAGTTGTTTCAAATATATGATTGAACTCTGCTGTAAGCAGAAATGTGATCATCTCTTGGGGCTTTCTCGGCTTTTTAGAATTTTTTATGAAATGCTGCACTTCATACAAGGATAATGGTGCATCCAAAAACTCGTCAACAAACTAGGCTGCCGCATATTAAAAAAACTGGTGAGATTTGTAGAGCATTAAGTAGCTTATTAAAGTGTTTTTTTAAATTTTGGTGACTACAAAGATCGAGCAATGATACTATCCGTTTATAAACCTTAAGGATTTCCCAAACTCGGCAGATGATCTCGACATATTTAATACGGTAATTTTTTGTTGCTCAAATGCTTTTTTTGCCTTACAGAGAGGTTTCTATTCTTTGTTTGCTTCTCCATAAAAAGACTTGAAAGTCCTAGTGATAAAAGACCTCAAGAGCCTCAAAAAAGCAAAAATATCAGTATCCTTCCACCTTTCCGGGCCGACGAGCTGGCGAGGTGAGGGTCTGCCCTTGACAGATCCCTTGCAGAGGTACTCCTCGCTCCAATGGGAATAGTTAGACACAAACCTTTTCACACTTTCTCAATAGCAAACAAAAGGTGGAAAAGTTTTCAGAGTTATGTCATTTCTAGGCAGACCTGGCCAAACTGAGCCAGAATACAAGAACTTGAGAAAAGGATTCTGGTAGACGCTGCAATAATTATAGCGATAAGGACAAGTTACTGGCCTGTAGAGACTCATGCATCTAGACTAGGCATCGTTTTTAACACACACTGCCGTAGTTGTAAAAGCATAAATGAGAAGGGAACTTCTTCTGCGGGTATCCGGCTGCCGACCGACATCGAGCCCGACATTAAACTCTAGGCAAACCTATTACCACCATCCAATAAATATTGTGAGTTGCTGTACTCAAAATGGTGCTTAAGTTCTAATAAGGCTGCAGAGCAGTGCGCAGCCGCAACCACTCCTACCTACCTACCTACACCTGCATAGCACCTACCTACACCTGCATAACACCTACCTACACCTGCATAGCACAGTGTGCAAATACAAATCAGTAGCGAGACCATGACTTCAATAAGTTTAATCACTTATGCGTAGCTCCACTTTCGCCTAAGTTTTTCGGAAGATGTCCGGTCCAGCCCCAGGGTATTGCCTAGATCTGAATTTATCGACAAAATAACCAGGGTTCAGTTCAGAATCAAGAGGAATCCTTACTATACCAATTCCCAAGAGTGCAACATCGGAGACAGGTTGAATATGAAGGCTTGCAATATAGCTCGTTCGGTCCAAATTTGTAACTTTCACACCTCTTAAATTGTAATCATTGTTCTACAATCTATCGAGGAAGATAACACTAATGTGGAACCTAAATGTCTGCAAAGAAATTAGGACTTCCTCCACCCATTCTGACAGATCTGCCAATCCATAATCAAAGCATGTGACTTATTGAAAAAAAAGGCCCCAGGCTAAAGGTCTAGCCAGCGGTCTACTGATTAAGGTGCTGAACAACCAATAAGGGAATACTTACTACGAGTATTAGATGCTCAAATTTTTATTCATACCAACCACTACCTTAACTCACCTTTGATTTTTCTAAGATTTCATTTCCAATTAGTTAGAAAACATTTCTTTATTTTTTTTACATTTATACAGTCAAAATCCGTTTAAACTTTTAAAGATGAAACGATAAAGAACACAATACAATAAAATTGTTACTTCAGCTATCATAATTCGCTTATCACAATTTTTCAAGAAACAAATTTTAAAAAAAGAAATAAGAACATTAAACGAGCACACCTTCACTCTTAATCCTTTGCTAATTGCTATTAATATTATTGCTAATGACATGTCCTTTTTCTTTCGAAAAACTTCTCAATAACTTAAATTGTAGATTAATAATAATACAAATATTTTGTGCTAAAAGTGTTACTATTATACATTTTACACTTTAATTTACAAGACGAACGATACAATAGTTTATTTACAGATATTTTACATAGAGATATATAATTATTTGTTTGTGTTTATGAATTGTTATACAAAAATAAATACGCAAATCAATTTGTTGTTGTTGCTTGGTTATTAAAGTCTATTATTTGGTTAACATATTGTTTTTTTTTTTTTTTTTGTTTAACTTATTATTTATGCGTTTCTGTTAACACTGGTGGATGGAGTTGGTTAAATTATTCTAAGGGCGAATTATGTAAGTTTTAATTTTAACTGACTGTCTGTTATTAAAGAAAATATTACTAAAAGTCTTTGGTAAGGTGTGGCATGAAGGCCTGAAATTCGATTTAGGGCAGGTTCTATCTGTATGCCTATATAATACACTGACAACATATCTCGGAAATAGACTCTTCCGTGTCAGACAGGGAAACGAATATTAGCAATTTAAAGAAAATTTAGATGGTGTACCGCAAGGAAGCGTTCTTGGTCCGCTTCTGTATCTTGTATATACCCGCGATATACCGTAACAAGAAGGAACCATCTTAGCTACATTTGTAGATGCTGTCCTAGCATAGGAAAGGCGATCGAAGAAACAACTGTAAAACGCGAAGCGCTCTGAATAATATACACCCGCTGGTGTTGGCCCGCTCCTGTATTTTCTATATATGTATACCCTCAATATACTGTAAGAAGAAGACACCATCTTAGCTACATTTGCCGATGACACTGCTATCCTAGCAGTAGGCAAAATGATCGAAGAAACAACTGTAAAACTGCAAAGCGCTCTGAACAATGAAATTTAATGATTTTAAGATGGAATAGGCTCATCGAGATGGTGAGATGTGCTTAAAAGAATATGTAATAGCTTGGCACTTGCTGACGTTGAGCTCCAAAAAATTACTATGGCACCAGACTGAAAATCGGTTCAAATCATCTTGCAGTGAGAGAGAGTCGGTACGAGATGATATGGTTCTGACGATTTTCATATCATCCGCATACATGTTATAGAAAGATGGGAGTCATCATCGTTAATTGTCAAAATGAAGATCATTGGACCAAGATGGCTACCTTGAGGGAATCCCGATGTGTTTTAATAGGGAAGATCTGAAGAGAACTTTATATTGGCGTTTTTCCAAGTAGGATTTGATCTATGAGATAAACCCCGATTGAAAACCAAAAGCTTTAAGTGCAGAATGATTGCATGCGAAATTTTGTCAAAGGCTTTGCTGAAGTCGGTGGTAACTACATCGACTTCATTACCATCTTCCAAAACGCACAGAGTGCTAGATACAAACTCGGTAAGGTTGTTCTTAAATAATCCATGCTGGTTCCGTGAAAGAATAGTCTTGCTGTGAAAAAACATGATGTCATAACGAATGCTTTCAAAGAGCTTAGGTGTGCACGACAGTTTAGTGATGGGCCGGAAGTTGGATATTTCACTTTTACAACATTTTTTTGTTAGTAGGGATTATGTACGAATTTTTCCAGATTTCGGGGAAAACTCACTGCAAAATAAATAGTTGTAATAGAGTAGTAAGGGGGTGGACTAAATAGTTCACCCATTTTTGCAGAACTACAGCGGGTAGGCCGGATACATAAAGTTTTGATTCTATTCGGACTAAAGAACCGCGAATGGTTGGCATTTTTAATTTGCCAATAATCTATCTCTTCCTCCCTAATCTTTAATTGTTCCCTATATCCTTTCTTCTTTCTCCATCACTAAATTAATAAATTTGAAAAGGACGTAGGTTTAAGTGATATCGTGTTGGCTACAATTTGCTTCATTTTATTCTTACTTTCCTAAGTTATGAACCTTCTAAAATAGCAATCAACTGCCCTAACGAATTTCCCAGTTTCAATACAGAAGTACCTACTGTCCAGCATTTTGCATTTCAGTCATAATTTCTCGAAATATACCTGTAATCATGGTAAAAACTTCAAATTAGTACCATTAACAACTACGGAAACAAGGCATGCCTTGAGTCATGACTCAAAAGCGACTAAATCGTTTCTATACCTTAGACTAGATATTTTCAAATAAAAATGTCTTTCTTATAGTGAATCGGTTAAATTAAGAATGTATGTGGAGAATTTGTAAACTACTTGTAAACAATTGTCCAGCGAATGTCCGGACTAACGATTCTGTTAAACGATTCGGTTAAATTAAGAATGTATACTCTGTTCGGACTGTAGTAATACAATTTGTAAACTATTTGTAAACAAGTGTCCAGCGAATATCCGGACTATCGATTCTGTACTATATATGTATCTATACACCGACCAAGTTGAAATACATATCATGAGAGTTGAACATCCCTGTTCTCTAAATCGAGTCGATGGAAATTTCTGTGACAAGCAACATTTCATATTCTCTAAGTCCATAGGGCTGAGAACTGTAATTTTGATGACAATATTCTGAAAATCGTAAGAAATAGAAACGACAGACAAAATAGTTTAACTTGTTTATAAATTTGATATTTTGGTAAGAATTTCTGCCATATCTCCAAGAAGTTTATTGCGAAATTGTCTCTTATAGCTACTACCTCTTTGCGGGTGTGCACACAGGACTGACGGGTTGGATTTTTTTTGACGTTTACAGGCAAAGGGGGAAGTGGAGAGGTAACATATTACGTCAATCCGGATTTTTAGATTTTTTAAAATTTTAGCATTTTTTCTGACGTTTGAAAATGTCACTCGACAAAAGTGTTTAAAAATAAATTGTGAAAATAAAAAAAGAATTCCGTATCACTGCTATCACTCATTGTGTAATTAAATTTCTTCAGATTTGCAAAAAAAAGAAAACAAACCAATTTGATAGACACTGACAATTAGTATATCAAAAACAATCCGCGGATGTGTTCAGACAGGACTATCAGTCTGAACACGAAATGTCAAAAAGAAATCCAGTCCGTCAGTCTAGTGTAAACACCGTCTTTAGAATAATGGTCTCATTCACCTCCATTCGTATAGAAGGGTTATCCAAAAAAATAGATAATAGTAACACATTTTCAGGATTTAAGTGACAACCCATTTTCATTGAGAAGTTTGTCACCTTGTATGACTACGGGAATATAAACAAAAGTGAGATGACATTTATCCCGATTCCATTGGTGTGTCGTGTTGCCAACTTTCAACAGCGGTTTTAGTACTTTCTTGTTGCATATAATTCTATTATAAATCTGTCAAACAGGGAACAGAAATTGTGGTGATGACACTTTGATAACTTTAAGGTTCGAATACATTTGAAGTTAAAAAAAAGAATACCCTTATTTTTTTAAAAACTTCTTGTTTCATGTTTAACACTTCTTGATAAAACAGAATAATTTCCTTATTATCTCTAAACCTTTACTATAAAATTTTATAATAAATAGGAACTTCATTTTGAAGTGCTTAAATAAAATTAATAACAAAAATCAATCGATTCAATGCACTCGTATATTTGTAAAATTTACTATCTCTATAATTTTTTACTAAAGTTTATAGATATTATGCGTCCATGTTATATGATTTGTATCTATTATTTGTGCATTATTGTTTTGTAGTTTTGTGCATGTCGCCCTTAGAAAACCAACTCCATTTGAATTATTACTAATTGAAGCTTTAAAATTTTTTAATATTTTGCTAATATAAATTTTAACTGAAAAATGAAAAATAAAAAATAAAATTTTTGGTATCCTGATTGTTACTATTTTTCATTGTAAATTAATATCGTTTGTAGTTCTTTGTTTACCACTGTTGATTCTCCATTTGTTGTTGTGCGTAGGCATTCAGTTTCGCTTGTATAGGTGGCGCTGGTGCTCTTGGTTTACGGGGTGCTTCTGTTGGGGCCGATGGTACTGAAGGTGCTATTAAAAATTGTTTGAGGAAAAATATTTTCTTTTGTAAGACAATGAGAAGGTAATTTTGGAATTTTCGTGCCAATTTTTTCTATTCGAAATTGATGGACATTATTTTGAGAGAAAAGAAAGAATGCAACTTGCAGAACATTTAAATGCTAAGAAAATGAGAAGTAAGAAACAAAATTACAATGAAATTATGACGTAAAACAAGTAAAAACATATTCAAGGTATAAGAGTCTCTGCGGGCTTACCATATCACCATTGATGCAGCCCCGCCTGTGGAAAATCAACTAAACTGGGGTTGAAATTTAAGAGCTAACCAATTTGATTCAAAAGAGAAGCGAGCATACTGCCTGACTACTTTGTGTCAGTACTACGAATGTGGTCGTGTAAATATTTGTATTACGTAGATCGTTAAAAGTAATATTTACTAACACCCTTATTCCTAAAGTCTAATCTCGCAACGAAGTTTTCGTAACTGGACAGATTTTATACATATTCTCTAAGTTGTTTGTGGTGAGCACTATCACTTTTTGTGACTATTTCTATATTCTGTGAGTCGTAATAAAAACAAAAATGCATTTCTGTTCACAAGAAAATGATAATTTTCGACAAACTGGGTAAAAAAAACCTTATACAAACGGTGGGCCATCTGCTGGTTTATTTTTAAATTACATGTGACACTGACAGCTCTTTCGCGCTCAAAAAATTGACAGAAACACATAATCATATCTAAGCGGTATGAAATGAATCAATTTACGCTTGAACAACGTTAGGAAGTATTGAAAATTTATATTTTATATTTTCAGGAAGAGTGCTGTTGCCGAAACAGTGTGAATTTTGAAGAAAAAAGAAACATTGTTGGCTATAGGGTGCCATACAAACCGTCCATTGCTGGCCTCCGCGGAGCTGCGATTTGATGCCGTTGGACTTTTTTTGTGGGGTACCGTTAAAGATCGATGTTATGCTGACAATCCTGAAGCGATTCAAGGACTTAAGCACAAAATTTATGGAGCTATTCGTGAAATAGAGCCTTAAATCATCGAAAATATACTGTAAAATTAGGTTAACAGGGTAGGCTATTGCCAAACCAGCAGCGGCAGCCCTTTAACTTAAATTATTTTCCATAAATAATCGGAGTGTACTCTTTTCAATAAAGCAAACAACGTTGGAAAATATTAAGTTAATTTTTTTACAGTATTTTTTAAAAAAAAACAATAGATAGTGGCCCACCCTTTATATACTCTTTGCTTCAAATGTATACCTAAGTGGTCAGACCTACCTTAGCGTCCGCTACATTGGTGTGGTAAACAAAGAATAAGAAAGTCACTATAGTCCAACGCCTAACTGAACGTCATACAGACGAGCTATCTGCGCTCTATCGCCATTATAACTCTCAACGTTATTCTGGGCTTACTTCCTGTACAAGTTCACATGAAAGCCAGAGGCTTTATTATGTTCAATCATTCTTATTACCTAGGTATTGTAACGACAAAATTCCGTTAAGTGTTACGATTTCGAACATTTCTATGGTTATCGTTACGAGAATGGTATCTGTAATACCACACCTCACAGTGTGTCGTTAAGGGTTAATTGTCATTTGCCATTGTACTTGTGATGTGAATTGCCGGTAACAGGGCAGGCGATTTCATTTACAGCGGAGGAGATTCTTATTTTAGGAGGAGCGCGGAAGATATACCGCGACAGCAGTAGAAGTGGCAGCCTTATTCCAGTCTGTACAAATTAGGAGAAAATGATACTTGGTACGTGTTCCCTATTCATTTGCAACAAGGAAACAAAGGGGATGGGAAAATATTCCATTGGTATTGCATAGCTTATAGGTTGTTTTCGTTTGCGCAAAAAGATTTACACAAAAGTCGTTTGTAAACATACAGTGACCGTATTGTAGTAATTGACCTTCACAAAAGAGGCGATATATTCCAGACCTTGTAAGGTTAGGTTAGGTTAGGTTGGGGGGCTCTGCATCTCGAAAGGTGCGTACACGGGGCCTATTGATCCATTGTGATACCCCTTGGGTTATGTTACCGCATCTAACTCTGTTTCTAGTTGGCTGGTTCTTACTTGTGCTCCTTATGCATCTCGTTAAGTTCATCAGCGAAGCATGTGTCAACTCACAAAGTTCTCCAAATATTTTGTTTTCCATATGGAAGAGGCGACAGAGTAGGCGTTTGATGGTTTCTATTTCTTCTTCATCCTGACAGCTCCTGCAGTAGTCCGGGGAGCTTATGCCCAGCCTATTGGCCATAGTGCCGATCGTGCAATGTCCCGTCAGTACACCTATCAAGATGCGGATTTCCTTTTTCACCATAGCTAGTAAGCATTTGGTTCTCCCCTCATTTAATTGTGGCCATAGGCTGCGGGATATAACACAATCACCTCTTGATAACCAAGCAGTGGTTTGTTCATTTGAGAAGCTAGGCCAGGCTCTGTATGAACTGTTAGCGCCAACATTTTTTTTTTTTTTAATTTATTTGAATCGAATAAGTCGATAGATCACATCTTTAAGTGTCACTAAACTTAAACCGTAGAGTGCTCCTTACTCTCAGTAATTATTCAAATATTAGTCACAGTTGACGAGTAAACATTCCACATTTAAATTGAATTTTAAAAGATTTCTGCACAATATCCGTAAGCCAAATTACAAACAAATTAAGGACTGACATCACAATATGCATCAATTGCCACCTTTTGAGACGTTAAAAACAAAAAAACGAAGAGAGAATATGAAATAAAATGTGTCATGCCAACCCAAAAAAAAAAAAAAACGGAAGAAAAGGACCAATAACAAAACACAACAAATGTATTCTACAAACAAACAGAGAATAATAAAACAAATGCAAATGAATGTTTTTATTTTCTTCTTTTTTTTTTCCACATGAATATTTTTATTGTTATGCCATTTTTAATTCATTTATCTATTTCTTTTGTGTTTTTTTTTTTTATATAAAGCATGCTTTGTTAAATGTTAACAAGAAAATGAATAAAAATAAAGAAATGAACAAAACTAATCTATTCATATTTATGTTTATATAAATTTATATAAAAAAAAAAGTTTTCTTCATTCAGAAAAAAAAAAAAAACTTCTATAAAATAATTCGTAAAAATAGTTATATAAATTTTATACAAAACATTAGTTCTTGATAAATGAAATAATAATAATAATAATAATAAAAAATAAATTGTTAATTTTGTTCTTCTAATTCTATAGAAAATAATAATTATTAAATAACAGGTGAATATTATAATAATTATAATAACGAATAACGATGATCGAAAGCTAACAGTAAAAAAAAAGGAAAAACTAATAAAAAAAAAGAACTGTGTTACTTCTTTAGTTTCGCAATACATATTCTACTTCTTTGCTTCGTAATGAATATTCTTTAAGTTGGTTTTTCGCTTTTTTCTTTTTGTTTACATACCGTTAGTTGCTTTAACTGCATTACGACTAGGATACATTTTTTGGATGTTTAAGAACGGTGGCGGAGCCGGGAACTCGGTAACATTGTGAAATCGTTTACCGAATTTCGATTCTAAATCTGTTACCAGTCGACTAACCACGGAGTTACCACTGCTATTTTGACTGTAACTGTTGCTGTTAGTTGAGGTGTTAACAACGCTAGCTGCTGTGGCGGCTGTTATTGAAGGAGTGCGCATCGATGAGTGCCTCTGTGGTGGCACTGGTGGTGCGCCCGTCTGAAAAAAAGGAAAACAAACTTATTTCGGTTTTGAAAAAATGCTGTATGCCAATTTTGAATTTTTTACTTGTACCTGTTCCTGACTATGATACAAAAAATATCACTGCTATTTTGGGTTCAACACTCAACTATTATTTTCTGTAAATATCACTAAAATAGCTTTTCGTTCACGCGAAGTCTCAATATTTGATGTAAGCATATAACTGTTACAGACAATAACGCGTCAAAAAATACAGTGTTGTCTCCTGCCAATGAAGCGGAATACGAACGTGGTCCAACACACAATGGATGGAGTTGATCTTGAGGAATCTAATGGCTTGTCAATGCTTGGTATGTATGCTAGCCCAGGCCGTTGATGGTACCAGATTACTGATGCTATATGCCTAGGATACTTTAAAAAGGTGTAAAAGTTTTTTCACTCTTGCGGACTTGGCCACAATCTATAAAGTTTATGTTCGTCTGAAACTTGAGTATAACTGACATGTTTGGGCGGGAGCTACCGTTACATGCTTGAGTTTACTTGATTTACAAGCTTGTAGTCTGATCGGTGACCAGTGTATGAGCAGCCAAATACCTTCACTCGAACACCGTCAGAATGTTAGATGCTTAGCGCTTGTGTACCGTTATTTCCACCATAAATGTTTGCACGAAGTATATAGTTGTGTCCCGCCTGTTCGTCTGTATAATCATAATACACGTATAGTCAATTCTGCACATGTATGTACTTTAGAGGTTAGTTTCGCCGATCACCATAGGAGATTGTTTTTTAGCCATTCAACACGAATGTGGAATAACTTGCCTTCCTCAATATTTCTAGAAACTTACAATTTGTAAAGATTTAAAATTAACGCGCATCGTTACCTCACTCTATCTTCTTATTTGTTCAGTCTTTAACTCTTCTCTACAGCTTTTACTTCCACTCTATCACTGGGCTTTACAAACTTCAAAGAAGACAGTTCTAAGTGGTAGAGAACAAAAAAAAAAAAAAAAATTGCTCAGCTCAGTGGCAAAATTAATCCCTTTTCGGTCTTAATACTTATTTACGTCTTAAGGACTACGCTAAATAGAGAGAAGGAACAGTTAATAATTTTGGTGTGACGTTTAGACTTCAATCGTTTCTCTGAATTTGGTCTCAATTTTTGGATTTTTTACGTGCAATGTATATTATCGTCCCGCTTTGGTACTCGAACCCACAACCATCGGAACAACAAACCAAAAATCCAAAGAATTTGGCGTGAATTTTAGAGCCGATAATAATTTTTAATCGTCTGTTAGGTTGATATTAGCGTGATCTAGACCTCATCGCATCTTGTTTTTTTTTTTTTTTATAATTTGCACGCGCCAAAGAGTATGAATACCCTTTTATTATTTCAGAGCACGGGAGTTTGTAGACAGTGAGAGAGAGAGAGAAAGATTGGTGTATTGGATTTGAAGCTCAGGTGGTATTAAGTTTCAGTAAACTCCAAGGGTGGCGTCCAGATGACTGGGGAGCATTTTTGTTTTGTTGTTATTGTCGTTGCTTATATGATTCACAGTATTTTTTTTAGTCCTCCTGATGTCATCATCACGGTCAAGTTGCATTTTCAGCCATATGACCACCCAACTGCCAGTGTTATGCCTTTGCAGTAGAGTTGACATAAACTTTCGCAATATAACAACTTTTTTTAATTATTTCATGCGAAATAAATAGACAATTTTTGACATCAGGATTTGAACCGTGAACCTGCAGCGTGACAAGCGATGATGTTACCACTACAGCACGGTCACCCACATCTCGCATCGCTTCACTTGAAAATAAATGGCGCCCAACACAGACTTCTCGGTTCCCGGACAGAAGAACCACAAAGGAGCTGACAGGTGGTGAGAGCTCAAAACAGCACCCAGTTCCTTGCTTATCTCGAATGAGGATCAGTTCAGAAAGTTAAATGGAGTTTTACACCCCGACACTGAAGGTGTTTAGAGCAACAAATACCCGAAACCAATTTGGGTCTTTCAGCAGCACATAGATCCAAACCTCTATCAAAGCACACAACAATCGCCGTTTCCTTGGACTAATAAGCAATTTTGTAATAAAACTCTAAGACCATCATCGCAGTCCTGCTTTGCGACACAAAAGTACGGACTTTATCAAAGGCGGCAATTATCGTCAAGGCTTTGACCACTATGATCATTTGCTAACAGCTCACACTGGGCCTGTCTTAATTCTTACACACTTCACGACTGTATATTCTCAAATGTTTGCCAGACGTGGGAACGTAAACATACTTTTTGAGTCTTCTGCTCAACTGAACCATAGAGCTCACTCGCCAGTTCCAGAGATGCTCCTTCTTTAGGTGATCGGGTAGATATAATCGGCTGCCATAGGTAGATTAATAATGTCACCCTATACTGGATGCCAGACCACATTGGAGTGGGAGATAAGGAGGAGACCGATAGGCTGACGGTAACCTCAACTCATAGCACTAGAACCCTTCACTGAAATTGGTGGGACATGCAGACGACCGGTTATCTTCTGAAGAGCTGTAAGGCACTAACTCGCAAAAGAGTGATCGAGGTAGAGGCAGAGATAATTATTTATTTATTTATTGGTTAACAAAGAACCGCTGTATACGTAAGAGCAAAACACTTATTAATAGTACAGGTAGCAAGTAAATATATACCAAAAAAAAACAACGATTTCAGGAAAACTTAAAAGATACAAAAGCAATTTAAAATACACCAAGTAGACTTAAAGAATAAAAAACAGGAGTGTGAGTAATTTCAGTTAGGATACATAATAAGAAAACCACACCGACGAAAATTGTCTGTATTCGATTATAGACCTCACCTGGTGAGCCAGATGGTTCCAAGGACGAACAGCGTGAATAAAAAACTGTCTGCAGGATGTCAAGAATGTATGTATAGATTGACGTATTGTAATACAGCGGGTAGACCGAGAGAAGGTGAGTTTGTTTGTGGTAAAGATACTAAGGTTGCTGTCTGTGAATAATCTTAAAGAGCAAGATACAAGACCGATATTTTGGGAAAGCATCAATGTCGCAACCAAGAAGTTTGCGACGTTCATATCTACAAAGATTTTAAAACATAGCGAGCCGTCGAATTAAGTGCCCTTTTTAGCTTTAGAAAAGAAGCGTAATCACAGTCAGCAAAGAGTTCACAGCCAATGGAAATAATAGGTTCAAAGTGTCAACGACGATATCTTCTATTAGGAAAGTGGATGGCAGCTGGACTGATTTGCACGAGGAGATACTGGCCGCGTTGGTTAGTAGCGAGGACGTACGAGCATAATGACCTTTCAATGAATCTGGCTAACAAAGGGATGCTGACTCTTCTAAAGCGCTTCTTTAATGATTCTGTCGAAATTCGTATCTTTATCTCAACTAACTTGGTATTAAAACTGCAAGTATGTAGTTAGCTAAAGAGAAAGCTGTTTGGCGAGGCTTGCTGGTTAAGGCCCAGGTCCATTCCAGATTTCAGCTTACGACTCAAGCTCTTAAAGGACACTGTACCATACTTTTCAGTATTTTTTTGTTATTGCTGAGCATTTTCATCTCTGCGGCTATGTAAACAAGCAAAATTGCAGTATTTGGGGATCGGAATACCCAGACGTAGTCGTAGAGAAGTGAATGCATCCTCAGCGTGTGACTGTTCGTGGTTTGTGGAATGGCGACATTATTGGACCATTTTGCTTCGAAGATGAAGATGGCATGATAATCGATTTTTTTTTTGCCAGAAAGTGAGGAAATGAACTTGGATGATCTCTAGTTCTAGCAAAATGACGCTACGTGCCATACAAGACAACGGGCAAACGATCTTTTACGCACTAAGTTCTATAATAGTGTAATCAGCCGTTTTGGTGAAGTTGCTTGGCCTCCGCGGAGCTGCGATTTAACGCTGTCAGACTTTTTTTGTGGGATGCCGTTGGATGGTATTCGTATTGTTCTTGGTCAAAAACTCACGAATAAGGATGGTATTGAGCGACGGTGCGTTATTGTGGTGCAAAACCCACGAGTTGTTTGCCCATAAATCTGGTCTTTTTTGGCGAATTGCTTCACGCTAACGTCTCATAACGCCCAAATAATAAACCTTGTTGACTGTCTGATCTTGCGGCAAGAATTCAAGATACACACCACCGTTGTAATCCATGAAAACCAGAAGCATCGTCTTTTTTTCGACTGAAAACAACTTGGTTTTTTCGGTCTTGGCTCATTCGGTATACGCCATTCACTCGCCCGATGCCTGGATTGCGTTTCTTACTCATAAACCAACGCCTCGTCTCTAGTAATTATGCATTTGATGAATGTTGGGTCGTATTCAGCCTTCAATCATTCAGATTCAGATTCAATTTGATGCAAATTCGTTGTTGCAAAGTTGATCTCATTTTTAAAATCATAAAAAATCGAAAACACACACGGAGGCAGGTGCATTCTGGACAGCGTATTTCCAAATGCTAAAATTTGGAGGGAATGTTAATGACAGATATGACAACCTAAAAAATCGCGAAATAAGATGACTGAAAGCACCACACGGTAGTCATTCCTGCAACCTTTTGATCAAGGTGGTATACTGCAAAATTTGGGTTGACAGGATGAACTACTGCCAAGCAATTCAAATTAAATTATTTTCAATAAATTACCGGAAACCGTACTCTCTTCAATAAAGTTAAAATGGATTTTTTTGTTATAGTAATTTTAAAAATTAAACCAACAGATAGCCCACCCTTTACAAGTAGTGTGAGTGATTAGTGTGTTGTGGTCATCAGAGCAATTGGATTCATCTCTTCTAATCAAGCAGTCGTAGCTCCACAAAGCAATTAATCACCATCTATTAATCTGGGCCTAACAAAATGAAAGCATAAATATGCGTCATCTTGATTGAATGATGATTTACGTTGGAAGCCGTCACCGCTAACCACAATTCGAAAGCCTTTTTTGTTTAAATGCCTACAATGACTCTGACTCATAGTTTTAACCGCATGATGACTGCAAAACGTGATCTAATGTCAGGAGCACTACGAAACAGCACTGCCAATTATATCACTTTTGACAAACGAGGTCACTCTGTCACGAAGGTACTTGAGTTCCTCCATACCCTTGACTTATTCTTGTACTGAAATTTCAAATATTGATGACCTGTTCAGTTTCATTCATCAGTGCAAGTCAATATTTACAAAAACCCATTCATTGGTAGTACGTTATATCCCAGTGATAGAAGTAGTCCCTTATTTATACTTCCTCTATGTCCATGACATTTAAATTTCACTCACAACTGCTACATCATTTCAAAAAAGAAAATTCAATTTTCCAAAATCCATTAGCACTTCCTGTCCAAGGACCTGAAATAAAGTCGCGCCATTTTTTCCCCATGTTTACCTAATATCACTCTGTAAAAGCAACATGAAAAAAAAGCTTTAAAATTTGATATTTCCCAAAGACCTTGAACCAATGAGGGGTGTCCTTAAGCGAAAAGGCACTTTAAACTTACACCCTCCCCGCGCGCATCCATTTTCAACCCTTCACAATCTACCACCCCTTACAATTCGCCTACACAACACTATGGGCACGTTTAACTTTGTTTACCTTTTTGGATCTCATTTTATTCGCCCCGCTGGTTTAACCTTAATTCACAACTTTTAGGGGCCACGGCACACTTCAAATTAAATTTAAATTAAAAGTTAAATTTACACCTTTTTTTTGGGTAATTCTTTGCGAGCCCGTTATCACATTCCGAAAGTGGAATAAACACTGCGACCTGGTAATTGTCATCCCTTTACGTGAAGTCAAAAACTCTTTGCTGATAAAAATCAATAGAATACCCACTTAAGAGAGCGAGAGCGTAATAGGAAAAGAAAGAGTATGCAAATATTGTTAGTTAGTATTCAGCTTTCCCTCTCATAGAAAGGTGGATACAGTGTTGCCGATGTGTGGATGCTATTGTTTGGTAAAAAAGTAATTAGTTAGGGTTTTTTTTTTTTCTTAATTATGTATGTTACGTGGAAGGCGCATTGGATAAGGTAAGCACTTGGGTTGTGGACTCAGCGTCAGTCCAAACAAAACTGAACTGATGCTTTTTACCACCAAAATCAAAATACCGACCTTTACGCCTCCATGGCTAAACAACCAATTACTTCCTTTATTCTCCAGCGCTAGGTTTTTAAGAGTCCTGCTACACCCAAAGTTCAACTGGAAGTTAATCAAACAACGAGTGAAAAAAGCATGCATAGCTTTCTCCGAGATCCGTGGAGACTTCGACCGAAGATGGTCTTATGGATGTATACAGCGGTAATACATCTGACATCTATAATTTTGGACAAGGACAGCCTTGCCAATCACTGTGGTTTAATGCTAAAAAGTAGCATATCCCTCTTAACTAGAACAAAGGAGACCTTGTATAAGCCCCTCCATATTAAATACATTTCAGCATGTAACGTGGTCAGACTCAGAGAAACAGGGTGCTAGACCTTACGGACACAGTAAGATTCTATATTCGTTACCAGTAGAACTAAGGATCGACTATACCATACCTAAACTAAGTTTTCAACACAACTTCACAATTGATTTTCCGCCCAGAGCAGACTGGGAAAGAGGTGAAGTCATAAAGCAATTTATACCGACGGTTCAAAGATGGACTGCGAGGTCGAAGCGGAAATCTTTACAGAAACACTGAAAATATCAGTATCCTTCCGCCATTCCGATTCATCCAGTGTCTTCGAGGCGGAAGTTCTGGCAATACGTGAGACGTGTCGGATAACAAGACACAAGTCTATACCCATTGATAATATCGACATTTTCATTGATAGTCGTCAGGCTGCTATCAAGTCCCAGCTGGTGGAACAGTCTTCTCTTGGTGCCAGGTCAGAGCATAGAGGGGAACAAATGGGCCGACGATCTGGCGTGAAGGGGGCTGCCCTTGACAGATCCCTTCCAGGGGTAGTCCTCGTTCCAATGGAAACTGCCAAGAGCGAAATCTTTTCACACTTTCTATCAGTAGCAAGCAAAAGGTGGAACAGTTTGCAGAGTTGTGTCATTTCTAGGTAGATCTGGTCGATCTGGGCCAGAACACAAGAACTTGAGAAAAGGCTGCAAGAATTACAGCGATATGCACAGGTCACCGACTAGTAGAGACTCATGCGTTTAGACTAGGCAACGCTTTTAACACACACTGCCGCAGTTGTAAAAGTATAAATGAGAAGGAAACTCTCTCCCATTTGCCCTGCGGGTGTCCGGCTGCCGACTGACATCGAACTCTTTTCCGACACCCTTAAGGAAATCTCAGAGAAAAGTATCACAGAGTTCATCAGTTTTCTGAATGCCACAGGATGGATTTGAAACCGTTTCCTTTCAATAACCTATTAACACCATCCAACGAACAAGGTCACTGAGTTGTGGTACTCAAAATGGCGGTTAAGTGCTAATTGGATCTGCAACAAAGGGACTTTTGGTAGAGAGATGTTCGCATGGTTACCAGGTGGTCATAAAGTTGATGAGGTTTGCCTACTAGAAAGCCCAAGTACCCTTTATTGCTGCAAAAGAAGTGATTTTCGAGTTCTATTTCTATTTACGGTGAATCAAGACCAACCGACAGGAGAGGTTTATTAAAACTTCCAGTTGGATTCCAGCACCGATTTATTTGGTAAGAGCTTTATTTCCCGACAATAACTTTGGGGATTTCATAAATCTCTTTAGTAATTCCTTCACACTCCTTTCAATTTTCTTAAAACGTTCAATACCAAAGTGCATCTGTTCTACACCTCGGCAACACTTAGTACTTCTGTACTATTTCTTTCTCTTCGGAAAAAATCTACTTACTTTCTCTTCGAAGAAAAACTGGGTCGATGCACGAGGACACGACGTTTTTTTGCTAACAAAATTACCTACACTATAGTGCACTTAGGGGAGAACTTTTGGCAGCGTTTTGTTTGCAGTTTTTCCAAATGTCTGATAACAAATAAATAAAAAGCTACTTACATTATTAGTTGACGACTGTCGCTGTGGAGGTGGTGGCGCTGGACATGTCCTGTGCGGAGGTAATGGTGGTGCTCCATTTAGTTGGCTGGCTGCCGTTGTTGCTGGCGTTCTACTGATGATGGGTGAACTTGTTTTCAGTGGCGCTGGTGGTGGCGGTGAGTTATTTGACGCCGTTCCGATAGAGGAGACATTAGTTTGACTCGATTTGAAATGGTCTCGCAACGAGGATACATTCGGTGTGAGACTGGAGCTAGAAGTCGAATTACTCTGTGTCGCGCTCAATGAAAGATTATTAAGGTTCGTGTTAGACACACTTCTAGCTGGAGTTGGTGGTGGCGGTGGTTTGACAGCGGGCGGTTTTGGTGGGGCGACTGTGGGCCGGCCTATAAAATGGTCAATTGATTAATGAAAATGATAACCGTCTTAGCTAACGAGAAACCATTGACTTACCAATAGGTGGATTTGGCGCTTGCCGGATACTGATTGCTTCCTGTGATTGACATAGTTGTAAGGGGGTGCGCATCGTTGCAAATGCTTGGGTGGTTGGGAAGACAAGCCCACCGGGTTGGGCAATTGGTGGGGATCTAAAAATGTTTCATTTGTATAAAAGGTATAAAATAATTAAGAGGTTAGCATTAAAGTAAGTGCCTATAACATTTATATTCTGTGCAGAACTTATCATATAGATTTGGGTTTTATTAAGCTTATGTATGTACATCTCGCAGCTTCCATTTACCTCTGTGAATATTTAAATGAATTTGTTGTTTAGTAGTTGGAGGAAACAACCGAATTAATTACGTAACGAATTTTAACCCTCATTGCCTTCAAAGTAGATGTATTCAAAGCACTTACTGTAATGAGCTGTATTCATGGATACATGAATGGGCATTAGAATATTAAAAGCATGCCAGAAGTGATGAAGTGTTAAATCACTGAGGGGAAAGATTCTGTGTTCAAACAGAAAAAAAAAATTCTTGAGGACTAAAGCCCTCGAAAATGAGGGCTTTAAATCTCTATATTTGGTCCTTCGAGCCGGATCTTTAATTCGTAAAACTGATTTTTCAACGCTGAGTCTAGGTTTTATCTTTAGAGACTTTAACAGCGGATGTTCAGCCGGTTTTGTTATTACAGAGACAACGAAGCTTAGGATATAAATAGATCGACATATTTTAATAAAACGGCGAAAAATGTATAGCTCACGATGAGAACGAAAGGCGACGGTGTACTCTTCATTGTTGTTAACCCGATAAGTAAATATGTAAGCAAGCTGGATCCGCCAAATCTCTCGAATTACTATTAGTTCTGCTTGAAAGAGCAATGGCACTTTGATATTGTACTTCAGCACCATCGTTGAAGATGACAGTGTCAATATTTTTCATCACACCATCGTTCCTCCATTCCACTCTGGTTGGGAAACCCAAGGTAATATTTTTCCTGGAGTTCAGTGTGGGGGGCGATGTGGTCAATTACGCATTCAAGTAACTAAAAAGTTGAAAGGCTTAACAGTTCTGTCCCCAAATTCCCCACTGCACAGCACGATATGATGTTTGCGATGCATAGGTGGACAGAAAAAAGGTACAAGGAAACTCTTAGAGCGATTGTCGGACACGATTACAGCGAGTTTTGCCTATACTTGCAAATTTGTTGAACACCTCAAATTGGACATATTAAGGCCGTGTACATCCATAGACATCTTCAGTTGAAGCTGTCTGTTTCTTATCATAGGTTTATTGTAGGCAGCAAGTCTAAGTCCAAGCCTGCAAGACTCGAACAAGAAGACCAAAATGTGAGATTCTTGTAGACTCGCTACTGGGATACTTTGTAGCCTTGGCATTGGAACATCACTACATAAAAGGCTATACATGCTTGTTTTCAGATGAACATTGTATTTAGATGTTGTCTAGATATCTAACATTGGATGATATTGAGAGTTGTTGTCTGTTTAACCGGGGAAGGTGGAATAAAGCAATTAAATTGGATTAGTGAACGCTGTTTCCAGTTTTGCTCAGAGATTAGGTGTTTACTTTAGCCACGATTTCGAAGAAGTACGGTTGCTCTACAATCAAAAAACAAAATTGTGGCATTGGGGTTCAAAAAACAGGATAGAAATTCTACCGCCAAGAAGACATAAGTTCGTTTTCACGAGCGGATTCAAAATGCTGTACATGGACTACGATTGTGGCAACGCGCTGCAGTGGCATTGCACTCTTGTTTAAGATAATTGTACATTCTCAAAATGTATTAAAGACATTCTAAAAACGTATTTCGCAGCAGCTCGTTGTTTAAAAATCGAAAATTCGTAGTCTGTGCTGAAAGTGTGCAAATGAGTAATCAAGTGTTTTGAAAAAGACACACATTGGAAAATTGTATTAAATAAATGCTAAAAATATTTTATGTAGCACCCTGTGTTTTGAAAATCCGGCTCTAATATATTCTGCCCAGTGGTCTGTGCTAAAAGTGTGCAAAGTTGCATCTTTTTATAGGCAATCCGAACGGTTCTCAAAGGGTGAAAAGGCAAACACACACACACTGGTAAGTCGTATTCTAGTGGTTTTTAAAGCGTGCTTTGCAACACTCTGTACTTGGGAAATCTATCTCTGTTAGGTTATACTACTATGTATGGATATACATACACTACAAGTGTATACAGTTGTGTCCTTTTAGATAATCCAGGGCTTCTGAAACGTGTGGCAATATACACATTTACGTTGGGAAATCGCATTTAAGGATCTCGAAAAATATTCTTTTAAGCACAGTGTATGAAAGTGGGCGTGGCTCCCAAATATTGTAACCAAACTTCACGGATTCTGATCAGAGACATTGACAACAAGACTTAACGATCACCGTAAATAGCTTAGAAAAATCACCATGTTGTTTTTTTTAAGAAAACGCCCCCAAAAAGTGGGCGTGGCCACGTATAATGTAAGAACAAAATGTAGAGAAAGTCAACGTTTCTAGCAAAAATGTTGAGAAAAACGAAATTTTTTAAAAAGAGAGCATGTCTGTAGGACGATTTTAAAAATTTGTATATTTGTGTTGCTGCGGATTCTGGAAAGCTTATGTACCAAATTTCATGTTTCTAGTTCTAAATTTGAGGCCCAAAAAGTGGTGACATACGAATGGCTGGACGGACATGAGTAGATTGACTTAACTTTTGATGCTGATCGCAAATATACATACTTTTGGGAGTCTATCGTTATTATTTCTATGTATTATTTCCATACAAACTATAGATAGGGTATAAAAATAGTAACAGGTGATGAATATTGGTTCTATAAGTACGGCCAAATACCAGTTCATGGTATGAAGCGTAAAAGGGGTAAGTCCCGCAATTAAACCAAGACAACAAAAATCAGCAGAAAATGTAGAAAAGAAACTTGGGGAACCAGAAAAAATGGCAACTTCGTCGCTGCTTATTACACGAAGGTAACAACTTTCCTGCGTTCTCGGATATCAATGACATTCGCTCAGCACCTAATTTCTCGAACAAGGCATCGTGTGATTTCTGACAGTTCCCGAAAGTAGAAACAAATTGAGAGGAATAGTTTTAAGTTTGAAATAAATGGTAATTACAAGGGCAAGGTGAAAAGTTCTCGGCCTGATGCAGAGATGGCGATCCAATCAGCAAAAATTTACGTTTCCTGCCTGGGTGCACTTCTCATTAGTTCGTATGACAAGTCTGAACTTGTTCTCTCAAGTAGTTTCTTTGCACGAATTTTTGCAGTAGACGTCTTGCGTGTTTTTCGTTAAAATGGATAAACTTGAATATCGTGCGGTGATAGAATTCTTCGTTTCGGATGGGTTAACTCCTAAGGAAATTCATCCAAAGTTGACAAAAGTTTACGGGGACTCTGCTCCTTCCAGGTCAACCGTTAAAAAGTGGGGCAGCTGAATTTAAACGTGGTCGCATGATATCCCTCGAAGATGACCCACGTGAAGGACGGCCAAAAACCGCAACCACACCCGAAACCATAGGAAAAAGTGCATGATATCGTGTTGGACGATAGGCGAGTGAAGGTGAGTGAGATAGCTGAGGCTGTGTGTATATCGGAAAACATATCGGCGAAACATCTTGCACAAAAACTTAGGGATGTGAAAGCTCTGCGCAAGATGGGTGCCGCATTTGCCGAATGCCGATCAAAAGCAAATGTGCAAACGATTTTCGCTGCAATCTTTCGACCGATTTTGTGTGGCGATTTGTCACCATGGATGAGACATGGGTCCATCACTACACGCCAGAAAGGAAACAGCAGTCGAAGCAATGAGTGGAAGCCGGTGGTTCAGCGCCGAAGAAAGCGATTTCGATCGTTAATCTCAGTGATCTGTTAATTGATTACGTTGAGAAAAGCAGAACAATTACAGGCGAATATTACTCCAACCTTCTTTACCAGCTGGATGTCAAAATTCGCGAGAAGAGGCCTGGCTTGAAGAAGAAAAAAATCATTTTTCATCAGGACGATGGACCTGTACACAAGTGTGTGTTGGCGATGGGAAAACTGCGGGATTTGGGGTACAATTTGCTCGGCCATCCCCCCTATTCACCTGATTTGGCATCCTCAGACTTCCATCTATTCCCAAACTTGAAGAAATTTGTTTCTGGGAAGCGCTTCGCATCCAATGCAGAAGTTGAGAAGGCCGTAGATGCCTTCCAGACTCTTACTTCCGAGAAGGAATACTGATGTTGGAGAAACCCTGGACCTGGTGTCGGACTTCTAGCCCTTCCGGAAAAATCTAGCACCCTACCAATTTAAAAAAAAATCTCACTTCTAGCCCTCTACCCCAGGCAAATCAAATCTAGTTTTAAACAAAATTTGAACTTTCCGTCTGTGTTTCTCGTCGAAACTTCAAAACTAAATATTTCACGTTGCATGATAACCATCAGTTCTGTATTCTGATTAGTCAAGACGTCAAATTCGAAGTGAATTGCCAAATTAGCCCGCAAATTTTCCATTTAAACCTCATTTTTCGCTGATTCTAACCCGAATTTGGAGACATGAAGATCGTGCCTTGCATGGGATAGACTGCGTACCCTGAGATCGAAATGTTTTTTTTACGCTGCTATCCATGCATTTCCGGAAACTAAAAACTTCATTGATACAGCAATGTCAACTCATAAATACTGTTACTCCACCAGTATTCTCAAACAATTCGATACACAAAATTCCGGGCGATTCCAAGCGGTCTGAAGGTCCGGAAAATATCGCCTCATTCCATATTACACTTGTGGAGGCCAATTACCACAACACGGTTTCCAATATCGCCCCACCCCATACTTACAAACGAGTTTTGTGTAAATCTTTTTACGTGTTAACTCAGTATAAATGTCACTCATTGAATACCTGTCAATATAGAATGGATGCGTTCAATACTAGTTTCACAATGAGTGCGTTTAAACGTGTACCAGTATTTATGACATGACTAGGTAGAATGGATGTGTTCAATACTAATTTCACAATGAGTGCGTTTAAACGTGTACCAGTATTTATGACATGACTAGGTACGTATATATTCAAGTCCCATCTAACTGTTTCTGTTCTAATACCGCTTATATTTTCTCATACTGTAAGTCTTTGACATGCATAAGTGTTGAAGTAAATTGAAAAATTTTAAAAAACAACTTAACTTTTACTCCAAAGCCCCAACAAATCTAACATGAACTACTAAAGAACAGAACAATGACGCAAATTGTATACATACCTCGGCGATTTCATACTATGATGCCGGGCCACAGATGATTTCTGTCCATTTGAAGCTGCCACTAGTTGCTGTATACCCGGAGGTTTTGGTGCGAAATTCGGTTTACCATGATTTGGTGCGAATTTATTAGCTGGAGGCGCTGGTGGTGGAGGTGCTGCACTTCCACCCAATGCCGGTGATCCCGGCGTTGGTGATCTACTGCCACTGACTGCTCCGAATAGGGTTGATTTATTTGGTGCTAATCCAGTAAGACGCTGCTGTGTGGATGTGACTGTTATGGTTGATGTTGTTGTTGTTGACGACAACGATGATGTTGATGAAGTTTTCGTTTGACTACTCATACTATTTACAAAACTTGAACTACTTCCTAACGATAAACTAGAATAATACAAAATGAATGAAGAAACATTAACAAAAAAAAAAAAAGAAAAGAAAAGATGAAAACACGACACCATAGCAGGCATTAATGAGGACAGAGTGGACGGGAACATTAGTAAATTCGGGTCGGGGACTTATGATTTTTTTTTTTTTTTTTATGAAAAGCTATGTACATACGTATGTAGTAGGATGTTTAAGATACTTTTTTTTTTCACTTACTTTAAGTTTGCAGCGTTTTTCCTCACTGAGATACCGGTGGTAATTTTATTACTTCCGCTACCACTGCTGCTGCTGCTCTCCGATAGCGTGGGTGATGAGGCTTTTGCATTACTGCCTCCTGTACCTACTCCGACTATTGGACTTGATCGCTGTGAATTTAAATTGCTCTTCTCCAGTACCGAGTCGGAAGTACTCTGTTGGTTGATGTGAGGGGGAGAATAAAAAAAAAAAAAAAACGGTGGAAAATTAGCAGAAAATCGAGAGCGAACAAATTTAATTGAAATTTATTGGTGTGCAAAAGTAAACAACATTTTGTATCTGTGTGTGCGGTGTTGGTGTTGGTGTTTGTTGTGGTTTAATTAAGGTGTGGGAGTAAGCATCTGGCGAAGCAGCTGCTGGGGCTGTGTGCATCTCCTCTTACCAGAGAAGTTATGAAATGATAATATAAAGTTTCATCGTTATGATAGAGGGTGGTGGCTGATATTGATATGCTTACTTACTTATTCAACACATGGGGCCGGTAGATGAACTGTGCGAGGTGGAAAGGAAGAAATCATGTCACATGTATAGGATGATAACGCAGCGTCTTTACTGTACGTCCTGTGCGTATTAATTTGAAAGGGTGTCTGGCACGTACTACAACTATGACGCAGAAAGTTAAGGAGGAAGACATTTTTTTTAGGATAACTCGGCATTTTCTTGAAATTACAGATCCTTCTGGTAGTCTCAAAATCGTAAGTGAATGGGAACAAATGCTTCTGGTGGTTTCTATGTCACTACTATGCACACCCTGTGCAGTTGTGCGTAAGAACAGGCATGTCATAGCAAAAAGAATGGGAATTTGTCTGCTCAAGACCGTATGCTATCTGAAGTAAGCCAGTTTAAAGTCATGACTAACACTGCACGTTTTTGGGTCGCCAGACATGAAGATTGCGAACGAGAGAAATCGACTGTGTGCGGCATGCCATGCTGTTGGATGGCATGTGACAAAATTCGAGTGTACGCTAATTAATGATTGAAAGACTGGTGAATCAAGCAGAGAGAAAGTGAAGCTAAAAGTGGTGGATTACACGTCATAACGAGTCCATCTCAGGTCAAACTCAACCGAGCTCCCTTTGACTGCAAAAACAAATAAAATTATTATAAGACAGCTTGCTTCGAGCGGGCTATTGATTTACTAGATAAATCGCGTAAACGGGTTTAAGTTTGGAGTCCATTTGCAGTGGAAAATCCTTCTCTATGGAGGTACTATTCTATTCAAAATCGTACTGCGTAATGAAGGAATCTCTCTTACGATTAACAAAAGCCAGCTCCAGTGTCCACAGCATCAATTGTGATGTAACTTAAGCTGATTTCGCGACATCTACAGAAGGACTTGTACCGCGATCAGAAGCAGCGTTTATTTGGATATGGGTCTATTGTTAGAAGCTGAGCAAAATGTTTTGATCATTCCCCCATGTAAGTGTGCGAGTGATGACAATTCACAACATCAGCCTTATTGTCAAGCTACCCCTAACGAGAAGAAAGACGATATCATCAAAAGTTGCTCTTCGACAAAACCTACGAGCAATGCACGAGCTAAGATTGTCTTTTGAGACTACAGCAATCAAGGCTAGGATTACAGCGGCCTCAGCTGTAGAAAGAACCAAGCTAGAAGCCCAATCTCGCTTGAAAAAGGAGGAAGTCCAGCGTAGTGTGGGACGTGACAAAAGTATAAGGGCTGAAGAAGCAAAAAGCAGGTGTGACAGTAGGATTGTCTATACCATCACCAAGGAGCTCATTGGTGGACGGAACTTCAAACAACATCCATTGAAGAGTTTAGATGGTAAACTTCTGATTTCGGATGAGGGTTAGCTCACTAGATAGAGAGAACACTTCGTTTCAGTCCTTAACCACTTAGACGATGGTGATATGATCTCGACTGAGTCTTCCGAAGCAAAAAATTCCCGAATTAGCGTCGGACCTCACAGTAAAACCAAGTCCCTCAAGAAAAACAAAGCGATGGGTATTGATCCCTGCTGAACTATTTCAAGCGACGCCTAATACATTGGCAGAACTGCTACATATGCTCATACGGAGAACGTGGGAAAATGAGCAATTTCCGCAGGAGTGGAAAGGAGGGATGATCATCAAGCTTCCGAAAAAGGAAAATCTGATAGATTGTGGAAACTGGTGATATGCGTTCTCCCGGCCGTAGCCCAGATAATAGCTAGATTCGTATTAGAACGGATTAAATAACATTTGGATTTAAATTTCGACGTCGAACAGGAAGGCTTTTGCGCTGGATCCTCCTGCATGTACCACATAAACACCTTACGGATCATAATAGAGCAATGTGTCGAGTACATGACTTGCTACGTCTACTGTTCATCGACTTCGAGAAGGCTTAAATCGAGATGCTATCTGGTTGGCCTTGTGCAGGGAGGCATCCCAGAAAAACTCATAACTATTACCAAGGCAACATACGAGGGTAGTAAGTCTCACGTCTTACAGAATGGTAAGGTGTCGGAGGAGGTGTCTAAAGTGAAGTACATCAAGGCTGAATATGGCCACCGCTGTTGTTTTTGGTGGTCACCAGCAACGTACATCTTAATGAAGTTTCCTCGTCTTTCGAAGAAAGTTGAGTAAACGCTTCAGTGATTAGGAGCTAACGGTTTCAGCGCTCACCACATCAGCGCCGAAAATATGCCATCTGATACGAGCAAAGGCAGGCCAATCACAGAGGAAGTGTTTCACAGTGTCGTTGCCCTCTCCACAAGCGTCGCAGACTGTTATATCACTAAAGTCTATAGCACTAAGGTGTTTAGCACAAGCAAAGTGCCCCGTGAGAAGGCCGAAGGTCTGCAGTCTTTTCTACTGAGGGACAGCAAGAATACCGCGTATTTCTTACAGACATCCGGGAGCATTCGTTTGATCTGCCAGCATTATGGAGAACCGTGCCACATACAATTATGCTCACAAGAAACCCAATCGTCAATGGATACTCTAACCAAACACGCAGGAAGACCCAACACTGGTTCGGGTCCTGAAGATAACCTCCTCTAAGCCTTGCCTTGCAGTCTCATCGGAAATATCATTCCCCATGATTCCAGTGTGATCTGGGACTCAGACAAGAATCACAGAGTGTTCTTGCATTCTAAAATTACCTTGGAAGTGGTTGAAGGGTTGAGCAAGACCTTAAGCGCAGCTTGACTGGCACTATAGAGGCAAATATTCCGACCCTTCCACCTATTACTTACAACATCTAGAGCAGGGCCAGGCGTACTCCGAAAAGCTCCCGGTCAGCCGAGACAAGCCGTTGTTCATATACGTTATTCATTACGCGAAAGCGATTTACACTAAACTACCGACGCATATACTAGGAAAGGTCCTATTATAGCCGTATAGATCCAGAGAACCTTTTTCGGTGATAAGCTCATGTCTTACCGATAGCACCCTTGCACTGCCAGAAAACTGAGAGCGCCTTTACTGCCTTCGACTCGATACGTTTTGACGAAAGGAGCTTTTTATGAAGGATTACTCCTAAATAATTGGCTTCATTGCAGATCCGTATAGTGAAGCCTTTTAGCACTGACTGGGTCAGACCGGTCAAGATCCTCCTACTTGGATAAAGAATAACCTTAGTTTTGAGAGGATTGACCAAAAGACCGTTCCTAGTGTACCATTCATCGATCATATCCAGAGCCATTTGCGTGTTAGCACAGACGAATAACACTTGGTGCAGCACTTACTGCACTCTAGGACGAGCGATCGTGGAAAAAGTGGCCGAGAGCGGCTGGGATACATGCTTAATTAGTTTATGTCCAAGTTAAGTGCGTGCAAAAGTCAATGACGTTCCTGGGAGATGACAACATGAATGCTGGATGATCGTCAGAGAGGAAGATAAAAGCCAGATGATGACGATAGCCATAAATAAACAGAAAGGACGAGAGAGGAAGAAGTGTCAACTACCACAGGAAAGAGCAGTGACTTAACAACGGGCTCAACCAACAGACATCAGCCTGCAGAATATTATCGACAGTTTCTTGATTTTCGAGACAAGTGTCCCAAGGACTTTTGCCAAATTTTCTTATAAGATCTTCCGAAGAAAGTTTTAAGCAAGAGATCAAGAGTTTCTTTTTTATTTTATGTCTAAATATCGCCCTCCTTAGTTAATGCTTCTATAGTGAACGATTTATAGCAGTTGTTTTATTTCTTCTCAGCAACAGTGTGCCTGCGTGATAATACGATTAAGATCCCTTCAGTGTTGCTTGAAAATCGCCTTAAGGATATGAAGCGTAGCGTAACCGGCTTTCGTTTGAATACTCAGACAATTTTCGATTTGCATTATATAATTTGCAGTAAGGACCCCCGCCGGGACTATCCTTCATTCCATTGTACGTTCTATTGAACCGCCATCATCTTCTAAGAAAATTGTAAACCGAAGCATGCCTCATGAATATCATTACCCATTTCATGGAATTTCGAAAGCGTTCCTTCCTGTCTAACAATTTCTTTCTAAACGCCGCCACATTTCCAAGAAGACCCACGGAAATTCATTCATTCATTCACATCGCATCATGTCTGCCTTCCCCGGAATCCTCTCAAATTCTCATACAGAATTTTATTGAAAACCGCTATTCATAAAAGTGCAAACATAGGGTATTTCCCTGCATCATAACCCTTATCATCATCAGCGAAAACAACCGCGCAACTTCCTACAAACCTCCAAATTTACACCCCCATCGGCGCAAAATTTTCATTCCAAGTATTTTTATTCTTCATACTCTGTTTCAAAATAACTCACCACTACACTCGTACAAACAATCCCCCTCCCTTCATCATCATCATCATCAACCAGCCATAAAAAAAAAAAAAAATATGTTTATTTTTAAATGACGTCACATAAAAATTTGAATCCCAAATTCAATAATTCATGCAGAGTCGGAGAAAACGAAGAGAAAAGGAACAAAACAGAAAACCACCCCCTACCACATCAACGTACCACACACCCCACACCATGGGTGTATGAATTGACAACAAAAATAGCTTTGCACCCGCTGAGCCGATTTCAAAGACAAAAAAAAAAAAAACGCTACTTACAGATGAAAGATTCTTCGGTGGCGCTGCTGGAGGTTGTGGCGGTGGTCCTCGATTGGTCCTTAAATTTGCTTCTGTGGCGTTTATCTGCTGTTTTTGTCTCTTCAGTGTCAGATGCTTCGTGAGTTCGGCATTAAAATCCATTGGACCGTTCGATGAGGGTGGACTATTCGTTGTTGATGTAGTTGTTGTAATTGTTGAAATTGTTTCAGACTGTTGCTGTTGTGCTATGTTCGATCGTGTGGAAGACGGTGAGCTTCGTGCTCCATTCACCGGTTTTAATTTTGGCATCGAAGACATACCCTCAAAAAGGCCACCTAACTTTGGTCCACCATTGGCTATAATGTTGCTGTTACTCCTTTTCGGAGAGGCAGTTATTGTTGATGCAGATTTGGGTGTCGAATCGTCACAGATCTAACAAAGAAAAAAATAACAAACTTACAATCTTCTACAATACTGGTTTCGTATGCTTTACCTTTCCCGATAAGACTGGTCCGCTTTTGTCCACCGTTACAGCCTTCTTTAATTTGGTACCTTTTTGGATAGATTGCAGAAGAGCTGATCTCATGTCTCCACCACCCGCAGCGCTGCCCAGTTTCAAACCACCCATCGCTGGTGGTGGAGGCGGACCTGGCGGCGGAGGTGGTCCCGGCGGTGGCGGGATTGCCATCTGAAAAGTGAAAAAAGCTCCATGTAAGTATTTTTTTAATTTTTTCATTTTTTTTTTTTTGTTATTAGTTTTCAATCGGAGACTACTGTGAGTTTTTTTTTTTCTATTTATCTATAACTTGTCTTGCCAAAAATGCCAACCCACATGGCGAACCAATTAGCTATTTATTCTATCATGAGTGGGTCGCTAGAAATTTATTACTCTCTAACCAAATTTGGTTCGCCCCTCTGTTTTAGGATTAGCTAAAGGCGTTAGAAGATTGTTCTATATCCACCCTCAAAATTGAAAAACACTTTTGCATGAAAGATAAATGTCAATGTCCGATCTATAGCTACCCACAGCATAAGCGTTGAGATCAAGAATCCTCATCTTGACCTTGATACTTCTCTCTGTATATGGAGAGATTTATAGCATGCGTGTGTTGTGCGGCACGAGGGATAAGAGAGGAAGACATCGTCGTTTCTATTTTATTTATTTCGAGATAGTTAAATGCGGTTATTTGTTTTTTTTTTCTTTTTTTATATAAAAATATACAAAAGAAATATAAAAAAAAAAAAAAAAAAAAAACGTGTTTATCAGTGTGCACCGCAGTATGATTGTTGTTTGTTTTATGAAATTAAATTGTAGAGGGACTTTAGCAATTGACGCAAGAAGAAAACATAAGAAGACCATAACGAGGCTAGTTTTAAGTAAAAAAAATAATAAAAATTATTGCCGCCGTTTAAATTAAGAATAAAGTTATTCCGGCGCGAGAGTCGGTCTTCTTTTACTTGACGAGATAATCCGGTTGCTAGGTATGAAAAGTCATTAAATAATTCGTGACACGTTCTTTGCCTTTTGACTTTGCTATATGTATGCATTTGGTTTTGCCCATGTAAGCTGTACTAAGGGTAATATTTTGTTTTATACAATTAAGAGCTTTAAAGTTTGAAAATCGAAAGAAGATCTCCATTTCTACTGCCCTATGTTGGACGTAGTATTCTTTGGACGTAGTATTCTTCGAGTATTCGAAGACAGTGTTAAAGCTAAGAATGCGGTATTCTCCAAATCTTTTAATACCAAGTGGATATAATAATTGATTTTGCTTAATAAAAGCTGACGTTTTTCTATGTCAACATATCTATTGACATAATGTACATAGGCATGCCATAAATATTGGTGCACGTTTAAACGCACTCATCGTGAAACTAGTATTGAACGCATCCATTCTACATTGACAGGTGTTCAATGAGTGACATTTATACTAAGTTAACGCGCAAACAGATTTGCACATAAATCGTTTGCAAATATGGATTGAGACGATATTGAATACCGCATTAAGGTAATTTGCCTTCAGCAGTGTAATATGGAAAGAGGCGATATTTTCCGAACCCTACGACTGCTTGAAATCACCCGGAATTTTATATATCGAAATGTTCAATTGTTTGAGGAGACTGGTGGAGTAACTGACCGTCAAAGATCCAGACGCCCTCGCTCTGTCAGAACTCCACAGGGCATTAAAACTAAAGAAAATCTTGTCACGGGAAATGAAGATATCACAGAAATCCAGGTCTCACATTATCAAACAAGATTTGGGACTCAACGCATATAAAAAAAAAACACACTGGCCACTTACTTACAACCCAATGAAAGCAAAAACGGAATGAAAGTTAGAAAGCTCTATGCCACCGGTACGCGCAAAATGGTCACAGAAATAATCGTTCAATAAGCAAAATGACAGAGTCTATGCCCGGTCATCCGAAGAAGCATCCCGCATCTGTGCCGCATCTCCATTGCGAGAATGGAGCAGAAATATACCAAATAGATGTTCTGGAAGGCGTTGTGAACGGACTTAACCAACAATTGTTTTCAAACAACCAGTGGACTTTACAACAAGACTCCGCGCTAGCTTATAAGGCAAAAACAACACATAGCAGGAGACCTTCAGGCAGTTCAGACCTCAATCCTTTGTATTATAAGGTGTAGTCTATTTTAGAGGTGATAGCTTGTTCTATTTGACATCCAAATATTGAGTCCTTGAAGAGCGCACTTATCCGTGCGGCGGACTATTTTCCAATCGATGAGTGGTCAGAGCGACTCAAGGCTTGCATAACTGCAAATGGCGGCCATTTTGAATAAATTGTTTAAATATTGTTTCATAAATACTTAAGAAAAAATGTGTGTACCAGTAATTATGATTTGACTAGGTAATTTGTGAGGAGAAGAAGTAGATTTTGATCCATTTAAAACCACAAGATTAGGTGGTAACTAAGTCTCCGCTTGAAAGTTAGTTTGCCTAACGAGAAGTGAAGCCGAATCTTGTCGTCTTCTACGAAGAAATGGGCCACTTCCGCTACACGTGCCATGCCTTTGTCCATAATATGAAAGCTATTCTATGCGAATATTTTTCCGCGATCCAATACAGCAAAGAATACACTTTGTTCGTCTAACTCATCGGGGACCACTCCTACATCTCATCATCGTTCCTTAAAACTTTAGGTCTATTAGCTCTAAGAAAACTAATAAATTGTGCGTACCTACAGCTGGAACGTAGAGTACACCATACACCAATTCACAAAAGTTAGCACGAAGTCAATGGCGACGGGCACTTAACCGCAAATATTTCCTTATCGTACTTTTCGACATTAGGCATGCTTTCTTTGAAATATATTTGTTTGTAAATTGTCAGTTTTGAGGTTAGAATGAGAATTCCGACCCACAGACCCCAGGTATGAAGATTGAAGTAAATCCGTCCAAGTTGCTGTCTGAGGTGCAGACAGGTAGACAGAAGAACGAGTCCAAATTGTTCGAGTTTCTCTATTATATTTTCACAAAACCAATACTTGCCCTTTATATATGCAAATTGATCAGGCACCCCTCCCTGATTACAGATTCTAACTATTATTCCATACGGAAAGTAGACTGAGCGTTTGTCAGTCGTTTTATTATATCATATAACTTCTGAATTATTGAACCGATTTTGATGAAATTTATTTTGTTTGTAAGAGTGTGGACGCTGTGGCTTTATGGTAAAGTGCGCGATCACTGAGCGAGAGGTTCATGGTTCGAATCCAAGAAAACACAAAAAATAGAAAGTTTTCTCACGGTGCCACCTCTCGCGAACGTCTGACAAACATCCGAGAGTAAAACTGTCATAAGAAGTTTCTCTCAATCGAAAAATTGCCCTTCGGAAACAGCATAAAACTGTAGATCCCAAGCATTCGTGAGGCGCACAGGCTGCGAGAAGCTAGGCCAGGCCTTGCATTGGGCTGTTAGCGCCAACATATTATTATTATTAGGAAGGCTTTCTTGGGAAGTGTCGAGATAGAATATTTTGGAGATATTCGACCATTGTGAGCGCAAATTGAAAATTTTGGTGAAATAATAATCTTTTCAACGACACATCACCTGCTTATATACGAACAAACTTAATTTGCATTTACTTGAGATGGCGCTACAGTCCGGGGTGGACCTGTGCCTCAACCAACAAGCGTCTTCAGCCAGTTGGATCTTGTGATAGCCGCCTCCAGTTTTGCCCACGAAGTTGGTAAAGGTGAGGTCTTCCTTTACCGCGTCGTCCCTCTGGGATAGATTCGAACAGTTACTGGACCGGAGCGTTGATGTCTATTTGCATTTGCAGTAGTAAAGTGTAGGTACCCTTCAGATTGCTCGTCGAAAAATGCGTCCAAAGAAGCACTTTAATGCGGATAATATCTGAACTGATTACCAGTAGAATTATGTTGATTGCTGAGGTGAAATATAATTTCAGGATTTCAGAGATTCAATTTTGATGAAAGCATGCAAGGTTGAACTGATTTATTTCCAAGAAGTGCTCTCCTTTAAAAAGATGGAGAAAAGTGAACTGGAACAGTTTATTTCACCTCGCAGTTTTACATTTGTCTTTCAGGCAGAAGTCTATTTTAACTTGTGCTGATGAAAGATCAATTGTAATGATTACCTCCAGAATCATGGGCAAGGCTGGAAACTTTGTGACGTTGGCCTGTGACGACGGAAAAAAGGATCAAAGATTATGTGTAATGGCTGATCTGCCTGCCTATCGGCAGAAAAAAATGTTATTAGACGTGCCAAAGGAAAGCTGAGCTAGATCTCTGTTAAAAGTGTCTTAAGAATCATTTTGGGACACATGTAACGGGCGTGAGTGCCTAGATTATTTCACCCTATATGAACTTGCGGGGATCTGCTTTATCATAATCCATACAGGTCCTGTGTGCAGGTTCTACGAAAGGGGATTTTTTTACCCAAAGAAGGACTAATAGTTCTACTTATGTAATTCTTGCCGAAGCACCCTGTCAAACTTGACCGATGCTTTGATTGAAACTGTTTTATACTACACCAAATATCTAGTGATTTGTAACATATTTGTGAAGAAATAAACTCATTTGAAGCTGTCATTCACGTTTATTCCCATAGACACAAATTATCAGCAAATGACAGCCGATGGTACTATGACTATGGGAATGCCGAAAAGAGTGAGGTGACAATATCACAAATAAGCATGAAAGAGGCCATAGTATCCTCGGCAATTCACCAAAAATTCATACTGAAGTTCTTTTTTTGTTATTCCACTGACATTGACACATATAACAATTTTGGCTCAGCGTGAGTTGAAAAATTTGAAAAAAAAACCAAGGCGGCTCTTCCATATTTAATTAAAATTCGGTTTCCAATTTGCCTCACTTTATTTGGGTGGAATCTAATTAATGGCTGACATAAGTGCATTACTAACTTCAATGGTCGGTCTACATTTTAGTACAACTTCTACCTGTTGCACTTATAATATAATGCCAAGGATTAGTACCGCTCTTGACACCTCTGTGGATGACCTCATTGGATCATTTTGATGCGAGTTCTTAAAAGGTCAAATAACCATTAGCTATTAAAATACTTTATTTTGCATAACACTGACTTAATACACTTGGCTTTCAAAATACCATTCAAAAAAAATAAGGCAATCATATCATTGAATGTCTAAACAATTGACTTGCGTAGTTTTTTTTTTTTTTCATTTTTGCAAATGTTCAATAAAAGCGAAAGTATTTTTAAATATGCGCAACCTTTTTTGTTTTCGGTGCTCCCATTTCAACAAAATAAAAAAATGAATTCTCAAATTAAACAAGAAAACACTTAACGAAACACTCTATTCGATCGCAACGCAATAGTTCGCACAATTAATCAAGAAAAAATAAAAAAAAGTATCTTTAAAAAAGTAGATCACTACTCCACTTCCGATCGACCGGGAATGAATATTTTATAAACTACTACTCCACTGTTCAACTGCTAAATCAAATCTGATCGCGCCGGCTTCAATGTATTTCGATCGCGCAAACAAAACGAAACATCATCATCGTCGAGGAGATCACAATATCGCACACACTAGTGTGGTGACATTTGAGGGGGGGCAACAACGCAAACACGAAGATCATGGTATGACTAAACTGTGGTTTTCATTCAATCGCGGAAAACTTAAACTCCTTTTTCAAGCTTCGCATGAATGACTCAGTCAAACCAGTCAACCCAGCCGACTTCCACTGTGATTGCGCGCATATTGGTCATTTGGTAAATATTTATAAAAAAAAAAAAGAAAAACAAACAATTTTGAATGAACCCATTGAGTAAGCTTTGTGAAATTTTTATACGTCAATCAGAATTTTCACATACTAATTACGAGACAGGACGACGCCGACATTTATAGAAAAAAAAAAAAAAACTCAATAAAATCGTTAGAATAAAAATAACTCATACATAATGTCTGCAATTTCCGCCGGAAGGCTTTTAACATCCAACAAGAACAAATAAAGGTATGCTTTCGCAGTTTTACCTACATGGAGTCCCCTCAAACGACACCCACTCCATGAACTCATATGATATCTATGACGCAATGGGCGTCGATACTGAATTTAAATTTCAACCAAACTCGTTCAATATATTTTTTTTTTATTTGAAGTAGTAAACCCGTAACCCACCACGCTTCGATACACCACACCGTTGTATACGTTCATTTCACGAAAATTAAATCTGTAAACTCGAGTATTTTACATAATATTTTCGTGCTTCAATGGAGAAAAAGTTGAAGACGAAGAAGCGAAACAAAAAACAATCATTTCACCTGTTATCGATGTGACCGGTGATTAAAATTCATCATGGCAACCATCCGCTCGCGCTGAGGCTGGCTGTCTTGGTAGCATTGTTCATCGTGCTGAATGTATATTAGGTACTTGGTTTTATACCCAGCTAAAACTATAAAATGTATTCATGGGCTGTGAAGTTTGTTTTCTATTTTCAAAAATTAGTTTTTCGCAATTTGCATTCAAACGACAACGACGAAGTAAGATGAGCATGTTGGTAGCGTAGCGGTGTGGCGGCGGCGTTGGCGATGTTGGACGGACTGACAGACGGCTGTTTATCTTTTACTTTCGATTTCTTTTCTTGATTTTTTCGTTTGTAACGTGCTTAGAGTGTAAACAAGGTGTGTGTGTGTGGCCTATGGTTTAAAAACTGCAACTGACCAGTGATGGATTTCTTTTGTCGCAGTCATGCACCGGAACTGGATGCTGTGTGTGACTGGTGCTGCAACATTGTGTCACCTTGAGATGGAATTGTTATTTCAATGAATAATTTGTTTGGGATTTTTTACTTTGCATATGACATATATGTCTGCGAGAGTGTATACCTACCAGAGAATTTATGTGTTTTGCGATAAACTTGCAGTGACATTCTTCAATTACTCAACGCGCAATCTAAACGTGCACAAAGTCTAACTTATGAGTGTTTAAATTTTCTAAATTTCTTATCTGAATGGCTGGGGTCTTCGATATCCAGTCGCTAACGGTAGGATTCTGACGCCTTCCAGTTGGAATGTCGCCTTCTCTATGGAACTCTGCACAAAAGGGTTATTCATTTCGAGGATGAGATTTCACATCCCTGCCATATGGCATCTGTCAATCCATCTGTCATCCATAGTGACAAGTAGTTAGTTTTTGCCTTGCCTCGTAGAGTCTGTGAATCAGTCCAAGAGGGTTTAACTCGGCGCGTTCCAAGCACTCTGCTAGAATGTAGCAAAACAACTTACTGTACCAGATTGACAGGGCCATCAAAACTTTCTACTACTAGCGCTAGCGCTGAATAGTGGAGGAGCTATAGCAAAGAAATATATCGCTACAACACTTAGCTAGATAAGAATAAGAAAAAAACATAATCTGTCCATACAATCCATTAGAGATGGGGTGTTCGAATGAAAGCCGAAAACAATCGATATTTGAAAAAAGAACTATCGTTTACTATCGATAATTATGAATACATCCTTGTAAATGCTTGAGTCTACCACTAACTAAGCTTTCCATTACAGATCAATAGAATTTGATTCAATTTAATTTTAGACTGCTCTTTGATATTCCAATGTCTTCGATAAAATGAAAATGAAAAATTGAAAATTGATGGTCGTAAAGTGTTATCGATAGGATTATTCCATAACTAAATTAATTAAAACAAGTAGATGTTCTGAATTGATGGTTACTAAAAGCAAAAGACATTGTAATGTATTCTAGAAACTATTGAGACGGTCAATAAATTTATTGCACGCTGCACGCAAGTGTGTCTGTGGAATGCGCTTCCATTCCCGGTGAAGGGCTAGAGCGCGTCCGTTATTTGGTATTTTTTAGTGCCAATCTGGGCCTTCAAAGTGCCCCAGACAAAAAAGTCTAATGGATTCGCATCGGGAGAATTCGATAGCCATTGTGTCGAGGAAATGAAGTGCGGAACGTTTTGTCGCAGCCATTCTTGATTTACTCAGGCTTTGTGGGAAGGTGCAGAGTCCTGTTGGAATGTCCAGGGTCTTTGGCCGAAATGTTTGCGTGCCCATGGCCTCAACACAGCTTCAAAGACAGTTTCACGATAAACCATCGCGTTTATCTTAACGCCACGATCAAAAAATACGAGCGGAGACCGACCATCGACAGTCACTGCGGCCCAAACCATCGAAAACAGTGACGCTTGCTTCCTGGTGGCCATTCTTTGGTCGAAATTATCGTATGACCTCTCTGGCAGGTAAACTCGATCATTTTGCTTTTTGACAAGTTGCTCAATTGGAAATGGTGCTTCATCAGAGAAGACGATGTTTGGCAATTGGCCACTTGCGTGCAAGCGGATTAACTCCTTTGATCTTTCCAATCTAACTTTAAGACTTTGAGTCCGAGCTCATTTTTCAAAACGTGTTGCATCTTTCCCTGGATTTTAGATTAGATTAGATTTTATTTGAGAGCTAAAGTATTTGTTACATTGTATAATACAAAAAAAAAATAAAAAAATGTTTGGCATGGCTTTGCCATCTTCCTGAACTTATTTTAGACTATTCTCTGGATATGTTTAGCTCAGAAGCCATTTTTCTTCCTCTGCGCAGAGGATTTCGTTCGAATCGGGCCTTCACACTCCGAATCACTGTGGACGATGTTGCTGTCTTTTTCGGACCACCTCCATAGCGTTTTGCAATGCTGCCGATTTCGTTGTAACGCGATATGGTGCGATACGCAAACATTTTGTTCACTTTCAAATGTTTCAGCTCACGAACAATAGCTGGTTGTGATTTTCCAGCCAACAAAATGGTAATAAAACTATTACGTTTGAATTCTATTGTCGATAGAACAAAAACTAAACACGCGATAAAAAAAACCTTACACACGCTTGTCAACAATGAAACGAATTAACAACTGTCAAATTTTCAGCGCGCTGTCATTCGTAGTTTGTCACACACTGCGTCGTGAAGTTGTTAACAGTTCATATCAGTCACCCTGTATGCTAAAGATAATATCAATGCAAACAATTCCCAAACTTCAGAGCACTTAAAAACCAACATCCGTGAAGGTATGGCTGCCATACAGCCAAAAATATGACGAGAATTCATCGAAAATTACCTCACAAGAATCAAAGTTTGCAATAACTTCCGTGGCGACCATTTAACCGATGTTCTATTCCATACATAATTGATATTAAAATTTAAAATCCTAAAGCATAAAATGAATAATCCTTTATTAAATAAAACTGTAAAAGTTCAGAAAATGTTACTAAATAATTTAGCAAAATTTCATCATCAAATTTAAACCGCGCTCTATACCTGAACCCGTTAATACCTATCTATCTCACTACTAAGATGATGTGGATCAAACATGCTCTACATAAGCCATCTCTTTGCATTGCTTTAAGACCGCACGCGTCACGAGAACCAAAATTCGAAAGTGACAGTTCAAAATATCAATCGGCACAGCATATGACTTTAACTGTGAAGATTTCTACTCAATGGAATACTTGTCATAAATATTCAAATAAAAATCTTTCTAAATCGACAAACAAAAAACTGAAAGTATCTCACAAAAAACTTAAAATCTTTTTCTCTAACCTTCACGTTTCATTGTTCTACTGATCCTAATAGACGAGATCATTAAAAAAAAAAAAAAAAAATCATTTCTGTCATCTTTTACAGCCAAAAGAATAGAAACAAACAAACAAAGGCACTCAAGTGTGAGGCTTTTTGTTTTGTTTGTGTTGTTAATTAATCCATAATCTCCGTCATAGATCTACAATTTGCATAAAGAACCAACACACAAAAAGCGACCAAAAACACCAACTGACACAAATGACACCAAACTGGTTATTACTCAAATTGAAAACGCTCAAAACCACTTTCATTCGCTAAATTAGCATGAGAAATTTTGTTTTAGTTTTTTTGTATTTTTTTTTTTTATAAATTAAGAGCAAGATGCGAATTTCTTTCCACCAGTATTCTTTGGTTCGATTATTGAAAAAAAAAAAAATGCAACAGAATAGCGGTGTTTATTTATTTTTATTCGGTTTCATCCGTTGCGCCAAATTGTGTCAACAGAATTCGAACTTTAGCACAGTTTTCCTCTTCTTTCCGTTGGTTATTCGTGTTGAATTCGAAAGAAATGACAAAATTTGGTTCAGTTGGTCAGAACTAAAGCTGACCCGAATTAAGCGAACGCAATACACAGGGTGTAACGTTATACTTTTGTTAAATGCACTCGATCACATTGTGATTATGCAAACGACATTATTGTATCTAATTATAGCATTTAAGTTGTTTGTACTGAAAAAAAGTGATAAAATTGCTAATTTAATTCTTTATCAAAGGACAAATGCTTAAGCTTACAACACTCGAGTGAATGTTATCTTATCTGAGACGAAGTGAATCACTCACCCAGCCATTATCATTCCGATTTGCAAATTTTAAAATATACTTTATTTTTTTTTATATTTTGTTTATTTTACGGTATTCTTCTTGTCCGATGAAGTTGCTGTTGAGAGCAAGTTTTCTGATTCATTGAATTCGATTGAAAGGAAAGACTATTGGTTAATAATGATGTGCGTGAGTCATGAGGTGAGAATGGACGGAAAGGCCACACAATTTTTCTTATTTTATATGTTTTCCATTGAATAAGGTTTTTTATTTTGTGAACGTAACTGAAATACGAATAACGATAAGGTATTCAGGTTTTTAGGAACATATTCTGTCAGAAACCTTTTGCGAGTTTAGGTATGACATATACCGATGACGTCATATCTGAGAGAATAAAAATCGTGTCTGGGTTTTTTCCGGTACAAACTTCAAAGCTGTCAAACGAAAACAGGCTGTCAGTGAAAAAATGGCCACAAAGTTTTCAATTTCCCAACTAAAGAAATACTAATGACGATAAGGTATTTTGGTTTTTAGGAACAATTTATGTCAGAGATCTTTTGCGAGTTTAGGTATGACATATAGCGATCACGTCATTTCTGCGAGAATAAAAATCGTGTCTGTCAAATAAAACAGAGAAGAAAAAAGAAACAACGAATGGTTTTTTAAGGTAAAAACTTCAAAGCTGTCAAACGAAAGCAGGCTTTCAGTGAAAAAATGGGCACAAAGTTTTCAACTCCCCAACTGAAGATGTCTTTGGACATATACGTCTTAATGCGTCTAATTATTACATTTTACTTCGAATCACTAGTCTGGGTCTGATGGCCTAGGCTACCCAATGATGGAGTTAAAGGAAAAGGTACAGGGAAGAGAAAAAGAGTGAATGGACAAGGATAGAGAAAGTGAGGTGACGTTTTTAGGAATATTGAGGAAGGCACGATTTTTCACATTCGTGTTAAATGGCTAAAAAACGATCTTTTACGGTGATTGGTGCGCCTTTAGTAAGACACAATTAATATAATTTAATTAATTTAATTAATATATATTTCTTCTGAGCATTTGTGGTGGATTGGTGGCAATGTTCAAGCGAAGAAATTTGGCTGCATGTAAACTGGTCACCGATTAGTCTACAAACTTGTCGCTAAACACAATTTAGTAAACCCAAACAAGTGATGGGAGCTCCCGTCCAAACATGCGAGTTATTCGTTGATTCCAGTTTGGATGAACATATGTACATATGTAGATCGTGCAAGTAAGCAGAAGTGAAAATCCGTTTACACCCGAGAATCGGGGTGTAACATACATGGCAAACATTGACAACCCATTAGATTCCCCAACATGAACTCCACCCATTCTGAGTTTACAATATAATATATCGCTTATAGACTGTAGACAGCATTGGGTTTTTGACCAAATTTCTCACCCCAATTGATGAACAGCGTTGAGTTCAACGATTCGTCCCCTTTCCATGAAATTGTTAGAGAATAGGCAAAGTAATAGAAAGGGAGTCATTGATGTAAATAAGAAAAAGGTACGGAGAGAGTACTGAACCCTGGGGAACACAGGCATAAGTCAAGAATGGTGCAGAAGTTCATCCATCTAATACAGCTTCCAGCATGTTAACGAGGGCACTATGTCACACGGTGTTGTAAGCTTTGGAGATATCAAGAGCTACAGCTTTGCATTCACCATGATGATGAACTGGTTCCATTTTTCGAACAGGTAGGTTAGTAGGTCCCCTGTGAATACAGGCGGCTATTAAGGAGATGGCTTGGCAATTCTCTGCATGAACGTGGACAGCACTCACGTGTAGCTATTGGTTGCTATTTCGAAGGGAGGGTTTTATCGCTCTTTTTCGGAATTGGCTGTGCGTGTGCAAGTTTCCACTTATTCGATAAACTGCATGTGGAATACGACAAGTCTCAGATAGAAGATTGCCTCTTTAAGACATGGGGACAAATCTCATCTGGTCTTGAAGGTTTGTTAGTATTGAGAATTGATTACCACATCGTCAGACAAGACTAAACTTCAGAGTGAAAGAAAAAAACGTAGAGTGATGAACTATTTTCTCGGGCACTAAGTTTGTCAAAGGCCAATAGTCTTCCGGACTCTGACAGTATCTTCCAGGGGAACTACTGACAATCCGCGAGTCTTGACGAACTCTAAAATGTCTCTACATTTATTGGCAGTCAGTCAGCTATCAAGGCCATAAAATTGGTTGTATAGGTAGATACTCCCAATACGTAGAAAGTGCAAATATAAGCTTGACGGCGGCTTAGGTTAAGGTCGTTTTGTCACAGTTTTCTTGCAGAAATATTTCACAGAATGTGAAAGCTGAAAGCTATTAAATGTATACTTTCGCATTATATATCAGGGGCCAACCTTGGATGATATATTCGTATACGTCGTTGATACATTAAATACCTTCACAATCGGCGAAAAGAGGACTCTATCATCAGGCAAGAACTCCATAATCAGCAAACAAATAATCCATCTGATATCCTCAAAATCGCGGCCCAAAGAATAAGAAATGCAAAGGGATTATATACGGACGGTGCTGAGGAGACAAAAGGTCCGTGAGACGTATATCAGATTAATCCGAAACATGTATGACAACCATAGCAGGAATAACCAAGGAATTTCCAGTCAAAACGCCGGTTTTGGGGTGCATCAGGGTAGCGTCCTTAGCCCCTTCTTCTTTAATGTAAAAACGTAACCTCAATATTATTTGGGAATGATGCAGTTATCGAAAGCGAGGATTATAAACCAAAAAGCATACTGTGACGTGTTGAAGGTATAGAGTGAGCGTAGAAAAATACCGCTCAAGTTGAAAGCGAACTTTACACTACATTTGTTTAGTCCGCTTTAACATATGGTTCGTAAATATAGAGAATGTCCCAGATATACAGGAGTAAAATTACGACGGCGGAAATGAAAATGTTAAGAATATCAGCAGATGTAACAAAACGCGATTGTATCAGATGTACCCGTATCCGAGGAAGTCGAAAAGCTCCAAGCAGACAGGATCAGTTGGTATTGCCACGTGCAAAGACGACAACAGGCAAACATTAAAAGAAATAGCAGGAAAAAGAACTCCGGGATCACACAAATGATAAAAGAACTACGAAAGAAGATTCCGGCAGGTCTCAATTCATCACCTTAGATGGCCCTCAACATTCGTAGAGGCTGTGAATCAGTCCCAGACGGTTTAAATCAGTAATGGTAACCTTGAGAAGTAAACAAAAAAAAAAAACTTTAACCAACTGGGTGTGTGTATCCAACACAACAAGCTGTCGATTGACTCTCTTGTCCACTACGAACAGTTTTTAAAATGACCTTCATACTTATGAATGAATGAGACTCTCCCATAAAACTGCTCACACAATCGTAGCTGCGTATGTTTAAACAATAAATGACTGCAATAAATCAAAACCATTATATCAAACAAATTTATCAACCATAGAACCTAAGACGTGCTCTAAGTCTAACAACAATTAGCAATGATTTACTACTAGAAACGCAGATTCTATTTCCTGCATCGCACTTCTTTTTGTACTACGTGATCATATCAATAACGAAGTGCCCAATCTCTCACACTTCCGGATAACGTTTGCCTACCTCCAAATACCGTCATTCACACTCATGCCTGGCCAAACAATAAATGGGTGCAGACTTGTCAGATAACCATCAAATTCATTTCATTTGACATTGTTCTTACGTCAGAATTGGGTTGATGTCATGACTCTTCTGTTGACATTGTGTCAGCAACTCCGTCGAACTGAAGGTAATTCACCTCTGAAAAGAGCCTTTCCCTGAAATTTGAATTTGCATTAATGTGTGATTGAACAATTTACTTTCTTTTATCTTTAACAAATACACAGAGTGATGCATGCCAATTTTATTTCCATTTTTACTCTGTGTGAGTACACGTAATGTGTGAGCTAGAGGGTCTCTACACCAGCTTTGCCCACAATTGTTATGCAGAGCGATAGTGTGTGAGCTGTGAGCTAACCATATGCAAATGTAAACACAGCAAAGAGCAATGTCAACACTGTCAATTACTCACTTTAGTACGTACAGCTCGCGCACATGGGCGTAGACGCTAGCAGCACTCCTCTGAAAGCGCACTCGCTAATGTGATGTAACAAGCTGGTTCTCTACTAACTACTACTGCCAATATGGTTGCTGTCTGTTGGCTATTACTAATCAAGAATCTTAATTCGATTTTAATTCGATTCTAACACATAGAGACGCTATAGAACCTTCAACAAGAAGGGTGGAGAGAATAACAATAAAAATAAATATAAAAACGGACATAAATTAATCTGAAAACTGTTTGCAATGAATTACTCATTCTGTCGTTGCGGCTGCGGCTGCGTCAGACTATGGACCTCGACGAGTTTGTGACATCTTGCCAGAGAGGAAGTACTCTTTCTGCTTTCAATGCAGAGGAGAATGGCTTTTTATTTTTTCTATTCCATTTGTGTTGGCTTTTTGCACGCCTAATCGCTAAAGTGGAGCAGATGTTTTGAAACCTTTTGACTTTATCAACCAAAGTGGACCATAGGGAGGGGCTGGCAGAGTGGCGCTTCAATTTATTTTTAGACTTTATCTTATGGGGTTAGAAGATGATATCACTTTGGATAGTTGAATAGACCTCTTGATAAAATCATCAACGCAAATGTTTTTCTTGCGAAAACTGGAAGAAATTTCTGACAGAATATACTTATCTGGAGAATGTCGCATTTAAGTGATGATGATGAATGACTTTCGTTTGTGATAGAACATCTAGATTAGTAATAATTCAAATGTTAACCTATTCCAGGTGTGATTATTTAGTGTGGAAATATTTGGATATGGAGAAGTTCTGGGTAAGACGCTATCTAATCACATTTTATAATATTTGTTTATTTAAGTCACTAGAGTGCCTCAGATTATGAAGTAATGACTCACATTGATCAAGTCAACCCTTATTGCATATCAATTGCTTCATTGATTAGACTATGGTCTTAAGGCAAGGAAAATAAATAGTTCGCATGCCAATATAAGTATGAATAATTTGTGTGAATTCTGCACGTTCCAGGAATTAAGTCGCAATAAATGGAGTTCAACTGGAGGATAATCCGCTTACAGAGAACCAATTTCGATCTGAATAGAAAGATGGAGATTCATAAAATCGTATTCCTCCTGCTTCACTAGAAAGAAATAACTGTCTGCTGGAGTTAGGAATGAGATTTATTAAAAAAAAAAAAAAACATTCTTTTGTCCATATTCATTCGTAAATACAACTACTTTTCATTTCTTGTTCCTTCAAGCTCTAAGACACCAGTTGTTCGTTGAAATCAACAAACCTATTTGAGTTAAACGCCTCTAAAACAAAGTTCTGTTTTATAAGCGAGGGATACCAATGCGAATCTAAGGCTCAGCTAAGCACATACTGAAGCAGTAATAAAAAAAACGATTAGATAGAGAGCAGTGCGGCGAAGAAGCCGAGGGATGATAAAAGAGCAGCATATACTCGTACCTTGTCATGGCATAAATACTGGTACACGTTTAAACGCACTCATCGTGAAACTAGTACTGAACACATCCATTCCATATTGACAGGTATTCAATGAGTGATATTTATACTAACAGCTAGGTTCCAGAATTCGAGTGAAATGGAATCGAAATCGAAATTGCAAATCGAGTGAATTCGATTTAAGTGTTCCACATTCCGAACGATTTACTATTGTCGAAAATTTTTCGAAATCACTTTTTGTGAAATTAAAAACAGCTGATATCTGTCATTTGAGACGTTGCACAAATATTTTTATTTTGGCAAATCGTTTGTTTTTTTGTTTAAATGAGTGCTGTATGAATTGCCATGGTACTGCTAATTGACAAAGAGAAGTATGCTGAGGAAAAAAATAAAAAGGCGTACGCTGAGAGACCTTTCAAATCCGTTGGAAATTGCAGATGCTGCGTACGTACAATTTTTGCAAACGAAAGTTCAGTTTTCTTACTTTATTTGTTATTCCAGATTCATATCATATTATCGATTAGATAAATGTGCTCTCATGATGGTGCAGCAAACTATTAGGCCGCGCATCCGCGACAACTCGATCACCTTTCATGAATCCTCTAGAAAGATCCTTATGGTTCTCCATAAATTTAATAAATATAGCCTCATGTGCAATATTCTTATTAAAAAATGCAATGCAATTTATTCGCTTACATTTTCAATGACGTCTGCTTTGTACTATTTCACACTGAATGAAACGATCGATAAAATCGAAATGTGGAACACCCCAATTTCACTTTGGTTCAATTTCGAAAAATTTGAAATCGAAATCGATAATAGTGAAATATAGAACACCAAATTTCATTTTCGATCGATTTAAATTTCATATCGAGTGAAAGTGAAATGTGGAACCTGGCTGTAAGTTAACACGCAAAAAGATTTGCACAAAAGTCGTTTGTAAATATGAAGTGGGGCGATGTTAAAAACCGTGTTGTGGTAATTGGCCTTCACAAGTGTAATATAGAAAGAGTTTCTTAAGTTTCTGTAAACTCCAAGGGTAGCGTCCAGATAACTGGGGAGCTTGTTTGTTTTGCTTTTGTCCTAGCTCATGATTCACAGTATTTCTGTCCTCCTGATGACATCATCACGATCAAGTTGCATTTTCAGCCATATGACCACTCTACTGCCAGTGTTATACCTTCGCAGTAGAGTTGACTTAGCTTTCGCAATTGATCGACTTTTTTATTTATTTCATGCGAAATAAATAGATGATTCTTGACATCAGGATTTGAACCGTGAACCAACAGCGTGACAAGCGATGATGGTACCACTAGACCACGGCCACCCTCGTCCTAATTGGTAACACAAGTTATCCTCTTGCTCGTCCTGTGCGCTCAGCCTAGAATATTGCTGCTGTTGTCGAAAGTGTGCGTTTAAACCCAATAACCTCAACTCGCCACAGATCTCAGCAACTGCACATTAGCCACACTAGCCTGAGGAGAATTATGCCCTCGGATTATTCCTTTACAAAGTCCAACTGACTCAGGAATTGACCGCCCGTTTCGTTATCGCTTCTCTGCTTGGACTTTAGAGAAGCTCGGAATTGACGTCGATTTTGCTAAAAAAAAAATAATTTTTCGGAGGAAACGCCTTTACATTTTGGCGCCAATGTAAATAAGCAAACTGCTGCATTTGGGACTTGGAAAACTCACAAGTAGTCGTAGAGAAGCGAATGCATCCTCAGCGTGTAACTGTTTGGTGTGGTTTGTGGAATGACGGCATTAATGATGAAAACAATGTTACGGTCAACGGAGAGCACTACAGAGGCATGATAACCAATTTGTTTTAGCTAGAAACTGAGGAAAATAACTTAGATGATCTCTGGTAATCGATCTTTTGCACACTAAGTTCAATAACCGTGTAATCAGCCGTTTTGGCAATGTTGCTTGACCACCGCGGAGCTCCGATTTGACGTCGTTGGACTGTTTTTGGTGAGGTGCCGTTAAAAATCGATGTTATTTTAACAATCCAGGCATAATATTGATGGAGCTATTCGTGAAATAGAGCCCCGAACCATCGAAAATATACTGCAAAATTGGGTTGACAAGATGGGCTACCGCCAAGACAGTCAAGGCAGCCATTTAAATGAAATTATTTTCCATAAATAATTGGAAACTGTATTCTCTTTAATAAAGCAAAAAACTTTGAAAGATATTAAATGCATTTTTTTTATAGCAATTTAAGAAAAAAAAATACCATATGGCCCACCCTTTATTACACACAAAGCTTTCTTTACGATGAAAGCGTAGCAAATAAAATTACTCGAACGTTGAAATTGTATCTTCCCTGCATGCCTCACTATGTGCACCCTAATTGAAAAACATTTGATTGTTTTCGCTCCTTTTGCTCTTTGCTCTCTCCGATGCTATATTCTTAGCTCCAGTTTGTGTTAAATCTAAGGGTCGTATCAGCTGACTGTGGCTAGGTACAAACAATTTTTCAGTTCAGGAGGTGCACTGGTACAAACAGTAATGGCTGCACAAAACGTCAAACCACTAATAAATAAAGCGCATGACTGGGTCATACCTATTTGCTCTTCGTTCGTAAATAGTTCAGATTTTAAATTTAGGCAACATTGATTAGAAGCGAAAAAAGCTAAAAAAGCTAAAAAAAAAAAAACACTTAGTGACATAGTTATCAATTTTGAAAAAAATCAACAAAATAACAAAATTTCAAAAAGTAATGACCCTATATATGATTTGTCTATGATTTTTGCAAATGGCGTCTCCTGTCATCGTGATATTGACAGTTGTGCAGTAAACAGATGCGAAAAACACGATGATGAACAAATGGAATGCTCTACTCTTCAAGAACGCAGAATAGTTATGTCTTGAAGAGACCTCGATTACGCTGACGATGTTTGACTCCTTTCACATCGGATAAAACAAGCTGCAGACCTTCGTAAATAGACTTCTTAGAATCATCTTGAGGATCGTATCTCCAAGGAACAACTTTATTAGAGAACGGAGCAAGAACATATAGACTTTACTATACGAAAGAGAAAGTGGGGGTGGATTGGACGCATCCTACGGCAACAAGACAACTCTATTGCGAAATATAGTATACCATGCAGTGGAATCCGTTCACCCAGGCAAGCTTGCTTTAGGCAAACTTGTCGCAGAACAGTTTAGGAGTATTCAAGCTCTTTGAGAACAAGATGGAGCGCAGGCGTTGTTGACGTCTTATGCCCCTCGAGGGTTGAAAGGATTTAAAACTATGTACGTTGACAGAGAGTCAGCCGTTAAGGCGCTGGTGTTAGTGGAATCTAAACGAGATATTTACAATCAATGCGGTAAGTTTCATGTAACTGAGAACATGGATATCTTGGGCAACAAAAAACTGTATGAACTTGGAAGCAAGGAATCGAAAATGCTTCATTGCTATCGGCAGTAAAACCGGCAACGAATATGTTGGACCTATTTGAAAACTATGCGTAACCGAGCTTGTTGTGGTCTGAATTATATACGACGTGATATCTTTGCCTTGTAAGGTTTAACCCAGGACTATACTAAAGACTTTTTGCGGGATGTCGAGTACAACGTGTTGCTTTAAATACCCCGAACAAATTTCTCCATTTCACATCTCGCAAAAAAGCGTAGTATAACTCAGACATATGAAGCGTTTTCCAACTACCTAATAAAGTAATCAAATAGTTATATTGTGCTATTCATTCATGGCTCTCTTGGTTTTCGCTAGGTCTTAGGTCGTCTAGGACATTCGTTTACCTTGAACTCTCTCACGAAATCTCCGTTCATCTACATATGTATCGTACTATCTGTTGTATTATTTAAACAGTATTAGTAATGTACTCGTATCTATACCTATAACAAAAGCAGGAAAAAAATTTTCCTTAATGACTCACTACTGCCCATAAATAATCTATTGTACCTGCTCAAAGTGCAGACTCGCCCATAAATTCAATTAATTCAAAGCTGACATCCAACCTCAGTCAAGATATAGAAATATCTTCCGAATCATACTCATATACCCACCTGTTTCATAAGCAAACCGAAACGTTGTTTTGCGGTTTTGTTATGTGATTCAATTACGCGTTAGCTTCACCACCGCCAGCCACAGTTCATATGATAAAATACTGAAATACTTCCTCGCACACTCGGAGGCCTTTTGTTTCAGCCAGATTCCATTCCGAACCCTCTCTCTCAGTCGAGGGCTTATCTGGCAACACCTTTGCGGTATTCTCGGAAACTTACTCTACTAAACAAAAACAATTGAATAAAAGCATACTCGTATCTTATCCATGTTTGAGTATCTGTATAATTTGCTTATGATAAGATACCGCCACAGAGTCGTCCAGTCAAGGCGCTTTTCGTGTGGTATCGGTTAGTAAAATGATTCCAGTTATTTTTGTATCTAGATTTGGAAAACAAAATTGTTTTGTGTATACATCCGTAGGTAGATGCGATTCCATTGTCGTCAAAAATTGATTTGCGCTTGTTTTGACAAAACAGGTGAATTTAATGGCGCCTACCTTCGAAAATTTGCATATTCCAAAATTTAAAAGTCGATGGCCGTTAAGCCTTCTTGAAATATTTGAACGGAACCTTGTTGCCGTATCTAAAAAAAGACAAAGCAAACCAATGAAAACCTTTGTACAGAGACCGTGAATAAATCACATGAAATGACAGTTGGCAGTGATAATTCGACTACAAAGAGCAGACCACAAGCTCCATTGACGTTCACAAAAGGATGACGAATCTTTCACTTCGAGGCATGCACTGCATGTCAATTAAGCGCCGGGGTAAATTGTTCACCCTCCTTTGGTCAAGCTACTAATTTTTATGGTGCTATGTCTAATTTTGACATATGGTTTTGTTTTTTGTTCTTTTTTTATGGCAAAGCTTATTGATTTTGTGTGCGGTAATTTTAATTTTATTATCTTTATGATTATTATTCTCATGTGTGGAGACTATGACAGTTTGCAGAGAGAGAATTTCAGGAAATGTTCAGCAAATGAGTCAGTCGGGACGTTGCTTGGGGACGTAAACATGGAATTTACAGATGGTGTAAAAATTGCGACCAACAAATACTTGTTTGCAACTACAAGGGTGCGGCAATTTTCGTGAGACTATCGATTAATAAAATAACTTGTTGGGTCTAGTACAGTTCAAGTTCCTAACCTCCGACATTGAAAGCACTAGGTGACAGGCGAGTAAATAAGATTACAATATACAAAAACAACGATGGGACACAATTTAGACACATGACATCAAGTGGAATGAACCTAGACCAGATTTTCCTGAGCTCTAGCCTCGTGACCCTGGGTAGACTCCGATAAGAAAGAGTGGCAAGGAAAAATAAAACTAATACTCTCTGTGACAGGAGGAACAAGATACACCGATATAGTCACAGCTGTTGTAGTGAGCTATACGGACATTAATACTGCCCGTAAACTCTCATGACAAACCGTGACTATTCTTTTCTATGCAAAACACAACCCTTTAAAGGGTCTAGATTGCAGAATTACCTAGCTGTAGCCTTGTAAAATCGCAATGTGGTCTGATTGTTATCGGGTTGCAGCAAATCCGTCTTCGGTCAATCATGAATTTTTCGGTCAAATCAGTTAATTTTTATTTTTAAAAATTAAAGAAAAATATCACAGGAAAAGTACAATTCAAGATTTGTGAAACAGATGCAATACTATCTGTCTATAAAGATATCCTCTTTCAACGATTTCTATGAAATTTTATCACAAAACTGTTTTTACAACTTTTTCTTAGCAGAAAGTAGGCGTGGCTCCCAAAATTTCTAACCGAAGTTCACGGATTCTGGTGGGATATTTACAATAAAACTTAACCATCACCGTAAATAACTTTGAGAAAGCAATAAATACTTTTTTTTAAGAAAACGCCCCAAAAAGTGGGCGTGGTATAACGTATAGATGAAATGTAGAGAAAGTCAACGTTTACATATTTTACAGATTCTAGCAAAAATATTGAGAAAAACGAAATTTTTTGAAAAGTGGTCGTGTCTATGGGCGGACTTATCATGAAGTTCTCTTTTCATTTAAAAAAAAAAACAGTATTTCATTCTAACTTCTGACTTTTAACTGTAAAAATCGTGATTGGATTTTTGTTATTGATTTATAAAAATAGAAATCGGAAAATAATTATCGTAACAGTTACCATATCTGGCTGAAAATGTTGAAGTCAGAGATATTGCTTAATTGATAAAGTTAAGTCCATTGTATTTCCAGTCTAACAACTTTTAAATGGTGAACCACCGAAGATTAGCATGAAGAACGTAACATTCTGAGGATCTTTCTTGTATACCCCTACCCTACAGTTCCCTTACAAAAATGTTTGACTTTTCTATGAGTTTTGATTGGGTTTTCGCACAAAAAGTGTTCGGCAGATAATTGATCTTCAAGACAAAGTCGACATGTGTCTTAGGGATATTTGCCTAAATTGTTCAATTGCATGATCGGACGGCGACGGAGACGGAGAGGAAGCTTGTTAAGAGCTTTACTTCACTGGTTCCCTCACAGTCGTATATGCTTACCCTAGGAATCAATGTGCTGTCTATTGAAAAAGTATTTGAAGCCTAATGGAACAGATGAAGCCTAATGACGGAAAATTAAATCGTGAAGGGATAATCTTACCACGTCAAACTGTGTATGGGAGATCTACCCTCAACATAATGCCAAATATGTTTTAACACCCTTTTACGTGAAGAGGTATACATATTAACGAATGGTTTGTTAAAAAAATAATATCAATCTATCTCTTACCGAACTCACTATATTTTATTCATTCTTTATACCAGTGCTTACCTGCAAATAAAAGAAAAAAATATTAATTGTCAGTAAATTACATCAAAAACATTTAGAATACACAATGAAAATGTTATTTCGAGGTTGGGATTTCATAACCCTGCCATGTGGCATCTGTTATCCATAGTGACAGTTAGTTAGTTGTTGCCTTGCCATTTTACAATATGGATCGTTTAACCACCGCTCAAATTGTTGCATTTTACAAAAAATGCCGAAGAGTCATCGAAAATTACCTCACAAGTTTGCAGAAACTCCCGTGGCGGCGATTTAACCGAAGTTGTATTCCATACACAATGGCATAGACCAACATTTGTTGCGGCAACACAACCGTCTTTGTGTTGCTATTGCCCTACTATTTGCACTGTTGCTGTAGCCCTGCTCAACTTATTTTGACATTTATGAACTTATATTGCAATGCTATACACAATAGACAAAAATAAAACATTAAAATTGTTTCACCCGTTTTTTACACACAGTAAAGGGTAAAATAAATAATAATAACTAACGAACTGTAACAAACAAAAGCTTATCTGAAACAAACGAAAGTAACAGCAAAACAACTATTGCGCAGGTTGCTCTGTTTTGACGTTTGGTTGCGCTGCTGTTGCAAAAAAAAAACATTTGATTTGAACAGTAGTGCCACATTGTTGCTTTTTGGAACTTGTTGCTTTTATGCTGTCGCAACACTGCAATTTTGAATTGGGCCATCCTCTTAACCGAAGTCTCCTACGCCGTCACCGACTGAGTACAGCAACGCAGATCAAGCCTAGGGATGAAGCCCGAAAACAAAGCTCTGCACAGTACCAATAATGATCTATGTAGCAGTGGGAGGAGCGAACCTTTAGAAAATTCATAAATTGGCTTGCGTACATGATAGAGAATATTAGGACGTGGTCTTCTATCGAACACCTTTACCCTCTCAATTGAAGGTGCCGATAAAAAATGGATCGATAAAGAGGACAACCATGCATCTCGAAATCAAGCATCGTCGGGCGCGGTTAGTACTTAGATGGGGGATCGCTTGGAACACCCCGTGTTGTTGGCAATGAGCATCACAATGGATCTACATTGATCTAAGTGTGGCGTAGTAGGTCTTTCAACCTCTACCCATCAAACCTAACCTAACCTATGCATCTCAGAACCAGAGCTGTAAAAGAATTCATTCATTTGGGTATGCATTCATTGAATGTACTCAATTGAATTTATGCGAAATGAATTCATTCATGGACTTGATTTTTGAATAGTGACTTTCAGGTATAAATTTTGAAGTCATGGACTGAGCAATCAATTTTAGCATTCAAAAGAGTGAAATCAGAAGACATGAAATCCTTAAATTCAAGAGGATGAATTTGCATTCATTTGTAGTCATTCGCATTTATTTTAAATCATTTTAGATTCATTTGAAGTCACTTGCATTCATTTGAAGTCTTTTGCATTCATTTAAAGTCTTTTCCATTAATTTGAAATTTTTTAAGTCATTCCCATTCCCATTAATTTGTATTCAATTAAATTCTTTGAAATCTTTTGCATTTATTTGTATTCATTATGTAGAAGTTATTTGTTGTTTTTCTAAGCCCAACTTAATTAACTTAAAAAGGAAGAATTGTTTTTTTTCTTGTTTTGTTTGAATACAAATTATTATTTGATAGTAGTGGGAGAGGGTAAGTATTTATGTTTATAAGATCGTGGGACTTCTAATGAATGTCGAGGTCGTCAAGGAATTCAAATTAAAGCAAATTAATGGGAATGACTTAAAAGACTTCAAATGAATGCAAGTGGCTACAAGTGAATGCAAACAAATTTAAATGAATGCAGGTGACTTCAAATGAATCCATCCAAATGATATAAAATAAATGTGAATGACTGCAAATGTCTGAATTTGACAACAGACACGGCCTAAAGTGATTTTAATCAAATTTATATACAGCTTCCTGTGAGTGTCCAGTTTTCACCTTCGTACATCAAAACTGGTAGGTACACCGAGTTGAATATTGATATTTGTGTTCTTTGTGGTTTAAGGAACTTTCTTCTCAGTCGATTTACCGATTTAATCCTCATCATCAGTTACTCTTCTGAATTACCTCTGCTGTTGATAATACTGCCCAGGTACTTGTATTTTTACACAATGACTTCTCCATCCAGCATTATTCATGCTGTTCCTGATTCGTTGCCGATCACCACAACTTTTGTTGTCTTTTCGACAATGAGCTCTAGTTTCTGCGTTGCTAATGTATTTTTCCATACTTTTAGGGTTTTTTGGAGTTTTTCTTCACTATTTGCAAACAGCACTATATCGTTCGCGAACGAACAGGCTTAGAGATAGATAGGTTGCAACCGTCTATAGCCGACTCTGAAACTTTTAATTTTTACTTGGCATTGTCTAATGGTATCGTAAATTGCGCAGATAAATAGAAGGGGGGCTTAAAACACTCCCTAATGTCGGGCAAATGGCCACCTCTAGCACTATCACAAACGCGTGCGCTTTCAATCACATTTTTCATCGCATTCTGCAACATGTCATCCGGAATATCTGCAATTGCGTTGCGTATATTGCCTTTCAATTGCAATGTTTTTGGTTTGGTAGCGTACACCCGGTTCTTAAAGTAACCCCAGAGAAAGTAAGAAGTCGGGGGCTGTTAAATCTGGTGAGCGCGGCGGCCAATTGATATCCCCAAATCCCCACTCTACGAAAATGAAAAGGTTGTTCATGAATTGCTCGTGGATTTCCGCTCCCCATATTCTGGTTGTTTACAGCTCAACTCAAGTCAAAATGCACCTCGTCACACATAATCAGTTTTTGAAAAAATTCATGATGATCTCCATTCAATTGGTAAATTTTAACACTCCAGTTCCGTCGTTCCTGGTGGTCATCTTCTTGAAGCTCTTGAGTCACTGGAACTTTGTACGAAAACCCGTTGGAGAAATCCCAATATGTTGAACACGACGACGAATCCAAGTTTGCGGATTTTCACTCACATTGTCTCTCACTGCATCAATGTTTTGTCCTGTACGACGTGGACCAGGCTTCGGTAAATCACTTACTGTGTAAAGGTTCTCGAAATCGAAAAAAATCACATAATTTACATTGTATTGCAATAATTGATGAACCATTTTGATAAAATGTTTTAATAACTAAAACACGTTGTTCTGGCGTCCAACTCTCCATCATGAAATGGCATTGACAGCTAAACACTACTGCCAACTTTCATATAATAAAACTATCTCTGTGAGAAATGGAGTCAATTTCAAATCGGCCTCATTACTCAATTCTACCTCCCGTTCCCTTTCCGACCCTTCTACATCTTCCTTCTCTTCTTTGTTCAATAGTTCATTGAAATATTCTTTCCATATAAGTATTCACAATTTCATCTTCTTCTACCAGTACCTTTCCATTGTTTGTAATTTAAATTCGTTCTGTTTTTTTTTAGCCCGGGACTTCTGCAGAATATTGGACTTCTACAGAATATTGTTCTCACAACCGATGATTGGAAAACTACTAATGCTCTTGGTTAGCACGAAAACATGTATGTTGGCTATCTTACTTTGTTCGGGATGCAGCCTATGTAAAGATACAACACCGACAAGTATCGAGCAAAATCCGAATAAAAAATACTCGCAGTTTGCAAATCGTTGCCAAACGATTGCTGTTTTTTTTTTTCTTTCTAACCTCGATAACTCTAAATCGAGCGTCGTTACCTCAACACGCAATTTATTCAGTTTTTAGTCACTCGTACGTGATCTGAGGGTAAACTGCACGTGCCTAAAACATAAATCTATGCGTATAGTTTGAGATGAATAATGCAGGTTTTTACAGAACGAGAAATGTGTTAAAAATCGTTAAACTTATAAACAACTATAAAGCCAAGTTATTTAAACAAAAAAAAGGTATATGAAAAACCTACAAGGTCGTCTAGATAATTAGCATAACTCGCTAATGATAATGTTGTTTTGCTGTGCAAATAATCTTAATTATATACCAAATGATTCACTTTATACACCCCAAACTTGTCTTTATCTACGAGTATGTATTTCAAAGGCAAACGCTCCTTGTAAACTGAAATTAGCTTTTTCCTTTCAAAGATTACCTGCAAATTCCGCATCTTTTCTCAGTTCAACTCATAGGAAAAACGTGAAGAAAAAGATAAAGGACTGCTGAGTACATACGTACGTACGAGCGGCATCATATCACACTACTGACACAAATGTCACACTTTCTTAGAAAACTCCTTTCAAAGAAAAGTATGATAGAAGGAAAAGGAAGCCTCTCCATTCAAACTTTTACACTTCTTGTCTTAAGGGAAACACATCTAGGCATTTTCATAAAATAGAAAAATTCTAAGAAGAGAAGGAGACAGAAAAACATGAAAGCCCACTTCGACAGACACATTAATGCATTTATGGCAGAATCCTTGCCATGAGCCAAAACGACTTATTCTACAAGACATGAGATTTTAATTAAAAGCAAAAAAAAAAACCTCCGACCCATTTGAAAAGAATTCTTCGACTTTACTATTCTGGCATTGAAAGCATCACGATTCACGTTTATTGAATTTGAGGTACGATAAACGGTTGCCAAAATCAAAACTCAAAAGCGTAGAAAAACTTTTTGCGGCATTAAGTCTGGCACGAACTAGGCTAAAAGCGGAAATTATCCATTTCTGCATTTTATTCATCATTCAACCAACCAACCAACCCCACGCAAAGAAGCTCATTCCATTCATGCCCTTCTCTCCCCCTGAGTGGTGTTTGTTTTTATGGCTTGTTGTTAGCGACCTAGATTGAGGTTGTTTGCCCTGAGCGTACTTTGTGTAGCGCCTCGTTGTCTAGGGAAAAGTTCAATGCCACCAAAGGATTCTCGGATGGCAAATATCCCGCGCCTTGAGGGCGGTCAGGGATTCGTTGGCTTCTCTTGGAATTATGCAATGGAAAAATGTTTGTTTTCTAAATTTCCACTAACTACGTAATTGCGTTTCGGTCCGCACTGATTCATCGCAGATTTCTTCGAAAAAAGACAAGATCCGTCAATGAATCATAGCCACCATAGTGAAAGATACTTTATATCTGCATTCATCTCTAATTAGTATTCCAGTGTACTCGTGAATGGTTATGAAGTTATTGCATGATCGCAAGTACTGCAGGTCGATATAAATCTCCCAGTATGTATCTGTGCGCTTGGATGCAGTTTACTGATGCGAGAATGATGCTGCTCCACAGACACATAATTTCAACTGAGGAAATTTCGAAATACTGTTCACCTACTGACCAGTTTTTAAGTAGCGGAGGTGGCTGTAAGTGAATTGGACACACACACGCGCGATTGTTAAAGTGTTTTGAAGACTGGATAGTTAGAGTGCGTGGTCCAGCCACTTCTGTAGCTCCCACTAGATTACAATCAATCAATAAATGATTTGAGGAAATAATAAATAATCGTTAGTGTTACTCACAAAAAAGGTTGCACAAGTGTTGGGACAATTGAGGGTTCCTGGGTTGGGTGAGGGTTAACTAAATATACTTGACAAAGTGATAACAACTTGTGGTTGGCAAAGTAAATAATGTTATCTAGTGAGATATACTTAATTGGAACATTCCGTGTAGGTGGCTATAAAGTGGTGTTCCAGATTTGTTAGGGTGCTGACACAAGAAGAATTCGAGTAATAACTTTTCAATCCACCGAGTTGGAGTTACAATGAATAAGTAAGTGGATGTCAAGTGGTTCTTTACAATTTTTGTTTTTTAAACATTACGGTGACACACAGCTTTAGCGGATTTGACTCATTTATCTCAATTTATTCCCGTTTATATGGAAGCGAGTGGGTTGACATGATGTTAAGCCATAAAAATTAGTAGGTCAGCCTTTACTCTTTTTTTGTCTTTTGAATATTTTTAGGTAAAGGAAGTCACTTTGATTTACTCTGTATGATGTATTTTTAGAATATAAGTGAAGGCTTCTCTGTAAAAGCATAGAAAAGAAGACCGGGCTTTTTTATTCGTTTCAACCTACGTATATGGTGAAACTATTAATTTCTTACAGAAAGCCAAGCATCTAGATAATAAACTGAAATGGGATCTACACTAGCATATGATGTTAAGTAGTTAGAAGGCTAGCACGAGTAAACAATATCTCTGCATCACCCTAACCAATGCATGAAATCCATTTGAGGTTGACCCCACTCAAATCTTTATTCAAATAGAAGCTCGACTGAATATTCATCATCTTTTTCATTCACATAAAATCACAGGATATATAGTGGATGTACCTGAACCAAGCTTAATACAAATAAGAAAACAAACTTAGGAAGGTGAAAGAAGTTATTCCATTTAGGGACAATTTGCAACATAAGCCATCAAAATTTGATCTAGTCACTTACTCTGAATATCTCAGTAAGACTTAGCAGACACTTGTCCATATTTCAAGTAGAAGTATTTACCATTGATCAATGTGTGAGAATCAATCGCACTCGTTTACACTAGGAATAGCATCACATTTATATTCTCAGACAGCTAAGAATATCACGGTGTAGTGAGTACTGTGTTTGCTTGTGACCCGAGCTATGCAGGTTCGAGCCCAAAAGGGGAACAACGACCAAGAATCACCCGAGCATATACGAAAAACGAATAAAATCTAAGTTTCTTCAACCACTACACCAAAAGGGGGGTTCTGTTTGGTAGTAGAATGGAGCGAAAATCGAGTCTGAGTGCTCCGGGATTTAGAAATTTCCTTTTTAGAAAAAAAAAAAAAAAAAAAAAAATTTGTAAGTCTAAATGGTCTAACTAATTCTGCTAAATAATCATAACCGATACCTGTTTCCACGAATCGTTTAAGGGAGAATGACGAGTTCCCAAAGTAAGAAAAAAGTACAGAAAGGATCCTTTTATCCTTCGTAAAAATTAAAATTCCGGATTAGAGGTGCCATAATTTATTGCACTGTAACTGAAGAATCATAACAGCTAGGAGATTTTTTTAAAAAGATTCTATACCAAAAAAAAGAACCTTTAACAAGTTTCAGCTCTATAAACTAGAAAAAAAAAAATAAAATAAGGATGATTCCTTGGGTCCAGGCAAGAAAAAGTGTGCATAACATTTGCCAAATCGGATTGAATAATTAGGTAACAGGACGTATTTAGACCGCACTGCCTTAAAATAATTTCTGGAAAAACCCTTAATTTTCTTGATTTGGGCAAAACCGAAAACTGATTTGTGGGTGTACTCGTATTATCATTTTGTCCCGGAGTGTAATTACCATTTCTATTCACTTTGAGCCATTCTCCTTTACGTATTGATTCGTGAATACGAACAGTTATTTACTTATGAATGACTCTTTTTTGAATCAATAGATTTTTTTTTTATATATAATTTGCACGTGTTAAAGGGGATATGAATACCCTTATACTAATTTTTTAGAACAGTTTTGTGGAAAGAGGAAGAGACAGAGAGAAAGACGGAGTGGTGTAGTTTGAAACTCAGATGGTATTAAGTGTAAACTTCAAGGGTGGCTGTCCAGATAACTGGGGAGTATTTTTTTTGTTTTCGCTATTATTGTCATTGCTTATGATTCGCCGTATTTTTTTCCGTCCTCCTGATGTCTTCGTCACGATCAAGTTGCATTTTAGCCATATGACCACCCTCCTGCCAGTGTTATGCCTTCACAGTAGAGCTGACTTAGCTTTCGCAAGTGATCGACTTTTTTATTTATTTCATGCGAAATAAATAGATGATTCTTGACATCAGGATTCGAACCGTGAATCAACAGCGTGACAAGCGATGATGTTACCACTACACCACGGTCAGATTTTCTATGTAATGTGTCGTGGCTATATCTACACTTTTGATTCCTCGTTATTTCAAGTCAAAAACAAACACCTTTTGCTCCGTGTTCGACCGTCTGTCCATTTATCCTTTTTTCCGTTCCTAACTCCAGAACTACTGAACCGTTTTTGATGAAATTCGGCTTGTTAGTTTGGTCTAGGCACCTAGCAGATAGTAGATGATTCCATTGAATAATTATCAAAATCTAGTTGGATAGCATCAAAAATGTTCACAAATTGTCGCACGCCTAATAGATTTTGACAAAATTTGGTTTCTTCTGGAAATCATCGAAATCGGGTGGAGTGGGGATTAATATTGTGAGGGGCCTGAAAAGTCTACTTTGTTACGTATCTTTCCACTTTTCCTAGCTTCTACTTATTTAAAAGGTCGGTTAATGATAAATGCACACTAAACTATTTTACTTAAACTTTGCATCTTAGAAAAACAAAAAATTAATTGTATACCAATTTCTGAAGATCGATAAGGATTTTTGATAGGAGCCAATCGTTTCTAAGTGAAATTGATGAATGCAAAGATATTATTTTGTTTTTTTTTCGGGACTTCCCCTTGTTAGATGAATTAAGTGCCAAATGTAGGTACATTATAATTACAAAATTGCATTTTTTTTTGGGAATTCCCCTATAAAGAAACCTAACTGCCTATTTCTTTTAAATACGAACAACTCGCTGCTCTGTAATACCATTTGAAAGTATTTTATAAATCTCCATTAAATTAAGAATGAAGTGAGGAGCAATTAGAACAGAACATATTCTCATGTTTATATTTAAAAAAAAACACATTTCAGACCAGGGTTGCCATATTTAGTATATTTAGAAAAAAAAAATAAATAAAAATAAACGGTCTGTATAGTTTAAGCAATGTACCTCTGGCTCCGCCACACGTCAGGCTCAATTTTGCAAAGGCTGAGGAATTATAACGAACAACGCATAAAAAAAAAGACTACTATCGAAACGCTATCAAAGTCTTATCCGATTTGAATGAAATTTATCTCTAACGATAAAGACTTTAATCTTCGAACAAAAGCTATAAATCATCACTCTGCAATAGCACAATACATACTTGTAGATGTTATTTCTTATCGAATTTATTTTCAGAATGAGAAAATATTACTGCCAACAGCTGTGCACCAGTAGATGGCTATGCGCGATTGTGTTGTGTGGGCTCAGAACATTATTCCTTTCCTTTTTGTTCGTCTTTTCTTTGGTTCTCAAAGGAATGGAAAATGAGACTTTTGCGGTGAAAAAGATTTTTTTTTGTAAATTTTCTTTGAGCGCTAGATTTTGTTGAAACTTTTGGGCGCTTTGAGAGTGCTACATAACATGAAGTGTGAAATCTACGTGACGAACTATACTCCGTCGAAGAAAATGGAAAAAAAGCCGCAGAGGTCAGTTATGTGTTACTCGTGCAAAGCCGGACAAGGAAGATAGCATACTTGTATGCTTTAAAATTAAAGTTGTACTCTATCAATATACCAGCCTCCCTGTATTATTTTATTACATGCACATAGAGTTCATGTTTAGTTCAGCTTAAACTATGCTCCAAGCTTTATAGAGTTTGAAATAGGTGCTCTGCAGTCAATGAAAAAACAAACCTAGCATTTTGTAACCTGACACATTCAATGTGACAATGTTGACCTTAATACAATGTTTATGATATCGAAAATTTGGGAGCATGATAACCGTGTTTCAGACTCAATCAGGCTAACTTATTTTCCGTTAATATACCTTTACTTGATCAGCTTCACCATTCTTAAAAGGTTATAGGTATGCATACAATATGAGCGATTTAAGCTTTTCATCCCGCAGAATGAAAGCTGGTTACTTACGACGTTTCGTCTTTTTCGAGGAATACCTCACTAGGACTAGGCTTTTTTTTTTTAAAGATTATTAACTGAATGATGGAGAGAAAGAGGGTATAGAAGATAATTAAAGATTAAAGATGGAAGGATAGATTTTGCCTGTGTGCTGGCGAGAAATATCAGCCGCCCCTAACCTAGAGAAACAGCCGCCCATTTTGGGTCAGACGCTGCGAAGGACATGATGGTTTGATGCTTATTCGAAAGCACCATCTACTTGCCTTGTCCATATTGAACCCAGGTACATTTGGTTTCTCTTGGTTACATTTGGTTAGTCTTTTTCAGTAGTGGGATACTTTTTTTTTTTTATAATTTGCACGTGTTAAAGGGGATATGAATACCCTACTAATTTTTTTAGAGCACGTGCGTTTTGTGGAAAGGGGAAGAGATAGAGAGGAAGACAGAGTGGTGTAGTTTGAAACTCAGGTGGTATTAAGTTTCTGTAAACTCCAAGGTACTGCTTGCAAATATTTATTCTCACTTTCCTTAGGTATTTTAATCAAAAACAAAAACACCACCCGAAACAACAATTTCATTTAGTATCATATGATGTTAATCTTTTTGATATAATTAGCAAATTAGCAAAATTCTTTGAGCGAGTGTTGTCAACTGAAGCTCTATAAACAAAATAACTATTATGTTTACCGATCGTGCCACAATTCAAACAGAGTCATAATAAAAACTTAATTTTTAATAGTCCACCACAACGCTAGAGTGATGTAAACGAAGTGTAGAGTTCATGGAAAATTAACGTCAAGGCTGCTCTTTAGGTGAGCGCTTGTTATGCTGGGTAATTGGAACGTCATTTGAACTATGGACGGTAGTAGTTATACACTTGAATTTATTTGTTTAAACATACTGTGCACCTATCTTTAGCCCCTTAAGCAAAGATGAACGCTTTAAGTGAATTGTTTATGCTCTCAGATGAATTTGCTTCTGCGCTAATTATAACAAAATGTGTTATCACGAGAAAGCAAATTAAATTATTTTTTTTATTATTTTTTAAGAAAAATCGGAAGAATGTTGGTATTGTAAATTTAATTAAATACTTTGCTTGAGATTGCTTACTCAGGTGGTATTAATCATATCTGGAGAATCTCGAAGCCTACAAGAATAGGAGGAGCAGTTACATGCTCTTTACGGTGAAAAATTACTGTCACTGGGTTTGAGAAACAAATCTGAACATTTTTAGTGCGGAAGCGTCGTTTCACACATATCCGGCATCGAATATATGTACAAATGCTATAGGATATCCTGCTTAAAGTGTAAAGATATCAATTAGAGCGTTCACGCATTTTTAGCGCCGGATATATGGTACAAGTTTAAACGCACTCATCATGAGACTAGCACTGAACACATCCATTCTATATTGACAGGTATTCATTATAGAAATATCGCTCATTACATTTACACTAAGTTAACGCTTAAAGTGTAAAGATATCAATTAGAGCGTTCACGCATTTTTAGCGCCGGATATATGGTACAAGTTTAAACGCACTCATCATGAGACTAGCACTGAACACATCCATTCTATATTGACAGGTATTCATTATAGAAATATCACTCATTACATTTACACTAAGTTAACGCCCAAAAAGATTTGCACAAAAGTCGTTTGTAAATATGGAGTGGAGCGATATTGAAAACCTTGTTGTGGTAATTGGCCTTCACAAGTGTTATATGGAAATAGGCGATATTTTCCGGACTATGCGATTGCTTGGAGTCACCCGGAATTTTTGTGTATCGAACTGTTGAATTTTTTGAAGACACTGGTGACACCCTCGCACTGTCAGAACTTCACAGGCGATCAAAGCTGTTAAAGGATTAATCAGAGACCGCTGCGAAAGCAGAAAATCTTGTCACGAGAAATGAAGATATCGCAGAAATCCATATCAAACAAGATTTGGGATTCAACGCATATAAAAGTCACACTGGCCACTTACGAGTACTCCCAACCCAATTAAAGCAAAAACGGAATGGAAGATCGAAAACTCTACGTCGCCGATACTTGCAAAATGGTCACAGGAAAATGTTGTTCACGGATGAACAAATACTTTACTATTGAGGAATCGTTCAATAAGTAAAGCCTGGTCATCCAAAGAAGCATCAGAACGGGGCCATCATCCCGCATCTGTGATGATTTGGTGGCGAGTCAGCTATGAAGGCGTTACCGACCTTCATTTTTCGAAGGAAATAAAAACATCGGCAAAAATCTACCAAACAGATGTTCTGGAACGTGTTGTGAAGGTACTTAAACAACAATTGTTTTCAAACAACGAGTGGACTTTCCAACAAGAATCCGCACCAGCTCATAACTCAAAAAAAAAAAAACACATCGCACTGCGACCTTGTAGATCTATTATGCTCCCCCGACTTGGAGCTCTAGTTGATAAGATACGCGACTTAGAGCACGCCCTCCATTCAAATTTCCTTGATGAACCGGAGTATTTGAAGTGGATCCAATGATGGTAGATCTTCTTCTGATAGTTAACATGCACCCAGGTGTTGCCGTTGATTTGTTCTTCACATTCCTTAAGGTGTCCTGGGGTTTCCTTAACATCTCCGCAAAATTTGCAGTTTCCTGAGGTTTTCCTTAAGTCTACAGTCACCCGTTTTTTTAACAGGAGCGTGACAACGCCCAAATGGCGTGTAGGCACTGCGACCAGAGATATCTATTGTCAGAATACCCGTTAGAAAGCCTGTAAGAACGCGCAGCCGTTTTTTTTTTAAACCATTATACAGATTTTACTTCTTTTTCGGTAATAATTCCCGAGAAGCTCTTTGGCCTGTCTTAGCTTAGGGAGTTCTTCCCAAAGTTTGATTCTTTTACAGTCTTCCACCTTCCTTAGCTCTTCCCGTATAGTATGTGATCCCAGCTCGCAGAATGGTTCCGGACCGGTAAAAGCGGTCTATGAGCCTTTTCTTTCTAATTCATCAGTTGCTTCATTTCCCTCTACTCTCACGTGGCTTGGTACTCAGTAGGGAGTGACTCTGTTATTCTCACTCAGTTGGTTTATCTTGACAAGGCACTCCCACACCAGTGCAGACATGATTTCATGAGGTCATAACGCCCTGATGGCTGCTTAACTATTCGACAGTATCGCGATGTCTTGTCCGCGATACTTCCTATCGATGTTAATTTGGTCAAAAACAACGCAAGATTGGCTCCAAAACAATGTGCCAATGTGATTGACCGTCAGGCAGTCCAGACCTCAACCCTTTGGATTATAAGCTGTGGTCTATTTTAAAAGCGATATTGAGTCCTTGAAGCGCGCACTTATCCTCGTTCCAATGATCGAGGTGCATGCTGATGAGTGGCCAGAGCGACTCAAGGCCTGCATAAGTGATAATGGCGGCCATTTCGAATGAGTTGTTTAAATATTGATTCCTAAAAAAAAAAATCAAAACATCACAACTTAACAGATGTTGGTTTTTAAGTGCTCTTAAGTTTGGAGATTGTCCGCATAGACACGATCTTTAGCATAGCCCTACAAAAAGAAATCAACTGGTGTCAGATCATATGATCTTGGTGGCCAATTGATGTCACCAAATTTCGAAATTAAACGGCCGGGGAACTTTTCATGGAATAGAACCAAATTTGCCTGTTTTATGGCACGTAGCCCCGTCTATTTGGAACCACATGTCGCTCACATCAATGTTCTCAAGCGCAAAGAATTCACTGTAACAGTGGCACCTTCATCGTTTTCAAACAAATATCGCGCCGCCAGTCCACAGCGCGCTCCAAACTGTCACCCATGGTGGACGCAACGGCCTCACAATGATCAAATTTGGATTCTCAGTGCCCTGAATTCGAATTTTGTTTGTTTACGTAGCCTCCGAGCGAGAAATGGGCCTCACCACTGAAGACAATTTTGTTCGAAAAATCGGCGTTAACTTTTTGATTTTCCATCACCCAATCGCCATGTGTTCTGCGCATTCTTTCTAATTTTAATGCGTTGAGTGGTGGTTAAACGATACATATTGTAAAATGGCATTGTAAGAACTAACTACCTGTCACTATGGATGACAGATAGATTTGACAGATACCATATAGCAGGGATGTGAAATCCCAACCTCGAAATAAATAACCATTTAAGTAAAAACATTTTTAAAGTTTTTGGTTTTATCAAAGAAACAGCACCACACATACTTTGTAGGCATAAAAATTCCACACACTGCACATCATTATACCGTCAAGGTTGGCAGTTAATAAGCTTAATATGCAGTTTCACAGTCAAAATCCAAGGACGTCAATCGAGATTGAGGCACATACTGTCATTAGCGACGAAATAGAAGGTACATGCATACAAGAGGGGGGATTTAAAAAAAAGAAAGACGGTATTACTGGGGCTTACAGAGAGATTTTGAAGAAGTTCATGAGCGATTTGTACGACCATAATTAACAATTAGCAAACGTACATACGAGTGAGGGAATCATCAATGAACGATGGTAGTCTACTTCCAGATGTTGGCATGGACCTGGGAGTTTATACAGCCTCCCCACCAAATAGCAGCCATCTGAGTCAGCCTCTTAATTAATCTTATTCGCACAATGAATTGCAATAAAACTGTAAAGACGAACAGAAATTTTACCAAACTCACCTTGAATGTCTTTTTTTTCTCTAATTTGCTGATTCTCTAGGTTGTGTGCTATTTTATACGCGCACTTTGTATATCTGCTAAATCTACGAATTCTCAAAATTCGTAGACACAACAACAAATGGTGACACGAATAGAAAATAATCAAATAAAAAACAAAAACAAGCAAAAGTTACGAAAAAAAAAAAAACGATAACTTTCGCGTTTTTACTACGAATTTGCCCCCCCAAATCGCAGGGAATTAATTAATTTTTTTTTTTTCTTTCACTCGTTTCTTAATCAAAGAGCGGATTATTCACAATCAAATTGGCGACAAAATTAGGAAAAAATTAGCAAAAATCTCAGCAAAACCGAAGACGAAGCTGCTTTTATGAATATTTCCAACGAAGACTCGTAATTAGCTGAACTAAAAAATGGAAAAAGACCGAGGAATTTCACATTTTTCCCTTCTTTGTTGGATACGCGACGACGAGGTTTTTTTTTCTTTTTTTTTATGCGTGTACTGCAGTTTTACACTGGAATTTTGTTACAAGTTGCTTTCCATGATTTTGTACGAAATTCGAAAAAAAATATTTTTTTTAATTTGCGCAAGTTTGTGTCAACGCGACGAGAGTTTTTGTGCAAAAAAAAACGTTGTTTGGTGGAAATTTCGCATTTTCACCGAACAAAACGCACAGTAGAACTATGAGTAGGAGAGCGAAAACGGCAAGGAAGAGGAAAAACAAAAATGGAAATTTTTTGACGTTCTTCGCGTTGACATTCGAAGGAAACTTCAAGTTTTTTTTTTTTGGTCGTCGGACGGCGAATTCTCGTTGTTGAGCCGTTTGTCACTGTCTGCCGTTTGCAATTGAATTTGAAGCTGTCGGAGCATGTGTGCGATAGAGCGAGAAGGATAGATTTGAATTTGGTAGAAGTGAACGAAGAAATGGAATGGGAATGGAGAAAAATGTCCATCAGCTGTGAGAGAGTGAAGTGGGGTGTGATTTCTATATAGATAGCACAGGGATGGAAAGACAAAAACTTTAGGTTTGATTTTTACTTGCGCCTACAGTGCGACAAAATAAATGGCACATGCAGGTTACTTTTTTTCTAACTTGAAATGTTTGTATTTATATAGCGCGAAAATATGTACTTGTGCAATAAATAGTTAATTTAAGAAGACATAAACTATAAATATTTCATTTGCCGTCCAATTATCTATAGAAAAGGTAAATAGCACAGTAAGAAAATTCTTTGAATTTAGAAATTAATACAGAAAGTATTCAGATATTAATTCATGTCATCAATACTTAGTTGGCTAGCCTTTATTTTTGATGACTGCTAAAGTTGAACCCAGAGTTGATCAAAATTGTTGGCCGCAGATCTGTCCATTGTTTTGTCTACATCGCTCCACAAGTTCTCAATCGGATTGGGAGCAGGCCAACTTAAAACGTAAATTTTCTGACTCAATATGCTTCGGGTCATTATAGTGCTGAAATTTTCATTTCAGTGGCATTTCCTCCTCAGCATAGGGAAGCATAATGTTGTTCAAAATATCGTTATATTATATTTGGTCCATAATGTGAAGAAAAACAAACCCCATACAAGGACGAAGCATGGTGGAGGCATGTTTCACCGTTTTTATGGTATATTTAGGGCTGAATTCCTGGTTGATCCCGCACCTTACATATTGTTTCCCATCTGATCCAAACTAATTAAATTTCGATTCACAGGTCCACATAATATTTTGCCACCAGTTGGGATCCTTATTAACATAATCGCGTGTAAACTCTAAACGGCGTGATAAATTACGTTTTGACAACAATGGTTTCTGATTGGCAATCCGTCTTAACAATTGTTTAATTGCGATCACGAAAGCATTTATATTTAGCTCTGCTTCAATTGTTTGCTTTAATTTATGAGCTGTCAAAAATGGATCCACTTTGCTCATACGAACAATAGTCCCCCCCTTTGCTCATACGAACCCCATTTCTTCGCAATGTTGGACTGTATTAATTATCTTTCTTCTCGAGCACTCCAATTTCCGCACTATTTCTACACCCCAACTGATATGCTACATTTCACTTCACCACCTGCAGACATGTGAATGCAGACAGACACACGTTAAAAGAAATTAAGCTTAAAGAATGATCAGCTCTGCAAACAGAAAACTAGGAGCGAAAAACATATCATCAGAAGAAAAGGGAAGGAGTACAGGAAACGTGAGATCGATACCACAGCAAGAAAGAGCTCCAGAACTTTTATAAAAGGGTGGAGAACGCTACCCAAACGGAAGGCTACAAAGGCAAAGATGGTAACATGGTACTGAAAATGCAGTCGTTGCTGGAAATATGGAGATACGTCTTCTATGGATTGCTAAACATCGATGAATACCAGACTCTTGCTGCCCATCCACCGATAGTCTTCACCTGAAGGACGACCAATTACTTTATTTAGCGGATCGAGTTCGAAGCAACAATAGACAGAGTTAAATCCAAAAAACAGTAAGATCAGATGTCCTAAGGGATACGCTATTTAAAGCTGTGCGTATTGTGATGACTTTTTAGGAAGTATACATTAGCTTGTCTTTAAAATTTGGTCTTATACCCAACGATTGGAGCCTCAGCACTATTTGTCCTATATAGAAGAAAAGTGATCACCCCAACTGCTAAATATCACCCACAAGATCCTCTCTTAGTGTAGTGTGTGACCATCTAAATCCTTATGTTGGCGAAATGATTGGGAGCTATCAATGTACCCTTCACGTATCTCGAGCTAAATCCTTGAAAAGGCACAAAAATGTGAAAACGATACTCACTACCTATTTATTGATTTCAAGGTCGTGTATGAGAGCATAAATTGGCACGAGCTATACAGCGCTATGTCGCGCGAAACTCATAGGTTAGTGTAACTACCTGACTATGCGGATGCAATTGATGGCACCGGAAGAACGAACCAAGCATTCACTTATGCCTTCGCTATCACCAGATTAGAGTGGGACAAAATACCTCATCTTCGATGGTGTGGGTAAGTCGAAGAGGACTTAAACCAACTTAGTGTAAGCAACTGGAGACAGATGGCAAATGATCTTGTTGACTGGAGATTCCTGTCGGTTGAGACTCATGTCCAATGTTTTTCAAAAACTTGTCACATCTCAAAGCTACTAGAAAACCTGTCAGCGCACCCTGATCGCAAGCTCGTTTAGAATTTCTCCGGATTCTCAATTGGTTGACCTATATTTATTATTGCAACGTACTATTTGTCGTCTAACTTGTTTTAAGGAGCTAGGGGTTTACCTTAACTCTAGTCTTGACTTCAGGAAGCATATTATAATAACAAGTCTAATTCTATGTTAATTTTTATAAAAAGAGGGTTTCTCTGTCCCTGTATAACTGTTTCGTCCATCCCCTTTTATGAAGTTCATCAAGATCAGATTGAGGCTATTCAGCGAAACTTTATCCAATTCGCAAATGAGAAATCCTAGCTAACATTTCGATCAACAATAAAATTTTATGAACTTATAAAATCAAATAAGAAAAGTTTGAAAGTCACTAGTTCATTCCCCCATCCAATTCCCAAACCCGTATTACACATTCCATCAAACATTCGATAAAATTTCAACCGCATCCGCCTTCGTTAAACTTAAATCTGTCACATTTCTGACAATCAGCTGTGAGTGATTTTAATTGCAACTTTTTTGTTTTCGGAATTTGGAAAAACTAAATTTGCTGCGATGGCTGGACGTGAAGCTGCAAAACGAGCCGTACAACAAGTTCGTCCAATTCTTTCCGTGGACCGTGAGGAAGCCCGAAAGCGTGCGCTCAACCTCTACAAAGCATGGTATCGCCAAATTCCCTACATCGGTAGGTCTTCCCAATCCTCCTAGGTTATGTGCCGAGGAGGCGATTGTTATGTAAACGCTGTAGCTCTAGCGATCCTGTTCTATTCTCTTCTTTCCAGTGATGGACTACGATATCCCCAAGTCGGTGCAAGAGTGTCGAGCCAAGCTCCGCGAGCAGTTCATCAAACACCGCAATGTGACCGATATTCGAGTCATCGATATGCTGGTCATTAAAGTGAGTGGACGGGGTGTAGTTGTCCCAAACTCTTGTCATTTGTTTACGTTTTTTCAGGGTCAAATGGAGCTCAAAGAGTCGGTCAACATTTGGAAGCAAAAAGGTCACATCATGCGCTACTGGAAGGAATCTGAAGAACCGAAGCCAACAGATTTTCTGTCGAAATTCATTCAGGGACACAATTAGGGGGAAGTTCTTGTGATTCGTCTGTTTTGGGGAGACCAGATTTAGATTAATAAACGTGTGTCGAGTGAACGATAGCGTCAGCCATTAAAGGAACGTTGAATTCTGCGGAAGTGTGTTGTTTATTCTTGGGTTTGTTGTAGTAGGTGCAGTCGTTGGTTTTGCGTTTTGAGATCATCGATGGTTAGTCCTTTACGTTACTTTAGATGGAGCTACTGTTCGGGGTGGACATGGGCTTTAACTAACATGAAGTTAGTTGAGGTCCCTTTCCACTTGTATGCGCCACCTTGTGTGATGTATTCGAAGACTTTCCGGGCTGGAGCGTTTATGCCAATTCACTCTATATGTCCTAGTTATCTTAGGCAATGGATTCGGACCCATCGATATCGCTGGACCATGCTTCTGCACCATATAGCATAACTGGAACGATGAGGGTCTTATATAAAGTCACCTTAGTTGTCCGTGTGAGGGATTTGCTACTCATTGCATTCTTAGCCCAAAGGAACAGCGGTTGGCAAGAGTGATTCTTCGCTTGATCTAGGTAAACAAAGTCCTTCACAACTTCAAAATTGTAACTGTCTATTGTGAAGGGTATAAGTTATTATCTGCCATATTGTGTGGACACCTGAAACCACTTGATCGGGCCCTATCAGTACGACCAGAGTTAGCAAAGGAGTTGGTGCATGGTCCTTACCAAATTCTCTCCTGCTGCTTTAAGTAGCTCGCTTGGTAGGCCATCATCCCCAGCAGCCTTGCTCGATTTGAGCTTGGATATTGCTATCGTCACTTTATGTTGGTCGGGTGGACGGAAGTATTGGCTGTCATCTCACAGGTTGGTCGTATACTGTTCGAGTGTTGGGTGCTCTCCTGTATTAGTACTTCTACCATAGTTGTTCAGATGCAGTCTATAGTCTTGTGTCCCCTTTTTCAGTCAAATCGTGAAAACAAAGGCTATGTTAAATATCTCTTCCAAGTTTTAGAGAAGCAGTTCAGTCAGTTTAAACACCAAGCCAGTGCTTCGACTTCAAATCGAAATAATACAAGTACGGGCACCATAAAGGTAGCCGAGACAATGAGAATTCGGTCCAGTTTAGTCAAGGAATCATTTACTACGTTTAAATTTAAAATCTAGACCAGCCATTTCCTACACAGCCCCTTTTTTCTCGGATTCTAGCATCCGTTTGGATACATTAAGTCCAAGCCCTGTATGCAGCAAGAAAGCTGCAAAGACAAGGAAGTATCTCAGTATCAATCCAACCTAGTACGTAGCATTTGTTGATGCAGAAAATTAAAAGAAATGCAGTATCTACCAGAGCTGATTAGACTATGTATGCCTGTTGCATAATGTACAAATGTTGCTACTTCTACACTGCGGTGTTACGAATAAGCGCACCAAAGCCATTTCAAAAGTAAATTCGCGTCACTTGGCACTTCAAATGCGAACATGAACTGTCTCCATTTCGTAGCTGAATTCTCCAAGATCTAATTCTCTTATTATGTGGGTCGTTCAATTCTATTTCACATTTCACTGTTTAAAGCTCTTTATAAACACGTACTCCACCGCATCCGCAAACATGCTAACAAAATTGTGGACCAAATAATAACAATTAACATCTCAAAAGCCACAAGTGCATAGCACCTGAGTCATGTCAACAACATCAAAGCTCTCCAATACACTCATTAGAGCGACACTTGGATTGTTAAGTGTTCATTAAAAAAAATAGTAAAAAATAATAACAAATAGAACAATTTTTTTCTTTTTTTTTCAGAACAGAAGGGTGTAGGCAATAACATTCGATACTGGGGACATAGATAGTGTGCCTTTTCTGTTTTAAAGATAAGGACGCATTTTTAAGCCTAACATATGTTCTGTTTAGGAGATAACCAACACAAAGCATTTAAGTACACTACATTCAGAGAAGTAAGTGATCGTGGCCGAGATGGATCTTTTAACTTAAATACGAGTACTTTCGCGATTTTAGCCCGACGCAAATTCGTTTCAACGATGTATAGACCCTCCTCCAACTTGGGAAAGAGTTCATTAGGTGAAGTGAAATAAAGAGCACGACTGGGTAGCATATACTTGCCTCATATGTGCTATTCATCTAATAATTGTTTAGATTTCAAATATAAGACAAGCAGATAGGTTAGGTTAGGTTAGGGTGTCTGTCTGTACCTGTGCACAGACACACTTAGACCAAATGAGGTCTATTGTGATACCAAGGGATCTATTGCTATTCTAACTATATAAGGGCTAGTTGAACCAGCTGGAGCTTCTTTTGAAGCGGAGAATGCCTCTGACGTCAATATTCGCCATGTCGCCGTGATCGTCGAAGAATGACGCCCTTAGATAGAGCGGTCTGCTTTTAGACAGGACTGGACAGGTACAAAGGAAATTGAGGATCGTTTCCTCTTCCTCGTCATCCCTGCAGCTTCTGCAGTAATCATTTGAAAAGAGGCCCAGCCTTAGGAAGGTGCCCCGCGAGGACACCGATGACGGTGCTGATCTGCGATCATTTCAGCAAAACCAATTTATCAGAGCTTTTTTAATCTAGCTCGGGCTAGATTTGTCTAGAGAATCGACAATTAGTAAGAGTCTCCCATCTGTGATTGGCGTTTTTGATTGCATCCAGCATGGGTAAATGTTTATACGTAGAGAAAGGCATACCTAAATTTTGACTTTTCGGCATAATTTGGAGGGTTGTGCCTTTTCTAGCGAGCTCGTTACTCGGTATGTTTCTGTGGCCTGGCACCCAGCATAGCCAATCGTGCTGTGCGCCGCACGAATGGTTGCGACCTACAGTTTTATGACGTTACCGAAGGGCAATTTTTCAATTGAGAGAAGCTCCTCATTTTTTTTTTGTAACCACTGAGCCACGGTGCCCACGTATGGACTAATAGTTACAGTTTTCAAGCATCCTAGTTCTAAAAGGACATACAGAGGCCTTACGAAAAATTTATTTTATTTATTTGTTTCATTACATTACTTGACAACAGAAAAGTTACAATCGATTTGGAACGGATTTTATGATACCCTACCCCTATGTCCATGGACAGATTATGGTCATCATAATTGCCCAATATCTCGAATAAAATCTTCTTCAGCTATGAGGTACATTTCTCGTTCGGCAGCTACGTAAATAAACAAAATTGCAGAATTTGGAGTTCTGAGAATCCAAATGTGATCATTGAGAGGCCATTGCATCAATCACGGGTGTCAGTTTGGTGCATGCTGTGAACTGGCGGCGTTATCGAACCGCATTTTTTTTGAAAACGATGAAGGCGCCACGGAATTTTCTGCGCTATTGTCAAATAACAAATAACCAACTTTTTTGGCCTGATATTGAAGACATTAATATGATTGATATGTGGTTCTAACAAGATGGGGCTAGATGCCACAGAACGCAAATTTGGCTATATTGCACGAAAAGTGCATCCTTTTAATTTCGAGATTTGGCTATATCAATTGGCCACCAAGATCATGTGTTCTGACCCCGTTGGTTTCCCTTTGTGGGTCTGTGCTAACATGTCTATGCAGTCAATCCCCAAACTTTTAAGAACTTAAAACCCAACATCCGTGCAGTTATGTCCGCAATACAGCCAGAAATATGCCGAAAAGTCATCCAAAATTATCTCACAAGAATCGAAGTTTGCAAAAATTCCCATGGCTGCCATTTGGGAAATTCTTTTAAAAACATGTTAACATTCATTTCTGTAGCACCCTGTCTTATGGATATTGAGCACTCGTCTGCGTTGAACGTGATTCTTTCTAGGATATTCGGTGTCTTCCGAAGAATTCGGGAAGCAAAACACATAGAAAATGACGAAGTATGTGAAGTTCTCCGTAGGAGATATAAGCTTTGATGCATTTGTGCCTTCAGGGTGCGAAAGATCGTAGATAATTCTATGCCAAATGATTCTTGTGGTGCAATGGCTTAGTGGTTAATTGCGCGATCTCTGAGTGGGAGATTCAAGGTTCGAATCCCAGAAAACACAAAAGTTTTCTCATGGTCCCACCTGTAGCGAGAGTTCTTTCAATTGAACAAAATTGACCTTCGGAAATGGCCAATGGCTACGCCAAGCCCTGTGCTTGGAAATTCTTGCCTGTATTTTGATTTTGATTTTTTGTTTGGGGAACATGCGTTATTACCTTACTTGTATGAAACTATTTTCCTGAAATGATTGATCTATTGTCTCAGAAGTATATTATGGGTATTCTGGAAAAGCCGTATCTATACATAACAATTATTTGGTGCCGGAATTTAATTTAATTTAATTTTAATTTTGGTGGGGGCGAAAGCCCCCATTTATTTGGCTTAGTACAAGCTACAACTAACTTAAATCTAAACTAAAACTTAAACCTAAAACTTAAAACTAAAACTTAAAACTAAAACTTAAAACTAAGACTTAAAGTTAAGGAGAATGGTGAAGGAGTTCGGTTTTGAGGCAGGGGGTGCTGAGGTTAAAATCAAACTGGGTGAGGTTTGAGTTCACTTTTCGCAGCATACGGGAAATTGGTTCATTAGATCCATATGAAGTGCGGTGGGACGGTAAATAGAAAAGACGAGGGCATCGTAAATTTCGTGGGTTGGTATTGAAAAAAATTGAATTATAAAGAGATGCGCAATCGACAGAGCCTGAAAGAAGTCGATGAATGAAAAGAATGTCTGCAACATCTCTGCGTTTCTCTAGAGTACTCAGGTTGATGAGGTTGAGGCAGTCTTGATAGGGAGGCAAGATAAATGGATCGTTCCAAGGAAGACCTCGAAGGGCAAATCGAAGAAATCGACGTTGAACATTCTCGATTCTGGTCACATGAACTTGCTGAAAGGGTGACCACGCTTGACTGGCATATTCAAGGATGGGGCGCACAAAGGTAATGTAGAGGGATCTGGTCACGTAAGGGTCGGAGAATTCTTTGGACCATCGTTTGACAAAGCCAAGTGATGAGTTAGCTTTACGAATTATCTCATCAATATGTGAACGAAAATTTAGTTCCCTATCGTACAATATTCCAAGATCACGGAGAGACTGAACGATGGATATAGGTTGACCATGAAGAAGGTAAAGGCGGGCGGAGGACACGTGGTGCTTACGTGATAAGGTAATGGATTGACATTTGGCGATATTGAGCTCTAAGCGATTTTGTAGGCACCAGTTCGAAAAACTATCAAGGTCTTGTTGAAGGAGGCAGTAGTCATGTGGTGAAGAGATGGCTTTGAAAAATTTGGTATCATCAGCGTACAGAGAGAGGGAAGAATGTTTAATAACCCTCTCGACATCGTTTATGGTTAGAATGAAGAGAAGGGGACCTAGATGGCTGCCTTGCGGAACACCAGAGGTGGCCAAGAAGGGAGTCGATAAGATGGATCTGAAGCGAACTCTGTAAGAACGGTTTTCCAGGTAAGAAGATATCCATTTTAACAATATGGGTTCGAAACCGAGGGCAGACAATTTGAAGAGGATTAAGTTATGAGATATCTTATCTAAAGCCTTACTAAAATCAGTTGCAATAACGTCGACTTCTTTGCCATTCTCTAAGGCAGACAGGGCGAAGGACACGAATTCGACTAAGTTAGTGGTAGTTGATCTACCTTTCAGAAAGCCGTGTTGGGTGGGAGAGATAAGAGACTTGCACTGAAAGCTTAAGGCTTCGTATAAAATACTTTCGAAAAGTTTGGGTAGATGAGAAAGTTTAGCAATGGGGCGATAGTTTGTTACCTCGTTCTTTGATCCCTTTTTGTGAATGGGGGTTATGAAAGAGGTCTTCCAAATCTGAGGGAATTCTCCTAGTGATAGAGACAAACGGAAGAGGTGAGAGAGGGGGAGGGAGAGAATGGTAGAGCATTTTTTAAGAAAAATGGCAGGGAGACCATCTGGGCCGGGTGAGAATTCATCATTAAGATTTTGTAGTTTATTTTCAATTACAGCAGGATCAAAAGGCAGGGACAGAAAGGGGCCAACGGAGAAGTTAAGAAGGTGAGTGAAGTAAGAGGGGTCTGGTTCAAAAGAGTTGTCTGCGAAGGATTGTTTAAAATAGGTGGCAAACAAGTTGGCAATGGTTTGCGGATTAGTTGAAGATATGTTTTCAAAAGAGAGGGACGGAGGGTAACCGTCAGATTTTTTTTTATAGTTGACGAATTGAAAAAATGACTTAGGGTCGTTTATAAGATTTGCTTTCACGTTAATTAGGTGCCGCTGGTAGAGAGAGTTATAAAGATGATTGAATTGAGGGTAGGAACCGAGATAGTTGGAATAGTCGAAAACAGAATTGGTACGAAGGAAAGCTGCCCATAACTTGTTTCTCTTGTTACGTAAGGCGCGAAGTTTGCGATTATACCAAGGGGGGGATGAAGATGAAGTTTTATGACGAGAAAAGGGGACATAAAGAGAAATGGAATTAAACATTTCTCTGTAAAAAATTGTGAGGGCTTCGTTTAAGGATAAGTTAGCAAAATCAAAGGAACATCTACTCAGATAGGCATTTATTTTGCGGAAATTAGCTTTATGAAAGTCGTAAGAAGTGTGAAATGCAGGAGGTGTAGATTGAAGTGGAGAATTGAGGAAAAGTGAAAGAAGAAGGGGAGGATGAAAGTTATCAATAGTTGACAGAGTTAGGGGACAAAGCGAGACTGAGGAGTTAACGGGATCAGTTGTGAATATAAGGTCTAATTGCCTTCCCATGTAATTTAAGACATTACTAACTTGACATAGACTTGAATCAGTTAGCCGACCTATGAAGAGACATTCCTTAGTGGAGTTGGCATTTGAAGCGATGAAAAAGGATTCATCATCGGAAGGACTCCACTGCAGCAGAGGTAGATTAAAGTCGCCAAAAATGAGGATGTCATCGAGGGAATCAGATAAGTCGATTATTTGATCAATCGCGTCTATAGCAAGTTGGTAAGATTCGATAGATTGATTTGGTAGAATGTAACAACACATAACGTACAGGGATCGGTGCGGAAAAGTTATTTTTATTGTAATAAAGTCGACCTTAGAAGAGGAAGAAATGGCAATGAGAGAAGAGTCAAGGTCATTATGAATGGCCAGTAGCACACCTCGAGAGGGAGAGTCTACCAAGGGTTGGGTAGGGTCGTCGTCTCGAAAAAACATTAAAAGTAGGGGGGAATAATTCTTGACTCTTTATGTCGGGGATCAGATTGGTTTCAGTCAGAGCATAGATATCGAAAGGGAGGGCATGGGATTGGCGCAAAACAGCTTGGGTTTTCGAGCGTAGGCCTCTTACGTTCTGGTAGTAAAATGTAAGAGGAAGATTGTTTTGTAGGGACGAGGGGGAAGGCAGTTGAAGTGCTGATGATAGTGGCAGTTTATGGATGAAAAAATTTGTTGTGGTCACTTCGGCTCCGTTGGAGATGTTGCGTTCTTTTAGAGTGTACGTAGTTGCCAAAAGCAGCAAGGTCATCTGCTACTTTTTGAGGAGACAAATTAAAAATCTCGTGGAACTTGATATAGATTTTCTTGAGACTGTCTATTTCAATCCAAATGTCAAACCATGACACTTGTTTTGGTTTTACCCTCATAGCAAACTGAGTCAGATTTGTCATGAAGATACGCGAGAAAGAGGCGTATATTCTCGTAAACCCTTTTTTCTCTTAGCCTGGAGAGTGCGTAGCGACATTCTGTGGTGTCGAAGGTTTGCTGTGTTAGTTTAACTAGAGGCGGTAAAACCGGATCAAGACTGGGAGCAGTGGAGGAAGAGATTGAAGAGAAAGGTGTAGAGTGGTATTCCTAGAAAAACTTGGTATAGGACGTTCAATGGGGAGTCAAACAAATAATCTATCTCTAAAGTCCTCCAAGGAATTACGTAAAGCCACATAGCTATTTCCCTAAAGAACCTGCTTCACAATGTAATTCACAAAAATTCTGCGTCTCGTAGCCAGCCGATATAGACATTCTGTTGTCAATAAAGTGTGACAGGTACGTACTAGTAATTCCGACGAAGATCTTTTACTACAGCACTCAGCCGACAGTTAAAATTGGCACAAGCTACTTTCTTTGCTTGAAGATATTGTAGCATAATAATAACTACGCGCCTATGTCTATGCAGCAAATTCCGAAGTGACTTTCCATTCTGGCAGAATTTTTGGTTCAAACTGTCCTTCATTCGAGGTTCGTGTCTGGGACGAAGTCTCCACAGCTCATGTCAACGAAAGAGACAAATAATATTAGGGATAATATTAGGGATAATATTAGGGAATTATAACTGCAAGAATTATTTCTCTTGTTCCAGTGGTCGAAGAATTTGCTAGAAGTTTCTGGCTATCAGAAACTTCTGCTATATAAGGACAGATGGCGATCAAAAAAAAGACAGTTGGTTTTAGAACCGTGGCGAAGAGATTGGAAAAGTGATAATGGGCGAAGTTGTAATTTGGTGATAAATTGAAAGTTGAGAGTAAACAAGAAAAAGTAATTAGTTTGAATTTGTGAATTAAGTAATTGAAAGGAGATAAAGTGATTTGAGAGGAAAGAGACCTTGTAAGAAAAGAATTTGCGAAGAATAGTATAGTGTGAACTTGAATTGTTCTATAGAGTAGAAAATAAAGAAATAATTTCACAGAATAATTGTTTTATCTACTCGAGCCGTAGCTCGCATATTACATTGGTGTCAGAAGTGGGATAAAACTTATTCTGTGAATAACTATTTCCGTGGTGTGAAATTGCACAAAAAAAAAAAAAAAAAAAAAAAAAAACGATTTCTGTGTTGAGTTAATTAGTTGCGCAAAATGGGTCGCAAATTGGGAAAACTAACTATAACTCAACTAAAGGCAGAACTCAGTAAGCGGAACCTCGACACAACTGGGGGAAAAGATGCCCTACTGATTCGTCTGGAAGAAGCAGTAACGCAGGAAGGTGAAAATCCGCATGACATAGAGTTTGACGTGGAAGAGGAACCAGCAAGTACAGTAGCCGACCCGGGTATAACAAGTCTGCTCCTGCAACTTAAGTTAGTCATGGACGAACAAAAGAAAGCAATAGAAGATCAAAGTCATAAGCTCGATGACCAAAAGAATTCTCTAGAACTTAAGCTGGATGAACAAAAGAAAGCGATGGACGAACAAAAGAAAGCAATGGGCGACCAAAGGAATTCTCTAGAACTTAAGCTGGACGAACAAAAGAAAGCAATGGACGAACAAAAGAAAGCAATGGACGAACAAAAGAATTCTCTAGATGCTCTGGAAAGTAAACTTGATGAGCAAAACAAGAACTTGGAATCCAAATTCGAAGTGATCGAAGAGAAAATCGAGAAGGTCGAGACGCAACTCGAAAAAGTCGAAATTAGATTCGATGAAAATTTTGAGAAACATGAAACTCAGTTCGGGAAGATAGAGACTCAGTTTGAAAAAGTGGATACGCAATTCGAGATAGTAGGAAAGCAAGTCGAAAATCTTGCTAAGGAGCTCAGCAACGTGAAGAGACAGAAAGCACGGGAATATTCCACTGACGGTCTGAGAAGAAAGGAGATGCAGCCTCCTTTCTTCGATGGTCAAACATCATGGCCAATTTATAAGAGGCAATTCGAAGCGGCCGCAATGACCAATAGCTGGGACGATGAAGAGAAGTCTATTGCACTCACGCTTGCACTGAGGGGTCCAGCTGCGGAGCTCTTGCAGACCATCCCGGAAGATAAACAGCAGAACTACGACTCTCTGGTTCAGGCTATCGAGATGCGGTTTGGGGATGAACACATGCAGCAGGTGTACAGGGTTCAGCTGCGTAGTCGAGTCCAGAAAAGGGGGGAAACGCTCCAACAGTTGCAAGCGGATATAGAGCGACTAGCCCATCTTTCATACCCTAAAGCCGGTGAGGAGCTTATCAACGAAATGGCGGTGGAAGCTTTTATTCAGGCCATAGAGGACAGACAACTGCAAATGGCTGTAAGGATGGCTGAAAAGCGAACACTCCCCGAGGCATTGGCATTCGCTCTGTCAATGAAGGCTGCGGACCAAGCATACCAGGGAATACACCGTGTCAGGGAAATGTCCGTCGTGGAATGCTCATGCCAGAGAACAGCCGTCAAAGCTCGCGGAAGTCAAATCCGTTGCTGGAATTGCAACCAAACCGGACACCTACAACGGCAGTGCAGAAGTGCACCTAGACGAGGAAATTGTCCACATTGCGGAAGTAGGAGAAGCAGAGAGGAAGCATCCTGTCGGTCAGACTTCCCAAAACCAGCAGTCGGGAGATGCGTAAGGACCAACTTCGCGGGGCAGAAGTTGGTTACTGGAATCGAGGCCCCCAGGACCACCATTCAAGTTTCGCAAACCAAACGGGGTAACAAGAGCCTGACAGTGGAGGCACTAATCAACGAGAAGAAGTGCGTAGCCACCATCGACACAGGTGCCACTGCCTCCATTGTAAGAAGAGATATCGTCAAAAGCTCCTGGCTGCACAACACCAACAGCTACTGCCTGAAGACTGCAACAGGGGAAATGGCGAAGGTATTTGGAGAAGTTCGTCTTACGATTACTCTGGCAGGACTGACGTTCTCCCATGCGTTTCTGGTGGCAGATATATGCGACGAGTGCATCATCGGAGTAGACTTCATGAAAGCAAATGAAGTAATCTTGGACATCGGGATGCAAGTACTGAGGTATCGAAATGTGGAGATTCCGATGGTGTACGGAAATGAGAATGCCGTAACTCTCAGGACAGTCATCAGCAAAGACGAAGTTTTGCCGCCGTCTTCAGAGACAATCATTTGGACGAAGCTGGAAGGTGATCTTGGGAGCCACCGATTCTACATAGTAGAACCAGACCCAGAGAAGAATTCTCAAGACTACATCGTGGGAAAGACGTTAGTCGAACCAAAGAACACCATGGTTCCAGTGAGGGTTTTGAACGCAAGACCACACACTGTCAAACTAAGGCGAGGGGAGGTGACTGGAAAATGCACGCCGATTACCGCCGTCGCAACAATATCTGAACGTGATGCTCCAAAACTTCTCCCATCACCTTGGACAGCGGAAGCGAGAGAGACGATTCTCCAGTCCAGTGAGCTGAATCAGGAGCAGCGAACTATGGCAGAGAATCTTATCAATGAGTACGCTGATGTATTTGCCTCACAGGACGGAGAATACGGCCGAACACACCTGGTACAACATCGAATAGACACTGGTGATACTAGACCAATTCGTCAGCCTGCTAGGCGCCTTCCATTGGCAAAGCAGACAGAAGTTGCAGAGATGGTGTCGGCAATGGAGAAAGAAGGTCTGATTGAAAGTTCCAAAAGTCCGTGGGCATCACCGGTTGTACTGGTTAAGAAGAAAGATGGCAGCACGCGGTTCTGCGTGGACTATCGGCAGCTCAATTACGTCACCAAGAAAGACAGCTACCCTCTGCCACGGATTGACGACACGCTAGACACACTATCAGGAGCCCGATGGTTTTCCACTCTCGACTTGAAGAGTGGCTACTGGCAGGTACAGATCCATCCAGAAGACCGGGAGAAAACCGCCTTCACCGCAGGAAATGGGCTATGGCAATTCACGGTAATGCCATTCGGGCTGTGCAATGCTCCGGCGACTTTCGAGCGATTGATGGAATGTGTCCTGCAAGGGTTAACATGGAAAACCTGTTTGGTATACTTGGATGATGTCATCGTCGTAGGAAAAACGTTTGCGCAACACCGAGACAATCTAAGGGATGTGTTTCAAAGGCTTCGAAGTGCCCACCTGAAGCTCAACCCCAAGAAGTGCGCCCTGTTTAGAGCGGGAGTCAAGTACCTGGGACACATAATTTCAGCGAAAGGAGTGAGAACCGATCCAGAGAAGGTCGAAGCGGTGAAAAACTGGCCAGTCCCCAAGGATAAACACCAACTAAGGAGCTTCCTGGGCCTAGCCACCTACTACAGACGGTTCGTGAAGGATTTTGCCGGGATCGCAAAGAACCTGCACCAGTTGACGGAAAAGGGAAAACAATTCAAATGGACAATTGAGTGCGAGAAGAGCTTCAAGGCACTTAAACAACGGCTATGCGATGCCCCGATACTGGCTTACCCCACTCCCGGGGAAACGTTCATTGTGGATGCAGATGCTAGTAATGTTGGGGTAGGAGCCGTACTCTCCCAGGTGCATGACGGCCAAGAGAAGGTGGTTGCGTACTTCAGCAAGGTGCTCTCTAAGCCAGAAAGGAACTACTGCGTGACAAGGAGAGAACTTCTAGCTTTGATCTTGGCTACGAAGCATTTTCACAAATACCTCTACGGGAGGAAGTTCGTTCTTCGCACAGACCATGCAGCCTTAAAATGGCTATTACAGTTCAAGAGTCCTGAGGGTCAGGTCGCAAGATGGATCGAAAGGCTGCAAATCTACGACTACGAAATACAGCATCGTAAAGGAAAACTCCACTCTAATGCGGATGCACTGTCCCGGAGACCATGCAGAACGGATTGTAAACGTTGTGCGCGTCAGGAAGAACAGGAGCTGGTTTCCATCCAAAGAATGAGAGCCGAACCTATCGCCGGCTGGAGCGTAGATGAGATCCGGAACGCTCAGAAGGAAGACCCGGATATCGAGCCGATTCTGGCCTGGAAGGAGAACATGGAGAAACCGGATCATCAGGACATCTCTCACAGAAGCCCGACCTTAAAGGCATATTTTGCGCAGTGGGACTCCCTCCATGTCCAAGAAGGTGTTCTGAGAAGAAAATGGGAATCCTCCGACGGAAAGTCGTTTGTAATGCAGCTTGTCGTACCGCGGACGAGGGTCAAGGAGGTGTTACAGGAAATGCATGGCGGGGCGACCGGAGGCCACTTGGGAGTGAATAAGACGCTAGAAAAGGTACGAGAACGTTTTTATTGGTTAAAAGCGAAGGAAGATATCGAAGACTGGTGCAGAAAATGCGACGTGTGTGCAGCTAGCAAGGGTCCGAGAATCAAAACTCGAGGTAAGATGCACCAATACAACGTGGGAGCACCTTTCGAACGAATCGCCATTGACATCGCAGGGCCCTTTCCGGAAACCGACAATGGTAATCGGTATATACTCGTAGTGATGGACTACTTCAGTAAGTGGCCGGAAGCGTTTCCGATCCCTAACCAGGAAGCCAGAACCGTGGCGGAGCAGATCGTCTACAATTGGGTTAGCAGATTCGGTGTGCCCTTGGAATTGCATTCTGACCAAGGGCGGAACTTCGAGTCAAGAATCTTCCAAGAGATGTGTCAACTACTCGGAATCAAAAAGACAAGGACAACCCCGCTTCATCCACAGTCGGACGGTATGGTGGAGCGTTTCAATAGGACTTTGGACGAACATCTCTCGAAGGTCGTAGGTGACTACCAACGGGATTGGGACCGGCAGATTCCCTTGTTTTTGATGGCCTATAGAAGTGCCGTGCATGGCACTACTCGACATACGCCGTTCGAAATCTTATTTGGTGGAATAGCTCGTTTACCCAGTGAGGTGAAATTTGGATCTCCTACCAATGAGCCCAGAAATGAAGAAGAGTACGTGGCGGACCTTAGGGAAAGGCTTAGGGACATACACCAAAGGACCAGAAGCCAGATTAAGATGACGAGCGACCGCATGAAGACCAGGTATGATGCCAAGGCAACAACGTCAGGATTCCAGGAAGGAGATCTGGTGTGGCTGTATAATCCCCATCGCCAAAAGGGGAAATCACCTAAGTTACAGCGGAACTGGGAAGGTCCCTACAGAATAGTAACCCGCATCAACGATGTTGTCTACCGCATCCAGCGAGGACCAAGGGCCAAAATGAAAGTGGTTCATGTGGACCGACTGAGTCGATACAATGGCCGAAATGAGGATGCACTTGTTCGGGACGAACACGTCTAAGAGGGGGGCAGTGTAGCATAATAATAACTACGCGCCTATGTCTATGCAGCAAATTCCGAAGTGACTTTCCATTCTGGCAGAATTTTTGGTTCAAACTGTCCTTCATTCGAGGTTCGTGTCTGGGACGAAGTCTCCACAGCTCATGTCAACGAAAGAGACAAATAATATTAGGGATAATATTAGGGATAATATTAGGGAATTATAACTGCAAGAATTATTTCTCTTGTTCCAGTGGTCGAAGAATTTGCTAGAAGTTTCTGGCTATCAGAAACTTCTGCTATATAAGGACAGATGGCGATCAAAAAAAAGACAGTTGGTTTTAGAACCGTGGCGAAGAGATTGGAAAAGTGATAATGGGCGAAGTTGTAATTTGGTGATAAATTGAAAGTTGAGAGTAAACAAGAAAAAGTAATTAGTTTGAATTTGTGAATTAAGTAATTGAAAGGAGATAAAGTGATTTGAGAGGAAAGAGACCTTGTAAGAAAAGAATTTGCGAAGAATAGTATAGTGTGAACTTGAATTGTTCTATAGAGTAGAAAATAAAGAAATAATTTCACAGAATAATTGTTTTATCTACTCGAGCCGTAGCTCGCATATTACAATATATTTGTAATATATATTTCAAGGTAAATCCAATCAGTGATAAAAAACTATTATCAGCAAAGGAATATTTTTTTTCTATAGAACAGTAATCAGTCAATCACGAGTACTATATACTTTTTATTGTTTGTGTAGAAATGCTAATGAAAAAATTATTAAATTTTATGACACTTTATTTTGTTTACCAATGAGCTTACCAAATCTAGTTCTACTATTTGATTTATTTACAGGTAATGTAATAGGTGTTTGTTTGAGATATAATTACAAAGTCTGACACAATAGCGAAAAATTGGAAATTCTTTCAGGTATAGATATTTGATTTACGTACTTTGTCAAGTGCTGTCAATTGATAAGCTTTGCAGCTTTGTATTCGATATCAGTGGATAAGAGTTTTAATCTTCTTGAATCACCACCTTTGTGCTGAGCTTTTTCGCAAATTTAATTAATAGTATACAAGCTCTTATCTTGTCATTCCATTCTACGGCAGTCGTCTCAGGCAGGGGTATTTGTCATAAACATTTCCTCTTCCACTACCCAGTAACGCCAAGCTGCTGGGGTTATTACTGGTATAAGATGCATGTCACGAAAGAAGGTTTGAAAGACATGTTGCCATCCAACAATCCAATATAGCTTGGAAAAACCCTTCGACGAGGGTTTCCACTTTGAAATTTCCAGGAATTTCAAAAAACCCTCGGGCTCATTGAAAAGACGGTCATCGTAATATTCTAGAATCGTCTAAGACCTTAAATATATTAATGTTGGTATCTATTGTTTTAATAATTTGATGCTGAATTTTTTTAGCTTATCTGAATGAGTTTCTGATGCATTCCACCATGCTAGTGACATATATTTCGAGTAAGATTCCACCAGTGAATAATACACCCGTTTCTGAACATCTATACTCCTGAGATACACCATCGCAGACACAGCCCTTTTTAGCTGTGACCTGAACTTGTTAATATTGTAACATCGTCTAAAAGTTCGCAATAGCTGACAATGCCACGGATAAAGAGAGAATTATAACTGGAAGAAATGATTGTCATCTTGGAATTATTTCCAGTGGTCGAAGAATTTGCTAGAAGTTTCTGGCTATCTGAAACTTCTGCTATATAAGGACAGATGGCGATCAATAGGAAAGACAGTGATTTTTAAACTGTGGCGAAGAGATTAGAAAAGTGATACTAGGCGAAGTTGTAATTTTGTGATAAATTGAAAGTTGAGAGTGAACAAGAAAAAGTAATTAGTTTGGATTTGTAAATTAAGTAATTGAAAGGAGATAAAGTGATTTGAGAGGAAAGAGACCTTGTAAGAAAAGAATTTGCGAAGAATAGTATAGTGTGAACTTGAATTGTTCTATAGAGTAGAAAATAAAGAAATAAATTTCACAGAATATCGTTTTATCTACTCGAGCCGTAGCCTGCATATTACATTGGTGTCAGAAGTGGGATAAAACTTATTCTGTGAATAACTATTTCCGTGGTGTGAAATTGCACAAGAAAAAAAAAAAAAAAAAAAAAACGATTTCTGCGTTGAGTTAATTAGTTGCGCAAAATGGGTCGCAAGTTGGGAAAACTAACTATAATTCAACTAAAGGCAGAACTCAGTAAGCGGAATCTCGACACAACTGGGGGAAAAGATGCCCTACTGATTCGTCTGGAAGAAGCAGTAACGCAGGAAGGTGAAAATCCGCATGACATAGAGTTTGACGTGGAAGAGGAACCAGCAAGTACAGTAGCCGACCCGGGTATAACAAGTCTGCTCCTGCAACTTAAGTTAGTCATGGACGAACAAAAGAAAGCAATAGAAGATCAAAGTCATAAGCTCGATGACCAAAGGAATTCTCTAGAACTTAAGTTGGATGAACAAAAGAAAGCAATGGATGAACAAAAGAAAGCAATGGACGAACAAAAGAAAGCAATGGACGAACAAAAGAATTCTCTAGATGCTCTGGAAAGTAAACTTGATGAGCAAAACAAGAACTTGGAATCCAAATTCGAAGTGATCGAAGAGAAAATCGAGAAGGTAGAGACGCAACTCGAAAAAGTCGAAACTAGATTCGATGAAAACTTTGAGAAGCATGAAACTCAGTTCGGGAAAATAGAGACTCAGTTCGAAAAAGTAGAAAAACAAGTCGAAAATCTTACTAAGGAACTCAGCAACGTGAAGAGACAGAAAGCACGGGAATATTCCACCGACGGTCTGAGAAGAAAGGAGATGCAGCCTCCTATCTTCGATGGTCAAACATCATGGCCAATTTATAAAAGGCAATTCGAAGCGGCCGCAATGACCAATAGCTGGGACGATGAAGAGAAGTCCATTGCACTCACACTTGCACTGAGGGGTCCAGCTGCGGAGCTCTTGCAGACCATCCCGGAAGATAAACAGCAGAACTACGACTCTCTGGTTCAGGCTATCGAAATGCGGTTTGGGGATGAACACATGCAGCAGGTGTACAGGGTTCAGCTGCGTAGTCGAGTCCAAAAAAGGGGGGAAACGCTCCAACAGTTGCAAGCGGATATAGAGCGACTAGCCCATCTTTCATACCCTAAAGCCGGTGAGGAGCTTATCAACGAAATGGCGAAGGTATTTGGAGAAGTTCGTCTTACGATTACTCTGGCAGGACTGACGTTCGCCCATGCGTTTCTGGTGGCAGATATATGCGACGAGTGCATCATCGGAATAGACTTCATGAAAGCAAATGAAGTAATCTTGGACATCGGGATGCAAGTACTGAGGTATCGAAATGTGGGGATTCCGATGGTGTACGGAAATGAGAATGCCGTAACTCTCAGGACAGTCATCAGCAAAGACGAAGTTTTGCCGCCGTCTTCAGAGACAATCATTTGGACGAAGCTGGAAGGTGATCTTGGGAGCCACCGATTCTACATAGTAGAACCAGACCCAGAGAAGAATTCTCAAGACTACATCGTGGGAAAGACGTTAGTCGAACCAAAGAACACCATGGTTCCAGTGAGGGTTTTGAACGCAAGACCACACACTGTCAAACTAAGGCGAGGGGAGGTGACTGGAAAATGCACGCCGATTACCGCCGTCGCAACAATATCTGAACGTGATGCTCCAAAACTTCTCCCATCACCTTGGACAGCGGAAGTGAGAGAGACGATTCTCCAGTCCAGTGAGCTGAATCAGGAGCAGCGAACTATGGCAGAGAATCTTATCAATGAGTACGCTGATGTATTTGCCTCACAGGACGGTGAATACGGCCGAACACACCTGGTACAACATCGAATAGACACTGGTGATACTAGACCAATTCGTCAGCCTGCTGGGCGCCTTCCATTGGCAAAGCAGACAGAAGTTGCAGAGATGGTGTCGGCAATGGAGAAAGAAGGTCTGATTGAAAGTTCCAAAAGTCCGTGGGCATCACCGGTTGTACTGGTTAAGAAGAAAGATGGCAGCACGCGGTTCTGCGTGGACTATCGGCAGCTCAATTACGTCACCAAGAAAGACAGCTACCCTCTGCCACGGATTGACGACACGCTAGACACACTATCAGGAGCCCGATGGTTTTCCACTCTCGACTTGAAGAGTGGCTACTGGCAGGTACAGATCCATCCAGAAGACCGGGAGAAAACCGCCTTCACCGCAGGAAATGGGCTATGGCAATTCACGGTAATGCCATTCGGGCTGTGCAATGCTCCGGCGACTTTCGAGCGATTGATGGAATGTGTCCTGCAAGGGTTAACCTGGAAAACCTGTTTGGTATACTTGGATGATGTCATCGTCGTAGGAAAAACGTTTGCGCAACACCGAGACAATCTAAGGGATGTGTTTCAAAGGCTTCGAAGTGCCCACCTGAAGCTCAACCCCAAGAAGTGCGCCCTGTTTAGAGCGGGAGTCAAGTACCTGGGACACATAATTTCAGCGAAAGGAGTGAGAACCGATCCAGAGAAGGTCGAAGCGGTGAAAAACTGGCCAGTCCCCAAGGATAAACACCAACTAAGGAGCTTCCTGGGCCTAGCCACCTACTACAGACGGTTCGTGAAGGATTTTGCCGGGATCGCAAAGAACCTGCACCAGTTGACGGAAAAGGGAAAACAATTCAAATGGACAATTGAGTGCGAGAAGAGCTTCAAGGCACTTAAACAACGGCTATGCGATGCCCCGGTACTGGCTTACCCCACTCCCGGGGAAACGTTCATTGTGGATGCAGATGCTAGTAATGTTGGGGTAGGAGCCGTACTCTCCCAGGTGCATGACGGCCAAGAGAAGGTGGTTGCGTACTTCAGCAAGGTGCTCTCTAAGCCAGAAAGGAACTACTGCGTGACAAGGAGAGAACTTCTAGCTTTGATCTTGGCTACGAAGCATTTTCACAAATACCTCTACGGGAGGAAGTTCGTTCTTCGCACAGACCATGCAGCCTTAAAATGGCTATTACAGTTCAAGAGTCCTGAGGGTCAGGTCGCAAGATGGATCGAAAGGCTGCAAATCTACGACTACGAAATACAGCATCGTAAAGGAAAACTCCACTCTAATGCGGATGCACTGTCCCGGAGACCATGCAGAACGGATTGTAAACATTGTGCGCGTCAGGAAGAACGGGAGCTGGTTTCCATCCAAAGAATGAGAGCCGAACCTATCGCTGGCTGGAGCGTAGATGAGATCCGGAACGCTCAGAAGGAAGACCCGGATATCGAGCCGATTCTGGCCTGGAAGGAGAACATGGAGAAACCGGATCATCAGGACATCTCTCACAGAAGCCCGACCTTAAAGGCATATTTTGCGCAGTGGGACTCCCTCCATGTCCAAGAAGGTGTTCTGAGAAGAAAATGGGAATCCTCCGACGGAAAGTCGTTTGTAATGCAGCTTGTAGTACCGCGGACGAGGGTCAAGGAGGTGTTACAGGAAATGCATGGCGGGGCGTCCGGAGGCCACTTGGGAGTGAATAAGACGCTAGAAAAGGTACGAGAACGTTTTTATTGGTTAAAAGCGAAGGAAGATATCGAAGACTGGTGCAGAGAATGCGACGTGTGTGCAGCTAGTAAGGGTCCGAGAACCAAAACTCGAGGTAAGATGCACCAATACAACGTGGGAGCACCTTTCGAACGAATCGCCATTGACATCGCAGGGCCCTTTCCGGAAACCGACAATGGTAATCGGTATATACTCGTAGTGATGGACTACTTCAGTAAGTGGCCGGAAGCGTTTCCGATCCCTAACCAGGAAGCCAGAACCGTGGCGGAGCAGATCGTCTACAATTGGGTTAGCAGATTCGGTGTGCCCTTGGAATTGCATTCTGACCAAGGGAGGAACTTCGAGTCAAGAATCTTCCAAGAGATGTGTCAACTACTCGGAATCAAAAAGACAAGGACAACCCCGCTTCATCCACAGTCGGACGGTATGGTGGAGCGTTTCAATAGGACTTTGGACGAACATCTCTCGAAGGTCGTAGGTGACTACCAACGGGATTGGGACCGGCAGATTCCCTTGTTTTTGATGGCCTATAGAAGTGCCGTGCATAGCACTACTCGACATACGCCGTTCGAAATCTTATTTGGTGGAATAGCTCGTTTACCCAGTGAGGTGAAATTTGGATCTCCTACCAATGAGCCCAGAAATGAAGAAGTGTACGTGGCGGACCTTATGGAAAGGCTTAGGGACATACACCAAAGGACCAGAAGCCAGATTAAGATAACGAGCGACCGCATGAAGACCAGGTATGATGCCAAGGCAACAACGTCAGGATTCCAGGAAGGAGATCTAGTGTGGCTGTATAATCCCCATCGCCAAAAGGGGAAATCACCTAAATTGCAGCGGAACTGGGAGGGTCCATACAGAATAGTAACCCGCATCAACGATGTTGTCTACCGCATCCAGCGAGGACCAAGGGCCAAAATGAAAGTGGTTCATGTGGACCGACTGAGTCGATACAATGGCCGAAGTGAGGACGCACTTGTTCGGGACGAACAAGTCTAAGAGGGGGGCAGTGTAACATCGTCTAAAAGTTCGCAATAGCTGACAATGCCACGGATAAAGAGAGAATTATAACTGGAAGAAATGATTGTCATCTTGGAATTATTTCCAGTGGTCGAAGAATTTGCTAGAAGTTTCTGGCTATCTGAAACTTCTGCTATATAAGGACAGATGGCGATCAATAGGAAAGACAGTGATTTTTAAACTGTGGCGAAGAAGATTAGAAAAGTGATACTAGGCGAAGTTGTAATTTTGTGATAAATTGAAAGTTGAGAGTGAACAAGAAAAAGTAATTAGTTTGGATTTGTAAATTAAGTAATTGAAAGGAGATAAAGTGATTTGAGAGGAAAGAGACCTTGTAAGAAAAGAATTTGCGAAGAATAGTATAGTGTGAACTTGAATTGTTCTATAGAGTAGAAAATAAAGAAATAAATTTCACAGAATATCGTTTTATCTACTCGAGCCGTAGCCTGCATATTACAATATGATCTTGCCATAAGAAGTGGTCATCGATCGTTATCACCAGATATCTTGTTGTCTTAACCACCTCGATGGATTCATTTCTTCTGGTTGGTGGACAATCACTGTTTTGAAAATAGATTTTAGTGGATGCTTCAGGTTGACGTGGTGTACGAATGGGTATTAGCTTAGTTTTGGCAGCATTAACTACCAAGCCGTTGTCGTAGCACCACTTCGTAAGCCGCAATGCGTTTGTGTCTAACGACGATCCCTACGTCGTCCGCAAAATCAAACGCTGTTCAAAAATACGAAGAAAATTAGTTCTGAAAAACATAAAAAGCATTGGTCTTAGTTTTGAACTTTGCGGTACCCCAAAGACACTTTTCCTTTTATCGCTGTTAGTATTTAAGATTTTCATTTTTGTCGTCCTTCCTTGTAAGTCGATTCTCCAGCTACTTCCCTAGGGTGCCTCTTACTCCTATCCTATCGAGAGCCTGTAGGAGTTTACTATGACATATTGTGTGGAAAGCCCTACTTAAATCGACGAACATTACAAGCACATGATGGTTTTTATTTAAGCTCACATTCACCGCGTTTGCAAACTCCGGCAGCAGTTTCCCTCTATTCTTCCCATATTGGTTTGGGGGTAAAGTTTGATTCTGCTATTGGTCAACCACAGTGTCAAAGTTGACGAAATAAGTCGCGATGGATAGAGAGTAGATGCTTAGCTTAAAAATGTAAAACGAGAATCTCCTCCTGAATAACTATAGATCTGCAAAGTTGGAGGAACCAAACGAGACTAGTAGACTGGATCTTTTGTTCTCTTGATGGACTATTTTTATGATTGACTTGACGCTTCAGTTAGTTAGTTAGTTATGTCCTCTGACCCCTCGTAGGGCATAGGGTGTCAACAACGCCTGCACTTGAGCTTCCTCCAAGTCATCCCCACTGATCTGGATTTCTCCTCGACTGTTCTTCTCCATATCTGCCTAGGGCGCCCCACTCGTCTCATTGATTAGGTAAGTGGATTCCATTGCATGGCGTACTTCTCAATGGAGCTGTCTTCGCGCCGTAAAGTGTGACCAATCCACTGCCACTTTCTTCTCCGTATTTTGATGTCTATTGGCTCCTGGCCCATTATCGCGTGTAGTTGGTCATTCGATATACGATTCGGCCAGAAGATCCTTAGGATATTACGAAGACATCTATTTATTTGCAGCTTCCTTGTGACGGTGTCGGTCTCTTTCCAAGTACTATGCCCATAGAGCAGCACTATTTGTACGTTTGATCGGAACAGTGTCAGCTTGGTTTTTGTACTGAAACCATTGCTTTCCCAGAATTTAGACAACATCCCAAACGCAGCCTTTGCTTTGCGAATTCTGCTGTCCACATTCAGTTCGATACCATCGTCTTCTGAGACCATACTTCCTAAATATAGAAAGCTGCTTACTTTCTCGACTTGCTCTCCGGCAATGTTGAGTTGAGCGGCGCTAGTGTTTTGTTGATAAATTGAAGTGCATAGTGCCTTTGTTTTTGCCCCTGACGCTTCAGGGATTGTAAATATTCTTATAATGAATCTGTATGTGGTTTGAAACTGAGTTAATATATGGTTGCTGTAACTCCATGAGTAGTTTCCGAGATAATTGGACTCTGGTAATGCATTCCTTCATTCTCTATCTTTTACATACTTACCGTATGTCCTAACAGGCATCGTGAGGCATACGGTATCAAAAATGCCCGCTAGTTACCATGTTCTTACTCGTATTTCTGCAATGCCTTTCAACTCATACCCAAAGTTATCGATTCCTCCTCGATTGTTTCATGACTGGTTTTGGGGGCCCCTGTCATTTCTTTCGACGAATGAGCCGTTCTTGCATAAAGCTGTTCGTTCGATATACGATTCGGCCATAAAATCCTTAAGATGATACGGAGAGATCTGTTTATGAGGGACTATAGCTTACGAGTGATAGTGGCAGTCACAGTAAAAGTATCACACAGCAGATTTTGATAACAGCGTGGTGTTTCTGCTTTAGTCTGACAAAATTTTGTGCTTCAATTTCAAAAATAGTTCTCTCAGCAGTCCAGGGATCATCTATGCTCTGCCCCTTCGGCGAGATGGGATCCCGAATACTGTCGGTATTACACCTATGAATGCGAATCACATTGGTTCTATTGTTATGAAGGGATGCAGTACAAACGCATATGAGAGCTATAATAAGATGGTGATCGCTTGCCATTCCAATATCGGCCCCGTGCGCTTGTTTCAAACGTCTATGAGGCAGCTTCTAAGTGACGGCTGATGGCCAAGTGGTCAATCTGATTGGATATTCAGCTAAGACTCAACTATAAAAATGCGGTTGACATTGCAGATTTCATCACGTACCCCGAGATCCTGCTTTCCCGTCACATGTTTGAACGCAGTGTTGCCTCCTTGTCCTTTAAATCCCTCATTACGATGATGATATCCCCGTTTGGCGTTGAGTTATAGGCGTAGCCCAGCTAATTATAAAAGTTGTCTTTTCATCTTCATGCACAGCACTGAATAATGGAGATTTGTTTGACTCTGTGCTGAAATCTGACCGTTAATATGCGGTCACTATACGGTATCCATGATATGAAGCTTTTGCGTTCTGTAGGAGTGCTTCCTGCAGGTTTTCCGGAGTAAAGCAAGACATGTGTTCTCCGGAATTGTGCTTAGGCCCAAGATAGTCGATATTGTACCGCATGAACTCACTCTCTAGTTGGATTAATCTGACTTTTTTTTTGGACCCTCACTCTTGAGGTCGAGTAGAGTCCTAACCTTTCCCTAATCCTATCATGGTTCTTAATCGGTAGCCAATTCGCCCTATACCCTTCGCAATTTCCAGAGAAATTCCCAAATCGTACTACGAGCAGGTGGGAGTAGGACTTACTAACAGGGCTGCCAGATGTTCGGATGTAGTTCTCGTTATTTTGAGAACTAGTATCTATCAGGAGATGCAATGCTTGTCATTTGCCATTAAAAAAGTGCTTTTGCAGGTAGCTAATACCAAGCCAATCTTTAGCAGTGTAGGGCAGTAACTGCATGCCTTTCCCTTCTGCATAGAGGTCACTTAGTTTCTCTTTCATTCAAAATACCAGTCCACCTCAAGTTCAAAGCCAAAGTCAGTAATCGGAAACAAGAATATGACATTTTCTAATTTCTAAGTGAAAATTCGTCGCGTGACCAATTGCCACACATCCAAATGTGTATAGTATAGGTAAGTGCAACACAAATAAAAAAAAATACTTCAAAAGCATTCACGTTCCATGATACGACCGATTAAGCCACTCGCTGGTACGTGATCATATTTTCATTTCCCATATTTATATGGAATAATCTTTTTTTGTACACAATACGCAGTAGTTACACGGCAGCGGGAAAGCGATAACAGGTGCAAATAGCACCTTTTAGAGTTCAAAGATAAAGCGCCTCGAAGTGCAATGTCTTGCTTACAACAAGCGACCTGTATTCAATTACGTCTTCCCATCTCCCAATGACTGTAAAATAAGTGACTAATCTGAGAGTAGATCACTTAACATAGAGTCTATTTCAATGAATCATAGCAGCTCCTCACCTGCCTCTAGAAAAGCGCCCTGACGTCACTCCATGGAAGACTCATAGAGGCAAGCTTTTAAGCCATTACACTTACTTACACTACCACTGCGCATTGTGGGTGTCGTGTCGATTTCCATCGAACTACGAGTAATGTCTCATTCTTAGTCTAACCGCGCTAGCAGGTGGTTTCGATAGTCTTAAAACTTTTACGCTTATTCACCTTCGGAGAAAAGCTCATAACAATTCGGACTCGATTTTTAATCACTTTCAATTGGTTTTCTGTGTTTCCATCGGCTTTTCAGTTTGTGTATCGCGATACGGCTTGCAACCCCGATAAGATATTAGTATATTCCCTTGTCTTATCACATCATTACTAAATATACTTATACAGGAAAAAAAGCTCCCTGTCACCCCGACAAGCACTCCCTCCGTTTAGGGGTTAAAGATAAACAAATCGATTTGCTTTTTGGATTTTCGCAATTTTCTAACGATACGGAGACGTGCGTTCGCAGTTAACAACGAGTCACTACGAGGGTAGCGCGTAGTTCTGTGGATACAAATAAATATACAGAAAAGAGCAAGTGAGAGGAATTTTTGTTTTTATACATTTTTCCAACCCCTAACAAGAAGGTGAGTTAACCCCTAATTATTATAAATTTTTCATGCGTATCTGTTGGTTTGTATCTCTCGTTAGTTAAGTGTGCCACATTGGCCCTGGTGCAATAAGTGACCGCGTGACCGCAGTTATAGTGTAATGTATCTGCTACTAGTATCTGCAGTGTGTTGTGGTTTAGTTTTGCGGTTTAATTTGCATTGTGAAATAATATGAGTGATTTTGGGGGATTTTCCCTGGTCGCCCAGAGGGTTTATCCAGGAATTGATGGACGAATATTGTCATTTTTGATTGCTGAATCGGCTTCATGATATCATGTGATTGATTCTGAAAGTACTTTGTGTGAATGGAAACGAATTTCTAATCACAAATTGATTATTGTGCGGTTCGTACGTATTAATATCTATAAAAAAAAAAGTATTTTCGAACAAAACACGAGCTATTGAACGGATAAAGAGTCGTTCAAATTTCCATCAATTGAGGGTGAAACTGATATAAATAATAATATACCCACACAATTGTTATCAAAACATTCCGGTACTATAATTAGTTTTTTTTTTTTTTCCGTTGACTTGAATATTGGTATACCAGTACAGTGGGTTAAAAATGTGTCCTTAAGCTAGGTCGTAATAAAATATTTATAGTTTTCGATTAACCTTTTGGTTTAGTAATGTGATTTAAATTACGTATTTTAGGGGTTTAAAGGGTGAGTTTGCACTTCTCTGTGTCGGTGTTTAAGAGTTCTCACAAAATGGGTTTTCACTCTAAATATAGGAACTACATAATGAAGATGGTTTGATTTAGTTGATGGGAAGAGAGAGGTTCTTGCGTGTCTTACTTTTATTACTTTGCAGGATATCAGTTTACCAAATACTCATTTGTACTTAATTTTGACTATAAAAGTAGAGCAGATTTATTACGAATTTAGACAATTTTCAAAGCTTATTGCTTGGTATGAAGAATTATAAAAACTTCAACAGATGACCAATCTTTTGATAGATAGTTGATAAATTACTATAATCAACTCTATTCTCATAGTCGTGTCACCCGAAAGTACGATAACTTCTATTTTAATAATAACATTCAAGTTTTACTTTGAGGAGAGAGAATACATACAAAACTGAGGTTGCTGAAGGTTTGCTCCCACAGTGAAAATTCGTGCACTCCGGGACAAAATGATAAGACATAAAATCTTAAGAAAAAAATAGTGTTCGTAACATTTGCCAAATCTGATTGAATCATTAGGTGACAGGATATATTTAGACCGCACTGCCATAAATTAATTTCTGGAAAAACCCTTAATTTTCTTGTTTTGAGGGAAAAACCGACAGAAAGATAGGATAGATGGATTTCCATCTTGTCCCATTCTATACTAATGAATTCTATTAATGCCGCAATATTGTTGTACTACTTTTCACCTGCAAAAATTGCTCCCCACATGTTCTCAATTATATTCCAGTCAGGTGACCTTGCTGGCCAGTTAAGAAAGGATATGTTTTTTGAGTTGAAGTACTCCTTAAATTTGCGGGAAGAATGGATTGCCGCATTATCCTTTTGAAGTATTAAGTTTTCCTCGGCAATAATTAAAGCAAACATCTCCATTAGTTCGTTAATAAGTACAATGTACGAGTATCTGTCTGCCACTGACAAATTTTATTTTGGTCCTACCATTGTAGCCAATTCCAGCCCATATTACAGAACCGACTTAAAATTCATTGCTCCAGGTTCATTGCTTACAGGTTCGTCTAAATTGAACTTTTTTTCATCTGTGAATATGACTTTTTTCCACTTTTTCTTCCAATGGCAATGGCTTTGAGCAAACTTTAAACAGTACGTTTTGTGAGCTTCGGTTAAAGGTGGTTTCCGAAACAGTTTTCGCCTTTGGAGATGTTTGCATTGTTGTAAAACTCTTCTTACATTTTTTTATGTTGTTTTTTCTCCCGATTGAACAGAGGCAGGTGTATTTGAGCCAAAAACAAAGTGCTCAGAACCTGTGGGCATAAATACCAGCATCTTTCAAGCCGAAATATAAGCTATAGATAGATGTGTCCAATTCAATCTCGATAGAAGATACAATAAGTGCGACATAGCAATATTGTTAGACAGGCAAGCAGCTATCAAAGCATTTGACTCCCATGTCATTAAATCAAAACTTGTGTGGGAATGGCTATACAAACTTAATGAATTGGGAAGTAGTAACAAGGTTACCCGGCCATGTCGAAATAGAGAGCAACAAAGAAGCAGACTCCTTGGCAGAACAAGGAGTCTTTCGTTGGACCTGAACCATAACATATCCAATTCAGGAAGATAGGGAAAGGAGACAGGGCAAGAACCTGGATTAATACTCCTGGTCTGAGGCAAGCTTAGAAATTTCTGGGACACTACAACCGGAAAAGATTCGAAGCGTGCAGATGCAAGATTCTTAACAAGAATAACCTACGTATTCTAACAGGCTTTCTAACGGGGCACTGTAAACTCGGGGAGCATCTAAGGAAATTAGGTATAACAAACGAAGGCCTTTGCAGATTCTGCAATGAGTGGGGAAATACTTGAGCAAGTACCAACTATAAGATAAGGATATGCCAACCATGGACCCACTTCTCATTCTCCGATTCCTAAGAGGAACTAGGGTGAAAACTATCCTTGCCAAGACAAAGTAAGAGTGTTTGACGCTCGAACTCAATTCTGAAGGAATTATATTCCGAAGGAAACTCTATTGAGGGAATAAACCTCTCCTAGGTATTAGCAGGTGGCACAATAGACCATTAGATTGCAGTGCAAGATAACCCTACACAAATAATAATAACTCCCGATTTGACGAGCCGTGGTCTGGGCTCCTGACGAATACGTACATTGCGAATACACTACGAATATTGCGGAAGAACTTTTGAAAATAACAGCCAGTTCTTCGAGTCCGAGAATATTTAGAGTGCAAATTTCTCAGTGGTGCAAGCACCAAATGAACTCACTGTTCAGGCAGGGTTAATTATTATAATGTAGAGTTGAACTTTAGCCATTTATTTATCAATTACCTATTACCAGCCACTAAGTAACACCTGTTTGCAAAAGCTATTTCAATGTTGTTACCAAATTAGTACCCGATTTTTACATTTTGCTCCAGTCGGTGTTATAGAGGCAATCTGTTGCTGGCGATCACAAGGTTTAAGAGTATGATCAAAATATATTCAATAATCCGCTCGCTTTTTTGGGCCAAAGATAGCAATATCATTCTCTGTGGTGGACTTTATAGTAGATGATTACAGGTGCAGTGGTATCGGTCATCTGTGAGTAACAGAAGCCGGACGTTTTAGTGATGCCGAAAGGCCTTGTTATATGTTTGATTATTATAAAGGAGCAGAGAATATTTTAAAAAGTCATATCACTTACATGACAGCTCGGTTTTTCGAGCTAGATCATGGACGTGAACAATAGTTATTTAGAGGATTTGACGTGGTGAGGATATACAATCGGATTGTACGTCTTCCAGAAGCTCATATTAGCTCTTTCTTGAAAATAGTTCAGCAGAAAAAATCCCCCTTGCTACCAGTTTGCACAATTTGCTAGTCTCATTCCTATTGCTCCCAAACTTTTCTGCTGTTGGGCTTCTTATGATTGCAGCGCTTCAACGTTCAACGTTCAGTGAACTCTCTGAGAGAGAGCTTGACACGTGTCTTTCATATACGCTTGAAACCAATGCTTTCCCTGCTAAGAAGCGTAAAAAAAGAAAGAATATTGTTTGTAATCTAATTTCTTTCGTGAAATCCCCATGAAGAGTCACAAAAGAGTGCTCGAGATTAGGCCGAACCCAACTGACTATAAAAACCAAGCCCAATATATATTCAAATGAAATTACGTTCATCCATTCTTTTGCTTGCAATGTGCCATAAATTACTTGTCAAAACGCCGACAGTTAATTGCACTAAGCATGGATATATTGTTCTGTGCTCAAATAATAATAGTCATCACATATTGGTGCAAATTAATTTTCTATAGAACTAGCGAAATGATAAGAATCCACATATTTTGGGAATATAAATCCTAAATGACTGGAATGTCGCTAAGCTATTTCTAAATATAGAATCAGAATTTTAAACTACAATTGTTAAGTATGAAACAGATTAAATTGCGGAGAAGTCGCTCAAGAGTGTCTCAGATTTTTCAGAACAAATTGGACTTTCGACTTTGACGTATTGGAGGTCGAGGTTTTTAAGGCTAGGCTAACGAACTAAAGACGACCCTCAGTACCTATGAAAAACGTTAAAAATCTTTGCTTTGATACTTCTGTTTTAATAAATTAAAGTGGTGCTCAAAATCTATTTGAGGTACGACACCAAACTCCAAGGTGGAAGACCCTTTTCACATATATTCGATATCGGGCGTACGACGTCGGATATCCGGCACGAAGAGTATAGAACTTAATGAAAGGGTTTTTATTCGGCTCCAGAAATATGATGACACAGATGTTGAATGTACGACTTTCTGCCTGTCGGAGAGAGCTCACTCTTATCCGGCATCGGGCAACAGATATCCGACGTCGGGTACATAGAAGTGTAAAGAATTAAATAAGATCTTGCGCACAATTAATTCGTTAGTCGAATACATGACCTTGGATGTACGTTGAATATATGACTTTTTACATGCCGGGGAGACCTCATTCTTATCCGACGTCGGGTGTGAAATATCCGATGTCGGGTACACGGAATTGTAAAGAATTAAATAAGAGCTTGCGCACAATGAATTCATTAGTCGAATACACGACCTTGGATGTACGTTGAATATACGACTTTTTACATTTTTAAATTTAATATTTGAGTTGGACTGGATATATGCCACTAGTGGCGGACCAAGTTTTTGAAGAGCTGCCTTTTACCATATTTGTTGTAGTTGGAAAGCACTTGCAGCATACTCATGGCATGTCTTCTAGTGTTGATATCATGTTCGATTGGCTTTTTAAAACGGTTGTTATCATAATATTCCAGTATCAAGGTTATCTTGAAAATATTTTGCACCTGAAGTACAAGAAAGCTTCTTTCGTCCGGAACATTTCTGCAGTTTAATAGTCACAACGTAGAATGTTGTAGTTGTTGAAGCTTCGGGATGCGAGTTTCATTCAATCACGGCGTAGTATATTTGCTTTAAAATGTGGGGTATAGCATGATGTCTTAGACGCGCCAATGAAGCCTTCTTTAGATCTGAGCGTATCTTGTCAATTTGCTTGTACCAGATGAAATGGCTATCAATGATGACTCCTAGATATTTATAGCTTTCTACTTTAATACTCGCTCCTGCATAGCTTTGTGACGTCGGCTTTGGGTGTGCATCATCTTTATTTTTGCCGCTTTGTTCACCAATCCGTTATCGTTAAACTCCGCCTGCGTTATTCTTGTTGCTGCCTCCAGAGAGTGGCGAACTACTATCGCGGTATCGTTGGCATAAGCAAATGAAATGCTATTTTTAAAAGTACGAAGAAGTTCGCTTGTGTATAAAATGAAAAGAATTGAACCTAGCTTCGATCCTTGAGGAACTCCATATAGTACCAGTTTCCTGTTGAGTAAATAATCCCTTAGCCATTCCGCCATTACTTCTTGTATACCATTATGTTCCAACGCTTCCAGTAAATTTGCATGATTTAGCTTATCAAATGGTTTACTAAAATCCATAAACACGACCAGAATATGATGACTTTTATTTAAACTTTCATTGACTCAGTTCGCAAATTCTCCAAACAATTGTCCAGTGCTGACTTTGGTAGATGATGGAGTGTTCTTCTGTATTTGTAATGACGTCCTCTAGACACTTTTCCAAGACTGACAATAACACCTACTTTGTAAATATGTCTTAACACAGCAGTTTTTAGCATTTTTGAAATTTTACCTTGCATCAAACTTAGGCTAATAAATTTGCACAATGTGGGACAAAAGAACATTCGAGTGTTTGCTTATATCAATCTATCGAATTACGTCGATTTCGGGGCATTTATTTTCGCCGAGGAAATTATATTACGCATCTCAGCGATGTTGATTTCCCTAGCAAAGATTAAGTTGGCAATCACATTCTTCGATGTGATGATGTGATTGATTTGGCGCATCTGTTCCGAGAAGAGTTTAGCACATTCATTAGAAAGACTAATCACACACTTTTTGCCTAGCTTTTTTCTTCCCATTATGTCGTTGATTAAGCTCCATGTTTTACGACGGTCAGCTTTAATTTAATTGAACTTGTTTTTATATAAAATAGATTTTTGCGTTTTTATTGCTCTATTGAACTTATTTTGGAAATCTTTGTATTCAGTTTCGTAAATTCTGCTGGGTCTATTATTCTTTCACCTTCTATAAAGCTCATCCCTTCTTTAACAATTTGCAGCTAATTTTGGGGACATTTTTTAATGTCCTTTAATGTTCTAGTATTTGTTGAATGTGGCAGAAGTACGTGTGTTCACGTCCGGAAAATTTATTTGCTTCCAAGTTAGTGTAAAATCCGCATCGCAATCATGCGTTCACGCACAATTCCAGCAGTCGTAGAGGAACACAGAATAAAGAGCATTAAACCTAAGGCAAACTCGAGGTTTGACCAGAGCTATCAGATTGAAAGATGTAAATTTTCGGTCTTATAAAGTCAAAAAAACTGAGAAAAACCGAAAGAAGTTTAAACAACCCAGAAAAGACTGCAATACCCACATTCGACGTGTAAAATTTTTACATGACCAAAACTTGAGGCAAGAAATTCTACAATGTCTCAAATGTAGTAATAATTTTTGGTCATTCACGCTTCAGATAATGCTTTGTCTCCACCTATATTTAGTCTCTTCTTCAATGAATTAGAAATTCCTTTTCGGGGCATTCAGTACAAGTTGTCTTGGACGGCTTTAAGTCTGCAATTCACCAAATAAATGCTAGTGTTCCCCAAGGCTCAGTTTTGTCTCCGACTCTCTTTCTTAATTTTATAAATGATCTCTTGTCTGCAACTTTTAATCCAATCCATTCCTTCGCTGATGACAATACCCACAGTTTTTCATATTCGTTCCCTAACTCACGTCCTTGCTCTTCGGCCGTAGAAGGGGAACGGCAACGTATTTTAAACACATTAAATTCCGACCTGGACAGCATAATTAAATGGGGTTCAATCAACAGAGTGGAATTTAATGCTTCCAAAACACAATGCTGTCTTCTGTCTCTCAAGCGAAACCATAACCCTTAACCATTATCCATGGATGGTACTCGCATCATCGAAACTGAAACACTTACTTTTCTCGGAAATGTATATTAATAACTATCTTCGATGGAACGATCACATATTCGAGGTCGCCAAGAATGCTGCAAAATATTTAGGATTCCTTAAACGGTGCAAGAATTATTTTACCCCGTCTGATCTGGCCTCAATTTATAAGGCATTCATCCGCTCTAAGCTGGAATATAACGCCCATTTCTGGTCTGGTGCATTCAAGACCGTTCTGCACATTCTAAACAGGGTACAGAATCGCGCGTTAAAACTTATAGGTGATAGAGATATTGTGAATTCCATACATTCACTTGAACATCGGAGAAATGTTTCGTGTCTCTCCCCATTTTATCGCTTTTTCCATAAAAAATGCTCCAGCGAAATAGCCAGTTGTATTCATCGCCTTCAAAATTTCATCCGCAATACGCGTCATGCTTCGAATGCACGTCTGTCAAATATAGGGATTCGTTTATAAGTCGAACGACACGAATGTGGACTGATCTACCAGGTTCTGTATTTCCCCATCATTTAAAACCAAAGTGCACAGGCATCTCCTCTGTTCTTTCTCCAAACGCCCGTGCTCTTAAACAATAGAAGGGTATTCACATCCCCTTTGGCGAGCGCAAATTATAAAAAAAAATAAAAAAATAAAAAGACTAAATTCAGTTTGACACTGAAGTTAGTCCGACAACCAGAGAATTGGATATCCGACGCTTGTGTCATATACCCGATGTCCGAAAACTGTAAACTCGCCCATTAAGTCAGAAGTTCAACGTGCGTCGTATATACGGCATCGAATACTTGTTAGTAAAAATCGTGTATCCGACGTCGTACATCCGATGCCGGGCATGTGTAAGCAGTCATTAATTTATTCATTAGTTGTTAAAATTCGTTCATCACTATTTTCATTCATTCAACATTTTCCATTCAGTTTATTTCATTCGATTGTTTGCTGAGTTAAGTAGTTACGCAATCTTTCAAAATATTCGACTTTATCATGAGGCTAATAGTGGAATTAGCGAATATCTCTAAAACGTGTAATTTTAGATTTTGAAATTCTCTACAAGATGTATTTCGAACTTTTTAATATTTTTAGGTACAAATTCCCCAAAAATGTCCAACTATTCCTCGAGGTGGAAATCGTTCTTGAGTGCGAATATCTCGAAAACAGTCCACCGTACGAATAAATTTATTTCGACTGAAATTTTGGGTTTTGAAATTCGCTACAAGATGGATGCCATTTGCACTGAAATGAAAGAAAATTCATTATGAATTTTCTTCGTTGTCCAACTCTTCAACAAATATTTCATCCTATCATCATTTTCATAATCTATTAACTATGTACTCCAAATAAAATTGTTGCATTCACTGTATATCCAGCATATTTATAACAGTCATGCACTAGAGCAGATAATATTCTCAAACTCACCCATCTACGAGTAAACTTACCCTAGGGCTCAAAACATTTTAATTTCGTTCACTTTGTACTGTATCTCTATATATTTATATTTATCTCATTTTATTGCTGACTCTTGTTACCTTGGGCTAATGACGAGGTTTTGTTTGGATAGCCACACAGAGCAAAGTGTAAATGCCCTAAAATCAGGTGCGACGAAGGTCAATGGAAGTTTGATTATCATGTTTTGTTGTAAGTAGGTATCTCAAAGTTGAAACAGATTTATTACTGCCAAGTGATTGATTTAATGGGGAATGTCACTAAATTTTACTTCCTCATTTCGTTGGCAAATGCATATTTATAATGACAGTCTTCATATTTGCATTGTAAATATTTTTTCGGATGAATTTTTAAATGTATTTAACCGGTTTTAATCGCCTTTATTTGGAAGACTTGATAAATTTACACAAAACTGATCGATTTTTGATGCAAAGTTAAGTTTGTTTTAAATATTTACGATTAGATAATGAGTCGAATGTGGTCTAGGAAGTCCAATTTTATGCCGATAGATGTGTGTTTTTCTTTTTTCTTATCTGAATGCAACTTTAGCATTTTGGACTCAATCAGTTAACCAGAAATATCAGTTAAGATTGTGCAATCTACCCAAGGTATTATATAAATTAATTAAAAAATCAAGTCAATAATTTATTCGTTGCAGAAAATGAGAATGCGTGGCTTACTAATGCGAGGAGCTCAGACATTTAAATAATGTTGGTAATCTATCTATGATTCATAGATACAAACAAACATTTGGGTGAATCTTATAGATTTGATAAGGATTTCAGCGAAAAAAATGTTGAGGCGAAGGATTACTTTTCAAAATGCATTATTATCTATTCAGAACCGCTTAACAGAAGCCCCTTTGACATGGTGTCCCGATAAAATTGATTCACCGACACTTTTTTGTTCCTATGCTTTGCATGTTCAACGTCTTGAAATATGTACTGGCGGTGGCTGATGTGATGATTGTTGTGTTGACGACAGTTTCTAAGTCCTTAGGCCAGTTTCATAAATATACGGCATCGTATTCGTGATAGCATTAGGTGTCTGGTATTTGTGACTATATTGCTATAATATTTGGGTGTCCAGTAGAATAAGCCATCGCCTCTAAAAGGGGCCACAGTTTACAATTTAAAGGATTGAGGCCTGGACTGCCTGACGGCCAATCGTCTGCTGTTATGAAGTTCGGCATATTGTTTTGGAGTCCTCCTTGTGTTGTTTTTGTCTTATAAGCTGACGCGGAGTCTTGTTGGAAAGTCTACTGGTTGTTTGCAAACAAAATGGCCATAGTCTCTGTCATTTTGCTTACTAAACGATTCCTCTTTAGTAAACATTTTTTTCATTCTTGAACAAAATTTCCCTGTGACCATTTTGTGCGTACCGGCGGCATAGAGCTTTCGGATTTTCATTCCATTTTTGCTATAATTAAGTAGCTAGTGTGTATTTTGCATGCGTTGAGTCCACAATCTTGTTTGATAATGCAAGACATGAGTTTCTAAGATATCATTATTTCCTGTGACAAAATTTTCTGCTTTTCTACATTTTTCTTAACTTAGTATAAACTTAGTATAAATGTTACTCATTGAATACCTGTCAATATGGAATGGATGTGTTAAATACTAGTTTCAAGATGAGTGCGATTAAACCTAGTACACGTTTAAACGCTGTGGTGTAGTGGTAAACTCATCGCTTGTCACGCTGTTGGTTCACGGTTCGAATCCTGATGTCAAGAATCATCTAATTATTTCGCATGAAATAAATAAAAAAGTCGATCACTTGCGAAGGCTAAGTCAACTCTACTACTGCAGTAGGGTAGTCATATGGCTAAAATGCAACTTGATCGTGATGATGACATCAGGAAGTCGGAAAAAAATACTGTGAATCATAAGCAACGACAATAATAGCGAAAACAAACAAAATACTCCCCAGTTATCTGGACAGCCACCCTTGGAGTTCACTGAAACTTAACTGTCACCTGAGTTTCAAACCAACTACACCAATCTGTCTTTCTCTCTGTCTCTTCCCCTTTCCACAAAAAAAAAAAACGCCCGTGTCCTAAAAATTAGTATTAGTATTCATATCCCCTTTAACACGTGCAATTTATAAAAAAAAAATCATCATTTATAGTATGACTAGGTAGTTTTTGAGGTAGTTGGCTATCAAACATGATTTAAAGATTTTGAAACCCCGCTCCCACATTCCACTCACGCTATAGAGGCGACATGGAACAAAGGTATTTGCTTGACGTGACCCTTTCAAGTATGATCAAAGCTTTCTCTTTTTCTGCGAATTAACGAGAAATATGCAGTCGAGCTAACCTTCGGTCATCTTGAGATAAATACTTCATATCATTCGGCGGTGTCCAAAAGTTACTAAGAAATAGATTTTGGTCTTTCTGTAATTGAACAGGCATTCTGTCATACCAAATAGTTATGAGGGTGGCCGTGGTGTAGTGGTAACATTATAGCTTGTCATGCTGCAGGTTCACGGTTCGAATCCTGATGTCAATAATCATCTATTTATTTCGCATGAAATAAAATAAAAAAGTCGATCAATTGCGAAAGCTTATGTCAACTCTACTGTGAAGGCATAACACTGGCATATGACCACCCATATGGCTAAAATGCAACTTGATCGTGATGATATCAGGAGGACGGAATAAATACTGTGAATCATAAGCAACGACAATAACAGCGAAACAAAAAAAAAAAAATACTCCCCAGTTATCTGGACAGCCACCCTTGGAGTTCACTGAAACTTAATACCAGCTGAGTTTCTAACCAACTACACCAATCTGTCTTTCTCTCTGTCTCTTTCCCTTTCCAAACACTCTATCCATCTACTTACGACTAAGGTACAGAAGTATTATTTAATGCACATTTTTCAAAAACTTGGAATCAGCTACCCTTCAGAGGACTATCGTTGTTTGTCGGCTCTTAGGCAAATTCATCGCAAAAATGAGAGCATCTCCAATAAGGTGATGACTTTTGCGTCACCTTTTATATACGAATTAAGCTAACTTTTATTGCGACTTCTGAAAGTTCTGGAGCCACCTCTTCAATAAAGATTGTGCATAGTAGAATTGTTTTTGGGTTATTGTTTTACATGACTCGTGTGAAAACTAAGAATATAGATTTCATAGTTCAGGAGCTAGAAGATGGTGACAGACAGATAGATAGATGGACGCGCTAGCGAGAGTAATAGGATTTCGGGGTCCTGGAAACTATTTCTGGAAAGTATTCCCATATAATGGAGGGATACAATTCTCCCGTGCTATAAACCCATCCACTATTTTTTTTAAAGAGGCACTTACTGAATGGAAATTTTCTAGATCTGACATATGTTAGCTATAGCTACAAAATCGATTTTACTTAAAATTTCAGACCTGTTCAGTCATTATGAAGTAATGAGCATGCAAGGTTATTAATTTTTCGTTTTTGCTCATTACTATGGGGTTTAAAGGGTTGGAGTTGTACACTGGCATAGCATTCGTGAGGTTGTACTGAATAAGTTTAGAAATTGTAGGTCTATGCGGATAATTTAGTAAAATTTCAGAAATCGAGAGAGAATTGTTTGAAATTCAAGCAAAGTAGGTACCCGTAGTTTTCAAATTTGTTAATGTCATGGAGAATTTTTATTTTGTTCGGAACAAATTAATTGCATATTTCACAAATCATATCAAATCAACTTTATTAAGAATAAATCGAAATTCATTCCACAAATTTGCTTCTTTTGAATTTAAATCCTTTTTGCTGTCAGACCTACCAGTTGTAACTCATTTGACAGTTTTCATTTTTTTTTTTTCGTGAGACGAAATCTCTTTCAATTTCGTTAAGTCCTCAGTACGCGTACGGTTTAGGGTTATTTTCAGACGTAATATTGCTTTTGCATACGTTTGTGTATGAGTAATGCCTTCGAAAGTATGGACCGTAAAAAGGTATATTTTGAAGAAAATCGACTTTTCTTCAGTATTTTGTTTTATAAAAACGGAAGAAACTTGAATGTTTAATCTAAAGATGTTGCCTGACCTATTTATTATTTGGCTTTGATACGTTTCAATCTAGGACTGAAGCTCCATTCATATTTACAGATGTTGTATAGTATATCAAACTCGTACTGTGGTGCTAACTTAAGACTTTAAATTACAATTAATTCCACTTAGCGTTTAGACTGCTCCTAATCGGGAGTATTATCAGCTAATGTGTTGTAGCTGATTAGTTGCCAAACATAAAACCAATTTTATGACTGTTTCCATAGACTACTGTCAGTTGCAACAAAAGCAAGCACACGTCTAACTGAAGAGCCATTACATGGTTAACATCATGCCTGGCTTTCAAATTTCTCCTCTAAGCAATAAGACATAAAAATGTTTACGCACTCCCTGTTCAATGTTTTTATTAACACCCATTATGGTATATTATCTTCCAAGAGCTACCGACGTATCTAGTATATTTTCACCAGACGTGTCCAATTCATGGCTAAAATAAAATGTAATCACCTCACACACACTGGCCGGTGTCTCACGTGAATATTTGATTTATGACCGATGGTCGATTGATACCAAGTAAATAATGTATAATATCAAATGATTGAGTAACTTCCAATTGGTCTCGTGGATTTTTCGCTACACCGAATGAATAATGAAGCTAATTGGCTTTTGACGGGTTTTCGCCTTACTATTGAGTGCAACATGTCTTTACCACGTCATTGGTTGCAATAAAATTCCTCTAAAGATAACACCGAGGCACTTGAAAAAAAAGCATAAAAGTAATTAAAGTTGTTTGCCTCACATAACCCTTGCCAGACACATTCAATAAATTCTAATCCCGATTTCGTACGATGCCAAGTTATTGAAATAATTTTTTTTTTTTTTTATTGCAGAAACAACTAACAAGAAAATGTCTGACATCAAGCCAAAACTGATTCTCCGCCCGGGTGTTAACATCTCCGAGAAGTCTCCATCGCCGTCGACAAAACTTATGCTTAACCATGGCAAGCCAAACTTTACAATCAATCGTTCCAAGTCAAAGGTTGACTCACAGACACCTCCAACGCCAGCGACGCCCGAAGCATCTCAGGTGGTATTGAAGAGCACGACATTCAATGGATTCATAAAGCCTTCCAATTTAAACCTTTCCACTGAGAATGAAGTGAATAAGGTGGTTCTGCGACGAACAAGGCTACCCGAGCCGAATGACAGGCCGGTACAGGATGACGAACCGGAATTCATTAAGGCACAGAGGAAAATTGCCGAACGACTAGCTAAAGAGAACAACTTGGACTTTGAGAATCGCAAGAGTGGATACTTTACACACGTTATGATGTCACCGACCACGCCCACCAAAACCATGGAGCTGCCAATCATAGAAAGTGCAAAGATTCAAAAGGCTACAGTTTTGGATGCTGCCGATGTGGTTGAGGTGGTCCAAGCAACACCAGCTGTAGTGGAATCAACACCAGCTCCAGTGGAAACTACACCCGCTGCAGTGGAACCAACACTAGTTGCAGTGGAACCAACACCAGCTGCAGTAGAACCAACACCAGCTCCAGTGGAAATTCCCAAGCCAGTCGAAGAGCCAGTGGTAGAAAATGGTCAGAAGACTGTTGCAGAACCAACACAAAACGGTGATCTAATCCAATTCAATGGATCAGCTGAAGAAGAGAAGCAGACTGAAGTCATTCAAGTCGCCAAGGCACTTGTAGAAGATGTGGTACAGAACGTACCAGTGGTGCCAGTGGTAGCGTCCGAACCAGTCCAAAATGGGCTCCAAAATGGCGATAGTCACCCGCAAGAAAATGGCCACGATGTCGCATCTCCTCAAAGTGATGTCAATTTTGAACCAAAAACCGTTGTTTCATTCTCCAAGGAACTGTCAAGTGAGCCTAACAACTACCCAGATACAGTAAAGGTCACCAAAGAGGTCGAACCAGCTGACAAAGACTCGGAATTGCTAAATGAAATGTCAAAACTAAAATTTGACATTAATGCCGACAGTGAAGACGTCAAAGTGACACCTGTACTTCGAGTCGCTGAATGAGAATAGAGAGCGAGTTTCTTCAACTATTGTATTATTCCTATTTGTTATTAATTTGTATTATTGTTGAAAAAAAAATGTATTTTACCATTTGTTGCTATATACACTTTAGCGCACACAGTTTTCTTTGCCAATTCTTTATTTGTTGTTACTGTAAATACTGTTTATTATTATTTAATTTGATAGAAATGCCATAATTGTCGACGGAAAATAAATGTGAAAATGATTCTTTCTTAATGACAAATAAAAGAACTGTAATTGTTGTTGCGCTTTGATAATGAGATGAAACGATGATAATTGGTGTTTTCGCTTTACTCTTTAAATTTTCTGTCAAAATTCGATACGGTTCGTACTTTGAAGTTTCATTTTCAGCAAGATGGCGTCAATGTACGAATGTTTTTTTTTTGACACTTAATTTATTATTTTACTGATGACGAGGAAGAGGTGTTGTCAGTGTCATGAACGATTATATGATGAGCAGGTGACTTGCCGGTTCAATAAAATTAAAAAAATATATAAATCTGATTGATGAAAGGAAAATTATTTAATCGGAGCCACACGGCGTGATAGCATGTGTGTTTGGCGTTTATCGTCTGCGCTGTCGGAGGAATGTCAATCAAATCAAAGCTAATTGAGAAACAATTTTTTTTTTCAGTTTTATTTTGGCAATTATCATTAAGAGGAGAGATGGATTATGGGCGCGCTGAATTGTCTTAAGAGGGAAGTGAACTTAATATGGGAGTGGAACACGTTGAGAGGTGAAAAAGTGTCAGACGGGAGAATGGGTTAATGAAAATAGTCAACATGTGATAATTATTTTGTTTGCTGATTTATTTTATTGACTTTGGGTGTCATTCACTTTTGCGTTGTAGGTAATAGTTTTAGCGGTGAGTTATCGAATTAGATGTGATAATTATATGTTTGATGAAGTATGCTGTCTTGTCTTAATGTTTCCTGTTAGACTAAGAAACCCTCGTGATTTAATTGGGTTGGATCGCTATCTCAACGTTATGTCCCCTGGATAAGATCAAAATGAGCTACTTTTTGACAAAGTTAGGGAACAGGGGACCATAGAAATATGTGTGATCCAAAGCTATAGAGTGGTGGAAACAAATTATAACTAATTACCTGCGTTCCAAACTACAAATCATTCTCTAATCCTCCCTCTATCGATCGCACCCTTCTTCTGACTTCCGCATGTTAGGGATTGCATAATCAATTACAAAAGTAATCAATTACTCAAATAATCACTTTAATTAAATTTAAAAAGTAATAGAAACACTTGGTAATCGAGATTACACGTAATCTATTGAATATTTATGATTCCATGGCAAGTGCAATATAGTAATTGCAGTAATGATTACATGTAATTTTGATTACTATTGTTTTCGAAATTCATTTACTATAATAGGGTTGAATTATTAGGGACGTTAGTGTAGGTAGGTAAGAGTGACGGTTCCGTTAGGAAGAACCTAATTAGCACTAGGTGCCGTTTTGTTACCACAACTCATGAAAACCTGGGTGTTATGGTGTGTTGGGGAGGAGTCTCTAGATTCAACCCGTGGAATTCAAAAAAGTAATAAGTTCTTAGATGTTTTCCTCTGAGATTTCCTTTAGGGAATTGAAGAAGAGTTTTCCTAATACTCGTTGTCTGGCCCTAGCTAGTGCCAGACAGGCGCATAAGTAATGGATAAGGGTTTCTCTTTCATTGCAACAGTGTGTGTTGTGTGGGATACGAATATCTAGTTTGACTGCGTGGTCTCATATACGCCAGTGATACGTAGTGGTCGCTGTTAATCTGGCGATATCTTTACGCGTTCTATTTAGGAAGTCGATTGTTTTAATTTTGTTTTAGCCTGACCACATCCTTCTGGATATAACACAGTTTGTTAGCCTAGTCCATCCAAGGTTGGGTTTTATAAAGAATATTGAGGAGATTTTTGACTTGACCGCTCCAAGCGAAATGTGTACTGACTCCGCAAGTGAGCGGTGGAGGGCTGAGCCTTGCCTGGCCAGTTCTGTAGCATGTTCGTTTCCACAAACGTTACTATGCCCTGGAATCCAGATCAGGGTTACTTTGAATTGTCCATCTAGCGAAGCTAGCTCATTTCGGCATTCTAACACTAGTTTAGAGGATACAGTGACCAAGTCGATGGCTTTGATAGCAGCGGCTATCAATGAGTATGGCAATCTTTTGCCTTGACATTATATTTGTGTGTAATTTGATCTGGCGACAGACTTCGCAGATAGCGAGTAGTTCCGCCTGGGAAACACTGACATTATCTGGAAGTCTATAAGATTCGGAAAACGCACCTGCATCAAGACCGCAGTCCATCTTTGAACCGTCTATGTAGATTGTCACGTCAAAGTCCTTAATCGCCTGCCCATCTTACCATTCTGATCTTGTGGGGAATTGTACGTCGAAACCCTTTCTGACATTCATTCTGGGGATAAAGTAATCTGTTGAGGGCGATACGAGTTCTCTCGGTAGAGAGTCCAGTATATTACTAAGCCCGCAATGTTTCGCAGTCCAGCACCCAAAAGTGCCTCCAAAAACCACGTTTGGCTTTCTTCAAATCTTTTTTATATATTTTTAGGAATTCTTTATACGAGTCCCAGTCAGTTGCAACTCTAGTGCTTTTGGCATTGTTGAACAGTTTTCTACAATTGTTTCTGAGTGGCCCCAAATCTGAAATCCACCAATGTGGCTTTTTTTACCCCTAGGTCTAACAAAAGGACAGGAAGAGGACTTCGCTTTATTGATGGCCAAGATAAGGTCCTAAACCATACAATCAAGGTCTTGAGTATTGCAAGGAGACCATAGACAATCAGAGGTAACTAATTTCCAATTGATTTTACGGATATTTCTATTAGCCAATTGGCTAAGAGGATCATCATCAAGACTAAATTGAAGGCATCGTTGGTCAGAAAAAGAGTATTTACCAGTTATCTTCCAGTTCTTTCCTTATTAAGCCCAGGAAGAGGGTCCATGGTATCATGAGCGAGATATGCCGATGCTAGGAAATAAGAGCTCTTGTCGGTTTCTAGCATCACCTTAGATGAAGCGTTTCATTATTCTCCCTCTCGATCACGCTGCCTTAAACAGTCTTGCATGTAAGCCGAGTTTCACCAACTTTGTTGGATCTAAGCTTGTACGTTGCTATCTTCATCTCACTTTGGTCGGATGGGAGGAAATGTTAGTTGTCATCTTCATGGTTGAATGGGGCATTCTATGTGACAGAACAATCTTAATCGTTAAAATTTCCAAGTTCTCAGGATCGACTGTGACTCTACTTCTAGATTTCCTATTTAATCTCTGCAGATTTCTGTTCGTGATTTATAGCCTTAACGAGTTCTTCTCTAGCTTAAAAGCTAGAACACGTACAACATTCGACAACATTCCAAACATTCCAAAAATTAAGTCGCAACTGCATCAAGAAGAATTCGAAGGTGGATTAAGTACAAATGCATTAAAAAGCCGAGGATGATGCCAAGTCAAGTAAATCCGAGTATGACCAGGTTAAAAGTGAAGGTGCCAGAGAAACTTAGACATCGCAGTACTGAGTCTAAAAAGGAGATCTTACCTGATCCAGACTAATCCTAGTGAACTAGATATCGGGTTAAGGATACTTTAAGAACCTTTTTGCCTGACATGCAGAGGAAACAAATAATAAAGCTTGGCTAAGGATCAACTTTAAGTCACAACTCTGTAAGGATAATACAAACAAAATTCTTAACACATTAAGCAAGCACCGCCATTCTTGTTTATCCAATGAATGGCGGTGTACATGCAACATAATCCTACGGATAGTCTCTCGAATTAAAAAAAATCCTCGTCATTAACATCATAGTGGACTTATGGTAAAGCCGATGGCATCAACAAAGCTTGTGTTCCATTGTCTTGCGAGTTCTGCTGTTTTACCTCATCGCAGCGTATTCCCGAAGATCTTCTTTATCAAGCCAAAGTTTCAGTAAAAAAGGACACAAAAGCCAATGTTTGGTCAAGTAACACCGATTCCTTGCTCCACGCCTAATTATTGCCAAGTGTTGGGTACATTGTAAGGATCACCCCCTGCCATTGTAAAGGTTACACATTTTAAAATGTCTAACGAGAAACGGTCCGCAAAAAATCTCTCCGACACAATCCAGGCAAGCGAAAACTTCCTCAATTTGAAACGCTCGAACCTAGCACCAAGCAATCATCATCATCAAAACAAACCCCAAAACATTAGGGGGAAAAAATACCTGTCTACCCAACACGTGTAAAATACGCATATTTGTTGTGGCTCCTGCCTCTCTATGGCAGCACACTTTTGTTACAAAGGGTTGAAAACTAAAAAAAACACCTGTCTACCTTGCAGTTCGTTTTGTTGTGGCCACCAACCACCAGGGTTGCTGTTTACATCCATCCCACCATAACGTTGAATCGATACACTACGCTTGAGTGAGTCCACTACAAAAACGACCTCAACCAACTCAAACTATCTGCCACATAGTAGTCCAGTTGTTAGTAGCCGTGTGTCAACCAATATACAACTGCAGGAATAACGCAGAGAATTTAAATGAAAAAGTAAAACTAAAGAGCGAATATTGAGCTTTTAGTTTTAGCCCTCTTGTCCAGCTCTTTAGTATGGATTTGAGTTTAAAAGGATCACAGGTGAGAATAGTGTGTGCAGTGTACAGAAGAGGCTTTAGTTCTTACCTACTGACCTATTGACAGATAAATTTAGTCTCGCGACACAAGCCCAAATCGCTGAATGTTAAGTTTACGTCAGTTCTCCAAAGACCTTGTTCGGCCTCGGTATTCCGACGTGGACGTACGTCTCCATTTCTAAAGAGACCACAGTCAGCGGATGCAAAGTTCTCACGGGGTTTAGGCTGCGGTGGAGGAGGACACTATCTCGAAGGAGAGTGTAGTGGAAAATTGGTTAAAAATGTGAGTGAAAGTTGCATAATGTGAGTTTGTGTACGAAGTGGTGACTTTTTTTTGTCGTTAGAAACGCTACCTATCGGTGTCCTCGTCGAATTTGTTAAAACTCCTGCTGGAGGAACCAATAAAACGTTCCTGGTTGTGTCGGGATCAATCGGATGACCAACATTCAGAGGCAAGTACATCAAGGAAGAGTAGCAGCTTTAACAATTTGAGTAGAACACGTAACGATTCACTGGACGTGAGTAGTCAGGAGGGGGATACAGCATCGGCAAGGTAAGCTATGCGCTCTACCACTTCAAACACTTACCAACTGCATCTTCCACTTAGGTCTCCAATCCATCAGCTTCCACAGAGGATGAACCCTTCATCGTCGCTATCGAGTCTCTATAAGGAGAAACCATGTCAATCGTCCGACTTTTGGCATACTAAAAAGCCTGATCTACCAGGAAGAGTGTCATTCAGTAAAGCATCCGATGCACAGGACGTTGACGTCCTTAGTGACTGTGACAACGATAAGCAATCGTACTTCTCCTACTCTGCCAAAAAGTCGGTTCACTTTGGTGCCAGTAGTGAAGTCCAAGCGGAGACTTTTGAGTATCCAAAGTGTCCGTCGGACAACTGTTCGTGTAGTACCCGTAGTTCATCCACTGCCAGTGTACAAGACTCACCAAAGAAGACCGAATACACAAACCAACCATCTTGTTCCACAACCTTCGAGAAGTCCAATAATCGCGAAACTCCACTGCAGGACAGCGACGTGATCCGTCAGTATAAAAACGCCATTGGCGAACAGTCTTCAGAGTGCTCTTCCATAGTTAAGAATATTCTTCAAGACTTGGAACCAAAAAATTGCCAATTAAACAATATGGAACCGCTGCCTTCGCTTGGTCATTACGCACGATTGGAGAAGCAGAACAACTTTTCCGAGGTAAATAGTAAGAACTCCACGATTGAGATGTACAAACAGACCAAGCGGAACCTTGTTCTCCCCCTAAACTCCCCCGATGCAGCTTCAAGTGAGTCTGTTATAAACAACTATTTGAAGGTAGCTGCTACTCCGATAGTTCCAACAAAAAAGCGGTCTAATGATAGACCTGCTTCTGCCACCAAGGAGCGGAGGTCTAAGTCAGCTTCTGGCAGTGAATCTCGTGAACAAAAACTACCCAGTCGAGTAGTAAGGGTTAAAAGGACCGCTGGAGCATTTCGTGAGGATTCAAATTTGGACGAGTTTCAGTTGGACAAAGTCGACAGTTGGATGTCAATTCAAGTGCCAGGTGAACGTATCGCCGAAGATTTTGAGAAGTTCTCCAAGGACAGCATCGATGGAGATGAAGAGTCTTCGGTGCAGGAGAGTTCACAGTGTTCGAAATCAGATGACAATTCACAGGATGATTCGACATATGAGGAGATTGTGTCGGTTATCAAGGAGATTGAGGAGGATAAGAAGAAGGGTGAGTTAAACTGGCCAAAAAATCTGCAGATTTCATTACATTTTTGTATTACAGATAACCTTGCAGAGAAAGCATCAGACACAGAGTTGAAACTAAACACTATGGCCCAGTCCGATCCTGTGGATACGGAACCTTCCACTTCATCCACTTCGCACAATATCAAGTCTCCCGATAAGTATAGGTATGTCCTTTTAAAACTTCAATTTTTCACCTTATGTGATAACTAATTAATTCACAGGGACATCTTAAGCTACCTAGATGACGTAGAGGACAGTTGCGATAAGACTCTTCTTGAAACCCGACGGTCCATTCCGGAGTCAAATAGGTCAGAAATTGAGTTTGTCGTGGAGCCCGACATCGCCGAAGATGTCCCTAAGTAAGTGAGAGTTGATTTTAATATATTAGTTCTCCTTCAAATGGATACTTAAGCCGCTTATTCACTGTTCTGATGCGTAGTGTCAGACGTGGGCGTTTTTTTTTTTTTTTACAAAAATCTGTAAAAATTAACCAGGATCTTGACGTAGTATGCGTTGCACACTGGTGTTATAAATTCTATTGCATTTGGCTATAAACAGTCACTGCTGACATCACTGTTGGGAGCTAGATTTTAATCCAATGTCCAATTTTAAGGGGCTAACATTTTAGAGAATACCCACTTCTGACATTGCTGAGAATCGTATGACAAAGATCTGTCAACCGAGATATTTACCTGACACTAGTCTAATGTATTGCATTTAGTGCGGCTACAAATAGAGAGGAGGTAAAAGCACTAGAGAAACACCCACTTCTGGCACTACTCTAGTACGACCAACGAAAATTTGGGAGCCCAGAACTTGACCTGGTGAGTGGTTTTACAGAATAAAGCTATTCTGACACTACGTCTGACTAGCGCACCCAGATCTTGGGCTGAAGTAAATTTAATCATATAACGCGGTATTGTCATCAATATGTACATATATACAGTGTATCTCGTTCGGCTGAAAGTATAAAAACGGTGGAAGTTTTATAGAAACGCCCTCTTCAAACACTACCCTAACACATCTGATGTATATATCAGATCCCAGCAACTTTTCTAATGTAAAGCAACGCGTCTGCCTATAAACGGTTTTAGAGAATCACCCACTTCTGACACTACCATGAAGAATCTGATAAAAACTATTCAGTTTAGATCTTGATCTGACGCAAATTACACTACTCTGATGTAATGTAGCATATCCTACTACAAACAGAACTGATACTACCGTAAAAAGTCCGGTAAATATCTGTGAGTCCAGATAGTTACCTGAAGAGTGTTGAACCGTATTCTAATGGACTATATCACATCTAGTTGTAAGCAGAAGAAATGAAAGTGTTGTGGAGAAGTAGCCACATCGGACACTAGCTGTTTCATCAGAACATCTATGCAACCGTTTATGGAAAGGATATTCAAATAATTCTCTTTTAAGGCTTTCAGATCTGTTAATGCTTCCCAATCATCAATTAGCCCGTCGTGTTATCGGTCTAAGTCTTCGTGCCAACGAACTTGCCAACGCAGTGCTTCTTTCCAAGGAGCATTTGATGAAAATTCGTAATGAGAAACAAAAAGGACTCCGTAACGAGAAGCAAAATACTGCCAATCGTTTAAAGGAACAAAAGAAACACTTCGAGGGAATAGTTTCACGCCATCAGGGCTTCATTGAGCAGGTAAGCACTTCAGAGGGAGATAAGGTAGACAATAAATTATACAAATAGCATCTCACAGCTACTAAAGGACAAAGGTTCATTGTGCGAGAAGGTCGCAGCACTTACACGACGCCTTGAGAGTCAAAATCAGGCATGGGAGCATAAATTGGAAACTGAAGTGGCTCGTGTCAAGGAGACAACCCTTGCCGGTGAGAAAATTCGTCGCGAACGATGGGTGCGAGACAATACAAAGAAAATTAAGGTGCGCGGATGTTGATCATTCTTTTTTTTTGTGGAATTTTATGATTGTTTGTGAAATTCCTTTACACAGGAACTCACTGTGAAAGGACTTGAAATGGAAATTAACAAAATGACTTGCGATCATCAGCGAGAGATTACAGAGTTGAAGCGTGCACATCAGCAGCAGTTGTTGGATGCTGTTGAGGAGGCACGCCAGAAGCATGACCATATAGAGAATAATATTAGGGAGTCGTGTGCTCAGGATCGTGAGGCGATTATCGAGAGGGAGAGGGCAGTGATTAGGGAGAGGTGGGTGTCAAAAATGGGAAAAGTAAGAACTAATATTTTGTTATTTTGGTCAGATACGAGAGACAGCTAGAGGAGGAGCGTACAATCTTTGATGAGCAAAAAACGAAGATTTGTGAGGATTTTGCAACAGAACGGGAACGATATCAAATGGAATTGAAAGAGAAGGAGTCTGAGATGCAACAAAGGAAACAAGACATGCAACGCGAGAGGGAAAGTGCAGTGGAAAACGCCACAGCTGAGTTGGTGGAGAAGATGTCGAAGATGGAGGAGAAGTATCAGGTTAGTTATTGATGTAGAAGATAAGCATTTGAAATGAAGATGAAGTCCATCAATGCTAACTGGAGTGTTAAGATATAAATAGCAGAGTCACAGTATCTTGTACAGATGTTTGTAAACCTTGCGTTTAATACTGCCAATTTCACACAGATGTATGTATGTCTTCACAGTCGCTTATCTCGTCTTTTTATTTACAGTAACCTCTCCTAGCCCAAGTCTGGCGAACATTTCGTTTAAACGTAACAGATATTTTATTCCCACTGCTAAAATTCATTATGACTTAAGCATACTTTATGTTAATGCTTCGCCCCAGACCTACATTGGAGACTGATGAGGAAAATCTTTGCGTGTGAATAGAAATTTCAGTAGAATTATTCTCCTTTATGATCAACTTCGATCCCAGTTGAATTCACGTCGTCTGTAAGGTCTATGACAGCTCTTTGCATAGCTCTTTTCTGATCCAGTACATGATGAACTGTTTATTTTCTTAGCATCCGTACGCAAGTCTATAGAATCAGTAATAAATGGACCAGAACGCTTCTATGGCCAGGGTGTTGATATAGTTACGTTTGTCACGTAGTACGCTACGCTGCCCTTCTCTCATTTTCTACAATACGAGTTTACGTTCTTCAATCCAGTTCCAGGTATCCTCGGTAAATCACGTGCTGTCTTGTTTTGCCTGTCATCTGTCAACAATACTTTCCGCTCTAGATGTGAAAACAGCGTTCAAATGTTGTCGGTAGTGAGCTGCTGGTTGCTTCCACTCCTAGTGAAAAATAATCCCTTACTTGTTGGCGTAAGGAGGGGATCTTTAACCGGTCGATGTTATGTCTAAGCATTCTGGTGATATTGCGGAGTCTAAACAGATGTAGTACGTATCTGGACAGTAGCTACCACAAGGTGATGATCTCGTACCAACCGCTTGTCGGCTCTTCGTCTGTTTCAGACGTCTAAAAGACAACTTCTAAAAAATCGACTGATCGCTAAATGGTCGATTTGATTGGACGATGATTGCCTGTCAGTTGACACCCAGCCGACTTTGTGGCAGGTCTTATGCTCAAACATGATGCCTCCTGTGACTAGGCGATTGGTGTTGCAAAAACAAACAAATTTTTTCCCATGGTCATTTCGTTCGCATAGGCCGTGCTACCCTTATTTGTTGTTGCCTACCTTTGCATTCAGGTCCCCCATCACTATGACGATATTTCCGTTCGGCTTTGCGTTGAATACGGTGCTTAGCTGATTGTAGAAGTTGTAATTTTCATCCTCTGTCGAGGGGTTCGTTGGGGCGTAACACTGTATGATCGTGACGCGCCGTACTCTAGTCCGGAATCTGGTTGATAAGATCCTATCACTATGTGGGTACCAGGAAATTAGGCCTCTGCGTGATGTTGGTGTTATCAGTAGACCCATTCCGGATTCACGGGGACTGGCGGAAGACTCCGGAGTAGAGTAGTACAGTGTTACACATTGGGGTTTGGTACATCTCCGGCGTCGAACCATCTTACTTCACTCACTCCCAATATGTTCAAATTATATCGAAGGAACTCACATTCCAATTGGAGGGATCTGGCATTTTGAGGTTCTTCGCTGTCTGAGTTGAGGAGCGTCCTCACATTCCAGAAACCAATCTTAGTCCGGGTACAATAGCCAAAAGTCGTCATCATTCGATCATTCCTTATCCGAGGAGTAATGTCAGTTTCCGTAGCGGGTATTTTTCAGTAACGCAGGGTGGTAACCTATGTTACCTAGACTAGGAAAGCTAGATCGTTCGCACTTGAAATTTTATTTTAGCTTACATGTATAAGGATTTGTACATGTAGTTGCTCGGGGATCACCACTAGGAGGTAAAGCAAGCACTACATCAGGAACTTGATTGTTGCGCTAATGGTTAAAACCAAGCTTTGAGCAGTCAATAGTTTCCCGATCAATTGCAATGCAGATCCCATTAAGTGTGTTGAAATTTTCTATTTTCCTTCTTCTGGTGAATAGGACCAGTCCAATCTTTTCTGAGTTGACCTGTGTTCATTTGATTCCGCTCATTAGGAAAAATCTTTCTGTGCCGATTCCATTATACCGCTGATTGTTGGTAAATGATTGCCATTAACCAGGATTGGTACGTCATCTGCGTATGCAGACCATCTTTATTCTTTGGTGCTTTAAAGCCTTAAGAATTTTGTTAACGACAAGAAGCCACAGGAGAGGTGAAATGACGCCTCCCTGTGGAGTACACCTCGTAACTGTTTTCTTTATTGTACTCTCGCCAATCTGTGAATTGATAACTCTGCTATTAAGCATTGTTTCAATCCATTCCGTTACCATCTTAGCTTCTATTCCCTCTGGAGGCTTCTATGTCCAGGAATGCAACTAGAGTGTATTCTTTATAGTGAAGGCTTTTCTCTATGTTTGATACAACTTCATGTAAAGCTGTCTCCACGGCTTTACCTTTTAGGTAGACGTGTTGGGTGTTACACAAGATTTGTTTATTAAGTATGCCTCTCACATATATGATAGATCAATTAATCTTTCCAGTGTTTTCAAAAGAAAGCAGGAGAGACTAATTGGTCTAAAATCTATGTTGTGCTGGATTTTATGGCTTCCTGTATGTTTTGTCTTATTTAGCTATGGTAGTACACCTTTACATGTCCATCAACAGATTTTAGTAGTACCTGGACAAGCTATATTTATCATAGGGTTTCGTATAATATTCATCCCTGATCTAGTCTTATATGTCCGAAGCTCTTATTTGACGTAGGTTGGTTTTAGAGGGTAAGCTTATGCTCCTCACTCCTCCATTGGGCCCGTTGTGTTCCCTTTGTCTGTCGAACTGTAGGAGTAGTACTGTGATGTGGGAATTATGTGTTGAGAGGGGGTGTAGGTATTGGGATCATGGGGAGTATCAAAAGGAGACTATGTCACGTAGTGATCTATATCTTCCTTCTCCTCTTCACAGTGGACTCAGATTGTTGTATCAGCTAGCCCGAGTCTGAACGAATGTTTATTGAGATTGATGTGCCCTGTTAAAAGTCCCACCATCAATCTCAATTGTGTTCTGTTTGAGCTGAAAGCTCTTTTTGCTGTTATATTACTCGGTTTTATTACAACAGATCTGGCTACTTTACACGTGTCTAGATTCGTGCAGTAGTTATTGAACTCCTGTTGTATTTTCTTATTGATTATCGAGGGACCCCTATTGTCTTTTCACGTACCAACGACCACAATTGCTTCCATAGAATCGCGTTAACTCAATCGAAAAGCAATACGAGTCTGACTTTGAAATCTGGAAAAAGGAATACGAAAACGAGTGTAAAATGCGACAAGTTGAAAGTGAAAATGCCATCCGTCAGCACTATCGCACAGAAAGAGATCGTCAAATAGACGCGATAGTCACCAGAATGGATACTGAAGCCCTCAAGCAACAGGAAGAGTTCGATGCCAAAATGAAGTACGCCACCGATAGTAATTACGAAAAAACCCAATTAAATCCAATTTGATTACTTAATTGCAGTCGCCTCAAGGAGAAATACGAAAAGGACGTCCATGAAGCGGAAATTGTCGAAAGATCCCTTCGTGAAAAGTACACCGACACCAGGACACGTCTCGCCGAATCTGATGCTCAAGTGCGGAATTCCCAAGCTGAACTCAAGCAGTTGCACATAGAACTAGATCATAGCAAAAAGGTTAGTCGCCACCACCCTCTCCTAATGACTTTTTAATCCGTTTTTTCGCCTCTTTAGATGTGTAATGAGTTCCTCGCCGAACGAGAACAGCTGCGGGACAATGTCCGCTCGGAAATTACAGCCGAGGTGGCCACTCTCAAAATGGAACGGGATAATGAGATTCAGAAGATTCACAAAAGGTATCCCGGATGTTGCATCTTGTTAATGAGAGAATTTCCTTTAATTAATTGAAATTATTTATTTTTTCTGTGTGTGTGTGTGAAAACAGAGTTCAGCAAGCCATCGAAAAGAAGGATACAACAATTGAATTACTGCAAAAGGAAAACGGTGCGCTACGCGAGAGATGCATCAAGCTGGAGGCAATTATACGCCAACAAAGGAAGGACTATTGTGTTAAATGAAATTTCCCTTTTCGTACCCTGATGCTGATGGTGGTGCAGAGGATGGATGTCCTGATTGTTACTAGACGAATATCATAGATTTTAATTTTAATTTAAGCGATTTTTTATTCTTTCCCTTAGTAGTATGAGATTTCGCGAATTTATATTAAAATGATTGCAAATGGAAATAATTAAAATGATGAAAAGTTTATCTTTTAAAAGAGGGCCTTTCATTAATTTAATGGCGTGTCTCTGGATGGCGGCTCTGATGTTCTTGGCTGAGGAAGATGTTTTTAAAAATAAATATATTTTTGACGAAGATTCTTTTCTCTATGATGGAAGATGAACCACGAAGAAAGTATGGAAATGTAACTTCGGTAATCGATTTAATTTATTAAAAAGGGGTAGTGTCAGAAGTGGGGTAAATGAAAATTCACACAGTTGGAGTACGAGGTCATAGTCACTTAGTACAGACAGTATTCGAGTGTTCACAACATAACAACATATTTATATTGCGCAAGTACATATCTTTAAAACTGAATGTCTAGATTGAGACAGCGGCAAGGCGAGCAGTGTTGAAGTCGTGCAGTTCGCCATGGTATTTCCTGAATACACATTCGGATGTGTGACGTGACTAATGGTTTGGATTTCTTCTCCACAATCGCAGTGCGATTTGTCGTCTGCTCCCCATTTGAAAAGTGTCGGAGCACATCTACCGTGATCTATCCGCAATCGATTGAGCCCGATCCACGATTTTCGGTTTTTTTACGTCTGAAGGTGGGAATCTTTTAAAGACGAAACTGAGCCCGTACTCAGTAACAGTGTGGGATTTCCACCTACTAAACCCACCTCGCGTTGCTGCCGTCAAGCATTTCATCGCGAGGGGGAACTTCAGCCTTAGGTACTCGGCTCATTCCTGTTGGCAACCTGCTGCGCTGGATTTCGTTGTCGTTGCTGTCTTGCCTATTCATTCATAATGTTTGTCACAGTGTCGTTAACTGATTCCTAAGCCCCTTCCTGTCCATCATCTGTCTGGCGATATTATCTGGTGCCGTTTGTCATAATATCATGGTCAATGGAACATCATGTGTCCCGCATCCTCGACTACTTCCGTGCACGTTAGACAATAGTGGTTGTTGTCGTGTCCAAACCTGTTGAGGTAGGAGCTGAGGCATCCATGGCCAGTAAGCATCTGGGTCAGGTAGAAATTCAGCTCCCCATGCTTCCTATTGATCTAAGCATCTATATTGGGGATCAATCTCTGGGTCCACCTGTGATACCATCTCTTCTCACATTCTTCCAGACTTGTCCTTATTGGTACGACTACCTCCGTATCACTTCGAAACGTTGCTGTTGATGCTGTTGTCCTGCAGCCACGGTATTTCTGTTGGGCTTATTTAGCAAGGAGGTCTGTTGGTGCCATGCCAGGCACTACACAAGACTCGTCGTAGGAGGTTGTTCGAAAGACGCTGCATACTCGCAATGCGTTGATTCTGTAAGCTACCTCCATCTTCTTTCTGTCCGACTTCGTCGTCATGGTACCAGCCCATATTTGGGAGCCGTAGAGCATTATCGATGCTGCAACTCTTGCAAAGAGCAATTTTTTCTTGTGTTTTGGTCCGTCGATATTTGTCATGATTCTTCCCAGGACAGCCGTAGTCTTTACTGCCTTTTTTTCAGCTGCATGCTGCAGATGTTGATTAAAAGTTAGCCTTGAATCTATAGTAATGCTCGTTTTTGAAAACTACTACGTGATCACCCATGTTTACTCTATAGCCTCCATGACTCGCGTGCTGCTGATGAGTACTACTTCTGTCTTTTCTTCTACAAGTTCTAGGTCCATGCGTACTAGTCAGTCCTGAACCATCCCCATAGCTTCATTGCAGTCATGCTCCAACTTCTCAAGGAGTTTGGCCACTACAACGATCACTATGTTGTCGGCGAAGTCAATTATTTTCAAAGACATCGAGATTCTAAGTATGAGGACGACTCATACATTAGGTTCTTCAGTAGCGGACCTAGTACGGAGCCTTGAGGAACACCGCCTGTGACGTTATACTGCCTTGTTTCATCATCGGTGACGTAGTGTACTATCATATTTCTTAAATAATCCGTCATTATCTTCTGCAGGTATTCTGTTACTCTCTTGGCGGTAAGTGTTCGCAGGGTGTTTCTCCAGTTTATGGTGTTCTTGACGATTGCGCAGTAATGTTTACTCCCGCCCTTCTATTGCCTTCCTTGGCATTTTTCGCCGTATTCCCGACGTCATCGATGGCGTCGATTATAGAAAGTGCCTTACGGAAACGATACTGGCAACCTGCGAGGCCTCCTGTCTCATCGATTGGAATCTTCAGTATCCATCAGGCGTGTATGTTGGGTCCTCTATTCGAAACATATCATTTACGGAGGAAAAAATCCATTCATTTCTCCGTAGTTCAGTTGCACTGAAGCGGTTGCTTGCAAGATTTTGCGCAGGCTTTAGTGAAATTTGAGCCGACTTAGTGCTCTATTATGGATGTCATTATGGATTGGAAGCTAATTTGTTCGTACTGCGTTTTGGCATCGGAGTTTGGGAGGATGAATTTTATTCAGCATCGGAAATATTCTTGTTGGTGTAGAGCTGATAGTTCGTTGGTCTGAAGTATGCCTGTTCGATAGGTACAATTGCTCCGATAGCTGGTTTAATTCTATTGTATATTATTCTCTCAAACAGTTTGTACAGAACACTATGTAGTGTGATAGGATGGAAAGCTTTCTGGCTTGCCGTTGGGCTTTCCAGGTCTAAGCAGGTCCACTACTTTCGATTTCTTGAGTTCAGTTGGGAATTGTCCCAAGTACGTTTGAGTAAAGCCTTGTTAGCCATTTCTTGAAGTTCGTGCCGCTATGCAGTAGAAACTCTGGGAATATGCCATCTGGTCCTGCTGCTTTGCCTGTCTTTACCTTGAGAAGCGCGGCTCCGGCTTCCTCGGGGCTGACAGAAAAATTCAAAAATGATAAGGAAGAGATAAAAGGAAGTTTATGTTGCACTGAATTTTTTTTTTTTTTTACAAAAGTGAGTTTTTTATTCGAGAACGGTATAATTTGCGATTTATCTGGATGTAGTCCATTTGTTGTTGACCACGAATAAATTTTTGAGAGGTCTTCATTAAATCTAGACGATAACTAAATGAGGTGGCTAAAAGGTCGAGAAAGGCGCAATTGATCATCATCCGCTTACAGATATACAGATACATGATTACAAACAGATGGCAGATCATTGATGAATATGCAAAATACGATTGGACCTAAAATAGAGCCCTGTGGAACTCCCTGCCGCACAGTCGATGAGTCGAAGACTTATTACAAGTAACAACTTTTTGCAGTCTGTCGGTCAAAAAACTTTGAAGAAGTTTAAAGCTCGTGGACCAAAATTAAAATATCTGCGTAATTTCCAGCATTGAAAGTCATGATTAATATTATCAAAAGCCTGAGAAATGAGAAATCTAGCAAGCAAAGATGTGTAATGTATCCTTTATCATAATTTTTTCTGATATAGTCCGTAGAGTAGCTATGGCCCGCTCTAAAGCCTGATTGTAGATGATAAAGTAAAGAATATCGCTCAAGATGAGTGCGAATCTGCTTTTCAATCAACTTCCAAAAGACCTAGGATAGAGAGGGCAAAATACTAATCGGCCGGTAATTCACAGAGCTGGGGTTTCGCTTTTTACAACAGGTATGACATTGGCTATCTTCCAGTCCATGAAAGAAAAGTTTATTACATCAGTCAAATGAGTAATAATATTTGGTAGAATTAATTTTAAGAAGCGAAGTGGTTACCATCCTCACCAACTGCGTTTGACTTAATAGAAGCAATAACCTCTAATACATCTAATTGAGTTACAATGCTAAACTTGAGTTCTTCTCAGAAGACACTGTATTGTAGTCTAGTACATTTAGCTGTTGGAAAGAAAACTATTGTTTAGAGTCTCCGGATCAATAGTACAGCCCATGATTATATTGTCATCAATACCTATCTGCCGCAGATTATGCCAGAGCGTTTTAGAAGTTAATTTTGTATCGAGTTTAGAGCTGTAGTAGTTTCTTTTAGCAACATTTCGGGCACGCTTGAAAATTATCCAATTTGCATTACTGGGCGAATATTTCCATTTACTGTAGAGCTTATTCCCAATTATAATTGAGTTCACAACCATGGGCAACTGCTATCAATAATTGAAACAGTTTTAGTTGGGACGCAATCATGGAATAGGTTAGAGACGAAAGACTGAAACCCTTCTAATCTTTAGTGAGGGCAAGGTACAAGTCTACATTCTTCCCATGGAACTGAACTAATTTCCGTTTGAAGAAGTTTAAAATCAATTGAACGAAAATCCTTATACCTAAAGGTTAAAGGTAAAGGATTGTGTGAAAAATGTGTGTCGTAAGTAATGAAAAGTAAGTCATGATCTGATATACTATCTAATGATATTTGGTCAAACAAAGCAATAAAATGCGGCTCAGCAACAATCACCAGATCTAAGAGACTTGGACTGCAGATTGGCGCAAAGTGCGTTGAATTATAATTTACAATAGACAGTCCAAGGGAAGAGGAATGGTCGCGGGCTTGATATGCACAAGAATCATGCTGAAGACAATAATATTGTAACATAATGTAGCATAATGCAACAAATTCCGAAGTGTCTTTTCATTCTGGCAGAATTTTGGTCCGAAGTGTCTTTTCATTCGAGGTTCGTGTCTGCAATTAGTCTCCACAGTTCGGATAATATCACGGATAAGAGAGAACAAGAGATTATTGGTTGCAGCTGTCATCCTGAAAATTATTACATCAGAATTTTCTTGTTCCAGTGGTCGAAGAATTTACTAGAAGTTTCTGGCTATTAGAAATGCGGCTATTTAAGGACAGATGGCGATCGAGACCCACCAGTTGGTTGTGAACCGCACGAAGAGATTGGAAAAGTGATAACAGCCGAAGTTGTGATTTTGTGATAAAATGAAAGTTGAGAGTTAACAAGAAGAAGTAATTAGTTTGGAATTGTGAATTAAGTAATTGAAAGGAGATAAAGTGATTTAAGAGGAATGAGACTTTGTAAGAAAAGAATTTGCGAAGAATAGTATAGTGTGAACTTGAATTGTTCTATAGACTAGAAAATAAAGAAATAAATTTCACAGAATATCGTTTTATCTACTCGAGCCGTAGCTCGCATATTACAATATGTTGGACAAATGGGGAATAATCAGACAAAGCGGAAGAAAATGGTTCAGATGAGAATCTGCGGTCAGAATTATAAAAACAGCAAACTCTGCATTTTTTAATGTTATCATAGAGCTCCAACATAATGTAATCGACATTAAGTTCATCAGATTTGGCAATTACACTACTGTTGAGGCTTGATTTACAATAAATTGCAACACTACCACCCGAAATTAGCATCAGGGTGGCCGTGGTGTACTGGTAACATCATCGCTTGTCATGCTGTTGATTCACGGTTCGAATCCTGATGTCAAGAATCATCTATTTATTTCGCATGAAATAAATAAAAAAGTCGATCACTTGCGAAAGTTAAGTCAACTCTACTGTGAAGGCATAACACTGGCAGTAGGGTGGTCATATGGCTAAAATGCAACTTGATCGTGGCGAAGACATCAGGAGAACGGAAAAAAATACTGTGAATCATAAGCAAGGACAATAATAGAGAAACCAAATAAAATACTCCCCAGTTATCTGGACAGCCACCCTTGGAGTTTACAGAAACTTAATACCACCTGAGTTTCAAACTACACCACTCTGTCTTTCTCTCTGTCTCTTCCCCTTTCCACAAAACGCACGTGTTCTAAAAATTAGTATAAGGGTATACATATCCCCTTTAACACGTGCAAATTATAAAAAAAAAACACTCTGTCATTGAGGAATAATTTAAAGTGTGGGATATTGTAAACACTATCATCTAAATCAGGTTTGAACCAAGTTTCGCACACACAAATTAAATCAACACACGAACCATTAAACACATAGCGCAAATTTTTTTTTTTTTTTTTGAGAACAAATTCACACCAAGGCTATGAAGCACAGTTGAGCCATCACCCACTCATAAAAGACGGAACTGCAAAAATATAATTGTTTTGTTCACAAACAATCGATATTATCGAAAGTTGAAACTATCGATGCCTAAGCAGCACTATACTCGTAAGACTACTTCCCTTCAAAGTGACATAAAAACTTTTTCTTATTTCAGATTAACGGATCCACAGATCTTTATTTTTAACTTTTAATCTGAGCACATCTGTGAGCACTCTAATTAATTGCATGCGCCTAAGAGTATATATACATTTTGTATCTCACACGAAAGATATTTCACGGAAAATTCCCATAGGTACATGCATAAAATATCCCAATCGGCATATCTATACTACGCTACTTAGTGCAGAGGAAATTCGGCTGTGGCCGACTGTGTTTGGCTTTGGTGCATGTGTACCCACTTATTTTTAGTTATGGATGTATCTTAAAAACCACACGCATAGGCGTTAAAGAGATACCAACGAAACTACCAAAGAAAAATCGAAATTATTTCTATTTGTTGTCCCTTTGTACGTAGGCTAATGACCCTAGGACAGAAATGTCGATTTCACTTGCGCTTCGTTGTAGATACTATACTCGTATCTGTGTACTTTTTCTATAATTAATCCACACACAATTATACATCCAAAGATATTCAAATGAGACTACGGTACGGCTAATTCCGAATTTAATTTTGCAAATTAATTTGACAAATTTTTTTTTTTGGGTGAATATCTAGATATGTATGGATGTGCGCGTTCGCAAAAATCGCATTTGAAATGTTGCCCGCCACTTTTCACAAATGGAATACTAAGCCACAATACTAAATCTGTGTCAAAATGGAATGCATATCCCTCAGATAAATATTTACTCACAGTAGAAAGGCATATGGGATGCGGTTCATATAGAGCGTGTGTCTGTGTGTTGATTTTGTGGTTCCGTTAAGGAATTGAGTTGTTTTGTTTTTTCCAAACGATAAATGAATCTGTGGAGAATTGGGTCAAGTTAATCCGAATGTTATGAAGGGGCAAGTGAGATAATTTACTGTACATGGATTTAAGATGGACAGGTGTTTCTTGTTATTAAAACACTTGGGATGTTCCACGAAATAATTGTCCAGTCCTTGGAATTGTAATAAATCTTAAGTAAGCATGTGTAAGTAGCTGGTAATTTGATGTGCTTTTGATGATCTACTCGTACTTGAGGAAAAGATTGACACTTGAGGTTGTTAGGATCAAAGAGATTAACTACACATTCTGTGTGAAGATTTATGGCCTTCTGGATCTTTTGAGAGAACTTCTCTTCTAGAGATACTGTGCATACTAAACGGTGTTTTTTTTAAGACGGTCTGGAGAATAATTTTAAATAAAAATAGACGACATTCTCTTTTGATTTAAAATAAAAAATACTTTTATTTGAAAGATCATTCTTTATCATTTAACATTTAAAGATGTTTTCGGGCATATATCACCTTGACTGGCAATTACAAAGAGTAGGTATACTGTCAGTCCAATTTTTGACAACTTTTTCGAGTATCTGGGGCTGTATATCCGCAATAACTTGCCGTATATTGTCTTCTAAAGCTTCAATCGTTACAAAACATCTCTAAAAAAAACCCAGACGGTGGTTTCACTAAGGATGAAGAACAGAGAGCACTACTGCTCTTAGAAACTCACTGCCGTGGAAGTTTGCCGAATACAAATGAAGAGAGCATGATCAACATATCAAGACCTCGGAAGAAGATTGGAAAATAGCAGGTGCAATCTTCTCCAGCTCCTTTCAGCCGTTCAAGTCACCAGGTGTGGTAGTATTATACCGGACCTACTACAGAAGGGACAAGAAAGACTACTACCATAGCTACATATGTAGTCAGAATAATGAAAAGAAGCCTCGCACTGGGGTATGTTCCAAAGCAATGGAGACGGGCGAAGTTTGTGTTCATACCAAAAGTGGGGAAAAAGGACCCAACAAAGCCGAAGTCATACAGACCAATCAGCCTAACATCGTTTCTTCTTAAAACAATGAAAAAAGCTATGGATAACTACATAAGAAAGGACCTACTAAACACGTCCCCATTTCATTACCGTCAACATGCATTCAGAGCGGGCAGATCCACTGAGACGGCTCTATTCCTGTTGACGGAAACCATACAGGAAGCTTTTGAAACGAAAGAGATTGTTCTCTGCGCCTAGACATCGAGGAGTCATTCGATAACACTTCGCACAAAGTCATTAAACGAGCCCTGGACAGAGAAGGAGTCAGCAGAACAGTATCTAAGTGGATGTATGAGTTGCTAAAAACAAAATCAGAAGAAACTCAGACGTCACGAAGAATAATTAAGGTCAACACAGCAAGAGGATGCCCACATGGAGGAGTAGTATCTCCTCTAATGTGGAATCTAGTTGTGGATGAACTACTTGAAAGGGTAACCAACCTCGGAATCAACTTTCAAGCCTACACTGATGACATAGTACTGATTGTCAGAGGAAAGTTTGAAGGAACACTTTGTGACATCATACAAAGAGTTCTAAAAGCATCTAAAGAATGGTGCTGCATGGCTGGGTTCAACGTAAATCCGTCAAAAACTACAATAGTACCATTCACAAGGAAAAGGAAGCTTGAACTGTAAAAGAAGTGAAATATCTAGGAGTACACCTAGACAAACTCATGTCGAAAAAGCACACAGAAGAGGAGCCTAGCGGGTAAGTCTTGGGGACCTAGCCGAGCATTCTACATATGAAGCTATAGCGTTGGCCAAACGAACCAGTCTAGTCACAACTAGGAATACACTCACTAAAGTGCAAAGACTGGCTTGCCTCTGTATTACTGGGGCCATGAGAACATGTCCAACTGCTGCCATGGAAGTATTCCTACAACTAACTCCGCTTCACATCGAAGTTGAGCAAAACGCAAAGCGGATGATCCTAAGGATGGCAAAGGAGGGTATCGGGAGGGAGAAATGCATCAGTTTGAGAGAATATGATGCACTTCTCAAGAAACTTCCCCTTCTAGCAATATCTAGGGACGAGAATATCAGGAAATTTAACTTTTTTCTGTACGAAGTTGAGTAATAAGAAGAACTGGAGCAACGAATTCATATTATATGGACTGAGTAACCACACTATAAAGTGGTATACAGGCGGCTCGATAACTGAAGGAGGAACAGGGACAGGTGTCTTTGGGCCAAGAATAAGCACTCAGAACCAATAGTTAAAAGTACCAGCATATTTCAAGCATAAATATACGATATAGATACATAGATTCATCCTCGATAGAAGATACAATAACTGCGACATAGCAATATTGTCAGACAGTCTAGCAGCTATCAAAGAACTTGCCTCCCATGTCATAAAATCAAAAGTTGTGTGGGAATGCCTAAACAACTTAATGAATTGGGTAGCAGTAGCAAGGTAACCCTCTATTGGGCACCCGGCCACGTTAGAATAGAGGGCAACGAAGAAGTAAACTCCTGGGCAAGACAAGGACCAGCAGAATCCTCCATTGGACCTGAACCATTCTGCGGAATAGGAAGTCATACCATATGCGAAGAATTCAAGAAGATGACGGAAGAAGACAGGGCGAGAACCTGGATTAGTACTCCAAATCTGAGGCAAACTAAGAAACTTCTGGGACACTTCAACCGAAGGAGATTCGAAGCGTGCATCTGCCCAAGAATAACTACGTATCCTAACAGGCACTGTAAACTCGGGGAGAATCTAATGAAAGTAGGTATAACAAACGAAGACCGCAGCTTCTGCAATGAGTGCAGTGAGACTCCAGAACACTGCCACTGTGGGGCACTGACCCACAAAATATTGAAATACTCGGGCAAGTACCAACTATCAGGCGAGGATATGCCACTTCTCATTCTCAGGTTCCTAAGAGAAACCGGATTAGAGAGATTGCTCTAGGGCGAACTATCCTTTCCAAGGCAAAGTAAGAGTGTTGGACTCTCGAACACAATTCTGAAGGAATTATATTCCCAGGGAAACTCGAATGAGGAAATAAACCTCCCTTAGGACCATTAAGTTGCAGTGCAAGATAACCGTACACAAATAATAATAATTCAATTGTTGCTACGAGTAGTTTATCCACGTAAACAAGCGATTCCACGTACCCTCATCTCAAAATCTGTCCACAACATGACGGTCAGATGGACGATTATTAGGGCTATAAAATTGTCGAAGTGCTCGATAAGTTTGTGTAACTGAACACTGATTTGAGAAATACTATTCCAGGATATGGTTGTTGGGTGTAAATCTATCCACGATGATTTGTTAGACCTTACTGATAACGAAAATCATTGACACTTAAAAAGTGACAGCTAGTTTATCCCTGTCAGAAACCTGGCGCCTCTTAAAGAAACACCCTTTAACATTTAAGAAATCCTAGACATTTTGCAACATTTTTGGGGACCTCGAATATGTGATCGTTCCATCGGAGATGGTTATTGATACACATACCAACAATGGCAAGTCTTTTGGTTTCAGCGATGCAAGTACCATTTTTGGATAATGGCTGAGGGTTTTGGTTTCGCTTAAGAGACAGAAGACAGCATTGTGTTTTGGAAGCATTAAATTCCACTCCGTTGGTTGAACCCCATTTGATTATGCTGTCCAGGTTGGCATTTAATGTGTTAATCGTTGCTCTTCTATGGCCGAAGAGCAAGGCCGTGAAAAAAACTAAGGGTACTGTCATTAGTGAAGAAATAAATTGGATTGGAAGTTGCAGATAGGAGACCATTTCTAAGAAAGAGAGTCGGACACATCTCAGAGCCTTGAGGAATACCAGCACTTGTATGGTGAATTGCAGACTTGAAGTCGTCCAAGACAACTTGTATTGAAAGGTAATTTCTAAAGTGCAAGCATTTTCGACAAAAGAGCCTGACGCCAACATCTATCAAATGCCTTTGAAATATCAAGCGCAACCATCTTAGTTTCGCCGAAGTGATGAAGAGAATGTGGTAAGCAGGAACAAATAGTTGAACAAAAATTACATTATATATTACATTACAATATTACACAATATTAACACTAAGATTAGTCTACACAATCGATAGTAGTCGAGTCGTTTACTTAAAGACAAAGACATTAATTACTGATGATTTCACCTATCAAATGATTTCGTTTATTTGTTAATTCAGAAAGCGGGAAACAAATAAGAATACATTTTCGCACGTACGAGTATGGGGTGACACTACAAAAAAAAAAAAAAAAATGCTTTTCGGTATATACCTACTATATTAGCACTCAAGAACAAATTCCATAAAGTGGGTGTTAAATTTGGATATGTTAAAGGATTGCGTACCAACAATTTGCAAAAATTTTGACCATTTCGGTATACACCTGGTAGAGAATTTCGATGCACTGTTCTTGAGATATTGACACTCAAGACGATTTCATTCAACTTTGGGATAATGTCAGACCATTTTGGAAAATTGCGTAGATATCTGGAATTTTGAAAAATTTTTAAAAATTTCATACAGATACATCTTATAGCGAATGCCGAAACCTAAAATTTCGATCTTAAGGCTGAACTATAATAGTAAAATGTTTCCGTACGACCACTTCCGAAACAGAGCGAATACACAGGATTTGTATTGTGTGACCATAATAGCTTTTTGCTTCGATTCGTTAAGTTTCGTTCACTTTTGCTCACTTATGAAAGAGCGAATGGATTCACTCTTTCGTAAGTGTACGTTTGAAAACTTGACATCTAAGTACTAACAGCGCCCGATGGTGCTTGATTTCGGTGATCAGACGATAACCTTTGCTTCCGAACACATGCGCCTATTATGGGCTACTTGAGGATTTGACAGTACTGAAGGAAACTTAACGTAGAATTATGACATTAGCTTCCGATTGCTTCCGACTATTATAGTTCAGCCTTTAATATTTCTTCTCGTATGACGCATCGTTTTCGAAATATTAGTACTCAAAAAGACCGAAAGTTTTTTAAAATTTTTGAAAAATTCAGCGTCTACTTTGTAGAGAACTTTAAAACCCAACATTTTTCCACTTTCTCCAGTAACTTCGGGGTAAAGCTATCAAAGCAATGAATGATAGTTAAATTCGATAGATCCTCATCCCATCACTAGTTCCTGATCCGTAGTACGTTCAGAACCGATGAAGGTATCCCAAATGGCTGAAGTATAAATAGGGAACAGCTATCTATTAATAGAAGATTTCGATTCAATATTTATGCATTTCAAGAACGGTTGCTATTCAGAATGGTTTTCCTACATGCACCACCAAAGTTCTGTGATAAGTAGCGACGGATGGACGGTGGAATACCATCACATCTTGCTCTAGGCTCTGTGAAGAAGCTGTGATTACATTTCGGAGGTTGGTAAAAAATGCATTTTCTCTATTTAAGAGTTTCACTAGTCCTTCGTTAGATTTTCTAAGCTAAAATATCCATGGTGGGGTAGTAGAATAGTATGTATGATACGACACTTATAACTCTTAAATGACGTCACATGCAAAGTGCATTTCAAGTAAATCAATCAAGTTCAGCAGAAAAAGTACCCCAAGGCTATCTAACCCTGGTTCACTTGAATCCATCACATTATTTACTGCGCAAAAATACTGCAGTACGTTTACCTAATAGGTACATCACCAGCACTACTACAACTCTAGCAACATGTTGCTCCGTACTCATCCGAGTGTAAAAAAAATCACTTAACACTAGGGTGTCATGCAAGCCAACACTGTCTGCCTGCATTCGATCATCTTTCATTACGTCATCAGTTCAATTCTTCTCCAACTCCTCTACCAAACAATCACATCTGAAATCAAAAAAAAAAAAAAAAAAACTATCTCAACCTAGTTTCTCCATCCTCTTCTATCCAACATAAAACTTGTTTTCCCGCATTTATAATCCCCATTGTATTACTCATCGCAATTGCTCTCCCATCGTACTTGCCGCCCCGCCGGACAGCCATCCGTCCCCCCGTCCTTCTGTAAAGTTATGTGCCGCGCTCTAGGTGGGTTAACTGGTCTCCACAGTGTCGGCCACCACACAGAACTTCTCTGAAGCTCTAGCAGTGAAAGCATCCATACAAGCCACACATACTCCTCCAGAATATAAGTATCCACATCTACATCATCATCGTTTATTTCGTTTCGTTTCCACAATTCAATTTCGATAGAGTATAATTCGCGTTTTTCAACAAAAAATTTGAAAAAAAAAAAAAAAAAAAAATACCAGAGAATACAGGAGAAATAAAAAGAACATACACCCGACCAACAACAACGAATAAAAGTATCTGTATATACCACGGGACGAATGCCTTTGAATTCGGATTCTATGTTTTCTGCGTTGTAGTCTACTGAGAGTGAACCTAAGCGTACGTTCGTTGTGTTTAGTTTACAAGTGTATCTCGCGTTGAAGACGTTGTTTTGTCGCATTTCGTGTGTTTTAAAAATATAATTCAAAAAGTGAAAAACTAATTCGAAGTTTCTTTAAGCAATTATCTAACAAAAAAAAAAAACCTCTGGAAATATGTTCAGTTCATTCACAGGTAAAGGATATAATTTTTTTTTCTTTTTCGTTTTTATAATTTCTTTATGCACGGATGTATAGTTAGATTTATTGGATATATTGATTGACCTTCATTTTATTTTATTGATTTTCTGTTGTGAAAATTATGTCATTCTTTAAGAATTTCCCCACTCCCCCACCCAAGACACACACCAATCCTTAACCTTTTTCTCACCAAGCAATGGATTCAAACTTGAGTTAGGTTTTGTCCTGCCCAAAACATTTATACATAATGTATCTAATAATCGTGCACTTGTAGATAAGTTAATTGATTTTTAGGATGTATCTAAAAATACTATTAGACAAAATTCATTACTTATTTTTTGTTTTAAATTTAATGGAATTTTTTATCAGCAGATGTTAGTCTTCTTTTTTTGTTTTTATTATACTCTCACATAATTAATTTCTTAAAAGCTTTAGACAGTGAAGAAGCTCTCTTTGATGGCATTTTTTTTTTTGTTTGCGTTTCAACAACGCAGCTACTTTTCAAGGATATTCGAAGAAAGAGCTTCTGCGTTGTTGCTTGGAATTTTCCGTAATTAAATATGTAGTAACATATACGAACGACTGCATATGTACCTAGAGTACAGATTGCTATAAAGGACTTACATATACACGTATTCGTATGTGTATATGGTTGGAAACAGAGTATCTTTTTCCCTTGTTTATTTACTGAGGTTGGAGCAATCGATTTGAGATACTTCTCTTCTTTCTATTGCGTCATTTTTATTAGTGTTATATTGGGGCAGTGCTTATTATGAAACGTGTATATAATTAAATTGCAATTTTTTTTTTCTTCTGTTCTTTTGCGAATTTGAGAAGAAGGGAATCGTGTATCTTTTGCTATAATATTGTTTACTTTTTGTTAATTTGGTTGTTGTTTTGGTCAAATTGGTTTGTTGCTGGACTGTCAACAAATATATTAAGAAAAAAACCTGATTAGCCGGTTAGCATTGTTTCGTATTTGAAATATTATTAAGTCATAGGTTGATTTCGGTATTTAGAAGTATGACAAAATATTATAATATTTCCTGGAGATTAGAATTTTTTCGCTACTGGTTTACGATGATGATGTTGCTATGAGTTGAGATACTATAAGGTGTTTGATGAGACATTAACTATTGCTCTGTGAAGTCATCGGAATTATTCAGAATATGTGGAAAAATTCACTTGACTACACGATTAGTTGAAGTAGATTGGTGCATGTATGTACATATGTATCAGGGTTGATCCTTTTCTGCAGTCGAATCGATAGTTCAATCTCAATACAAAGTTGGTTACGGGTGCATGCATAGCCTACATATTGATTTGATACGATGTACTTTTTAAAGGAAACTCATGTTTTGGTAAACATTTTCGATGAAAGACTAACCTATTCAGAATTTATTAAGTACATTCTAAATTATACTTGGTTTAGTTAACATTACTCCCAGTTGTTTCTTGGCATTAACTTGGGTGTAAAGGCGAACATTCTGGATCCGTTCTCACAATTTAAAACATTTTAAAAATTGTGTATGCATACATCTTGTACAGAATTTCAAAATCTAAATCTTCCACTCTATTAATTTTCTTCGTATGACGCAGCGTTTTCGAGATATTCGCACTGGGAAACGATTTCCATTTATTTCGGGGTAAAGCCGGAAATTTTGAATGTGTTCCTAAATTTTTTTTAAAAAATCACCTAGAGAATTCAAAAACCTAATTTTTCAATCCTGTTAACTTTGTTCGCAGGACTTGAGATGTTAGCATTCAAAAACAATTTCCATTAACTTCGGGTACAGTCGGATATTTTGAATTTGTTACTATTTTCGAATACTTTTAAAATTTTGACACTCACCTGTAGAGAACTCTAAAACCCAAAAATTTCGATAGAGATAATTTTCTTCATAGGACGCATAGTTTTTGAGATATTTGTACTCCAGAATAGTAACTCTTAGTTTTGAATGCTTTCCTACAATATTTTAAAATTTTGAACTATACGGCATCCATTATAGAGAAAATTTAAAAGCCGTAATAATTTGTTTTCGTAGGACACATAGTTTTTGAGATATTCGCAGTCAATCACAATTTTCATTAACCTCTGGTTAAAGCCAAAACCTTCGATTTGTGAAAATTTTGATAAATTCCGTACGAGCCTTGTAGAAAAATTGGAAACCTAATTTTTCGACCCACCATTTTCGAGATATTCGCAGTAAAAATCAACATTCTGTCAAGGCCGTATTACTTATCATACGTGAGTTTCGCTACGACAGCGATGGGTAAAGTGCTGTGGATGTCGTTCTATATATAGTATTCCTCCACTGTACATTAGAGTCAGTATTATTCGCAGTATGCGGGTCGCAGCGTAGGTTAGGTTAGGTTAGGTTAGGTAGGGTTATGAAGGTAGGCTTTCATGAAACACAATGCACTTAAGCACTTAATCTCCCTGCAAAATGTTAGCATATTGTTACATTTGATGCAACTTACCGCTGAAAGAGTATCTATCTATTTCCTACGGCTGTGTCCTCTACGACGTGTAATTCGTTGGCATAACGTCACGTCATGAGTCTCAGAAGGCAGTGAACCGAGTTGTGCCTAGTTTAAAAATATCTGCTATTTTTCTAACGCCGGCTAGAGGACCTTAGACATCCTGTGACCTCCTATGTCAGACCATCCGGATAGGGGAATATGAGAAATTCTGCGAAAGTTAGTGGAACGGTTTTTAAATTTAAAGGTAAACTGTGTCATATGAATACGTATGTATTTTCAAATAAACAGTCCCGAACAAGCAATGGTTATTGGATAGATGTAGAGAACTAGTTTGCACTGCGATTTCCTATGAAAAACTACATAAGAGTATGCCTTGATCCAATATCGATAAGGCGAGCAGATGTCACCCTAAAATGAACGGTTGAGAACAGTACCAGTTTCTCCAGGTTATGAGCGGCTGAAATTACAAAATTGCCACCTTTCTACGCTTCCGTCTCACTCCATCACTGGGTTTTTAAACCAGCAATTTTGCTACGCACTGCATCATGTTTAGGCAACTCCCCCCTTCTTTGACAATTCGAAGGCAAATTCAATACCCAACATAATGACATGGTTCTGCGAACACAATGCCTTAAGCATTGAGCGGGAATTTCTCACTTCTTTAGATCTGATAACAACTTCAAACTAGCTCACATATCTGGTCTAGGTCTTTTAAATAAATAAATCTTTTGGCGCTAATAGCTCAATGTAGGGCCTGACCTAGCTTCTCGCAGTCACTCGTGCTGTGCGCCGCACGAATGGTTTGGACCTACAGTTTTATGCCGTTTCCGAAGGACAATTTCTTCGATTGAGAGAAATTTTTCATGACAGTTTTACTCTCGGATGTTTGACAGACTTTCGCGAGAGGTGTGACCGTGTTTATTTTTTTTTTTTTTTTTTTATGTTTTCTTGGATTCGAACCTTGAACCTCTCGCTCAGTTAACGACTGAGCCACGGTGCACAGATCTAGGTCTGATACTTAGGCAATGAATCAACTTAGGTCTGAGATTCTAAGATTTTTACAACAAGTTTCGTGGCTCTCTTAGTGATACGTTATAAGAAGGATAAGCAGGACCGTGAAAATACCTTTTGGTGTAATACTGGCATTCGAACCTGAATCTTCTGCTCAGTAATCTAACACACTAACATTCAGTCGTTACAAATCTGTCACCTTATACTCAAAACTTGCGGTCTTAGCCGTCTTACTATTTTCAGAGATGGTTATCTCAAATTTCTATCACCCGGCGCAAATTGTCAAAACTGATAATGAAGAACACCTACGATTATTTTGTTATCGTTTATTGTGACCCGAGTACCGAAAGTTCATAAATAGTCTGTGTTTGTTGTTTGAAACCAAAAACAAAAATGGAAAACGACATCAGCACTATTTGTCATCAGCGATCGACGCACTCATGCCGGATACATCTTCAAGCTTTTTGGTTTCAATGGCATAGTGATTGAAGATGACACTTGTCATCTATATGCCATGGACGGACTTTTGTAAAAAAATTGTTCCACATTCTACAAACATTTAGTAGTGCTAGTTTTTTTTTTTTTTTTTTAATTTCCAAATCCCGGAGCACTCGACTCGATTTACGGTCCATTGTGACGGGTGGGCATGTTACTTTGACATTGACAGCTCTGTCGTGCTCAACAAATTGACAGAAACTCAGTGTCATATCTCCGAGGTACGAAATGAATTGATTTACGCTTGAACTTGTTGCCGAAACGTTTCGAATTTTGAAAAGAAATTTCGGTCGAAATAATGCACCAACCGTGCCCGCTGTAAGCAAGTTTGTGATAAGACAAGTTATGCTCATGCACTCAGGCGAGAATATTGGGAATGATACGGCGCTAAGTGCCATTCCAACAATCGATCTTTTGCGTACTAAGTTCAATAAACGTCTAATCAGTCATTTTGGTGATGCTGCTTGGCCTTCGCGGATCTACGATTTGATGATGCCGTTGGACTTTTTTTTTTTGTTTGAAGCCGTTAAAGATTGATGTTATGCTAAGAATCCAGAAACGACAATGTCGAAAATATACTGCCAAATTTGACAGGTTGACAGGATGAGCTACTGCCAAGCCAGCAGCGGCAGCCAATTAAATAAAATTATTTTCCAAAAAATAATCGGAAAGAGTACTCTCTTCAACAAAGCAAACAATTTTTAAAAATATTGAATGAATTTTTTTTATAGCAAATCTAAAAATAAACCAACAGAAACCCCTTTTGGAGAAACTTGAATTTTGTCTCTTTTATTCACGGTGGCTGTTCCCCGTTTAGATTTCAACCTGCACATCTCGGGTCACAACCAAATACATCACACACTACACTGTGGTGTAATCGAATACTAAACCAGGGGTTGTCGGGGGTTCTTAATCAGACTGAATTGTTTACCAGTGGTATATTGAAATTAATTTAATATTTTTGACAATCATTGTCACATTAATTGGCTGGAGATAACAGCTTTTGAGTCACAATAACAAATTACGCTATCGGTGCATACTAAGGTTAGCAAGATTGTAATTAATAAAAAAAAAAATTCGGAACTACAAAGTTATAGAAAATAACAATTTCTGATGCAGATAGCATAACATTGTTGTTGAAGTAAAAGAATATAAATAAGAGACGTGCAATAATTTCTCGCCAGTTCATCGCAACAGCTAGAGGCGTGCTACAGAATAAAAATACTTTTTATTAATCTACAGTTGGAAGATTTAAAATCCGTTTTATAGTAACCTGTACATAAGCTACAGTGATAGACAGGCTCATCTATAGTAAAAGTTATTCCACAAGTGAAATTCTTACACGTTTACCTTCAAAGTTGTTGGTTGTTGTGAGTTTCAAAAGCTTGTAAAGGTGTTACTGCAGTTATGGAGGGTAAGTCGTACATATATCTATCCAGTGGTGGATTCAAGAAGATGCCGCCTTAAAATATAATCAACCTTTTCTTGAGCCTTTCGGTAGTTCTTAGTGCGTACTTGTATCACTTTGCCTTAAATTGTTATCATAAAACCATCAGCTTCTGTGAAAAGATGTCCACGTACAACTGTGTTTTGTTGCTTTGGTTGTCTGCCATGTATGATAGATTTCTGAGGTTTAGTACTCCACTCTTGTTACCTGAGATTGAACGGAGTTTCAGTTCCTTACAACAATTTTTCCAGTTAAAATTAAATGCATGTGTAAAGTTGTATTTCAATCTTTGTGTAGGTACATCAATCATCAACTTCAAACTCTCCAAACAAGTAGACAATGTTTCGGATTAATGAATATGGATAAACAACTGTCTGGAATTACATTTATGTTCCCGGGGAAAATTCGAATATAATTTAAGGACCCACGTTTCTACGCATTGACTCAATTTTTCAGAAATTTGAAAATGTACCTTATTGAGCTTTTGCTGCTATGCCGTGTATCACAGTCTTAACAATCAAATCTCTGTTATGTTCAACACCTAGGACTGCTAGTCTTTCTTATTTACATCATTTATCCTTTTGATGTGTTATCATGCACACGTTATAACATATAGGATTATGCGGTAAGAGTTATTGCTGTGCGAGGTTGTTTAGCTTGTTTATTTCGATCTACGATATACATGAATCCACAGATATAGCATAATTATGATATAAAAAATATATGATACATTTAACTTTGATTCAAAATCAACATAAGATCTGATTAAAATGTATTTCTTGGCATAGATATATCTAAGTTATCATATACGGAATTAAAAAAATTGGAACATAGTGAAATAGGCTCGCGTGTGTTATATAAGGTATGGTGACAATCTTCAAACAATAATGGTCTCGCTCTAAGAAGCATAGATATTAATGTGACTGAGTAAATTCTCACAGTCCCAGCGAAGCACAAATCAAATCCCTTATGAATATAATACCAAACATTTTCCGTCTGAGTTCGAGAGATTGCATCCGGAGTAGAGTTGAATGTTCAACAGTAACTGTCTTAAAGACATTGAAGCATATTTATCAGTATTCACAAGTCGTTAAAACGACACCACTCTTAAAAGCGATTCAAGTCCAGCCGAAATTGATGCTTGTAATGCAGGAAACAAATTTTACATCATCAGCGTACAGGAGGCAACGACAAAACCTTAAAATTGAGGGCAGATCATTAACAAAAAGCAAAAATAAGGAAGGCCCCAAATGAGTTCCTTCTGGAACACCGAAACAAACAAAAAAGTATTTTCCTAAGGCGACTCTTTGTTTTCTGCTGGTTAGATAATACATTATTCATTTTAGCAATGGCACATAGAAACCAAAAGCTTTTAAATTTCTAGAGAGAATATTTAAATTTATTCTGCTGAATGCCTTAACAAAGTTAGTGTAAATTACGTGAACTTCATAATGGATTTCCATTTCCCTGGAGCAAAAGTTGGATCTACCTTTCCAAAACCCATACTCACAATCACTTATGTGACCTTTCAAAATACCCTGAAGTGTTATACTTACTAAATTATCTAACAATTTTGGGATAGTAGGTAATTTATAAATAGGCCTGTAATTACTACTTATTCTTGGGATTGTTCTGCCCCGTTTTTGTACCAAACTTTGTTTAGTTCTTCTTTGTTTTCTTCTTCTTTGCTTTCTCCCATTTGACCATTTGTCAAGGGTTGTCGTTCATTCAATTCAGTCCCTTCGCAATTAATTTGTTATGTTGGACAGCAATGTCGCCTGATAGCTTCCTCTACCTCTGGAATGTGTCCAAATTTGGAATACTTTTTGGACTATGCGTGCGTCTGGTCTCCTCATGATGTGGTTTTATTCAGCATTTCCTCCACTATCTGGTCCATCCTTGTAATGACACAAGTCTATTTCAATTTATTTGTGCATAGTTTTTGTTCATATGCTTTCTTTGTCGGCCAAAATTTTGCACCGTACCGCATTGTTGGTCTTATCACTGTCTTGAACACTTTAGTTTTTCTTTTGACTGATAATTTCGGGTCACACATAACCCCAGATAAGGAATGGTACCTCAGCAATACGACATTGATTCTATGAGTCATATGACAACGTCTACCGTCAAGCACTGAACCAAGCCATTTAAGTTGGGTAACTCAACTTCACTGGTTTTGCAGATAATATGCTATATTTCGTTTCTGTTAACTAGAAGACTATTTAACTTTATTTACTATTTAACTGATTCTGCAGCAAGAACGACATCATCTGCATAATGTTACTGGTAAGTTAATCTACCTTAAAGTGGAGGCTAATCCAAAATTTGTCACTAAACTCAGTAGGGTCTCTTATTTTTGTAGTGAAATTAGTGTAATTATCCTTGCGGACATCAATAAAGGCTTCTGGAACTCCGTGAACCTTGGAAACGATCGAACTGAATGAGATAACTTTTTAAGCCTGAGTTTATGCTTTTGTTTAAGGCTAATAAAACATTATTGTTGCTTTTTGACAATTCATTCTTGTTGACTTCTTATCTACATTTTTATATAAAACACAACGGTGTGTGAATGTGTGTGCCCGCTTACCATAAAGAACGTTCATCCGATTGAGATGAAGCTTTGGGAAATTGATATTTAAGTGACGGCAAAGGTTTATATGATACTTCCAAAAATGTACGATAGGTGGCGTATACTTTAGAGGGAGGTGTCCACGGTGTAGTGGGTAGTGTGTTCGCTTGTGACCCGAACTATGTAGGTTCGAGCCCGGAAGGGGAAAAGCAATCACAGTTGCTGTGATTATAATTAATAAATAATACTTTAAAATCTTACTTTCTCCAAACACTACACCAAAAAGGAGTTTCTGCCTGGTAGTAGTACAATGGACACAGCAAAATGGAGTCGAGTACTCCAGAATTTGGAAATTTTCTTTTATTAAAAAAAAAAAATTAAAGGGACATCACAAATGTCAAATTTCGCTTTACTGACTTTTTTTTCACAAATAAAATTCATTAAAGAGCATTGTAACGCACGTCGAGCAAATATTTTTATAAAATGTATTCATAGCCTCGACTTTGGCTGTAGCTATCTTTCTTTGTTTTAGCTGGCGCCTTAGCTATTTTATAAATTTGGTGGTCCTATTCAAGATTTGACTCTTGTCATATTTTGCTATTCTTCTTTGATTTTAGCTCATTCATACCTTCGTTTGTGCTAATTTCACCTTTTGCAAATCTCAGTTAAGCTTTTGCTTCAGCTGTAGATAGTTCTTCGAAGATTGATCAAAATGTGTGTTTTTTTTTTAATACTTCAGTTAGCATTTTGCCCTTTGCTACGTCGAACTCTTTTTATTTGATCTGACAGTAGTCTCTTTTAAATCTTTTCCTAAACTGAATACTGAGATTAAATGACGATGTTGAGTGGGTAATACTTCACCCGGAATATCCTGCCGTCAGCCATAATTATAATAAATCTGTGTTACAGCATTTTCATTGTTATATGTAACCAGGTGTTTGTTTCTTTTTGAAAAAAGTTTTTATGATAAGAGATACGATTCCTCATAATTGAGCCTCCACGAGCTTCCTTAAATATTCCGTTGCTTGTCCCTGCGTTACCATTCAAATCACCACCCACGTATGGATTGCAAGAGATTATCAAAGTCCAAACAACCCGTTTGCCGCAAATAGGCTGAGACAATATTGATTGGACGTTGATTTTACATTGTAAATTTTTTAAATGTAGATAGAGATTTCAGTGGGCGTCGTGGCGTAGTGGTTAGTGTGTCGGATCACAACGCAAGAGGTTCCAAGTTCGAAACCCAGAAAACACCAAAAAAGTTTTTTCACGATCCCACCTCTCGCGAACGTCTGACAAACATCCGAGAGTATTGTTGTCACGAGTAAGCAAAAATTGCCGTTCGGATACGGCACTAAACTGTAGGTCCCTTCCATTCGTGTGAAAAATATAACGCACACAACATGAGTGGTTGCGAGAAGATAGGCCCTGGCACTTAAAGAGCTGTTGCAATAAATATGGTTTATAAATTTCTTTCAACATGCACTACTCTATCTTGGAGGGTTTTATCAATGGCTATTACTACTCATTTCCTCCTGCAATTTTAACCGTATGTAGAAGTTGTTATCTGCTTCCTATATACACTTGTGATTTTGAATCCTTCCGATTCTGTCTCTACCACAAATATATATTTAGGATATACACTTTTTTGTTTACGTTAAAAATTAAATATTTGTCCTTCAATAGCAATCTATAAACAGCAATAAAAACGAACAATTTACTTTTTTTTTTTAATAATCACTTTTTCCATCACAAATATAATTTAAAAGCAAAAACAAAATGTGTTCTCCATTCTTTTCGAAACACTTGAAAGCACCAAAAACACACAAAAAATAGAAACCACCATACACCGTACTCCTCTATGCCTTCCTTCTATAAATTTATTTTATTCAATTTCTATTTTTAATTATTTTATTAAAAAAAAAAAACGAAATATTTAAAAAAAATTATTTTTTCTTAAGAGAAAATAAAAACCGAAAATTTTCTTTTTTCTATAATTTTTTACTTTTAATTATCAACACGCAGACAGTTCCAAATGTAAGTATGCGTATAATAAAATAAATCTTTGATAATAAATTTTAGGAAAAAAAAAAAATCCTTTGTAGTAGATAGATAGATTAGATATACTTATACTTTTTGTTTTTCCTTTTGATTGCATTAAAGAGATGAAATAGTTTTCCCATTATTTCTTGTAGAGCTAGTATTCCATCAAAATTTTCCAAATTTCAGTATCTACAGTTTTTTTTTTCGAATTGTTTCTCTATGCAACGGTATTGGCCACGCCTTTGTAGTTAATTTTGTACGCATATGGTAAATTAGGCAGCCGGGTGTTCGTGCTTTTAAATTCGTAGGCTAATTTAGTCATCACTGTGAAGTGTTGGAATAATTTGTTTTATTTATTTTTTTTTCCATTTCAACATTTTTGTATTTAATTTCGAGTGTTTGAATATATTCTTTTTGTCTTTGCTTTGTTTTAAATTAATTTTGTGCGGGGATGCAGGGCATGGTGACATTGAAACGCAAAAAAACACTTGTATGTAGTTTGAGTAGCTATAGAGGTGATAATCATCAATTTGTACACATTCCAATCCGTAATTGAACGGTAATTGGCGTAATTTTTTGTTTTCACATTTTCAGTACCGAGTTGGATTGAGATATTTTTAACTCGTAAAATATATGAGATTTTCTTTTCAGAGGAAACTCATTTGAATGCATTTATAAAACGTATGCATTTGGTGCACTATTTTCCAGGGAAAATTTATTATGAAAATCAATGTTTTTACTGTCGGAAATAATAAAAATCAATCGCTATAAATAGATGGGATTTGCGAAGCATTGAAAACAAATCCACTGGTGGATGCTATTTTAAAGAAATGTTAGCACTTTTCGACGATTGAGGAAAATTTTCGAAACAACACCGCCATCATGACTTGCAGAATCGTTCAATAACAATGATATTAACGAGAATAATACATACAAGCAAATTACTTGTTGTGACGGCGATAAATCTGAGTGACAGTGAGTTCCTGTCCTATAGAAATATAAAATACTCCCGCAAATGCACTTAATTTGTTTGTGTACGTCAAAGATGAGAATACAAGGCGACGTTTTTTTCGATGACCTTCACCTTATTGAGTTTAAGACATACGTAAAAGATGCTGTCTACATTTCTTTACTTATAATCATCTAAATTCTTTTCATAGCTAGCAGTAAGTAAGTTGCCTTCAATAAGCATTGACAGGAGGGCTCATCTATAGTAAAAGTTATTTAAAAGTGAAATTCTTATTAGTTTGCTTTCGAAGTTGTTGGGAGTTTCAAAGGATTTTAAAGGTGTTACTGTAGTGTTATGGAGGGTAAGTGGTATATCTCTCCAGTGCCGCATTTAAGACTCAGCCGCCCTTAAATATAATCAATGCCTGCACAAGTCAGTTCATTAGGTTATTAGGTAACTAAGATCTGCCTAGTGTGTGCAGCTTCGACTGGAATCCGCGTATTGTGTAATTGTGCCCGGTGTCCAAGGTTGCTCTGTGTACCGTGGCTCAGTGATAAAGTGCGTGAACCCAGAAAGCAGAAACAGTCTTTACTTTTTCACTATCCCACTTCTCTGTCATGAGAAGCTACTCAATTGACAAATTTTCCCTTCGGAAACGGTGTAAAACTGTAGCGGAGAAACAGTAAAGCAAATATAAGCTGAAAATACAAAATATCAACAGACAAATTCATACGCCACTGATGTTCGAGTTCAATGTCATTAAGAGTTCGAAAAGTTAACACAGCTTGTGAACGACCTCGGCCAGGTAGTTTTACCTACTTATGGTGGTATTTATGGAGCAGAACAAGGTTTTAAAAGTCGGGTATACATGTACTCGTATGTCGATATATTTAAGCAAAACAAATCATCTACCATACAACCACCGAGGTGTCCGAAGTGGGGTTCACAGATCAACGTAGCTCTACTCTGGTAATAAATGACGTCTATTCTAGTCCTATTCAAAACGTATTTCAATTAAAGAATTCGCAATGGATCTCTATTGTTCGAAGTGGAGTATGAATAAATGAATGCTAAGGTTGGTGAAATGCCGACCACTCTACTGGAATTAACCTGGATTGTTATTACATTAAAGCAGTCTAGAGTCCCTTGAACATCCAGTCTAGTGTCCCTTGAACATTTCACTATTTGGACCAGATCTAGAGGAAGTATATCTCTCTCGTCTCAGATCGACTCTCAGAGAGATTATTCTTTCACGAATTAGTGCTCTGTAATTGACGCGGAGTCTCCTGTGCTTTATTGCATTACAATGACTCTCTCGAATTCAAATTACCTAAGGTGGTTCTTTCTTGTTGGTATTCTGGTTAAAATAAAATATCGGTAGAGTACATTAGGTCTCCTTATTTCAGTTTGATGCAACACAGATTTTGTATCTAAACGTTCCAAATGATCAGTATTGTGTTTCAGTTAAAAACCGAATATTATCAACGCAAATTGAAATCGAAACAAACAAAAGAAACTACTGAAGATTCATCTTCATTACGTCAAGTAATAACCTCGTAGACGCCTTTAAAGGAATTCTAGAGACCAGGATATGGCTACAGGCTTAACCATTTGGGATAAACCAGTCATTTCATAGAAGGTTAGGTTGGATGTCGCGTTCAATTGAAGGAACTAAAAGTCGAAAAAATATTTTAAATTAGTAACTTAAGTGTAGCATTTCACCTTCATTTGAGGTCATACTATTTCATTGTGCGCTTGAAAGTCTTTTCACGTCTTTCTTTCTGTTCCTTTAAACGCACACGCACACCATTCATTTTCCACATCCCCGTCGATATATCAATAACTATTGGAATTGATAGATATTGAAAGCATCTGATTTACGATGCTATCCGTAGTCCGCATCTCAAGTAATAAACTATTAATAATCCAAATACTGTTCATAAAAACCTTCACACACCTGCCTGGCTGGTCTGACAATTCTCGCAATCCCAATACTTTTCCTCATACTCGGTGTCTAGAATTGACTGATGCACCTTTCGTGAACCTAATTAAGTTCGCCAAGCACGTTTCTCACATATGAGAACGTGTCATGTGGCAAGTATTCTACAATGCTTCATCAGTCAGCACCACCACCAACACCACCACGGCTTCTGCAACTTCCGAAGCTCATCAGTTTGGCTCGTTGCTTGTGCTAAATTCTTGTGCTAACCAATGTAACCTTCCTGCATTGTTTTGTTGGCTGTTTTTTTTTTTTGAATCAGCTGATGTAGAACATAGATACAAATTCCAACAAACAATTAAGCTGGTGTGCGTGTTAGCGCGAATTCTAACCTTGAGTCCGGTGGATGACATCATACCAAGAACTCGCTCGGACGGCGCGGCGGTGTGGTGTGGTAGAGCTCTAACCATTTATACATCAACTTTACCTGGTTTGGTCGTAAATTTGTTCATATTTGGGATTAGGAGGCTACAATGGTGGAGTTGTCGTTGTTACCTATGGTCAGAGGTATATGTGCTGCTGGAAAACCAGCTTTAGAGGGGAGCGTGCACGCGATGTTATTGTATATAGACGCATTAATTCGTTCTGCTGGTTGCGGCAGCGGATCAGATTTCGTTTTTTTCACTGTAGTTATTCTATTTTTATACACGTCTCACTTTGAGACTTTTTGCGCATTATAGTTTTCGAGGCGAGGGAAGTTGAAATAAAAATCATTTTCATTTTGTTTTGATTGAGCGCATACTCCGAGCACGTTCATCGGTGGAGGAGGTTGTCTTGGCCAGCAAAACTATACTTTAACTAGATACTAGCAAAGGAATGTTTGAATATACAATTTTTCTTGGTACCAATGAACTTGATTTTTATTAGCCTGACTCATGCAACTTACCATTTTAAGTGCATAACAGTTAATGAAAGCTGACCTGAGTTTCTGGACATGACGTCAACAAAATATAGTGCCGGGCAGGTAATTTAGCCAATAGGTCATTAGGAGTGACTGCTTGCTAATTGCGATAAACATTGAGGTGGACTGGGTCAACAGGACAAAAGGTGTGGCTGAAGTTATTGTAATTTTAAGTTAGTAAGCAGGTACCTACGTGTAGAAAGCGGTGGCGGGGGCAAACTCAAACAAAGTTTTGTTGCCATGGACGTACAGTGGAAAAACAGACTTAAAAATTAAAAAAAATCTGACCCTCGATAGAATGTCAATATTTGGTCCATAAGTATGGGCGATAGGTGACCAATAGATGGACAGAATTGTGGGGTCCATTTTTTTCGAAAAATGTATTTTTTATTCGAAAGGCACTAACAGACTTTTGCCTCAAAGTAGAGTGGGACTCGAACGCCACCGAAAACACCTCAGTTAGAAGTCGGGTATATCTAGCCGTCAGGCTAATCATAATTTTAGGTGACTAACTCGAAGGGTTTAACCCTTTTTAGTCTTCTTACTAAGGTACTGGTATTTTGAAGCCGTACCACTTCATCGTTGTCGTGGTCTTGGAGCCTAATTTTGTGCAGCTTAGAAGACTTTTTGATTTCAAAATCAACTGTCTCTACATCTAGGTCTATATTTCGTATGTACCACGAAACACTAACAATATTTCTAAGTTCTTTATTCTGAAATCTTTGGATGCACTATATATGTATCCCGTAGGTCTATATCGGCTTTACAATTTTACTGATACAGAAGTATTGTGTACTGACTTTAGTTCATCCAGTTTTATTTATTACTAGCGGGTACCCGGCGTGCGTTTTGACCAAACTTCACAGAAACACTCTCGAGTCAATACCGAAGATTGCTTGAAAATTTGAACTCAATCATAGGTAGATTCAGTTTTATATACTATATATAGATTTGATCGTCCAGGTGTTCATACCTATTGTTTATTGACCTTTGAAGGTTTTCTGTCGATTCTTGAATATTGTTTCCTACTGTCAGTATAGCAGTGGCATCTGCAAATAATGTTGTAATTATGTTCAGCGGTATGTCGTTTATAAATAAAAAGTAAAGAGTAGGTTCCAGCACACTACCCTGTGGCATACCTGCTTTGATTTATTTTACTTCCGAAGACTCATTCTTTTGATTAATCCAAAAAAAAAAAACAGTTAGTTACGAGGGCGGCTGAGATACTCAACAACGAGTCATTCTTTAGTAGTATAAATATCACCTCGTTTGAACAATAATCTCATTTTGTTATTATCTGTGGTAGGATAAACATCACCAAGTCGGCCGAATTTGGAAATTCTCGCAATTTTGACCACCACGCCGTGATAAAGAACCTCGTGAAAAAAAGGAAAGTCGCCTAAAGAAATTTCCGAAGACATGTCATCGACTCTTCACGATTCTGGGTCTTCGTATGCCATGGTCAAAAAATGGGCTTGCTTATTTCAACAAGGTCGAGAGAGCTGTGGAGACGACGGCCCGCTCAGGGCATCCTCTGTCAGTGGTCACTGAAGAAACCGTCGGAAAAGTTGAAAAGTAGTTCTGGCTGACCGAAAAATAAAAATGTGGCAGATAGCGGACGAGTTGCACATCAACAGAGAATGGATTGGAGACATTTCATCAAAATTAATTTAAATGTTCTTGAGTTAGGTGGCTGATAAGGGCTATTTAAGTATTTCTGAAACTACATCCCTATATCTCAAACAAATATCTCCAAATTGAGACAAATTTTTAGTTCATCAGCCCAAATAAACAAAATTTCATCAAAATCTGTTCAGAGGCTCTTCTTTCTTTTTGTCTTGATATTTTGAAATAAGAACGAAGCCCTACTCGTACCTTTTTTGAAGAATATAGTATGGCATCGTAGACCAAAATCAAGCAACTTTCTACTGATGGGCGGATAGTGTGAATAAGCTTCTTGGGGACCGATTGGCGATTAGCCCGCTTCGGAGAATGTAAAAGCTCTCATACCATCCCGTAAACCTCTGGGCCGGATTGCCGTTAAATGTGATAAAGATATTTATGAATTTTCGTGATACTTTTTATCAAAATCAAAATTTGAAGACCAATGAAATTCCAAATAAGACCATCAAGCATTGAAGGGTTTCATATTATCGATAGAATGGTTGTGAACAAAAACCATTGCTCACCCTAGTGCTTCATGGCAAAAAACATGTCTCTCATGCCACATTTAGATAACCATATTACGGATTTTTACTTAGCTGGATATCGTAAACTAATCCAAGCTCCCTCTTCATTTAATTTAATTGTAACTCGTGCTATAACATTGGGACACAATGCTTTCTTCACAAGCGGTTTTTTGTTCGTAATTTCTGTTTAATTAAACAATTTGAAATTCACACATATTGTCACGTTATAAACAAGGAACAGAGTCAACTAATAAAAGTAAGATACGATCCAGTGATTTCAAAGAAAATCGAAATTCTCTGGGTTACTAGTGTTACATTAATTTGGTAACATATGCGTTACATTCGATGTTCGTACATGGATATTGTATATCCTTGACAATTTTAGCAGCAGTGTTGGACTTATAATTTCGGTTTTATTACAGCTTAAGGATGATGACGATATCATTGAAAAAGTCTCTCTGAGAAGATGAGCCATAAATCTACTTGTTTGTGTGTTACATACGACTTTTCACTACTTTGCTCATATCCCACATGTTTTATATTGCATGTGCTGTCACACTGAAAGCATGACTCTATTTCTCTAAAACAATTATCGTTTAATACTTTTCATATTGTTTTTTTTTTTTTTTTTTGATAAGTTGGAACGATAAGCGTCCCATCAAAAAAGAAAAAAAAAATCATTTCCACTCACTTGTCAATTGAAACTAAAAGCATGAATTGTGGAACAAATTAATTTATTTATGAATTGATAGTATCTATCGCTTTTTGTTTACTTTTGTATTTATGTTGAATACGCCCGTATTGGGACCTTAAATGACCAACAAAAGGAGGTACACATTTCGTTCACTGGTTCCAAAGTGACAAACGTGTTACATACTGACAGACAGTGACTACAAATGACAAGTTGATAAGTGATTTATAGTATGTAAGTAGGTGGAGAAAGAGGGCTCAGTTCTACTAAGTTATTAACTAGCTGCTTATTAAATAGACGCGCTGTCATGGTAGTAATTTATAGAGTTCTGCCTTACGTTGAAAACTGATTGCTAAAGCTTGACAGATTTACTCTACTTTATTTTCATTCTGAAACAACAAAAACACATTTCCACATCCACATTCCATCACGAATGACATGTCCCCAATTATGAACCATATGACCCAGCATGTCGCCATCTCTACTCCCATGGAAATCTAAACCCTTAATTCGATTAAAATCTCTAAGATACTTTCTGAAGCACTATCATAAAAAAAGTTAAATTAAAATGCTCTACAGTGCTTCTCAACTTGACCTCCACTATCTAAACGAATGCATTAGCCAATGCAACCCCCTGTAGTAGTCGAAGTGAAATTCCAACTCAATTAGTAAAATCAGAACGTAGTTTCAAATTCCACAAATTAAACTGTCTCATGAAATTGTTGATCCAATTATAGGAAACACGCCAGTATAACAAGTCTATGAAGTTAAAATCTGCTGAAACAACAAAATTTTCATCGAATTTCAACGAAAAATGAAATCAGAGTATCGTACTATTGCGTAATTCGAGGAAGAACTTTTCAGAATGTCAGATAACTTCACTTCGACAAATAAAAACGAATGAAAAATCGATCGGCTTGAGAGTTTGTTTGTAAACAAAATATTCTCGCCGGCAAAACTCTGACTCAGAATGTGCATTTAGAATAAAATGAAAAAAGGAAATAAAAAAAAAATCAAAGAAAGAAAGAAAGAAACGAACAAAAAATAAAACGCTGACGGAAAGTGCGCGTTATTTAGCGAACCGGAAAGATGAATCTTATGTGAGAATTTTTTTTCTCTCCAAACGAGTATTTCAAAGCGAATGCGGCTGTGCATAATACGAGTTTATCGCGTAATTATATAGTATTATAACTTTGTTATATACATTTTTGATACTGGATTGTTAGAATTAAAAAAAAAGAAAATACGTTGTACATACATACCTATCACTGCGAGTGAAGTTTCGAAATGATTGACGTGGTAGATGTAGAATAAATAATCGAGTTCGAAATTCGAAGTGCTTCTATTTGACAGCTGTCAATTTGTCAGCGTTTTTTGTTTGATCATACATGAAGGCTATTGAACTGAAGAACGATAAAATTATATATATAGTTGGGTAACTTCAGAGTTTAGAAGACCACTCACTAGGTAGTGAATTTCGAAAAAGTTCAAAGTTCGGTTAAGACTTTCTATGATAATTTAAATTCCTGCCATATATTATGCGGATTCCTGTTATTTCGTTGTCATTATTAGGATCTCGTGATCAAAACGTCACTTCTCCATTATTGAATTTTGTTGATTTATTTTTGACAGAAAATATAGTTATTCCTTAGATTTTGAAAATGCTGACATATAATACTCTATCTTGCTAGCGGGAAAAGAATGAGAAATTTTGAGCTCCTGCTCATCAAGTAGCCTATTAATAGTAAGCATTCTTCTTGTAGGTACGTGATGAATTTTTTCTATCTCTGATATATCTTTTCCTGTGAAAGAAGTTACACTTGGTAAGAGACACATGTACACATGCTCAAGGAATAGCTCACGGCCAATCGTCCAGAATTGTCTTAGCTGGGTGCTGTACCTACTATGTGTTTCTGCGGTGTGGATTATTAATATCAGCAAACGTAACTCAAGATAGTGGCGAAAGATCATACATAATCAAAAAGTTTCCACAGGTCGGGGAATCAAGAATAAAACAACTACGTGATAGAATTTGTTATTCGGTAGTCAATATATGATTAATATTATTGTACACTCAGCAGGGTGTCTGGAAATTAAATTCTGTTTATCACTAACAACAATATTTGCACTCGATCAACATACGTACTCCTATGTAGTCTGCCACTGCAATGGAGAAATTCTTCCGGAACAAAGTTACTGTTGATAAAGTTTGTCAACTAATTATTGTTTACCAAGTTCTGTGGTCGATTAGATAGGGACAGGGTTTTTCAGTGACGAAGTGTGATTAAGAAGCCGGACATCTGTAGGTGAGTTCATATCACCATGAATGGGATACATCTACGGGTTGTAAATTTTTGACAATTCATAGGAATTTAGGTCGTCGTTAAACATCAGTTTATACTATCACGTTTAAGCAAAAAGTTATCACGCACTCCACGTACCCATCTAACGAAATTCTCTCAACAATAGAGGCTTTATAAAATGCAGCCTGTTATTTAGGCATCTGTAAGCCAACACTGAAAGATATCTAAGCAATAAAATTCACGATGAAAATCGGTTCAGGCATTCTAGAGTTACTGCATTATAACCCAAGAAACAGATGAATATACCACCTTACATTAATATTTTGCAAGATTTGTTTGCATAACCCAAATATAAATTTCAAACAAAATCGTTTGAGTCTTTTTCGAAAGGCCTTTCGTAAAGTACAGTTAATTTTGTGGTTTGAATAAAAATTCAGATTTCGGCTCGAATTACAATCTCACAAAATTCAGATATGAAGTTTGCAGAAAATTCGTTCAACCGTTTAGGCTGCAGTCGATCATGCATCCACTTGTGAGCCTTCTGATGAGTGGAAAGATTCCAAAAAACATCTTTATATAAATCTTCTTCTTAAAGTTTGTCTTTGTAAATTTGTACCGTAATCTCTGAAAAAGTTTAACCATTTTAATAAAAAATTATCTCTATCAAAGAGCTGCAGATATCCTCAGTAGAGCTCCAACTAACTGTTGTTTCAGTGCTCTCATTGGATCCTCTTTGCCCTCACAATTTAGTCTTATCTGCAGGGCACTCGCGAATGAGATTTGTCCTTAATGTACCTGGTTCTCTAAGAAGGTCCCTTCCGTCTATCTGGTAGGCTCCCACACAGCTTACTTCATTGCAACTTCCTACGGTCCAGAGTCTCCTTTGTTTCATCCCATAATCTACATATTCCATTGCGTTGTACGCCTAATTTGTTGAGGTGTTCTCGGAGTTTCTTTCTAACTATCTGAAGCTTTCATTGAATGCTTTTTTTTTTTCTAAAAATGTGCCTGGAGCACACAGGCTCGATGTTTGGTCCATTGTACTACCAGGCAGAAACCCGTTTTTGTTGTAATAGTTGAAGAAACTTAGATCTTGCCCGTTCCTCTTTTATTATCAGTGGCTGTTGGTTGCTGTACCCCGTTCGGGCTCGAACCTGCACAGCTCGGATCCCAAGCAAACACACTACTCACTGCACTGAATGCTAGATTTGATGCTATTATTTCATAGATTTACCAATACAAGATCTATCGATTCGCTGAATAAACAAAAACAAAAATCGTTTTGATCAAAATATTGTTGTCTCACAATCCCGTCACTGCCATACGAAAGATGGAACCAAAGACTATCTACTGCCGTACAGCTAGTGATAATCGTTGATTGAAAATTAATAATGATAATTTGATGATGAAATCAATCCTTGTTAATGGTTCTTAACTTCAAAAGTTAACTAATTAATAACATAATCAAAAAGATACATTAAAATCGGAAAAGTATTTGTGAGCTTTGGTGAAATGTAATTCTACCATGTTTTGCGGAGGGAGGTGTGATGTTTAGTTATCCATAACTTTTTTTTTGTAAAATTACCTGATCAGCAAAGCAAACGGCATCGAAATTGACTAAATCGTACTTAAGTTACACGGCTACAATGCAAAATATATTAGATATTAAATTGGCGCTAGTTCTTTTCTTGCTAAAATTCCCTAGAAGTCCTTTTGCTTGTTTTAGTTTTGGGAGTTCCCTAATAAGTTTACCTCTTCTGGTGATACTTCGGCTTATGTGACCTCTTCGACACCACCTCTACAATCTTAAATTTAAGACTGACTCTCATAAGGTCGCACAAGTAAGCCTTTTCAGGAATACTTTCCTTTTGCGAAACAGCTAAAAAATCCGTTTCCAAGAAAGCAAAATCCAAATGTGACCAATATATTAGCCACATGCCACATTTTTTATAAGAACTTAGAGACTTTTGCTTTACAATAATATTATTTGCATTATTTACCTATTCTCACGAAAAGAGGCTAATAGGTTCGAATTAGCAAATTCTTAATGGAAAGTGAAATTCAAGGTCAAGTTCGCTAATTGGTGATATATTTTTCTTGCACTAAGCTTGTACTGAAATAGATTATGTTGTCATTTTAGGGAACGATAGGAAAGAGGTGCTGTAAAATACAGCTTTTGGCATGAGAATTGACTAACAGTAGTTATTGAACGGTCATGGCACTTCCAAGCCAAAAAAAGATACATTTTTAAAACCTGATTGAGACATCTAGAGTATCTATGTACATATATCAACAACTTCAAACAAAGCTAAATAAATTATCGCCCAGTAAATTTCAGTAAAAGACCACTCCCTACCCTCTAGCTCTATAAAGATGAACATTTTTCCTATTCCTCCTCTGACATTCCAATGCATTTCAGAATAAAACGGTTCAGTGCTAATGCACTATTATACACATTTGTAGTTTAAAAAATGCCTCTTAACAAAGTTATTTATAATATTTTGGTGCTCCCCCGGCGACCATAATTACAAACACTCTTCAATTGCCCCACAGCTACTATTCGAAACAGAAAATAAGCCACCACTTGCAACAAATGTTGCTACAAACTTAGTGTGTATATGTGGGGTGATGATGTCAGCGTATAAAAATGTTTCACATTCGCCGCCGTATATTTACATATAAGGGGGACCCAAGCCGAAGCACTGCCACGGCCAACATTCATTCATCCATTCTCATGCAATAGTTTGCATAGTTTTACACAATTACATGAGAATAAAAAATAAAAAAAAAAAATTATAAATATTTACTGCGTTAAGCTAATGGCCTTTAGAACTCGTTGTGGTGATGAGACACTCATAGAATGAAATGACTAGAGGTATATACGTATTTGTATTTAATTTTCAAGGAATTTCTTTAAGGAAATGAAGTCATTGCTTAATTTGCGAACATTGTGTCATCATCAGTAAAAATACAAAAAAAGATACTTATGCAAGTGACAAATAATTAATTATAATTTTTTTTGAGTAATTGTTAGTTGCTTGTTTTGGTTTTGAGGTACAGATACATAATTGTCAAACAACTTGGATTCGAGTGTATCCTTGAAGTAGATGTGACCAGTATACGCAAAAAACAATTAGAGTAAACAACCGGTTGCGTATGTAGATACGTCAACGGATATTACCTGCCGTGGTTCATAATGAGTTTCTGCGACGTTCAAGCTGTCCAAATGTTCAACTGACAAATAAGTAAATGTCTGCTATTCGGTCTGATCAAGAGTTGAATAGGTTTTTAATTATTCAGGTGTCTATTGGCAGATTGGCTCGAAGGAGTAGTTGACGATCTAAAAGGATGAAATCCATTTTGATTAAATTTTCCAAAGGAAAAAAGTTGCCGAGGGCACCACCCATAAAATGATTCACTGCGGTGAAAGCCCCAAACCTAATGCTAAGGCATTTTTCAGTTTCTAGTAAAAATATAAAAAAAAAGAAAACGTATTTATACCCAATAACTGGTGACATACGAAGGAACATGGCTAGATCGAGATAAGTTTCGATGCTGATCACAACAAATGTAGTACTTTTTGTCTATCGTTATTATTCCTCTATGTTACAAGCTATTTGTCAAAATTAGTACACCCTAGGATTCAATGATAGATTTTTACTTTGCTTGAATGCATCAAATTCCATTCTTTTTGATGGTTGCTCTCCGAGTAGTTTTGCCGTTAATTCCGGAGTACCTCAGGGCAGGCACTTAGGTCCGATTTTATTTATTTTTTCCATTAGACTCACGTATGTAGATGATGTTAATATTATCAAACCTCTAAGGATTTGCAACGCATTGGGTGGTATTCTAAGAGATGAATTCAAGCTGTTTACTTATTTTAACATGATATGTAAAAAAGAAGATCTTTGAGATCAATCTCATATTAATCGAGTCACAGCAATGGAGACAATTCTAACTTTGTTTGCATGTGAAACTGAGTTCAAGTTCAGCACTGCTGATTGATCTCACTATGCTCATCTTTTAGAATACAATCCATTTTATTGCAAATAATTATTTATTTTTAAATAGTAACAGGCCCAAAAATTATCAATTTTGCACAAAAGCTATCTGCATTTTCTTGTGGTTATAATTTTAATGGTGTGTTACTTTCTAATGTTGATAACGTATCTATACTTGATGTCGTGTTAGATCGTAAACTTTGCACATCGGCACAATTTTTAATAAAATCAACTCAATACTTGGTTGATTGAAAACAAGAAATCAAAACAATTTAGTGACCTGTATGAAAGGAAACGATTGTGTATTATGTTCGTGAGACTTTATTATGAATGAGATAAAGCCAGATTAGAGGATTTATAAAGTTTCCTCTTATAAGCTTAGACTTGAATGCTTATTGGATTGCCTAGTCTCGAGAATAGACGATCGTATCTATGCTTTACTTTTATTTTATTTCAAGAGTTATTGCCAATATCTATCCATTTTACTTTTTGGGTTTGAGAAATGTACCTACCTTATGCATTTTTTATATATCATATCAACATTATCATAAAGACTATGTTCAATCTTTACAATAGTTATTCTAATCATTTAAATCAGCAACAGGAGTACAGTAGTATCAAGGTTGATGAAAAGATTTGTGCTATTAACCAGACCTTCATTTTGCATCTCAGATGAATACAAGTCGTTGACATCGCTAATGCTGTCAAATTTAGTGGTATACTGTTGAGTTTTGTGCGATGTATGCGTATAACTCAAGAACGAGTGAATCGATTTCTATGCAGTTTTCTTTGTTGATTGTATAATTTTTTTCAGAATATTTATAGGTAGTTAAATACATAATGAACTTACAAATTTCAAAATTAAGCAATCAAAATGCTCACAAAGACATATCTAATTCGATTGTAATTTTTTGCAATTTTTTTCATCGATTAAGTTATTATAAAATGAACATTCCATCTGTCACAATCACAAATCTGATTTCATCATCAAATCATTATATCAATCAGCGAGTACTACTACCACCGATTGTGTAGTAGTGAATGGTTTTTTGGGGTGTTTCCTTTTTCCCGTCCGTTCAAGGAACGGATACACACATGTGTATGTTATGTGGCTGTGGCGATGGAAACGATTCTTTGTTTGTGCAGTCAGTGGAACGATAGTGAATTTTAATTAGTCTGAGGGACAAGCAATAAAGAGTAGAGATAAAATGTACTGCATATAAGCAATTCGATGTTTAAGGAGTATAACGGTGCGGAGAAAGAAAATATGGAGCCAAGCGAGGCTAGTTGGGGAAGCTAGTTATCTTATAAAATTCATCAAACAAACGAAACGTCTTCCGGATCACTTCACATAAGTCTTTCTTCCCCATTGCTCTAACTACTTAAATCCGACCTAACAAGCAACGCAGTGTACGTCCTAATCCTAATTAATTTTTAGCCAACCTGGTGCGATGTCTTTCTCTAGGCAAAACAACGGTTAAGCCTTAAAATTTGGTTACATTTATTGACAGTCACGCTGACTTTCCTTTGAGTAAAAAAGTTCACAATACCAGGCCCACCACCACAGATGAGAGATATGGTATCACATGTTCAGTTTCAGATTGTGACTGATCCTCGCCGGATCAAACACTGAGCTTCACGATTCGTTTATTTGATCACCTTCGCAAAAATGAACAGCTACTGCATTGGTAGGTAGGACCACATGATCCAGAGAATGATGTAGGTTGACTGAAATCATATATCTTTCGTGCTGTCAGATACTTCGCTCACTTCCCCAACCTTCCCTAATCTTTCCGAACTCAATTTAACCCATGACTCTTATTGACCAAATATTCACCTTCTCTTCACTCACAACTGTCTATTTTCACAACCTAATACCGCTGGCTTGTCATTTTAAAAATAAACCACAAAACAAATAATTTACGATCACTTTAAAATAAAAAAAAAAAAATTATCATCGCTTTGATGAGCCTACGTCATCGTATACTGAGAGTCAAAATTTGCGTCTCAAATTAGAGAACTCAATTCTGGTGGATACGCCTAACCGAACAAGGTTAAAACAAACGTCCGACACATTCTCTATATCTAACCAGCTGCTGGACTTTGAGCCTCGTTCGCAATTGCGTTTTACAATAATTTTTGTATGAATTTCTTCGAAAAAACTATTTCAGTATAATTAATGGCAAACGCGATGTTTTGCTGGCATATTAATAACCATTAACCGGAAATTTGACAAAAAGACTGTGCGTCCATGGAGGGATGTTGTGTTGATTGCCAGTACAACCGGTTGCCGAATGTGGGCGCAAAGATACTATTTGCCGCTGCCGCCCATACATCATTTCCATAACGAAAGAGAAAAGTTTGTTGTACGTTTTCTGTCGCGATGTAGAAAGTTTTTGTTCGTTGTTTCTGGAGATATTGTGTAGGTGGATACACTGCTCGTTGTTGAGTGTCGAATGAACTTTGGTAGAGAGCCGTTGACACATTGATGATCAGGAAGGCGACCGTTGAAGGAAATCGAAAGAGGAAATGTTAAATTGACATTTATGGCGGTATTAGTGGATGTCATGCACCGGAAGGTGTTGGAGGATGAATTTATCGAATCAGTTGATGGAATTTGAACTGCAAATGGATATCGATGACGTTGACTGCTGGAATCTCTGCGATGACTGTATCTAGTGAAACATTATGAATAACGAGGGGCTAATACATTGTTCATGCGAAAGTGTTTTGTGACTGCTTTGCACACAACTGCCCAATTAGACCAGCCTCCTCCGTTTCAAAAACTTTAGAATAGGTCTTAGATATCTACATACAGAGCAAATTAATATGCATCAGCAATTTGTCGTGGGAACTTTCATGCTTTCAAGGAACTCACTGTCAAATCGTTTCTTGACATTGAGGCCTCGATCAACAAAGTTAAGACCGACCGAAGGCTCTATCGTTAATATCGAAGCCAAGGAAAGACACTTGACGATAAAAAAGGGAATCGTAATATTTTAGCAGAACGCTGCACAAAAAAAATGTCGTCGTAAGAACGCAGGTTCTTATGGAAAAATTGTAGGTTCAAATATCAGCCGAAGACAACAATTTGTAACCTCATGGCTACGATCAGACTGTCACTCAAGGTATTGGTTTCGTATCTCTATCTCTATAAGAGTAAAATCAGTTGTCTATGCCGACGATGCGGTTACCCAAATATAGAGATATGTACACGAAGTCACTTTTCACTTGTTGTGTCAAGGCTATTGGTCTATGCAGATGTCGCTGGATGAAGCGATCATTAATCATTTTGTGGCATGCATCTGAACTAATTAAAATTCTAAATTCTGTTCAAATCGTATCAGCCATTTCCGGGGAAATACGCGTTTCATCTTTTTGTTACCGTAACATCCTTTTCCCGTAACACCCGAGCAAATTTACTCAAAGTACTGTTATACGCGAGGCATTTTGTAAAACTAACTTTTATTTAGTTTGGTTGAAATTGTTACAGCCGTTCTCGAGAAAACAAACATCTCACATTAGCGTTACATATTTTTCGTTACACCCGAGCAAATTTATTCTCCCGTAGTAAAAGAAGTTTCACTTCAATAACTCAATATGTAGAGTTCGTGGTGCGTGATGCATTTGCTTGAGAAAGGGCAACAATCTTTGACGCTTTGGGTCTTTGAAATGCGTCCAAAAGGTTGGTTCATCTCCAATCAAGAAGACTGCTTACAAAAAAAGACCAGATCAAAGCAAGTGTGAAGTGTCACATCAAGTCTCGTATACCGTAACCATTTTTGTTCGACTTACGTTCTTAGCGGAAACCATAAGAAGAGTTCAAAGATTCTGGGTAAGCTTGATATTATGGGTCTTGACTTGGATCTTGTCGTTGCCCTTGCCATGGGGACGTTTGTGCAAGTGTGCGGGGACGGTGAAACTGTAACTTTGGTTAAAGCCAAGAAAGCAAACGAGCTTTCGTAAGTCGAAGAATTTGAAAGTACCCCACAAGTAAGTGAGTTTACATGGATTAATTCAATATCATAAGGTGCCCGCTGCCTACTGGAAGCTGCAGTGGAGAAAATCGATGTTCTTGACACATCTGGAAAGGCTGCAACCAAAGTTGGCCAGGGACTAAAATGCATTTGACGCTGTCAACCATATCGGCTTTACCAATGTGTAGGGATATCGATAGCGTATTGGAGAAGTGCTGTAGCCTAAGTATTTTCAAATTTGAATACACTACAGACACAGACTGGATTCCTTAGCTTAGGTTGGTTGATTCACCACAGTGCTTACGGGCGTTACTTAAATATGTGAACTGGAGAGGATTATTGTCGATCTATAATACATTAGAGCATTAGATCAGTTTCTATATACAGAAGAGGAGAAGGAATATTATAGATACTAGTACTAACAAAACTCAACTATAGTTAAACAAAGCATCTTGAGATTAAGTCAACTAACATTATTTGAATGCCTTTCAATAGAACTTAGCACTGCACGAAGCTTGATAGAGATAGGCTCTATTCGTAGGCTAGATTTTAGCGTTTATTTTTTCTTTCCTCCTTAAGATAATGCTTATTATTAATTTCTAAATTCTTATTATTTCCTTTAGCTTCATTGAAGAGCTTGGGCGATAAGACCGCCAACTTGTTCGGCAGGAAGAAGGACGAAGTAGGTGATGCGGCCTCAGAAACAGCTGAAAAAACAAAAAAATTTGCAGAAGAACAAGCCGCCAATGTTGGCCAGTCTCTATCCTCTGCTAAGTCAGGGGTAGAGAACTTTGCCTCTTCTACTGGTAAGTTTAAAGCGGTAGTGGCTAGTAAGCCATTTCTAAACCGTTCTCTCTATTCATTTAGTTGACAAAACTGGAAAAGCAGTAAATAGTGGTGTTGATACTGTAGCTACTGCTGCTGATAACACAAAGAACGCTGTTCAAGATACCGCGAGTGCTGCGGCACAGAAAACTAAAGAGGCTGCCTCTAATATTGCTGATGCTTCTTCTAAGGTTTGAAAAAAAGGCATTTCTTTTCAATAGACCATCCATATAGCAGGGTTGGCATTTAAAATTTCGCGTGGGGTGTATGTTTTTATTTTATTTTTTTCATATATATAAAGGGAGTACCTTTCCAATAAACAAAGATTTACTTCTTTTTTTTAAATAAAATAATAAAATAATTTAATTTGTAACACATAAATTGTAAAGCTGAAATTATATTAGTTATCCACTTAATTTGATAAACTAAAGGGAGCACTTTCAAAGTATGAACTTCAAGCTATAGGAGAAGATTTCCTCATATTTTTCTTTAGTACAGAGTGTCTCATAAAAAAAATTCACTTTTCGTAAAATAAACCATAAATGGTGTTTATTTCTAATACGACACCACAAAACAATTCATTTTGGAAAAAAAATTCTAAGAATCCAGAAATCGCTTAAAATCAGTGAATCGCTCGAAACTAAACATGATTGTTTTACGAGACACCCTGTACTTGAGAAACTATAAGAGCTAGTTCTTTCTTGACAGTAATTGGCATTTAATAATTTAATTAAAAAAATAATAATTATACAAAGTGTTAATCTAGTGTTAAAAAAAATAAAAATTAAAAATTAAGCAAATCAGCTTGAAAAATATTGGCTGCCAGACGTAGGAACTTTAAGGACAACAGTTACAAATGTCTGAACACTGTCTGAATGAAACATCACCAGATGACGCTGAAGCGAACCAGAGCCCCCCAAGCAAACTGGCTTAAAAAATTGCGAAAATTGTGACGGAAGAGGATGACTGCTGCTATTAGCTGGGAATCCAAAAGAAGCTCCTTATCACAAAATGAAGAAACGCAGAAACGAGCTACAATAGCTCGTCTTCCGAGGATGTTGCAGAATTTACAGCAAAATTGTTCACCACCTAACGCGTTTTTAGAATACTTATGTCACATTTTCATTTGCTGTCAAAGTGTGTCAAATACGTTATTTAAAACGGCTTGGGAGCCTGTCAAACTGTTTGCTAATTCTGTCAAAATAAGAATTTGATATTATCTGAAAAGTGCCTGTTCTGAGAATCAGACTGCTTGAAACAGTGCCAAACGTTTGACACGACGGGTCAAAATACTATTTCACACTGTTTGACACATTTTCGGAATATGTATAATTTTCATTTGCTGTCAAACTCTCAAACACTGATACGTTATTTACTAAGATGGTTCTTTACCATTCTTGTGAGATGTTAAGCTAAGATCAGGGTGCCTGACATAGTTAAAAATGTTTTATATAAATTCGAGTCGGACAGTTGTTGTTGTTTGACTCGACCGACGTATCTAAATGCTAAACAGCGTAATACTGTTTGGCAACTTTTCGTTATGTATACAATTTTGAAAAACTATTTTGAGCCAAAAGGTTTAGAACCCTATTAAATAAAAATTTGATGCTACCTGTTGGCACAGAAAATCTGACACAAATCCGTGTCGAATGGCTGTTTGACAAAACGTGTCTAAATGATTTACTACTCTGTTTGACGTATTTTCAGAAAATGACAAATTTCCACTTACTGTGAAACTATGTCAAATACTTATGTACATATGAGTCTCCCACACTATCTAAAAGAGATATTAATCTAAGATCGAACTATCTAACACACTGTCGAGTCAAATTATGACACATTTTCAGAAAACGTGAAATTTTCTTTTTGTGTCAAACTCTGTCAAAAACTTTTGTTTGTCAGTTGTGACGAAATAATAGTTTTGACAAACTGTTTGACGGCAGTTTGACAGTCTATTGTGGTTGTTTCTCGCCCTTCGTGTGATATGTTAAGCTGAGATCAAAGTGTCTGACGCACCTTCAAACTTATTTGACCGTAAAAAGTTATGATTTTTAAAACAAAGTCCGTCCAAATTTTTTAGCGGGTCTTCGATTGCCTCGCTGTCCTTTATTGGTTTCGAAAAACGTAATACCGATCATGTTGCGAAATAAATGGAGTAAGCGTAAATTCGCTTAACACAAACAGACTAATTTGATTCTCCATTTTCTGTGAATTGTCAAACAGTTTGACATTGAACGTCGAAACTTCAATCGAACAAGAAATTTGACCATTACAACATTTGGTATAATGTGTGATAAAAAATTGTACAATGTGTGATGTTTTGTCAAACCTATGCTATGGTTAGCGATACACGGTTACGATAAAAGAAAAGAAGCGATCCAGCTTCTACAAACCAAAACACAACTCAGGAACGCCATACGAGTATTGATCATATCTGACAAACAATTTAAATAGAATCTGGATTTTGGACATCAATGTGCATTTCTGGTACTCCAGAAAATGGGCTCGTTCTGTTTTCCAGTCCCTGACTGATCAAGTATCTCTGATTACATAGTATAGTAAAACCATCCCTTGTTTGCTTAAGCAAGATAAGAAGCTAAAAAGATACGCAATCGTCACGGATTTAAATTCAGTTATCAGCTGTGCGGACTTGCCCTGGTTCTCTTGCTTAGATGTCATTTGTATAACTTGTTCTGGCAATCAAAAGAGTTTAAATTCCGAACGTGCCCAATGTTTACGAGTTTTCAATGTGTTTGTTTGCAAATGCAGACTTGTCCTGGTTCCCCTCCTTAAATGTCACTTGTATAGGTATAACTTGTTCTGCTGGGCATTCAAAAGAGTTTAAACTCCGAACGTGCCCAATGTTTATGAATTTTCAATGTGACGTCTTAATGAAAGCTGTCAACATGACAAGCGACCAAACAACAGTAATTCCATTCACTAACAACACCAGCTCCATCTGTATGAAAAACTCGCCTATGCATCGTTCCCCGAGTTCGCGACCAGGGCGCAGTGTTATGGGTTGGTTGTATGTTGGTGCTGCAATCTATATTGAATGGTCAGATTGCGTTATAATGACTTTACAACTGTTGCACTTTCCTCCCGACGTCTCCTTTATCATTCTCTAAACGATTCAATGTATAAGTGGATTAAAAGTACAGTGACCCAAAAGATCTATCGCGCTACCTCATGCCGTTAAGCGAGTCAGACTAAAGGTTTTAGTCCAACTTATATGTAGTTTGCCAAAAAAAAAAAAAAAAATACGAACCTGGAGCGTATCTAGACAGTGTAGTCATTCTGTTCAATATGACAGGTTCCCAAGCAGCTTACTCTGTTGCAATGTGGGGCCATGCTGTTCCTTAGAATATGGTCCGGAGTCTGTCTTTACAGAATCTGTATGTCTAGCCTCTTTCTGAGAAATTACAGTCTCCTGTAGGGAAGTCTGATAGTAGCATATTTTGACTTAAGCTAGTACAAGCCTTAAACCTTTTATGGTTAAAATTACATAGGGCTACCTGTGCTTGATTCAGTTTTAAGACTTCATCATTCGCTCTACGGATGATGTGTCCCCCAATCCCTACGAATGAGGTTGTCATTATCTTTCACTTTAACGTGGCTTGGCACCTAGTGGAGGTCGTCTAGGCACTCCCTCACTATTTTAGAACTGATTTCATAGGAGCTCAGTGCTTTGATGGCGTCTTGGCTTACTGGCATACTCACAATGCTTGTAATAGTTTCTATCGAGGTTAAGTTGGGTCGTACTTTGCGATCCCGTGAATCTTCACCTAGATGATGCTGGGGATGCTAACTGATTCCTAGTATCTGGTTCTTGGCCCGAATATTACTGCTCTAGTCCCTTCAGCTGTTCTTGATCCATCCGTATACCGCTATATGCTATACTCTATTGTGGTTTGATTGGTCCACTCGTCTGAAGATCTTGATCATTTCATCACTGGAGACTTCAAGCAGAGTATCTTCAACTTCCGTATAGATACCATTCGTCTTCTGAAGAGATGTCGAGTTTTAAACACTCATTTTAACCATGGCTTTGTGTAGCCGGACTGCCACACGGGTTTCCAAATAGCTTTTTACTTCGCCACGGGAAGACCCCTGGCCTGTAGATTTTTTAGGGTAACTGGACTGAACTCTTCTACAGAGTTTATCAATTCCCAATCCCATTTAGTCTTCTTCGGCTGCACGGTCTCGGTGCAGATCTCGTCCAGACCGAAGTCGATGATCATATGATCGGACGTATCATGGATCCCCACGTTATAGATATCAAGGTTGGCTTTAAGAATGTGTTCCAAAAAGGCACTCAACCATGCTGCTCAAAACTATGTTAGGAGAATAGACATCGCGTCCACCCGCACTGGTGTTACTGTTCCATCTCGAGCGAAGTAGGAAGGAGCGAAGATGGATGAACCGAAGAAAGCGAACGACCCTTGGCATAGGGTTTGAGGTATTTGGAGACCCCCAAATTGGTAACAAATTACTGAGATCGCTTGACCAGACCCGGAAAGAGAAATGGATATCAACTGTCAACCGTCTTATGTTCACCCAATCTAGCGCAAAAGCATGAACTCTGCTACACAAATTCGGTGGAAGCAACGTCCGAATAAATTGGCTAGCCGCATCGTAAACGTTTTTCGCGCCTCGTGGATAAGGAACATACAGTCACCATAAAACGTGCGCTGAGGAACTCAAGAACAATACCCCACAGACATCACAGTTTTCGGGCAATTTTGATACTCGAAGAGATTAGCACCGTTCTTGCGGCAGAAAAGACGGGAAAGGCGGCGGGATTTGATGGCATTTGCTGGGAGTTTCTTGCACAAAGCGGAAAAGCAGAAAATGGAAAAAGCGGAATTCTTTAGCAGTATAATGGAATCAGGCACAATCTCAGCGCCGTTCAGGGGAACAAAAGTCAAAGCCATTTTCAAACCAGGTAAAGCTAATGACGTTCCGGAGAACTATCGCCCTATAGCACTCTTAAGTACTTGCTACAAACTTCTTGAACTCCGCATCTACAATGGGATAAACTTTGCCATCCAACAAGCTAGATTGCGCGTTGGTAGAAATTGTACGGACCAGGTGCTATCATTGACAACGTACATCGAGGCAGGATTTGTGAGGAGGCAATCCAGTGCCTGAGAATATAGCCCCTTATCAACAACATATGTGATAATAAAAGCAGAGAGAAGAAGCTTAATAGCGGTTTGCCTCAGGGCTTCATTCTCACCCCTTTGCTCTTTAATTTCTGCATCAGCGGTGTACCTACCTGTGACATCTGCGTTGGTATGTGGATGACCTGGCAATTACCACTCAGGATAAGGACATATCGAATACAGAAAAGACTCTAAGCCTAGACCTTGAGCAACTCAGAGCATACTTCAAGCAATGGAGTCTATGCTCAAGTATTTCTAAAATAGAAGTCTGATGTTTCCACCTAACCAACCAACTTCCCGATTTCAGACTGAATGTCCAATTTAACAACACCTCACTTAACCATAGCTGAAACCCAAAATAGCTAGGCTTAACCTGAGGCGGATTTCTCACATAGAAGCAACACTAGACAACTCAAAACCCGTAATAACTCAATGGATCAACCTGGGGTTCAAGTGTATCAAAGCTTCGTACTGCGACGCTTGCACTCGTGTACTCTACAGAGGAATACTGCGTGGCTGGCAAGGTGGAAACACAACTCAACAACACCATGCGACTCATATCTAGAACTTTAAGATCAACATCAATACGTTAGCTTCCTCTGCTGAACAGCATTGCTCCACCCCACCTGTATACTACTGAGGGAGTACAACAAGGTGCTGATAAATGCTGAACTGGCCTTTAAAGAATACATTGCAACTCTGTTGTCATGCCAGCAGAGACTAAAGTCCCGGCACCCAACCATAAAGCTGCATGTAATCTGAATTCACTTTGGTCAGCAGAATGGGCTCCATCCATGCAAACTGATACCATCACCGTCTCGAACCTATAATGCAGACTTCTTTCATTTGACCTACCTCGCAATATCTGGTCGAAGCTCAACAGGATCCAATCAAATCACGGAAGGTGTGCATCTGCCCCTGGGACCCAGGGTTTTTCGGATCAAAGTTGTTTCTTGGCAAACCTACTAGATATGACGTCCAATGCTGCATTAGCGAGACGGATGTTCACTTAGACAAACTTGGTGTAACCAGCTTTTTATCCTTGAGTTTTCAACAGGAGGGGCATGTGCCCTATCCTCCTTCAGTAGCTCTTTCTCTTCCCCTTTTGTTAAAGGCTGCTGTCGCCCGCGTCGAGTAGTGAGATCCCCGTCGGTTGAGCTCACTTTCATTTGTTTTAGGAGGGATAGGAAGGTGCTCTCTTCTTTGCGCGTGAGAAGATTGAAGGAAGGGGGAGGGGGGCTTTAAGGGTGTTAAAATTGTGGGTAGTGCACTCGACATTTCACGGTGATTGGAAGCGGGATAAATTAGGAGCATTATTCACTATACTACCGCGACTTTTCTCAACGTTACTCTATAGTATTTCATTTATGTTTAATTTTTTAGGCTGCCGCCGCTGCTGTTGATCAAACTAAAAAAGCTGCCAATGAAGCCATCAACAAGAGTGTCAAGGCTGGTGAACAAGTTATCGATGTAGCTGAGCAGAAAATCGATGGAGCCGTGAAGACAACCAGCTCCACCGTTGATAAGAAAATGAACGAAGCCGGTGAATATATCGACCAGAAGCGCGAAGGATTTGACAAAGTATTAAATACAACAACACTTTGATTTACTATAATTTCATAAAATGTTTTATATTTTAGACCTTCCATGAGACAACAGCCAAAATTTCCGATACAACTGGCAATGCTACTACCAATCTTTTGGGCAAACTCCATTTGGGAAAGTAAAATGCACCAGAGGAACACCAAGCTGAGATTTAGATTTAATTTTGTTTAACATTTAAGATAACGAAAAGAAAAAAAAAAAAAAAAATTTTGCAACATCAACTAAAAGTAAATTCTGTCCTTAAACAAAACAATGCTTATCTCTAGAATTTAAAAATCACTGTCCACCACAAGCGCTGAATGAAAATGAAAACCAAGTGCCAGTTTGAGGTTAGAGCTTCAGAATAATTTTTGTTTGGGGAATTTACACGCACTTAATTATAAAATAAAAAAAAAAAAAAAGTTTATATATATATACATTACCTAAACCAAGTTGATATTTTTAGCTATATACAATGAAAAATAAATTTCTTTTATATTTTTGTTAAGAGATGTAGCTAGTTAAAGGATTCAAGGCAAACGAAAGTTTCTACACAACAAGTTGCCTTCTCATAGGTGGTCTGAACGGGATAAATAGTTTTTTATATATTTATATATTTTTGTACATGAAATAAGATTTGCAAAAGCTCCACACATAAATCAAAAAAACAAAAAAAAAAAAAAAACAATCGCAACAAATTGCATAAAAAATAATTTTATAGTTTTTTGTTCCATTCAGAGTCAATTATAAACAGTTAAAGCTTTCAATACTTTGCACAATAGTTTCAGTTTCTTGTTTATAACTGTTTTTTTTTTTTTATTATTATTTAACTTTAGTTGTAAAATTTGTGAAAGAAAAAACAACAAAACAACATAAAAATGTGAAATTCTAGTTTATAACTTATTTGTAAAATAAAAAAAAAATCATGAGAAATAAATTCAATGTATTTTAATGTAAAAATCGTTAATTTAGAATAATTTTAATAAAATGGCATTTGTGCTAATAAAAAACAAACATCATTTGCCTTTTTTCCCCAGATTATGACTAGTTGTTCCACTGTTGTTTCAGAAATTTGATTCCTATTGTACTGCGTACATATTTTATCTGAGACATGAACCATTAAGTGAAGAGATCTAAAAAAAGGGAAGGAAAACAGAGTTGTCAGACGTTAATAAAAATCTTTTCAGAGTTTTTGCAATAAAAAAAATATTTAATATTTTTTGATTATTTCCTTTCCAATTATTTATGAAAATAATTTCATTTAAATGGCTGCCGCAGCTGGCTTGGCGTAACCCATCCTCTCAACTCATTTTGCAGATAATTTCCGATGGTTCGGGGCTCTATTTCACAAACAACTCGATCAATATTTTCAACACAAGCAACTACCACCGACATCGCCACATCGATGACTCATTGTCATGCACCGGACGGACCCCAAGGAAGTGGAAAATTCAAATTTTCAACGATTATCAAATAATCAGTGAAAGAGAAAAGGAAGGAGAACGACCTGATAGTGTTGTACACTATTTTCGTCATTAGGACCTGACAAGTTGCCAAGCTACCAAAAGAAAGTACTTGTAACTCCTTAGTGATTTTCGGTTCATCAAACGAGTGGAACATATTCTGTGATGCAGTCAGCCAATAATTTTTGAATGAAAGTTTGTATATTGTTCACACGTCAAATATACGATTTGGATTTTTACGATTTGACTGCCAAGTTGTTGACAGTGTTCAATAAAAAAAAATAATTCAAGTCAGATGCACTCAGTTAGGCTGGTTGAAAGGCAAAAGTCACGATTTTTAAGAAACACCCGATCAATCATAGTACGCCTGTTTGTATATTGTCCAATCTCAAGAACTATCAAAGTCTGGTGAAGTCACATCCTTTTAGCTATGGTCCGTCCGGCTGTCATCACTTTCTAGATCCTAAACTATAAGAGCTGTATGCATGATTTTCACACAAGTCATGGAGGTGGTACAACGAGTTTGCTGCAGATGCTGCCTTTTCTTCCATTTTGGTCATCCTAATGCCATTGGCATCTTGTTGGTTCAGGGTTCTTCTATTGTGTAATCTGAACATTTCGTCTGCGAGGATATCGATGGGGACCATTCCAGCTATAACCAAGGCGGTCTCGTCTGAGATGCTTGAGATAATTCTGAAGCCAGTTATTGTCCGTAGCGCGCAGTGTCTATATCTTGATGACATTCTCCTTATGGTCTACTTCGTTCTTAGTGCCTGTGCCAGACTGGGATGGCATATATCAGAACCGGAGTGACAACTCTGGAGAACAGTATCCTTCTAGCGTATCCAGGTCCATCGATGTTAGGCAGTATAAGTGAGAGAGCTCCCTGCATTTGCGTTGCTTTTTTTTTTTGTTGAATAATCCACGTGCGTTTTGATCTGCTGTTTATTGTCCAGCATTAATCCAAGGTATTCAACTTGAAAATTCACGAATTCTACGGTTTTATGGACAGCTAGTTCTAGTTTGATGGAAATTAGCCAATCTCCTATCCGGGCTATTGCTTCATTTATACCTGATTCGACTATACGGATCTGTTTAGCTATTGTCGCGACGGCAATGTCATCAGCGAATCCAATTATCGTTACTCCATCGTACATGATATCCCACAGTAGCGGTCCTACAACCAATCCAACACCTTCATTGGTATTATACCTCAGCTTCTGTTGTTGAAATAGTTCATCGCTATACACAGCAAGTAATATGGCGTATCGATCCTGGCGAGTGATCTTCTATAATATACGGTGACCAGATAAGAGCGATAGGAAAAGAAATTTAAATAAAACAACAACGGTGAGAAATATCAAATTGATTCTGGGTTTATTTTAAAGCTACATTCATGCCATTATGTATGAAATAGCACATTATTTAAACGGCCGCCTCGGCTTCGCTGGCAGTGCTTCAAGCGGTCGGTCCAATTTTTGATGACTCGGTCCAATATGTGCGGCGTTATTCCGGCAATAGCGTCTCGAATGTTGGCCTCGAGCTCATCCAAAGTGCTTGGCTTGTTAGCGTAGACTTAGGTGCTTATCACGGGGCTCACACGGTCCATTGTGTTTCCCTTTTTGTTGTGTGGAGTCTATATTTAAAACCTTTGTCTTGCGGTGGGTTCTGTAGCAAACCAGCATGCGTTCTTTATGAAGCCTATCATGTTCTTAAGTGGAACTTGTACCCTAGTTCGTCAAAAAGCCTGTTTCAATTATGACGGAGGTGGCGGTTTTGAAGATTTGGGCAATCACAAAACAAGTATTTGATAGTTTCTGTCTCTTCTATATCTTGACAGCTCCTGCAGTGGTCGGGTGTGTTGATGCCTAGTCTGGCAGACATTTCCCCTATCGGGCAGTGTCCTGTTAGCACGCCTATCAAGATTCGAATTTCTTTTCTATTCATCGCCAGTAGGCTTTTGTTTTGTCTTCATCCGCTGTAGGCCATAAGCTGCGAGATATGACACAGTCGTTTCTGGCGGACCATGCGGAGTTAATCAGTTCTTTTGCTTTTAGGTCTATTTTCCTTTTTAGTTCACCTATTGGAGTTTCTACTAATGTTCGAGTATGTTGAAAGTCCAATGCTGATCCCTTTTTAGCTAGTTCATCTGCTGTCTCGTTTTCTTTTATATTGCTATGTCCAGGAACCCAGCAGAGGGTTACGTCATGGGTGTTGCATATTCTGTTCAACGTATTACGGCATCTGGAAACTGTTTTCGATCTGACTTCTTCGCAGTCTAGTGCTTTGATTGCCGCATGACTATCCACGAAAATTGTAATCTTTGAGGGATTTAGTTTTTTACTATGTATAGTCTGTGCAGCCCTATCAATGGTGAAGACCTCAGCTTGAAAGATGCTACAATCATCCGGGAGTTTGTACGAGTGGTTGATTTTAAGTGACTCGCAAAAAACCCCGGGGCCGACTCCGATATCAATTTTAGACCCGTCGGAGTAGAGCTGAATGTCCTGTACATTAATTAATGTGTTGGAGTCCCACTTTTGCCTTTCGGGAATAAAAGAGGAGTAGTTCTTGTCGAAATGTATGTAGAGATCGGTTATACTATACCTGTTGAGTATAGATCCGTGCATCGTATGTACTCATGTATATTAGAGATATTTTAATTTTCCCGACCTCCAATGGGCTCCATCAGACGATCAGTCCTATTATATAGCAATTGACCCCTCTTCAGATAAGGAAGACATTTTCATTGACTGTCTATCAGACTCCAGCCTATATCAGTTAAGTGGAGTTACTAATAACCTTGATAGACAACTTGAGCTTATTTTCTCGTCAGATGCCGACAACTGCATTGTTTCAGCAAGCAACCACCTTTTAGCCAAATTGTACAATCCTCTAGCTTTAATTTTCGCAAGACAGACTACACAAAACTTAGTAACCTTTTAAGTGCTATCAATCTCAACAGCATTTTTAACAGTACACACATTTCTATCGATGATGCACCTTGATTGTTTTACTCTGAAATTTTCTGCTGTTTTATGCAATCCGTTCCATACATGCCCCAAAAATGTTTCTCGTCATCTCCACCTTGGTATACTAAGGAATTACACTCGCTTCGCAACAGAATAAATAAGCTCTGTCGTATCTACCTCGAATTTCGGTCTAATTTTAACTTTTCCAATTATATACATCAGTGCCCGACCATTCTTACTTGAGATATTGTGTCCAAACCTCTTTAACTTCAATCGGCATCACAGTGGCTCTCGAGAAAGAAAAGATCGAAAGACTTAAATGCGAATACTCCACTGGCCCGGATGGTATACCTGCCATAGTTTTAAAAAAATATGAAGACTCTTTAGTTCAACCCTTTACGTCTCTGTTCCAATTGTCGCTTTCATAATCCGTTTTATCTAGGCTCTTTTACTATTCCCCTTCATAAAAAAAGGCCCGAAAAATTAAATTTCTAATTATCGTCCTATAGCTACACTCTCTTGCATATCTAAGCTATTCAAAAGTACTGCTTACGATGCAATGTTTTTCCATTGTAAGTCTATATTTTCCCCTCATCAACACGGTTTCTTAAAGGGAAGGTTAACAACCACAAACCTAACCGAATTCGTATCCAGCACCCTGTGCGCATTGGAGGATGGCAAGGAAGTCGATGTTGTTGCTACAGATTTCAGCAAAGCCCTTCGATAAAATTTCGCACGCAATTGTATTTTCGAAACTCAAAGCTCTCTGTTTTCAGTCTGGAATTATTGCGTGGGTCAAATCCTACCTACATGAACGTCAATATGAAGTCCTTTTTAGATCCTTTGTATTTGATCCCTTTATGGCACCCTCTGGTGTCCCTCAAGGTAGCTATCTTGGTCCCCTGATTTTCATTTTGTTAATTAATGATGTAGACGGAATTATCTATTTGTTTATGCGGACGACATGCAAATTTTCCACTCCCACTGACTTCAGTGCACTTCAATCTGACTTGAACAGCTTTTCTACTTGGTGTAATAAAAAAACTTTCTTGAGTTGAATGTCAATAAATGCCAAGCTACGAGTATTACATATTCCCGGAAGCGTCTACCGACAGCTCCTAGAATGTACGTGATTTGCGACGAGCCTATTCCCACTGTCACTTTTCTGCGTGATTTGGGTGTCATTTGCGACAGTGAGCAGAGCAAATTCTGCGCGTTGGTCCAAAGAATTCTCAAATCCTTGCGTCACGAAAAAATCCCTGTACTTCACATTTGTAAGACCTATTCTAGAATATGGCTGGCAAGTTTGGTCTCCCTATCTCGATACACATTCGCATCGAATTGAGTGTATCCAACAAAGGTTTATCCGTTTTGCTCTACCTGGACTTCCGTGGCCTGACAGATTGAACTTGCTGAACATGCAATCGCTTGAAAAGCGTAGAAAAGTTGCCGATATACTATTTGTCCATCAGCTATTAGCAGACAACATTGATTGTCCTTTGCTTCTTCAGAATTTTGTTAACGGCAAGGAGCCTTGCGGGGCTCCTCTTTTAACCGTTTTCTTACGATGCTCTCACCTAATTTGGAGTTGATTATTCTGCTCTTAAGCATTTCGCCAATCCGACTGATTATCTCTGTTTTTACTCCTAGTTCAACTAGTGCTTCATTTATCGATGTCGTATTTAGTTGCCACTTTGATGTTTAGTTAAACGCCCCTTCGATGTCTAAAAATCGCAAATAAAGATAAGAGGCTACACTGGTTATCACGCCTATCATCCTTCTGATAGAGCGCGGGGCGGTTCGTCCTTATTCATTAAAACTAACATCAAACACTCGGTCGCTATAAACATAGAGCTGGAAAAACTTCAGTTGTGCGGTAAGGGTTAAAAATAAACACTTGAGCTACAATATAGCGTCTCTTTACTGTCCGCCGAGATACTCTCTCGAAAAAGACGACTACTTTCGTGTCTTCAATGCCCTTGGTTTAAATTTCATAATTGGTGGAGATTTCAACGCAAAGCACACCTTCTGGGGTTTAAGATGTACATCATCTAAAGAAAAAATTTTCTACAAAGTGGGAAATGAATTCGGCTGAAATAGGCCAAATGACTCAAAAAAATTCCCGACCTTATCGATTTTTCCATTTCAAGAGGCATTTATGAGAAGTTTATTACAGTCGAAGAAAGTTTTGATCTCTCTTCTGACCACTCTCCGGTAATTTTATTACTTGGTGAAGCGTTGCTGAAGAAAGAAGGACCTCCAAGACTTACCAGCAATAGAACAAACTGGGAGGGCTTTAGAAATGATTGCGAAGGAAATATCGCCCTAAATGTATCACGTAAAACTTCTTGTGAACTGGAGGACGAAGTTGATCATTTCGTGGAAGCAATCCAAAGAGCGGCATGGAAAAACACTCCTTCTAGAAGCTATAAGATTAACCGCAACGAAAAGTATCCCAGAGACATCATTGAACTGCTGAGGGAGAAAGGAAAACACGAAAGAAATGGCAAATCACTCGCGCACCGCAGCATAAAAAGGTCCTTAACCAACTATGCAATCTTCTTAGAGATAGTAGCAATAAGAGCGACCTACCTTGAAAATCTCTCCGCTGAAAGAAAACCAAATTATTCACTCAGGAAACCTCAAATGCAAGCGCCACCGATTCGGAAAAACGATAGAACTTGGGCCAAGAGCGACAAAGAAAGGGTAGAATTTTTTGCTTCGCACTTAGAAGAAACGTTTAAGCCATTCGACGGCTCTTTAATAACGCCCAACCAGTAACGACATCTGACAACTTTAAAGTAAAAAAAGTTGCATTGATTGAAGTGAGGGAAGTGATTACAAATCTAAAGATGAAAAAAGCACCGCGTTACGACACCTGCGCCGTGGTGGTCAAGGAATTGCCGAATAAAGCTCTTATCAAACTGCTATATTTGATTAACGCTTCGTTCAGATTGCTCTACGTTCCGGGACAATGGAAAGTCGCCGAAATTATAAAGGTCCCGTAACCAGGCAAACCTCTGGATGAGAAGAAATCACATCGGCCTATTTCCCTATTGCCGGTTATATCTAAAATATTCGAAAAATTACTCTCTAAACGACTACAGTCCGTAATCGACGAAAGACGTCTGATTCCTGACCATCGGATTTAGAATCAAACATTCTACAATCGACCAAGTCCACAAAATAACTGACGTGATTGAGAAAACTCCCGAAGAAAAAAAAGATTTGTTGTGGTGTATTCCTTGACAAGCTTTCGATAAGGTTTGGCACAAAGGCTTGGAGTATATATTGCTACTACTTCTGCCATAGCAACTCTTTCTAATCTTACAATCGTACTTCACCAAAAAACTTTTTCATGTTAAGCACGGAAATGATTACTCTGAGTTCAAGGTGATTGCGGCAGGAGTCCCACAAGGAAGTGTCCTTGGCCCGCTTCTAAATGTACTCTACACGAGTGATATCCCGCAGGAAAGAAACTACGTCGTCGCCATGTTTGCTCACGATACGACGATATTGACAACGGGCGATACAATTGAAGCAGCAACTGAAAAGCTGCAACATGCTATTAATAAAGTCCACGCTTGGACGAATTCTTGGCGTATTGTACTGAACGAACGCAAATCTACTCACGTCAACTTTACCTATACAAAAGTGAACAGACTATCCGTGTATTTAAACTCGGCTCAAATACCGTACGCGAACGAAGCAAATAATGACTCTAGATGTTAAGCTTAAATAGAAATCGCACGTAAAAAAGAAACGCGACGAGCTCGAAAACAAATACCGACTACTCGGAAAACATTCGAAGCCGAGCCTACATAACAAACTGCTTATCTATAAGCAAGTGCTAAAGCCAGTGTGGACATATGGTCTACAACTATGGGGTTGTACCAGGAAAAGCAATAGAAATATCCTACAAACATTTGAAAATAAAGTTCTTAGAACGATCGTTAGCGCACCGTGGTACGTACGTAACGAAGATATTCATCTGGATCTGAGAATTCCCAGCGTCGTCGAAGAGATAACAAATACAAAGATCGTTTTCACGGCCATTGTAACCGTACCGTCATTCAACTACTTGACGCGAACAATTCAATTCGTCGTCTGCAAAGGACAAAACCTTTTGACCTCGCGTCATATTATATGCCGGTCGTGAAAATCTCAGGAACGTGCTACATTCTTTTTAAATTATATACGAACATATTTTTTCAAAAATCACGAGTCTCGTAAGCCAAAATAAAACTGCTGGATAAGAATTGGTTTAGTTGTAGTATTAATCTTGAAGAGCGGTGTTTTTAGTGAGTAAAAATCTCACCATAAACACGCGCGATCGGACCTTATGGTGTCTTTAGAAGATTTTCACAAAAAAATAAATGTCTAAAAATGCGGCTAGAGTATATTCTTTAAGGTGATTATTTTTCTCAATGAATGAGACAACATCATGTAGTGCAGTCTCAGACACCAAAGTAATACGCAAACAAAAAAATTGTAAGCAATTTATAAAGACGATTTGAAGTTGTTCGGTAACCCATCCCACTTCTAATACGAGTACCAATGTGACGTGTTGCTAAGTTTCAAAACTAATAGAACCTTCTTCCATTCAATTACTCCTTCTTTTTCCACCGGAACAAATATATATCCCAAACCACATGGCATATGTTTTAAGAACAAAATCCTTCGCTTAATTACGAAAGGCTAGCATCTCTCTGGAAAAAGTCAAAAACTATTTCCATTTAACTTCACTACAATGAAAAATCTAATTTCAATATCTAATTCAAAAACTTTCAACTCCAATATAAACCTCAGTGATGCGAGAAAAAACATTTTATTCAAAAATTATCCACAAACTTTGTGTCACAAAAAGTGAAAACTCAATTTGAATGGCCTGTTCCTGGTGTGGAATACCACTATCACCAGGACGTTTCTCCCACCATTGGAAACGCATTCTCTCGTTCATTTTATTCATTCAATTCCGAGTGATTTATGCCGATTGGATTTCTCCATGATTGCATCTTTACTTACAATGTCGTCGGGCGAGGAAGAAAGAAGACCATTGCCAGTGTGTGGTATGTGTTTGAACTTATTTTTAAGGCTGCCGTTAAACTTTACCCGATCCCCATCTCCACTGAACTACTTTTTCATGCGATGTGGTGGATGCAACTATGTGCAACAAAATCTAATTTACCACTTATTCTCCACTGAGCTATGGTGGACCACTATTTGCCTTAACACAAACTGTAAGGATAACGATAAAAGGAGTAGGTACCTACCTCTTTTAGTTAGCCGGTCTTTTTCCATTGTGGGGGGCGTTTTAATTCGATTCGAAGTAATAAAATCTAACATTTGCACACACAACAACAACAGTATTTAGATTATCTGCTGATGGGTGAGAAACTGTTACAAAAAAAAGGACACTTTCCAGGAAGAAAGGAATAAAATAGCTAAAAGGGATACCAATCTTTTGCTATTTTTTACTACATGGCTTTACTTTGATCGGGAATCCTTTAATGTTTTTCTTTTTTTTTCAGCTGGATTGTGGCGAAAGATCTTAAATCTTCATTGCTTGGCATTGATCACAATGAATTTCAATTATTCCCCAAAAAGGATTTGCATAGGGGCATTGCCTAATGAGATCGCAATGGGCGGGCTTGTGTCGATTTTGCATAATAAACAGAATTTACGCGAGTAAATTCTCGAATTTTTGGGGGTACTTTGCGTGTCCTTAAATTTTATTGTTATCGATAAGGGAAAAGTCCTTTTAAATTAGATTTCCTGGGCAATTTCGTCTTGCAAATGCAAGGATATACACCATCGATATTGACACCAGCCGGTGTACCCCCAGTCAACCTTAGTAATGGCATTTTAAATGAATTTCTGCAGTTTGCAAACCCCACTTGTCCGCCTTTGAATTCAATTATCCTTCGTCGTTTCTACACCATTACACTGGGTCTGCATTGTTTGTTTCTTTTGAAGTTTTTCAGCGGATAGAGCAACAGTGTTCCTGGACATTGGCTCTAAATGGCTGCATGGAGTCCAAACAAAAAGGACAACGATGGAAGGATAACAACTAACTCAGGTGGTAATTGAAATATCGTAAAAGTATTTTTCTATCTTTCCGATAATGGAATTGCAACATTACCACAAATAAGAGAAAGTTTTTGTATAAATCCTTGATTCAGGATACACAATCTACACCAATACCCATGACTCTTGATTAATGCGTGATGTGACATTTCATGCGGTTGAAAAATTAATCCAAAGGTGTAATTAAACCAGCACCAGTCGGGTAGTATAACTCAATTTACAATTCCGTTCAGCAGGCCATTTAGCCCACGGATACAATCTAACAGGAGGCGAAAAAATCCTTTTTTTTAGCGTGTATCCAGCTTTATTTATAAACTGTTACGACTCACATACTCCGCAGAGCACAGCCATCAAAAATCTGATTATCCAACGAACAATGACAAACAGGAGCATGGTGCCCCGTTTACCTACAAACGGATCGCATGCATTCGGTGGCATTTAACGTGGTGTGCGATTGATTCGTGTTGATAAGGAATTTTAATTAATCGTTCGGTGTCCAGTGAGTTGAGGTAAATTTTCGAACAAAACTGGACGAATATGAATGGATTATGTAAAGCAATATGCATGGATGGTGGGGTTTTGCAGCTTTATCTGATGTTTAGATGGAAAAGTGTACCAAGTCGTTTTCGGTCTTTTGTTGTCGTAGGGGATGTACTTTTTGGATTTACATTGTGAAACGATACACTGGACAGAGGTGAGGGTCGAATAATTTATGTGGAAGTTGTATCACTTAGAAGTAGAGTTGGATCCACCACCGTGATTTCGTGTAAAAGCGTGGCGGAAACTTGGGCAATAAAATAGGATCAGTGTACAGAGTGGCACAAAGTGACCTATAATTTTTTTTTTTTTTTTTAAACACACTATACAAATGGGAGATTTTATTGATTCAAAAGTGAAAGATTACGTCTCGCAAATGGATGCCTTTTTCTGCTTCTCACATTCGTGCTCTTTCCAACACATTTTTCATCACTTTTCGCAGTATTTCAGGTGTTATGACACGGAATTCATTGCGAATATTGGTTGGGGGGTGGCCACTGGCTTATTGACCAACACTCGAGCTTTCAAATAGGCTCAAAGAAAACAGTCGGCTCCATCCTATATATTTGTGGATGGTTTTGCCTCAAACAATTTTCCAACATCATCCCATATTGAGCAGCATTGACGGCACCGGCTTAATTTTTTAAGAAATATTATATATGCCAATGATCCTTTCGGATAGACTCTGATCGGTGTCAACCAGGCTATACTCAGTGTTGTAACTGTTGCTATATATCAAATGTGCTTATTTTACCTCCACGCGGTAGCCATCGGATACTGGTTGTTCTCCACCCGGACTCAACATAGTGTTAACCAGAAGATAAAAATAGCAACACTACGAGTATAACCACGACAGCGGACAAATTCCCCAGATGGAACCAGCGGTGGCGTGCTAAACCTCCGGAGCGGAGATAGCAATTTACTCGGGATTCTTCGACATATTTGGAGCTCAGGCCGATAAGGATTTCCAAAAATTAGTTGGGGTCTTGGGAAAGAGATGGTGACTGGGTCCTAAAGTGACCAACTGCAGCGCTCCCACCCCGAACTGGGTCACTGACATCGGTATAACCGGACCCTCGTCATAGGGGATTCTAGAATGGAACTTTCTAGAATGGAATTGGTCCACCAGGTTGGGGGTTGTGCCTCCGGGGTAACTGCCCGACCACGGAAAAAACTATTTGTTACGAAGCAACAACAAGCCTCAGAAACGCACGGATTTACTGATGACGTACCATGCAAACGAAACAAGGACAACGAACTTCGGATCTGTACGTGGAATGTTAGGTCCCTTAATAGACCACGTGCAGTCGAACAATTAGCGGAGGCTCTAAACTGCTGCAAAGCAGATATCTCTGCCGTCCAAGATATCTATTGGCAATTGTTACCGGCAACAAAAGCAGCCCCTATTTTGATGTGGATTCGTCGTTGGAGGCGGAAGAAGTCTTAAGTTTCAGATATGTGGACGAACGCCTCACTACAATTCGCATCAAGGCTAAATTTATAAAACATAAACCTAAACGCGCATGCCACCACAGAGGAGAAAGACGACGACAGTAAAGACAGGTATGACATTCAAATTATCCTAGACGATTTTAACGCAAAGCTAGGAAGAGAGGACATCTTTGGTTGTACAGTTGGAAAGTATAGCCTATACGACACCACCTCCGATGAAGGATTCAGGCTGATCGACTTTGCAGCGGGCGAAATTTTGTCGTAGTTACTACGCGGTTCCCGCATCTCGATATTCACAAGGGAACTTGGAGATCTCCTGATGAATCAACTGTCAACCAGATTGACCACATTGCGATCGACGCAAGGCACTCCTCTAGTATTATGACTCGGACCACTACCTTGTTGTAGCCAAGGTAAGGTTGCGGATATCCCGAATACTGCCAAGATAAAGAAATACTGTGAGGAAGTTTGACGCTGGACTGCTACAACCGCAGAAGATCGCCAAATCATTTTCCGACCGAGTCTCCCTTAATCTCTTAAGAAGTTCTATGCCGCCTCCATATTGAAGACTAGTGGCAACATTACCAAAAAGCAAGCATATGCAGCTAAACAAGAGGCATACAAAGCGGCGCCGCATAGAATGACCAGAGCTGTTAGCGAGCTCTATGTCCAGAAGAGGAGAGTTGAATACCGGCGTCTCAGGAGGAAAAAGAAGGAGCATGAGAAGGGCACGCCATCGAAGAAGTAGCGATATGAAACTGCTGGAATGAGGTTCGGAAGTTTTAGCAAAGGGTAAAAAGAACTCGTCAAGTCTATAAAGCCCGAACCGAAGCCTGCAAAGACGGTCAAAGGAACATCGTAGTGAGACGCAGTCGATGCTGAAAATAAGGAAGAACAATTTCTGTACGACGAATTGAATCCCGCTGTCAGGCAGAATGAATTATTCAACCTGGACATTGTAGATCAACAATTCCGCCCACCCGATCTAGATAAAGTAACGATAGCCATATCTAAAATTAAGTCCAACAAAGCTGCTGGAGCTGACGGCCTCGCTGTCGAACTGTTCAAAGCGGCCGGCGATGACTTGGTAAGGAAACTCTCTGAACTACGCGAAATATAGCGGCATCAGTCTCCTTAACATCAACTACTCGTATAAGATCTTAATTGCCATGTTGTATGAACGCCTGAACCCGTTCGTCCACAACCATATCACTGTGGCTTTAGGCCAGGAAAGTCCACCATCGACCAAATATTCACACTACGGCAGACTTTGGAAAAAACCCAGAAACTTAAAATTGATACCCACCACCTTTCATCGATTTTAATGCCGCCTGTGACAGTATTTATAGAGACGACCTATATAGAGCAATGTCTAGTTTTGCCAACCCCGTCAAACTCGTCCGTTTGTGTAGGATGACAATGGAGAATGCACGCTGCTCCATCAAGGTTGGTAAAGACATCATCGAGACCTTTGATGTCAAAAAAGGATTCAGACAAGGCAATGCGCTATCATGAGATTTCTTTAACATCGTTCTTGAAAGAATAGTGCAACACTCACGCGCTAACACCAGAGGCACAATCTTCCAAAAGTTCGTCCAATTACTCGCATACACCAACGATATTAACATAATCGGAAGAATGTAGCGGAAAATTCTTAGGGCGATTTTTGGTCCCATCTGCATAGATGGTGAGTGGAGGAGGAGATACAACGGCGAACTGTGCAATGACATCGACTTAGACAGGAGAGTGAAGGTCCAAGGGCTAGGTGGATGGGTTATGTAGAGCTCATGGACACCAATGGTCCGGCCCGGAAAATCTTCGAATCCATTCCCGAGGGATGGCGCAGTAGAGGAAAACCACAACTCAGGTGGCGAACGCAAGTGGCAGCTAGCTATAGATCGAGCTAGCTGGAGACGCTTTTTGGTTGCGGCCCGAGTCCACCCCGGACTTTAGCGACATTTTAAGTAAGTAAGTAAGATCCTTTCAGACGATACATCGCATTAAACAGTACACTTAAATGGTTGTAATTGTCACTGATGAACTGCTCTTGGATTCTCCGTAGCCCATATCTCACACCGGCCAGGAACCAATAGGCAAAACCATTCAAGTGGCAGTGGATTGGTCACACGTTCCGAAAATGTGACAGTTCGAAAGGTAACTATGCTATGAAATAGAACCCTTTCACCCAGGATGGCACAATACGCGGCATTCCGAGAAGAACATGGCGCAGAACAGTCGAGCAAGAGGCACACGGTAGTTGGGGAAAAGTTGGGGAGAGCTGAGATACATTGCCAGAAACCGTACTCGATGGCGCGTGGACATAGTCGAGTTGTAAGAGCAACTGCACCTTTTTTATAATTTGCGCGCGCCAAAGAGGATATGAATACTCTTATACTATTACAGGACACGGGCGTTTGTGAAGGAGAGAGAGAGAGAAAGAAAGAGTTAGTGTAATGGTTTGAAACTTAGATGGTTGGGTAGCGTCCAGATAACTGGGTAGCTTATTTGTTTTGCTTTTGTCGTTGCTCATGATTCACAGTATTTTTTTCCGTCCTCCTGATGTCATCATCACGATCAAGTTGCATTTTCAGCCATATGACCGCTCTACTGCCAGTGCTATGCCTTCGCAGTAGAGTTGACTTAGCTTTCGCAATTGATCGACTTTTTTTATTTATTTCAGACGAAATAAATAGATGATTGTTGAAATCAGGATTTGAACCGTGAACCAAGAGCGTGACAAGCGTTGATGTTACCACTACACCACGACAACGGCTTACAAGTGACAATGGTGACCAACTTCGTCCTGTCATCCCTGGATCACTCTAAATAGAGAAACTTGTCAAATTTCTCGAACTGCTGTTAAGAAACATTTACTTGAGCGCTGAACTCTAATAGCCTGAAAACTTTTTCTTGTTCTGTAACCTAATGTCTTTCAAAACTGTTCCTCTTCCTTGCTTCTAAAATATCTTGAGTCTTCTTCAGCAAAACAGTGGTACTTCAATGCAGTGTCTATTTTAGATTCTTTAACCAATGCAAGCCTTAAGAATTGGCCGCAAGTTAATTAAGTATATTTCGTCGCATGCAGACCATCAACGCTTATATGTATTGTATACATAGCTTATAGAATTTGTAAGATTCGTGAGATAGGAAATCATCTGTTGTTTCTCAAGGAAACCTCTTGAGACAAATATTGTTGGCCTTATTTCCTTATAACTAAATAAGTAGAAAATCAATTCCATTTTATTGAATTTAATCCGCAAACACTTCAGTATCAAGTCTTCCCAATCTCTACCTTTACAATGAAATTCCAGAAGCGATGTCATTCGGCTTCAGACATTTCACCCTTTTACTGAAACATGCATTGCATCACCACCCATTCCATTTAACAAGGGAACAATGGCCAATGGATACTCAACCTCTCAAAGTCGGGTAATCGTCTTCGCCTTCGATAACCTACGATGAACTCTATTCTCTAACAATGAAGTTCCACGATTCTATCTAGTAGTAGGTAGTAGTATAGTAAAAGTGTCCATCAAATCACCTAAACAGATGGAGACCGACAGAGAGAGGGTTAGAAGGGTGTTTAAAAAGGACAACATAGTGAAGTGAATTACAGCAATTCAATCGATTAAAATGGAGAAATTGATTGATATCAAGAGCAGGGAGCCAGGTTATCTACTGCGACTGCCTGACCAAATTGGTAATCTATAGAACATGGTTCTGCAGAGGTGGTGTTCCGATGAAGAATCAGATTGAAAATGAAGTTTTCAAGTAGCAAGACAAGAGGAAAGGCAAAATGGACTTTGCAATCACCATTAGGTTGGCTAGTGGTGGAATTGCATTTCACAACTTTCACTCTACGATGGTAGGTGGAATGTAGTAGGGTTTGATGAAGTGATTTCTGTAGGATTCCGAAGTTGATTAAGGTGCTGAGTTGTTTTCAGTTCATGCTTCACGAGAAGTTAATGGATTTACCCGAGATGTAGAATTGATGCTGCGAAAATGGTGTAAGTAATTGTTGTTGAAGTGGAAAAGTGTTTTTTTGCGTTTCAATGTTTTAGCGGTTCAACTTTTAAGTATTTTGATTGATGTTGCGTGGTTCCTGCTATTACAGCAATTGTAGTTATTGATTTGATGTCAGGTCACACTGCTTCTACTGTCTGAAGAATAAGTTAAATACTAGCTTTTCTATCATTTAAATGGATAAAGTTGACGGTAGTAGAACAAGGTGGGTTCTAGGTCACGATCAATTTGATTTCTGTCAACTCTTTAAAAATTAGCCGTCACCCTATAGCATTCTGCAACTGTTTTGTGGCTTTTTGTAGGGCGAGATCTGACAAAGCTTAAAACCTTGCAAAAACTAAAGAGTTAGATAAAAGGCTTATGTCTCCTGCTAATAGCTGCTTTTGAATTTGCTGAGTCATTAGTTATGCTGACTTATATACACTTATGGTGTCTTAGAAATCAGCGAACAACCAATTCGAAAATTGTAGTGTTACATTTTGTTCCTCCGGGTTGGAACCAAAGACTCTTCGGGCTGGAGTATCGGTGTCCATTCAATCTACATGTCCTAGCCATCTTAGATGACTGATGCGCACTTTCTGACCGCTGTTAGATCTCCTCCTGCAAAGTCTGTTAACGAAAATCACTCGAAGAATTTGGGAATCAAAACGACCAGGGACATCTTCATCCGCCTTTTCTAATGTCCATTATTCTGCGCCATAAAACAAGACTGGGGTGATGAGAGTCTTATACAGAGTCTCCTTAGTGTTTCTTGACAAGGCCTTACTACTCAATTACCTGTCAATGTTCCATTACTAACTTAAAAATGGCATAATTTGCTGTAACTATCGCAACAGAATTTAAAAACAGTTTTGCGTAATGTTTGGTGATATACCAAAGGGTGTTCAGCGAACAGGATATACGCAGCTTGTAGGTGTTTTAAAAGCTGCCATCATATGCACGTAAATAATAATGCCACTTCTGACGCCAACATTTGGACAAACAAATAGCAGTATTCGAACAGCGATATACAATCTAAACTTTACTGCGTGCATTTTCTATGTACGGATGCACTGTTATCACGCTGATCCCTAAATCTATCTGAAAACTGTTCATAAGTGTTACTTTATTTACTTAAAAAGATGAGTGTTAGAATTGGAATTATTTGCCCCAACTGGCAAAGGAATATTAGAAAATTATTGTGCCATAAGCGATTTGGTTGCTATCGTAAGTATAGTAATAAGTGGTGGACCATCTGTTGGTTTCTTTTTAAAATTGCAATAAAAAGAATCCAATTTTCTCTAAAGCTTTATTGAAGAGAGTACACTTTCCGATTATTAATGGAAAATAATTTCATTTAAATGGCTGCCGCGGCTGATATAGCCCATCTTCTCAACCCAATGCAGATACATTTCGATGGTTTGGGGCTATATGTCACGAGCAGATAGATCAATATTGTGCTTAAGTGCTTGAATCGTTTCTGGTTTGTCAGCATAATATCGATCTTTAACGACACCCCTCTGAAACCAGAGACCGTCTAAGTTCATTTCCTCAGTTTCTGGGAAAAAAAGGATTATTTATACTTTGTTGAAAAATTGGCCCATAATGACGCCATTTCCTTCTCGGGTTTAGGTGTCTACTTTCGGCAACTGCACCAATATTCTCGGCTCAGCGCACAGGACGAACATGAGGCCAATATCATGAACCTCGGTACAGCAGGCACGGTTGGTGCATTATTTCGACCGAAATTTCTTTTCAAAATTCGCACTGCTTAGGTAACACAGCACTCACTTTGGAAATCAATTTTGAATATTTCCCAACGTTGTTCAAGTTTAAATCTATTCATTTTGTATCACGGAGATATGATACTGTGTTTCTGTCAATATTTTGAGCGCGAAAGAGTTCTCAGTGTCAAAATAATGTGTAATTTAAAAAAAAACCAACAGATGGGCCATCCGTTATTTACTACGAAACTCTATAGCACCCACAGCGACATCTCTGAATTCAGCATTAAGTTATAACCCAAATAGCATAAGCACTAACCGTGATAGAAAAATGAACTGATCAGACCTCGATGGTTCTGGAAGTAGATAACAACCACCCGAAGAATAATGAATCTTCCCGAAGTTTGTGGATCTGTTGAGTGTAGGCATAAATGTGACCAATTACTTAAGGACAGTTTAATTTTGGAGATTAAAAGAGACTGTTTGAAAGTTGAATAGTGACTTGGATAAGTGCGCGTATTTTATCGATAAAGTAAAGGAAAAGGGAAACTACTGTGAATAAAGGAATTTTTCTTCCTTCATTTTTTGTTACTTGGTGTAAGCTCACGAACCATCTGTAGTGTATGACAAGTCCCAGAAAGCTCTCCAGTTGGCGTTTTTCTCCACAAAATGGCCAGTTTTTTTCCGGAGCAGTCCTCGCCATTTCTGACAAAATTATGCCCCCAGATACTAACTTCTGGTCTGAAGGGTTTGGGCTTCAGGTGAGAACTTCGAAGCCTTTCGAATACTCGTACACCTCTAATGTTTCCGCAATTTTTTTGTGCCACAACGATGATCACATGAATCACATTTACCTCGTTTAAGTATGACGATGTAGTTTTCTGAATCTGGCCCCAATAGATAGGTTCCCAGGATCACTCTTTGCCGATGTTTTTTCTCAGAGTGTGAGCATTTTCCTTAACGTTCGCCATAGGAATCTCTACGATTCGGTATCTTCGGTGTGCAAGATTACCTAATGCGCTTTCATGAAGTCCACTCAGATGATGCATTGGTCGATAACGGCCACCAGAAATACGTAAGAGATACCTAAGTCCCGACAGATGTATCGTTAGGCAAATTTGTTCACAATATACATACCTTCGCCGATTCTATTGTCGCAATATTTAACAGCAGCAGCTGGTGTTGTACAGTCATGACTCTCGAATTAGATCTCTTCTTACGATGGAAGATTTGGCGTCTTTGTCGAGGTAGTCACGCACTTGTTATTACCGACAAATTAGACTTGCATCGTTTATTTTGGGAGACTTTTTGGGTGGTTTAAATTTAAATTTTTTTAGGCATTTCACGGCTGTTAAATGGTACTGAGAAACCTGATCAGCAGAATGGATGGTACACCTACTGAATGCTTCTATGTTGCTCCTCTTACTTCCTCAATGTGGACAGTTGCTGCCTCCGTATATTATCCGTTTTGTTGCAGTTGCCTAGGCGAGTGTTTTTTTCCCAGCCAATTGTAGTCTTCCGTCTGTTATGACCTGGGTAAATGCTTTCTTCGCCATTTCATTGATTGATCTCCTTACTGGCATAATGGTAGGATAAATGGGCTGGACGTTCGATATCTGCGTTTAACCGCTGCAGTGTCTCTCCCTTAACTATTCGTACATGCTGCATATAGTCGGCCTCAAATCCCAACTCGATTTACCAAAGAGCCGTAGTTGCGTTGTTTCTCATGCAATCGTGAGTGCAATATAAACTTCTCATCGTCATCCCTGCTGCTTCGAATTGATTCATGGAAAATCGGCGGAGAACGATGTTGAGCTCCTTTTGCTTTTCGAATTTTTCTTCAACTGCTTCCACTTTCGTTTCTATTTTTCCAATTTGTGGTTTAACATTTTGTTATACAGAAGACAGTTTTATCTTTCGAACCACTTCTGAAACCTAAATTTGTGCGCAACAACCTTAAAACTAACAAGCAGAGTTCGAACTGAGTAACGAAGGAATTGTGTTTCACTCCTGACACTTGACGTTGGGTGGAAGATTTTAAGATGCTCAGCAGTATTCGACCTGAGTAGCGAAGGTTTTCGTTTTTAGTACACGGAATGGGAAACTGTTTCTCCACCTTTAGTTTTCAGTTTTGCTCCCCGAGAAATATGTGTCAGAAGTGGCATAATTTGATTCATTTGCATGCGTCAAAATCGAATACCATTTCGCAATCAAAAAGGAAATAGTTTTGTGCCGATTTACTTGGACACATATAGAACAATGCCACTTCTGACACATATCTTTGAATGGTAAAAATGCAAAACTGACCTTTGGTTGCACGAGGCTACGGGAAAGTTTAGCTCCACTGTACACTTCCACCACTATTGTTGCAAAAAACCTCTGCAAAAACTCCTTTGCACTTTGCGGAACAATTACAATGGCATAGCACTTCCCACCCACTTGCGTGTTGAAAGCTCAGTACACGCAACACCGGAGTTTACAAAAGGCGTCGCTAAAAACATTTCACAAAATTTTCATGATTCCATTCAGTGCGACACCGGGTACAGTTAGAAGTTGACATCGTTAGTATAAGCTACTACCATGCTCGTCCTTTTCCTCTTTGTAATTGGAACTGCTGTGGCTATAGGAAGAGAGGACGTTGGTATACGTCAGCATGACCCGCATTTCATGCCTAATCGCACCGTCATCGTTCAACTCTTTGAATGGAAGTTCAGCGATATCGCCAAGGAGTGTGAGGACTTCTTGGGGCCATACGGATTTGGTGGTGTTCAGGTAAGACGTGGAGACCTGTTAGCCCTATTTTGTGATTTTTTTTCCCTTTGTGTCAGGTTTCTCCTGTGAATGAGAACGTCGTGCGAAAGGACTTTGAACGACCATGGTGGGAGCGTTACCATCCTATATCGTACGAAATCATCTCACGATCCGGCAACAAGGAGGAGTTTCAAGACATGACTCGGTCATGTAAAGATGCCGGCGTACGGGTTTATGTCGATGTTGTGCTTAATCATATGGCTGCTCCGCTCTATGACGGTAACAAAAAGCTTGATTATGATGGGGTTGTTAAAGAGGTGGTATCTTACGGGGAAGAACAAATGCTGGGTACCGGAGGCTTTACAGCTAATGCCTCTGCTCGCAGCTATCCTGGGGTGCCATACGAAGAGAACCATTTTCATGGGCGATGCGCTATTGTAGACTACTCGGATGGACACCAGATTAGGAATTGCGAATTGAAACACCTGCCCGACTTAGATCATTCGCAGGACTATGTGAAGGAGAAAATAATTGATTTCTTGAACGAACTGGTGGACATGGGTGCAGCAGGCTTTCGAGTGGACGCAGCCAAGTACATGTGGCCAGTTGACTTAAGGGTGAGCAATCCGAACCAGTCTTCTGTATTTCTAAGTTTTCTTGTGTTTCACAGGACATCTTTGCAAGTGTGAACGATTTAAACACCGACTATGACTTTCCGGATGAGTCACGTCCGTTCGTCTTACTTGAAGTCATTGATTTTGGTGAGCAAGCAATATCCAAGTGAGCCACTCCCCCTCCCATTACTTTGACTTATAACCCCGAGCATCTGTCCTTTTTAGAACGGAATACATCGGTTATGGTGTCGTCACCGAATCCCAGCATGCCGCCCAAATCGCAGCCTTTTTCAATGGCTTGCAACCGCTGAGTTTGCTAATAAATTGGGGACCAGCCATGGGCTTCCTACTACCTCCTGACGCATTAGTCTTTGTTGACACTCACTATACCCAACGGGGTCATGGTCTTGGCCGAGCTGCATCTGTGCTAACCCATAAGCAGCCGAACAAATACACAATGGCTGTGGCGTTTATGTTGGCCCATCCGTATGGGATAAAACGGATTATGAGCTCGTTCCGATTTGAGAATAACGACCAAGGACCGCCAGCCGATGGGGATGATGTGATTACGTCACCGGAAATCAATGACGATGACGGTCAGTGTACAGAGGAGTCACAGTGGGTGTGCGAGCATCGATGGAATGCCATCGCGAATATGGTTGCGTTCGCTAACTATGTCGCTGGCGAGGGTATCAATAGTTTTCAGAATGCCGGACCGAATCATGTGGCATTTTGTCGCGGCAGTAAGGGATTTGTGGCACTGAACAATGATCTGGAGGCGGATTTCAATAGGAGTATGTATGCATGCGTGCAACCTGGTGACTATTGTGATGTAATAAGTGGAAGTTTAGTGGATGGTGAGTGCACGGGGGGGAAGGTTACTGTGGATGGGAAAAGAATGGCTACGGTGTTCTTGCAGGCGGATGGAGAATATGGGGTTTTAGCGATTTATGATGGCTCAAAGGTGGAGTAAAGAAGGGGGTGTGGTAGGTAATAAAGATTTATGTTTACAATGTTTTTCGTTTATTTCCTGATGGGGTCACCATGTCGGAAGGCTTCAAATCGAGGATGCATTCATTTTTGTCAGACCTTCCAGCTGTTTTTCGTTGAAGGTGTGATGTTAATTTCGGTGAAATGTACCGACATTGCCTGCAATTTAAAAGCATATCTGTTGAATGATATTCTAGGTGCATTTATTCTTTAGGGTTAGGGCGAGATAATACATATACTGTAGCCCTAAAGTGGCCAAGTCGTTGCAGCGGGATTTCAGGAGCAGCAATGCAAAAGTACAAAGAACCAAGGTAAACAGAAAACCAGGGCTTGATCTTAGTCGCATAACGTCTGGATTAACGAGGCTTAATTATGCTTAATTAGCTCCATGATACCTTTCATTGGCTCTACAAATAAACATGATGAGGTTGCTTTTGTAGTAACCATTAAAATAAGCCAGTTGAAAATTGAAAAACAGATCACTAAACCGAGACGTACCTTGGTGGAACAAAGAGCTAAACACTCCAATGAATGGGGTGAATATCAAATAACCCTAACTAATTACAATACTGCTATTAGGAAGTCCAAAAGGAAAACTTGAAAATCTTTCTGCGAAGGTGTTGAATATCTTTCCACAACTGCTGGAGTTCAGAAGGCCCTTTCCAAGGGCCACAATAATGGAGTAGGTCTTTTAAAAAAGGCTGATGGTACCTTACTAACAATTTCAGCGAAACAGTAGGGCTGCTTGTTCCTACACACCCACTTTCTTGGATCCCAGTCTTTCAACCCTTTCAACTTTGATCGAAAACTCCGTATTCGTCTTCCTGGTCATTGCAACAACGTTATACCCCAAATTCTGGATGAGACAAACCTTGTGCGCCGACTACACAAAACGAAACTGTTCGATCTAGCGCAATAAGGACTTTTGCTAGAAAGCTACCTGCCCAACGCGAATATTTTTTAAACTAAAATTACTTGATAAGGAAACTTAGTCGTACTAAACCAGTAGAAAAAAAACTTTGTCAACCGCGTCCGCGTGTTTCTCAAATTCCCTCCTTTTACTTCGGAGAAGTTTGGACTCTTATTTTCTCCTCTGCTTAAAGTTGTCGTAAGCAATCCTCCTTTTAGCACACATCATTGCATGTAGCGTTGCAAGTCATGCCTCTTGTTTGGCTGAATACGCCCGCCGTCATTTTTCATCAAACCATGGGTTTCCTTTTTGTTGTCGCCTGGTGTAACCTCATAGGCGGCACTTCTGACATCTTCCTGGTAGCGTTGCCACTGATCTTCTGCACTTAATGCTGGTGGTACAAGTCGGTGTTGGTAACTTGGAAAGCGCTGACATCCAAAGTACTGGATGCGTATCTTCCGTCGATCGCTATGATGCCATGTGAATGTCGAGATGTGGGAAACGTATACTTGCTACTACGACGGGATGAAACCGCTGCGAAGATGATTAGCCTGTATCCGTTTCCGGATGTGGTGTCGTATAGGCTATGTATTCCGATGTTATTACCGAAGATGCCCCCTTCCCTATTTTGACGTTACAATCGCAAAGCACGATTTAAATGTCGTACTTAGTGCTCATAGGTACTTTCCAGGAGATCATAGAAGCATTTTTTAAAGGACGACTTCTCTTCCATTGGGACGTGCATATATTGTCACTAGGCGTTCGCTTACATGTCTGAAGGTCAAGACTTCTCCTCAATGATAAATCCGCATTTCAATAGACGTCGCTTCTGCTCTCGGCAGCAGTCGCGTATTTTATCCGAGGGTGTTTTATGTTTCGTCACGGTATTTTCTCTTTCGCAGAGGTGACGTAAATTCTAGGATCAATGTCATTTATTGCTAACGGCACACCCATTTGTTCTGTCTACAGGACTTTTTGCTGTGACTTATCTGTGACGCATTGAAGCTGGTCAGGTCTTCCTCCTTACCGCAAGTGTTCGATTACGGTTGCATTCAGAGACGCAATTAGGCCTCTGCTGGGTGAACTAATATTTTTTTCCAATTCTTTGCATATGTATTTCTTGAAGTTTACCCAGCGGTGCTTGCGCAGTTCTAAGTGTTCAGATCCACATATGTATGTATGTAGTCAGACTCAGACAGCGGAGGTTGATGATACGTTTTTGCGCACCAATAATAGCTCACAACAAGTGAAAGAACGAAGCTTTGTCTCAGTTTCATACTAATCACGACCAACATTGTCTGAACTTCCGGTGAACCATGAACAGATACATACCGAAGTTCTATGATTTTCAAGTTACGGCCGCATATCTGAGCTTCAAAATCACTTCACCTGAGAAACTGTATTATGTTGAACACCGACTACATTTGTATTTAACATTTCAATGTTTAGTTTCCCAGACTCTGAGGGTTACGCTGCAGTTTAATTGTTTGGACACTCTGGCACAGTAAATATGCTTCGAGAAAACTATAATAATTTGCTCCATTTGCGTCAAGCGCTAGTACAGATAGCTGTCTAAGATCAACGGAAATTATAGATACATAAGTAGACCCGCTAATAAATATGTTTTTTCTTACTTCTCTAAATAGTTTCGTGCATAAAGATACTTAACAAAACTTCATTATCTTAATTTGCTTATGATTTTAAATTTATTAACCAAAAACACCCTTCGCGGTCTAAAGGTCCATCTAACAAATTTGACATTTTAACCAATTTCCTGTTGCGGACTCATAATAAACATTCTTTTACACACCTTTCACCCGTTTGGAGTGTAAATTTCTTCATTTATCTGAAATTGAAATCAACTACAGTGTCGGTATCAGAAGGAACAAAACAAAAGAAGGCGAAAGTTAGAAATATCTGCCACCTAGTCCAAGGTGACCAAATATCAACACCAATCAACACGCTTCCTCCGTTGGCTTCGCCCCTTAAACAATATGAATTGTTTCCGGATGCCTTTTATAAGCCACAAGGATATTTCTTTTCAACACAAGCAACCACCACCGGCATCACCACATCGATGACTCATTGTCATGCACCGGACGGACCTCAAGGGTGGAGAGTGAAGTGGAAAATTCAAATTTTCAACGATTGTCAAATAATCAGTGAAAGAGAAACAAAGGGGAGCGACGAATAGAAAAAGCTGCCACAAGTTTGAAATGAATTGTGTTGTACACTATTTATGTCATTAGGACCTGTCAAGTTGGCAAGCTACCAAAAGAAAGTGCTTGTAACTCCCTGGTGATTTTCGATTCATCAAAAGAGTGGAAGATATTCTGTGATGCAGGCAGTCAATAATTTTTGAATAGAAGGGTGCACATCGTTCACACGTCAAATATATGATTTGGTACTTTCGAGGTAAATAGTTCTGGTCTTAACTTAATCATGGAGGTGGCCCAATGAGTTTGCTGCTGACACTGCCTTTGCTCCCATTCTAAATCTCGTCTGTGAGGATGTCAGCGTAGGCTGTTACGTTGAAACTATTTTCTTTCAGTATGTCGAAAATCTCAACCACCACTAGGAGCAATATTAGCGGTGATAGAACGCCACCCTGAGGAGTTCCTCTGTTGACCTTTCTCCTGCTTTGACATTTTCGGTAAAAAGAAGGCCGAAGAATTAAATATGAAATGTAGAAAGCTATACTGGCTAATAGGACACAATTCGGAGCTATCTATTCAGAAACAAATTTTGCTATACGAATATCAGCAAATACTTAAGCCCGTCTGGACGTATGACATTCAATTATGGGGCTGTGCAAAGAAAAAAACGGGTATTAAAATTACATTTCAAAACAAAGTCATTTGTGGAATAGTCAACGCCCCATGGTGCTTAAGAAACAAAGACTTACTTGGTTGATATCCACATACGAGGGTGGGTCAATAAGTCCCTGAAAATTAACACAAATTGTGTCGTCACCTTAAATTTTTTTTTTGTCAAGAATCATCTTTCAAAAGAACGCACCCAAATTTTCAGACAGATCTGTCAAATAGTTTTGTTGTGGCAGCCATTTTATATAGACGCCTACTAGCATTTTCGTTAAAATGGAAAAGAAGTGAATTTCGAGTGCTCATTAAACATTATTTTTTGCGAGAAAAAACTATCACGCAAACCAAACAAAAGCTTGACAAATATTATGGGGACTCTTCACCATCGTTTGGAACCATTCACCACTGGTTTACTCAATTTCGGTGCGGTCGTTCAAGCACAAGTGACGCCGAACATTCTGGTCGCCCAATTGAGGTCACCACACCAGAAATGGTCGACAAAATCCATGGTTTGATAATGGACGATCGGCGAGTGAAAGTGCGCGAGCTTGAAGAGGCCACAGGCTTATTAGATGGCTCAGTAATTTCGATTTTACATAAATATTATTTGGATATGAAAAAGCTTTCCGCAAGGTGGGTGCCGCGTTTGCTCACAATCAACAAGAAACGCATTCGTTTGACAACTTCAAAGGTGTGTTTGGCGATGTTCCAGAAAAATTCGGTTGAGTTTTTGCACCGTTTCGTAACCGTGGATGAAACCTGGATTCACCACAACATACCAGAAACCGAGGAACAGTCAAAACAATAGACTTCTCCTGGTGAATCGAAGTCGAAGAAGGCCAAGGCGGGTTTGTCAGCAAACAAGATCATGGTGACAGTTTTTTGGGATGCGCGCGGTGTTATTCACATCGATTACTTTGAAAAGGGTAAAACGATCACCGGCGCATATTACGCAGAGCTGCTGGATCGATTCCAAGCCGATTTGAAGCAAAGACGGCCGCATTTGGCGAAGAAAAAAGTTCTTTTTCACCAGGACAACAATTGGAGAAACGTTGGATTAAGTGTATAGAGCTAAAAGGAGACTATGTTGAAAAATAAAAGTTTTTTATACCGAAAAGAGTGTTCCTAATTTCATTTTTCAGGGACTTATTGACCCACCCTCGTAACATCTTTTTTTTAAACAAGTCCTTTTAAAGGAAATCAATGAATGACATCATCACGATTAAGCATCCACTTTATAGCTGGCTTACTTTCTGCGCCGTTCAATGGGTCCCTGCAAAGTTCATCGAGTGATACATGTCTACGTCTACATTCCTACGATGACCCTGCACAGAAGACTATAGGGCATTCATAGTGACAGATAGACATAGCGACATTCCCTTTATTATATATTTAAAGATTCGCTTTAATCAGATATAGGTACAGATTCAATCGTATGCCAGCCTTTTGGTTCGTAAACAGGACTTTTCTTTGAATCGAAATTTAAATAATCTTTACCTGCTAAATAGGTTTAAATAAAGGAAAAAAATGAGAATCTTTTAAGTCAGTGACGAAGTCAAATATTATTATTATTTCATTTTGCGTTTGACAAGTTTAAACACAAAATCTATTCGCGTTCTTCAACTTCTTTTAGATTTTTTTTACTTCCATCTGTCAAGTTTGACGTTTGACAAGGTTCTGACACGAAAAGTATGCAATTGAAAGTAAAGTGTCAAAGCGATGGAATAAAATTAAACTTAACTTCAAAGTGAAGCTTTAAACAGCAAAGATATATTTTAAATGTTATTCTTTATGGATTGAATTGAATCTACCCTATTAGAAAGTGTATACAAAAATCCACGAAAAAACAGGAAACAATAAAGAATGATTACGAAAAGTGCGAAAGTCCTTTACAAGAATACGAAAAAAAAGGAAGTGACAGCAGAAAAAAAATTCATGAAACATAAAAAAGAAAAAAAAAAAAAAAAAAAAAATACAAGAAACATCTCTGACCATGAACCAGTTCCAAATGAAAGGACTCTAAGCTCAACTCTCGCCACATTGCAAATGTGTCCTTGCCGATGATGATGAAGGGATGGAAATGATTGTGGACGGTGAATGATGATGGTAGATGGATGGCGGGGCACTAGGGTAGCAATCGGAACGCTTTTCATCGACAACCACCTGGACGACGGACGGACAGTGCGACAAAGACGACTAGGAAAGGGCAAACAAAAAATGGCCTCTCGGGCTCTCTAATAATGACTTTCTGTGTTTGAAATTGATTTAACGGTAAGTAGGTCATTAAAAAGTGCTTACAGAGAATAATAAGATGGCAAAGTGAGCAGTTTTCCATTCTCCTTTCCCTCCTCCCGGTTCTTTCATACTCTTTTGTTTTGTTCCTTTTTTCTTTAATTTGATTTGTTATAATGGCAACTCAATGGAAATTGGTTTTACGGAGAGGCTATATAACAGAGGTTACCAAATTTTGTGGTTACTCTTAATAGGATTGCTGGAGTTTTGAAGAGGTCTCAACTTTTGCATCCATAGGCGACTCAATAGAGCAATAGGAGAACCCAATCAATTACATTCCATTGTCCTGGTTCTTAAAATAAATGTTCATCCAAAATTAGCACACATCCTTTAGTCCTTTTGGCAATTCAATACGCTCTGTTCAATTCCAACAGTCATTATTTCAAATTTAGATCACGATGAAATCCTCTCTACAGAGAAATGGGATACAAATTAAATGACACCCGAACATGACACAGTCAGTTTCTTAAAAGACGATTCAATTTGGTAGGACTCCCTTACCCCAAAACACAGGCATCCTCACATGTTGAGGACAGAGTATACATTATTGAAAAACAAAACGAAACAAAAGAAAGGATAATCTCTTTTAAAATATCCCACTTTCTTGGGTGTAAATATATTTTCGTACGATATCCCTAAAACATGGGCGGTTATGAGAGCTCCAGAGAAATGCTGAAAGGAATTTGGAGATAATGCCCCTAAAATGTTTCTCGAAATTTCTTCCAAAATTAAAACATAAAAACAATGCGGGGGTGGGTGGTACCTATTTTGGGTGTCACAGTGTGATGAAGAATTCATTAGAGGCAGTAGAACAACCGAAGGCATTCGATTTGGAGATCTAATTTTTTTTTGTTCTGGGGGGGATAATCATAAAATTCGTTGTAATGCCCCGAAAGCGGATTTTCAATTTGACGAGCGGGGCGGCGGGCAGTTATGAAATCTTTCAGTGTTTTTTGCAGGATATGTAGGTTGAAATTGCTAGCTAAATTGAAATTTAATAGGAAAGAATTTCGCCGGAAAGTATTAATTGAGAGAGAACTGGCAATTAAGGATTTAGAGGCTAATAGGGTTTAATGTGGATTGCTTAAGAAATGGGTTTTCCGTTGGAATGGAAATGACCGAGAATTTTAATTGAAGACGTGTGTTGAAAGCCGCAAGCAATGTGGTGATTTTTGGCTATAGGCGGATTAAATGGCAATCAAAGTACAAGGTTTTATTAATTTAATTTTAGGGTCGATGAACTGCGTTTAGTGTGTTGGGATACAGTTTACACATCCAATATTATTCACCTTTTATTGGCAATGAACCCATTTTTTAATTTGCACTTATGAAGCCATTACTATCATACGAGTATAATGGGGAAACTCAAAAAAGTGGGTCTCTCAATTCTGTTTCTTTTGGCATCTTCATTAAACTTACATACTAGACAAAAATGACAAAATCTAACTTACCAATAGTAACGCACTATCCTGGAAAGGCATGTTGACCGCTTCCCCTTCGAACAGCCACCCAGAACGTGGTGTACTGTTTTGCAGTATCTGTTTTGTCGAACTAAAACGGAGGAGCTCAGGTCCTAAGACATTGTCTCTCCAAAACACGAATCTTTCCCATAAAACAAGGAGCTATATTGAACCACAATGGACAATCATAAGCGATGATTGGCCTTACCAGGGCCACGTAGTATATGACCTTCACCCTGGACTCACATGTTTATCAAAATATAGATACTGGTCGAGCAAGATACCAAGAAAATCAAACTACGCTTCTCAACGCCAATGGCTGTCCATTTTGTCCATTAATGGCCAAATTATTCCAGTTTTTTCTGGTATCCCTAGAAGCACCAGACAATGGAGTTCTAAGTAGGATTGTTTTCGACTTCTGAAAGTTGGTTTTCAGCTGCCAGCCGTCGATACATCCCTTAATTTGATCAAAGTTACCCCGCAAAAGGATGTTCATGACCTCGATTTTAGGACCTGGTTTGTATGCCACTAAATCGTCATTATACGTTATAGCGTGTCTAAGTGAACTCACCAGATCACTCGTGTAGATGTTAAACGGGATCGGGGAATTCACCGTCCCCTGCTGTAAACCGTTTTTTAATGTCGAAGACTCTACTCGAAATCACAGCATATTGTATAATAAATTGCATATAGCAAGGGTTTATGCTTACCCAGCATAGTCAACTTAAAGAACTCTACCCATACAATGTCGAAGGCCTTTTCAAAGTCAACTAGGCAAGCACCAGTGCATTGGTTCTTGCAATTGTTCCACTGTATGTCGGATACCATTTTCGTCGCGGCATGAATAGTGTCATGTCCCGCTCTGAAACCAAACTGGTTATCCGGAATGACGTTATTCTCCTCGACCCATTTTATTGACAACTGCGCTTAACAAACCATAACTATGGCATTTTTAAAAGTCATCATATAAGGCCTAAGCTTACGTGATCTACATACGTGATCTACAAATGATTCAAGGCAGCAGTGTCCGCCACTTCAGTAACTTAACCTGATCTAACTAGTTAGCCATAAAGCTACGCTTCCATTTTTTGGAAGCTGCGAGCAAGCACACAGAAAATGACCCTTATAGTAGCCTTTGACATAAGATTCACTAGCACAATTCCCGACAAAAACGGCTGAGTAAACCGATTGGTCTTTTACACTGACAGTTCCGAAATTGAAATCAATACAGAAGCTAGGTTTAACTGCGATACCTTAGGAGTCAACCATTCCATCAGAATTAAAAATGAATGCACAGTCTTCAAAGAAGACAATATCGTCGGAAAGGTTATTACATTCGAGTTAGAGGTAATCAGATCAGAACTAGTATGGATCTGCAAGTGGCACATAAATGAGAGATTGACAACCAATGCTGTGACCATATGCTATATACTGAATCATCCCAAGTACCGGCAAGTACTTAATCTGTTTTTCGGGTTAAACATATGACGACATCACTAATACCTAATTTAATTTCAAGTTAGGTATATTCACAAATTCTATTAAATTGCCATAAACATTATAGAAAACTTGTTAAAATACTCACCGCTGAAGAATTTCAGATTTGAAAATTCAAATTTACTTAACGAATTTTAACGGCGAAAAACACACGCGCAAAAACAATTTTCAGCTTATGAAACTTTTGAACAAAACTTAACACTTTTTCACCCAACAAAACACAAAAAAACACATTTCACAATAAACTGCTTCAATTACTTTACAAGAAAATTATAACCTTTAAGCTGAAAAGAATGGATAAACGATTAAAATAATTTTTTTTTTCCCGAATTGATCACGAACACGAGCCGCCATGGAATTATACCACTTCCGCACCGCAATGACATTTGACGAATGCGTGGGAGTTGGGAGAGAGGTAGCTGGCTGTCATACTTGTGTACCTTTCTCTATCTATCGGTCAGTTTCGTCGAATTTGCAGCGAAATGGAATAATTTTCTTATGGCGAATTAAATTTGTGATTTGACTTTTAAACCTTTTTTTTCCTATAATAACGGATCATAACAGTCATGATTTATTTTTGTGAAGGTTTCTCCGGGTTTTTAGTGAATCGTACTCGTACCGTATCAGTGCTGCTACTAAGAAAAAAAATTTTACGTAGCAAAAGTCAAAGTTTTATTATAGCCATTCACTTACAGGGTGTTTCAAAAAGATTAGGCTAGCTGTCTAGTTAAGTATGGTTTCATTTCATTTCATTTTCATTTATTTAATTTAACTATAAATGATATATTAATTAAACTAGATTGTGAAGGAGGTAAGGAATGCAGGGTTTGGTATTTATGTTGAGGGGAAGGAGGTGAATAGAACGGTTAAAACGGTTTATCGTTGGTGTGTTAAGGCAGAAAAATGTAGCATGATTGCACTTTTAAAATAGGATGGACTCGAAATAGATTTAATATGAGTTGGTAAAGAGTTCTATAGCCTGACAGTGTGTATGAAAAACAAACGCGATGAATTTAAGTAATTGCAACGGCAGGGAATAAGGTTTATAGTTCTTGAGGAACGAGTGAAGCTAAGTCTGTTATACAAATAAGACGGAGTATGAATAATTTTGTGTAAAAATATACAATTCCTGGCATTGATATATTCTGTAGAGTACAACCAAGCACGCTTCTTGCATACACAGACATATGGTCATATCTACGAATGCCGTATATGTAGCGCACAGCATCATTAAAGGCTACTTGCAATTTACGCTGAGATAACGAGTCAAGGCTACTGTAAACAACATCGGCATACGTTATTAGAGGTAAGACTAAAGATATCACCAGCTTTCGTCGTGTTTCCAGTGCAGTAAAATATGCAAGAGCGAGTTCATCAAGTTTATTGTAAGGTTTCGATAAGAGCTGTTGAACATCATCTGGTGGACAGAAGCATGTTTGCACACGGATGGAAGATCATTAATGAACATGCAGAAGAGTATCGGTCCCAAAATTGAGCCCTGAGGAACACCTTGCTTTATTTCTTTAAGGGATGAACAACGTTCACCGGAAATAACCCTTAGAAATCTACCAGATAGAAAACTTCTCATCAACTTCACCATCCTTTCACCGAAATTGATGTAGTTATGCACCAGTTAATTACATGGGCAATTTGTGGTAGAATAAGTTTGACAAAACGTATTGGTATGCCATCTTCCCCTGTTGAATCGGACTTAAAGCTATTGCTACTATAAAATCTTGGGACCGATTGCAGATCTTCAGTTCGATTATAATCAGTATTACGAGTACAGGCGGTGGAATCATTATCAAGGAAATAAAGAATTAGTTCATCGCGGTCCAGGACACATTTAGAGTCGTTGTTACCACTGGTGATACCTATTTTACGTAAGTTACTCTAACGTTTCTTTGCGGGGAGGGACGTATTTAATTTGGAGGCATAGGAGAGGTTTATTCCCTCGTTAGAGTTCACTTGGCTATATAATTCTTTCAGAATAGTGTTTGAGGGTCAAACACTCTTACTTTGCCTTGCCAAGAATAGTTTGCCCTAGAGTACCCTCTCTAATCAGGTTTCTCTTAGGAATTTGAGAATGAGAAGTGGGTCTATGGTTAGCATATCCTCACCTGATAGTTGGTATTTGCCCAAGTTTTTCAATTTTTTGTGGGCCAGTGCCCCACGAAAAATGTAAAGACCTTCGTTTGTTATACCTATGATAGTTTCCTTAAATGTTCCCCAAGTTTACAGTGCCCCATTAGGAATCCTGTTAGTATACGTAGGTTATTCTTTTTAAGGCAGATGCACGCTTCGAATATTTTCCGGTTGTAGTGTCCCAGAAGTTTCTTAGCTTAACTCAGACTTAGAGTATTAATCTAGGTTCTCGCCCTGTCTTCTTTCTCCATCTTCCTGAATTCTACGCATATGGTATGATTTCCTATATTCTGCAGAATAATTCAATGATGGATTCTGCTGCCCCTGGCCTCACCAAGAAGTCTGCTTCTTCGTTACCCTCTATTCTGACGTGGCCATGTACCCAATAAAATTTTGTATTTCCTTGTGAAAATGTCGATCAGTCTTGGTCAACACTGAGACCGCAGCTATTAGTCCAGTTGACTAACTTATTTAAGGCGAGGATGCAACCTTGCATCCATAATTTTCTATATTCTTTGGGAAGCGTGTGTGCGGTTTTGCCTGCTTTGGGTATGAAAACCACCTTCACCTCGGACCAGGCAATGGGTATAGTTTCTATGTCAGACAGCCTTTTAGAATATAGGACAGGCTATGTCGTATGATTCCGAAAACCATCTGGAGGTGAGCCGAAAAGATACCGTCTGGTGCGGGATTTGGATTGTTTGAAGCTGTTGACCACCCACTTTAGCTTCTCATCGCTGATTAGGTTAGGAGAGATCTGTGATCGTTCAGTATATGTTAAGAGAAAAATATGAACATTTCATCGAAATTGATTAAGCTAAGAGACGTATAGCCGATATTGAAGGGTACCGTTATATGAATTTTTCGAAAAACTTATTACACCATTTTATTGAACAAATCTAAAATAAATATTAAAGCTTAATCGATATTTGTTCAACGTTTTCTGAGATATATGCGATTTTTGAAAAACCGTTATACGCAGTTTTTATAAAAAAACACCCTGAAGGCCATTTTGTAGCATGCATCCTAGATAACTAAAATACCAAATTTGGTCAGAATTGTTGCAGCCATTTTCGAGGAAATAAGCGTTTCACCTTTTTGTTACACTCGAAGCGTTACATCTTTCTCGTTACACCTGAGAAAATTCACCCTAAATGTAACGTAAAGAACTTTCATATAAAAAAAATGGTTGCAAATATGTCTTACAATGGAATGCATTTCACAAGAACAGTTGAGAAGGAAAGGAGAACGTTGGCAATGAGTTGATGGTAGCTGAAGTAACTGGTGTTTGGCTAGAATTAACCCTTTGAGATATGGGAACTCGTCAACATTTGTTACTAGATTGTGGGCTGATGATTGAATACAGTTTCAAAAGAGAAGTTCATGGTTATCTTGAAATTCCACGACAATTGTGTTCAGATAAATATGCAAAAACGTTATCTTGAAGTATTTTCACTGCAATGTCCTTAATCTGAATATTTTTCTCTCATACTTGAATAATTCATTTAGACAACTCCGAGTATGTAGCAGAAAACATGTAAGATAATCCCTACAAACTAGCAAACTCAATTTACCTTCCAGTTAAACGTGTGTTCGAATCAAAAAACAAACCACTTCTTCCTTCCTTGACCCCCAAATTATCCCTTTCAAATGATATACATATTCCCAATTTGGTTCACGACAAATGCAAGATTTAATCGAATCTGGTTTGCCTTAAAGCCTGGCAGTGTTAAGAGACTTTTTGTTCCTATTCCCCTAATAATAGGCTGTGCAGATACACCAAATTAATGGAGTCATTGACAGAGAGGTGCATCTAATCATGCATTTTCGACTGCATGGCTTGGGATGATTTCTTAAATAGCCCCGTGACTGTATTTTAATGCAGCAGGATCAACTTTCTTTCTTGAAAGTGTCGATGCCGGTCTTATGTATGTACGTGTGACTCATTGGAAAAAGTTCACTTATTTTCGTTGCCCAAGAAGATCTAGTAGTACCTGCTGAAAAAGAACGAATTTTATGACCACTTTTAGATGACAATATCTGACAAGTTCTTTGAGAAAAAATAAATGCCATATCGGTGGAAGGTGGAAGGAGCTTTCAGGTTAGTAGCTTGGCAACCAAATGAAATATCTTACGATCTACAGAAGATACTTTTCCAGTGAACCGATGCATCTGTTCGTAACAAAAACATACACTCCTCCTGTTTAACAGGATGATTGGCATGACTAATGCGAGAATTGCACGGAAAGGATTCAGACAGGTGCCAGCAATGCCAACTTTGTATCGTTGGAATCCATATTCAACGATAAACTTTATGAACATCCTTCGCATGCTTATTCATACTTCTGTTCAGTCATTTAGCATCGTGTCAATTGCTGTCATCACTTTCTTGATTGCGACGACATATAAATGTCAAGCACTTCCCAACAAGTACCATCCCCATGATGCACGACATTCAAACTAAAGCAACCGTCAATATTTCGTCGACTTTCCTTACCTTCCACAAATTAAAATCCATTAAATGCCCTGCGCAGAACTGGAAAACCTATACACCCTGGGATGAATTTCACCACTTTCCGTGGTGGATATGTTCAAAAAATTTGTCCCATACAGTAGCATCCTCGGGTCACAGTCTTGCATTCAGATAAACACAAAACTCTTCGAATTTTAACCGTCAGTTCGTTGATGGTAACCGCACCGGTTGCATCGTGAACAATTGGTGGTATCTTCATCTGCCTTCGCGCGATTCCTTTCATCGAATTGGTTAATCGTGAAAGTCCTTTCAATGGAAATGTGGTGAAGTGAAAAGCTGTTTTTTTTCCTTCTTTGATTTAGAGCCTGAGAATTATTGACGACCAAAATATATTGCTAAACATAAAAATAAAATTCGTGATGCTTCCGTTGAGCCTTCGTCGTCGAATGGGTTCCGCCGGGCAACAAAGTGTGGCGTCTTAATTGCGTCCAAAGTGTTCCTCCGGTCCTTTTGTGGTCGCTGTGTTTAATGTGAATTTAATAACGTGCTTCCTTACCAGTGTGGCCGAATGAATGAGTGTAAAGGTGGTGTAAATCAAATTTAATTTTTAAGGTGGATTGCTGCCGCAGGATACACAACACAATACACACTAACGGGTGAGTGAGAAGTGAAAATCCTGTGAAATTCAATTTACTCTTAATTAACCGAGGCCTCATAATTTCCCGTGTTTTATTGTCCTGTGGTTAATAAGGAAAATTTCATTTTATTGTCCAAGAGGTGGGCACACATAACTTATTTCACACTGCGAGTCCTTCCAAGGATATGCGGATAAGACTTTTGTGCTTATTTGCTGTGTTTGGTACTTCAATGGTTGATTGCCCTAATTATTCTGAGTGGTGGGGTTAGGCGCTCGTGTAATTTTCTGCAATCAAAGCGAGATTCTAATTGGACCATGGCCAATGTACTGTGTAAGTGAGATGTTGTAGTGGGGTGGTAGGTGGGTTTTTGGGTCGGATTGGGTCTGTCATGAGAAACAAGATGCCTTGGTGATGATTTTATGACATCGTGATGGGGTTATGGGAGGCTGGGGCACTTCAATTTTCAATTCCAAGTAAATTTCTGCTCCCGAAAGAAAGAAGATGAAAGGAAATTGAATTGCTGGCTTTTGTGTTGGGAGTAGCAGAAGATTCTTTTCGCAGAAGAAGAGATATATGAGGAGGGAGCAAACACACACAATATGGTTGTCATTATCCTTCTTCATTTTTTTTTTCCTCGACATTTCCTAAAGAGTGAACATAATAACATTAAAGAACAAGTTAATCTGGGATTACGTAGGTCAGCATTTTTGCTTTTATCCTTTTTTTTTTACTGGCGCAAGATATATTAGTATACTCGTACGAGTATGTAAGTCTAGTAAATTCGCATGCTTAAGGGAGATACATAATACGAGAATGGATCTTAGGTATTAGGGAAGCAATGTGGAAGCAAGATTTGCTGGATTTACTGTCACCATTCGTGGATGAAGAAGATTTCAATTATAAATTGTGTCAGTGACAGTGATGTGAGTTTTTTTTTTTTTTTTGAAAATAGTAGACAGCGAAATAAATTGGAAAACAATTTTGAAGAAAATGAAGGGAGTCCTGTAACGATTTTGATTATTACAGCTTTGTCGTGCCTGGTAATTGGTTCAGAATGAAGAACAGCGATGTACCTTAGGTATTTCATATTTTAGCTGACGAAGGTCTCAACCAAAGAAGTAAAAGTCATGGAAAGTGGTTGAGTTATTCAGAAGTTATCAGCGTGAACAACAGTTTAAAGTTATGTTTTTTTTTCTAACATCCGTCCAAGTGCGTGGATTTGGATGGAAACTATTTTTTTTCCTAATCCCGGAGCACCCAGACTCGACCGAAGTTCATTGTACTACTGGAGAAATTTGGATTTTATTCGTTTCTCTTTTATGCTAGGGTAGTTGTGGGTGCTGTTCCCCGTTCGGGCTCGAACCTGCACAGTTCGGGGCATTACACCGTGGCCTTCATATTATTGCAATCCGTAGATTGTTGCGAGTAGTGGATCAGTTCGTTTATTGCTCACATTCAGGATAAAGTATCTATAAGGATGATATATCTTAATGACGAATTAAATTTCTTTGAAATCGGCTAAGTTGTACTAAAGTTATGACAACAGAAATGTTTTAAGTCTTTTATTCTAGTTTCCCTTTTTTTAACATAATTCGTTGGATATCTTTGGTGTAGTTTTGGGTCAATTGCAATCCATGTGTCTGCTTGTTTGCCTGTCTGTCCGTCAGTATGTAACATGCTTGTAACTTTTGAACCTTTTATCTAGAAAGTTATAAATTTCCACGAAAATAATAGTAAACAAAATTTCAGAGAAAAAGAAATGTTCATCCCATCATGCAAGCAATTTTTTTTTCAAAATTAAACCCCAAGAGTTAAAGTATGATGTCAATATTGGCAAGGAATCTTTCATTTTAATCAAAGCATCGTGAGAATTATTGAAGGAGAAATCAAAGAGATAAATGTTAAATAATATTGGACCAAGTAAAGATCCTTGAGCTACTCGTACACACTTAAGCACTGCAAATTCTTCTGAATATTCAGAAGCGATACAAATAAAAGCAGTTCTAGCACTTAAAAAACTACTAACCATTCTAATTAGGACAGCAGGAAAGTTAAGCCTAATTAATTTAGAAATAAGTACCAGTCAAAAGTTGCCTGCAAGTTTGTATCTAAAACTAAGGAATATTTCTTGTTTCTAAGATTCTGAATAATTTTGTTACTTAGTAACAGTAAGCAATGTTCCCTGGAGTGATTTTTTCTGAAACCAAATTGATTGTTTGGAATTACATTCATTTCATCACAGAAACTATGAGAGACGGTTGATAAGTTTGCGGCTTAAGGCATTAGGTAAAAGAAGAGATCCGAATAAACAATTTTATTTTGCAATATAATCTCCCTCGAATGAAATGAATTTCTCATATCGGGCAATAGTTACAAGCGAAAAATATTATTTTTCTTGCCTTCCAACGGCCGTCTTGATCTCCGGCCTCGTAACTTCTTTTTCAAATTGGAAAAAAAAAATTGTATAGACTCTTGTTTAGATGCCGGATAGTATTGGTGAACCCAAGTCTCATCTATAGTTACGATTCGGTTTGCAAATTTCGTCGAGATTGTCCCCGGCTAACTCCAAAAAATCTTTGCAGTACTCGGGTTGTCGTTACTTGTCGAACGTCTGAATTTTCGGTACCCAGCGCGCACAAATTTTTGTCATGTTTAAAATTCGTGCAAGATTACTTCAATCCACTCGCTGCTGATGTGCAACTCGTCCGCTATCTGCTACATTTTTAATATTCGGTCGGCCGTGCCTAATTTTTCAATTTTTCCCACGTTTTCCTCAGTGACCACTGACACAGGACGCTCTGGGCGGGGGTCATCTTCACAGCTCTCTCGCCCTTGTTAAAATAAGCGAGCCCATTTTTTGACTATGGTATGCGAAGGGCCAGAATCCTGAAGAGTCGATGACTTGTCTTCGAAAATTTCTTTAGGCTATTTTTCTTCTTTCACGAGGTACTTTATCACGGCGAGGTGCTCAAAATTCCGATTTCGGCTGACATGGTGATGTTTATTCTACCACAGATAATAACAAAATGAGATTATTATTGAAACGAGGTGATATTTATACTACTAAAGAGTGCTGCAGTTAGTGCTATCACTAATGAGAAAATGACTCATTGTTGAGTATCTCAGGCCGCGAATTTATCAGCCGCCCCTCGTATCTAAAACTTCCCCTACATTGGAAAGTTTGATCGATTGAGCGAAAATATCTTTAGATAACTTTAGATTTTTTCCAGATTGTAGGCAAATAACCGTTACTTATAAAGGGCGTTTTTTTCGAATTGGCAATACTTTTTCCAGCGACAGCCAATTTGATAGCTGACAGCTGATTTGTGAACAGTTTGTTTTGCCAGTCCATCGGAGCAAGTAATTCGAATAACCATGGATCGTTTTTGCACCATGCATACTCTAATTTATAATACATAGAAGCTGTTGCTACTGTGGAACGTAGTATTGAAGAGGACCCGAATGAGTCGATTTGCCATCGTGCACAGCAACTGGAGCTGTATTCATCCACTTTATGGAAGATTTTGCGAAAATATCATGGTTTAGGAGCTTACACGATCCAGTTCGTGCAAGAATTGAAGCCGCTTGACCATCGTGTACGTCGTACGTTCGGTGAATGGGCCGAAAACGAGATTGCCTTGATCATTATTTTCACCGCAAAATTTTGTTCAGTGAAGAGGCTCATTTTTGGTTGAATGTCTACGTCAACAAGCAAAATTACCGCTTTTGGAGTGAAGAAAATCTACAAGCCATTATTGAGACGTCGTAACATCTACAAAAAGTTACTGTTTGGTGTGCTTCATGGGCTGGTGAAATCACTGGTCAATATTTCTTCAAAAGTGATGCCTGCCAGAACGTCAATATAGAGCGCTCTAGATCCGTGATTACTGAATTTTTCGTTCCCCATTTGTTGTTTCAACAAGACGGCGCAGCATGTCACACAACGCGCGCAGCAATCAGTTTATTGAAGGAAACATTCGATGAGCGCATAATTTCGTGTAATGGACCTATGAATTGGCCTCCAAGATCGTGTGGTGTAACACCTTTATTATTTGCTGTGGGGATATGTGAAGTCGCTAGTCTACGCCGATAAACCAGATTGCCGGAATACGGCACCAGTTATTCAAAAAAATGGTTGAAAATTGGACTTCGAGATTGCGCTTTATTCGAGTCAGCTCGAAATCAAACACTAATGGCTTAAAATTATCTTTCCAATAAAGCCAATACCATGGCCATTACCACGATTTTGAAAACGTTAAGTTTACCTTCAACATCTTGTAGTTCTTCCCCATCAAGAGTATATATGTCCTTTATGGTGCCAGTTCAAAATATTTTCTGTCTGTTATCTTGTCGATTTCCTTAAAGGCTTATGGAGAAGGCGCTATTTTTTACAGACGAGAACATGAATTCATTATCAAGATCCACTTTAACTCTCTTGAAATGATTCGCCTGGTTTTAATTAGTTTGCGAACCCAAATAAAAGTTACGCTGCACGTGATGTCGGGTGCTTTGTTAAAGAGCAGTACGTAGTTAATGAAGCGAGGATTGTCGATTTTGTCAGCGCTGACGTGCTAAAGGTTTCTACTCATATTCTTCTTCTTTTCCTTACGTCGAGGTTATGATCCGGAGTAGAAGGACCACAACCCTTCCACTTTACTGCATCCCTACTGGTCCGCCTGTGGGTTACAAGTAACTTAATTATTTTGAGGAATTTCAACCAGTTTCTGAATATTTGGACCTTTTGGCATCACATGATCTAACTTCTTTTATAAATGAACCTACTAGGATGGTGTCGCGAAAATGTTTGGATCATATTTATGGACGATTTGCCAATTTCTCATTGAGCTCCTGCGAAAAGTACATTTTTGATCTTAAAATTACGGATCACTCGATGACAGGGCTGTTGGTAAATATAATTCTCAAAAGAAAAAAGAGTCAAAATTGATTTTATTCAGCTCAAAAAAAGACTTTTTTAAGAGTTTTGGGATGATGTTTACGTGGAAAGTTATGTTTCGGTATTATATACTATTTATTGATCCTCTCCGTAAATACATTACAGATTGTACCTCCATAGTGCTACTTAATAAATCTACAAAAAAGACCTTGAATTACCAATTCACTAATTAAGAAGGTTAAGATTAAAAACAGTTTTAGAATTAAGTGTTCTAAGAATACTTACAAAAACACAGGTTGAAAATTAAATACAAAAAGTTATGCTCTCAACTTAAAAAGGAAATACCTATTTGTCGCGACAATTATTATCGAAATCAATTTATGTTTACTAAGGAACATTTGAAAAGTGAATGGCAAGTGTATTCTGAACCACTCTTCTTTTACTAAAAAACCTACTGCAATTCGTGTAAATGACTATGTACGAGTAGTTTCTGATGAACTTGGTATTGCTAATCCTTTCAACACTTACTTTACTTCAATGGCTAGCGAGTTACCTGCACAAATAGCCCACTGTTTTTGAGCTCTTAAAGGTAATTGGTTGTCTAAAACGTCCTAATTTTTGTGGTTTTTATGGTATTTCAAATATAGTTTTAAAACACATAGGATGCTTCATAGTTGCTAAATTTAGGACCTCCTACATTTTTGCTAAAGCGTTTTTTCAAACTTTGATGCCAAAAAGTTTACTGCTGCCTCATTTGTAGACATTTCAAAAGCCTTTGATATGGTGAACCGCACTATCTAGTTGATGACACTTTACAAAACTGGATTTTGTGTTTCATGCTATATTGGTTTAGATCTTTCAAATAAGTCTCAAAAAGTAAACAATAGTGATACCAGAAGTGAAATCCAGTTTTTCAATTTAGAAGTACCCCAAGGTTCTGTGTTGGAACCCATTTTGTTTCTTGTTTATATCAATTCTCGTTTTAAACTTAATTTTAAATTTACACTTACTGCTTTTGCAGATGATGTAGGCTGTTCAGTACAGACAAAAACTGGATGAAAATTAAAGTTTTCATCAATGTCGCTTTCACCCTGGTTGGGAGACAGTATCCAGATTGGTACAATGTGCGTAGACTGCCATAAACCTAGCCCAAAGTTATTGTGATATGATCGTCCCCAGGTTAGATTCTAATTAAAGTTTAAGCCTAGATTTTTAACCCTCTGAGAATACTGAAGTTTATTTCGATAGGGGGAAGGATATGTCTAAGTTGGTATGGCTGATAGCGATAGCTTAGCTTTTACCAGAATTAAGTCTAAGCTTCATTATGTGAGCCCAATGAACAACTGATTTTAGGTCTTCGTTAATGCGCGCGGTAGCATCTTCGATCCATCCAAGAGGGTAACTGTGGACATCGTCGGCATACATCTGAACTTTATAATTTCTAAAGATTGAAGGTATATCGTTGTTGAAAAGAGAGAAAAGTAATGGTCCCATAATAGATCCATAATAGATCCCTGTGCGGTTACATCAAAGTTGAAGTAGTGTTTGAGTTTAAGCATAAGAATTTCATGCGGAACAATGTCAAAAGCCTTCGAGAAGTCCAGCAGAACTGGCAAAGTTATGTGTTCGCCATCCATCGCAGAGCGAAACCCATCAACCGGATTCAACAGCACAGTATCTGTAGCCTGACTGAAATGGTGAAATAAGATGAAATTAGTTCAAGTATGAATATATTTGAGAGCTCATTAGCTTCTCAAACACCTTGAAGATGAATGTAAGTATGGAAATGGGACGATATTCTTTATCCTTGGCGACTGGGCTTTTTAAAATAGGAACTATTTTCGAAGCCTTCCATGATTTCGGATCAGTTGAGTAGGACAGAATGTTGAAACAATACTTCGCAGATAATGATTGGATAGACTCTACTGAATCCAAAATTAAAGACGTATCGGGAGTTAGCAGCGGATTTATGGCTACCTCCTTATCTGTACTAATTTGCCGACAACATGGGATAGTAGAGGCAGAGGAGAATTTGGCATTAGGATCTCTGACGTCAATTTCATTATCATTTGAAATTAAGTTCTTGCCTATACCCAACTCTTTAACTTTTTTCCAGGCTTGAATTTAGAGGCAAAGGATTTTGATTTCGATAATCTAATGACTTTCTTCACACAGAATTCGAAACCTTTTCCACCTTTTAAAAGCTTTGTCCCTCTTTTCAATGAGTGATTCGATTCTAGGAGTAAACCACTCACAGCTCTTGTTACGAAGAACAAAGGTCTTACTTAGGATGTCCGCTCTAATTGGAGGAATCTGGAGTTTTGGGGAACTTCTTTTCCATTATCAAGGAGGGTCTTAACGTTCCAGAATTCAAATCTGTCCGTGGTCGATAGCCAATGGTCGTCAACAAAGTATCCGTCCGTATCCGAGGCGCGTGTTGCCGTTTCGGGGCAATGGATGTTTCACGGTAAGCCATAGACCATCCAATACTTGTCCTGTTTATAATGGCGCAGGAGACTTATCATTCGCCCTCTTCAAACTTTGTAATTTTCGAAGAAATTCCCAGGAGGCGTTGAAGTCGGACTTACTAGTAGTTCGTCTGCAGTGTCGTCATCTCGGTTTTTTTTTTAGCGAACCAACATTCATTGGTTTATGCTGCCAATTACTAGTCGTTTGCCGTCGCAAAAATGGGCAAAACAGAAGAACATTTTTATTTAGCTTTACTTTGTTTCAAGTGCTTTTTTTTAGTGCAGATTATGTTTCCAGTTAGCGGAACAGATAAAGCAGGGATCCATGTTTATTTTCCTTTCTTTTCAAATACGATTTGAATAAATTCCGGTTGTTCATACGAGTACTCGTATTCATAATACTCGATTCAAAATTATTTAAAATATTCACAAAATAAGTACGCGATACTAGAGTTTTAACCTAAGGCTCCCTCTGATCCGGTGGGTTACATTGTTTGCACTCCATTCAGATCATCGTGCTCTTACCCATGGTGAATACTAAAATTGAGTAAACATTCCTCGCCCGTGTCAAAAAAAAGATTTCTTTGAATAAATCTGAATGATTTTTCAACAAAATGAGATTTCGATGATTAATACTTGTTTTTAAGTGTGTTACGAGTATTAACAATATTTTTTTTCCTTTTTGCAAGCAATAAATATTTAATCTTTAATTTTTATTCATGCATAAGTTAATAGAGTAAAATACAATATCTGTTTGTTAGCTTCAGTTTTTAATATTATAAATATTTTATTGCTACAACTTAAAATTGTTAATTTTATTGCGTATATAAATTTAGATTTACAGTCCATTTTAGTAATTTTTTAAAAACATAATTCGCTTCCGCAGTTGTTAAAAATTTAATTTATTTTTGACAAGTATAATTAAAGTTGAATTTAGTGCAAATTGCTTAGTTAATCGTAATTTTATTGTTAATCTATTTCTGTCATTTGGTCACAAGCTTTTGATCACTGAAATCATTCAATTAAGAGAAGAATTTGGAACTGGAATAGATGGTAAGGTACACTGGCGTACAAAAAAGTAGAAACACCAGGGCACCAGGGCAATAAGATTTGACGGAAATCACAGCAACGAGTGCCTCTACTATAGAGTCTTCGAAGCGGTTGGGCTAGGAACACTGGTCCAAAGTTTCATGTAATTTGTTAGGTGCATGTCCGGATTATATTTAGCATTGATTTTTGTTTGATGTACCGAAAAGCGTTCAAACTACCAACTAACTAAAGGTAGTCTCAAAATTCACGCAACATTTGAATTTTGCGCCATATATGCGGTAAAGTGTTGCCAACGAAAAAAAAAGACTGCGTGACAGCTGACAGTTCAGGGTAATTAATGGAGTGCTACATGAAAGAACAACGCATTTTCCATTGTTGAGCAATATTTTAAAAATAATAAAGGTTTGGCAGCTACAGTTCGCAATTTTCGTACAAAATGTGGTCGGAAGAGAACTGTGAAGAGATTAAAAATTCAGGGAGACTCGATCAATTAGTGATCTTAGATACTCAGACCGTCCTTCAATAAGTCGTTCAACATAAAACATCGAAGCAGTTTGTGAGAGTGTTGTTGAGAGTCTAGGAACATCAATTCGGCACTGTGGTCAAGAATTGGACATTTCGAGAAGTTCTCTACAGCGTATTCTCACGAAAGATTTGCATCTTCATGCATACAAAGTGAACTTGACTCAAGAACTGAAGCGTACTGACCACGCACAGCGAAGTAAGTTCGTTGAATGGATTATGGAACAAGAACAAGTGGATGCTGATTTTTCAAACAAAATCATCTTTAGCGATGAGGCTCATTTTCATCTTAATGGCTTTGTTAATCGTCAAAGTTGTCGAATTTGGGGTTTAGAAAATCCACGAGTGATTTTTGAGAAACAAATGCATCCACAACGTGCCACAATTTGGTGCAGATTTTGTGAAAATGTGGCTGGTCAAGCAATAAGAGTTAATGGTGCTCGCTATCGCGACATGATAATCCAGTTTTTGTGTCTAATTGCAAGATATGGATGTGGATGACATGTGGTTTCAACAAGACGGTATCACATGCCATACAGCTCGAGAAATAATTCAAATAATTCAATTTCCCAGATCATGCGACTTAACGCTATTGGACTTTTTTCTTTTGGGTTTTTTGAAATCTAAGATTTGTGCCAACGAGCTCACGACCACCCACGCCTTGAAGGAGTAAATTGAGCGCTGTATCAATGAAATTCAACCACATTTATGCAAAGCGTAACCTGATATCCTCAATAAATAAATAAAAATAAGTGTGATGTCTTAAGTAATTAATTTTTAATCTGCTTTATTGCTGCCAACAACGTTGCACCAGTGGATGGGTTTGCGTAATTATGGGAATATATTTTATGAGAGGGCAATTTTCAATGGAAAAGATTTTTTTTTTGAATTTCTTTTTTAACTATGAATGGATTTTGATGGCATTTTTTAAATTGATTTGATGATTTTTTTGCGCACTTAATGGTAGCTCTATGAAGGGAAAAAACCGTGGTGAGTGATGCATTTGCTTAGAAGTGCAGTATTAAAACTAACTGATGTACTATACTCGTGAGATGGTGAATATTTTCATTTCTCCGGGACATGCGAGGACATAAAAACCTAGCGAAGCCGGGCAGATAAGCTAGTTTATCATAATCATTCTCTACTAATTTCTGAAGCTTCTTAGATTATTTATTAGTTCAGTTATTTCGAAGATATAAAATCAATTCAAGCAGTCTAGAAACGAATGAATATAATACTTACACCTAATGCACTACTGCTCATGATCTGAGTATAAAAGATATACGCTGTCACGGATTACTAAATAAATAAATTAAGTATAATCGATGAACTCCAAAAGGTCGCCTAAATCTAATCATATCATTCAAATCGTCTATTTTTATTCCACCTACCTCATGTGCTTTTCAATCATTAAACCCATATTCTTTCCGTCAATGTCACTAAATTACTTATACAAAGTACAATTCTTCACAGCTGTAATTATTTTCCTATTAGAGTGACATTTTTGTTAACCACTTTCACTCCGCGGCAGTACTCTATACTCAATTTGTTAAACAAATTAGAAAGAAGGCCACATTGCTTGGAAGAGTAGGTTACTAACCAGTTGAAGGCTAAACTGGTAGACAATGTCTCCATTCTAATTGGGTTTTCGAGGGGATGAAAGTAAAATAAAGAGCTCCGTAACCCATCTATTAACTTCAGTATTGAAATACTTAATTTAAAATACTATTTTTAGTTGCAAAAATAAATTTAGTCATTCGATTCCAGTAAAAAATCCAGAACATCATGCTTTAAAGTTTACAAAAACTCCAACGATGAATCTAGTATCACTAACTTTCCCATCATCGTCGTATCCACATCGACATGAACATGAAGAAAAGTTAATTATCTCTGAGGGGGAGTAAAATGATTCCTTTGAAAAGTTTACCTTAACGCGAAAACTTTGTTGGTTCTCACACCAATCCATTTGTACAAAAAAATATAGAAAGTATCTTATCTCATTACACTGCCTATCTGCTGAATATATTTCAGTGCACTTGAACGGACTTCATGCGAATTTAAAATCTTAAGAATGTATCTGAACCGTAATTCGATGAATGAAACCACAAAATTTTTATCCTGCCAGTTGGAATTGCAGTTTCCAGGAACAGTAACCACAAATATCCTCACTTTAATTTAAATCTACTAATTTATTACAATTTAATGCAAATGTATGTGCTTGCGCGTGTACCGTTTAATAAATCAAAATTTGGCATAAAAATGTTTCTAAATTGACACACGACAACCGTAAATTATTACCACAGTTAGCTAACGCACACCCTTCGACAAGATAGTAAATGTAAAGATACTCCTAACACACAGCACAAAAAAGGACATTTCGCTGCCGAACTACAGAAATAAAAATAAATATTATAAAGGTAGGTACACCGACATACTATACAGTGGCAAGGTATGTACCTATATATTCCTGAATTATTAAGGGAGAGTGAAACCTCTTTGTCCTTTTTTTCGGTTAGCTATGTGTTATTATTTTTATTTTTTTTTTTTTTCGTGGTGATAGTTGGTTCCAGGAACCGACGACAACTTCCTTCCTCAGACGATTTACATGCATCAAGCTGAAAAAAGGACTCACAATGTTGTCTCTATTTGCCTACATTTTTACGAGCATCGCAAGTAGTGCACGGAGGTGGTTTTACATAAAAAAAAAAAAATAAAAATTCTTAGAGCTTTGCGGCAGGAAGGCAGAGGGAGCGATATTAAACCGAACAGCACGTTAGGTTACGTATACGTCCTGTGGAACGTGGTTGTACTCGTATCTTCTTTTTTTGAGTTTTTCTTTTATATGCATACTTTATGTACATGTTTGGAGTTTTGGTTTTTTTTCGTTTATATTTGCCTTTAGTTCGTGCTGATTTTTAATTCATCTATCGAATGGAAAAAGTATCGAATGGATGACATCGACGGAGGGAAGAATTTATATGCCGATAGAATATGAAATAGTAAAGTTGTGGACAAATGAATCTGAGAAGAAATGTTCTTACTGGTTTTACAACTTTGTAATAAATTTTAAAGTGAAAAAGGACCTCAAAGTTGAAGGGAATTGATTGAAGGTGGGACGTTTAGTGAGCCCATAAATCTTTCGGGCTCAATATTTTAATATCAAGGATAGACAAGGTGGCGGAAAAGCCTTCACTAGATTTCCTAAGGCACTAACTTTGTTCTTTTCTAATAAATCTCGAGGATAATATGGGTTAAATGGATACCGTCAGAGTTGATGTACATTCGGGCTCGATCCACAGCATTTTCCATAACTTTTCTCAAAACTTCTGGAGATAAATTCACCACATCTTGTCGGATGTTCTCCTTTCGGGCCGCCAAGGTCTATGACTTGTTCGTTTATACCATTGACTTCAAAAAACCCTAAAGAAAATGCAAATCGCCAAAACGAAACGCCGGGAAATGCTTGATACAGAATGTAAACGCTCGTACTGTGTGTGGTTGCAAAGTCCTACTGGAAGTCGTTAATCATGGTTCTCACTAGTGACAGCTACACTATCCTCGAAAAAATATGGGCCACTCACATTTCCTCCGTAAACGCTGTACCAAACAGTGACTTTGAGAGGATGTAGTGGCTCTTTGTGCATTACACGTGGATTTTCAGTACTCCAGGAGTGATCATTTCGCTAATTCACATGCAAATATGCCTCGTCGCAGTCCAGGTTTAGGAGGGCTTGACTGTAACTTACACGCGATTAGCGCTCTGCAGGCAATAGCTATTGCACTGTTTTCACTTTGTACGGGTACATCTTCAAGTCTTTCAACAAAATTCGCTGCAAAGATCGTCTATTGATGCCTAATTGCATGGCCCGTCAACTCGTTGATGTTTGAGGGTCCACTTGAACATTTGAAGCAACAGCAGCGAAATTCTTGACAGAACGGCTGCTACAGGGTTGGCCACGTCTAATACTGTCTCGTGTTGAGTCAGTCACCTCAAGGCGAGCAGCAAAACGCCGCAGTGTTTCCCCAGCTGGTATTTTATTTCTTCTGACACCCCTCGACTTTTTTATTAGGAAAATGGCAGCTAGGTCAGCTATTCACCTTAAAGCTACTCCACAGTGGTCAGCTAAGTATAAGGTGGCCGGATAAGAACGATAGGAAATTTTAAATAAAATAACAACGGTGTGAGATCAAACTGATTCGAGCTTTATTTTGAAGCTCATTCATGCCATTATAGATGGAATAGCACATCATTTAAATGGCCGCCTCAGCTTCGCTGGCAGTGCTTCAAGCAGTCGGTCCAATTTTTGATGATTCGGTGAAATATGTGCGGCGTTATTCCGGCAATAGCGTCTCGAATATTGACCTCTAGCTCGTTCAAAGTGATTGGCTTGTTAGCGTAGACATAGTCCCAGAGAAAGTAATTGAGAGGTGTCAAGTCGCATGATCGCGGCGACCAATCAATAAACGCTCAGCGTGAGATGACCCAGTCCCCAAATTTCTTGTTGGAACCACAGCTCGGATATAACGATGTTGTCGAGCTCTGGCCACAGAAAGTCGATTATCATCGCTCTATACTGAGTACCATTGACGGTAATGGTGCCTCCTTTCTCACTTCGAAAGAAGTAAGGTCCGACGAGGCCGCCGTGCCTTAAACCGCACCAAACAGTTAATCTTTGTGGATGCATTGATGCCTGGTCGAATACTTGCAGATCGTGGTTACTCTAGTAATGGCAATTTTGCTTGTTGACATAGCCGCTGAGCCAAAAATGGGCCTCGTCCGAGAAGATGATTTTTTGGCCAAAATCCCGATCTCCGGTCAACATTTTTAGCGTCCAATTAGGGAACTCACGGCGTTGTCTATGGTCGTCCGGTTTCAATTCTTGCGCCAGCACAATCCTATATGGATGTAGGCGCAAATCCAACTGCAAAATAAGCCTGGTTGACTCTTTGGCGATGCCCAATTCAGCTGATCGGCGTCGAATCGACATTTCTGGGTTTTCTTCGACACTGGCCGCCACGGCGGCTATGTTTTCTTCACTTCGCAATGATCTCTATCTGGTTGGTGGCTTAAGGTCTAAAGGAGTGTACTCAGGCTCAAACTTTTCCACGCTGCGACGAATTGTCTGCGCACTGAAGCCAAGATGTCGACCGACCTCACGACGAAATTCACGTTGCGTTTTTACAACTGAGCCTGAATTTCGATAATATTTTTTAATAATTTCCACACGTTCGGGAAGCGTCAAACGATGCACGGTGAAATGGCAAACCTTACTGAATATTTTGATAGCTGGTAACTTTGGCAGCTGCTGAAATAATTGGGAAAACTATCATTGCTATCTGGTCACCATTTATATTTCTATATTCACAGTGACCCTAAAGTCGAGTTTGGTGTTTTTTTTTACATTTTTAATTACGTCCTCGATGGAGGATATTCTTAAATTACTGTGGATATCGTCATTTCGAATATACCATAGTGCGTTTACGACACCCCTTAGCACTTTACTTTCAAGTTTGCAGGAGGTTTCTATGACTTTTCTTGGTGCAACCCCATATTTATGTACCACACAGACATTAGCATGTTTTCCGCAGATGTGTATAACGAGAATAAAACTAGACCAGTACACTCTTTTGCGGTATTCCAGCCACGATTTCTTTAAAGTAGGCGTATTCGTTGAGGTATCATATTTAATAAGTAGGAGTTTGTCTTCGAGATAGGATTTTAGAATATTACAAAGCAGTACGGGAAAGACCTTGAGTTCCAATCCTTTGTGCCATACCTTATCGCAGGCTTGGGAGATATCAAGGAAAACAGTCGAGACCTTTCTTACTTTCAGGAAATCTATGCACTTGATTAGTTATAGATTGATTGCTTCTAATTCCGAAGTGATGGTCCGGAATCAGGCTGTAGACATTTTAGTAAAAAATTGTCTATAAGACTTTATGTCACGACTTTGGAGAAAAGCTTAACCAATGTTTTCACGGGTAATTCTTTAAGAACCTGACCTGTTACTAAGTCATAGCTAGGAGCCTGGTTGGTTTTAAGATTGCCAATTTCTTATTTAAGTTCTGGAAGCACGCCTAATTTAAACACGATTCCACAAAATTTGATGAAATCTAGTCTGTAAGTTTGGAATAATGTGTAAATCGTCCTAAACGCAAATCACTAAAACTGAATTTAGTGGACGAGATATAAGGGTTTTAGGAATACTGAACGGAATTGATTAAAATGTGATCACTAAGTTTACTTTGATATGTAGATGGTCTAGATTAAGTGAAGTTAAGATTTGCAGATGTTTTTTTTTATCATTCCCACTTTTCAAAATCCACATTACCCCAGAGCACTCCATACAGCCAGTCAAGAGAACTTATAACTTGAGCCAGTTTCCATCTCTTCGCTTGGGCAATAGATCCGCGTTTTACTGGATTCTTATTTTTCTTGCATTTCCCTTGTATTTACAATTCAGAGGTAGTTCTTGATCCATCCTTCTGCTTCTCGCGAAGTTACCCCTATTGACCCTCAAGGATCACAACAACTCTCTTAGTTAAGTATGCCCATGGAGCAAGATCTTCAGTCGATGGGACTAACCACTGTACAGGCGGGTTTATATGCCACATCTCCTAGTCTGCCTTCTCGCCACAGCTTAAGTGCAATTACGTCATTCAGAAGGATTGCCATTTATCACCATAGTGCGGATGCAATCATACGTTAAAATCTAGATCATACGTCAATCAACTGCCACCACTACTTTGCTGTATGCCTCCGAAGGTAAACCTGCCAAAAACTCTGATCTCACTCTTCATTCAACTAACAAATACAAATCAATTATTCTCTTGCAAGAAAAATATTTTATTAACAGCGTTTCTTCAAAGAATGAGATTAGTTGTCTATACGACGCTTACAAAACTCATTGCTTATATAGATGTGAGTCAATGTTAAGACAAAAATACTTTTTTTCATTATAATTAACTCCCATAATGTATGTTGCCCGATAACCACCGGCCAAATTCGGATTCGGAAAGTTAAGGATAGCACCTTTACTTGACCAATTGGAAGCCGGAAATCTTGTCTAAAATGATTCGAATAGAAATGGTTTGTATTACAGAGAAAAAAAACTCACCCCTTTGTCACATGGACATTTAATTTCGTTGCTTAAGTGACTTACAAACTTATACCAAATTTCATTTGGATTGAATAGTGCTTTGCAGAAATCGTTTCTTTTAACTTGAGCCACTGGTAGTTGGTATTCACCCCATACCTCCTTATATATAGCAACATCTAACTGTAGCAATGAAATTAGTTAGAATGTATATAAAGCTTGTTTGAGGAGAAACCTACATATATCGTATCATTTGGCTCAAAACTGATAATTGATTCCAAGTAGCCACCAACGATGATTTCATCGTCGCCGATTACCGTAAAAGTCAGATTTAAATTGCACCATGATGTAATGTAGTTATCGGATTCACCCTCACAAGGCGTCATTATATCATCATTGTCAAAGTCTACAATGTATTTGTAGGACTAAAAGAGGAAGCTGTATGGTTTTTTTTTTTTAAGTTTCCTTTAGAATTTCTTACGTAAATCAGTATTGGAATTGCCAAGGATACGACAATGGATAGCGAATTAAATATCATGACTGCACGATTCAAAATTTAACACTGCGATTGGTACGTGTTGATTGAATGCTTATAAACTACCCCAGAGGTATGAATTACATGAGCGTATCACGTTAAAGATCTTTGTAATGCGATTGTTCTGGCAATAAAAATTGTAATACAATCGAGATCTGTCACTTGGTACAACTTTTAAGATACGATCTTCTATGTGAAATGCATCACAAACATCCATTATCGTGTTATAGAGGTGTCAGTAACTATTTTCCAGAGGTCGATTACATGAAAACTATTTTAACGGCTTCAATTCTTCAGATTTAGCAGCGATAAAACCTTCAAAACTTGAAAGTATCATTGCGTGACAAAGTTTAGTAAGGATTTCACAAGTTTGACTTAATGCCAGAGGACACTGTCGAATGAATTTGACTATCGATAGACAATAAATCAAAAACATGTCGCCCATGACATACTGGGTTGGAGGTTCACATTACCAAAACAAAACCGTTTTCGAGATATTCGTACTGTAAAATGATTTCTTTTAAGTCGGACAATTTGGAATATTGAGTATATATGTAGAATTTTAGAAACTTTTAAAAACTTCTTCCAAAATACAATGGGTCATTACGATCTTACAAAAATATCTAGGCAATGTATCTACCACTGATTACACCATACTATATCTAGACTTTATAAGACCTTTCTCAAGCACCTACCCGAATAGAGATGAATGAAAAAGCGATATATTACCAAATACACAAACTAGAGTGGTATAGATCGATGGATCCAAAATGGATACAGACGTAGGTGTGGGTATTTACTCCTTGTCACTATGTATATCAAAATCAGTCCGACTTTCGACCAGCAGCAGTGACAATAGCCGAACATGAGACTGCTATGAGGGCAATACCACAAGCCGATATCACCTTTTTCCTCGACAGCCAGGCAGCAATAAAAGCGATTACTGCTAAAGAAATAAAATGTCAAGAAGAGCTCAAAGTTCTTGGAACATATTACTCAGTAAAACTCTGCTGGATCCCTGGGCACGAAAGCATGCAAGTGAACGAGAAAGTAGATGAACTGGCAGAAAGAGGTTTCGCATTAAGCCCTGAACAATCCGACCTCTCAGTGAAAATCCCGCCTAGCACACTAAAGCCCGATGCAGGGAATAATGCTTTAACAGAGACAGACAACAAGTGGACCTCTCGGTCCTTCAAGAAACCCCAGAGATCCGCTACCAATATTCGGCTATTCTGCTTGTTTACAGCTCCACTCAAGTCAAAATGCGCCTCGTTACTCATAATTCAATTGGTAAATTTTTGCACTCCAGTTCCGTTGTCCCTGGTGGTCATTTTCTTGAAGTTCTTGAGTCACTTAAATTTTATACAGAAATAAATGCAGGTTGCGATGCATAATTTTCCACATAGACGTTGGAGAAATCCCAAATTGTTGAGCACGACGACGAATCGAAGTTTCAGGACTTTCACTCACATTGTCACTCACTGCATCAATGTTTGTTTATTAATTAACGCTGAGTTGCAATAATTGATGAACGATTTAGATAAACTGTTTTAATCACTAAAACACGTTGTTGTGGCGTCAAACTGTTCACGATGAAATTGCTTTTGACAGCTGAACACTACTGCCAACTTTTGCATAATAAAACCATCTCTGTGAGAAATGGCGCCAATTTTAAATTGGCTGCACTCCCAAAAAACACGAGTATGTAAGGGTGTCGGTGACGAAGAAGTTTATGAGAATACAACACACTTTCTTTGCCACTATCCAGTGACCGTAACGTTGCACCTTCTTGTGAAGTGGACAAGTTCGGTATTTCCGGTGTTAGCTGAGATACCATCCTTTTCCGCCCATTTTACAAGTTTATTAAGAGCTAGTTTCCTCAGGTACGAGGAAATGTCACCCGTGTAGGCTATAACACTGTACGTCTTTTTCTACGATTTTCAAGGTGGGTAACAAGAGATGTACAGTTTTCTTCTTCAACTTCAAACATTCTGGTGGACAACAAAGAGTCTATTATTACCAAGATCGAGAGAAGAAATATCGCTTTCAACATCCATAATCTTAGATATCAGGCTAATTTCTTTTCAAAAGAATAAGCCGCATTTAAACAAAATAATAAAAAAGTACTAAATATGTGCAAGATCATTAAACGATCTAATAGAGATTGCTTTTCCACCCTCCACCTTCCTTACAAGTATTTACGTTGACATGGCTGACATGAACTGTTACCAACTGCACGTCGCTGTTTCTGCCAAACTACGAATGACAGCGCGCTGAAAATTTGACAGTTGTTAATTCAATTCTAAGAACGTGGACCGAAAAAGACAGCAACATCATCAACAGTGATTCGGAGTGCGAAGGCCAGAATCGAACGAAATCCTCGTAGTAGCGGAAGGAAAAGTTCCAAAAAGTGCACGACCTCATACCTGTTCAAAAAAAAGTTAGAGTGGAAAAGAGCAAAGGAGTTGATCCTTTTGCACGCAAGTGGCCAATTGACAAACATCGTCTTCTCTGATGAAGCACCATTTCCAATTGAGCAACTTGTCAACAAGCAAAATGATCGAGTTTACCTGCCAAAGAGGTTGTATGATAATTTCGACCAAAGAATGGCCACCAGGAAGCAAGCGTCACCGTTCTCGATGGTTTGGGCCGCAGTGACTGCCGATGGTCGGCCTCCGCTATTATTTTTGGGTCGTGGTGTTAAGATAAACACGATGGTTTATCGTGGAACTGTTTTGAAGCCATGGGCATGCAAACAATTCAGCCAAAGATATTCACTCGAACATAGGAGAAATGTCTCATGTCTCTCCCTGTTTTATCGTTTTTTTCACAAAAAATGCTCCAGCGAAATAGTCAGATGCATTCTTCCCTTCAAAATTTCACCCGCAATATGCGACATGCTTCGAATGCACATCAGTTTACCCTAAAGCCTAACTTCGGTCGTACTGTTAAATATAGGGATTCGTTTATAAACCGAACGACACGAATGTGGAATGATCTACCAAACTCTGTATTTCCCCATCACTACAACCTTCAAACATTTAAAGCCAATGTGCACAGGCTTCTCCTCTGTTCCTCTTCCCCTTTTCCTTAAAAGCCCGTGCCCTGTAACAGAATAAAGGTATTCATATTCCTTTTGGCGCGAATTATAAAAAAAGACCCTGGACATTCCAACAGGACTCTTCACCTTCACAGGTGAGAATCTAGAATAGCTGCGACAAAACGTTCCGTACTTCATTTCCTCGACACAATGGCTATCGAATTCTTTCAACTTTTCTGTCTGGGGCATTTTGAAGACCAAGGTTGGCGCTAAAAAATACTAAACAACGGACGCGCTCATGTTAGCGCTTCGGTAGGAATGGAAGCGCATTTCACGGACACACTTGTTTGCAGCGTGCGATAAATTTATTGACCGCTCTCGCCGATACCAAAAACCTTTCAGTTGAGGTTTTTCTTCATCTTCTTCTTTTCGCTTTTTTTTATTATTACAGAACAGGGAAGTTACATGTGTCCTGTTTCCTTAATTCACTGTTGCATTGTCACACAAAGAGGATTACAAGCCAAAAGGATAACAAGGGTAAATTTAGAATCCCAATTACTTCATCTTTCCTCAAAATTTTCGCAAAACTTCTCCGACTTTCCCTGCCATGATGACATTTTCCATTGCATTGGTTTTGATTAAATACCCAACGTCAAGACTGAGATTTATTCGATCATCTACAAGTTAATTAGCCTCTGAGGCGAACCGCAAAAGTTATTTATATTTACTTTTCTGTCTGCACCCTTCCTCTTTCTTCATCTTTGCAGAGCATGACATCCCTGCAGCAGTAATACATTTTATCCTTTCGAAGGGCGCAAATGTGGAGGGTGAAATACCGTAGAAAATGCATGAAATACTCTCTGGTTGTTGTAGCTTTGCCCATTAAATCCGCAACCTCAAGACAAAGCACGTTCCACTACGTGGGTGGTGTTGATTGGGCGGGGAAGTAGTTCAAATACAACACCAGTTGTTTCTGACGACGATGACGATTCAAGCCAGTTGTATATTTCAGGACATCATAAATTCCTGTTGCAACTGGTGAAAAGTTTTAGTACGATGAAATGTTCATGTAATCTCTGTGACACGAGTAATTAACTGACTCCCAGGATCCCAAGCCAAATCCTTGGCATTTGCCCCAAAAAAAAAAACTTTTGTTGTCTAACTTTTCCATTACAAGCCGAAGTAAAAAAAAATCTCGACGCCACGAATTCGTGTTGGAATGTAAAGTGCCAGTCATTCGGAAAGGGAATGGATGTGTTCAAATGACCGGCAAAGGAATCTTGATGCCACCAACCTGCTGGGTGATGGTGAGACGATAGGTTTTTGACGCGCGACATTTCGCTTACCCCTGTGACATGGCAAAGTTATTCGTCTGTTTCAGGGAATTTTTCTAGTGCGAATTTAATTAGAGTTCCTGTTGCAGTGTTCGTTTATTTTGTGGGAAGTAAATTTACAATTCACCAGAAGTTGAGTGTACATCGGAGTTATGTTAGTATTACTTTATGAGTGTTAAAAGTCCCGCATGGCTAATTGCAGATGTGGGCACAATCCATCAAATGTGCCCAGATTTGTCAACTTTGTCGTGTTTTGAGGCGAAAGTACATTTTAAGTCAATCTAAAGTTTTAATCGGATATTTTAGCCTCATTTATTGTGGTTTTATAGTTCAACGAATGTTATTTGAACTCCGAATAAGAAGAAGTAGTTTAATTCAACTGGAACTCAAACTGTAGGCGAAGTAGTTGATTCCATTTGTCTCGAAAGAGTGACATTGTAGAGAAACATTTTACTTGTTGCCATCAACGACCTTTACAGATAATTGCTCGTTTAGTCTGCTCTAGCAGCTGGATTTATGTCTCCTGGAGACATCCTCAATTGATAATTAGATTTGGTTTCATTTCTAACGGTGTAAGATATTTGCATTGCCGACTGTGTTGTTTAGCAGGTCATTGATGAAAGAGAACTGGTGAAAGTATGGAACCCTGTGGCACTCCAGCGTTTATTTAAAGCAAAAGTATTGGGAAGTGTGACGATCTGTGAAGAAAATTTCCCATATAACCGCAGAGTTGCATGGGAGACTAGTTTGCTTAATAGTGCTCTATGTCAAACTGGATGAGATGTAGCTTGATTCCCTGTGCTGTTCTATGACTGACGGCAATAGGTAGGTTATGCTTCTGTTCCTTCTGTTGCTTCAGCTGCTCTTCTTCTTCTATTCTATTTTCCGCAGTTCATTTTGAAGACTCTCTCTATATGGTCGAGGAGTAACAACGGACCATATATTGTGAAGAGTGTGCAATAAAAGACTGCGCGCTCCGTATCTTCATCCGGGCATTCCGTGCAGGATGGTGAACTGCCGTGTCCAAATCGGTGGAAGTATTTGAGGTAACCACTGTGACCAGACAGGAACTGTGTAAGATGGTAGTCGCATTCCCCCTGTTTACGATTTATCCAGTCTTGGATTGACGGTATAGGTTTGTATTTCTATCTGTCTTTTTTTGTATTGGCTGACGTTGCCTTTTCTTCAAATTTTGATGATCTTGATGCCATTGGAATCATATTGTTTCAGGGTTCTTCTACTGTATATTTTGAACATCTCGTCTGAGAGGATGTTGATGGGGATCATTCCAGCTATAACAAAGGCGGCCTCATCTGAGATGGTTCGAAAGTCGCTAAATGTCCATAGCGCGCAGAGTCTGTATGTTGATAATAGTCTCCTTTTGGTGTCCTTCGTTTTTAGTGCCTGTACCCAGACTGGGGCGACATATAATGGAACCGAGGTGAAAACTCTGGAGAGCAGTATCTGTCTAGCATATCCAGGTCCATCGATTTTATTCAGTATACGCGAGAGTGCCACTGTATTTGCGATGTTTTCTTGTTGTTAGGTTACCAGCCTAAAAATTCGCTAATTCGACGGTTTTCCGACTGGTTATAAGGAGAGCTTCTCTTTTATTGTTGGCTAGTTCTAGTTCGGGGGGCAATTGCTTCATTTGTAGCTGATTTAACTGTACGGATCTGTTTAGCTACTGGCCCGACAACAATGTCATTAGCGAATCCAATTATCGTTACTTCGTCGGACAGCGTTAATCATAGAACTCCATAGTACATGATGTTCCACAGTAGTGGCCCTAACATCCATCCCTGTGGGACTCCCGCAGTGATGTTGTAGTATTTTACCTCTTCATCGCTATTGTTCCTCAGTTTTGTGCTGTTGAAATAGTTCGTAATATGGCGTATCCATCCTGGCAACCCATCTTCGTCTGCACAGTACTCCTTTGTGCCGTGGAGCCATTTTTCTCCTTCGATGGTACCTACTACTCTTATGGCATGATCAGTAAATCGCGCTTTTCTGAAGCATGCATTCTCCATCGTCATCCTGCACAGACGGACGAGTTTGGCAGGGATGCCAAAACTAGACATTGCTCTTATAGCTCGTCTCTATAAATGCTGTCATACGCATTTGTCGATAAACAGGTGGTGTGTATCGGTTTGAAGTTCTTGGATTTTTTCCAAGATAGTGTGAATATTTGGTCGATTTTGGAATTTCCTGGTCTAAAGCCACAGTGATATGGACTGATCAGGTTGTTGACGAACAGCTTCAGGCATTCACACAACAAGTTGGCGCAGTTCAGAGGGTCTCCTTTTTTTGAGAATCGGGCAAACAATACCGATAGTTGACGGTTTGAATACAGGGATCGATCTTTTCCTAGTAAAAAGAACAATTTCTGTTTTTGAAGGGTTGATCCCCAGTCCTCGCCTACTGGCCCAATTCTTAACTAGTAGTAGTGCGTAGCTGAGGCTCTTACTAAGGACTGGAAGAAATATACCTTGAAACCATTTTCTTTCAGTCTGTCCAAAATTAGATCCACACAAGTGGTGATAGAATGCCACCCTGAGGAGTCCCACTGCTTGCCTTTCTTCTACTATTGACATTATCCTTTCGCTTGCACTGTCGAAGCGTGGACAAATGTGCAGTCTGGGAGATTACTTAATTCTAAAGTAGGTACCCTGGACTTTCCTTCCCCTATAACATCATTTTATGTATTGATCATCTAAGTGAATGCAAAACGATTTATCTTCTCCAATCACTTTTATACGAATATTCCCAAATGTAAATCAATCTCTCTGTTAGTATCTCCACTTACGCACACATCAAAAAATCCTGTTATACCTTTCAAAGAGCAAATATTTTACATTTATCTAAAATTAATGTTCACTTACTTGCAAGCACTCTGTGTTACTCCCAGATCCATAGTGAATTCATGAAATGACTTTCCTCAAATGCAAACAACAATACGTTGAAAACAACTCTGTTAGAACTCAATAATAGCAAGCATCCAGGGGCTCCCTCCTTTTCGTAAATGCACGAGCCCATTATCTTTGTTATGCGTACACCCTTAGGCTATTTCCATTTCGAAAACAGCAGCAGTACACATAACAAATGGCATTTTAGGAATGGGGAGCGAGAACATGTTTGCCAAAATATCCTTCACAGCATGTGGATGGAAAGGTGAGATCCTCTTATTTACGCCGAAAACACACACCCACACGCACACACCTGACAAGTATAATTTAACGTCGATGTGAAATGAAATCTATGCAAATCCCTTTTCCAGCCGATACCAGGCATCATCTGCCCGTCCTGCGATTGTCATAAAACCGTACAATCTCCTCGAGCACAGTGATTCGTATCTCTCTTGGAGATTCATTAAGATTTTATTTGCGGATACGCACTGCACGCAGTGCGTAGCGTAACCTGATGCTTCGCCTCCTGTACCTGTCATCCGAGCATGGAAGTTTCTAAGCTCAATAAATCACTTCGACCAGATGGCAGAAGTGTAAATCCATCAAAGTGGAAGGTGTCGTCGGCTTTAAAAGGGGCGGTTGGCCTTTAAATCTTTTTGCAGCGAAAACCCCTCTCCATCTCTACCTAACAACAGACAGTCCTTTGTAATGATCCCTCATTAATCATGTTCTGTGTAGCTATAAATTTTCGATGCGGCCCTAACTGTTTACGAAAGGCACTTGTCTCAACCGCTAATGCCAGTGGAGTTCCGACGTTGCCAAGGTTAGTCTTCCATTTTATTTAATAAAATTCAAGATAATAGAAGACGGAAATTGATGTATTGTGTCGCGCACTTGTTTGTTGTTATGGCAGAGTGGAAAATCCTTTTACGGATGCCAGCTATCCTGCTATCGGATTTCATTCAAATATTGAATTTCATTCTAACATTTTCGGGAAAAGAGGACACAATTTCCATTTGCAGCCCTTGCCTATGAGTAGGTCGGTCTGACGGGACGAGTTTGTTTGCATGTCGAAAAATTTTGCAAACTGTTGGTTTGGTACTATCCCAAATATAGTGGAGTGGTAACTGTATGCACTTATATAGTATATTTAATTAAATTTTCATATTTCATCTGAAAATGGAGTTCAAATATTATTCATTCTATGTGAGTGTGTACAACTGTTAGGTTGGCATAAAGGGAAAGGTGGACCAGAGAAGATATGTTATTTCATTCCTGGGTACACTGTGGGTAGAAGGCAAACATAAAATGTATCTCTATCTGTATTTGGTTTGTTGGAACTTTTGGTTGTTTTGTGTGAACATAAAGGACTTTCAGATTGCATAAAAAAGAAAGCATTGATACAGAGCCAGGTGGAATTCCGCCGTTGACAACTACTAGGTAAAAGGGTGCTTTTAGCTTGATAAAATTTTCAAATATTTATATGAAAGTGTATCGAATGGTCTTTTGGGAAAAAAAATTATGGACTTTACGTGATTTAAACGGCTTATAGCAGATGACAAGGCATTTTGTAATTATTGTAATGAATTACAGTGGAAATCGATTATAACGACATATCGGGATATAACGAACACATAACACTAAAAACGAAACAAATTATTGCCCATACCGAATTATTTTTTTGGGGATTCCCCTTTAAGTATTGGGTGCACAACTAAGTTCCCGCTGTTTGTCAATAGATGGCTCCAGCAGTAAGTACTGGTCGATTTTGACATATCTAAAACGTCATGAACCGAGCTTAGACATATGATAAACAAACTGTTTTGACACATTATTGATTTTGTTTTGGCGTCATATACTTTTGGTTATGTGAAAATGTCTGATTTTGTGCCAAATAATCGTCATTTGCGGGAAGTGTTGATTTTCTTCTTTCATTCGAAGAATACGGCGGCTGAAGCGCATCGAGAGCTCCAAAAAGTTTACGGAGATGCTGCTCTAAGTGAAACAACGTGCCGTGATTGGTTCCGTCGCTTCAAAGACGGTGATTTCGATGTTGACGACTGTCCGCGTGAAGGAAGGCCAAAATCCTTCGAAGACGCTGAATTGGAGGCATTGCTCGATGTGGATCCATGCCAAACGCAAGAACAGCTTGCTTCAGCATTAGGAGTTACCCGTCAAGCCATTTCCAAGCGATTGCATGGAACAAGGAACTTGGGTTCCTTATGATTTGAAGCCAAGGGACGTTGAGCGTCGTTTTTTCGCCTGTGAACAACTGCTCCAGCGGCAAAAAGGGAAAGGTTGTCTTCATCGCAACTCAAAGAAAAGAAAGTCATGGGGACTGCCCGGTCATGCTTCTACGTCGTCGGCTCGGCCGAATATTCACGCTGGGAAGATTATGCTTTGAATTTGGTGGGACCAGGTGGGTGTAATTTATTATGAACTATTGAAACCTAATGAAACTATCACTGGGGAATGGTATCGACTTCAATTGATGCGATTGAGCCGAGCACTGCACTAAAAACGGCCACAATACGAGCAGAGGCACGAAAAAGTGATTCTACAGCATGACAACGCTCGGCCTGACGTTGCCAAACCCATTAAAATCTACCTGGAAATGCTCAAATGGGAAGTCCTATCCCACCCGCCATATTCTCCAGATATTACGCCAACCAATTATTACTATTGGCTGATCAGCAGTTCCGCTCATATGAAAACATAAAAAAATGGCTTGATTCGTGGATAGCCTCAAAAGATGAACACTTTTACCGTAACGGTATTCGACCTTTGCCAGAAAGATGGGAAAAAGTTGTAGCTATCGATGGTCAATACTTTGAATGATTCATTTGTAACCATTGTACCGCACTTAATAGTTTATAGTATCTTTCTCGCCTTGTTACTAGACTTTGTTATACCATCTTCAAATGTCAGCGCCACTAACTCCACCATCACATCACCTTCCTTTTTAGCCCAGCTGCTTTCACCCACTGTTAAACTTACGAAACAATATGCAGATAGCCGCTGCACTGATGATAGCCGCTACGTAATCTCACGTTTGAGAGATCGAACAATTTACGAAAATGTCCGTATTTATTTTGTCTTGACTCCATTTGTATTGATGGCAAAACTAATACCAACATTAAGGTCTCCATCTCTCAAGAGGGTCTCCCTACTGACAAGAATGCTTTGATGAATATATTTGTTCAGTTCCATGAGAGTCTCAATATACCAACTCTCAACGTAACAAACGATCTCTCGTCGTGGAGTTCTTTTTGCGATACATAATAGCTTCGACTCAAATTTTGTTAAATCCTCGCCTACAACTGACTTCGAATATAATGCAACAAAATCACCTTTCCAAGGCGTAACCTCTACATACTGTGTTGCTATATTCATCCTTTTCAACCAATCCAGGGTTATTAGCTTACCGTTGATGCGATTGATTCCCTATGTGACATTGTAGACCCCAGCGACGACGTCATGATTCTGGGAGACTTTAATTTTCCCCATCTACAATGGGCCCAGTCTGAAGATGAGTCCCATTTTGTTGCTGCAAACCCTACCTCTGAAAAGGAAATCCTTTCACTGACTGTGTCTCTGCTTCTGGGCTTTTCCAAATTAATGACATTACGAACAACTTAGGTAGACAACTAGACCTAATCTTTTCAATCGATGCCACCAATTGCATAGTAACTACCAGCAACCATCTTCTCTCCACATTAAATCGTTTCCTAACATTTTCATATGACAGATAGTAGATTGATGATCGAGGCGGGAGCTAGCCCCTTATCACTGCGGCCACAGGTGGGCCTATTGTGCTTACTCATACATGATGCCGGATTTTATGATGAATCCGGCTATATCTTTGGGTGCACTGACAGATATTTCTTCTGCTTTGAGGTAGAAGTTTTGATAAGACGATGACATGTTTTGATAAGACAGTCACAGTGGCAAAGTAAGTGTTCTGCTGATTCTTCGTCTTCGTTGCATATTCTGCATACGTCATCTTGTGTTATTCCCATGGTTATACGACATCTTAAGTACAATACGTCACTGTGAGAACTCATATAGCTTTAATTTTCGTAAGGCGGATTTCACTAAACTTAATAATCTTCTCCGTAACATTAACTTTAGTCCTATACAAGTTGACAGCATCGACAATGGTCTAGCGTATTTTTACGACCAAATTCTCACCTTTTGAGCCTCAGAAGAACTTTACGTCAGTCCCGCCATGGTAACACCTTCAAAACAAACGAAACAAAATATGGCAAGCATTCCTCAAATCTCGATCTGACTCTGATTTTTCCCATTACCAACACGTCCACTCCCAATTCTCTGAACTCGGTGAATATCTTTACATCGAATAACTTAACATAATGCAATCCACGCTAATGAATGACCCCGTACGTTTCTACCACTTCATTAATGCCAAACGGAAATCTGATAGTTATAATAAATTTAATCGGCAGACCCTAAAACAATCGCAAACCTGTTCGCTCATTTTTGTCAGCAAATCGTTTACGGATCACGTTACTCAACCTGATCATAACTACTTCCGCTACATAGACAATTGTCCCCAAACCTCTTGAGTCACAATTGTTACAACTTCGACGTCGTTAGTAGATAAGATCAACAAACTAAAGGGCGAGTACTCCCCCTTCTCTGATGGCCTGCTCGCTATAGTTCTGAAAAAATGCGTGAACTACTTAGTCCAACCCCTTACTACTCTATTCCAACTATCTATTTCTCAAGGAGTTTTCCCCGAAATCTGGAAAAATTCATACATAATCCCCACTCATAAAAAAGGTTGTGTAGAAACTAAGATGATAGAGCTGCCTGATAATTCTATTCAAATACTGCTTTAGGTAGAAGTATGGTCTTTCCAACTGAGCTTATGGTCCAAAATAATACCTAAATACTTCAAATTACCGACGCGACCAATTTTGAAGCAGGCGTCACTGCAACTTACATTACTATTAAAGGTAATAGGATTATAGAGGCTTAAAGGAAATCTCAAGAAACTCGGTGAATAGTAATTAGAAAGACTACCAATCTATGATGATTGAATGATCTTCTTAATATATTGTAACATCCCCTAAAATTATGCTACAATAATGTAGAATAATAACTACGCTCCTCCAGCCCATTCCAAAGTGTCTTTTCTTTCGAGGTTCGTGTCTGCGGCTAAGTCTCCACAGTTCATGTCTACGAAAGAGACGGATAATATCACGGATAAGGAAGAATTATAACTGCAAGAAATGATTGACATCTTGGAATTATTACATCAGAATTTTTCTTGTTCCAGTGGTCGAAGAATTTGCTAGAAGTTTCTGGCTATCAGAAACTTCTGCTATATAAGGACAGATGGCGATCGAAAGGGGGAGTAGTTTTAAAAACGTGGCGAAGAGATTAGAAAAGTGATAACGGGCGAAGTTGTAATTTTGTGATATATTGAAAGTTGAGAGTTAACAAGAAGAAGTAATTAGTTTGGATTTGTGAATTAAGTAATTGAAAGGAGATAAAGTGATTTGAGAAGACAGAGACCTTGTAAGAAAAGAATTGCGAAGAATAGTATAGTGTGAACCTGAATTGTTCTATAGACTAGAAAATAAAGAAATAATTTCACAGAATATTGTTTTATCTACTCGAGCCGTACCTCGCATATTACAATATCTAAATCATTATTGACATCCAAAAAAAAAGGTTAAGATAACTCTTATGAGAATAGGAAATCGCAGTATCGTCAGCAAATGCCAACCCTTTGCCTTTAAAGGGTTTGATAAATAGCGAATTCACATATATTAAAAACATGATAGGACCCAATACAGAACCTTGCGGAACACCTGTGAGAACTGAAAGAGTTTCTGATTTTTACTATTTGCTTACGATTTTTTAGATATGAAGCAAATCAGTCATAAATAAAACCTCTGAAACCAGCAATATAGAGTTTATTTAACAATAAAGTATGATTCACCATATTAAAAACTTTAGTGATGTCTATGAAAAGAGTAGCGGGAATTTCGGATACATAGGCACTTTCCGTAGATCTTCCGCTTCTAAATCCACTAAGGAAATTTTGTTCTATCAAAAACTTTAGAAAAAAACTGATAGAAGGGAAATAGGACGATAATTATTTAACCAACGCTCCGGCCCGCAGTCTTCGAATCTAACTCAGAGGGACTACGCAAAAGAGAAAGAATTCGCCTTACATGACTCAACAAATATAATGGGACCTCAACGAACTTGCAGTTCGCAATTGGAGGCAATTGGCTAAGGGCCGGACTAACTGGAGAGGTTTGTTTGTTGAGATCCAGGTTCTCTCCGAATTGTAGCGCCACCTAAGCAAGTAAGTAAGTATCGGAATCCTGAAAATCTTTACATTCACTCCAACCATACTGATACACCGATTGACATCACTCAACCTAAAAAAGGGAAGTTCACCCACCATCTGGTGCGTCATGACACATTCCATTTACCACAATTTGTCGATCTGTAATTTATTGGCATTGTACAAGGTTTTCAAACCTTATTCGTTGCCAGGTTAACGCCTGCCTATTTGCAGTTCAATTTGAAGGACTAATAATTTAATCATTGCCAATGTATTATATGTGCCTCGAGTTCGCGAGTTCGATTTTAATTAATAGCCCAGTCCTGCCGGTGAATGTGAACATGCATATTTTCAATTCCACGTCCGCACATGTACGAGTAACCAGGGGAATCGTCCTTGTTTTTCCTTCCATTTGTAATCTCTTTCCACTAACTATTCGAATCAAAATGAAGTATAACCAGCTTCATCTAATAAAGTTCTCTGATTCAGTTATATCCTCTTTTGTCCCAAGGTCCCCCATTCGTTGTTTGTAGTATTTCTTTTTTTTTTTGGAAGCATGAAAACAAAGGAAACTCCAATGTTCTTAAGAGGAAGAGGATATCCTTTTCAGGTGCGCGTCGCAAACGACTGAATTGAATAGTCTTGATTTTTTTCTCTGCGAAACGAATATAAGCTAATCTAGTTAGAATGACAGAAAAATGGAAGGAAAGAAATAAACCAACAAAAAAACAAAAAAAGAAAGGAAAACCAGAGGCAAAAGAAAAGTCAACAGGATAACGAAATATCCTTCTGTTTGTCAGATGTCGCTGCTGCTCGTTATACACAAAGAAAATATTATTTTTCGCTTTACTATCACTTTACCTTTAATATTTTTTACCTCACGTTAGTTGGTTTGTTTGTCCTTTCCGGTACAAAAGCATCTGTCACCATGAGTTACCAGTTTATCTTATTGAGGTGTGTGCGTAGGAAGAGGTGATGGTTTTGACATATTTTTACAACAAAGCATCCTTTGGCTGTGCGTCGTGTGTAATGAAATATTAAATGTCCACGTGGAATATTATTTCTCTACGATACTAACCCCAGGATTCAGAATATTACTCCCAAGGAAGTTGGTCAGACGAATAATTCACCGGAATCAATTAATAATTCATAAAAGGACTCTGCAGACAATTGTTTAACTCAGAGTGAGGCTGGAACGAGCAAACTCTGTCTACTACTAATTCTAATGAAAGTGCCTGTGGTCGAGTGAGGCTGCAGGCTTTCTTGTAGAATTGAGGTTAAACTAATTTCGAGAACTTCATTAATGGAAGCGATTATGGTTGTGCTTGGCTCAACGCTGCCAGGAGTTGGTAGACCAATTCGTGTATTCCACAAATCAGCCATGTCCCCGGGGGACACAAACAAAATTCTCAATTATGAGGTTGGAGTTTTTATATTTGTTAGGCGCGCGGGATACTACGAGTGTATCTGCAGGCAGATTCTGGACACTGGGAAATTTAATTGCAGGAAAATGAATGAGATAAAGTATTTTTTAGGGCGTGAATGATGGTATGGGCTTATTAATTTTGTGCTTTAGGATTTTAAATTTAAATATAATAAAAAGTAGTAGTCTTTCATTTCATCGATATTTGTATATTTTCTTTAACTTCTTCTTGGAAGCACCTCTACACGTTGATGGTCGAGAACAGAATGGCCGTGTCATCATGGCCGCCGTTCTCCTCCTTGACGTTGGTTGCTCTTCTTTACTTTCTATTCAAGAGAATATGGCGCACCATCCTATACATGTTATCTTACACCTACTTCACATTTTCTTTTAAACAAAAGACGTTCACTGTTTTAAATTTTGGACTATGCCATTATGTATGGAATATAGCATCGTTTAAATGGCCGCCACGGGAGTTTCTACAGACTTCGATTCTTGTGAAGTAAATTGCGATGAGTTTTCGGCACATTTCTGGTTGTGTTGCGGATAACTTTACGGATGTTGGTTTTTAAGTGCTCCAAAGTTTGGGGATTGTCTGCATAGATATGATCTTTAGTACAGCCCAAAAAATCCAACGGGATTAGATCACACGAAACCAAATGTCGAAATTAAACGGCCGGGGAACATTTCGGGAAATGGATCCAAATTGTTATGTGGTATGTTATGTGGTTATGTGGTATGTACCACCGTCCTGTTGGAACAGTATGTTGTTCACATCAATGTTTTCAATCTCAGGACGAAAATCATTTGATCATAGCGCATAGAATGGCTCCTTCATCGCTCTAAAAAAAAGCACCGCGCACTGGCCTTTCAACGATCACATTTGGATGCTCAGAATCCCAAATTCTGTAATTTTGTTTATTTACGTAGCTGTAGAACGAGAAATGGTCCTCGTCGCTAAAGAAGATTTTGTTCGAAAAATCAGCGTGAACTTGTTGATTTTCCGGCATCCAATCGGCGCATGTTCTGTCCATTCTATGGTCAGCAGGACCATGCACTTTGGAGCACTTAAGTTGCTGTGTAAGCTGGACTTTATGGGAATGAAGATGAAAGTAAGATGAAATGCTAAATACGCTAAATGAAGCTGTAGGAAATGCCTAATTGCTGCGCTACGTGAACTTGACAATTTAACTCACAGCGGCTAAGTTTTCAGTTGATAGAGCATTACGATGATGCACAGGCCTTACAGCATCACAAAGACTAACGATTGGTTCGAATTTGGTCCGAATTTTTTGCTCAGTTGGGCGATTATGATGACCATAGGTAAGATCGCCCAAGTCATTGCAATAGAAACCACATAAGTGAAGTTTTCTTTTATGGAAGAGAGCTGGACGTGTACAAAGGAAGTGGAGAATAGTTTCCTCCTCCTCCTCCTCGCCCATGCAGCTTCTACAGAAATCATTTAAGTAAACGCCAAGCCCTGTCCCCCAAAGGGATTCCAATCAGAAATTAAGGCCGAACACTCCCGCAGTTACTCCGTGTACTGTCTTTGATCCATCCGTGTACCACGCTGAGTGATAGATGATCATGCTCTAGGATCATTATTTTAAAAGGACGGTATAGATTTACTACTCTGGAGAAGTCCATAACATGCACAGCTGACTTAGAAAGTAACGGGAGCCTGTTTAGAATTTTTAGATGCCCTATAATATCTCCCAAATTAAAATTTGAAACTAGGTGATGTTTTGCTTTTCCGACACTGATATGGATAGGGGAAAGCTGTAGGAGAGCTTCGAATACAGTTGTTAGACAGGAGCGCATAGCGCCTGTAATTTCAATTCAGGCTGATCTTTGAACTTTTTCTAGTGCATTCTGGGCAGTTACTTGTTCAACCTTTTAGCAGGTGAAGCATATATTATAGCAGGTAGTACTATTGTAAGGTAAGTCCAATGAGCCATTTTTGGTCTTAGTCCCCATTTCCTTCCAAACAGATTTGAGTGCGTCCATAGTGTGGATATGGCTTTCTTGATAGTGCTTGTTCTAATTTAGTCTATGGTTAAGCGTAAAGGGTGTCCCAAAATTGACGCAAGAAGTGATAGAAAACACTGGTTTTTAATTGAAAATTGTAAATGTTTTATTGATTCGTAAAGTATACAGTAGGGGGTTATGTGTGGAATAGCATATCGGGTAAATGGTCTCCACGGCTTTTTGCTGGTACATACGTACACTTTTGTATAATAGAATTTTCCATGACCGTTTTACATAAATGTGGCTGAATTTCGTTGATACAGCACTCAATTTGATCATTCAAGGCGTGGGTGGTCGTGGGCTTGTTGGCATAAACCTTAGACTTCAGAAAACACCAAAGAAAAAAGTCCAACGACGTTAAATATAGCATGTTCTGGGTGGCCAATTCTGATCACCAAAACGGGAAATTACACCACTAGGAAATGACTCATGTAGTAATTGAATTGTTTCTCGGACTGTATTATCATGTCGCTATAACAAGCAACATTAATTGTTATGATGCCTCCAGCTGAAAATCCGTACCAAACACATTCTGGATGCATTTTCTCAACAATCACTCGTGGGTTTTCTGAACCCCAAATTTCACAATTTTGATCAAGGTAAAAATGAGCCTCATCGCTGAAGATGATTTTGTTTGAAAAACCAACATCCACTTATTGTTGTTCCGTAATCCATTCAATAAACTCTCTTCGCTGCGCGTGATCAGTAGGCTTCAGTTCTTGAGTAAATTGCACTTTGTATGTATGAAGATGCAAATCTTTTTGAGAATACGCTGTAGTCCAATTCTTGACCATGGTGCCGAATTGATACTCTCAATAACACCCTCGTGAACTGCTTCGATGTTTTGTGTTGAACGACTTGTTGAAGGACGGCCAGAGTATCTAAGATCACTAATTGATGCAGTCTCCCTGAATTTTTGAATTAATCTCTTCACAGTTGATGAAGTTAAATCACAGTTCCGACCACATTTCGTATGAAAATTGCGAATTGTAGCTGCCAAACCTTCATTATTTTTAAAATATTGCTCAACAATGAAAACGCGTTGTTCTTTTGTGTAGCACTCCATTTTTAATAACCCTGAACTGACAGGTGGCACGCTGTTTCTTTTTCTTTTCGTTGGCAACACTTTACTGCACAAATAGCGCAAATTTCAAATCTTGTGTGAATTTTGGGACACTCGATGGGGGTTAGGGTATCACACGAGTCGTTCTAGATGGATTGTAACTTTCATGTATGTTTATAGTCAACGTTGAGATAAGTGCAAACCATTAAGAGTTCAATCCCATTCTTAGAAATATGACTGCTTGCCTTGATTTTTGAATCAAAAGCGGCATAAAGTTGAAATAATTTTGAAAATGTCTTAAAATAAGTTCATTTTTGAAAAGTAGTATCAAAGTCTAACAATAACAAATAAAAGGAAAAAAAATGATCACTAAATGAGGTGGCAAGGCCAATCGATCCAAATCCCAGTCACGTACACAATATTCCGCCAATTTGCGAAGTCTTCTCTAATTCAGTCCAATTTATATTTGCTATAATAAATTATTAAATATCTCGAGCTCCTTTTTAGAAATCTTTCAATGTAACCAAATCAGAGATTGTTTCCCTGTGAACGCCATAATTGTCCCTCCTTCAAATTTTAGCACAATGAGTTTGCTTTTCTAAGGATTCCCTCTAATTGGAACTCAAATTTCCAGAATTCATTCGCGTAACAATCAGTATCCTGCGCAAACAATTGAATTTATCTCACATTACTCATCTGCTTACATCACTCGTTTGCACATCCTAACTGGATACAACAATACCCAAAACTCCCAGAACAGCTTACAAAGTAATCAAACACCGGAGGGTGCTATGTGCACATTTCGATTCTCATTCCTAGAAAATTTGTATTTCAAAATGATTCCGTGAATCCTAGCACCACCATCCATCGATAACAATCAATGCGAATCGAAGGCAACAAATGAACTTCAACTGGGGGATATCTGCATGAGTGGTCCTCGAAAAACCTCATCCAAACAATTCAGCACGCTGTTGTTTGCTGTGCTGCATTGAAATTTTAATTGAACTCTAGCGTCGAATTAAATAATTGCCTCGTGCACTCGTGCAACCACACATTCCCCAACACCCTGTACGACGTGTCAAATATTTCAGATAAAAGTAATTTGGTTTCGACACGACACATCACCATACATCCTGGCGCCCTAATGGCATGAACTGGCAGTAATTTTCCATAGATACACAAAATAATTAACGCCAAATGTGCGCTATAGGTGGAGTCTGAGTTTGAGTTTTTCGTCCTTGTTATGGTCAAACTCCACGGGCACAGGATGTAAATAATGCGAATATAATAGAATATCCCGGTACGTGACACTGCAACAAATCCCTCAATAAACTATAAAATTCTCCACTAACAAAATCCACTTATGAAATTTACTCGTCAATTTATTCAAAAGGATTTCACTTTAGGTAGCGCGCATATGGGATGGCACAAAAAAAGGGACACTCAGCAGAAGAAGAAAAAAAAAACTTATCAAACGGATAACTACTTCCTGTCAACGAGTTTTCGATAACTCTCGCATATACAACATGATTCATGACACGAAAGTGTGGAAGCCATAGTAAAATAGCTTTATGCGTGCTCCGGCAACACTCCTCCGAAATGTCCTTATTGTGTATCCTTTTTTTTATTTCTCACTTTATCGAAGAAAACAACTCCATTTGGAGAATATGTCTTCGCAGAATTTAGGGCTTAAGTTTGCCTCGTTCGTCTTTGAATTCGAAAGCATCTTGTTTTTATGACTCAGAGAGGTGGTCCCTTTTTTTTTTTTTTGTTCGTTGTACGAATGCCAATATCCTTTCAAGACATAAATCTGATCGGATGCGTGTGTTTGTATCATATTCTTTTTTTTGTTTGCAAAACAGACTTTTGTTATAAATTGAAAGGATGATTAGAAATCATATAAAGAATGGTGCGTCCAATATTGTTATCCTTGTGGAATAAATAAAAAAAAAAAAATCCAAAGGACATTAATAGAAAGTGAAAAGTTTATTACCACTGGAGTGGGTAAAGAGATCAACATCCATACGTCTGCATTTGTTATTTACAAATTTAACAGGATAATAGCAGACAAATAAGGATGAAATATGAGAATAATGGGATCAGAAATAAAAAGGGTCTCCATTTCATATCCTTTGTGGATGGGGTTCCAATTTTCAGGTATACGTTTGAATTACATTTGGGTCAAATGTGGGCAAAAGCTTACGAATGTTACAACTGTCTGGCTAAGATGACCCCATTTGTGAGGACTTTTGGGTCGTTGTGCGAGTGCCTACGAATGTTTGTATTTAAATGAATTTAATTGGAGGACTTAAGGAGTTGGATTCAAGATGGGATGTCATTACAGGTCGTGTCAAGCACACGATGCTATTTGCATAAATATGACCGTAGATTGTACAGTGTATGTTACTTTGAGTCTTTTATTAATGGATTCGCTTTTAGGTAAGGAACACTTTTAGAGAGAAGACGTATTCCTGTCTGTTCAGTCATCGTGACTAAGTATTTTCAAAGGATTAGGTCATGTTTAAAGGAAATGAGTGAAAAGCTAGTCTTCTTTGTACCCATAAACGGCACGATAGATCCCTAGAGTACTTCTACGCCTCCATTGCGGATTTATACGGATTAAGGATGTTAAGCTTACCAACAAACAGAAAACGAAAATCTTTAGACTTCCATGATTAAGCTATAATTCGTCTTCGTAAGATATATTCAAACTGAAGAACGAAATGAACTTGTTCAGATAATTGATCTAGAAAAAAACATATAATTCCTATTCAGCAAGTGCTGTTAAAATCAGTAGAAAAAAAGAGGTGGGTTTCAATGTAAGTGGTAATTTTTTAAAGATACTAATAGCCCGGGCTACCAGCATATATTCACAAAACCCGAATAATCGATACCAGGAGTGCGCCTGCACAATTCAAAATAGAGGCTGGCTAGCTACTTATGCTATATGATTTGCATTTGTCATTTCGGCTCTTCTTAGTCATTGGACTCTTCTCAGCTCGTTCTGTATGCTCGCTATAAAGTTACAGGTTTCCAGCCAGTGCTTTTTGAAGTTCAGCCTGTTTTCGAGCATTACTTCTGAGTATTTTAATGCATCTTTAGACGTAATTGTCTGGTTCCCAACCCCGAAATTCGCATATTCATAAGTGGTTTTGTTCCAGCTTCGACAGTGTTGGAGAAAATGAGGTCAACTTTCAAGGCGCTCAAATCTGCATCTTGATATCTCCAAAATTGTTATGTTTTCAAATGTCTAAAGATGATACATAATTATCTCAAAAACACCATATCCTTAAAAGCAGTAATGTTTCCGTATCCCTAACCGTTTTACCTGCATAGTTTGTTGGACTGTCCTTCAATATGACCCAAAGGCATGAACATACCAATAACGCCGTAAGTCTACCACTTTACAATCACCAAGGGATATACCAAGCATTTCACCTGAGCATCAGCTTAACTATTTATGCCTTCCGGGTACGTGTTAAGTGTGAAATACACCTACCAACTCAAAAGTCTTCCAATCATCTTACAAAATAGCCAATGACGACCAATTACGATGAATTAAACATCGCTTTGTCATTTTCACCGAATGACACTTACCAAAGGTCTCGCATTTTGTATTTTTTTTTTTGTTTCCTCTGTGCATTTTCGTCCTTTGTGATTTATTGTGATTTTACGAATCGTAAAATCTAGGATTACTCTTACTATCGTTATCTCCATGAAAAGACAAAGGAATTGCACATTATCCTTGATTAAATGTCTCTGTGAAGATACCCAGAAAATGTATTCGAATGGATGGGTGTGTAAGTAAAGGACACTGACAACGCCAGTCATCTCATTCAAGCATATCTTTGTGTCTAAGGAGAGACTTTATGCGAAAAAAAAGCAATGATGATGTAGGTGCTTTGATATCGCAGGACAATTCTTTATGTCCTGCGATATCAAAGCCAGAACGGACCAGTATCTATGAAAAGAAGATTGATATCTCATGAATGAAAGCGTACGACAATCATTTGCAATACGAATCGCTAGAACCATATCGATTATCTGAATTATATCTCTGTCAAAGGCAAACGTAAAAGAGGACGACTTTATGTTTTGGTATTTGTGTGCGGTGTGAATTGTTTTTTTTTTCTATATATAGGACTGCTTAAGATGGACGATTAAAGGTTGGTAGTGGAGACAATGTCCTTTTTTGTATTAATGGCGAGAGTAATATAAAATTTAATCGTATTGTGATTATATGCACCCTATTCTTCTCTATTTTTTTGTAGGGCCTTACTGGTTACAGTGAAGCCGCGGTTATTTAGCCAAAGGAGATTTTACCTTTTTCCATACGACACTTCTAAAGTGACAACAATGTCTGCTAATATCTCGTTTAGGTAGCTCAAAGGAATTTAATGAAATTTCACAAAATTATCATTGAAGGACCTGAGGCCTATACTACCAAGCTACAGATATCTATAAGTAGATGAGTAGTGGCATCATTGTCAGCAAGCCGCCTCGCATCCACCACAAAGAAACCTCTGGTTTGATGAAGATGGCCGCTAAGTGCAGCAAAGCAACATGTTTATAAAGCGACACTGAATAGGGTGATGAAACGAGGTTCTAACATCTACTAGAAGGGATAAACACCAGCTTCACGAGATCGAGTAAATGGAGAACTATTACAACAGGAATGATGTTTGAAAGTTTTATTAGAAGGTAAAAAGAGCATGCCAAGGCTACAAAGCCCGAACAGAAGCCTATAGGGATGAAGAAGGAATTCTACTAGTAGAGTCACAGTCGGTACTGAGAATTTGGAAAGATCACTTCTGCAGACTATCAGGCAGAATGCTCCATTCTTCTAATCAAAAAGTACCCGGAATTCTTCAATAAAACGAAAACGGTCCAATTATTCATCGATATTCATTTCCCATTGCACATAATACACATATTCCAACGCTCCCTCCAATCTTCAAAAAGACTTTTCATAGTCCGATTTTGGAATCGCCTTCAGCTCCTTCTGCGAATTCTTCTTTATAGTCTCAATCGTCTCAAAACGCTTTCCGCGAAGTTGTAACTTGAGTCGTTGGAATAGGAAAAAGTCACAAGGAGCTCTATCAGGTGAATACGGAGCTTGCAGAATGATATGAATGTTGTTTTTGATAAAATAGTCGCGTACAAGATGAAATGTGTGAGCCGGTGCGTTGTCGTGGTGAAGAAACCACGAGTTGTTTCTCCACAAATCTGGCCTCTTGCGACGAACATTTTCCCTCAAACGCTTTAATACGATCACGTAATACACCTTATTTACTGTCTGGCCTGCCGGAAGAAATTCGGAGTTGACCACACCACGGCACTCAAAGAAAATGGTGAACAATGCCTTGATTTTGTATCGACTCTGTCGTGGATTTTTGGGTTTTGGCCATTCCGTTGGTTAGTTTCGATGTCATATTCATAGACCTGTGTCTCGTTACCGGTAATGATGTCATCGATAACCTTTTGACATAAAGAAAGCAATTCTTTACTTCAATGCGATGCTGTTTCTGCAACAAATTTAAACAAATTCGCAGAACACAATAAACACTGACTTGTTTACAAAGCTATCAAGCACAAACTCCCGATAAATGGCGCTCAAACAGATATTTGAGCACCAGATGACAGATGTACCAACCTAAAAAAAAAAGCTTTTGACAATATCTCAAGGGTGGTTTGTTTGAATGGGAAATTCCGGGTAGTTTTTGATCAGAAGGTATGACTATCCGGAATATTTCTGGATGTATTGCGGCTATAACATCACGGATGTGGATTTTTAAGCGCTTCAAAGTTTGTGGATTGCCTACATAGACATGATCTTTAGCGAAGTCCAACAAAAAAGAATCCAACGGGGTCAGATCACACGATCTTAGTATTCAATTGATGTCGGTAAATCTCGAAATTATTGCCGGGGAACTTTTCTTTTAGAGTAAAATTTGCCTGTATTGTGTGACATGTAGCTCAATCCTATTGAAACCACATGTCGCTCAAAGTTGCTTTCCAAATTTCACTGTCGTACCGGTTTTAGCCTTGACTACCTTTTAGCGTCCCGTTGATTCTATTAACTGTCCTGGTTTCATCTATGCTTGCTGCTTCTGTATCTTGAGCGTTGATGTTTTTCCTCTCAACCCCTATGCTGCCTACTATATTGTGACTCTAGTTGGCTTCTCTCTTCTGTTGGGGTTTGAGCTGTTTGCTGTTTCTACTCCGAGCTTAATTGTAGTCCCACTAAATGGTTCGATGTTATACATACGTGGGATTTCTAATGTTACCGCTGAGCCTTTAAACTGCTACAGTACGTACCTGTAGTACGTACCTGTACCTGACATCAAGAAGACAACTTCTAAATCATCGACTGGTAGCCAAATAATTAATTTGAAGAAGATATACTCGTATAAAAATTGCAAAACCGATTGACTGTAGCTACTTGACTGTACTCGACTAAATTCTCGATTCTGTTTCTAGTCTTAAACGCGGCTAATATTGTATAAAGAGGACAAGAAGCCTTTTTGGGTTATAATGGGAGGAAAGCAAAACGATTTAGAATCATGCTTAATTGTAGTCCCACTAAATGGTTCGATGTTATACATACGTGGGATTTCTAATGTTACCGCTGAGCCTTTAAACTGCTACAGTACGTACCTGTAGTACGTACCTGTACCTGACATCAAGAAGACAACTTCTAAATCATCGACTGGTAGCCAAATAATTAATTTGAAGAAGATATACTCGTATAAAAATTGCAAAACCGATTGACTGTAGCTACTTGACTGTACTCGATTAAATTCTCGATTCTGTTTCTAGTCTTAAACGCGGCTAATATTGTATAAAGAGGACAAGAAGCCTTTTTGGGTTATAATGGGAGGAAAGCAAAACGATTTAGAATCATGTAGTACCTTACACGGCTATCTACATAGACTTAAAGGTACTTACATTCATGAAAAGGGGGACGGGAGGCGCCAGATAGAAAAGATTGGAGAATTAAGTTAAAGTTCTAGATGCAACGAAAAGTGCTCTTAGCATTAAAATTTCGATTCAGATCTATTGTATTGAGTCAACTGAGTGTTAGGAACACTGTCATTCCTGCACTCGACAAATCTAAAACATCTTTGTACGTGTTCCTAAAAAGAACAAAAGCAAGGTGGATACATGAAGCCAATAGGCGGCAATGAAATATAGGGTCATCCAACAAGAGGTGTCATTTTAAATTTCGCTCCATTATTGAACTGTCGACATTCAACTATCATTCCGATGACTTTTGATAAATAAAAACTAGGAGGTAATTAAACATCGATCGATACTTACTCGCACAACGTGTTGAAGTACTGAAAATTCACTGCAAAAACAGTGGAAATATCGCGGAAACGTTTCGTAAAGTTCGCACATGATCAAGCGCCTTCTGGCACAGCTATATTGAATTTAATCGATAAATTTGAACATCCGGGACAGGTTAGTGATGTAAAAACTGCAACTTGTGTTCGTCTGGCAAGGTCAGCTGAAAATATTGCCGCATAAGCTGAGAGTGTGACTGAAAACCCAGGAGTGTCCATTACGAGACGATCACAGGTATTGGGCCTATCCGCAACCACTTTGCACGGCATTTTGCATAAAGATCTTGGACTACATGGATGATAAGGTCCAGTTGACACAAGAATTGAAGCCAGCAGACCACGCACAACGCCATATTTACGCTGATTGGGCACTGGAAATGAATGAACAAGATCATGATTTTTTACACAAACTTAATCTGAGTGATGAAGCCCATTTCCATTTGTCTGGGTACATAAACAAACAAAACTGTCACATCTGGGGCTTCGAAAACCCATAAGAAGTAGTGGAACAACCTCTCCATCTACAACGAGTGACAGTTTGGTGCGGTTTTTGGGCTGGCGGTATTATTAGGCCATATTTTTTTTCGAAAATGATGCCAGTGCGGCCGTTTCAGTATATGGATTGCGTTACCGAACGATGTTGACTGACTTTTTTTTGCCTGAAATTGATTCTATGGACGTGGGCGACGTTTATTTTCAACAAGACGGCGCCAAGTGTCAAATGGCTCTGTTGCGTGACAAATTTCCTTGATGTCTGATTTCTGGAAATGGAGACTTTAATTGGCCGCCGAGATGATGCGATTTAACACCATCAGACTTTTTTCTCTGGAGCTATGTTAAAAATAAAGTCTACGCCAATGCTCCACCAACTAAAAGAAAATATCAGAGCTGTTATTCGCAAAATACAGCCGCAAATATGCGAAAACGTGATGAAAATTTCATCAAAAGGATGACAGACAAGCTAAAAGAGCTGTCGAACCGTTCCAATAAAAGGCAGCTGATATCCTAAAATATAGCAGAAATGACATAGGAAGCCTTGTGAGCTTTCTTACCGGTCACTACCAATTACTCTACCACCTAAATAAAATAAGAATTTCAGAGGATATCACCTGCCTCCTCTGTCTAGAAGAGGACGAAAGGACACGTACTATGTGTGTGTGTAGCTCTGTGTAGAAGTAGGAGAAGCTTCTTTCTTAAGGAGATAATATCTTCATTAGACCTAAATAACTCCTCCGCAGCTGTAATTATAGCTTTCATAAGGAAAGTTGAAGTATTGCTGCCCTAAAAAGTGGTCTCTGGTACAATAGATCTTTCTGGTCTCTGTGTAGGCCTGTTAAAAAAAAATCCTCAGAGCTTGTACTTTAGATTAGAATAAAAATATCACCACTTTTCATAAAAATGTTGAGTTTTTCTATTGTTTTAAAATGACACCTCATGTTGGATGCCCCTATACTTTTCTAATATTCTTGATATGCAAATGAATCCGCATCACTATCGTCCACAGAATACAATGAACTAAAAACCATTCAATACTTTTTCTTCATCGATTCTAAAAAAAAAAAAAAAAATATAACAATCGAAACTCACCCCTTCATATTTAAGACATCTGGAAATGCCTCAAGGCCAACGTCCAGTTAGCAATAATTAATAGGCATATGGACATGTGTAATAATGAAAATGTGTCGAATACATCGTAGATAACTCGCCGGTTTCTTTGCTACTAAATGGATTAAGTTCCCATAACAAAATTGAGTACAGCGTCAAAAGTTATTTATCATGTGACAGTTTGATGTGCCTCCTGGTGGCATACACCGAAGGGAATTAAACGTGGAACTACCATTGTTTGTGTTTGTTCCGTAAGTGATATTGATTTTACTTTTTTTTTTTTGGTTTTTGTAAGCAAAAGCCAAAGGATTTTCTTGGAAAAATTCTCTCCCAATGTGCTTAATTAATTCTTGGAGTTTAGTAACTTTCCAAGAAGTTAAGGATTTGATACAAAACGTTTTATTATATTTAAGGCTAACTAAATGAGAGAAACTTGACCAACAAGATTGTTACATGTTCAATGATTGATGAAGTTTCGTTTGAATTTTTATTTATTTTTAGTTTTAATTTAGAACTGAAATGTTCAAGTTTACTGAACTAAGTAAGTCGATAATACTTAAGCCTTATCCTTTTCTAAATAAAGAGATAAACCATTGATTCTCATGTACTCAAATGCTGCCTGATCCTTTTCCGGAAGTCAATTCTCCAGAAGACACCGAAATTTGATTTTTAGTAGTACTGCACTTAAAAGTTGTCAAAATAAGGCCACGACCATAGACTAAGTCTATGGTAAAGATACACCGGCACTTTATTCTCTTTTTCAGCCCTAAATTTGTTACCCTTTGAGAGTAATCAAGGAGAACACCATCTATTATACTTTGATGGAGATAAAGTCGGTACGACTTACAAAGATTTACCAGAATTTAGTGCAAACTTGATTGGGCATAATCAAACCGACCAATAATTTTAAAGCTTCATTTTTATGCCTGGTCGCATCTTCTATCAATCCGAGAGGGTAGCTGAGATTTAATTGGACGTCGTCGGCCTTACATCTGAACTTTACAATTATTTAGGATTAAAGGTATATCATTGTTTAAAAGAGAAAAGTAGCGGTCCCATAATAGATCCCTGTGGGATACCTGCCTTTGATTCAAGAAAATCCAACAACTAGGTAATTTCTTGTTAGTTTGATTGTGGATACGCCAAAATTTAGGTAGTGTTTAAGTTTAAGCATAAGAATTCCATGGAGAACTGTGTCAAATGCCTGTAATATGATCTCGATGCAGTGAACAGTGAAACTCGTCAACCAGATTCAACAGGATGGTGGTATAGCTGTGTTGTTGACTGAAGCTAGATAGAAACGGTGGGAGGTTTAATTTCTTTTCTTTTTTTTTCGTGGGTAGGCAAAATCTTCATAGACACTATAAGCCCGGTACTCATAGTAGTGTGAGATTTTTACTCACTAAGCAACACCTCCCTTCTATTGGTTTACTACGACTAAGTAGTTTTAGTTTCAAAAATATTCGCGTTGAGCAAGTAGCTTTCTAGCAAAAACACATGATAAAACCCGCCATTACGATTAAATTCTAGATCGAACGGTTTCGTTCTTTGTAGTCAGCGCACAAGGTTTGTCTCGTCCATAATTTGGAGTATAAAGTTGTTGCAATGACCATGAAGATGAATACGGAGTTTTCGAGCAAAGTTCGTTATTTTGTCATAGACGGTAGTTACTCCTAAGTCCCTGTGGATATCATTGTTTCTGATATACCATGGGGCATTTACTATGACTCTTAGCACTTTGTTTCGAAAAGATTGTGGGATATCTCTATTGCTACGTTTGGTACAACTCCAAAGTTGTATACCATACGCTCCACTCGTAAATTTTGTCCACAGCTCGTTGGAGCCTTACAGTGACTTAGCTGATTTATCTGTTGTTAATATAGCCGTATCGTCCGCGAACGTAGCTACGACAGTGCCTTGTTTTTGAGGTATATCTCGAGTGTACAATAAGAACAATACCGGACCAAGAACACTTCCTTTCGGTACTCCGGCAACGATTTCCTTAAATTGGGAGTATTCCGATCCGTGATTAACACGAAATCGTCTGTTCGCAAGGTAGGATTCTAAAATCTCAATATAATTGTTCCAGAAGAACCCGTCTTAACTTAAACTTCAAGCCTTCATGCCATACCTCGTCGAAGGCTTGAGAGATGCCCAGAAAAGTGTTAGAACATATCTTTTTCTCCTCTAAGGTTTTCTCTATTTAATTTGTTATTCTATAAACCTGATCAATTGTGGAATGCTTTGTTCTGAAGCCGAATTGATGGTCAGAAATTAAACGTCTTTCTTCAATGGGCTGTTGTACGCGCTTTAACCAAAGCTTTTCAAATACCTTAGATACTATCGGCAGGATTTTTTGTCGTTTGGAGGCTTTCCCGGTTTTGGAACCATTATAACCTCGGCGACTTTCCATTGCCTTGGAACGTATAATAATCTTAGCGCGGCATTTATAATATGCAGAAGCTTGATCAGGGCTTTCTTTGGCAATTCTTTAAGGATCTGTCCGGTTATTAAATCATATCCAGGAGCATTGTCAGGCAAAGTATATGGTAGTTATATGGTAGTCAATCTAGGGGCCCCTACCGTTTTCATCAGACACTCGCTTATTATCATGATTACTGGTGAATGATCTGAGGAGAGATCAAAATTTCCCTCGATGTTTGTAAAGTCTTTATCTACACCCCTTGTAATGAAGAAGTCTACGAAGTCTGGAGTTTTTGCTCTGTCGGTGGGCCAATATGTCGGTTTTCCCGTCGAAAAGAAGTCAACATTAAGTTTCATGCCGGCTTCGTAAAGTAGTCTGCCTTTAGTTGAGCGTTTATATTTTCGTTCTTATAAAAACTAAGCATAAACAGCGGGAGTGGATGTTTAACCACGATTTCTTTTTGTCATTTCGTCTTCTGCTTCTCCTTCTTGATAATATTTACAGCGTCAAGAATTTTAAAACCTTTAGCTTAAAGATCACTTACAATGTCTTCTTTGGTACACGAAGGGTGGAGACCTCTTACTACAACACGCAATGGCCTCTCTAGCTTGTTTTCGTAAGTGTACCATTGGATCTTCTTGGTATTTAATTTCAGGGACATTGCTCGGTAACCGTCGGAATCATCGACGTTAATTTTCCAGACGTCATTGCGCAGTGAATGTCGAATTGAATGCCGATGCCAAGGTTCCTTTGAGGAGGAAATGCAATTTGTTATAATCCGAAAATCCAATTACGGTTATTGGGGATGGAGCACGTAATTTCCTTTGGATTTGTTTCGCTCTTGACTCCTTGCGCTTTTCTTCTCTTTGTGGCTCGAATTCGGGTGAAGAACCGGTTCTTCGTTTTTTACTTGATCTTTTCTTTGGCTCCGTTTCTCGTGTTAGCTCATCTTCATCAGTGTGATATTCATAACTAGCTGAGCGGAGTGGGTTACTTTGGCGTTCTTTTTGGAGATGCTAGTTCTTTAGAGCCTTATTTCCTTCTCGGAGTAGATCTACCTCGTTCCTGATACATAAAGTAACTCCATTTTGTTAAGCTTCACATGGAGTTCGTTTATTTCCTCCTCAAAGCTTTTGAGTTTCTCGGAGTCGCATCTTACGACAGGCATGCCTACCTCGGGTATATTCTGACCCCTACCCGAAGGTATATTCACCGCAATGTTTTCGAAGAGACTTGTGATGTAAATATTATTAATTATTAGCTAAATAATTACAAGACTAGCAAAATATGCTAGCCAAAAATTAACCAACAGAAATATAATTCACCAGCAAAAATCGATCAGTCGAAACTAATTTGTAATTTGGAGAAAATCAAAGACAAATCAGAATATGATTAGCAAAAATTGATTATTTCATCAGCAGAAAGAAATATTGCTTCAGGAATGCGAAGAGAAAGAAATTGGAATTGTATATTTTGCTAGTGAATTTTTCAGATTAACATACTTATTGATTTTCTAATTTTTCTGCTCATCAAAAAAATTATATTCTGCTGATCAAATAATCAACTTTTTGCTAATCATTTACTTTTCTGTTGATTTCTTTTCATTTTCCTGCAGATCTAAAAATAATTTTCTGATAACCAAACAACTATTAAATTGCTAATCAAATAGTTTTATTTTGCTGGTAAAAAAGCCCTTTACTGCTGATAAATTAAGTGCGTAGCATTTAAAAAGTAAAAACACCTGAAAAAAGTTGCCTTAATTCCTTTAAAATTGATTCGTTCTCTTGAATTATTGATTATCACTCTTACGTATAGTTCTCGTGTCTACTCCAGGATTTATTCAACAAATTTAATCTCTGCAATCTGTGTAAACATTGGAGAATCACCGTATCACCGTAATTTTTGGTAGCAAAGTTGATTTTGTATTCAATAATATTACTCCAGCAGGCACTGCATTGTGCAATTGATTGATTGAAAACTGAAGGTGTGTATAGTAGGTAGGTGATGATTTCCTTGCAACAGGACGATGCCTGCATGCAATCGAAAATTCGATTTTAATCTTTAGTGTGTGTGGACTTGCATGCGTAAATTTAATTAAATGAACAAATGTTTGAGTATTAATTTAAAAAAAAAGAGATATACGTACACATAGGTATCTGCATAGTGATGTTGAAAGGTCCTACAGTACAGAGTGCATGATGTTGCTACAACCAGCCATTTAGGGATTGATTGGAAAATTGAATCAAGCAATTCAACGAGTGGAAGTAATTACTTATTGTTTGGTGAGAATTATTTCAAAAAAAAAAATGTATTCATTTCGCAAAATTAATGAATGGATTTTAAATACTCTATTTTATTTTAATGGACTTTGGTGATTTAATTACAGTAAATAGTACGCTTCGATGATTTTAATAACAGAACTGATTTTCCTTTAAGTATTCCCTAACAGAGCATGTCACACGCTTGTAACTTTTGAAGCGTTTGAGTTAGAGAACAAAAATATTGCACAAAAATAATTTAAAAATTGTTTAAAATATTTTTCTGATGAGGTTGTTTTTGGGACCATAATATACTAAAAAAAAAAAAAAATAATAATATTTTTATATCACATCAATAGAAGCTGGACTTGAAACCATGGCAAAGGAGTCCACCCCCCCCCCCCCCACTATTTTTAAAACCAATAATGCAAATATTTTTGAAGAAAATTGAGAGAGGTAGGAGGACAAATCGTCTGGCACAAACAGTTCTTGAAACATAATAAGATAAGTGGGATGAAGAGTTACCCTTCTATCCGATTTTAATGATTTTAAGACCAATGTATCTACATGTGTATTCGATGTAACTCAAAATTCATCAAAATCCGTTAAGAGTTTCTTGACTCAGGAATATGAGATATACGATTCGAATATGTTGTAAGCCCTTCCCATATCTAACCACCAATTCATTTGATTTCAACTATTTGGGACTACTAACATGTCAGTCTAAGCGTACAAGCCAAATTTCATTGAACTTCGTTCAGGAGTTCGAGACTTAGGTGGCTAATAAAGATGATTTAAAGATTTTTGAAACTTCGCCATTCACACCCCTCTCACATATGACCCTAAACTTACGTATCAGGATACACATATAAATAGGTTAGGTTAGGTAGAAGTGACTGTCAGCTGAGAGTCGACAGACTAAGACCAATAATAGGTCAATTGTGATACGACATGGATTTGAGAAAACGATCACTTGCCTACTCATTGAATCATTTGGAGCCCGTAGGGGTTTTCTAAGTGAAGTTTACTTCTTTGGAAAAGAGCTGAGCAGGTGCAGAGAAGGTGAACAATAGTCTCCTCCTCCTCCTCGTCGTCGTTTATAGCTTCTATATAAATCATTCGATAATACGCCAAGCCTTGTTGCATGCATTCCTATTAGACAGCGACCGGTGATGACACCAATTACAGCGCTGATATGCAATTTATTAAGATAAATCAAATTCTTAAGTCAAATCTGTTTTGTCGCTACACACGTTGTACCACTTGTCCTCTTATGCGTTTGCATTTAACGATCGGCATACCTAGTGAACTTTTGTCTGGTAGAATGGGTTTTATCCGGTGTTCGTCGGCCTTACAATTATCTGGAATATCAATGTGCACCCGCACCCAACATAGGTGAATATTGAATTGCTCCGCCATCTCTGTAGGAGATAATCGGCAATTTAGAGCGGTTTTTCAATTACACTACTTCGGCAAAACTAAGATGGTTGCGCATCAGGCTCAAAAATGCATGTATATGGCGTCGATGAGTCTGTCTTCAATGGATTATAAATTACCTTTCAGCGCATTCAATACGAGTTGTCTTGGATGGCATCAAGTCTGCAATTCACCAAATAAATGCTGGTGTTCCCCAAGGCTCTGTTTTGTCTCCCATACTCTTTTTTATTTTCAGTAATGATAATGAATGGAAAATATTTTACCCATCTGATCTGGCTTTAATTTGTATCATTCTCCCACATCTGGTTTGGTACACCCAAGTCCATTGCGGACATTCTAGACAGGGTACATAAAAGCTCCTTGATATATCATAGGTGATTGTCTTTAGTATCTTCTACTGCTCTCTGAGGTTACAGAGTGGAGGCTTAATAGTGCTCGATTGGTGTATTTATGTAGACATTGAAACTTAATTTGAACTACATTTTGAGAATCATGTCCTTGGATGGAGAAAGGTTGATTAAACGTGTAGCAAATCATGTTATAGAGGCGAAAATATTGTTTTACGAGGTATGGAAGTCACTAGCATAGTTCTGTAGATATGTCTTGCGAATAAGTACTGAAAACACCACTCAATGAAAAGAAGAGTCCTAGAATCTACTTTCGGTGGTCGATGAGAAAATTCACGAAGACAGCATTCAGAATGTAAAAGGTCACAATTTAAGTGAAAACAATTACTTCAACGAAAGGAACTCTAATGATACGCTACAGTTTTCAAGGCCAGAGGTGAAATTATGGACTTTATCCCACTTAAGGAAAATTTACCAATCGTTAGCTCTCAATTTACGAGAGGGGAGAAAACTTATCACTTCTTGGGTAGGTTCTAAGCGAGTTCAGTTTTGAGATGAGAATCATTTTGAATGACTCAGACTGGAATAAACTGCACAACTATTATCAAAAACTATCATAATATAGAATCTATCTAATAGCTATCATAACATGCGACAACCTGCAATAATCTGCTGATGAAGAATAAGTTTAGGTTAAAAGCAACTCTGCAAGGGCTTCAGTGACTTATATGTCAAAGCAGCCACAAAATACGCCCTTCCTCCTTTTTTTCTGAAGGGTGTCCCAAAATTTACACAAGAAGTAATTTTGATGGGAAACACAAGTTTTTAATTAAAAATTGGAAATGTTTTATTATGTACAGGGTTATGAATGGAATAGCATATCGGATAAATGGCCTCCACGGCTTTGCTGACACATACGCACTCTTTTGTCGAAATTTTCCATCACAATTTTGCATAAATGTTTCTGAATTTCGTTGATACAGCGCTCAATTTGCTCCTTTAAGGCGTGGGTGGTCGTGGTGGGCTTGTTGGCATAAACCTTAGACTTCAAAAAACCCCAAAGAAATGGCGTTAAAGCGCATAATATGGGCAGCCAGTTCTGATCACCAAAGCGGGAAATTAGAAGACCAGGAAATGACTCATGCAGTAATTGAATTGTTTCTCGGGCTGCATAGTATGTGGAACCGTCGTCCACATATATATCTTGGAATTTAGGTACAAAAAACTGGATTATCATGTCGCTATAGTGAGCACCATTATTTGTTATGATGCCTGCAGCCCAAAATCTGCACTAAACAGTGACACGTTGTGATGCATTTGTTTTTCGACAATCACTCGTGGATTTTCTGAAACCCAAAATAGACAATTTTGACGATTAACAAGGCCATCAAGATGAAAATGAGCCTCATCGCTGAAGATGGTTTTGTTTGAAAAATCAGCATCCACTTGTTGCTGTTCCATAATATATTCAACGAACTCTCTTCGCTGTGCTTGGTCGGTAGGTTTCAGTTCTTGAGCCAGTTGCACTTTGTATGCATTTTTCTTCTCAAATTATCCAATTCTTGACCACGGTGCCGAATTGATGTTCCTGTACACCCAACAACACTCTCAAGAACTGCTTTGATGTTTTGTGTTGAACGACTGGCCGTCCAGAGTGCCTAAGATCACCAATTGATCCAGTCTTCCTGAATTTTTGAATTAATCTCTTCACAGTTGATGAAGGTAAATCACTATTCCAACCATTAAAATAATGCTCAACAATGAAAACGCGTTGTTCTTTCGTGTAGTACTCCATTTTGAATAACCCTCAACTGTCAGCTGTCACGCTATTTTTTTTTTCGTTGGCAATACTTTACCGCACAAATGGCGCAAAATTCAAATCTTACGTGAATTTTGGGACACCCTTTAAGAATTAAATTTCAGCCATTCCGTGGAATTAATGGAACGATTTGGTGATAAGCTAGTCCTTCTCTATGGGGGATACTATGTGGTTTCCCTAGTTTTGCTCTATTCCATGATAATAGGCCCCATGATTTAATCATCTAATGATTTTTAAAACTTTTAATAAAACTCTGCCATTCTGTCAAAATTAGTACTTCTGTGAAAATTATTCTCGCTTCAAATTGATGAAAGCATGCGCTGCTAACACCCTCAATGATAGCCATTTGAATGTAACCCATCAACCGCTCATTTATCTCCTCGATTATTTGCATTCATCCAAAGATTTATTACGAAAAAAAAAAAATACGAAGGAATGGGTGGACTGCTGCTGAAGCTCGTCTACATCTAGCACTGGAAGAGAACCAATGATTTATGACTTTGGAGTAATGATGAAAATTGAAGGTTCGGCCTCGGGCAGATGGTGTCGAATTCATTTCAGGGGCCCACTTCCTTCCGCAAGCCTAACAAAAGATTGAGATGTTCTCATTTCGGCTCTCTCCGCAAAAATAATTCATTCAAATTTATGTTGAAGGCCGCTGTATGGTTTTCATGCTTTCATTTGTCGGGTTTTTCGCAAACTCCAATCAATCATCTGCGCTGCGGAGGAAGAAATGAAAAAAACTCGCTGATCAGGAGCACTAAAGTTGAATTTTAATCAATTAATTCATTCTTCTTTCTGGCTGACGATAGAAAGGATTCTCAAATAGGTACTCGTACCATGAAATGTCCAAAAACTTTGCTCCTAAGAGTTTCCACTTACGAGTAGTTTTTAGCTGGATTTAAATTTTTTTGTGAAAAACTTTTCCATTTTATTTACTTTCGCATTCGAAAGGATTTTGGTTTGAAATAAATTGGTTTCAATTACGGGATTGCTAGAGTGTAGATACAGATATGTGGGTTGAAAAGAAGGAAAACCTTTATTTTTTTTTGATGTTGGAACGGAGGAATAAACTCTTGTAATTGCTTGGGGCTAGACACTCGACAGGATTTTAATACGAACACTCTACACCCCATGCTGTCGGAATGGTTTTGAGAAATGAAAACAATTTTTTTTTTTTTTTTAAATGAGATGTGATGCGCTGTGTTTTTATTGAAAGTGAAGCTTTTGTGGATTTGAGTACCGAAACGAGTGTCATTAAGATGATAATGACGAGCAGCTAGGATATGATATACGGAATATGGCTTTAAATTGTTTTGGTATCTCTAATTATCGCTTAAAGGGATTATGGAAGAACTTTTACCAGTTCTTTATAAAAAGATTTGTAAAATTATTTTAATGTGTTGTACGCGTGTAAAAAGGGATCGTTCACCCCATTTTTCATGTGGGGCGAGGGAGAGGGACAATATTGTTACACGATTGAGGGTTGGAGTCAACTTTAACTTATGAGCTTTAATTTAAGCAATATTGGTAGTCAGTTGGGGAGAGTCCTAGCGAAAGATCAGGATATGGGTGTATCCTATGAGTGTCCTTGGTAACGACGACTTCTCATACTTGTTCGTGACCTATGAGAGGTCACCAAGTAGAAACGAAACTAAATAGTCAATGGGGAGTTAGAGAACTTACGAACGACAAAACTGTTCTAACTAAAATCCACAAAGACACCTTTCCCTTATTCCAACCGGTAGCGGAAGAATTCACTAGATGAAGTCAACAGTGGCGTCAACAGTTCCATTTAGGGCGAACTATTTAGTGTTCAAATTTGGTTTACTTCGGCATATTCGAAGCTCAGGTCAATAAGGATTTTCAGTACTGAATCACTGTGTTGGAAAAGAAAAGCTGGCGAATGAACACTTAATGGGCCAACGGCAGCGCTCATATTGTCGTAGTGGGTTACTGGCATTGGAATATCCGGCCCCTTGTTCAAGGGGTTTTAACGAAAGATCTGGCCCTCTAGGTTTGAGACTGTGCGACGGAGTAACTGTCCTGCTATGAAAAAAAGCTTCTAATTACGAAGCAACAACAAGCAGGACTTTCGGATCTGTACAGGGAATGTTCACGACCCTAACAGGCCACGTGCAGCAATTATCGGAGACCATAGATTGCTATAAAGCAGATATCGCCACCATTCAAGAAGTGCGGTGAGGTGGGCCGGGCAAATAGCGATTGAAAAAGTCTTGAGCTTTAGGCAGATTTTTTGCGATACGCATAAAGTTCTTCAGTTTGAGGGGGACCTGGCCCTCAACCAACAAGCATCTTCAGCTAGCTTGGTATTGTATTACCCGCCTCCAGTTTTGAACACTTAGTTGGTTGAAGTTCCTTTCTAGTTGTTTGTGCCACTTAGGTGAAGTCTTCCTTTATGGCGTCATCCCTACAGGATGGATTCAAAGATTTTCTGGGCCGGAGCATTGATCACCATTCGGTCTATATGTCCTAGCTATCTCAGATGATAGATTTGAACCCTTCTCACTAGCTCGATGTCGCTGTATAGTTCGTTATTGTATATTCGTCCCCATTCTCCGTCGATACACATAGAACCCAAGGGTGTTTCATCCGCCTTTAATAATGTCCATGCTTCTGGGCCGTATAGCAGGGCAGGTATAAGAAGGATCTTTTTTTCATTTACAGCGGATCATAGGTAGACAAATGTCAATGTCGACGGAGTACGCGAGTAGTTGTATAGACTTTTAAAAGATCGTACCCCTGATATTTCCTTGAGAATTTTGTACAATTCGTTCAAGTGTGATGTTAAAAAACGTGTATTCCACATCGTCATCCTGCACAGGCAGACTTGTCTGTTATACGCGACGTTGAGGAGACTGATACCTCTGTGGTCTCCTTTCTTGAGGATCGGGCAAATGATGCTAAGTTGATGTGTGCTCCGTACCAAATCATCTCTAGTTACTTTAAATAGCTCAGCAGTAAGACCGTCGGCTCCAGCAGTCCTGTTGTATTTAAGCTTAGATATTGCTATTTTCACTCCCTTTTCGTCTGCTAGACAGAAATTTTGATCGTCATCATCCAGGTTGAATGTAACATTCTGTCTGACAATGCAGCTGTGGTCTTCACCGCCGATTGAAGTTCTGTAAAAGTGACCTCTTTCCTTCTTGTAGATGCAGTAAGCTCTGTGCTGCATCACTTTATAAGCCTGTTAATAGTCCGAACATTCCAACTGCAAATCCGAAGATCATTGTCTTTATTCCGTTTGTCAGGTAAGTTAACAGTAAGATCAACGTTGTCTAAGGCTTGTTGTTGCTTCGTAACTAGTAGAAGTTTTTTCCATTGTCGGGGCCAGATCCTTCGTTAAAATCTCTAGGACAAGGGGTCCGATATTCCGATTCCAACAACCCACTACGAGGATATCAGCGCTGTCGTTGGTCCATTAAGAATTCGTCCGCCACTTTATCCTTTCAATACCCTGACGAAGTCTCGAAAGACTTTATTGATCCAAGCTCCGAATATGTCGAAGTAGCTCAGGTAATCGCTAAGCTGACTGTTGACGCCACTTTTAATTCCCACCAGTGAGTTCTTCTATAGCACGTCCTCTGTCTAGGCTGATCACTGTTTCGATGAGAATATTGATTGACACTGCCACCGATTTTATTAAAGACTACAAAACCTGAGGGCATATATTGCTATTTATCTGCCTGTAAACCTTCCATGATGCATTTCCTAAAGTACAAAATAAACGGCACGTAAATCGGTTCACCCGTTCTTGAATTACAGTGTTACAACGCGACAAAGAGAAGTGATTTTCTTTGATGACACCTACAACAACAGGTAATATTTCTAAGATCAGAATATCCTCTTATCCAGTTTAGAACATTTATCATAATAAAAAATCTCCTCCAGGACATTTATCATTTCCTGTACATTTTTCACTTGCTCTGTGCCACTCGGCATCCGTAAATAGTTAATTATCAGCTTCATCTACAAAAGCTCATAATTGTCAGCCATTAGTTAAAGTGCAAGAATTAAAACTTATACATCCTCATCGTCTTCGTCATGTCGTCGGCACCAAGAACAACGTGTCGTTGAGTTGTTAAGGATAATAAATGGAAACATGACGCCAAACAATTTCACCGCTGTTTTTTTGTTTTTTTATTCATTTTTTCATCTATGAGTGCTTCTTTTGTTTTGCTTCTTCCGTTTCAGTTTTTTTTTGGGGTCGTCGTCATGAATTATTAAGGTGTCACGAAACATTTGACTTTTCCACCTACTTCTTCAAAGCTTTAATGCCACACGATTATGATGATGATAATAGCGTTGGTGATGGCGAATGCAAGGACTCTCTGACGCACAAGAAATGATAAAATAATGAGTGTGCCATTATTTTTCCCACAGCTCTAGCTGAAGACAAAAGGACAATTTTTTAAGTACCTGTCATTTCCAGCGGCATTAAACGGAGATATATTCTGAATAAATGAAATTCAAGTGATGGGCGTTCGTATACACATACAATCCATGGGCTTATGGTTGTATCTATTCCTCAAAGTAACACATTTTACATTCAATTAATTGTCCATTCCTGAAATTTATCAATTAAGCTATTTTAATGGGTTCATAGGAGTACCTCAGGGGACCGGTTTGGGGTCCTAGTTTGGTTGTTTTAGTTTCTATATTTCATTGACATTTCTTTTACATCCCCTAGGCCCTAGGGGGTCAAGAAGTAATCAATTTTATTCGAGAAACTCTTCAATCTTGTGAGATGAAAAACAGAGAAATTGAACACAACTTTTGGGAATTGAAAAGGACAGAATGAAAGTTTCGTTAAGTGCTGGTTGTGTTGTATTGTAGATGTTTTTTTCCCCTTTTCCTGTGAATCAATAGGTTTGTCTAAGGTAATGAAATGCACATGTTATCCGCTGGGGAAAATATAGACAATCTATTCTGAATTTGTGTGAACTTTGAAACTTTACATTGTAAAGAGGATATAGTTATACTGTGTAGATTGATGAAGTATGCTTTAGAGAGATTTAAGGTAAGGCAAAGGAATAGTGTGTTTATTTGGTTACTGGGAATTCTGTATCTTTGATATTTGTATTCAATGAAGTTGCTTCTGAAAGTTCCTTGAGTCTGCTCTCAGTTAATTTATGTAGAATTGTAAATTACATTTACAAATCATGATGACTTTCGTCATGGAACTGATGGTTTCATTGATTATTTCAAAGAGGCGGTTTATATGTACCACACGTGATGGTACGACTAAAGAAGTTGGTAAAACCAGAAGATTATAATATACCCGTATCTATATTTATAGGTAGCTTCAAGTTAGAACTCATTATTGTTTGAAACCAGATGAACCAATGTATAGAATGTCTTCTCATTGTATGACATGTTGCACTGCTTTAACGAAAAACTGCTTTATAATAGTCTAAGACTGCAAAATGTTTAAACTCCATCATTCATTCGTGGTTTAATCTCATCCACAGACTATTTCAAGCTACATAGTGGACAAAAGACTAACAGTTAGAAGATCTTAGTGAAACATATACGTATATAGTGAGGTTCTTTCCCCCAAAACATGGTTCAATTTACATCATCATCCCTAGATACTTCATAACTTTGAGGCTACCTACGACATGCTTCCAAAACACTGCCTCAAGTGATTCAATAATTTTTTCTCTAACATTGCCTTGTTTGGTGTACTGACGGTTGCAAGATGAAGGCGGAATATGAGTTTGGAATATTTGGTGAGTCTTGACTTTCTCCGATAGCTAGTTTGCAATTAAAGCAATTTGCTGAGCTACAGTGAAATCAAAGCTAGTCCCTGAGACATCTACGGTACTCTTGGAATGGCAAAGAAAAATCTGGTAATTCTGCACGCGATCATAGTTTACAAGGGCCACATGGGAAATGCCTGTCTCACTGGCTGACGATGCAACTAGCTTTGTCACCTATTGCCCTTGAATTGGTGGGAATTAACATTTCTGGAAATATGTCTCTTGGGAACGAATTACGCAATTTACTTATCGTGCGGCAGTAGAAATTGTGTTGTCAGTTGGACGTTAGGTGGGCATACTGGCTGTTATCGCTCAATTACCGCCTTTCTAGGGATCATCATTCCATTGAGGTCTTCGAAACATCTGCCATAGTAGTAACTATACTCGAAGGATAAGCATAGGTTCAAGATTGAATATTAGTGCTGGGTCATCTGTGTGCTCTCCTCTGTATACTACCAAGGGAATGTTCATTTCATGTCCAAATCTCTGAAAATGGTCCATCATGAGTTGGGTAAAATAAAAATCTAGCTCACCACGTTATACCACGTCATACGAATGAGTTTATGGGTCCATATTCTTTTCGTTGAACGGATTCATCTATTTTGCCATATTCGCGCTTGTTTCGATTTGTTGGTTGTATCTTTCGAAGCTCGATATTCCTGTTTCTCTTATCATGTATACGTTGCAGTTTGCTAGTTAGTATCCTCATATTTTTAGGTATTACACCAGTGATCCCACCTCTCGCGAACGTCTGACAAACATCCGACAGTAAAGTTGTCATGAGAAGCTTCTCCCAATGGAAAAAAAATTTACCTTCGGAAACATCATAGAATTGTAGGTCTCAACCATTCGTGTTGTGCACAACACAGGTTCGTCGAGTGGTTTGTTTCTCTTCGGGAGCCTCTTTTATTTCTCCGGGAAGATACCCATGAAAAGAGTTCAGGTTATAGGTTAGCCGCAAAAATTGGGTATTCTGTCAAGCTTTAGTGACCTAAGTGACTACCTTTCCTGAAGTCTTATTTGTGCTGCAGTCTGAGCTGTAAATTCGACATCTTCGTAGACTGTCAAGCGGGTCGGTACGGTAGACGATATGCTCGAGTGAGAACAAACAAAAGACCAAAAGATATTTTTTTAATGAGTATCAACATCTAGGGCTTGCCAATGAGGTTTCTAATTGACCAAGTGCTGGGATTCATTTTACTTCTCTAGTTACAAGAACATTAACAAAGAAGTGACAAAAGAAAAGACATTAGTCTTTGGACGTAGAGCATCAATCCGCGGCATTAGAAAACGGTTCAGCGGACCTTGTATCTTAAGCTTTCTTTGTTATATTTGAAGACAAAAGTAAATTAGATAAACAAACTCATTTTCGCTCACTTCAACGAGAACAGAATGATCAAATTAATAACTTGGTAGGCAAATGGCCTCTTGCACAAACTTGACGTATTGAAAAAAAAAAGAAACTGACATCTCCTTGATCTCGGAAACCCATTTTAAGAAGGAGGCTATAGTGAGTATCACGCTTGTCACTCATCGGAAAAGGCGAGAGGCGGATTATCTTTGTAAAAGGTGGCTCAAAAGTTCTTACTCAATTTACTGAGGCAGTAGCTTTCTTTCTAAATAAAAAAGAATTGCTCCTGTTCAAAGACTATATTTATTTAGACGATCGCGAAGATACTGTCGGTTAAGTGGCCTCAAAATTTCTGGCGACAAATTCTCAACTTCTTGTCGGATGTTCTCATTTACGGCCGCCAAGGTCTGTGATTTAATAAAAACTCCAAACAAAGAAGTCTGGAACGATCAAATCGAGAGATCTTGCGGACCTGTGCAGATCACCAAAACGAGAGATTAAGCGGCTGGGAAAATTTTGCTGCAGAACTTGCTCTGTCTCTCCTGCTGGAACCACATGTTCTTCAAACCCAATTCGTTAATTTGCGGGAGCAAGAAGTCATTGTAATACACGAGCAAGAAGTCATTGTAATACACGCGGATTTTTAGTGCCCCAGAAGCAATAATTTTGCTTATTCACATATCTGCAAAGGTGGAAATGAGCCTCGTCGCTCATGATGTTTTTCAATGGAAAATCATCCCCTTCCTCTGTAATTTACACGCGATTGGCGATCAGCAGGCAATAGCTATTGCACTGTTTGCCCTTTATACGGGTATATCTTCAAGTCTTTCACCAAAAATTCGCTGGCCTGTCATCTAATTGACGTTTGTGGGTCCTCTTTGACATATGCAGCCATAGCAGAGATATTCTCGACCGAACAGCTGCTCTGGGACCGGCCACGTCTGAGAAACCAGAGCTATCAGGTTTAGAAATTTTGGTAGAGACAAAAGCCAATTCGAGACGTCATTCACAGGCAAAAACTCCGATATGACTACATTTCAGACCGTCAATGAAAAAATGCACGCAATATTTAACTACAACTTCGAATCAGAATTCCACCTAAGATAACGCACATCGATCGATAAAAGAGAAAACCCAAGCCGATGCCCTTTTGTTTTCTATGGCACTCAACTAAACTCAAATTGCCACAAAGCATAGCACATAATCCTCGAATAAAATTTCCCTCTGCATATTAAACAATGAGTTCACATCAATTACCTTCCATTGAATTAATTAATTCCCTAGCACACCCTCTACAAGCCTCTATACACCGCACACCCATTGTGTCTTGAGCCCACACCGCCCATCAACGCCCACAGCAGGTGATAACATTCCAATTTGCGGATCTCTCACCAACCATCTTAATAGCCACTTAAAGCACTAAAATAAACATAAACGATTTGTCTGCCACCTTTGTACACCTAGCCAAACGTACCATTTGTATTGTCATGCAAATTAGTGCGAGACCATAGAAAGATAGTTAGGGGTAAACTTAAACTTAGTCCGATAGTGCTGCAGCAGCTAAGGGGTTGTTGGAATGTTTTCACGAATTATGCACGAATCTACTAAATGGAAAATCACGACTTTTCATACGACAGACAATGAAAAACAAAATCACATCTCCTCCATTAATTTTGCATAAGGATCCTTCATTCGCCTGCACTCTAGCAGCAGCTGCTATTCAATGCGAACTTAATTATTCTTGAAATATACACGTAGTTTTATCCAAAGGATAATATTTTTGCTGGCAAATTATCTTGCAAACATTTGTTTAGCGGATAATGTTGAATGTAAAATCAACAGCGACAATGAGTATCTTCGTCTAATAAATCTGTGGAATAATATTTTCCTTTCGAAGCATCCAGCTAACAGTTGAAAAGGAAGTTGCACCTAATTAACATTATCCTCACAGTCTGTGTAGATACTTTAGAATTTCATTGCGCGTATTTAGAATCTGTCTGATGGTAGTGGCACCAGCAGGATACTCGTCGTATCTTCTATGTGGGATGAATATAAAATTCTCTTAGCGCTTATAAATCTTATCACGTGATAAATCGCGCGCACTCCTTTCATGGTAGAATAATGGGGAATAAGGTAACTTAATGTGATCCCAATGTAAGACGACTGCCACTGGCAGCTGCTCACACTCGAGTGAGATAATTTGGTGGATCGCAAGATTCATTTTGGACGAAGGTGGATGATACTTAGAATGGAAATGCTTTAAGTAGGAAGGAACTTCAACTCTGACATTAAAATATTGCTTCGTTTGGCTAGTGGGTGTAGAGATTGTCTTGAGTTAGACAGGTTGAGTGTGTATCTGAAATGATGGAGGCTTGAGGACGCTCTTGGCATTTCAATCTGGAAGCGAAGTTAATAGACTCGACAGGCATAGACAGCTGTATTTCTTTCAGAAAAGGCTTATATCGTGGGATCAGTATAGGCGGAAGAAGTCTCAGTAAATACTTCGTAGGTACTAGCTAGAATACGAAAGTTTCCCTCATACCTTTCGTTGAGACTTTTCTGCATCGTCTCCTTCAGATTTGCATCGAGGTGAAGTCATTCAAGGTTGACTTTAGCTCTTTGAGAAATAAGAGTGTGTAACTTTAACGTCTCATCAGCGTGGATCACATTTTATTTGGATAGCTCCCCAGTTTCGACTTATTAATATTTTCGTTGAGCGAAAAATGAGCTTCATCACTTTTTAAACCATGTTGAGTCATGCAGATTGATATTTGTTGTAGCATCTCCTTCTAAAATCCACAGTAAGCCAAATCGGCGCAAATAGTTCAAGCGCATAGTATTATAGTGTAACGCTGTGTCTTTCGGCCCCTTTCGGTTGAAATAAAAGAAGCTAATTTCCGGATGATCACTAACCTTTATTTAAAATGCTTATCTTTACAAATTGTTCAGTCGCCTGTCTTCGACCAGGTTCAAAAGATGACTTCCCGACTAGCTCAGGGTCTTCGTCCTATATACCCATAGGGCATGGGGACTTCAATGTTGACACGGCATGCTCGGTCTCCGCTGTCGCTGGCGCAGTGTGCGTATCCGTTGACTCCGCTGGTGTGCGTCGTATTTCTCCGCTGGTTTCGGCTCTGACGACTACTACTACTGAGTGTCCGAAACTACTATTACTACGACCACTACTACCACCTCCCTCTTGCCGTTTCCCACTCTTATTACGGTGAGTCGAGGCTACTGGAATGCTGAATCTCCCATCGAATTAAGCAGGTCCAGATAGGAGATCGTCTGCCATACTGGAGCAAGCCAATATATGGTCCAGTGGTCACCACACGACTGACTCTGTTTTCTTCGGTTTCTTGTTCCTCGGCTACATTGTGGTGTTTCATAGTATGGGCTTTGCTTATGTGCATGCGATGGTGTTGCCGTTCTGGGGAACTGCTCGAGGGTGGTGGATCAGGACTGTTGTTTGATGACCATATATGGCAAGATCACTTCGCTACAATAGCATATTTGTACAGGATTTTCTAGAAAAAGATGCGTGAGAATGCTGAATTCAGCTTAAAGGTGACAGTTTGATAACATTATGTTCTCAACCGTTGATGGTTGCCACTCTTGATTTTACAACTACCAAGTCCGAACAAGGCTAAATGCTCTCTGAAAAAGTAATTGACGAGGACTTAAATTTTTGAGCAGAACACGTGTCATTCTTGCTGTGGCAACTTCTGCAGAGATTGTTTGCATGAACATATCAGAAAGTGCTCTGTGAATACTTCCATTACAAAGCTCTAGCATTTTCTATTGATGGAGAGTAAGTAGTCTTTTAGTTATTTTCATACCCAGCTTTAGCTTTAAGAAATATGCAAGTATTCTCCTCTGCCTGTCATTCTCCTGGGTTCTTCTAAAACTGAGTTCTGACCTCTACCTTCCCTAGACAAGTCATCTGCTTTGCAGTTGCCTGAAACCGCTTTCGATTGCAAGGATTTTATATCTACAGAGAGATCTAAAAGCAATGCTCGAAGTATGAAATTAAAATCATTCTTGGAAATTTCAAAGCAAAAATCAGAAGAGAAAGCCACTTTAATAGGTTCATCTCGAAATATAGTTTCCACGACACCACCTCTGCAAAAGGATACTGGCTCATCGTCTTCGAGGCATATATAGAACAAAGTTCAAACATCTGAATATCTACACGGCAACGTAGATGCCACCTAATCAAGCCACCGCCAACCGGATTGATCATATTGCGATCTACATGAAGGTGCGTAAATGCAACTATGATATCCGTACATCCAGAAATGCCAACGTAATTAGTTTCAATTGTGAAAGGCTGCAGTCGCAAACAACTGCCAGGGAATTAAAGCAATAGTATCCGCGGGGAAGACTAGTGGCAGTAATTGATTGAGACGGTTGAAAACCGTCGTTTGGGAGCCTCTAGATTTGCCTTTTTTTACGAGTCCTTATTTTTGCTAATATCAACTCTTTTATTTCGATGAGGTATTTTGTTTCATTCTCATTAGTGAAAGTGGCTTTATCATAATGTTTCAGATCATTTCTAATAAGTTTACCGATCCTCCTCTAGCTTTGTCAGCTGGATGTGGAACGTAATAACATGAATAGTTTGGTATTTTAATAACGAATGACGCGTTGTGCCACAAAATTCTTTATACAAACTTAATTGTCCCCATTGTCAGTCGACTAATAAGGTTATTGTTGCCACCTTGTTAGTGTACCCTCAATTGAGCAAGGCTCTGCAATAACATTGATACTTTCTACACTTTAATCAAAATGTATCTGTTGTCCTTAACAAAATACCACTCAGTGAAACGCCCCTCATTAAATACAATACCATGAGTGTAAATCAAGCATTTGACAAGCTAATGATGAAATTATAAATGATTTCAATATGATTAATCACTAGTACCGCCCCATAATTGACATACACACACAATTATCAAGCTTTGCTGCATTCGTAGATAGTATCCAACAAATTGAACTGACCAAGCTTAACGCTTTTAGCTTGCTATAGATTTGTAAAATGATTCTAACACTCACTTGTCAACCGAAGGATGAAACATGTGTCAATTAGAGTGCAAACTCAAACGTTTGACATGTGTCACATAATTTGATTTTCCGCAAACAGAGCATGGTGTAACTGTCAACTCGACGATGTGTGCATAATGCCACAAAATTGTGCACAAACTAGGGTGTTTTTGACTTTGACCGGCTCGAAGGATCAAAATGTTTGAGATCCCCAGCAACTTCTCTCTTTAAAAAAAAAAAAAAATTCCAACCTCGTCCCACTAATTCCCTCCGCTACTGTACGCTAAGTAGACAAACTGAATGCACTCGTAACTTGCATGATACATTACTACCATTAACCACTGCCACTACATCATCATAATCATTGTGGTTAAGTTGAAAGCAAACACGACAAACATCAAGGACAGAAAGTATCACTAGATGAGAAAATCTCTGCGGAAAAAAAAGGACGAAGAAAAATGACAAAAGACAAATACGTGTGTGCGACTCAAAGTAGTAATATATGTATGAAGAAGCATAACCACTTTCCGGTCAGGAAATTCCATGCATTCTCTGCTTTCTACCACTTTCTTACTGAAAAGTCGGTCCTCAAAGTTTTCCCAGAACAATTTAAAAAAAAAAAAAATCATCTTAATGGGACAAAGTATCCACCCTCTCCCCAGTCAACCCACATCTCACACGGTGTTATGCAAATGAGAAATGCATTAAGAGTCAACTTGAATTTGTGTCATGGAGGGTTTCCTTGTCCCGCCTCCCCTCACCCACCGCCGAACTGTTAAAAGGATAACGTAATGCATATGTACGATGGGAAATGAACGTGTGCGGTGCAGTCACTTAAGGTAATTTTATAGAATAGAAAGGAGTGAAAATAAAAATCACCGGCTCATTTCCGCTGTGCGCTGCAGGACTTTTCACCTCTTTCGCGCAAAATTGATTTTGGAACACCATGCGACGCGGTTTTTTTTTCAATTTAATTTTACTTCCCCCGTAGCTCACATTTTACTTCCCCCGTAGCTCACATAAACCCGGACAAAGGATATGCTGCGGAATTCCCTCACCATACTTATCAGAAAAACGGAAGCGAGCTCCGTCAAGGGAGGTCTAGAACTCGCTGTCGTCACACGTGATAACACGGTTATTTGGTAAAATTCCAGATACTAACTCAGATCCAGATAGTAGGTGGCGACGAGGACGACGACGAGGACTGGATAAATGTAGGCGACGTGATCCGATTGAAGGATATGATAACAGTTTCGCGTCTCACAATTTTATTGACATTTATCTCCAACAACAGTCGACTTATACTATGTCCTTGTTTGTTGTTGATTTTGTGTGTAATTTTCGCTGTAATTTCATGAAAACGGTTCGAATCCAGGAGTCAAATAAATTTTCGGATTTATTTGTTTATCACTGACAGTGAGAGAGTGTGTATCTAAAGGAGTCAATATGGATACTTTGGTTGGAATTAATTTGTTTAAGGCTCACAATTTACAAAGGCATGTTGTAAACACACACACAGAGATGCGGGTGGGTAGAGGCTTTTTAAGTCAATTTATGGTTGTTTGGATTTTGGCAACTTGAAACTCTTAAGGGACACTGGCAACAAGTGGAGGAAGGGTTGTAGGCTGATGAAGGATTTTTGGAATAGAATTTAGTGGCAGTTTGATTGAAGAGTCCCTTAAGAATGTTTCGCAAAAGGCGTATCAAGAGAGGGTAGGGTAGGCATTGCTTGCTATTTAATTGGGATAACACGAAAGGCATTCAGCTGTGAACACAATTTCGATCCCATGAGTGGTTGTGGTAGGGTTTATTTTGATTTAAAGACGTCACCTAGAATGACACTGATTTTGTAATTTTAATCGATGGGTTTTGGAGAGTTTGAGGATGCCAAGAAGTATACACACTATGCGAATTGAAACTAAGGTAATGCAGTAGAAGATTTAAGCATATTGACACACGTAAACTCATAAAAAGGTTAAGGTTCAACTATGTACAATGATTTCAAAATGGATTGAATGAAGTATTTGACTTTCTTTCAAAAAGAAGTGTTACCAACTGTAGATGCTGTAGTATCTTTGACAATAAAACAAATAGTGCCATCTACCATGTAACCGAGGAGCTACCTAATTGGTTCTGATATTGGATAGGTACTTCGGCCATAACTGCACGGATATTCGCTTTCAAGTGCTCCAAAATTTGGGAATTGTCTGCATAGACACAGTCCTTAGCATAGCCCTACAAAAATAAATCCCACAGAGTCAGATCATACTATCTTGGTGGCCAATTGATGTCGCCAAATCTCGAAATTAAACGGCGGCGGAACTTTTTGTGTAATAGAGTCAAATTTGTCTATGTTGCGTGGCAAGTCTTGTTGGAATCACATGTCACTCACATGAATGTCTTCAATCTCAGACCAAAAAAGTTGGTGTCATTTGACCATAGCGCAGGGAATTCACCGTAACAGTGGCGCCTTCAACGTTTTCCACAGATCACCAAACTGTCACCCAAGATGGATGCAATGGCCTCTCAACGATCACATTTGGATTCTCAGAACCCCTGTGCCTCATCACTGAAGATGATTTTGTTCGAAAAATCGGCGTCAACTTGTTGATTTTTCAGCACTCAATCGGCGTATGTTCTACGAATTCTATGGTCAGCAGGCTTTAGTTGTTACGTAAGTTGGACCTTAAAGGGTTTTCTACTACTGAGGCACTCACAGTGGTCATATTTTCAGTTGATCGAGCATTACGGTGATGCACAGGCCTTATGATATCACAAGCACTATCGATTGTTTGCTCTGTTAGGCGATTATGATGACTATAATCTGTCCTTAAATCGCGATACGCAGATACTACAGTACTGCTATTTATGTATTAAGATAACAATCTTTATGCATTGATATTAGTGGTTGAACGATCCATATTGTAAAATGGCACAGTAAGGACCAACTATCTGTCACTATGGATGACAGATGGATTTGACAGATGCCATATGGCAGGGATGTCAAATGAATAACCATTTATAACCGTTTACCTTGATTTTGTTGTTCGCTGAATGAGCTGAACGATCAATATTTTATACAACTTTGGAAATTCCCTCTTGAAACTTGTGAAATCCTTGCTAAACATTGTCATGCAATGGTACCTCCAAGTTTTGTTCATTTTATCGTTGCTAAATCAGAAGAATTGTAGCCGTTAAAATATTTGTGAAATAGTTTTCATGTAATCGACCTCTGGAAAATAGTTACTGACACCTCTATAACACGATAATGGATGTTTGTGATGCATTTCACATAGAAGATCGTATCTTAAAAGTTGTACCAAGTGACAGATCTCGATTGTATTACAATTTTTATTGCCAGAACAATCGCATTACAAAGATCTTTAACGTGATACGCTCATGTAATTCATACCTCTGGGGTAGTTTATAACCATCCAAGCAACTCGTACCAATAGCAGTGTTAAATTTTGAATCGTGCAGTCATGATATTTAATTCGCTCTCCATTGTCGTATCCTTGGCAATTCCAATACTGATTTACGTAAGAAATTCTAAAGGAAACTTAAAAAAAAAAAACCCTACAGCCTCCTTCTTTAGTCCTACAAATACATTGTAGACTTTGACGATGATGATATAATGACGCCTTGTGAGGGTGAATCGGATAACTACATTACATCATGGTGCAATTTAAATCTGACTTTTACGGTAATCGGCGACGATGAAATCATAGTTGGTTGCTACTTGGAATCAATTATCAGTTTTGAGCCAAATGATACGATATACGTCGGTTTCTCCTCCACGAAAAAGTTATTCTACAGCATGACAACGGTCGGCCTCACATTGCCAAACCCGTTAAAACCTACCTGGAAACGCTTAAATGGGAAGTCCTATCCCACCCGCCATATTCCCCAGATATTGCGCCAACCAATTATTACTATTGGCTGATCAGCAGTTCCGCTCATATGAAGACATCAAAAAATAGCTTGATTCGTGGATAGCCTCAAAAGATGAACACTTTTAGCATAACGGTATTCGAGCTCTGCCAGAAAGATGGGAAAAAGTTGCAGCTAGCGATGGGCAATACTTTGAATGATTCATTTGTAACCATTTTTTCACAATAAATTTGCATTTTCATCAAAAAGAACTTAGGTGCGCACCTAATATATAAATTATTGTCAGTCTGGTAGGCGGTCATAGGCCAAACCACAGTAGATTTAGAATATTTCGTAAAGAAATGTAATGAAATGATGCAATTCCACAACCCATGCCATCGGTTATTGGTCTTGGAAAGGTACTGTCCTTGAGAGTCCCCAGCAATACGTGAACTGCTTCCGCAAGAGATCTGTCAGGAACAAAATCCCGCCTCGCTAGTTCATGTGCGGATGACATGCTGCAGAATGTGATTGAAAGTGCACTCGTTTGTATCAGTACTAGAGGTGGGCATTGAACACATAATGTATTTATAACAAAACCCAAAGATTCCAATTTCAAATCGGCCGGAGTCCGAAGGAATACCCTGTATTAACTTTGAATTAGAAAATTGTTCAATGCACTGGCTAAGAATATTTCTCTATTTTAAGCTGAAGTTTTAAAAACTCAATAAATAAATCTACGAGTATGTAACAAAGAAAATAGTTTGTTTTTGGTACTAAGTGGAGTTTTGCACTACTCAAGATAAGATAACAAATCGTGCCTATAAAGTAGACTTTGACGGGACTAATGTCCAAAGTACAGAGCACAACAAAAGTCGATACGAATTTAATTACATTGTAATTCCTGGTTTCGCAGACAACTTAGTGTTGACTTGTGAATTTCTGTCTCTTAATTAGCCCTAAGACTTTAATCAGAATGAAATTAAAAACGAATAAATTCGAATAAACATGCCCCTGCCCACAAAAGTTGAAACGAGATAGAGAACCAGAAAGCTGAAAACCATTCAAGGATTTCCTCTCAGTTTTTCATTACTCCAAAATGTAATTTTTTTGTTTTGTTGCTAATGATTATTTTTCCTCTGGCCAAGGACACAAAAAAAAAACCCCCAAGCAACCTACGACAACTTAGATATAAAAAAGTACATTAAATGAAAACCCGTTACTACGTGGGAGCTCTCACCCCCTTCTAACCAAAGACAACCATCATCATCAGCGCAGTGATGATGATGGTTCGCCCCCAGGGCTAGCTGCATCTTAAGAAGAAAATACAGAGAATGCTAGTAAAGATAAAACTTTGAATCCTTGCCTGAAGCTAACCCAGCAACACTGCACATCGCGCAGGATAATAGTATCCTTAATGAAGCCGCGAGATAAAAAAACAACAACAGAAAAATAATTGCAAAGGAGTTGAATAAAGTGGACACAACGCGCGTTAATGGTGCATGCCCTTATCCTGGCGACACTGCTACAATGCTTAATTATGCTCCCAGGTCTGAAAAGGACGGTGACAAGGTAACGTTGCCTCCAATCCACCACGCTAAAGAAACCTAACTCCAAGTGACACCATCCTCTATTCACCTTTGGGACTTTTTCCAGAAAGGTTAACAAAGAAAAAATAATTAAATAGTTAAACAAGAGTTTAACTTTAACTAACTGCTCGCTGCAAGTGAAGCAATTAACAATCACTTTTGCGAAGACCAGTTAAAAGTTTTGTGCATCGACCAACGACGAGATCTATATAATCCTGTTTGTCGTCAGGAAGTCACTTTCTTGACACTCATGACATTTCCCCTGCACCTGTCTGGCTTTGCATTTGTGCAGGATTAGGCAAGCTTCGATGCGTATTTGTTTGGAGCTCTTCTAGGAAATCAAAGGACAGTGGCAGTTGACATCGAATCACAAAAGTTGAAGTGATTCTGAGAAATAAATCTAATTAAGGTCACCTGAGTGTAGATACTCGGGGCACGGCTCCTTTATGTGTTCGTGCAACATTCATCCCCTATCGGATGACACTCTGAATCGGATTATCGGATTCCTATTCCTCATAAGGAAAAAGGGAATGTTTTTCCGAAGACTAATTGTGAGGAAACCTTTGAAATGAAATGTGATGGTGGACTACGACTTGGGGGTACACAGAGGCACATATTGAAGTTCGATTTCTCTTTGTGCAGATTGTCAAACACAATCTCTGTGTGTGTTGGTAGACTTTGGGAATTAATTGATTTGGTTATGTTTCAGTGACCTTTGCAAAGCTGATTAATTAACTGAATTTGCGGAAGGGGACTTGGATTTCCTATAAATAGAAGCGTTGTGGTTGCTTGGAGCACGTTTTGTGGAAGATTTGTTGGGAAATCACCAGAAGGTGTGTTTGAAACTAATGAAATGGAATACAAAACTCTTGTATTTCTCTCCAAGGACACTCATATTCAACATGAAATTAATTTTTTTTCGAGGTTAGGTGAGAACTATGCGGACCATCGTACTTGTAGTGTGAGATTCTTTCTTCCCTTCAACCGAAATTAGTGCTACAACTAAATAAAACTTATCTAGTACTTTACATTTCATATTTTCCAAGTTTTGCAGGTGAATTTTCAACGTAAGTGCCTGCTGTTCCACAGTTGCTCCTTACTTAGCTAAATCGGACGGTTTTGTCCTTTGTCGTCGAAGAACTATATTTCTATTCTCCAAAATCTAAAGGAGAGCATGGATGGCCACTGAAATACTGTGAAAAATATTTCTGCAACTGGGGCACGCATCTAAATCGGTGAAAGGCAGAAAAGCCACAGTGCATGGTTATCTGCAGACATCTAGATAAGCGTACAGCAGTCAAGGCTCCGATTGCGGAGGCCTCAGCAGTAGAACCCCAATACCGCGTGAAAAAGAGGAACTGCAGTGTAGTGTGATTCGTGACAACACTATGTTGACCCACTTGCCTTAAGGTCTAAGGAAGCTGCAAGCAAGTGTGACAGTAGGACTATCTGTAACATCATCAAGGAGCACATTGGTTGTAGGAACTCCAAACACTATCCAGTTAAGAGTTTAGATGGTAACCTTCTGTTTTCGAATGAGGATCAGCTCACTAGATGGAGAGATCATTTCGCTGCAATCCTTAACCACTTAGACGATTGTGATATGATCTCGAACCTTAATGAGTCTTCCGAAGCAAAAAATTCCCGAATTCGCACCGGACCTCCCAGTAAAACCGAAATAACAGCAGCAATCAAGTACCTCAAGAAAAACAAAGCTGTGGGTATTGATGGCATCCCTGCCGAACTATTCCAAGTGGCGCCAAACACCGGCTGAATTGCTACACCCGCTAATGCGGAGAGCATGGGAAATGAGCAATTCCCGCAGAAGTGGAAAGAGTGCTGATCATCAAGTTAGAAACGGGAGAGGAATATGCCTTCTCCCGACCGTAACTAAGATAATAGCTAGAATCATATTAGAACGGATTATTAAATATTTAAGTTCAACTTTTGAAGGCGAAAATGCCTTTCGTGCTGAATCCTAGACCACATCATAATAGAGCAATGTGTCGAGTACAGGTCTCCGCTACATCTACTCTTCATCGACTTCAAGAAGGGTTTCGACAGCTTGAATCTAGACGGTATCGGGTTGGGACAGAAAAACTCATAGCTATTATCAAGGCTACATACGAAGGTAGTAAGTGTCACGTCTTACACAATGGTTCGAATATGCTGACTATGTTTGTCACATCAGATAATGAACCTTCATCTGATCTCCCAAAATCTAGAAGCTGAGGCAAACAATGTGGAGCGTATTCGAGGCGTTTAAGGTAAGACAAAACAAAAGCGCTCAACTGAACATTGCTGAACAGGAAGTTCAATGAAAGTAGATAAGTTTCCATATCTAGAAAGTGTGGTCTCGGCTAACTGCGGGGGCACCGAACTGGATGTGTGCAGCAGAATCGGGAAGGCAAAAACTGTATTGGAAATGCTATCCAAAGTCTAGAGAAGCAATATTCTCAGCACAAGAACCGAGCTGTGAATGTTCCGCTTCAACGTAGAATTGATACTGCCATCAGGTGGATACCATTAACACACACAAGTTGCAGACCTTTGTAAAGATGTCTAAGAATCATCTTGAGGAAAAAAAATGTTATCGAAATTCCGGCTCAGTTGTAAATACGCAACGTGAATTTCGTCGTGAGGTCGGTCGTCATCATGGCTTCAGTGCGCAGGCAATTCGTCGAACCGTGGAAAAGTTTGAGCGTGAGTACACTCTTTTGGACCTTAAGCCACCAACCAGATAGAGATCGGTGCGAAGTGAAGAAAACCTAGTCTCCGTAGCGGCCAATATAGAAGAAGACTCAGAAATGTCGATTCCGAGCCGCCAGAGAGTCAACCAGGCTTATTTTGCGGTTGGATTTGGGCCTACATCCATATAAGATTGTGCTGACGCAAGAATTGTAGCCAGACGACCATAGACACGCCGTGAGTTCGCTATTTGGGCGATGGAAATGATCCGGATTTTGGCCAAAAAATAATCTTCTCAGACGTGGAGTTAGAGTAGTGACGACAGGTATTACCTGAATGAAAAGTTGTCTTATCAAGAAGCGTAGAAATTGAACCTGAATCCAAAAATCTTGAAGTTCTGATCACAGCGATCCTCAACCTGAGTAAACATCGTGGAAATAGCTGTCAGAAGCTTAGCGATCAATTTGCTCTATCTGGGGTCAGCTTAAGTACGCGAAAATTCTCTAATATTTGGAAATTCAAATATAGACGCTTCCAGTATTTATTCAATTCAGCAGCAGAGATTAGTTTTCCGATTGAAAAGCGCGGACGTTATAGCCTTAGTTTTGACACCGATATAAGGTCACCACACTGGCTGTTGACAACATGCCCACCTGGCTATCAACGTACCCTAGAATGGTCTTCTCCCGATAATACTGATGATGTTTATGGCCTTAGAGATGGTTGTGATTGAAGTACGCTGCAATCATTATCCATGTTGGAGGAGCAAATGATTTCTAAGGTTCAGAAAAGAGGCCTACTCACATCTTGGATTCATCAGGATAGAAAGTTGTGTTGTCAGGAATTGTAGTAAAAACAGATTAGTATCATCTCGGCTTTTGTCAACTTGAACTAAGTACTGAGTACCACAGACCTGATTATTAGTGGAGGGTTGGAAGAACTTTAATCTAAAATGTTGCACACTTCTGGTGTTAACCGATTTTTAAGCACGTTTTTCAGTCTAGTTTTCCCCTGGAATTTGAGAACCTAGATTGAATCAAGAGATGGGAAATCTTTTTCGTTTATCTCGGGCTTTGAGGCAGCTATTTTATTGCGATTCAGTTCGCACACAGTTCCTTTGAATATGCACTGGAATTCCTTCTTTATCATTGCAGAATCTGCATATTCCATCTTTATCCAGATTTAATTTCCTGAGGTGTTTCCGAAGCTTAGATAAAGTGTCCTGTGAAGGTTTTTGATCTTTTTATTCGAAGTTGGTCTCATTTATTTTTTTCTCTTTCTATAGCTCTTCTTGAATGAGTGTCCACACATCCCGGGCAAAGGTTCTAGCACAACAAACATAACCGCTACCCGCTACCGCCATATTTCATCATCCCTGCATTACGAATGTATGGCAAAGTGTCTCCTGGAACTTGTCCTTAGTCATAAGCACAATATGTTCAGAAGAGACTTTATACAGTAAACCTTGTAGAAAATATAATTCAGGACTATATACTGAATAACTTCAGCGTCAACTGGTCTGATGAGAATGTCGACAAGACGACGGCTTAAAAATACGAAAAATAACTTCATTCCTCACTTCTAGGACTAGACGCTGTCGGAGGCCTCTAGATACTCATCTCAACCAAACAACTTTGAGATAAATTTCAAAAATCCAAGAGACCTATTTCAAGGCAAATACCAAAAACAACACAAAGCAACTTTAATATTTATGAAGACATTTCCAAACCCAAGAATGTGTGGATACTTTCCTGTCACATTTCCATCCCAAGAAACTGTCACAAATTTTATTTTTATTATCCTCTCGTCCTTAAGAAAAGATGACAACATTTTAATCTCTCATCTATATCCCCTTAAAATTTACAGCGCGCCCCATACAAATCACAGCCTGCATAAGTGTGCGGGGTGGCACATTCCAGGAGAATAAAATTAAAATATCCCACAACATGTCCGAAGGGATTCTTTTGCTTCAAAATGTATACACTTCCTGACGATTCATAATTTCTCAGAATTCCCAAGAGATTCTCATCTTCGAGATCACATTTTTGCCTGGAGCTGATTTTCTTTTCTCTTTCTTTATGGTTCACTGTATCCAGCATGTATCTAGAACACTTTGTGGTGTCATGATGAAGAAAATTTAAAGTTCTTCTTTTTCGCTCCTCCCAACGGGGTACCAGAATGATAAGTTCTCATGTGAAACTTATGTTATCCTTTATTGCATTCTCACGAAAGGAGTAGGTACTACTTAGTAGATGTACCACTGAGTAAATCCTGATAGCATCCATCACAGAGAGGGCCCGAGAGTGTAGGGAAAATTCTTTAGCGAATTTTCCACAAATGAGAGGAAATTAAGGAAATCTTAAAATTAGCAAAGCTGCGGCAACAAGGACGACAACAAGATAAGGACACGTATAAAAGTTTTCTCAAAAAAGGAAAGAAAAACTTTATCGTCTCCATCGGCAGCGGTCTTAATGCGATAAACTGTTTGACGGAATGCACCTACACATGACGATGCCAGGAGGTGTTTTTATGATCCTCTCCTAATTAGGGAAATCTTTTTCCAAGAGGAGGGATAAAAATAAATAGCTTCCGCAGGGAATTTGAAACCACAGAAGCGGAATGGTAAGTTTATTACAACTGTGTGTAGAGTTTGTGGTGAAAATGTGCTTTTTTCCTTTTTCCGTCGACTATCACCCTGTACTGGAGGAATGATAAGAGGATTTATTTCCGAAGGGATGACATTGCAGTGCTCTCTGTTTTGTGCTATTTGATTGCCAGTGTAACGTTAACTTAATCAGCAATGTAACAACGGGTTTCTGATTTATTATTATTACGAAACAACTTTTAATTGGTGTTGCAACTACGTTAAATATTTGCAGAACAATAGATGTACTTGGAGTTTTTAATAATTGTTTTGGGTTTTATAGCAGGAGGGAAACACAATGTAGTGCAGTTACTTAATTCCTCTAGGAGTTTCGGAACTCTCGAATGGTTTTCAAATGCTTGTTGAAGACAAACAAAATTGAGGAAATATAAAAGTTTCAAAGTTAGCCAGTCAGCAATCAATTCCGTTGTTTGGAACAAACTCAAAGGTACATGCCAAAAACAAACTTTCGTCCAATCAGTCTTAATCAATACCTTCACAAAAATTGCTGACTATTCCATCATGTAATGAAAACAAGATTCGTTGGACTCCATTCGTCACAATGGATTGCAAGAGACTAACAATTAACGCAAGCGAGTACCAACCACGAGTCACTAAGAATCAGTTGTAGGGGAATACCAATTTCTTGTGACTACTTGAGACAAGAGACTACCAACTAGTCAGAAACGAGTACTTGTCGCGAAAAAAGGCTGCACGGAGATAAGGCAGTATCAATTACGAATTACTATATCCAGTGATAAGGGAGCAACATTCATGACTACCTTAGTTGGGAGACGAGTGACTACTATCACGAATGACTACCGATTAATCATCAGTGAATATCAGCAACAAGTCAATAATACTGAAGTCTAGATATGACTACAAACGAAGCAAGCTAATCTCCATTGCATTGCTGCTGGTACTGCTTGTGCTTTCCCTGTTATGAATAATTAAAATCACCGTATCGTATTTGGGATGGCAAGCGACTAGTAATGGGCCTGATAGAAGCGGCATTGGCAAATGAATGCTGGTTCGTTAAGCAAACAAGATGATGCCTCTGTAGACGAACACCTACGATGGTACCAGAAAAGCTCAAGGAGTCAATTGTTCGACCTATATACTCTCGTCCAATTGCGTTCTTGCCAGCTATCGAAAAGATTATGGAACAAATCATGTCAAACAGAATATGGGACTTCATTCACAAATATGACATAGAAAGGAAACATCAGTACGGATTCCAAAACGGAAGAAACACTAATCAGCTTCTTGGAGATTTCGCTAATCTGATCAACACCAGTCTGGGCAAACGTTAGCATGCCTTAGTTCTCTTTCTGGACTTCAGTAAAACGTTTGATACCCTCGACCAAAATAAATTAATCGACGCTGTTCAAAGAGTGGGAATTAGAGAAAAGTTGGCATACTGGGTTACAGACTACATGGTAGAGAAGACCTTTCGGGTGAAAGTAAGAAATTGCTGTAGCATGTTTTACATAGTGCAATACGGAGTTCCGCAAGGTAGTAGACAGAGACCTCTACTTTTCGTTTTATTTAAGAACGAAATACTAAAATGCTTCACAAAAAGTCAAACATTTGCATACGCAGATGCAAATCCATCGCCATCGTTGTATGTCATCAATTTTTAGAAGAAGCAGTACAGATTATGCAAGCCGAGTTCGAGACAGTAGGGAAATGGTACCACGATAATGGGCTGATAGTCAATGCGTCGAAAACCAAAATAATGCACACCCGGAGCCCGAATTACCGAACATCGCAAATAACAATCAGAATGTTCCAATTCGTCCGACTACGAAGCTATCGAGGTAGTTGATACGTACAAGTATCTAGGGATCACTATTGATCGTCATTTTCTTTGGGAGGCTCACATCAATGATCTGCGAAATAAAAGGAAGGGGTCACTATTTGCACTGACCTCATAATAAACTCATTCTGCCTTACATCATTTCAGACTTAACACATATCATAAACTACTGTATCACAACGTCAACTTGTAGAAAATTACTAGAGTAATGCCTGTTGCTAAAAGGTGACTCCATTTCCCGCTGCTGATTTCAGACCCATTGGCATTTTACCATGCTTTTCGAACGTATTTAAAAGAACAACACAGACTAATAAACACTAATCTCTTCATCTCTGACGAGTACTGTATGCTGGACAATCTGGTTTTAGAACAAATCATAGTTGTTCCACAGCTATGGTCATCATATTGGAAGATATAAAACAGGACACTTATAGAGGATATATTCTTTGTCTGTTCGATTTTTCAAAAGCTTGTGATAAGGTAAATCACAAAATCCTTTGCTGGAAACTGAGAAAATTGTTTAGGTTCGGTGATGATGTAGGCTTATTGAAAGTTTTCTCTGCGATGAATTTCAGAGAGTTGTGACTTGCGATTCTTCTTCAGCACTTCTTGCTGTGAAACATGGCGTACCTCAGGGATCTATTTTGGGTCCAATTCTGTTTTGCATGTTTATAACTGACTTTTCATCAGTTAATAATATACTCGTAACTGAGCTTATTACTCATATTAACAAAGATTTATCTGGTATACATAACTAGTCTGTTACTAATGTACTATTTTTAAATCCGACTAAGTCCCATTTCATTCCAATATTGAATAAAATGTTCGACTTTAGCCTGATGTGCTGCTCTCTGGAAATAAACTTAAGGTTGAATTGACTATTTATTTCATAAAAACAAATGTGTTGTTAATAAGTTTTAGGTCTCCATGGTTTGGCCTACTGCTGTCTACCAAATTGACATAATAATACATTTTCTCTCCCGGCCGTAGGCAAGGTAATAGCTACAATAATATAAAAACGGATTGCATAACTTTTAGATTCAACTCTCGAGGTCGAACAGGCAGGCTTTCGCGCATCGACCACATAAATACCTTACAGATCATAATGCAATGCGTCCAGTATAGGTCTCTGCCAGATCTACAGTTTATCGACTTCGAGAAGTCCATCGACAGCTTGAATCGAGATGTTATCTGATTGGCCTTGCGCAGGAGAAGCATCCCAGAAAACTCATAGCTGCCATTAAGGCTAAATACGAGGGTGGTACGTCTCACGCTTTACATAATGATAATGTGTCGGAGGATTTTGATGTCCAAAGTGGATTACGTGAGGAGTTCATACTGTTACCGCTCTTGTTCTTGGTGGTCATCAGTGATGCAATGCGCGCAGCATTCACAGAAGGTAACCATGGAATTCCATGGAGTATACCTTAAAAATTTCGACTGCGCTTATGATGTTTTCCTAATTTCACATCGAATAATGGACATTCATTTGATGACCCAAAATATCAGAAGCTGAGGCAAACAAAGTAGGACTTAAAATAAACACAGCCAAAACAAAAGCTCTAAGAACACACGTCCAGCTCAACATTACCGGACAGGTAGTCGAGAAAGTAGACAACCAGGAAATGTGGCACCGAACTAGATAAGCAGAATTTTGAAGGCAAAAGTGCTTTACGAATGTTATCCAAAGTCTAAAGAAGCAACATTCTCAGCACAAAAATTAAGCTACAACTGTTCCGCTCAAAAACACTTGGAAAGTGGATAAAGATATCTAAAAATCACCTTCAGGGTTTTTTCGGCCAATCGTACCTCCAACGAGCAATTTTATTAGAGAAAGGGATTTGTTGACGCCCTTAACATGCTTGCCTTACAGATGCACGTCAAAATTGAGTTGGGCATTTTGGGAATCGTTTTAGCTGTTTTTTTTTAAAACTTCTTTCAAAAAAAAAAAAAAAAAAATTGCTACAAATTCGAGGAGAGGCTGATAAGTTTGTGGCCTAAAGCGTTAAGTGAAAGAAGAGATTTGATTAAAAAAATTTTACTTCCCAATATAGCTCCCTCGAGTGAAATGTATTTCTCACATCGGGCATTCATCGTAGTTAAATTTGGCAGGTAATCAATCAGCAAAATACCTTTGCTGTCCCAAAAATCAGTGGCCATAAGCTTTGAAGCAGACTTTTCCCGGAGTCGAACAGAATCCCTAGAAACATAATCCTGAAAGCCCCAATTCCGAAAATCCAAAATTTTTAATTTTATATAATTTTGCGGGTTCTCGTTTTTCGAATTTTTTTCGGGATTTTCGGGATTTCGGGTTTTGGGGATTTTGAGTTTTACGGATTTTGGTTTTTGGGATTGTGAGCGCCGCAGTTAGTGCTATCACTAATGAGAAGATGCCTCGTTGTTGAGTATATCAAGCCGCAAACTTATGCCCCTCGTATGTGGCAAGTCACCAAGTTCACGAGATACATTTCCATCGCAAGTAGCCAGACCTACTCTTCCCATACAACCCACCACACCTATAAAACCCAATCCCCCATGATTCCCATACTTTCAAAGTCACTACCTCAGCCCCTTAAAGACATTCCAACTTTAATCCAAAGTGTGAATAGGTCAGAAAATAATTATTTCCCCCAACGTTCTCCCCCACACAGAAAGAATGATAGCAATAAAAAAATGTTACGTATACGCCCGAGTATCCCCTTTGTAGCACTTCAAATTCCTACTGCGCGCCGCCCCAAGGCTATTGACCAAAGAACGAACAGTAATTAAAATAAACATTTGATCTTGCCTGTTCCTACATTCCCTGGGCTTAGTTTTATGTGTCTTATTGAATTGTTCTCGCCTCTGTTTATGACCTCACCCACCCATCTTCCTAAATTATTCACTCAACATTAAAACAAAAAACAAACATCACAACACAAATCAGTAAATCCTGTAATAGCTATTTAACTTCCGGTCGATTATTTCCACAAGATCCTTTCTGTTCTGTAATAGCTTCTCTTGGAGAGATATACTCATTTGACCCTTCGTCAGAATGAAACTTCATCCCTCCCTCTAATTATGTTATTCATTGCAAGGATACGCGCGCTGTCTAACCCTCCGTAAAGCATCAGTTAATTAGATTTGTTTTTATTGACAACTTTGCCATCCATTCAGTCTGAGGGAAAAGTCAACGCATAGAGTCGATTATTATAAAAGAGCTCCTGAATCATGAATCCTGAGTTCTGAATCCTGAATCCTCTCAAAGCTGTTTGCTTTGCTTTTGCACGCGACGCATAGACAAAGAAAAAACGAAACTCTCATAGAGATAATCACATTTCCATTTGATTTAACGATGGAAACTGCTAATTGGATGCTGCAGAAGCCGTGGGGCGGAGACTTGATCTCCTCTACAAGGATAATTATGACACCGAAGCTGTGTGCATTGATGTGTCACGTACGGTTTGGGTCATCATTCTGACTGACAATGATGACGATGACGACGACGACGACGACGTGTGTGCCTGACAATAATGAACAATTTTTCTTTCAAATGCATGTCCTTTGTTAGATTAAACTAATTTTCTTCTTTCTTCTTCTTTTCTTTGCAGGATAATGGATAAATGAATGCGGCGGATCACTCTAATCCACTTAAGTAGCCATACATAGAACATTCATCTAATCAAGTCTATCAGAGCACTCACCTCAAAGGATGTGGGTGACAACACCAAACAAACGAAATTGAATTTCACCCGCGCCCCCTCTCTTAATCAGAATCCTTCTCGATTCAGTGTTTATTTTGTGTACATTCTGTGAGTGTGCTTCGTGTTTTCTCTGTCAATCAGTGTGTGCGTGTGTGTGTCTGTTACATTTTGCTGGCCCAGCAAACGAAATCTAAATGAGTGAACGACACTCGAATTTAAAATGTCGGACGTTGAACAGGTTTCCGGCGAAAACGAAATCGAAATCGGGACCGGCGCCAGTAAGACCTGTATCACACCTGTGAAGCAACATCAACATCAGTTACAACCACACCACCATCACCATCATCATCATCAGCATCAACATCATCATCAGCAGCAGCAATATCGACAGCAAAATCAACAACAACAACTCTCGTCAACTTTGACGATAGAAGAAGGAACTGTGGATCGTGCCGACCTCATCGAAACACGACACTCACCAGGACTCAGTTGCTTTAGTAAAACGTTAAAGGTGTTGTTCTCGACACCTGGTTTAGTGGTGCTTGTCGTTGTGTACTCAGTGATGGGTGCGTTAATTTTCCCAATGCTTGAGGCGCCACAGGATATTAGGAAGAATGTGGCAATTGCGAAAAGTCGAGAGGATTGTTTGAAAGAGCTCTGGATAATAACAGGTAGGTGGTAGTAGTAGTAGCATTCGAATAAAATGAACACTTAGAGTAAGCAGAGCGTAAGAATATACATCCTATGGGAAATGGAATCTGTCAGGGTGAAACCAGAGGAAATTAAATAAAGGAAATAGGAGGCTTATTGACTGTCTCAAGTGGTCAATGGGATGGCATTTTCAAATTGAAATTGGGTTGGAGTTTGAGATGTCCTTAGAATTCAAGGGACTTTGAGAGTAGGTTTTATTATCGAGTAAGCAAGAAGATGCTTTCGTCAATTCAAATAGTTAAAGTTGGTTTGTTGGTAGTTTCGTCTTAGTTTGAGGAACAGAACAATTTCACTTCAAATCCTTATAATGCGAAAGAGGATACATTTTATACTGAATGTCCTTGAATTTAGTTTGCTTTGGCACGTCATTTGACGTAAGAAGGTTTGCTGATCACGTTCCTGATGTACCATTAAAATATATGGATAGCCACTATCATCTCTAAATTAGAAATCCCTAGAGCTTGCTGGTTTATAAACATTTACATTCAATCCTTTTAAATTGCCATCAAGTAGGTTGACAGTATTGAACAAATGACATTTTAGGCTCAAATTGTTAGAAAAGTTCCTTAAAGATCACGAAAGACACTGGTGAAACTTTCTGTTTGGAAATTAAATGATGCCCAACGTTGCAAACCAAAAGTTTACAGACATGAGAAGTGCAGAAACTTTGGACTTGCAGCAAAGTGTAATAAGTCTAACCAAGTGCAGGATGTTTTGCTGGCACTGGGGTAGATTTTAAATTGGCGCCATCTCTCAGATATAATTTTATTATTTGAAAGTTGGCAGTAGTGTTCAGCTGTCAATTCACATGGTTTAGTGATTAAAACATTTTATCAAAATGGTTCATCAATTATTGAAACGTGATTTTTTTGGCCGATGTCAAAAAATTATTCACAATTTCGAGATCTTTTACACGGTAAGTGATTTACCGAAGCTTGGACAACGTCGTACAATGCGTATACAGCAAAACTTTGATGCAGTGCGGTACAATGTGAGTAAAAGTACGGAAACTTAGATTCATCGTCATACTCAAGAGATTGATACTGCCTCCGTGTATGTTTTCAATTTTTAACGATTTTAAAAATTGAGATCAACTATGCAACAACGAGTTTGCAGCAAATTTTGTTTTAAAAACTGATTCAATAGTGCGAAGGTTGGGGAAGTCGGTAATGATACTATATCCAAAACACACGTCTATGCGTGGCACAAACGCTTCAAAAGTGGTCGTGAGTCCATCGAGGATGACGAACGCAGTGGTAGGCCGTCGACATCGAAAACCGGCGAAAACATCAACAAAATCAAAGAAATGTTGACCGAAAACCGCAAATTGACCATCAGAGAACTGCCAGATAACTTGAACCTTGCTCGTGGATCCGTTTAATACATTTTGGATTTGGGCTTCAGACGTGTCGTTGCAAAGCTGGTGCCGAAAGACCGGAATTTTATGCAACAAAAGGACCACATTGACATTGCGAAAGACATGATTTTAGCGGCTGAATTGAACCAAACATTCATCAAACGCATAATTACTGGAGACAAGACGTGTGTTTATGAGTGCAAAATGCAATTCAAGCATCAGGTGACTCACATGACCTATCGGGTGTAATTCGATAGATGAACTATAGAAATGAGAGGTAAACTTTCTCTAAATCCACCCTGTGGTATTACAAAGCTGATAACTTTCCCAATGCTTTTCTCCGCAATTTCCTTAAGGTTATCAAAAAGAGATTTGCCTAGTGCAGCTTAGCAGTAGCTTTGTCTACGCATTTAACGACTGCAAGTATTGCGGTGTCATCTGCAAAAGTGCCTACCATGACATTGTTATTTAGAGGTATATCCCGTATAAAAACAGATCTGGTCTGAGAACACTACCTTGTGGGACACCTGCCGTTATTTCTTTCAATTCTGAGCACTTCTAGCAATTAAACGTAATGCACTCGAAAAAATTGGTCTGCTGCATAAGGTTTCAAGATTTCAGTATCTCATAGTATTGTCTAGGTAGGTCTCTATGCCACATTTTGTCAAAAGCTTGCGTTACGTACGGAATAATGCACAACATTCCTGTTTACGTTTGAGTGCTTTCTCTATCACGTAGGTAATACGGTGCACTTCACCCAAATTAATGGTTCACCAATAGTTTTGTTTAGTATTTTGAGGGGTAATTTTTTCAAAATTGTTGATAATATGCGGGGAGTAACGACATTGGCTTATAGGAAGTATCTTCTATAGATGGCTTACCTTGTTTCGGCTTACGTCTACTTCAGTAATCTTCCAGTGACGAAGTACATTTATTAGTTTAAAATAGGGATTAACTAGAAGCTTTTGTTTTATTGTGGCTACGTCAATAGTAGGTAGTTCTTTAAAAAAAATATGCGCGGTAACAATTTAATATTTTAAGCCTGCATATGTTTCTTATTTCTCTTATAGTGACATAGGGTATTTCATCGTCATCTATTTTATCCACGAATTCTAAATTTCCATTCACTAAATCCGGTGAGAAAGGTTTAAAAATGCTCGACACCTGTTCTTTAAAAAAGATCAGCCATCTGCTTGGGTTTTCCGACCTATTTTCCATCGGGTGCCTTCAATGGTGGGTCTTGTATTTCAGAAAAAATAGTCAGTGCTTTTATCAGTCGTCAAATTACGTAGAAATCTTTTCATGGATGAAGCTTAAATGGATGGAAAGTGAAATATCAAATATATTAAATTTATAGTCCCCAACATATATGTAAAAAAAGCCATTCCTTGAATGAAAGCATCCTAACACTTTAACATCAAAATCCGAATAAGCACACTCAAATTGTTACAAAATATTATTTCAACCCAAGTGAGTCATTAATGCATGAATTGGCACACATGAGGACAGCCAGGGCCACTGTTCATAACAATGAATGCTGATGTTAATCACAGTTAATTAAGAACAGTCACGGATTTTTTTTTTAATTCTTTTTGCCGCTTTCCTGTTAAATGTTGGTCATCCGCACACAGCATTATTATTCCCCTTTTACTGTTGGGTTAAAAACTCCGCGCGTATATCTATAAGCATGTGTAAGTGGACGACTTACAATGGTAAACAATAAAAAAAAAAAAAAAACAAACAAACATGGGAAAACTGGGTTTGTGAACAAACCTCGACCCCAATGCCAACCCTGGTTAGTCATATTAAAAGCTTGCAGTTTTTTACCCAACCCCATCAGAGCGGCTCCTAATTGAGATATTAATTAATATTTTTTTTTATTACCATTTCATGGAAAATCGACGATGGGAGGAGTAGGTTTTCCACGCGAAATCACGTTAATACATACGTTTTTAGCCTGGTCAGCGAATACGGTAGTTTTATGGTCATAGGATGCAGGCACGCAGTTCGTGGTTTAGGTTTTCGTGTTAACAGGATTTGAGTTTTAAGAGTATGTTTACCTTTTGGCCGGTGCATTCACCGAGGCGTTGGGAATTGGTTTTATTGATTATTTATTACAAGGATAATGAATTTAAATAGATTTTGAATAACTCGTTTGTTTAGCTAATTAAATGATTTTGAATCTGGCCTGGGATTGGTTAGTTTCAAGTGACCTCAGAGCGGTTGTGGATTGTGTTAATAGTTTAAATTTTATTCCAACAGGATACGTACATTTATGAGTTCTCTAGAAAAAAGTATTTGCATCCATATTGGTTAGCTAAACCTCCTCCCCCACACTCAGGTCAGTATAGACCCATTGTGATACCTATCGGGGGGAAAGACTAAATGTACCTTGCCCGTGAGGTTCCTATAAAAGAGTATATGTCCATACTTACTGGTACGGTATAAACCATCCTGTGAATTTGATTCAAAATGCCATTCACCGGTTTACCAGTTAGTTCTTCTAGATCCTGGATGAAGTGTCATCCGAGGAATTTATGTCTTTGATGATAGAGACCTGGGCAGTGGCGAAGAAAGCGGGTTGTATTCTCGTAAACTGCTTCGTCACCGAAACTCCTGCATTCTTAGAGTATTCTTGTGTTATACATAGCTTACTGGCTGTGTCGTATATGAACCATAGCTTCCTAATAGTAACACAGGTGTTTAGAGAGGTCCACCTGTTGTTTGCGGCTGTTAGAGCTTTATTCCCTGCTTCGAAATTTAGTTTCAGACTGCTTAGGGCTTAATGCTGAACCTCTTTTTGCCAATTCGTCCGATTTCTCATTCCCTAGCATGCCTTCATGTCCAGGGACCCAGCAGAGTTTTACCTTGTGCTGTGTTCCAAGAACCTTAAGCTGTTCTCAAAAGCACTTCACAAGATTCGAATTTTTTTCTGTAGCAGTAATCGCTTTTATTGCTGCCTGGGTGTCGACGAAGGTGATATCATCTTGTAGTATTGCCCTCATCGCAAACTCATGGCTATTGTCACTGCTAGGACCTCCACCTGCACCTACACCTTTCCATATTGGATCCATTGGTGTATACTGTTGCAGATTCTGTATTAGGTAATATACCCTTCTTCCATTCATCCCTATTCGAGTATGTGCTTGAGAAAGGTGTAGTGTAATTAGTAGTAGATACATTGCCTAAATATTTTCATTGGATCGTAGTATGACCCATTGTATTTGGTCTCCAACTTACTGATTTTTATTCCTTTTTTGTCTTTAAGCGGAGGGGGAACCTTGCATAGGCACCGCACTCCGGGCAGATTCTTACTAACAAAACCTTACCTCCACTAGCTCAGGTCCTCGACCCGCGGAACCTCCATCAGGTATTACTTCACGGGGTGGGTATATCAGTTTATACGGCAATCCTTGCCTGCATTTCCAGCATTCTTCTCTGGCTTTCTACCTGTCTGATCTCGGTTTGTACTCGGGTTAATAATGTGCTAACCCCGACCCTACTGCTCTCCGATTTTAGCATCTCTGCTTTTATATTTGGAGCATTAAATGTTTTATTTATTTCACTCTCCAATATTCGACTTTACTCAAGGAACTTTGTGCAATTAAAAACTACATTTTCCGGGTCTTCTTCGCATCCAGGACCTGCTAATAAGTACTGCACGCGTTTTGTGTTCTGCTAAAGTTAAACTCTTTGACTCCATTCATTGTTTGACAGATGCGATGGTCTCGTTAGCATTTAACTGTAGCTTGTCTAAGTGTTTCGCCGTAACCACTATAGCTATGTCGTCGGCAAAGCATATGATTTGTACTCCGTCGGGGATTCGTAGTCTCAATACACCATCGTGCATTATATTCCATAGAACCGGTCCGAGGACGGAGCCATGTGGAACGCCAGAGGTTATGAAGTATTCCTCTGTCCCTATTTCTGTTTGTATAGCAGCAATCTTTGGTGGAAATAGTTATCTACTATTCGCAAGATATATCCCGGGATATTCATATTTCTATACCCCTGTGTCAATTTTTAATCTATGTTCACGGGAAGAACCCTATAGGTTTTGCTGGCCAGTGAGTCGGTCAGTTAGTCAGTCCTAAAAGAAGGGTTTTTTGAAGTCTTGTATCTCGGCAATCACTTAAGCTTGAAACTTTAAGTCATCCAAATACGGTGTACAAATTTTGTGTACCTATCTTAATTGGGAGCCGAGTTAGAGGAGGGGTAATGCTCACCTTGATGGTGGTGTCTATGATCAGGCTCCTAAATCGATTTAAATACGAGTACGTGGTCCTATCTCAGGCCAATTTAGCCCCTGAACGTCATCTAGTGGTTAACGAGGGCAAAGCCAAGTATATTCTGATATAGAAGGGACACCTAACATCGACGAACCGGGCAGAACGTCACAATAGACAGCTATAACTTTACGGTAGTAAGGGACTCGACATCACATCAGAAAGCGAAGAGTTACACTTGCCAATCGCTCTTTTTTCGACCTCAGAAGGCAATTACTAGTAAGGCCTTGTCAAGACTCTATATAAGACCCTCATCATCCCAGTCTTGCTCTATGGCGCAGTAGCATGGACGTTAGAAAAGGCGGATAAAGACATTCTTGGTCATTCTTCTAGTGATCTTCGGTTCTCATTCCCATTCCGTTCTGTTTGCGTTGACGGGCTTTGGAGGAGGAGATTTAACAGCAAACTCTACAAGCTAAACACCGACATCAACCTGGTCAGAAAAGTTCTCATCAGTCGTCTAAGATGGCTAGAGCATGTAGAGCGAATGGATATCAACGAGTTTTCGAATCTAATCCATAGGGACAACACAATAAAGGAAGACCTCGCCTTAGGAGGCGCACGCAAGTGAACGGAGACCTTAACCAACTTGAAGTGCGCAACTGGAGGCAGTTAGCCAAAAACCCCCCTTACCGGAGAGGCATATTGGTACCCAGGTCCACCCCGGACTATAGCGCCATAAGTAAGTCATCTTTGAAAACAAATGACGTTTTCGTGGGGCATCCTATTATTTTTTTTTGATGAACCAGAAGGCAGACATTAAAAGCATACCCCCAAGCCATTATAATCACCAGTAGCCCACACAGTCATTTCACCGTCGAAGCAACTTTTTCGCCCACCGTTCTTAATCCAACTTTATTGCCTCTTAATTTGTCTCCATTTCTACTGCCATATACAGGCGGTATGAAGCATGCATAATCAAACTTCAAGCTGAGGGAGCTCCTCCAGGGAGCACTTCAATAAAAAGCACATCACAGATTAACAGCTCCTTCGACAGCTCCTTGCATCAGCATTAATAGCTCCCACAATGGCTCAAGTTGCAACAAAGGCACACACATCATATGGCCCAGCCCATTTTTTGGTACTTATGCACGCCCAAAGATGCAGCAACCTACTCGTACATCACACCGCATCTACCTGCAATTAAAATCCACTTAACAATTTTTTATACCAGAGTGGGAGAGAGAAATCTGCTGAGTCTGCATGCATGCAAGGATACTTTTCGTCCTTTTTATCATGCGGCAGTTGTAATGAAAGGAAATCTGAGTACACCGCCACTAAAAGTATGTGAATGGGGCTCAAAGGGTTGAGCATGCACAAGAGAACCCGATGAATTGAATTTTATAGTAGGATGGGTATAGGAGTTACCTTCACCTATTTATTTTTTCGAAAATGTTTGTCATTTTGTTCAATTTAGATTAAATTGAATCGGGAAACTGGTGTACAAATTGCATGTAAATGGCGGTGGTAGAGAGGGCGTGCACGGAAGTTAAAGAGTTCAGTAATTTCCCATGGGATCGTTTGTTTGGTATCATTTTTTGTTCGTTCCTCTTCCTTCGTAAGAAAAGGGATTAAAATGCGGTGAAGTGTGATGGGGTGGAAAATTTCTCGACACGGAAATGATTTGTTTTATGTTTGGAGATTTTCCCTGTCGAAAATAAAGGGGGGAGGATTTCGAAGAGATTCTCATGAAGAACAGATCCCTTGGAGTATTTATATCGCAATTTTCAAAGTCTTATTGTATCCGTTTTTCGGGGCATGCTTGTGGATTCATTTTTTATGGGGCTATGCGTAAGGTAAGTTGGGAGGTATTTGCGCGAGAATTTACAAAGATTTACAGAGATTAAGGCAAGGTGAATGGATTGATGATATTGTTTTAAATTTGAATTTGTCAACAGTAGTCTTAGAGAGGCTTTAATAAAAGAGCTGAGTGCTGCTGGAATGTTATTAAAAAGTTAAAGGAGGAATGAATTATTCGCACTTGTGCTCGTCACTGCGAAAAAAGTGTCTTTCATTTCTTGTCGATAAAATTATACTCTTAAGTGCGAAGGCAATACTACTGATTTTTAATAAGCGACTTTAGACTGTCTGATATTTTCAAACGAAACAGTTCTTACAGAGCATCAACAACCTAATCTAAATAGAAAGTCCTGCTTGAGAAGATATGTACATCTATGAACATGGATTCTAACTATCAGCGGGATGGAGATATATAGGATCATCCAACAAGAGGTGTCATTTTAAATTTCGCGCCATTGTTGAACTGTTAACATTCCACTATCATTGCTATGACTTTTGATAAGTAAAAACTAGGAGGTTATTAAATATTTGTAGCTGGGTGAAAATCATCAAAAGACATAGACATTGTATGCTTTGTAGGTTTGTCTTACTTGTGCACCCCCAAAGCTGGAGATCATATGTCCATATTGGCTTTAATACTTGCTCGTAGAGCAGTAATTTCTTGTATATCGAGAGACAGGAATACCTTATTTACATTTCTTATGCTTTATGTTTAATTCGTCATGTTTTTTTATACGAGCTTTCCAGCGCAATCATCATCGCATCAAGAGTCATGCCTAAGTACTTAGCTGAGTTCAAAAATAGAACTGCATTGTTATTTATGTACACAGGTATGTGTTGTACATTTTTATTTGTAAAATTAGCATGAACTGAATTCAGTTCATTTAATTTTATTTGCCATTTTTTGGTCCATTAAATACCATTTACTGCCCTTTGCAGTTTTCCAGAAACTTCTTGCACGGTATTACCGACAGCAAGTACAGCAGTCTTCTTCTTCTTCTTCTTCTTCTTCTTCTTCTTCTTCTTACGGCGAAATTATGATCCGAAGTAGAAGGATCACAACCCTTCCACTTTACTGCATCCCTACTGGTCCACCTGTGGAGTTTGCTGGTTTGACCTCAGGAAGTACCGGCAGGCTTCCCGGTTTCGGATCACTTCGTCACTGAGGCCAATCGAATGCTGGTGTTTTTGCATTTGTGTGATCCAGTTGTTTTTTGGTCTGCCTTTTTTGCGCGATTGTGTAGGAACGTTGATTGATATTGTCTTTTTGACGGGGTTCGAAGGATCTCTCCTTTGAACATGACAATACCAACTATCTTGCTTGTGATGGGTTCTTTTACATGAAGGCTTATTCGAATTTTCGAAGTTCTTATTCTATCAAGCTGCTGTCATGCGAAGCATCTTCATCTCAGCTGCCGTTAATTTGCGCTCATACCTTTTGTACATTGTCCAGCATTATGAACCGTATGTGAGCGCCGGACGTATAACTGCAGTGTAGAGTCTTCCTTTCAGCTTAGGGGGCATTTTTTTCCCATTTTCCCATTATGATCCTTATACTTTGGATTGCATCTGTTTTTGATTTACCCGAAATAAATCCACTTTGGTCATCAGATAGTCGTATTCTTTTCCTCAGTCGGCCATCTAATACCCGATCAACGATCTTCATGGTGTGTGACATCAGCTTTACAGAACGGTAGTTATCGCAGTTTCGCGTATCGCCCTTCCCTTTCTGCAAAGGAAGAAGATCCACTGATTAGGCATTGGACCACCGCTCATAAGTTTGGAGATAAGAATCATGCCCCGATGTCTCCCATCTTTTTCCAGAACTCAGAGGGTATCTCGTCTGGACCAACCGCTTTTCTTTTTTTGGAGTATTTGACGGCATTCCTAACTTCTTCGACAGTAAGGTCGGACAGGAAGTACAGCAGTATCATTTGCAAATGTGGAAACAGAAGTCTTCTCATTTTGTGGTAGGTCATTGGTGTACAATAGGAACAATACACTACCTTGGGGTATACCAGCATTTATATGTTTTAATGTGGAGTACTCATCTTCTTGCTTTATTTTAAATAATCTCTGCATTATATATGGCTCTAGGATTTCTGAGTATTTTTTTTGGTTAGATATTTTGTAGTTTATGGACTAGTCCTTTATGCCACACCTTATCCAAAGCCTGTGTTATATCAAGGAAGATGGTAGAGCTTTTTTTTTCTCTTGAATGGCTTTTCTATTTTATCAGTTATTCAGTGAACTTGATCTATTGTTGAATACCTATTTCTAAAGCCTAATTGATGGTTTGGTATCAATGTCTTTTCTTCAATGATCGAATGGAGTTATTTCAGAAGAATTTTTTGTGAATAGCTTTGACAGTATTGGCAGCAAGGAAATCGGTGGTTTACCAGGTTTTGGTATCATAATTACTTCTGCGACTTTCCACATTCATGGAACATATTTTAGTCTGAATGCTGCATTTATTATTTGTGCTAGTTTTTTCATACCTATTCTAGGTAATTTTTTCAGAATTTCTCCTGTAATAAGGTCAAATCCCGGAGCTTTTTTCGGGTTAATCTTTTCTTTTATTTCTATGACTATTTCTTTAGAGGTTGCTGGTGGAATTAATCTATCATCTTCATACATTTCTTCTGTTTCTTGGAGGCAGTCATTATCTTCGTGTGGCTAAAATACGTTTTCGATATGTTCAGCAAATGAGTCTGCCTTTTGCTTGTTTGTATTTGCCCAGTTTCCAATTCTGTTTTTAATGCCATTGGTAGCCTTCCAAAGTGAGTATTCTGTTTGGCATCGTTTGTCAAATTGGTAAGATATCTTTCCACCTACGCATTTTTCAATTCTCTTATATCTTTCCTTAGCTTATTAGTTAAGCTATTAAAGCCTGTTCGCTGATATGAGTCTTAAATATTTAAGTATCACTTATACACCTAAGTAATACTTAACGGGTTGCACGAAATACAAACTAAGTCTTAAATATCAAAAACAAAAGTGCGTCTTTGCTAAGATGCACCTAAATATTTTCCAGCAACTAGAAATGAGCTATGATGATCTTTAGGTTTAAGTTCAACATAGCATTAAGTATTACTTGGTGGCTGTCAGCAAAGAAAAAAAAAGAAGCCAACACACTTAGACCAATAATAGGTCCATTGTGGTACCACATGGGTTTGAGACGTGGCCTCTAGCGTCCTCGTTGAACCATTTGGAGCTTCTGATGAAGCCTTCAATATTATTCAGATCATTTAGGTTAGTCTTCTTGCATGCTTGTCTATTAGACAGTGTCCACTCATGACACCTAAAACAGCGCTAATAAGCTATCTATTTAGAGGAATCAAATTCCTAGAGAGTTTCAGATCCAGCATAGGCCAAATCTGTTTTTTCGCTAGACAAGTTGTACCCCTTGTCCACCCAGAATTTGTCTTTCGACAGCATCCAGCTTTAACTTAAGTTTGCATGTAGCGATAGGCATACCCAGTAAACTTTTGCCTAGAAGGATGGGTATTGTTGTTTCATGTCTGGCAATTACGTCACCCTTACAATTCCCTGAATTATCCCTATGCCCCGGCACCCAAATTAGGTGAATATTAAACTGCTCTGCCATCTCTATAAGAGACGATCGGCAGTCTAGAGCTGTTAAAGAATTTATTGAGGATGATTCCAAGGATTTGATTGCTGCTTGGCTGTCTGAAAAGATACGGATATCAATGGACGATATCACGTTTTTCTTTAGCCAAGACAAGACTACTACTACAATGGTTTGGGAGGCGAGAGAAGTAGAGAAGTCTGATGACCGAGATATAGAGCCAGTGAGTTAGTCTGGGTTGTAAGCCCCATTTGTTCCTAATGACTTTTTGCAAGAGAAAAGCGCAACAGTGGCTTTGTTAACTCTTTCCTGTATATTAGGTTCCCAGCTTAGTTTCCTATCCAAAATAAGAACCAGATATTTTCCTTCGTTGGAGAAAGTTAAGCTTGTTCCATTAAGGGAGGAGGGTCAATAGGTGGGATTTTATATTTCCTTGAAAAGAAGACTAGTTCGGTTTTGTGGGGATTCACTCCTAGACCACACCGAGCTGTCCATTTAGATAGCTTATTCAAAGCGTTTTATATGAGCTCTTTTAGGGTAGTGAGGTGATTACCGGAGACTACTATACCAACATCGATAACTTCGCAACCCTCAGCTTCCAGGATTAACAGTAGTTCATTGCCCACCAGATTCCAAGGAAGTGGGAATAGGACGCCCCCTTGAGGGGTACCATTTCTAATATATCTTCTAACAGATGTCCCACCCATCTTTAAGTTGATAATCCGACTATTAAGCAGTAAATTAATCAGCTATCTATCTTCAGATTTTAGACGTTTAGACGTTATTAGACGTTGTTAAAAGCGCCTTCTATATCTAGAAAAGTTACCAAGCTGAAAATATATCCGCTGTAGCTGAGAGTGTGACTGAAAACCCTGGTTTCGAGACGATCATAGAAATTGGGCCAATCCCGAACCACTACACTGGACACTGGACTATATGCTTATAAGGTCCAATTGATACAAGAATTGAAGCCAGCAGATCAAGTACAACGCCACACTTACGCTGATTGGGTCCTGAAAGTGAATGAACAAGATCATAATTTTTTACACAAACTTAATCTGACTTTTAGTGAAAGACTTGAAAACCCATACAAAGTCCACACAGTGCATCCGCCTTTGCTTGTAACCATCCGAAACCTCGACCGCAATGAGGATGACTTTCCATTGAAAAACCACTTCTGGGGTATAACCATTGCATTCCCTCAAAGTCACTGTCTGATGCGGCCTATTTTAACCGTTCCAGACTTATTTATTTGTAGTTTTTTTTTAATTCACGGGTCTACACGAATAAAGCATAGAACTTGGTCGTCCTAAAGGAAAACATCCAGCAAGAAGTGGAGAATTTGTTGCCAGAAGTTTTAAGAAAAGGCATGGGAAATACTAGGGAATGAGCCCAAACGTGTATTAACTCTGGCGGCGGTCATTTGATTGATATTATCTTCGCGACTTAAAGATATAATAATCAACAAATGGAACCAATTCTTTCTATCTGCGAACAAAGTTGTTGCGCCACCTTGTGCTAGCTTTCGTAATCATTAAGGACTAGAAATAATTTATTCGACCTCCTTTAGCTACTTAGCTATACAAATGCCAATTCAATTTGAAACAATTGCTAAGTATATCCGCTTGCTGGTTTCTTAGAAAATCCCCATCAATGTACAATTTACAACAAAATCCCCCGTGTGCATCTCTGAGTGAAAAAAAACCAAGCATCCACCATAAATCCCCCACAGAATCAGCTTAGTGTTTTCCATTAAAATAATAGGTATTCTCCACTAAACTATTGTTGCAAAAAACGAAGCCTCAGTCTTTAATCCAGCCGTAGCACAACTGTGAAATATAATGAATGTGAAAGTTTTCAATCCTTTTTGCCGGTAGTTTCCCCTTCAAAGGATATTTTTAAAACACCCTCAATGGTACAATAGTTGAAATGAAGCTCCTTTGTTAGTGCAGAGAACAAAGTATATCCTATCGGTTTCTATGGTCACTTGATTCATACAGAGAGCATGATAATTACTTTCATAATGAAAATGTACCTCTAGACAGAGCAAAAAAAGATACCCCACATGGAACATACTTTTAATTGCCATTTCGAAATGTCCTTTGGAATTATGAAGAAAAAAAACAGCTCGTCAAAAAAAGCCTGTCCTAACTCATTGTCCTCGTGGATTCTAAATTTAAAATTGACGAACAAAAAAAAAAAAACAATCTTTCCATTTCAGGTCACGTTTTAGGATCCTTTTCGTATCCTTTTGTTGTTTGGTTAACCTTCGCTTAATTTCTATTTTTAAAACTTATTTTTTTAAATTCAATTTTTTATTTTTTTCCCCCTCTCTTTAGAAAAGCTGAACGTTTTATACGAAAGGAATTGGACAATGTTGGTGCATGAGCAGTTACGACGATTCGAGGGATCAATTGTGGCAGCCACACGTAATGGAGGCGGTGGTGTTGGGGGATTTACATCTGCGGCTGCTGCGACCGGATTTGAATCGGACAAAGGACGATGGTCTTTCAGTGAAGCGCTTCTCTATTCGGTGACTGTGATCACAACAATAGGTAAGTGTGCTGGGGGAGGATAGGTACTTTTTTTTTTTTACTTTTTGGGGAAAAAGTTCATAATGAAATGAAAATTGGGGTTAATTGTGAGTTAGACACAAAAAACGTCGAGGGTGACGGTTTAAATTTGAATATATATTAACTCTGTGAAAGTCAAAAACGGATAAGGTCGGTGGATATTGTTTGGACACTTTGAAAGGATGGAACAAAAGAGAAGAGGAAACTCAGGAAAGAAACTTTAAAAAGTCTTAAATAATGCAATTGCTTTCAGATTTTTAGGAGTCTTTGTCTCGTTCTTATAATCTCTCCTTGAAATAATTTCAGTTGCATGTTGCGCCATTTGCGTACTTCTTTCAACATAAATTCCAAATGAAGCTTTAGTATCAACTTCAACGAACTTTGTCGATATGATGGTTTTCCAATATCTACGGTAAAGGGTTTGCGTTAGCAGGATCATCCTTTAGTCCTAGGTGGGGCATAGGGCGGCAACAAATCTCTTTCATTTTTCTCGGTCTGCACTTCACGTTGTTCTTGGTCTTCCAACCCGCCGTGCACCCTGAGGATTCTATTCGAAGGACTACTTCGCGGTGTTATCATTTGGCTTCCTAGTGTGTGATCAATCCAGTGCCGTTTTTGCTGCCTTATCTCGACATTCAACAGCTTCTGACCTGTTTTACTCCACAATTCCTGGTTGGATATGATTTACGGCCAACGAATCTTAAGCATGTATCGCAGACTGCTATTAGTGAAAGCCTGTAACTTTTTCGTGATATTTTTCGACATTTTCCAGGTTTAACAGAATTCAGAAAATAGATATCATCAGTGTGATCCAAATGATGGCTTCCATTGGATACCATGTCTCTTAGATACACCTACAATTGCAGTCAGTACATGGTCTAATCCCAGTAGAAAGACTACTGGCGGCAATATATCCCCTTGTTGTACTCCGAAAGAGTCGGAAAGCTGTCCACGAAATTGTTATTGTAGGACTCCTTTATAATCGCAACTATTTTTGTGGGGATTCTTTTTAAGAAGAGATCTCCATACCTGGTGAAAGGAATTCTCGAAATCCACGAACATGAGGTGAAGCGATGACTTGAACCCGGTGGACGCACGATAGAGAAAGCACGCCTAATGTCTTTGAAGTGTAGACTTGATTCTAACCTTTATCCGCTCGAGAATGATAGTTACCATTAATTTCGGAAAAATGGCCACACGGGTCGCTTTTTTGTATTTTAACAATAACACTGTCCCTTCAGTCCCTGCGATAGGTTTTACTTCCCCAAATACCACGTAGTAACGTAAGTACAACACTAGTCATTGTGATCTGCTTTCACGAACTTAGCTGGTATGCCATCAAGTCCAGCTGCTTTGTTGGCTTTGATGAAATTGATCGCAGACTCAGCTTATATCAGACTGTATCAATCCTGACGCGATGTGGCGTGAAATAAAAAGAGAACTCGTGTTTATGGAAGCTGGATCCGAAAATGTGCCCAGATAATATAGAGCTACAGACTCCTGGATATCCCGAGATACCTGAGACAAAATCGCGAATCGTAGATCGTTGAAGATTAAAAGATAGACACTCAAAGAAAAGTGGAATTACGAAGTGAATATCGGATAGCTCATAGCACAATTCATCGCAGTGGGCGACGTGACAGGAAGACGAGGTTGTAAGGTCAGAAAACTGTATAGAATATCCAAAGAAGTTGTCTGCCAAAAAGCCAACACCAACCATCTTATACTAGATAGGGACCTATTGGTAGCAATTGAACCACCAGCTACGCAGATGAAAGGAAAGTTTTTGTGCCCTGCTTAATGAGTTTCCGGCGGACAGAGAGGGTATTAACACCGGGCCTTCAAGAAATTAAAACTGCGATCAATCTGCTCAATGTCAATAAAGCATACCATGAGTTCCTGAAAACAGCTCCCTACGCAATGGCCAGTATTCTATTCCTATTAATACAGGCCATTTGACAAAATTAAACATATCAAAGGGACTGGACTAATGGCAACTATCATTCTCGAGCGGATAAAGGTTACAATCGAGACTACACTCAAAAGGCATCAAGCGGGCTTTTGCAGTGGTCAATCGTGCGTTCAACATGCCAAGTTCAAATAAGTGCTTTACGTCATGTTCGTGAATTTCGGATTTTCTAAGGAGAGCAATCCTCCCAAAAATAGGTGTTACTATAAAGGGTCCTACAATAATGCAGCGTGTTTTGTTCTGCACAATGGACAGCTCTCCGACTCATTCGAAGTACAACAGGGATATAGGCAAGGAGATATACTATCGCCAGTACACTTTCTACTAGCGATAGACCATGTACTGTTTGCCACCGTAGGTCTGAGAGACATGGCATCCAATGAAGGCCGTCATTTAGACTATATCATTGATATCTGTTTCCTGGCAAGTTCGACCAGCGGGCTAGGCGACATGTGTCAATCACTGCAGGTGAATGAAAAGTCGGTTAGTCTAAGGATCAAGATAAAAATAATACCCAGAGTTCTCTCCACACATCAGCGTATTATTCTGAAGCAGACGCCAATTGAGGAAGTCGAACAGTTTAACTACCTGGGAAATTTTGTATCATCTGATAGCGGAATGGACTTAGACGTTAAAAGACGAACAAATATAGATCGAGCTATCTTTGGTATCCAGTCTCTATGTAGTTTGAAAATTCAGACATATTGTATGCCTATAAAACCTGCAAAGTCTCGGCAAACATCGCGAGAAAGTTATAGGCCTCCGTTAATCACTGTCTGCGATACATTATAAAGTGAAACTGGCTGCAAATCATATCCAACCAAGAATTGTGGCATAAAACGAGTCAAAAGCTGTGGAATGCCGAAATAAGGCAGCGGAAATAGCGCTGGGTTGGTTACACATTGGGGAAGCCAAATGGCAACATCCCGAAGCAATTCTTCGATTGGAATCCTCAGTATGCATGGCGGGTTTGAAGACCAAGAACAATGTGGAGATCAACAGTCTTGGTAGAAGCAGACCGAGGTTAAAGGACCTAAGCTTCTGATAAGTGGTTTGTTGAATACTTTTGAGCCGGAATACCTTTGAAATTCAAGACTGTTTCTTCTACATGAACATTTTTTTATTAGAAAGACTTATATTTTGTTGGTTTCTATTTGAGGTGGCTGTTGGTTGCTGTTCCCCATTCGGTCTTGAACCTGCACAACTCGGGTCACAAGCAAACAAAATATCCACTACACCGTGGCAACCCTACATGGACATAATGACTTTTCCGCTAGTGACACACAAGAAGGACCAGCTCTTTTGAAGTGGCTTAAGACTAAGGTTTGATTACAAGAATCACAAAAAGTTTCTAACTGTCCCACAACTCGTAAATTTCTGACAATTATCCGAGAGTAACACACGTCCCCACAGCACGAGTGACTGCGAGAAGCTAAGCCATTATTTATTTTTATTTACTGGTAATGTGGAGACAGTCCACAATATTATTTGATTAGCAGATACTTTTCAGTCTCATGCCACTTTTGTTGAAAATTCTAACAAACCATTCCTATTTCACACAATTAGAAGGAGCTTTAAAATCGAATTTAAATTTCCCCATCTCCTCTAAGATTTAGCTAAGGAATGCGAAAATTATGATCAAAAAACTTCGACAAAAGTAGAAATAATTTTCTAAACAAATTTGTGTCCACTCGTAATGACCATAAATTCCACTTGAATACCTCAGCCCTCTTATGGTCCTGCCAATGTAGGCGAAATTATTTTCGGTAAATTTTTTTCTGCAAAAGAATTTTTTGTTCCTGATTTCCCTTTTTTGAAAGTGCCAACAGCTTAATATCCGCTCATTAAAGTGAAAACAGTTTCACTTCAAGCCAACCTTCATGCAGAACGACATTCATTTCCTTTACACCCACTCATACCATCCTGTTAAAGCTATAAATACCCCAAAAAAGGACAAAAGAAAGTTATGTAAGTTATGCCATTACGCTCCATCACCGCAAAAATAATAATAAAAAAAAAAACGAAACAAAAGCCTTAAGGCAAAAATAACCATCCACGCACATACCTACACACAGAGAGAAAATAATTCAAATGATTTCCTTTATTTTGCTTTGCAGGAGGTCCTCCAGCATTGAAACTCCTTTGCTCTCTCATTCATTTCCTTATTTTTCATTTCTAGGCCATGGCAACCTTACACCGAAATCTTCCGCCGGAAAAATCGCCACCATCCTGTATGCCTTAATTGGAGTTCCTTTGATGTTGATGTGTTTATCGAGTCTCGGCGGTCTGTTGGCCGATGCCTTGCAATGTACATACACGAGGATATGTTGCCGCCTCCAGAGGGTACAACAACAGCAGCAGCAGCGTAAAAACGGATCTGGAGTGAAAAGAAAAAGTTCAGACTCTACGGGCTCCAGTTCCTGTCATGGGCAATCGCATGAGGTAAGCCAAACGGTAAATTATAATTGATTGTTAAATGAGTATTGTTTGTAGGCGTCCTTATACAGCATGTACAAGCAACTGACTCGTATTTAATTGATATGCGTGTAGGAGAGGCTGGCCTAAGTCTTAAGATTCATATTTTTGCCCGGGAAAACATCACAAAATTAGAGACTTACGGTCGAAAGTTTTGCTTCTGCATGAAAGTAATTTGTTCGTTGTAGCCAGAAGGAGAGAAAGTTGAGCATAATAATTCGAGATACATATATATACGCCTACTCATAATGTAATAGTATCCTTGGGGGCTTAGGATAATAGTAAAGTTTGTCGGGGGCAGAGTTTTCGACATGTCTTCCCAAGGTTATGTGGTCAGTGGTTGATCCTACGTTGGGCGCCATTTACTTTGTGTCTATAAAATTAAGTTCAAATCACATTAAACAGTTCTTACCACATAATAGCCTGGTTCTATGACTTCTCACAGACATAGAGATAAACATTAAGTCCGCACCCACGTTGGGCGCCAATTTCATTTTATTAACCTTAACTGCGTGACGTAAAGTTCCAAATTAAAGATGCGAACTGAAAAAAAAAAAACAGCATTTCACGGTAATAAATAATAATAATAAACTTTCAACAATTTTACGGACTTCTAGCCACCCTTCGCTGTTTTTTACATCATCTTTAAGTGGTGGATGAAAAGTTTACTACATTTTTTTATTTCACTTTTTGTAAAGTTCACTCGAGCACAAAATTGTAGGTTATGGTAGGGTTATACAAAAGGGTGTACAATAACGACAACAGCAATACACACTTCCTGTGCGCTCGATTATTGTTACGACTAACTTTTGCTGCATCTAAGAGAGAGAAACTACCACTAAAGTAGTTTTACTTGAGATGGGAAAGTTTAAGGTTCGGACAATCGCATAATGTGCATCGTACAATGAACTTTATGTTGATCTTTTTCTGCGCTAAAAAATTATTCGAGCGGAAGTAAAGTGTTTTTTTAGGTCTTATATTGAAATTTAAATTTTTGTTACATACTAATGGGGTGGAAGTGGAAAAGTTTATTACCACGGTTTAGGTAAATTAGTGGAGAGACAAGTTAAAACTTTGGTGCTCTGAAGATAGCGGAAGGCATTTTAGATCTCTTCATTCATCGTGGTTGTTACAACGTTACTGTAACGTTACATTACGGTAATGAGAATGCAGAGATGGTCCAGTGTCGTAACTCCACGAGACAAGCGCGAGATATCCTCATAAGAGGCTCAATCAAATATCGCCACGTTGCGCGTTAGTTTTTAAATAATTCAGATACCATGAAGCTCCTAAAAGATTGTTTGGATTATCGACTTAATAGATGCACATACATATAGTACAATACTGGGTCAATAGTCAGAAATGGTCAAAATTGAATTCTAAAGTTTATAAGTTCAAATTTTCAAGTGCATCATTGGATGTGGTACCTCCTACTTAACTTCTCAATTGGCCTTTTTCTCTCTCAAACCTTTCTTATCGAAAATAAGTTACAAAAACTTAATGCTGAATTCGTACTCGGCCCAGATGGCCTTCCCGCCATATTCCTTAAAAAGTGCTCTCCCAAAGTTTTCTTCCCCCTTTCTTACCTTTTTCGTCTATCCGATAACCCCGATGCACAAAAAAGGATCAAAGAACGAGGTAAGTAACTAATTATACGAAGCCTTAAACTCTCAATGCAAGTCTCTTATCTCCTCGTCAACATGGCTTCCTGAAAGGTAGATCAATTACTACAAAACTCATCAGATTCGTCTGCTTTGCCATATCTACTTTAGAGAATGGCAACGAAATCGATCAGTAAATCTATTGATAAGATATCTCATCAACTAATCCCTTTCAAAGTGTCTGCCCTCGGCTTTGAACCCGCGATATCCTCTTACCTGGAAAACTGTTCTTCTACTGTTCGCTTCTGGCCCGCCATCTCAGCTCCCTTCTTGGCCAACTCTGGTGTTCCACATGGCAGCCATCTAGGCCCCCTTTTCTTCATCCAAACTATAAACCTTTGTTCGCCCTCTACTCGAATATGCCTGCCAAGCGTGGTCCCCCTTTCAGCGAGTTCAGTTATAGAAAATTTAACGTCGTTTTCATCGATTTACTCTTTGAAATCTGCCCTAGAATGACCATGTTACCTTGCCTCCCTATCAAGACCACCTCAACTTCATTGACTTGAATACCCTTAAAGAACGCAGAGACATATTATTCATTCTCCTCATTCATCGACTCATCTCAGCTTCTGTCGATTGCATGTCCTTATACAACACTAACTCTGGTAATTTACAATGACCTCATCCCTTCTATCTACCGACCCACCGACACCTTTTATGGCTCCAATCAACCAATCTCCCATATGCAGCGGAAGGTTAACTCAAACCTTACGGTTTCCGATTTCAATAGACAAATACCTAGCTTCTTACGTATGGACGAGGAAGCAAAGTTCAGGAAAAGTGAAAATGCCCCGCCATGACTTAGTGGCATGATTAAAACCACTCTAATCCGTTCAGACGTTTTTGAGCTCGATATACAAAAAGGACTTAGAGGACAGACAGACACGGATCAGAAGGGTTTATTTTTGACCAGAAATGACCAAATACCTAGCTTCGTACCTATGGACAAGGAAGCAAAGTTTAGAAAAAGTGAAAATGCTGTACCAAGACTTAGTGGCATGATTAAGACCACTCGAATACGTTCAGACATTCTCGAACTCGATATGTATAAAATGGACTTAGAGGAGAGACAGACACGGAACAAAAAGACTTCTTTCAGCACTCCACACCTAAAACTTGATCTCCTCCTTAGTTTTAAGGCTTAGGGCGGACGCCCCACCCCACTAAAATTAAAATTAAACTAACATAGCAGAAGTTTCTGAACTCCTTTCGTGTCATTTATTGTTTTACACTTGCCATCCTTTACACTTCATTATTAGTTATCCCTTTTAGGAACGAGACACATGTCCTTTAAACTTCTGGTTTTCCTTTCTCAAACTTGAATAGTTTTCTTCCCTTAAGAAACTTAATAATTGTTATAAAAGTACACAAGAAAACTTTCTTCTGTCCACTTTTAAAGCAAATTAAAAGAACAACTTTTGTGAGAACCTTCCAAGGAAGACTTAAAACATGATAATTTCTTCTGCAATAAGGACGAACATAAAAACTTGATTAAACTTCTCCTAAAAGAGTTTACAAAAAAAAAGAAAAAAAGAGAAAACCCTGTCAAGAAAGAATGATCCACTTCGCAGAACATTTCGACGACACACTGAAACTCTGCTCATCGTTTTTGACAAACAAGGACACTGACAAGGGAGATTCAGTGTACTCGTATTTTTTTTGTCAAAAGACAGAACACTCTTATTTCATTTTCGCTGAACTTTTCATTCAATTAAAGTTCTTCTTGTTCAATAGCCAAATTTGGTTCCTTTTTTTTTGGATTCGGATTGTGTTCCACTTGTAGATGGAGGCAGAGGAAAGTTTGAAAAAAAAAAAAAACTTTTCACTCTCACGAGGATAATTGACGTAATCTGCAACCGACAGGCTGTTTGCATATCATTAGGACATAAAATTTAACATTTTAGCATATTTTTTTGCTACTTGTTGTGGTAAACAACAAACTTGTTCTTAAACATTTTTAATCGGAAAAATAAATCCTGTTCGCTGAGGGATAGAATCATGCGGAAAATTCAATTAAAACGCGAATTAGGAGATGACAACGATCGCACGGGTATCAATCAAAAGCTAACTTGAAGTTTTGTTTGCATTTCTTTTCAGGTGGACTGTAAATCTTGTAAATATGACCAAGTTATTGGAGAGACAAGTCTTCACAACAGCTTCAAATATGGTACATCAGCTGAGCGGGAAGGTAAGTGTACAAATAAAATGTTCTTTTCAGTAATTTGAATGTAGCTGCAGAGATGAGAAGGAGGGGTGATCCACATACAACCCTGTTCTACTTTCTGCTTTTTGGTAGGTAGGTACGAGTATGTGTGGCTGTTCTGTTACCACAACTCTGTTGTAGTACAGGTTATATTGGTTGTCATTTAGGCCCTTTATGTGAGGGCCATTAACCAAAGGTTCTTGGATAATATCTGTAGCACAAATCGAGTGGTGCAGATTAATCTTGTGTTTTGAGTGGTTTGGTCAGTGGATTGGGTGGTCTCGATCCTCATGTCCTCCAACAATTTCTTGGCGTCGTCGACTTCATCTAAGTCGTCGTGAGGGCCTGAGGATATGTCTGATACCAAAGCGGAGTTTTCAGCCGATATTCTCAATAGATACGGCGCTGTCTTCGGTGATCCCCAGCCTTGATAACTTTCCAGTCATCCGTGGGAACCATTAGGTTGTGGAGTTTGAGACAGCTAATGAGATTTTCACCATCAATGGCTATATTTGGCAGCCAAATGCAGATCCTAGGTCTCCTCGGAATCTCTCTGACTAGGATCACCTTGAGTCTCAAGCGGTCCCATGCGTCACGGATCTCATGTGAACGCAGCCGCTTAGAAATTTCTTAGAGAAAGCATCCCACACTTGATGACCCTCTAATGATTTCCGTTGAGTCAAAGCAGGGGATTGGTCCTCTCTGGTTATTCATGAGATGGTCCATTATCATTTCGGATAATTTGACGTCTATGGCACCCCACGCGTCAGCCACTGGTTTCCCGCCGGTAGAGAGTTCGTCTGCCAGTGCGACTTGTAGGTGGTCTCTGACATCCTCGCTTGCAGTTCGGGTCGTATGGAGCACCGAGGTCTCTTTTCAACTTTGCTCCGTTGGGAGTCAGACTTGATTACTTCTTGGGAGCGGTTTGCATGGTTGTAGTTGGGATTGTGGTGCATTACGAGAGTTGATGTATTCGTCAGCAATCCGTTGGCATTTATTTTTATCAGCTAGGTCACGAGTAGAAGCCGTGCAGGCCTCTTTGTTCTTGATAACCTTACCCAGAATGAAGATGGCCCTCCGATACGCCGTTTTTCTGTGGTTGCTGGCCAATTTGTCCTTAAAATATTGTAGATCGGCAGTTAGACCATCGATTCAAGCAGCCTTGTTGGATTTAAGCTTAGATACTGCTACATCCACTGCACTTTGGTCAGGTGAATTAAATTGCTGATCGTCATCGTCCTGGCGGAATGAGGCATTCTGCCTGACAGCGAATTCTGTGACTCTACTACTAGGTTTCCTTCTTCATTCCTACAGTCTTCTGCTTGGGCTTTGTAGCCTTGGTATGCTCTTTTTAACTTCTGGTAAAACTTTCGAAAATCATTCCTGCTATAATGCCTCTCTATCGCTTCTTTCTTAGAAGCAGGTGTTCTTCTCTTCTTGTAGATGCTGTATGCTCCTTGCATCACTCTATGCAATGTCGTGTATGATTAGCCTGAGTCCATTTTCGAAGGTGTTGTTGTGCAGGCTATATTTTCCGGCGGTGTTGCCAAAGATGATTTATTATCCGCTGTTATCCAGGTTCATCCCACCACACTTCTTGAAAGACAGTTGCATCTGCATTATAGCAGTCTATGGCCTCCGCTAATTGCTCCACTGCATATGGCCTGTTAAGGATCCGAACATTCTACGTGCAGATCCGAAGGTCGTTGTCCTTATTTCATTTACGTGGTTCATCCAAAGTAAAATCATTCTCATCCGAGGCTTGTTGTTGCGTTGTAACTAGAAGCTTTTTCCATGATAGGGCAGTTACCACGAAGCACAACCGTCAAACTGGAGGACAAGGAGTTGGATATTCTGATGCCAGTATATATGAGCGCTGCTGTTGGTCCATTAAGAGTTCATCAGCCACCATCTCTTTTTAAATACACTGACGAAGTCTTGAAAATTAACCTGAGCTCCGAATACGAGTATGTCGAAGTAGTTCATATAAGCTGACTGTTAACGCCACGGTTGATTTGGGACTTTGAACAATCTAACACAAAAAAACATTAGAAAAAGAAAGGTCTAGAGCTAACTTTTCCGGCTTGGGAAAGAATTCTACTAATCTCTTCTCTAAGAAAATAGAGCTTATATCAATCCTCGTTGTATAGATGTTAGTTGGAGTTTCGAGGGCCCAAATAGAAGACCTTCTAGCTCGTAGCAACTGTATAGCGCTTGGAAGTTGCTTCGTTTAGTTGCGGTATAGAAGAACTTCTACGTGAATTGTTGACTTAGGGCACCTAATCCACCTAGAAAACGTTTCAGAAAACCATCACCCATGCCATCTTTCTAGAAGCAGACATGGCGATTATGGTGAGACCTGCCATTGAGAAATGGAATCACTTCAGTTTCATAAGTTCGCTTTTTCCGCCTTAGTTTAGAAGTTCGACGAGCTCATGAACCTAAAGTTGTAGACTTCGGAATTGCTCAATGCAGAGCTCTATTTTAGATCAACTTAAATGGTTGCTATGGCATTACATACAGCCAGCTTGCTATACCTAGTACAAGATGAGTAAGCTTTACCTCTCAGCAGAAAGAAGTAAGGTCTAGTGTGTTACCTTTGCGGAATTATAAAGATGTCATCGTTGTAGAGCAGATCTGAAGTTAGCAAGAGAAAAGGGAAACAATGTTCAAAAACGATTGATCGACGTGTCTGCCATGGGATTGTCTGGAGACCATACGTATGACATTCTTAAACTGCTTGTCATGTCATTTACATTCGTCGATCAGAGCAGGAAACTCATTGTTTGATGCCGAAAAAATTCACCAATATTTGCCCTCGTTAAGCTGTCATTTTTCTAAGGTTTATGCATATCGGTCGAGTCTCAAAAACGATTTTCCCCTTTCGTTATTGAACTCAAACTATCGGCACAATAGACTCTTAAGTCTCAGATAGAGCTTTCTAGACGCTTTCCCGTTCATTTGTCAAATTCGGATTTCTAGAATCGATCTCATATCTTTATTGGCATGGCCCTTGTTTTAAGGGACTCTGGACTCTCGTTAATTTCCTTCCAAAGGTCGTGCATTTCCTTTCAAAGGTCAATAACAGATGACATGGATTGCAGAATTGCGTCATATCTAGGCAGATGTGGCCCAATAACAACCGGCGAAGAACACAAGATCTACGAAACAGAAACCGTGCAGATATTGCTAGAATTCTAGCGAATAGTACAGGCCAATGGCCCATTGGGGTTCACCCGGTCAGACTAGGCATTATATCCAATACACATTGTCGCAGCTGCAATACTGGAAGTGAGATAGAAACTATCTACCATTTCCTCTGCAAATGTCCGACTCAAGGTAGGCCAGACAACGCACACTAGCCAAACCTTTCTTTGACAACCTAAAGGAGATTGCGAAGAAAAGCATTGTCGAGCATTCTTAATGCTACAGGGTGGATTTAAAGAAGGTTTGCTTTAACCCCCTCATCTCTATAGTTTATCATCTGAATAACACCCGATAAGTCACGTCAGTTGTGGCATTAAAACGGCGCTAAATGTTTCAGTATGGAATGTTTTACAGCCACTCCTACCTACTTACCTAAGGAATTTTGACGACACCGATTGCGACTCAAACATTAACAAAGGAAGTGAAAGATATGTTGCGCCTTTTACAGGGCCTTTACAATAAACAGTGTCACTACTTAGCTATCAACAAATACTTTTGAAAGCTCCGAGACAATTATGCCTTCTGAACTCTCATCAAAGAAAATCCATTCAAAGTATACGCTCTGTACGTTTACTTTTCTGTCACATTTTTAACTAGATTCGCAGCGCTATAACCCACCAATTCTTTCGATTAATTGAGTTTTTTTCCACCGTTTTAACAACATTTACACAGGGATTAAACGTTTTTCACACCTCCCATCATCCTAGTTGCATTCTATTCTCGTTTGCATAACAAAAGCATAAAACACAAGCGAGGAAAATTAATAAACTGCCGACTGGACAGAACAACAGCCCCGTTTAAATACCAAACACAGAAAAGAAGAAAATTAAAACTCAAATTCTTTTTCATTTCACCCACAGATTCGTGCCAGCTACTGCACAGTTCCCCAACAAAAGTGCAGCATAGTGCACCGTGCATTCAATTGAAATCACACCCAATGCCACCGCCCAACCTCAAGCCGTATCACCACCATCTGGCCATGGCTCAGCAACAGCAACAGCAGCAGCAACAACAAAAACAGCAGATGTCCCCACAGCATCAGAGCTATCAGATGTCGCCTACTCGTGGTGCCACCACCACCACTTACCACCAGCAAGTCTTGGTGCCAAACAATGTCCATGGCCAACACCAGCATCTCGTTGAACAAAACGGTTGCACGGAAATAACTGGCACGGCGACCATTTATTTTCCAATCCAAACGACGACGCCCGGAAACCACCATAACATACCATCGGCGGCGGCGGCAGTTCATTACAATCACCAGCCGCTTGTCAAATATCACACAATTCAATTACAGCATAAGAAAGCAATGGCGCCAACAGCGGGAGCAACGACGACGACAGCAGCGGGACCGACAATTTTTGAGCAACAACTGCCAGGACACATGACAGTGGGGACAGGAGTGACAACTTTAACACTGCCACCGCCACCGCACTATCAGACAGCGACAGTTCATGGTGAGTTTTTTTCTTTTTTTTTTTTTTCTTTCGCTTTCCCATTTCTAGGTGAAGGATCCGTGGAGTAGCCAAGTGTTGACAGGGTTAATTAGACTGAACTGATTTTGTTCAGTCGAAATCTGTTACGAAGCACCACAATCCTTTTTTAGTCTGACTATCGTGAGATTCATACCGACTGGCAGATAGGACTACTCTTTCAACCCAGTTGGCTAAATGTTTGTTTTAGATTAGATACATTGCTTGTACCTGAGATGCAGAAATCCTTGAAAAGCGCGAAATTGATTCGTGATCTTATTGTAAGTTCTAGTTGTAGACTGATTGTAGGGGTGTAAGTGCACTGCGAACTTTATGAATTGTGCTCTTCCTACATCGATGATATAGTCGACTTACGGCACCTTTTACAGTCGTGTTGATGAACCGGATTATCTTCAGTGGATCCAACGATGGTAGATTTTCTTATTTTATGGATCACCACTCCACATTTTTTAAGAAGATGCCCAGGGGTTTCCTCAACGTCCGCGCAGAATCTGCAGTTTCCGCTTTGCTCTATGCCCAGTTTCATGACATGTTCCTTAAGCCTACAGTGACCCATCAGCTCATATTAATACAGTACTTCTATTCCGGTTGCAGTTCCCCAGAAGTTCCTTAGCCTGTCTTAGCTTCGGAAATGCGTTGTTCTTTCGTATAGCACTCCATTTTTAATAATCCTGAACTATCAGTTGTCATGCTTTCTTTTTGTCTTTGGCAACACTTTACCACACAAATGGAGCAAAATTCAAATCTTGCGTGAATGTTGGGACACCCTTCACGTATCCGGATTTGCGAATTCTGTGTAGTCTTTGCGATCTTAGGGAATGGCAGGATGTACACGATTTCATCGGAAGGTAACCAATACTTAAAGATTTTCTCATCGGATTTTTCGGATCATACATACATTCCTGACGTGCAGCAAACTATTGAAATATTTAACGGGAATCAAGACTTGAACAAGCTGTACAACTACTTTTTTAATGCTCTTCTGTCCATTTCTGGCGATAATGTTGTCATCGAACACTTCCTTCAATAACTCAATGATTTCGCTGGCAGTATTGTATGTGGCACCATTCTGTTGAAATATTCACGCACTTTTAGAAAATTTTAGAAATTGTTGATCATAGCTCTGTACCGGGCCCCATTGACGGTCACATTTCGATTTTCTTCATTTTTGAAGAAATAGGGTCCAATGATGCCGCCAGTCCGCACAAAACAGTACATTCGTTGATAGCTAATAGATCACCTTTAGATTTTCCTCAATCCAAATCCAAAAATGTTGCTTATTAACAAAGCCACTGAGACGATAAAAAAGTGGATCGACTTCCAACTGTTCAAGCACCCAATCACTGCACTCACGACACAAATGATGATCGTTCGGCTTCAGTTCTTGCTCCAATTGAGTCTTGTAAGCGTTTAAAGCAAGATCGTTGATCAAAATCTCCCACAAATTCTATGAACACAGGCCAAGTTCTTGCGCACGATGACGTATCGATGAATTAGGATCTTCCTCAAAACCAGCCTCAACGGCATCGATATTTTCATATGTGGGCACTCTTGCATTCTTGCCTGTAACTTGGAGTCCAAAGGAGTAAATGCAGTGCGAAATTTTTCAATTGTTTTGAGGATAGCCGACTCAGTTGGTCGATTATATGATTGGTGTAGCGCTCTATAAACATTTTTTACTGAACACTGATTTTTGAAATAAATATCCAACACTGCTCGGACGTAAGTCTTTGCATGATGATTTTTCAAACAATACTGAATAAAAAGATGGTGTCAGCTGTCAGATTAACTATCAGCTGTCTAAGTGTTGCCATATTGGAAAAAAAACGCCCTAAAGAAACACACTTTTCTTAAAGGCAAGACTTTTAAAGTGCGATTATAAAACAGACTGTGAGTCATGAATAGGAGACCTGCTTTTCTTCTTCAACTTAATTTCAATGAAAATTTCTCTCCATTCGACAAGAGAAAAAATTCAAGTAAAGTACCTACTGTCAGTACTGTTCCAACTCCCAACCCCGTGAACTTGACATAATCCGATTAGAAAACCACCCAAAACTCTTCCAACCAACTAACCCCAAACCAACTCGATCACGACCCCTCTCAAATCCACAACCTAACTAACAATTAATGGTCTCAACTAATGCACAGCATAGGACGCAGAGGGAATATCTTTCTGATCCCTGGATCGCTCCATTAGTGTTTGCCGACCACTTTAGGCGCAAAAATACCAAAAACTGAAAACCAATTTTCCACTTTTATCCAAAAACATAAAAAAAGGAATGCAGTGCAAGCAATCCTTTAAAAAGGACAAAAAAAAAGTGCAAACAACGAAGGGAGCATGTTCAAAACTCACTCTAACTAAAAAACGAGGAAAAAAAAATTCATCGAAAGAGAAAAAGTGAACGTTTAAACCACTAAAAGGCTTAGTAACTGGAGAATTTTTTTTTTTTCAAAAACAATTCGTTACTTTGTTCCCAAGTATGGCTCGTACTACTATTATAGTGTAATTCAACTAACTGCCAAACTAGGTTGAGAGCTCCTGCGATAGGAGGGTAGAGGGACTCTTGTGGGTGTTAATTTTAGCTTCCAGCTAAATTAGGAACACCCGAGAGATTTCAATGTTTGGTATCTGGTTAGAGAGGAGGCTGGCGGTGGTAGTCCATTAGCGGCCTCTATATTGCAGTACAAGGGCAAATATTTGCTTTTCGCTAAATCGAATAGACTCAGGGAAAACTAATCCCTGCCATGATGGCAAAACAAAAAATAAATAAAAAGAAAGGAAAAACACCAGCAGCGCGAAAGGAATTCAATTAATTACACGAGCAAAATGGAATTGAAAAGTTTTCCCTGTCGAAGGCAGATTTGTGAGACGTGGATTTGGGTGTTGTTTGGATGCTGCCTAGGTGTACCATAGTATTATAGAATACACCTGAGGGAATACTCTTAAAGCTGAGTGTTTAAAGAGAATATTTGATTTACCATGGGAAGATGTTGGGTATTAAATTGTCTGGGCTGTGTTTGGATTTAATTGGCTTATCTATGCTAATGCTACAAAAAGAGGTTAAGTTTGTTGGTTTGTTAACCCTAAGCTTAAAGACCACTGAACTGATTTGGGATATTATTTGATTGCAAATTCTACCCCTAACCACCAAGGGCAATTGGCAGAGCTCATAAAATATTGTGCTACCAGAAAGATACGAGAAGGTCTTGTCATATATTGCGATGCTAATGTTCAAAACTCTGTTTGGGATCGTCTTCTTAACTTCATACTATCATCTGATCTCACCATCAACAATGTTGGCTCCCAACCAACATTTGTTGCGGCGCAAAGACAGGAAGCGATTGACTTGACCCTGTCCAACAGGTACTTTAAGTCTATTACTACAAATTACTGGAGAGTTTCGCCAGAAATTTCCCTCTCCAACTAAAGATACATCGAATTTCAAATCGAATGCGAAGCTAAACATTTGCAGGAGACGAGGAATCTGAGAAAAACTAACTGAATACGGTTTAAGGAGGAGTTACGCAATTCTGTCAAAGCTCTACACAAACTTAGAACGAGACTAAAGATAGAGGAAGCCATTCAAGATCTGAATAGCACCCTTACTAGATGTTTTGAACTAACATGTCCGCTGACAGAAAACCCCTGCAGAAGGCCAGTTCCGTGGTGAAACTCAGAACGGCAGCGAATTCGTAAGGATGTGGGCTGAGCCAAACAACTCGGCGCAGATGGTATACTGCATCGGTCGAGGCGACGGATGAAGCTTACGTACTGCCACATCTTTTGATAGCTTCAAGTCACCCAGCTATACTGAAGTAAGGTATTAGTCAGCTACTGCCAACTCTGAAGAGAATTTTCACTGCTGGCTTGGCACTGGCATATACACCAAGCCGCTGGCGAACAGTCAGAGTAGCTTTCATACCGAAAATCGGCAGAGACGACTACTCTCTTGCCAAAGGCTTCAGATTTATTAGACTGAAGTCATTCCTGCTGAAAAGCATGGAAAGACTGGTTGAGCTACATGTGCGCAAAGTTGCTTTGAGAGTACATCCTCTGTCAGAGATGCAACATGCCTATAAAGGAGACTACCCTTCAAAATCTGTTCAGTAGAATGGAATGTGCGCTTGACAGGAAAGAGTACGCGATATGCATTTTCATAGACATTGAGGGTGCCTTTGACAATGCGACTTTTGACAGCATGTGTAGCTCCGCCAGAAATCATGGCGTAGAAGAATCACTAGTGTTGTGGATCAAAGCAATGCTGGTGAACAGAACATTGACTGTAGGTGCATATTGTGGCTGGTGTGTTATGGCAGGTGTAAACAGGGGCTGCCCACAAGGCGGTGTTCTGTCTCCACTGCTTTGGTGCATGCTGGTTGACTCCCTGTTGAACACACTCAATATTTCTAACGTCTACGCTCTAGCATATGCAGATGATGTCGCCATTCTGTTTGTCGGATCGTGCCTAGCGACTGTTTGCTCTACGGTACAGATGGCCCTAGACGCAATCGACGATTGGTGCGCTAGGAATGGGCTTTCAATCAATCCTCTCAAAATCGAGGTGGTTCTCTTTACGAGAAGGAGGAAATTGACTGGTCTGACTCAGCCAGTGCTAAAAGGCATCACTATCGAACTCTCCAAGGAAGCCAAATATTTAGGAGTAATCTTAGATAGCAAGCTTCTTTGGACGAAACATATCGAGCTGAAAACTTCCAAAGCTCTGTCAGTATTCTGGCAATGCAAAGGTGTTTTCGGCAAGACATTGGGCTTGTCGCCAACGAAAGTCCTTTGGATCTACACGGCAATGATAAGACCCTTCCTCTCATATGCGTCAGTTGTTTGGTGGAATAAGTTTTCACTTAAATACGTTACTGCTGCTTTCGCCAAACTCCAACTGGCTTTCGTTATTCACCATGTATAAGGCATCACCTTACCTCCTTTTCTTATTCTCTAACTTTAAGAAACCCTTTTTCTTCCATTAAATACACACATCTTTGTCTTACTTGTTCCGCGATAAAATATCTACTGCGACATGATTAACAGAAAATACCCTCTCATTACGCTAACCCACTTCAAACGCTTATCAATCCCAGTCAGGTCTCGCCCATTTGTTTGCATACTTGATCAGCCGCGCCTTTTTTCAATTTGTCTTCTTTACCCTAAGTTTCAATCTTTTTTTTTTTTTTTTAACCACAAAAACGTGCCACACATCCTGCGATATACTTTGCTAACAAACAAACTTAAATGAGTCCCAATGGCAGTCTAATCGCCGTAGGATCCTCAGAAATGATTGATTAGCCTCATACGTCATCCTCAAATGTCAATTTTATTGTTTTCTTTTTGTATACACACCACGCCTCCTTTCCAGTGGGTTTGTCCACATTTGCTAGTGTGCATAGACAGGTCCCTATAGCATCCTTTTTTTTGCCCGGTTTTCTCCTGTTTTGATTGACTACGTGCGCGCGAAGTTATTGACTAAGGAAATAGATTTCCACCCGCGAGTTGACAGTTCAACATGTGCGCCTCGAAAGTGCCACAGCACACTCAATCACACTGTGTGTACGTGAAGTCATGCTTCGTCGTCCTTTTTTTGCATCTAAAATAAAAACAAAAATGAAAAAATAAAAACATTTCTTTCTCTTGCAGGCATCCGACGTGCGAAATTCCTAGCGAAACCGATGCCACAGGAGATCAATACACTGCTGGCAGAAAGTGATATCTCGTGCCGGCTTGATGTATCGGGGAATGCCGCCGCCGTCAGCCATCGCAGTGAAAGTGGAAACTCTGCTTCTACACCCGGAAGTGTCGACATCATGGAAGACGAGGAGGAAAATGAACAGAATCGAATGGGGTAAGTAGCAGTTAGTTGCGGTGTATCCTCGCGCTCGACGTCTCTCCGGAATGTGTCTCTTGAGCCCCGGATGCATTGATTTATCGAGGGCTATTTGCAAATGTGTCTTTTCGTTCTTGTGGCGGGTATCCTTACAAATCACGCTAGAGCCAACCGAAGGAAGAATAATATGGTTGTGTAGGTGATGGCGGCAAGACTAAGAAATAGCAGTCCTTCCTAAGGACATTAAGTTGTATTCCTATGGTCCTTCGGTATCAGGATCACGTTTCCCGGAAACATGAAAGAAATTGCCACCACGATAAATTCTCACTTTGTATGTGTGTTGACTCGTTGTTGGCATTTTTTTTAGTGGTGCTGGACATGATGGCAAATTGCATACCAAAAACACAAAAAGGACGAATGTGTGAAATGGCATTTTACGAGAATGTTGTTGGCCATTGGAGGGCTGTTTGCGGACAATGTAGGTCCTGACAGCGCAAGATTTATGCTTTGATGTAGTTAATTGGTGTTCGAGTGGAGTTGACAAATGGAGTTAATTATTTTTCCATCGGAATGGCGATGGTAATGTGGTGAATAGTGACATATCACTGGAGGGTTTTTTTCTTTGGGAATTAATATGTAATTAGCGAATAATGGGAACTTTCAAGGGTAGCGAGGATATAGACCAACCGAAGAGAAAATTCCCAGATCGCACCGCGGGAAGTAGAAATAGGGCTTACCAACTAGGCTTTCGGCTGCAGTGGCTCTTTCTGTACCAACACCTATTGGGAGATGATGCTCCTACTAGACCTCTGTTAGTCGTTTGCCATCATTACAGATACCACATTACATTATGTGTGAGTATATTTCTCTAAATCTAACGTGAATGGATGTCCTTGTTGACAAACGATTTGTCAACGGCTCACTTAGACCATTTGGAGTCCATTGTGTCGAATTTGTTTAAAACTCTGGGAACCTAAAGTCTTATTAACCGGTGCTTAAACCCCCCAAATAAATTAATGAATCTTAGGAGGTTAATAAGCTCTATATTGCGCAGGTCCTCCAGTCCCGAGAAGAAGTTGCTGCCAAGAGCTGTTCTTCTTTTGTGAGCTAGCTCTTCTTCGTCCCTACAGTTTCTACAGTAGTCGTTGTATGGAAGTCCTAGCCGTGCTGTATGGTTGGCAGTCAGGATACCGGCGTCTTTTTGAATTTTGAATTTCCTCGCGACTAAGCTTTATTAGACTAATAGTTCTCTTCTTATCGAAGGGTGGCCATAACGATCTAGCTTTAGCACATGTACAGTGTGTTTGGCAAAAATGTGTCAAACATACTTTAATGCACAAAGTACTTAATATGTTGTCCAGTCTCCTCCATTCCCAGTTATCGCCTCACACCTTTGTCGACAACTCAGAGTCAATTTATCTGCATATTCCTGCGGTTATTGTCGCCAAATTATTTTTAAAAAGCAATTTAAGCTGTTTTATTCTCCTTACATCTTTTCCTTTGATCCTAAGCTTTATAAGTCCCCAGACATTCATCGGATTGGTATCTAGAGGCTGAGATGGCCAATCCAACACAATGACGTCATTTTCCTCTTTGAAGCCCTGACAGGTACGACCACGTTATTTCTGATCGTTGTCATCTTGTAGGAGCCTATCCCGATTTCCACGTCCGAACAGCATTTCAGCGGATACCAACAATCCTTTTGTGGTCAGTTGGATCATTCCTGGTAAAGGTAACCAATCCCACCGCACAGAAACAGCCATAAACATGCTCTTTGCCAGATGTTTCACTGTCCGCTGGACCATGTGCAGTCTACACATGTCTCAAGGGATGGTTAAAAAAAATGAAGCTTCGTCAGTGTTGAACCCATTTGGCCAGACTTGGCCACAACGGCTTTGTGATTAAAATCTTTTCCTCAGATAATTTTGCGAATACTGAAGATAGAAACCTCATGACATTTTTCTGATAACATTTTCCTTGCAAGTCTGAGGATAAATTTGAGGATAACCAACGTTTCCATGTTCGTTAAATCATTTCACTCACTTCCCTACAAAACTCTCTGACTTTCGGAGATACTTTGCTCCAGCTGTAACAGATCCCCATGGATGAGCAACAAGAAGCACAGCTTCAAACCGAACCTTAGATAGAGCTCTTATCACGGAATACGTCTTAGAGGTGTACTTTCCTAGAGTAGGGCCTGTGATTAGTTTATTCGAGATCCGTTTCTAGCCAGTTCATCTGCTTTTTCATTTCTGGAGACATCGCTATCTAGATCTAAAGTAGATACATCACTGGATTTTAATGAAATTCTAAGTGATGCAGGCACACACAGTGGCACCATGGCATTTTCAAGATACAAAAAAGTTGTCCTGTGCTGATACCTACTCGTACTTATCTGTGTGTTTTTTTTTTGTTTGCGCGTGGTTGCCCTACCTTCCCTACTTGCTTATCAGTATCTCTGCCACGCAACGTAGGTATGAATGGTCTTTAATGGGCGTCAAGCATCTTCAGGTCGGAAATGTTTATCTTAGCTTTGACTCAGAGATGAGCAGTGGGTAGTCAACTGTATGGATTCGTATCCTATACATGCTCCAAAAAATCAAACAAGCTTGTAGTAACATCAAAGCTATAGGCAATCTTCTCTAAATTATTAGCAAAAAGATAAACCAATTCAGTAACAAGTATGGGCCATTTGAGGAAGGTGTGGTAGTAGTAGTGAATTTTGTCAGTATCCTAGCCCCTTGACAAGCTGCTTTTTATGGATGACTGAATGCGTTCTGTTAAACCATTAAGCTGACTTAATTGTCCTTTCTGTAGAAGAAATAATTTTACCTATTCTTCCGTAGAATGACATAAACTGACGACAAACGCATCAGACACCGGGAACTCCGAGACGTCTCTCACATAAACCACCCACGCAAGACAAAACAAAAATTTTACGATCCTTGTAATGGTACCAAGACCTTTTTGGACAAGGACATGCCCAACCACTATTCCTTTCATCAGTTTATTACTGTCGTCGGCCCTCATCCCCTCAAGGTAATAACAACTCACTCATAATGTCAAAGGTTTCTTAAAAGCCACTCAGTATCTTCATTACTCTCGAAGGACATTTTATCTCTTCAAACCACAAAACTTTCCAACACAAAAAGCCTTAAAAAATTCTTTCATTCGCATGAGATGTACATCATTAGGCTCAGGATCATTTCATGTGCTGCTGCCGGCTAGGAGAATCTTTCACACAAAAAGGACATTCTTTCTTCTTTTTTTCTTACCGGAAAGGAAAAAGTCCCGATTTTCATGTTTAGTGACAATAAAAGAGTAATTGTCAAACTACTACTGTTCCGCACATAGCCATCATCATTATTCTCCATTGTCGGTCGGTTGGTATGTCTATAACTTTTCGGTCATTCATAAAATGAGGATAATAATTGTAATTGTCCTGCTATGGACTGTTACTCAATTCCTCATTCTCTCTGTTTGGGGTCTTTAATATGGTCGACCAGAGTGGACATGGTTTCCTTTACAACTGTGACATGATTTTCAAATGCAGAGTTGGAGGATTTAATGCGGTGTAACGGGCCAGTTCAAAAATTAGGACGAAATACTCATGTGTGACATGAAAGTCAATATTAATCCTGTCATGCTTCGGTCAACAGAAATCAAATCATCCAATTTCTCTAGGTCAACAGTCCCAATTACCTTGAAAAAACAAAAAAACAAAAGAAAAAAAAAATACATCCTATATGTGGGGATTTGTGGTCAGGATGAATCCATAATTTAAATTTGTAAGTTGAGTTTGCACGTTCAACCACACAAGCTAAAAAGGTCACTCAGCCGGTTGGATGCGCACACCTTTATTTCCTCTAATTTGCGGAGAGCAAATCCTAAAAACAAATATCGAAGGAGACCTCTACTCCCCAAACCTTTCTTTTTTTTTCTGCAAACTCATTCATTTTGTTTTTTTTTTTTCTTTACAGCTGTCCTCATGGTACCCCATCACGTGTGCCGCTTATATCCTCATCCCCAGGAGGTCGAAAAAATTCCAACCAAGACAACAAAACCCTCGACACACGAAAGCCTTCTTCAACTGGTAACAGCAGTGGTGGTGGTGTTGGTGGCAGTGGTGGCCAACGCAAGAGAGTCCGGCTAATGACCACAAACAATCCAAAGGGTAACCATAAAAACAATTCCTGTTTGGACAGCAGTTGTAATCTGCATACAGACCATACAGAGGATGAAGACGACGACGACTATGAAGAGGACGAGGATGATGATAATTACGACAACGACGAGGACGACAATGGACCCCCACAAGTGCCAATCACCATTGTACTGTTGATTCTCGTAGCCTACATCTGCCTGGGTACTGTGATCTTTGCATTCTGGGAGAATTGGAGCCTCATCGATGGTGCATACTTTTGCTTTGTCACCCTGTCAACCATCGGCTATGGAGACTTTATGCCACAGCATACATTCCGGGGTCCAGATGTGCAACTGTTTGCTTGTTGTGCGTATTTACTGCTTGGATTGGTCCTCGTAGCAATGTCCTTCAGCATACTGGAGACACAATTGATGTGGAAATGCAAACGCATTGCAGTGAGATTGAAGTTGACTCGGGATTGATGGTTGCAAGTGGCTCAATATTTATAAAAACAAAAAGAAAAAAAGGAAAACAAACTGTAAATACAAAAACATAGGCTAGGACTTGAGCATTATTCTGTAAGCGTATTTTCCTTAATTTTTAATTTTTCTTTTGCTTTATATTTGTAAAAAAATAAATAAATAAAATAACAGACGACAGATGGAGCTACATTCGAATGTGGCACCAGCTTGACTGTACTAAGATGGCATTTATTGTAATCAATAGGCTACATGGGATTTTTGTAAAAAATACCAAAAAAACAAAACAAAAAAAAATTACTAACTGCTAAGGTAATGCGATAATAAATCACAAAAAAACGATTTTTCATTGAAAGTAAAGAAACAGAGTGTTTTATTGTTTTACCAGCGAATCCATCCGAAATGTAATAGTGAAGGTCTCACTGGAAACGGTTCAGAAGTTCATGACAGGGTGATCAAGAATTATCAATGTATCATATCTTGTGTAAGTAAAGGGTTTTTCAATTGAGACATAACAATTTTGTATTTTAATACAAACGCACTGTTAAACTTTTTTTATGATCAGTCAATGTCAAAACGTCAGTCAAGGTTTGCATTCTTATCGCAGTGAAGTTCACGAACGAGCAACGTTTGGAACGAAATTCTAAGTCGCTGGTCGCAACTTTAAGAGCGCTTACTCCAATTTTCGGTCGTAAATAACCGTCCCACCAGATAGGCTGTATGAATGTTCCTGTGTCAGTGAGACAACGCACCGGTTGAAGTACCGAAAATATCGCAGACGTAAGTGTTTCAGTTCAAAATGAGACAAATCAGTCGATTCCACGCCGTTCACAGGAATTGGGAATTTCTCAGTCCACATTGTGGAGAATTTTGCATAAAAATCTAGGCCTGCACCCTTACAAGATCAAATTAACTCAAGAACTGAAGCCTCTTGATCATTTGAAGCACCGAAACTTCTCCGATTGGGCTCTACAAAAGTTTGAAGAAAATCCAGAATTTCATCGAAAAATCATCTTCAGCGCGAAGAAGCTCATTCTTGGCTTAATGGGTTTGTCAATAAGCAAAATATGCGTTAGTGGACAGCAACAAACCCACATGTGCTTCAAGAGACTCCATTGGATCCACAAAAAGTGACCGTGTGGTATGGATATTATGCTGGACGTTACGGTCAATAGAGTGCGCTGTCGTGCCATGTTGGAAGACTATTTTTGGCCAGAATTGGATGGACTTGATGTCAGTGATATGTGGTTTCAACAAGATGGTACCACATACCACACAGCTGGTCAAATAATTGATGAAGTTCGGTTATCGTGTAATTTCGAGAAATGGTCTGGTCGAATGGCCAGCTCGCTCATGCGATTTAACGCCGATGGATTTCTTTAAGTCGTTGGTTTATGCGAACAAGCCAACAACATTAGAGGAGCTCAGGAACAATATTGAACGCGAAATTGCCAACGTTCCGGCCGATATGTGTGGAAGAGTGGTTGAAAATTGGCTCCAAAGAATCGATCGCTGCAAACATGCTCGCGGTGGTCATATGAATGAGATCGAATTTCATACTTAAAAATAGCATGTGTACTACACCTGGAATAAAAAAAAAAATTGTTATGGCCTTATTGAAAACCCTTATGAATTAAAACATTCATACAATGAAGTAAAATTCTTACAAGATTCAATTTTTTTTTTATAATTTGTACGTGTGAAAGGAGATATGAATACCCTTACTAATTTTAGGACACGGGTGTTTTGTGGAAAGGGAAAGAGACAAATAGAAGACAGATTGGTGTAGTTGGTTTGAAACTCAGGTATTATTTAGTTTCAGTGAACTCCAAGGGTGGTGTCCAGATAACTGGGTTGTAGTTTTGTATTGTCATTGCTTATGATTCACAGTATTTTTTTCTCGTCCTCCTGATGTCATCATCATGATCAAGTTGCATTTTAGCCATATGACCACCTTACTGCCAGTGTTATGCCTTCGCGGTAGAGTTGACTTCTTTCGCAATTGATCATTTTATTTTTATTTATTCTTAACATCAAGATTCGAACCGTGAAATTGCAGCGTGAGAAGCGATGATGTTACCACTATACCATGTCCACACACTTTTCCAATGCTAAGAACGACCCTAGGGGAACATGGAGTATTTTGAATGAATTTCTAGAGCGGAAAAAACGGTCTGTAGATGAAGTGATTGCCAATACCTTTACCGGGAAAAAGAGCTAAAGGCTATTGTAAACGAATTTGACGAACAAATTTTCAAGCCAGACGTCTTAAATTTTACATAAATGCAATCAGAAAACTTCAAGTCATCCCAACATGTACCCGCACGGTCTATGTACTTAAAAGAAGCTAGTGAAGTAGAAGTTCATACAATGCTGTCTTGTCTACAAACAAGCCAAAGTCCAGGAGCAGACAACATAAGACTAATTGATCTGAAGCTGAACACTTAAGTATTTGAACAGTGGTGTACCCCTAGCGTACTGAAAACATCAATAATACGGACAATGTATAAAGGGTGAATTAAAAACAGAGTCAAAAATTATAATTCAATAGCAATTTTACGAGTACCTGTTGCCAAAAAGTGTATGGAGGAGATTGGCGTAAGACGCTTAACAAAATTTCACCGGGAAATACAAAATTCTACAACCAAACCAGTATGGTTTCCAAAAAGCAAAGAGGAAGGCTGCGGGGAGAACTCTCGAACTTGGTAACTACAGGCCTAAATAAGAGTCATCACGTACTAGCTATGTTCGTAGATTTTAGTAAGGCCTTTAATACACTGGATCACGAAAAACTTATAAACATAGTTAATTCAAAGTAAGAGTACCGCCTTCGTCATTTTCCTAAAAAAAAAAATCGGTCCGATCACACCGCCGGTAAACAGAGCTCACCAAACTGTAATCCTTGGCGAATGCAATGGCGTCAACTTATCGATCTTCTAGCGGTTTTTAAACGATGCATATTGTAGGCGCAGTGGCTCAGTGGTTATGATCGTTCGAATCCGTGATTGTTCGAATCCAAGAAAACATAAAAACCCCACCTCTCGGGAACGTCTCACAAACATCCGAGAGTAAAGCTGTTATGAAAAGCTTCTCTCAATCGAAAAAATTGCCCTTCGAAAATGGAATAAAACTGTAGATTAAAACCATTCATGCGTCGCACAGCACCAGTGGCTGAGAGAAGCTAGGCACTGAGCACTGAGCTGTTAGCGCAAAAATATTTATTTACTTATTTATATTGTAAAATGGCAACGCCAGAGCTAACTACCTGTCACTATGAATGACAGATGGATTTGACAGTTGCCAACCTAGAAATGAATAATCCTTTAGTTCAAAATATCGAAAGAATTTCCCCACCATTTCCAGTTTTCACGAACTCAGAAAAAAAACTTTTCCAGCTCAGAAAGGCAATACTATTTATTTCTAGCTAGTTGACAAATTTCCTCCGAAATACCACTCAACAAAGCAATCCATAGATATCACTGCTGATTTCCTATTCATACCAAATATCTTAATAATAAATGAACACGACTAAACGAATTGTGTTCAAGGCCTTAAAAAAAATGCCTACAACATTGTAGCCACCCACTTCCCCCAGCACACCGCTGTCTAATGGATTACCCACTTCATTTCCATTTCTCCAGCTTTGGTATTATTTATTATTCATTGGATAAATTCATCTTTTCATTTGGCCCGACATCCAATTGAATGCTCGTTCCTCGGGAAAAAGATTTTGAATTTGATAAATGCAAAGAACGTGGCTGAAAGTGTGTGTGTTTGTCCTTAATAGCCTGTGACAGGAGCGCGCCGTATACCGAAATATATAAAAATTTTAGGTCTACTGGTTTGCGACGACAACGGCGGCGGAGGACTTTACAAACCAACGAACTCCAACATCACAACATGCCGAGCAATTGATATGAGAATTGAATTTGTTTTTTTTTTTGTTCTGATAGGTAGTAGTCTACCCTCTGCGTGCCCTCAATTGGAGTACATTAGGATGTTGTTTGTATATCGTTTGCAAGGATAATTCAATTTGACCCAAGGGGATTGTATATGAGTGTAGGTACCACGAAAAAAAAATGAAAAATCGAATAGAGGCCTAATTTCCCGGAATTATTTACCTCGGTTATTTGCAAATAATTTCATTTCAGAGGCGGGGTCCTGGAACATTAGTCCTGATTTGGATTACCATGTTTATCGAATGTTTAAATCAATTTATTTGTAGCCGACGGCTTGTTGGTTTACTTTACTACACAAATGGAGGATATTCTTTATTTTCAAATTTTTATTTCAAATAAGTGTAGTCGTCGTGTTTAATGCTTATGAAAGTATTGAAGGGAAGAGACGGTAACCAAGTTGTACGAGTATATTGTACGAATACATGTTACATATGCTCCTTCAAGTATTCGAATGGAATTTAATTGCATTTCGTATTTGAATATCGGATTTTTTATTTACCAAATTCTTGCAATGTTCTTCTGACAGATTTTACTGTAGCAAATATGTTTATGCATGGGCAACTGATTGGGGTAGCATACGAACTAATGGAAGAGGCGAGGAATTTTAGCAGAAACTGCGTAGGTTCTATGGTTGACATCACCTTTGTAACTAGTTCCCTAGCGAAATCCGCAAGGTGGAGAGTCAGTAATCAATATACCTACAGCGACCACCAGGCCATCCTGTTTAAAGTGCAGTCGAGGAGAACGATCCATAAACGCCCACCAAAAAACAAAAAAGGCACAATGAATGGGGTGGAAAATAAGCACACTGGACGAAGACTTTTTCATCCTGATTTTTGGAGAGTCTACAATAAACCCAGGAACAGCAAATGCTATACCTGCTGATGTTACTAAACAAAATAACTATGGCTTGCGACGCATCCATAGTCCATAGTCAACAAATCACCGGCCACCAGTATACTGGTGGAACCAAGAGATAGCAGAGCTACGCAGCAAGGGTCATAGAGCGAGGAGATTATTAAAGCGATCCAGAAGTTTGCCCTCCCATCAGGACCTACAAGTGCAATACAAAAATAATCGGAGAAGCAAGAGCAACAGCTTTTAGAAACTCTGCGAGCAAGCATACGTAAATCCTTGGGGTACCACCTACAGGACAGTCATGGAAAAACTCAAAGGCACTAGGGCAACCTTGTTCTCCTGCCCTTTCCTTATGCAAAAAAATAGTGTCGGGACTATTTCCGCCGCAAACAGCAACTGAGCATATAAATCCACCTCAGGAAAGGCAGTACCACACAGCTAGCGGAGTTCCACAAGAGTCGGTACTAGGACCTATCATATAAAACATTATTATGATAGGGTTCTAAGGCTTGGAATCCCAAATGAGGCAAAATCATAGGCTTTGCCGACGATATTGCAATAGTTGTGGCGGCAAAATACCTGGAAGAAATAGACGATATTTGTAAAGCCAGGAAAGTTCACAGTCGATTAAATTTTCACACTTCGGCAGATCCTGGAGAAAACCCTAGAAGTCCAAATCGATACCCACCATCTTTTTATCAATTTTAAGGCCGCATATGACAGCATTTATAGAGATGAGTTATAGAGCCATGTCTAGTTTTGGCCAAACTCCTCCGTCTGGATGACGATTGATAATCCTCACTACTAAGGTCAGTAACGATCTTACCGAGACCTTCAATGTCAAAAAAAGATTTAGACAAGGTGATGCGCTATCATGTGACTTCTTCAACATCATTCTTGCCAATGGCTTGTTCTTTGGGCTTGAGTAGTAAGGCGAACTTCCGAACAACTAAGAAGACTCTATACAAGACCTTAATCATCACAGGCCTGCTTTATGGTACTGGATCATGGACAATGTCGAAAGCGGATGGGTTGTTTCGAGAGAAAAATTCTTCGTAAGATATTCGGTCCCATTTGCGTTGACGGGCAATATACCAGCTGAACAGCCACATCGATCTAGTCCAAAAACTGCGCATCATTCGTCTGGACATGTAGAGCGAATGAGCACCAATGCTCCAGCCAACAGAGTCTTCGAATCGAACCCAGAGGAACAAAGCAGTAGAGGAAGACCTCGCCTTAGGTGGCGCGCACAAGTAGAAGTGGACCTCAACCGACTTGGAATGCGCAACTGGAGGCAGTTAGCGAAGGACCAGGCTAACTGGAGAGGTTTGTTGCTTGAGGCCCAGGTTCACCCCAAACTGCAGCGCTTAAGTAAGTAACCAGTCTACTTTTATGTTGATGTAATGCGACAATTGTTGCGTATCGGAATATGTGTACATTGTCAGCATGTTGTTACCGGGGTATTGAGCTGTCCATAGTTCATTTAATAGTCGCGTCCATTTGTTCTAGGTGCCAGCCGAACTCTTCGATTGACAGATTTCTATTGAACGATGGGTAGAGCAAGTTCTAGGAGAGTGCATTTGTCGAAGATCTGGAGAAGCGTATCCAACGCGTTCGACTATAATTGTAAGAATACATTCAAATAATTACAAATTTGTTATTATTGCGGCACTGGGTCCGCAATGGTCACTGTCATACACAAACGTGTGTAGGCAGTTTATAGTTTGTCAGTTTATGTTGATCAGTTGTAACCGTAAGACGAACAGCAGAAGATCCAGATAGGAGGCGCTTTAGGAAACGACGCTTCCAAATCGAGTCTATACTTGACACTGTGCTAACCCCACCAATTAAATAATTGGTTTCCTTTAGGATTATTTCCCCAATCTCTATGTTTGACGTTTAGATCTCCGGCCATGAGGAAATAATTCCCCTCCAACTCTTGCCTTAAGCGTCGAAAAGTGTCTCGAGCTCTGGAATAAATAAACTAGATTGAGTGACTTCAGGTGCATAGAGTGCGACCATGCAGACTTTTCAGTCTCCTGATTGATTTTGCCTTCATCACGTCTGTGATTCTTTTGCCGAGGATCTTTATGGCATCACTTTCAACTTTATCTTCATTGGGGTCTGCTGTTTTCCCTCATTCACCATTAAGGTTTTGGTTGCTTTATTCAAGTGACTTTAAGCTTGACGACTCCCCCTCTGATGGTGATCACAGTTTCATATTGCTCCTCCGGAATGGATTCTGCGGAATTGGTAAGTCGCACTTCGATACTTTTTGTTTAATTTTTCCTTTTTTTTCAGGTGTACATAACATAATCCCATTGCTTAAATTAGGTATGCTTTTAAAGTTAGAATTTTGTCCTTCTATGGATGTGGAGTAGTACCTTCTTGCATGCCATGATATCAATCAAACAGCAGTAAGCGTCTGGACTGCTTTCCCATCAGAGATGATTGAATCGCTTATACAGAGTTACAGTTTCAATCTGTCACTACCTGGGCGTAGATACATTTCCCGTCCGAAAAAAACATCTCACAATTTGTCGGTAGTATCGTTTCGTAGAACCACTTAAGTGTCATTCATAGCCTTATAGTGGCTTCGTGTGGTGCTTCATTCTGACGTGCAAAATACTCTAAATACAAACTTCACACCAATAATGGCGACTCAGCGGTTGGAACCAACTGAACATGACTGAACTGCCAAATGACTACGAACTAATTTCCATATGAAAATATCCTTCTCCAAGTACCATCGCTACAATTTCTTCCGAGGCATTTGGAGGCCCCATCCCAACCCACCACCCATAAAGACTTTTTGTCAAATACTTTTATTAAATTTCGTTTAGGAAAAACGCAAAGAAAGCAAATCGTTGACGCTCTCTTAAAATTTAATCAAAATTAAATGAAAATTGCAAATTATTACAAGCCAACTCGGAGGAGGACATAAAATTTGATTAAACAGCCTGTGTGGGTATGAGAGGTAGCAACCAACCAACCAAAGTAGAAAAGGGACCAAGTGGGTATGAAGTGTTAAATGTGCCATCACAGGATGAGAGTTCATTTAACCGTTTAATATGAAATAAAAAAAAAAAATTCACAACCGTCTACGACACGACGGAAGTGGAAAGAAAACGTTACACGCAGTACAAGGATCCATGTGTCCCTTTAGTAGCTGAAATTCTACGAAAAAGCGTTTCCCTGCGCTTTTACCTTGACAGTGGTGGAGAGATTTAATTAGCACCGAACAGGGTGCAATCAACTTTAATGTTTTCCCCGGGTTTCACCAATTTTCCTTGGATTTCCATTTGCCACATTTATACCAGCAAGGATAGGTATGTGTGTGTGAGTGAATGGGAATGTTTCCATCGTCCCGAGTTAATTAAGAAACTTGTAACTGCAATGGTTATGTGTAGTGCACCCGAGTTCCAGATACATAGACAGATACCTCACGAGCATATCGCATCGATTTGTTGATGATGACAATTAAAGTTTGACTTGACTACTGAGTTCGGTAATAATTGGCATCGAATGGAAGACGGTTTATAAAAGTCCAAAGGACTGAAGGATAACTCGGTTATGCTCGTTTGCCAAGTCATCCAGAAATTGAATTGTGTTTTGATGTATGGAATTTATTGTCCTTCTGCTATCATCCTCACCATCATCGCTCGTGTTGTCGTTTTGTCCTTGCGACGAAGGATTTTGTTTGAAATTTCCAACTTATGGTTGGGCGGGTGGTGCCTGAGAGAAACTTTTTGGGAAAAATATCACTACAATGGAATGCGGAATTGGATTAGGGTAGAATAGAGTCTGGGTGTGAGTAGTTAGTATTTATATCTTGTTTTGAGCATTAAATCGGATCCTTCTGCAGTCGGGGCGACAGCTTCACAAATATATTTTAAAAGGATCTTGGAGGGATAATATCATGAACTGTGGAGTGCTACTACTCCATTATACTCTTCTACAGAGCACTAGAATTCAAGGTGGCATCTTATAATTGATACTTAGGTTCCGGCTACTTGATTATTTATGTTCTACATCCACAGGTGGTTTATAGAGCTCTTACTATGCATACGAGCAATTTCGTGTGGCTTCTAAATGCTCTCCCCAACTTTTCCCAATTGCTGTGAAGCTTCATTCACTATTCTGCGACCTGGGTTAAGGTATTCCCTTTTATCTTTTCGGAATGAATGACCAATCCGACGGCCACTTCCGTCATCAAGTGGTGATGCCTACTAGCTGCTAACCAATCCCCCCATGGAAGAGTACGTTACAGATTTAGGCCAGAAGATTCTTAGAATATTTCGTAGATACAGATTCACGACCGTTTTCAGCTCTCTCGTGATATTGGCTAATCTCCAGATGAACCTGGAGCAGAAGCCTGTTTGCTCAGCAACGAATGTGTCTTTAAAGAATTTTATTCGACAGATGAAGAACATTTTTAGATCAGCTTCTAGTAAATGAGAATCACCACTGCATGAAATTTGTCTAGAGATTCTCAAGTCGTCTGCGTAGATCTCGTAATGACAAGCTCGACGTCGTTTATGGTTAGTGTGAAGATCAGAGGTCCTAAAGGGCTACTCTGTGGTACTCCTGAGGTCGCACTGATTGGATTTGAAACAGATGATCTGAAAAGGACGCTATACTCGTACTGGCGATCTTCTAGATAGGACTTAACCCATATAATAAACATCAGGGGAAACCAAGCGCTTTAAGTTTGAGGAGTAAGATTTGGTGAGAGATTTTGTCAAACGCTTTACTGAAATCACTACAAATGACATCTACTTCTTTACCATTCTGCAATGCACCTAATATGTTGCAAACAAATTCAGTAAGTTAGTGGTTGTTCCTTAAGGAACCCATGTTGCTTCGGAGAGAAGATTGATTTGCAGTGAAAGAAATAATTTGCAGTGCTCTCAAATAGCTTAGGTATGCATTAGAGCTTAGTAATCGGTCTTTAGTTAGAAATATCACTCTTGCAGCCATTCTTATGGATGGGGATGATAAATGAGCCTTTCCACAATTTTGGGAAAACTCCACGTGCAATTGAGAGCTAAAAAAGAGCAGTAAGGGGCTGGGCTAATTTACAAACACATTTTTTCAGAACTATGGCAGATTTGAGCGCAACCGTTCATGTAACTAAAGTACGACGTTGTCCTTCAAGAACGTTTGGCTAAAGAAGTCTGCAAAGAGATTGGTGATTACTTTTGGGACATCGGATGAACAATTTGAAAATTTTAAAGTAGAAGGCTAACTGTCCCATTTCATTTTAGTATTAATAAATTGGAAAAACCGCCTTGGGTTAGAGATGAGATCGAACTGCATATGATCGTGGTAGTCGAAGTAAAGAGATTCACACAGTGCGGAAAAGTTATTATAAACTAAAAGGTACTTTGAAAAGTCAGACGTAGATCTGCATTCCAAGAAATGCAGGGTACGACATAGACGTTGGAGAAATGTCAATTGGTTGAGCAAGACGACGAATCGAAGTTTCTGGACATTCACTCACATTGCCTCTTACTGCATCAATGTTTTGTTGTATACACGCTGTACGACCTGGTTTGGACTTCGGTAAATCACTAACTGTGTAAAGGTTATCAAAATTGTGGATAATTTTTTGAATAGTAACCATAATTGACGTAATTTAATCACTAAAACACGTTGTTGTGGCGTCAAACTTTCCACGATGAAATGGCATTGACAGCTGAACACTGCTGCCAACTTTCACGCAATAAAACCATCTCTGTGAGAAATGGCTTCAATTTTGTTCTGCCGGAGTTATTTAAAGCAGCTGGAGATGATTTGGTAGAGAGCATACAGCAAACTCATTTCTACTATTTGGTCAGACGAGTGTACTCGTATACCTGATAAATGGAATCTCAGCATCGTTTGCCTGATCCACAACGAAGGAGACCTATTAACTACACCAACTACAGAGGCAATAGTCTCCTCAGCATCGCCTACAAGATCTTATCTGCCATATTATGTGAATGCCTGAAACCTTTCGTCAACCCGATTGGCCCCTATTAGTGCGGTTTAAGCCAGGAAGGAAACAAAGAGAAAACTCAAGACGTCCACAGTGATACTTACCATCACTCTATCGATCATAAGGCCGCTGACGACATCTTTTATAGAGCTGTGTCTGTGTGTTTTTTGGTATACCTGCCAAACTCGTCCGTCTGTGCAGGATGACAACGGAGAATGTTCGGTGCATCAATGTCGGTAACCGAGACCTTTCACGTAAAAAAAGGGATTTAGGCATTTCGACGGGCTGTCATGTGACCTCCTTAACACCATACTTGAAACGATTATACGAAACTCACAAGCCAACACCAGAGGCACAATCTTTCAAAAGTCTATGAAACTACTTGCTGCTCCGACGATATAGACATTATTTGGCAGGAATCAGCATACTGTCACCGGTGCGTTTGCGAGTATTGAGATAGAAGCTTCTAAAATGTGCATCGCGGTGAAAGAGAGCAAAACGAAGTATGTGCTGCCAACTAGAAGGGACAACCAACATCGGCGAATCGGACAGAGCGTCAAAGTGGACAGCTATAACTTCGGGGTTGTTAGGGACTTTGTATACAAGTACTGCTGCTATTACATCAGACAACAACATTAACACTTAAATCAATCGAAGAATAATTCTTGCCAATCGCAGTTTCTTTGGGTTAAAATGGCAAGGAAGACCTGGCTTTAGGTAGCGCCCACAAGTAGAAGGAGCCCAATCCAGAAGAACTGAGGAGACTTTATATAAGTCCTTGATAATCTCGGACCTGCACTATGACGCTGAAGCATGGACTATATCGAAAGTGGATGAAGATATCCGTGGTCGTTACGCAATTAGGTTAAGAGAACTACTAGAAGTGTACTCATAGACATCCTCATCGAAATCGAACATGACCATCCATTCCACCTTCTTATCATCGCCTGTAATACTTGAGTTTAAATTGCAATTTCCTCAGTAAATACAATCGCAATTTAGAATTCCTTTCTCAATTCAACCAGAAGTAAGTAATATAAATCCTAAACACATATCATTCTGAATCAATAAATATTTGACATATTCATGATAGCCAAACTTTGGATATCTGTATCTGCCACATCCATTCATATCAATACACAACCCCAGATATCCTTTTCTATATCCTGCCACACTCCGAATACCATTTAAATATTTTCCTTTCGGTTTAACTCGTCCGTCCATTGATCCCCCCATGACTTGATAATAGATGTTGACTCTCAGACACAAACAAAAAAAAAAAAAATCTTTTTATTGCCGAATGTTTTCCCTAAATAAACATGCACCCGTGTTTCATAAAAAATATATAAAAATAAAAATAAAATGTTTATCGCATATACAAATTCACTAGGGTGTCATTATTCATTGCAATGAATTGATAAACACACAGCATCCTGCGTGCCACCCCGCCGCCCCACCAAAAATTCAAGCTTAGCATCAGCACATTGAAGAGGGGTATTTTCGTTTTGGACAAAACGCATCCTCGTATACGAGTACTCGTACCTTGAATTGATATCGATGAACGAGGCACGTAGTGTATCCTCGTATCCCACCAAGCTCTGTCAATTTTGATGTTCGTCCTTTCTGTTGGATAATGGCTGGTATAGTGCACGCATAGGGAAAGTGATGCTGCTGCAAAATCACAACTCATCGTCTGTTTGCACGGGGCTATGGCCGAGCATTTGTGGATGCAGTAAATCAATCAATTTTATATTAACTTACGTGCGGCGGATACATCTCCTTTTTCGGCAATGCATGCATTTATTTATGCACTCACATGGTGAAAGGATAAAGCAATTTGTGTACGCGGACCAGCGGCATTGAGTGCAATCACACTCGGAGGTAAGTGGCTTTTAGGCCGAACAGTTGATGCGATTAAATGTCATGTAAATGAAATGATTACAATTAATCGAATCATGTTATTCGGATGACAGATAATGGTGTAAGCCTCGGATATGTCAATTGAATGAGGTTTCAATGATGTTTTTTTTTTTTTCTGTGATTTCCGCCAGGTCAGCGTTTGACTGATATTTTAATTATTTTCAGTTTTAGACGTATCTAAGCAAGTTTTGATCCATACGTATGCATAGACGGATTGTTTGCAGTACATAGAGCGAAATAATACTCGTAGTGGAAACAATTTTGTGAATCGACCGTGGAAAGCAACGAGGCTTCGAGACTTTGAAAGATGTTTTACTTCAGACGTTCTAAGCTGTTACAAGAAAAGTGACGCCAATTGGACTGTAAGTAGCTAAGAGATGCTAGAAAGCTAGGCTCTATCTTATTCATGGGCTTCCCAGCACAGTTTTGCGTCTAGCGTCATGGCCAAATATTTAGCTGTGTCCTAATGTGGAGCCATATTGTTATAAATGTAAAGGGCGACCAGATAGCAATGATAGTTTTTCCAATTGTTATGTTTCAGCAGCTTTCAAAGTTACCAATGACATCCAAAATATTCAGTAAGGTTTGCCACTTCATCATGTACTGGTCGACGCTTCCCGAACGTGTAGAAATTATTAAAATCATGGCTTCAGTACGCAGGCAATTCGTCGCACCGTGGAAAAGCTTGAGTGTGAGTATACTCTTTTGGACCTTAAGCCACCAACCAGACAGTGCGAAGTGAAGAAAACATAGCCGCCGTAGCGGCCAGTATCGAAGAAGACCCAGAAATGTCGATTCGGCGCCGATCAGCTGAATTGGGCATCGTCAACTAGGCTTATTTTCCGGTTGGTTTTGGGCTTACATCCAAATAAGATTATGCTGACGCAAAAATTGAAGCCGGACGACCATAGACAATGCCGTGAGTTCGCTAATTGGGCGCTGGAAATGTTGGCCGGAGAATGGTCCTCGGTATAGAGCGATGTTAACTGACTTTTTGTGGCCAGAACTTGACAACATCGATATATCCCAGCTGTGGTTCAACCACTTTGGACAAGCTCGAGGCCAACACGTGAACATTAAACGTCCATGTAAACTAGTTGGAAAACTCGTTACCAGTAACAACGACCTACGATCAGGCAATCGTATGCCAAAAAGGATGGCCTGTAGGACCTATACAACTTAATACTGCCCGCCAAATGTGATCTTTCTTGGATGGTCGAATTCGTTTCGATATGCATGAACCTTAAATTCCAACTTTTGTCAATTTCAAGGATAACGCAACTCACACTCTTGTTATATAAATAATTGCACTTTAATTTATAGGCCTATCTTCTTTTCTTTTTGTTAACAGCATGAGGTATAAATTACTCTTACATCCTAAATAAAAACAGATTTTTCACAGAATCATTATAATCGTTCCCCTTCGTGTTGCCACCTTACAGCCACCCCTGCCTGCCTTTGCCTCTACCAACAGGACTCTTTGGCGACGGCATACTCATGCTTCCCTCCGACTGGTCATCCCCTAGCCCAGCAGTAAACATTTGTTCAGTACTGTCGTCCATCTCAAAGAATGACACCTCGAATGACTCGGGCATGGACATATTTGAAGGATGCACCGATGAAGAAAATCTGCTCAACATCGGTGGCTTGGGTCTTTCTCGAACAACACCAACACTTCCGCCAACATATGGCACAGGGGGTGGTGGTGGCTTTTTAATTGCTTTGCCCGGCGGCATTTTGGCATCCACTATATTTTTCTGCAGCAATTCTCCTCCACCAAGGCTGGATGCAGATAGAATCACTTCATTTTGGTTCTTTGTTGTTGTTGACTTGGTGTCCTGAAGCAGCTTACGTTGTTGGCTGGCCCCCGCATCGTGTTGCTGCTCCTGCTGCAGCGATTTGTTCGAATGCGGTGGTGATATGAATCCATACTCTCTGATAACTGGGTGAATGTCTCGAGGCATGGGATGTGATGACGATATATCTGATGCTAGCTTAGTAGCAGCTTTTGCATTCGCAATGGCGTCCTCATTCGCCTGAGATCCGCTGAGTTCTTCGCTGATTTTATTCAAAAGTTGCAAAAGAGTGCTGGTTTTTTCGTCCTCAAATTCGATGGTGGGTGTTTCGTGACCACCATGCGGAGGTGGGGATAACAAAACTAACCTGGATGATAGAATCGCATTTAGTACTTAGATTTTCAAAGGAAACCTGCAAATACAAACCTCTTGGCCTCTCCGATGGCCTTCTGTAAATGTTGTAGATTCTTGTAACTCTCCTTGCTGCAGCATCGTCCGATTTGGGAATTTTTTGCCACGCCTTGCAGTACCAGATTCCATTTGTGAGCAATCGATTGGTTGGCCACCATGCGAGCAATTCGACGGAATCGGGACTTTGGGTCCTCATAAGGAGGAGGCTGATTAGACTCAGTTTCCACTTTAATCTCATTAATATCGCCATCGCCGTTAACGTTAGTAGAAGCTGAAGCATTTTTACTATTACTCACCGCTGTTGGCACTGGAGCAACTTGGAATCCTCTCATTAGACGACGTTCCCAGATCTTGGCGTGCTTAGCACGGCATGCTGCAACGTAGAAGGAGAAAGATGAATTATGTGAGACGTGTCGAAAGTGTGAGAATTGTCAAAATTATGAGAAGCAGTAGACCTTAAGATCAAGTAAACTAGTCTGCAGTCTTCAATTTTAATAGACAGAGACTCAGAAGTCAGATGCCTGTGACAACTGGCAGATACTCTGTTAGTTTATTTTTTAATAAGAAGTGTTAGAAATGTCAGAAGCATTAGAAGAGCGTTCCATGCCAGTCCAGAGTAAATAAAGGGAGTGTCAAAAGTGGTTTCGATACCAGATCTGAAAATCTAAAAAAAGAAATGCCAGACTCCGTAGATACAATCGTCTTGGCAAGACTACGCTACGCTACCAGGGCCATACGCTTCTAATCCTTCGGAAACTTTAGTGGCAAAGAATACAAGCGCAATAACGCAGCCCATGGTGATAGACCTTAATATCGAATAAATAGGTTCAAGTCTTAATAGAAAGAACTTCAAACAAGCACAGTGAGACACCCATTTAATGAATAGTTCAAAGTCCTTCTTCTAACGAACTTAGAAGTCAAAAGTCTAAAAAAAAACTCAGAAAGGCTTTAAAGCTAATAACTAAGGTCTAATTCCTCTCTCTGTTAACTTACGTTTCTCCTTCTTCGCTGCTGAAGACACATCCATTCCGTTGTTGTCAAAAATCTCCAAAAGTTCATATCTCATCGTAGATATATCAGCCTTTACTTCATTGATGTCATCTTCAGTGACAGCAGCTTGTTCGAGTTTCCTATGGTTTGCTGAGACATAGCGCCAAACTAAAGACCACATAATGCTGGAGTAGCGATTCTCACCTTGTTTCTCTTGACGTTTCTAAGTAAAAAGATGGCTTACATAGGAATTCAAGGTCGATCAGTCACATTCCCTTACTTGCGAACGCTTCTTCGCCATTTCCTTGCTTGATTTCCTAAATAGCCTTATGATCCATTTAATGGATGGCAAGACATTAAAAGGCGGTGGAAGGGTAGAACTGTCCTCGAAATAGCTCATCCATAGTTTCGTTCGTGCGAATTTCCATTCTGTGTCAGAGTGTTCCTGGAAAAATCTATAAATTAGTGGATGAAGGTAACATAAGGACTTTTGTTTATTTACCTCGATCATGGCATATGAATTTGACATCATGGCGATGAGAAGATTCAACAGGACTATCACATTGATCACACTGTATGATCCATACATTAGAAGGCCCCAAAAGCGGGTGTATGACTTGATGCCCGATAGCTCAAAGTTGTCTAATCCGACCATGCCAAAACTGGCCCAAAATAGGGATTGCGATGACTCGAAAAGACTATCAAATAATTTAAAACTGGTTATGTGTTCTCAAATGTTTAAGGAATTTTCTAAATTTTGGTTGCCCTAAATGTGTATTAAGAGGATTCAAAAAGGCTAAAGGCTAAAACTTGTACAATTCTGCGTCTCTAACACCTACATTAGAGAAACAAATTTGTTTAAGAAATTGCTATAGAGACCGTTGGGGTCTACAAAAACATGAATCTGGATTCACTTGCACTTCTTACACCTTAGCGTTGAACAGTCTTCAATGTATTTCCTTCTAATAACCTGATGTTTGCTATACAAAAGAAGGATCGAGGTGGTTCGAATGATGGGAAAGGGAAACTTTTACATTAACTCCCATTTCGTACACCTCGATCACAAATTGCCTTGTGGCTACTTGTTTTTGTTGACTAAAATAGTTGTGTATAAAATGGTTCATAACACATGACAGCACACGTACATGAAAATACTAACACACTTCCTATCCTGCGCGCATGCCTCCATAGAGGAGGTTACAAGGCCCGATCCGATAGCTCAAGAGAACATCGTAGTTGAACCACAATCGATGCTGAGGATATGGCGTTTCGCGGAAACGGAGAAGATTTAACGGTCAATGAAGGCAAGACCAAGTATATGCTGCCAACAAGAAAGGACAACCAACATTGACAATGCGGACAGAACGTCACCGTAGATAGATATAACTATGAGGTAGTTAGGGACTTTGTTTACTTAGACTCCGCTATAAATTCGGACAAGGACACGAGCGCTGAGATCAAACGAAGAATAACTCTTGCCAACCGCTGCACCTTTTTGGGCTAAGAAGTCAAATAAATAGCAACCCCTCCCTCGAACAACTAAAGTGAGCCTTTATGAAATCCTAATCATCCCAGTTTTACTCTATGGCGCAGGACTTTGTCAAAAGTGGATGAGGTTGCCCTTGGCTGTTTTGAGAGGAAAATTTGTGGGCTGAATTTTGGTCCCGTCTGAATAGATGGAGAGTGAAGGAGGAGATACAACGACTATACGAGCTGTTCAGCGACATCGACTTAGACATGTTAGTGAAAGTCCAACGAGCGCATGGACACTAATGCCCCTGTCCAGAAAATCTTCGAATCCATTCCCAAGTGAAGGTGCAGAAGAGGTAAACCACGACTCAGGTGGCGCATGTAAGTGGAACCGGACCTTAACCAACTTAGCGTGCGAAACTGGCAGCAGCTAGGTAAAGATCGAGTTGGCTGGAGACGCTCGTTGGTTGAGGCCCAGGTCCACCCTGGACAGTAGCGCCACCTTAAACATTACATTACAAAACATTAACTTGGATAGAAGGGTTTCAATTCATAACATATTCTGGGCAACTCTCAAGATGACTTTTTATACCTCAATTGAGGTCCAAAACACATGCATTAATTGCCTTCCGATTGGTTGGTCTTCGCTTAATCCAAATAGAGATCGAGATGGTTTAAATAGTGGGAAAGAGTGAAATTTATATGTATAACCTTTGCTACTAGAAAGTGACTTATGGCCGCTTATTTCTATATACCACTATAGCTCTGCATAAGATAGCTCTGCATAAGATAGCTCAGCATTAGATAATCTTCAATGAATTGTCTTGTGACTTTCTAACCTTTGCTTGACGAAAATATGGATTACGAAGATTTAAAAAGAACCTAAGAGACAACCGGCGTAATTCACCACTTCTGGCACCTCGATAATATTCTAAAACTCTTTGAAAGCTTGACTTGTTTTTACTTTATCTGTGATCCAAAATGCAGTGCGGATACAGTATTATTGCTATGCACAAAAGGATTTAAATTTATAGACCAAGATAACCAACTCATGGTATGATAATTTTGCACTTCTTACACCTCGAATGTCGTCCAAAAATTGTAGAACCTAGTTCTTGCTTGATTTTCAATTTTGAAATATTTCAGCAGAATTAGAATTAAAAGATACCTCGAAAATGTTAAAAAGAGAAAACTCAAAAAATGTTCCACTTCTTACACCTTGACTGGACTAAATCTTGCATTTTAAACAGATTGGGGTACGCCTACAGGTGTTATCACATAACGTTAACATATCCAACAGTTCAGTGCTATCTATAGCCAGATACCTACAATTGCGCGGTGGCTTCAGACGCAGTACCAAATCTTCTTCTTTCACGCGTCCTAATTCTTATTATGTAGAAAAATTTTAAATCTGAAGGGAGAGAAAAACGAATTTCGCCTACAAACCGACTTACTTTCCAAAACGCCTCCACTTCATACAGGAGTCGCCATTTTCCACCCAATCTGCTTTTCCACCTGGCAGAGCATAACACTTCTGCTTCTCCAAATCAGCAAAGTACCACAGCAGCTGATTCAGTCCACATGCAAACGCAAACAATACAAGCGTATAGATAAAGAAAAACTTGACAATATCAATAACCATGCGTCCCAATGAGATTTGCAATGGTCCCAAGTGCGGATTGATTGAAAACAAATGAACCAACTTCAAGGCCGAAAAGATGTTGGCCGCAGCAAACAGACCCTCTGCTATCAGCTGTGGATCAAAGTCATTCCATTTTTCTCGCGGGATATATGCCATCCCTGGATCCTTACGAATCTCACTGCTTTGTTGGATGTACGCGAAAATTCTGTAACAAATAAAATTATATCCGCCACTTCTGACAGTCTCAAAAAAATTCACCTCAAACAAAGTACACTAATGTACAATCCATTTCGTAGAAAATCGATAAAATTCCACATATTCTTGAGATAGTTTCTCATTCCAACATTGAATATTTCTTGAATTTCTTCCCACAGAAAGCCAGCCAGATAGCATACTACAATTAGCTCCAGCTTGGTTGGACCATTACCCCTTTGGTGTCGTTGACTTTCCTTCAAATTCCGCTTCATGTCGTCGGTACCGAACATCCGTATGACATCATCTTCGGCACGTTGAGAGACAAGAATTAATACAACTGAGGAAGACAAGACAGTCATTGCATCTTGCAAAGTTTTGAGGACCTACGACAACTTACAGAGGAAGAAAAGATAGGAAGACGCGTGAATTAGGAACTTCATAAATGGCTTTCGCATCAGACTTCCGATAGCAGAATTTGGCGCAATCATGTACACCATACAGTAGAGGGGGAACATAATCGCTATCTGGAAAATATTCAGAATTTTTTTCATCAAAGTCTTGCGACGGAATCCAGGAAGACCTTGATACCAAATGGCGGCCAACAGTTGTTGCACATTGGGATGAGCTACAAACTACAAAGAAATATGAAAAATCATTCCGAATCTTTAAATAAAATTAAGCACCATTACCTTCTTCTGCTTGTATGTGATGGCTTGTTCGAGAAGGTTTAGAGTCATTCGATCTCCAGGTTCATAGCTATTCTGTGGATCGTAGTTTATAATGATAGCGAGCTCCTCGGAAGTTCGAGTTTGGTCTAGAAGATCCACTGCAAATTGTTGGCACTGTCTTCTCAATTCAAGGTACTCAGCTTTACATTCCTATAAGGATACTAATAAGAGCCGGGGAAAAGGATTTTTTTAACGGCTCACCTGTTCTGTAAATGCCAAGTTTCTCAACTCCCATGACAATTCAAATGCCGTCATCAGTGGGTCATGTGAAGTTAGACTTATAAGCGATGGGCTAGCTAAAGCTTTGTAGATATTGACACGAGCTAGAGAGAATCTCAAGGCATCTTCGGATGAATGACGGACACATTCTTCACAACCACACCTGATAGATGGAAAATTTTATTTTAAAATATTTTCTCGGTCAGTCTTTTCAGGAGCGGATTTTAAATGATGGCAATGGGGTCAGCTTTGAATTGAATTCAAAATGTACGAAGCTGATGTAAATCTGATTATCTTGGTACTATTCCATTGCGCTACAGGAATTCTATTAACTAATTAGCTCTACCTCTGAAGAATAGGCGGTTACATAGACTGAAACCGCTCCTGAGACTTTCAACTGATAAAAAGGAAGTAATTCCTTGAACCAGACGTTAAGAATGCAGAGACTATACAAGCCTTCACTTACTTGATATCGTGAGGAGTTGGTACAGCCGCTCCTCTATCTAGGAGCAACTTTAAAATCTCAAAATTATTCTTGTGGGCAGCCAGTATAAGGGGCGTAATATCAGGAGCAAACATTGCTATGTTGATGTCAACTTTTTGCCAACTCTGGAATGAAAAGATACTGTTTAGTTGTCAGTTTCAAGTTTTATAAAAAAAGAAAAAAATCAAAGAGAATCCTTGAGCACCCTTGAGACCATTTGGCAGGAGGCAGCTACCACAATCATCTAACTTTTTCAATATTTACCAACTCATCTCATCTCCTTCCAATTAAGGCCAATCGCTGCAACTACAACTTCACATCACAAACATGAACAGAAACTGTTCCCCAATGATCAATCAAGGATATTCTCCAACCAGCCTCTCAAGAGATGCTCCATTCTTTCTTAGATAAAGAAAAGTTTTTTTTTTACTTACATACAACTCTCCTTCGGTAAAAATAAGTTCTTCATGTTCCAGTAGGAGTTCCACTGCTTCAACAAACTCCGCATCGATGGCATGCAACAGAGAATCCTTGGTGTCTACACCCATAATAACCAGGAGTTCTACCATCTCCAGATTTTCACTGTCGATGGCAAGAGTTAGTGCGCGTCGACCCAAAGGATCCATACAATTGATATTGATGTGCTTCTTGCGATGTGCTCGCTGTAGCACCCTACAAACAAAAAAAAAAGGAGAAGAAAGGATAAAAGTGATGTGTATACTAGGGAGAGCCAAGGGATCCCCACCATGTGATGAGCGTAATATATTGAACGGGTGAATGGCTTTTGGGAACATGTGTACAATCGACAGGATAACATACTAATACATAATATCAACCAAGAGATGCGGAGAGCTTTTTCTTCGTTCTTCCAGGACATTGAGTCTGAATCAGAAATCAATGAAGGAAATCGATGGGATACCACCACCATCACCACCAGTCAACCAGTCACAGTCACCATCAGCGCTATTTAATGGACAATTTGCTATGGAAACACAATGTTAAGATGGAAGAAGGGATTCTATATATGTAATCTATCGTGGGAAAGGATGAAAAAGGATAATGGAGGGTGGCAGCGCGGATCCAATGTAGCAAAGCAGATTGTAAGACTCTCAAGAAAATTGGGTTAAGCAAACACAGATAGAGAGAGAGAGAGAGACATGATTGTGTTGGTGCGGCTTTTGGTCCTTTTTCATGTGCCATGCCTCATTGGAGATAATGACTTAAGTGTGTAAGTAGCAGGGCGCATTAGAGTTCGAATACTTTCCGACGGAAATTACTTGCTAAATGCGGTCAGGATTTTTTTTTTTTTTTCTTTTATTAAAAACCGCTGAAGTAAATTATTGTGTGTGCGGCTATGTGAGGTGAATTTTTTATTATTTGTTCCATGAGAGTGGATAAGGATTGAGGGCAGGAAGGATGTCATTTTTAAATGAGTTATTTGTAAGTTAAACAGAGTAGAAAGTTGGTTATTAATAGAATGTACCTCAGGGGTGATATAAGGCCAATGCAAAGAGAAAGATATATTTTAGGTTTTATCCTGACCATCTTAGCATACTGTGGACTGAAAAGTGGAAGATCTACCACTTGAATGAGTTCAAGAATAGCAGACTACACATCATTAACAAATCGGGGACAGAACTTAAGAGTTGCCGACAGGCGTGCCCTCCATACAGGAACCTTATAAAGCTAAATGGAGGCTGTATCTACGCATGTACGCAATAAACAAGAAAACTACTCAACCAATTTTAATGCGGTTGGCATGGTTATATAGCCAGTTACTTCAGGATGGTTATAGGCTATAAACCGTTATGTTCCATTTTCATGTGACTGACCAGCAACGAATAGTGTAGTGAAGGTCGCTGATTTTGCTAAGAATTTCTAATAATTTTTGTTAAACTTTATTTGGTGACTTTGAAAGATGTTATGGGAGTCCAGTCTTCTCGTAATTCTGAATCGTAAATGTAAGTCGCCCAGCAGAGATGGCAAGTCAGCAAAGTCACTATTGCTAGGGAAACGGTAGAAGTTCAGTTTGTCACAAGCCGTCCATATAGGATCTATTGCCTAGCTTCTCGAAACCATTCGGAGTGTGCGTGTTATATTTGTCACGCAATGGGAAGGGACCTACTCGTATAGTGTTATGCCGGTTTCGAATTAGAGAAGCTTCTCATTACAATTTTACTTTAGAAGGTTTGTAAAAGTTCAGGATCACATTCCCAAATTTAAGATAACGTCACTCCGGAACAATGCTTGGGAAATTTACGTCGATGACTCCGATGGCTAACGAGCAGTATCACAAAAATTAAACACAGAAAAGATCCAGTAGTACATTAAGAAAGACTACTGCATGTTATAACAAAGGGGCTCCATCTCTTGTGCACTAAAGATGATGTAATGAACGATTTTAAAGCTAAAGAAGGTGAAGCAACAAACGGAACAAGGCCCCGGTAACCTGCACAAACTGCAGGGAACATACCCAGCAAACTACGGAGGTAGGTAAAGTGGCAAAAGAGCTTCAAAAAAGTCGCGACACATTTAAACATACTTTACGCCAAAGTGCAAAACCGATTAAAGATAGACGTGGAAACGTTAAGGAAAAGGTTACGAACGTAACCCGCAATCTTCAGAGATGCTAAAGCGTTGTTACGGCAGATCTAATCTCTCAAGTTTTCTCTACAATTTTTGCGAAACTTGAGGAGCAAACCAAGATAAATTGAGCAAACTTGAGTTAAAACCTCTCAAAAAAAGAACTCCCATATGAATACGAAATAGTTGCTTAAAATTTTAACATGCAACGCAAACGGTCTTCCACCAAAAATCGCCAAAGTAGAGGGATTCTTGCGGAATGGCAACATTGACATTTGCTTGATCTCTAAAACCCATTCGACAAACGAATCTCGAGTAAAAATAAGAGAATATCGTGCTCATCACGCATACCACGCGGGTCCTATCTATTCGTTAAAGACTGCATTGAACACTCCATGAGTTAAGAATAAGCACTCGTATTTCGTCATCGCGTCTATTTATTGTCCTACGCGATGCACGTTTAAAAGTAACCTCTTTGACTCACTCGGACCGAATTTAAAGATCCAATTCACGGAAGCACAGACTTATGTACAAAGCCGGCATGAAATTCTTTTCGAAGGGGGAAACCGACATATTGGCCCCCCGGTGCAACAAAAACACCTAACTTTTTCGTAGCAAAAGGAGTATCTAGACATTTTGCGAAAGTAGAGGAAACCTTTGACCTGAAACACACTGGACGAAGACATTTTTATCTTGTTTTTTGCAGAGTCGTAAATAACCAAGGCTTGTGATGTATCCAAAAGACATCAACAACCAAAAGATAACAGAGCTACGCAGCAGCGATCCAGAGGTTTGCCCTCCTCTCAGGATCTACAGGTTTAAACAAAAATAAGCGTAGAGACCCGAAACTGTCCATCTGCAAATTAAAGAGCAATAGGTTTTACGGAACCCTCCGATCAAGCATACTTGAATTCTTAGGATACCACCTACAGGACAGCCACGGTAAAATGCAAATGCAATCTCACCTCAGGGCAGGAGATAGAGAGTAGGTACAAAGAAATATGGAGCCGTAATAACATTGGACGTCAAAAATGCCTTTAACTCTGCAATCTGGGAACTTATAGTACACTCCCTTATGTCAATGATGGTGCCTTGGTTTTTCATTAAAATAATACTAAGCTATTTCGAGAAACGGTTTCTGCTTTTTGATACCGGTGATGGAGTAAGGCAGTATCACATATCTGGTGGAGTTCCAAAAGGATCGGTATTAGGACCTATAATATGGAACATTATGTATGATAGGGTTAGACCTCGCAGAACATAAAACGGAAACAATACTAGTAAACAGTTGCAAGAAAAGAGGGACAATCATCATCAAGGTAGTCGATCACAATATAACATCAAAACCGGATATCAGATACCTAGGTTGATGATGGACGCTAGGCTCACTTTCTAGGAACACCTTGAAAGAACGTGCGACAAAGCTGCTCGAGTGAATAATAGAATAATGATGATGATGAATTGCAGGACCCATACAACAAAGGACCAATATGGACCAAAGCAATAACAATTAAGGTGGCCAAGGTGTAGTGGGTAGTGTGTTCACTTGTTACTCGAACTGTGCAGGTTAAAACCCGGACGGGGGACAGCAAACACAGCCACCCGAGCATATTTTTTTTTTTTTTTTTTTATAATTTGCACATGTTAAAGGGGATATGAATACCCTTATAATAATTTTTAGTACACCTGCGTTTTTGTGGAAAGAGGAAGAGACAGAGAGAAAGAAAGATTAGTGTGGTGGGTTTGAAACTTAGGTGGTATTAAGTTTCTGTAAACTCCAAGGGTGGCTGTCCAGATAACTGGGGAGTATTTTGTTTTACTTCGCTATTATTGTCTTTGCTTATGATTCACAGTATTTTTTTTCCGTTCGTCTGATGTCATCATCACGATCAAGTTGCATTTTAGCCATATGACCACCCTACTGCCAGTGTTATGCCTTCACATTAGAGTCGACTTAGCTTTTCGCAAGTGATCGACTTTTTTATTTATTTCATGCGAAATAAATAGATGATTCTTGACATCAGGATTGGAACCGTAAATTAACAGTGTGACAAGCGATGATGTTACCACTACACCACGGCCACCCTATATAAGAGAAATGAATAAAATCTAAGTTTCTCCAGCCACTACACCAAAAAGGAGTTTCTGCCTGGTAGTACAATAGCAAAATGGAGTCTGAGTGCTCCGGGATTTGGAAATTTTCATTTTATTAAAAAAAAAATAACAATTAAGCCAGGAGGATTAACTCCGCAACCGACTATGTGCACTGAAGGTGTGCTGTGCATTTTGTACAGTGTCAGATGATGCTATCGATGGAATGCTACCAGCAGATACCTTGGCTAGCGAACTACAAAGGACCTACGATGCCTAAAGTCAGGAACTCTGAGAAGAAAGACAGCGAAGTATGAGAGCATGGCAGGAGAAATGGAACCAGTCCCCGAAGGGAAGATGAACCCACATGATGGACATTCAAAAATGGATGAACAGACCCGACAGAGAAGTAGATTTCTACCTCAGCCAGCTCCTAACCGGCGCTTTCGAGCGCATCTGAACCAGTTCGGGCTCAATGAATCTCATATCTGTTTAAATTGCGGAGAGGCCAGAGAAGATGCGCATCACCTATTTTTTCAGTGTCCATGTTTCCGTATAGAGCACACAGAACTAGTGGAAAGAAATGGAGAAACACCAACTCCCGAGAATATTCTAAACCTTATGCCAACATCAAATGCAATATGAGATGCGGTAAAAGGAACTTCGGCGGTTGGAAAGGGTCAGCAGTGAAAACCAAGACCAGACTGTATCTCTCATGAAACCAAAAACAGTAAACACTGAACCCAATGTTGAACCAGCAAACGGGGAGAAAAGAGCACAAATGGATAACTAGCCCCGCTCGGTAGTACCTGACAATTGTCTCGCGGGAAGAGTGCTTACCAATAAGGATCGGTGGTTATTATTAGCAATTTTGTCTTGCAAATCTTATCAGAATCCGTTTGTGTGAGAATCCTTGTGAAAAAATCATGTACATACAATCTACTCCAACTTTATAGCTCCATTTCTTTTGTCCGTAGTTAAGTGCTTCTTCCATATATTTCCACCGGGAATCTCTTCCCTCCATGAAACACCCATTACTCTCTGTATCACTGTGTAACGCAAACACTTCTAGAAATAAATTTAAATAAAAATAAAACCCTATTGTCTCCCGTAGACCGTCTTATGCGATGAAAAGAAAATCTGCCTTAAGTCACACAATACCCCCCCTGCACCTCAATAGCACCCAAATAATCCTTTAAATAAAACAAAAGATATAAAAAAAAATCTACACACATGTATAGAAACCCCCCAAAAGAAATAGTAAAATATCCTGGGATAACCATTGTCACCATTCCCGTCACGCATCGGTCATAACCGGCATACAGGCATTCACACACTCCAAGCAGGCGGGCGGTCTGACGGCCAAGAGCCAACCTCATGTGAATAACGACAATGACCGTAACGGTCGTTCAAGTAGGATACGCCAGGACAAAAATGAAATAAACATGTATATTATGATTGTTCAAGTGCTTAAAGGCAATGTTCTTGCACAGTAGTGAGTCCAACCAACCACCCACCCACAGTAGTCGACGACCTAACATCCTTGTGAACGATGCAGAACGGTCCACCCTTTTGCGTGTGTGTATCATAAAAGGATATGACATGGCGATTAAATGAGGATATAATATTGCACAAGTATGTGTGCGTGTGTTGTATGTGTAAATGCTTTTGTTGCCCTTTAAAACGAACCTAATGTCATGGCTTAGGGTCAATTTCTTCGAATGCTAGTGTACCATCATCACTATCGTGGGCAGTTTTGGTAATATTTGGTCAGGAGGCATTTTACTCAATTTTTTTTGTATTATTTTTTTACCATTTACTCTTTCCCTTTATCTTAGTCTCTCTGTTATTTTTATGAACGACCTTATGGCTATGAACTGGATGGGGGTCGTTGTTAGTATGAAAATGAAATGATGCACAATGGGGGTTGTGTGATTCGAAAATAATCACTTTGCATGGCATGTCCTAAATGGATTGTCGGACAGAGTTTACGCACGGGTTTGTGACAATTATTTTGATTTCCTTAAATGATGTCAAATGGAGACATGGAATTATTATTGTTGGCTGCGAATTGTTAGGGTGCTAATGGCAATGGATGTTAGTATGGAAAGGCCGGGAGACGGTCTATCCCCTTTAATGGCAACAATTGGGTGTTGCATGAAAGGATTCGTTTGAAATTAATATACGAAGGACATTCCAAAAAAAAAATAGATACAGGAAAAATCACCACCAGTTTCAAGCATGCTCACCGAATGGAAATTATTCCCTTTTTTCTAGATCAGGGAACGAAGTTGTTTTGTTGATAATTCTGCTTAAGATGCATTTAAAATTGCCTAATCTGCTTTGAAGTTATGAGAGTGGAACTTTGCTGATTTCGGTAGGATTTCAGTGAGTCATTAAATGTCATTATATCTTCAGAAGTTCCACACAAAGACCACAAAAGTACTATTTGTTATAAAATCTACTAGAAGGCTTCAATAGAAGCTTATATTGGAGTCCGATAGAAGACTACAAAATAACTAGAAGAATACTGGACCTATAGCTCTGCACTCAATTTGTTTACACGCGATATTAGAAGAGCCAGAAAAAAAGTTACAGACCACCTTCTGTGAATCCATTGAGAACACTAATGAGACCGCTAGGCTACGTAAAGTTCTGTCTAAAGACCTATCGGTTACGGGATATGAACTCCTGGACGGAGGCCAGTCAGGTATTATTAGAACTCTTAATGGATACACACTTTCCCGGGTGCAATGAACCAGAAAGTATCCATCATTCAATCTGTTTCAAACTCCTTTTCCGACGATGGGCAGTAAAATCGTTCAAGCCCTATAAATCTGCTGGACCGGATAACATTATACCTGCAGTGCTTCAGCATACTCTACCCAGAATCAACCCTGGCTTAAGGTAATTTTGTGAAGCTGTATCAGGCTAGGATACGTACCAACAAATTGGAGAGAGGTGAAAGTGGTTTTCATTCCCAAAGCAGGAAGACCTACCCCTTCTAACGCAAAAGATTTTAAATCAATCAGTCTTTCATCCTTTCTTTTGAAAACAGTGTATAATAATTGATCTACATGTGAGAAACTTACTCGATGAGCACAACTTATGTAGCACCCAATACGCATATCTTAAGGGGAAGTCAGTGAAGGCAGCCTTACATGAAGTTGTCTCAGAAATCGAGAAAAGCATTCGCTACAAAGAATTCAATCTGGCTGCTTTTTTAGAAATAGAAGGATCGTTTAACAACATGAGAACGAAGTCAATAAAAGCAGTTCTCACTGAACTTGGAGTAGAATACAAAATAAATTGAATGATGAAATGCTTAACAAGCGAGTAATGAACTCAGAACTAGGGAATAGTAGGGAAGCCAAGTATCTAGGAACGATCCTCTATTCGAAGCTCACATAGAAGAGAAACGCTTGACATCAGAAATCCTATATAGTAGACGCACTTAATAATCTGCACTCAACACATTCATCATTTACGAAAGCTCCACTTCTGAAAGGACCCGGATCTTGAACGAATACTTTCAACTAATATTCTGAACGATTTCAGAGTCTAAGACAGCGTCGACTCGAAACTTAGCCTTATAATCATGCCATATGCCAATATGTACATATGAATCAGATGTCAGAAGTGACACTCGTTCAAAATGCGAACTTTTAGGACTCAAGGTGAGACATCTACGATAGCATCATGATACTTTACACTAATATCATCATATAGAGATCATTTAACAATTATGAAATGCCACTTCTAACATGCTACTCAGACAACAAATAAATGCAAAGCTACGATAAGCTTAAGTCAAATATATATAATATTTAAAATACATTAACCATTTAGCCACTTCTAACACCCCACGCACCATGCGGATTATAATGGGAATATTATCAGACTATCTACGGTAATATCCGAACTCAATACCTTACGTAACACTCAAGTCATGTGTCTGAAAAGCATATTTTTCACTAATGGTAGTATCACTTCTGATACCCCACGTAGTATTCGTTTCTTGCAATGTTTAAGACACTGTAAAAAAAAGAATAAGCTCAAAACTTTCGTCACACTCAAATAAAATGCAAAATTAGACGTAAGTGTCTTTTCTGTACAAATCAAATACTAAATCATAGCTTAAGTCGAACGAAATCCTGAAAATTTGTCTTAGATAGTAAACAAACTCGTAACACCCCAGTTATATGTTACAAAAGCGTATTTATCATTAATGAAATCGCCACTTCTGACATCCCATGCAGCATCAAAAGTCAAACAAAAATCTTAAAGAAAACTTTTAACCCTCGACACGAGTGCGGTATTATACTGTCTGTTGAACATCAACACCTGAAGTAGGTATTCATCACGATTTGTCAACAGTAATTGAGGTGTTTTCACAGTGCTTTTCACACGCAGATACAAAGATTGAAAAATTGTCCCGCAAAAGAACAACACCAAGTAATCCATCTCCATCTCAAGGCCTTTCTAATGGCAAGGGTGGTAAAAGTGAATGGAATCCTCTTCTTAAAGATTTTCTTTCCATTTTGCTTCTTATTTTTGTAAACTCACCTCCTGACATTAGCGATATCACCCCTTTCGACAGCTAACAGATATTTCTTTTCCTCCAACGAAAGTGGTTGTGGTAATCCCATCGGCAATAACCCACCGTAGCAGCTGGGTTTTCTGTTACTCATCTCATCTGTGCCAGTGGTAGTCGCACCGCCGTTGATATTCACCTGTCAAACAAAAATAAAAGAAAAAAGTGCGTTAGAAGGATGCTACACAAAAAAAAAAAAAAAAAACCGATTAGCATCTTCCCATCTTCGATCACAAAAGCATAAAAGATGATGATAGCATCCTTTTCTTCCAGAAATAAAAAAATAAAAATAAAAAGAAACTTTACTCCTTACATGAGAATGAAAATCTTATTTACTCAACGCCTCCCCTATAGGGATGAAAGAAGGATAAGAGAGAATGACGAGCGAATAAAGCGTTCTTTTTTTTATTATCACTTGCGTATAAAAAATGCTGACACTGCGTGGAGGCATTTTAACAAGCTTCACTGTATGTACAGTGGAGGACTCTCTCAAGAGTGTTTGCATTTGTTTAGTGATAACAAAAAAAAATAAAAAATCTTGGAAGGAAGAAAGAAAGGATACAAATATGCATTATAATGAGGAAGGAAACACAGCATCCTGTCTCCAACCAGCCAACGACAACGACTACTACGACAACGACAAACTACCAACAATATTTGACACTTACACCTGCAGGAGTCTTTTTCTCGTTAGCCATTGTTGTTTGCTTCTATTGTGTGCCGGTTGAGCACTTCCTTCTCCAGCTGTAGTAGTAGGTGTTGGCTGACGTCTTCTACCACTTCTTGGCACTACTCCTTCAGTGACTAATTTATCCTTTAAGGTATTTGGGACGACATAGAATCGGGTAGTAAGAATCCTGCAAGTCTGGACAGAAGTATTTGATTTGACTGTCGTTTTCTTACTCGTGCGGGATTTCATACAATGAGGCAAATTTCTATACAAAAGGAATCGTTTGTCGTCCTAACAAAGGCGACAACAATAAAGTCATTCGTTGTTCTCCTCCAAAGGGTGAGAGTTCCTTGTAAACACCTGCTAAAGAGAAAGCAAAATGGCTTTTTGAGGAATTTGGCAATAAAATGAGGCATTGGGTTGGGTTGGATTTTAGATATTTCACTGTTTGCGGGAGGTTTTTATTAATTTCGGTTTTGTCTCGGGATTACAATTTGTCACCGAATTACAAACGATTGTGTACCCGCATTTAAGGACTTTATCTTCCACAAGAAATTCCACAAGAAACGTGCGTCTTAATTGAACATTTCTGCTGTTTTCGACCCTTAAAAGCGGTCGTTGTGTCCCGTTTTTTAAAATAGAACCATCACATTTCTTAACCCTAAACAGAAACTGTGCAACAGATGGTAGCTGTTGTAGCTATGGAACACTTATGGAGTTCCGCTAACATGCTTTTATCGAATTTGTGTCTGTAGAAAATAAGTTCATCACACTGATTGCGCTTACGTGACCTAGCAGAGATTGTCGTTCAACTGATGGATTCTCAAATGGCAGCCGGAATATTTGATTTACGTGATACATGGAGAATCGGAAGACTTCTTTAGTTTTATAAACGATGTGCTAATGATGGATAATATCCAAAAGGAGGAAGTGTTTTTAAGGACATCATTTGATACTAAATTAATGCCCTTATTCAGTCTTCCAAATGGACAAGTTTATCCAGGATCTATAGAGTGTAACTGACATAATAAATGTCGGGAGTAGATACGTAAAGAGTGTTTTTTTTTTTCAGAGGTTTGTTTTACGAATTGGCAATACTTTTCCAGCGGCAGTCATTTTGACAGCTGACAGCTGATTTGTGCTCAGTTTGATTTGACATTTCACCATGAATAGACTTACTTGGAAATTGTGCAAATTTATTTCGATAATCGTGGTTCAGTTCGCGAAACTTATCGTCCGCTACGTTCATTTTACGGTCGACATAATCGTCCATCCGAGCAAGTAATTGGAATAACCATGGATCGTTTTGGCACCTCGTATACTCTTATTGATAATACGCACCTGCAGAGACATTGTACAGTGCGCACCGAAGTAGCTGTTACTGCTGTAGAGCATAATATTAAGGAGTTCATTTGCCAGTCGTACACAGCAATTGGAGCTGTGTCCATCCACTTTGTGGAAGTCTTTGCATAAGGATCTTGATTTACGAGCTTACAAGATCCAGATTCTATGAGAATTGAAGCCGCTTGACCATCAATGACGTTCGGTAAATGTGACGAAAACGAGATGGCTCGTGAACCTCATTTTCAGCACACAATTTTGTTCAGCAATGAAGTGAAGGAAATCCACAAGCCATTATACAAATCACTGTTTAGTGTGCTTTATATTCTGGTGGAATCATTGGTCCATATTTCTTTAAAAGTGATGCCGGTCAGAAAGTTTCAGTCAATGGAGAGCACTGTAGATCCATGATTACTGACTTTTTCATTCCCAATTGAATGACATTACTATAGAAGGTCTCTGGTTTCAACAAGGCGGCACCACAAAGCACGTACCACAATCAATTTGTAATGGAACTGTCAATTGTCCTCCAAGATCGTGTGATGTAACACCTTTGGATTATTTTTTATGGGGATATGTGAAGTCGCTAGTCCACGTCGGAGCCTTAATGCATTAAGTGACAGAAGAGATCCGATTAAAAAATTTGATTTCTCAATATAATCTCCCTCTCCCTCGGCATACAGTACCTTAATGCCACCGACAAATAATAATAATAATTTCTTGTATCTCGTTCTCATCTGCAAATCTCCGGCCTCGTAACTCCTTTTTTCAAATTGGAAAGAAAGGAAAAAGCCGCTAGGGGTCTATCACTGAAAAACCTGTGACTTTTAAGGCCTGTCTCGAAATTCGCGCCGTTCTTTTTCGTTCAAAATATGGTCAAAATAGAGATTTAATTTCAGAAACAACTGTGAAGAGATGAATTCAAAAATTCAAGGAGACTGGTTTAATTAGTGATCTTAGACACTCGCGCCGTTCTTCAACAAGTCGTTCAACACAAATCATCGAAGCAGTTCGTGAGAGTGTTTTTCAGAGTCCAGGAACATCAATGCCGCACCGTGGTCAAGAATTGAACATTTCGAGAAGCTATCTACAGCATATTCTCACGAAAGATTTGCATCTTCATGCATGCAAAGTGCAATCGACTCAAGAACTGAAGCTTACTGACCACGCACAGTAAAGGGAGTTCATTGAATGGATTATGGAACAACAAGAAGTGGATCCTGAATTTTCAAACAAAATCATCTTCAACGATGAGGTTCATTTTTATCTTGCTGGCTTTGTTAATCGTCAAAATTGTCGAATTTGGGGTTCAGAAAATCCACGAGTGATTGTTGAGAAACAAATGCATCCACAACGTGTAACTGTTTGGTGCGGGTTTTGGGCTGGAGACCTCATCGGACCATTCTTCTTTGAAAATACGGCTGGTCAGGCAATAATAGTTAATAGTGCTCGCTATCGGGACATTATAATCCAAGTTTTTGTGCCTAAATTGCACAAATATGGATGTGGTTTCAACAAGACGATGCCACATACCGTTTTGGTAATCAGAATTAGATCATGCGAGTTAACGCCGTTGGACTTTTTTCTTTGGGGTTTTTTAAAGTCCGACGTTTATGCGAACAATCCTAGAACCACCCACATATTGAAGGAGAAAATTAAGCGCTGTATAAACGAAATTGAGCCACATTTATGCAAAACGGTCATAGAAAACGTCAACAAAAGTGTGCTTATGTGCCAGCAAAACTGTGGAGGCCATTTACCCGATATGCTATTCCATACATAACCCTATACAGTATACTTTATGAATCAGTAAAACATTTACAATTTTTTTTATTAAAAACCTGTGTTTTTATCAAAATTACTTCTGGCGTGAATTTTGGGACACCCTTTATCTTTTGTCCTTTGCTCCCTTTTACGTGTGATAGTAACAACTTCTTTTGCCTCTGAAATATGGGATCGATCCCTCCCTTTGGATCTGGCCTTGGCTGGCGTAGAAACTTCCGAAGTACGAGTATATGGGATTTAATGTGAATGAATTAAATCCGGATAGACACCCTTATATCTTTCATGTGGAGAGCCACTTTACGTTTGTTACAATCAGAATCTGACCTTTTTCTTAAACACAATTTTTCGAACTCATCACTATAGATACTCTTTCTTATTCGGAATGTTCTTTCGATCACCGCCGGAATAGTGGATATCTATTTCTCACAAACTTCCCAGCGAAGAAATAAATTTGCACAATTCACTTTTTCACTTTTCAAAAAAAAAATCACTTTTCACTTCTTTAAAAAAAAAATAGAAAAAAAGCATTTAACGAAACAAAACTAATTGGGTTCAGTACCTATAGGTAGAAAATTTTTTTTTTTTTTAATTCCCAGGGATACTTTTCTTTCACATTTCACTCTCACACCATGCCAGCCACTTATGATAGACTAAACCAGAAGTGCTTCCCAATTTTCTATGCCACGATTGAATAAACACATAACAGGTGTAGGAAATCTTTCAGAGTCTCTTAAGACTCTTATCAAAATAATCAATTGTAATTAATTTATAATCTTTCTCACTAAAGGACCGTTCTATTCGCACACACGCCAGCACAATCCACTTACCGCGAGAACTAATCACATTCTGATCAAATTGGTTCCTTTCTTAAAATTACTTCAATCGGAATTTTCAATTTTTAACCCGTCTCTTTAAAGATACTCGTACTTAGTATAGTCTTGGCATTTTAGTTAATTTGATATATCCAACCCAGGTTGTGTTGTTGATTTATGGAGAAAATTTTGCGTTCACTAATGATGTGAATTGATGGGACGACGTGTGAAAATAATTAAAAGATTGATTCCGCGAAAATAGGAGCCGTGAAGTATGTCGAAGTACATGTGTGATTAGTGGGCGATTATTTGTTTGTACAAGAATATTCTCCAACACTGCTGTCAGAGAATGAGGAGATGCCTGTTATGTTGGAAAAAAAATGAACGAAAGGAAAAAAACAATTCTTCAAAGCCATCGCTTCTGGATATTATTTCTTAGGAATACAGGCGCCTCGGACTATAGTGTTGTGACTAATAATAATTGGATTATCCTTGGGGGGGCCGCAGCAGATTAGTGATAAGTACAGCGAAAAATTTATTTTTATTTTTTTTCTTCTTCTTCTGTTGCTAGCCCGTGTAAGAAAACGCATTGAGACAATTGGAATTATGGAGTTTAATGAATGACTGTCATGAAATATAATGTTTGATCAGAAGAGACCATCTCCAAAAAGCCAAGGACAAAATGTTGTATATGTACTGAGACATTTAGAATGATGATTGGATTCATGACCTTGTCACTAGAAACGGCTAGAGGCGGATCCTCGATGTTCATTAACGACTTTATTTAGCGAAATCGCTGCGGTCACTTGTTCTACAAGGGGGTAAATCACTGTGCGCCTTTCACCAAGTCAGCTTTGTGATCCTCTCACAAAGTGAAGGTAATCCACGCAAACCTTCAGCACAGTAGGGCGGCAACTGCCAACGTCTGAATATTAATATCTTGTTTATCCCACAGATCAGTGCAGGCGGCCTAATAGCAACGAGCATCGAATATAGGGTGAGAAATAGCGAGACCAACCAATTCATTTTGGCCTCTTTTCTATCTCCCCTATGACTCCCCGCAACGTACACCAGGTCCCAGTAGAACGGTCCAATAGTGGGAATGGACGCTAATGCACACCACATTAACTGGGGAAGCCATTACATCAACAAAAGAGGTGAGTGTTTAGCAGGTTATTTAAATATTAAAAATTTTATTACCTTAAACGAGGGCTGCACACCAACCTTCATAAATAAATTTAGAAGCGAACTATTAGATATAACCTTATGTGGCGATAGGTCTATTCATCTGGTGTCCAACTGAAAGATCAGTAGTGAGAACTCCTTTTCGGACCACAAGTGGTTATGATTTGATATTGGAATTGACTCCAACCCCAAAATATTGATTAGGAATCTTAAGAAAACAGATTGGTCCATCTTTGTAAAAAATCTTCAAGTAAGGCTATTACGAATTCAGGGTAACAACTGTACTGAGATTAACCAACTAAGCAAATAAGTCCTTAAAGTACAGAAGTGTAACATAGAATCTTTTGAGGCCGCCTTTCCTCTGAAATCGGTACCTAGAAGTGTAAAGCAAAAATGGTGGAATGGCAACCTCCATGAAACAAGGAGGGTTGCTAAACAAAGCCTTAAGAATACACTTAAGAGCAGACTGGGAATCTTATAAAGAAAGTAAAAGAAGCTTCAAGAAGTTCACCAGGGCCGACAATAGGGAATCAGGGAAAACATTTTGCACAACAATGGAGCAGCGCTATTAAAGAAGATCGTGTCCAAGGAACCACTAAGTTATCAGCTCCTATAGGCGGGTACCAACCTGGCAAACGCAGCCGATACCTTGGAGAAGCTGATAATCGCACACTTCCCAAACTGTTTCAATGAGGCAGTCACATCTTTCAAGTGTGGGCTTACTCAAGCTGAAACAAAATAGGAAGACACTAGTTGTTGCAGATATTTCCCATCTTTTTGCAGAAAGGGATAGAATTAGACACCCTAAAGAAAACCCTCTCGGATACACACCAATACAATGGCAAGGAGTGAGAGTGGTGTTCCTACCAAAAGCAGGGAAAGATTTATCGACGGCGAAGGGCTATAGACCTATTAGCCTAACGTCTTTCCTACTCAAATCAATCGGGAACACCACAGGGGGGGGATAATATCTCCTTTTCTGTGGGTGTGCTCACAATTGACAGCCTTTTAAAAGCACTAGATGGAACCTGTGCAAAATGAGTAGCGTACGCAGATGATCTAGCCGTTTTGGTAAGAGAAAAGCACCTTAACATCATAGGAGAGCTTATGCAAAACAACCTACGAATCATAAGGTAATGGGCGGAGGAGAGTGGATTAAAAATAATTCTAAATAAAACAGAACTAGTCCTCTTTACGAAGAAAACCAAAACTAGGGACTTGCACATTCCACAACTTGAAAGAGCATCACTGCAACTCGGTGACAACGTCAAGTACATGGGCATAATATTGAATAGGAAACTGATCTGGAGAAAGAACCTGGACTAAAGAGTTACCAAAGCTAAAAGGGCATATTGGACATATAGGATGGCTATCGGGAAGAAACAGGTAATAAATCCCATCATCTTCTACGAAGTAGTTGTATGGTCGCCAGTGACAGACAAAAAGTATGCAAGAGACTTGCTAACAAAGGTGCAGAATATTGCTTGCTTGGGTATCACAAAAGCATAATCCTCAACACCAGCAGCGGCCATGGAAGCGATCTGAAACATCCTACCTGGGCACCTAGAAGCGAAGAAGATTGCCGGTCTTTCAGCCTCAAGGCTTAGAATCATCGGCCTTTTCAACGAATCCCATGTCGAAGTCACGACCAGTAAGGGAGTGCAAAATTAAATTGAACTTACTTTCCAGGTGCAATAGAGTCCGCCTTACATGGGTAACAGACCATGAAGGTGTACCCGGTAAAGAAAAGGCAGATGAACTGGCAGGGAAAGGAGCGAGTAACATAGAACTGAATCCTGAAAAGAGAATAGGGGTCCCTCTGACATCTATTAAAACGATAATCAATGAGAAGATACAACAGGAGTTCAATAACTACTGAACGAATCTAGACACGTGTTAAGTGGCCAGATCAGTGGTAACAGAACCGAGTAACAACACAACAAAAGAGCCTTCAACTCAAGCAGAACACAGCTAAGAGTGATGGTGAGACTTTTAACAGGGCACATCAATCTTAGTAAATATTCGTTGAGACTCGGGCTAGCTTAGGAAGATATCGAACACTTCCTCTGCCACTGCCCTGCAACAGCGAGGTTAAGACTGAAGATATTGAAATCCCCAAGGATACACACCTCAGTAAGAAAGGAATTGGTGATATATTGGAGTTCGCTAGACGAACAAGACGATTTCCCATAACTCCCATATCAAAGTACTACTCCTACAGTTCGACAGACGAGGGGAACAGAACGGGCCCAATAGAGGCCTAAGTGAAGAGCATAAGCTCACCCTCTTAAACCAACCAACCATATATCAATTTGAAACTGAAATTAATTTTATTATAATCGATCATGATTACAATTACAAATTACAGTAATTGGAACGTTCTATGATTACCGATTACTTCATAATTGTAATTTTAATTACAAAAAGTAATCGTAATTTATGATTATGAATAGATTATATCTTGTACTCATCTAATCGGTAATCGATTACAATTTGCCCAACTCTGCATGGGAGTTCTGCTCATTTTTTTTGTAAAATGTAAATTCTTTTGGATTGAAAAGAACAAAGGGAACGAGGTGAGAACATTTAAGGCCCGGTCACTATGACTTCTGGACCGAGTAACTTTAATGTTCGGCCGCAGTGAATTGTATCTTTGATCGGTGTGTACCTGTCTGAGTTGAAATCTGTTGAAAGTTCGATATTTCTGTAAAATGGTCCTTGCAAACCTCTTTTTTGCACTCTATCCCACTGTATTCGGATTTGCAAATTTACCAATTACCATTAAACTTATACAACTTTTTGTAACAGTATGGGCACATAAACTCACAAATTGTAGCGTCCATAAAAATATCCTTTTTAAAATGTATATTCTTGTTATTATTACATTTACCCCATTTACGTGTCACTTTATACAGTTCAATCAAAATTACATGACATAAAACAAGGAGTTACCAATAAAATGTGCACCCAACAAATTACTCTCCACTTTGTCATATATCAGACACAAAACGTTGACACAATGTTTATTCTGAATAAAAATAAAACCGTCAGTTGTGTCAATTTTTATAACCACCGCTCCCCCGAACAAGGACATTATAAAAACGTCCTTGTGTTGCCCCTGTTTATTAATCCATTCGCTTCAATTTAATTTCCATCGAGAGTATGTGTTACATGCGATTGCCTGGAACAAGGACGAGGCCAGCCAGCACATGTAAACTGCACACGGGCACAGTTCACCAGGATAACAGCATATTCCATCCGGGGATTTGCATAAACTTTTCTCCATCATTAACAAAACAAAAAAGGGGTATTTTTTTTTTTTTTTATTGGGTGACGGGTGTTGTAGATCCCTCCGGAAGGACAAATGCAGTAAAACAAAATCCCTAACTCATGCACACACTCTATGGAATTCACAACTCAATTTTTATCAACTTCATAGTTGCACTTTACACATTTTTATATTCACAAAATGGATTGTTTTTTTTATTGCGAGAGATTTTCTCCACAGCACACTAAATCAACAAGGATGAAGGACTATTGTAGAGATTCCATATTTCATTGGGGCACAAAAAAAAAGGAGCGTTGTTTACCAAAATTTTACTCACTTGTTACAGAATGAACCCGGCTTTCTCTGACCACAATTCGGTAACAATAGACGCGTAACGAGTATTGTAATTTTATTCCACTCTTATTCTATCCGCGGAAAGTCCTTTTTTTCCCGACAGACAGGACATATATGCGCGTTTCGCTTAATTCACTCATGCAAAGACTCAAATTCGCGTTAAGGATTATCACTGTCAACTGGTTGGTGGTTAGGTATTCCTATCCGTGTAAGATACTCGTACTTGCGTCTCACGCCTCGCGAATATGCTGTTTGCAGAGTCCCTAGAGGGCTGTTGCTGTGTTTTATACCTGACGTAAGCCCATTTCTTTCGTTGGTAATAATTTAATTAGCAGAAACTAATGTGTATCGGTTGTTGCGGTTCGGTTCGGTTGGATACATTTTTTCTTTTTATCTTGTTGTATAGCAACTTGGACACAAGTGGTGGGAATATCTTTGTCGTATTACAATGGGATTAGGGGATGTTTTCCTATTTGCCTATTATTATATTTGTTTTCTTGGAAAGTATACAGCAAGCCGGGTGGTAGGTGGTAGGTGGGCCGAATGTTTATAGAATATACAAAGTAAATTTGCCTGCAATTTGATACCTACATAGCATATGTAGTCGTAATGTGAATTTGAGACATGGGCAGACTAAAAAGAATATTGTACTTGTGCTTATTAAATTTAAAACAAAAAACTGGGGTTTAAAGACCTAACCTTTGACTTTATGACGTCACGGAAACAGCAAAGTAGCTACGACCTCGCCTTGAAAACATTATTCCACAAGCAGACTAGTGAATTTCGCAGCAGTCCTCCTAGTTACAGTTTCTTACGCAAAATCCCTATGGACCGTCTGAACCGTGTAATCACCCAAGTGGTAGATAATGCTGAAATGCTATCATAAGTTTATTCAACCCTAAGGCCGTTATTGGGGTCAGACATGAGCAATCTATGAAGATACAAGCGTCCACATCTTATCAACTATCTACCAACTCCTACTCTCACCTCGACGAGGTGAACTCCGGCTGCTAAATACATTGGCGAAAGATGGGGTTAAACCCCAAAACAGATTTGGCCTAATTTGATTTCTCTTAATAGAAAGCATATCAACACTGTTATAGGTGTCATAACTGGACACTGTCTAATAGGAAAGCATGCAACAAGGCTTGGCGTCTTCTCAAACGATTTCTGCAGAAGCTGCATGGACGAGGAGACTATTCTTCACCTTCTTTGCACCTGCTCAGCTCTCTCCAAAAGAAGGAAACTCCACTTAGGAGCCTTCTGTTTCAACGACCTAAATGATCTGAATAAAATAGACGTTAGGGACCTTCTACGCTTCATCAGAAGCTCCAAATGGTTCAACGAGTAGGCTAGAGGCCGCGTCCCAATCGCATGTGGTATCACAATGCACCTATTACTGGTCTAAGTGTGTTGGCTTTTTTGCTGGCTGCCACCTCAACCTAACCTAACCTAATCTTTCTCAAGAAACAGGGCTCGCACCCCCATAGGGGGTTACTGGCAACCAAGCAACTAGCCCTCTAGGTTGGTGTTTGTGCGTCGGGGTAATTTCCCTACCATGAAACAAATTAATAGTTACGAAGCAACCACAAGCCTCAGATATGGGCGGATATACTGCTGAACACCTCAGAAAACAAAATAAGGACAATTCGGAACTCCAGGTTGAATGTTCGGACCCTTAACGCAGCGCGTGTAGCCGAATAACTAGCAGAGGCCCCTAAACTGCTATAGAGCAGATATTACCCCCATTCAGTAAGTGCGATGGGATGAGTCAGGCAAAAGGAGTATGAAAAACTATGTCATTTACTATGGTGATTGCTGTAGAGAGCAGAAGCAGCGCTTATTCGGATGCGAATTTGGTACAAGAAGTCAATGACAATTTGCATCAAGGCAAAATTCGCCAAGATAAGCTTAATATACGTTCATAACCCCCCACAGGACAATAAAGAGTGTTTTTACGATCTCATCAACAAAACTTATGAGCAATGTCCTGGATATGACGTAAAAATCTATTAGGTGATTTTAACGCCAAAATAGTGTGACAAACTCAGAAGGAAGCCAGAGCACATGATGGACAGACGAACAGCCACCAATTGCACATGACACTGACTACTACTCGACACATTCCATCACTCACCGTCGCCAAATTCTCCGTACCACTGTCGTCGTGGTCAACCAATACCCCCGAACAAGTCCAGCGGTAGCAACAATATTGGGAGACCCTTGACTTGCGTCGATGGATCCATCCGGTCAAGACACCCACAGCTACTCTCAGGTGTCTTGACCTGAGTACTCGACTCTACTCGATCACCTGAAGAAAGTATCCGCTTCAAATTATACCTCCAGCCTAGCGCCACCGTCATTTCCATCAGCGCAGTCATCTTGTCTGAAATGAAATTCATCAAATCTGGTGATTGAACACATATCTCAATATTCACCTGTTCTTTTCCACAAGGTTTACCTTCGATGCCTTATGCCGCGCCCATCTCATCGCCTTAGCACAGTCGCCTGGAAAAGGAACCCACCCACAGTATCTCACCACGAGAAATACTCACCTCACTAGAAAGCAACCCCCGATTTCCGAAAATAATGAAAATGATTTCCTTATCTGAAGAGGGTACGGACTCCTTATTCTGAACATACTCATAGAAATAAAAAAACAAAAAACAAAAAAATTCTGCACAGAAGAATGCAGCAGGTACTTCGTCGGCCAATGTAGCCCAGGCAACACGGAACTTCTTTGAAGCAGTCAGAGACCATCTGCGTGTTACGCTTGCGGACGTAGCCCAGACAAGACGCAACTTCTTCGAGGCAGTCAGAGACCATCTGTGTGTTACTCTTGTTGACGATAAGTCTACAAATGGAAGACGGTGATGAGAGCTTTGAGCGACATTGACTTTCTGCTTTGTTTCGACTCTGCCGATGTTATGGGGCGATATAGGTTAATCAGATGCGATGACTAATTCTCCAAGGATTTCCTTAGCGAGTGTGTTTCTAAGGTTAGTGATACCTTAAAAGTATTGAAGCTCAAACTAGGGCCTATATCTGGCTTCCTCATATGAAGATAGATGGAGTAAAGCGGGTCCAATGTCGAAAGCTTCACAATCCGATGGTCCTGATGAGTGAGTCATTAAGATGGATGATCCTCAGAAGAACAGTTCGTCTTTCCTGCTTCTGATAAATAAAGAGTACCTGATGGCACTAGAGAAGGCAGACCGTAAGCCGAGATTTGGCTTGCCAAGTTCAAAATTTGACCACCCTCAAGTCCTGAAGATGATTTTTTTTTTTAACAGGTATGTGGCCTCGCACTGTGACCAGAAAGATCTATTGTGCCAGAGGCCACTTTTTAGGGCAGCAGTACTTCTACTCTCCTTATGAAAGCTATAATTACGGCTGCGGGGGACTTCCTTAAGTCTAATGGAGATATGATTTCCTTAAGGAAGAAGCATATCCTACTTCTACATAGAGCTACACACACACACATAGTACGTGTCCTTCCGTCCTCTTCTAGACAGAGGAGGCAGGTGATATCCTCTGAAATTCTCATTTTATTAAGGTGGTAAATTAATTGACAGTGACCAGTAAGGATATCAACTGCCTTTTTTTGGAAGAGTTGAACAGCTCTTTTAGCTTGTCTGAGACCCTGGGAGTTATTCCAGCGGGAAATGCACATGTTACGTTCTCAACTGTTTAGGGTCAGTTTAAAGGCAGAATCCGATATTCCGCAAAAGGATTCAGATCCAATGAACAACTCACGGGAACCTTTTCTTGCTAGCAGATCTGCAGTTTCGTTGCCGTCAATACATACATGATCGGGTACCCACCACAATTTTACTTTATTGTACCGCACCAAGCTTTGTAAACTGTCAAAGCAGCTTAGAACTGTTTTTGTGGGGGATCAGTGTTTTAAGCGCCGCTTGGCTGTCGGTGAGTATATGAATAGCGGCACCTTTGATGCCTGAGTGCAAGTTTATACTAGCACAAGTCTTGATAGCGTAAAGCTCGGCCTGGAAAATACTAGCAGTCTTTCCAAGTGATTTCGAAATCTTATAATAGGGTTCATACACACCGGTGCCAACTCATGATTCCATTTTTGATCCATCGGTCCTCCATTATTCCATATATCACGGCTTGGGATCCTTCTACCAAAGTAGAGTGATTTTGGCGTAAAGTCAGAAACCGTGCTGAGCATATCTAGCTCGGGGAAGTCGGTTAATAGATCCATGAGATCCACATAATCCATGTACTGTTAACATCGGACTTTCGAAGATTAACTGCACTGCGAATTGCCACTTTTTTGATGAAAATGTGTAACGGAGTAAGTCCGATTATGGCTTCTATGGCTGTTGTGGGACAGGTGTGCATAGTACCTATTATTGTGACCTCCTTGGTTTTCGTCCACCAGACAACGGACGCATTTGTAAGTATGGGTCTTCCCACCGTGGTATATAACCAGAATATGACCTTTGGGGACAGACCCCAGATTTTGCCATACATACGGCGACAGGCCCACATGGCAGTGGTCGTTTTAGCAATTTTATGCTTAACATGTGAGTTCCAGTTAAGTTTCCTGTCCAAAAACGAATGGTTGCGCCATTTAGAATCACTGAACCAATTTTCAGTGTTCTTCTTCTTGTAAACGGTTGCCTAGCTGGGGTTAATCGATAAGTCCTCGCCAGCACACCAGTCCGGGACTTCAAGGAGGGCATGAGTTCAAACACATTGTCTTCATGTTTTCCTTTGATGATGATCACAAGTTCATCTGCATAATTATATAATTAGAAAGCCTAAACTATTAAGTTTATTCAATAAATCATCCACCACGAACGACCATAAGAGAGGTGATAGGATGTCGCCCTGAGGGCAGTCTTTAGCCCCGAAGATGATTTAAGTGAAGACAGACCCACAAGAAAATACCAATGCTCAAGATTATTCAAATTAATCTGCACCATGGTAAGTGTGCTTGAAATAACCTTATAGTCTTCCTAGGTGAGGAAGACATAGATGTCGAGATTATACAAGACTCTACCAGTATGGGACTCAGAGATAACCGCTACAACCTCTTCTACAACACAAATACCCAGGCCAACGGTAAGCCTAGAAAAAATTATTTTTATGCCGAATTTTAGCTCAACCGATTTAACAGATTGTTAAAATGGAGGTTACAAATAACAGTACTCTATTTGTAGTCTCAGCATACATAAATCATGGTAAACTAGCACTGCCTCAGGAGGATTGAGATGCCGTTGCAAGACCCACTTTATGGGGCAGCTCAGAAATCAACGAACGAGGTGAGTCTTTATTTGTTATTCACCAAAACCAAAATACCGACCTTTACGTCTCCATGGCTAAACAACTTCCTCCAGCGGAAGGTTTTTAGGAGTCATGCTAGACCCAAAGCTCAACTGGAAGTTAAACATCGAACAATGAGTGAAAAAAGTATTCATAGCTTTCTACGCTTACAGTAAAAACCTTTGGTAGGTAGTGGGGACTTCGACTTCGAAGACGGTCTTTTGGATGTATGGGTCACTAGTTTGTTGGCATGTCCTGAATAAAGACTAAAACATTAAACTATAAGCAAAGTGCAAGGTACGGCCGCCATAGGTACCATTGGTACCATGCGGGCATATCCGACTGAAGATCTAAATGTGCTTCTGCATCTTATACCACTCGTCCTCAATATTAAATACATGTCAGCTAGTAGCGCTATCAGGCTAAGAGAATCAGGGTGCTAGTCTGCTAGATTTTACGAACACAGTAGGATCCTAGATACATCACCAGGAGAACTGGGAGAAGTCTGACCGACCACATGATACCACAACTTCCCAGAGCTGGCTGGAAAAGAGGTGAAGTCATATAGAATTTCAAAACGGCAATTTATACCAACGGTTCAAAGATGGACTCTGGGTTCGCTTTGAAAATCTTTTTGGTAAAACTGAAAATATCTGTATCGTTCCGCCTTCCTGATCTATCTAGTGTCTTCCAGGCGGGAGTCCTTGGCTGCTATCAAGGCCCTGATTTCAACAAATCATCTTCCCAGCTGTGGAACAGTACCGAGGAGCTCTCGACGATAGGCTGTCGGACCCAACCAAGTCTTCTCTGGGTGCCAGATCATAGCAACGTAAAGGCGAACAAACGGACAAAAGTACTCGTTCCGACGATGGGAACTGTCAAAAGTGAAAACTTTTCACACTTTCTACCACTGACAAATAAAAGGTGGAACAGTTTGCAGAGTTATGTCATTTCTAGGCACATCTGGCCGAACTAAAACTGGGCCAGAATACAAGAACTTGAGAAAAGTAAACTCTTTTTCGATTACCTTAATGAAATTTCAGAAAAAATTATCACAGATCAGTTTCTTAAATGCCACAGGGTGGATCTATCCAACAAACAAGAAGGCCCTGAGCAAAAATTAGATGAAATCAAATGCAACAACTATTAGCCTTAAAAGTGCTTTATATATCAATTGCCATAAGTTTGATAACAGGACACAATCTAAGCAAAAAGGTAGAGAGGAACTACCTCGAAGAAGTATTATTTTAGTATTCTTGTGTCTTCTTCAGGTTCTGGTATAATGCGACGATTCGGTCAATTGTAGATTATCATTTACCAGATGACTGAAACGAGCGTCCAAGCTTCTATAGTACTGCTCTAATGTCGGTCTATGGTTAGCTAAGTTGACATCACACAAATTTGAATCGAACCCATTTCAAAACGATAGCTATCGGTTCGATATACGTTTCCATTTAAGTTATGCCCAGACACTGTTCACATTGAAGTGTTTGAGCATGAAATACGCAATAAGTTAGGAAAAATTAATCGATTTCTTTGGAATAGGAACGAGACAGGGGACCATCGATCAACTGGTTATTTTTATGATTTTTTCTCTTTTGTTGTTATTTATTGACAAGCAGACATATAAACAAAGTCACGCCCAAACTGTGAAAGCCATTAAGAGTTTTAGGAAAGTTCTTTCAGTTAAAGACATGTTTATGTTTGGGGCACAACTGAAAACTAGTGAATTTCAGTGCCTCTCCAAACGACTGCAAGATCCTTCCAAAAAGAATAATAAATGGAACCACCATCTCTCTCAACCCAAAACGTATCTATCTAACGTACGTGATTTAATTAACGATATGATTCACCTTCCGGCATACAAGAACAAACCACAGAACAAAGTCATCCCTTTTTTGCATTGAGAGCAAATAATATCCCGAAGCAAAGTCAGAAAAAAAGGTTTGGGTTTTAAAATGACGTTATCCCTGCGCCATCACCTCCCTTCGAGAGATTTAAAACGATTCTGAAGCAGAGTAATGGACCAACAAGTCGAGTCCTTTTTAAAAGCACTATCTCTGCCCGCAGAGCAATTTTGATGAGTCTACGACTCTTAATAACCGACCAACAGCAGAGAACAAAATTGAGATTCGAGAGAGATGCCTTCTGATGAAAGAAAAGCAATCTCCACAGCTGCATCTGTCGTGATATGGTTACGACGATGGATATTCCGTTTTTTCTTCAACTACTAAGTGCACACATATCCTTTTTCCCATTTGAGAGAGAATTATGAGTGGCATTTATCAAGAGGAAGTGCCAAAGGCAGATACGCTCCCAAGTGCAGTGCCAGTGGTAACCGAATCAATGCACTTGTGATTGGTATACAAAAAACCACCCTCCCACGTAACCCCTACAATCAATCACAAATAGATGCGAATAACTAGTATATAAATCGCAAACATTTGTCACAACCAATTGACAAATGTTGTACATTTTTTCCCCGTCGTGTAGTGAGGGGTTCTTCTGACGTCATCGGTTGGGAAATACTATTTCACGGCTTGTCGAGAGGTGAAAGTGTGATAATAGGCGCAAATAATTGGAGAAGGGTGGAGAAGGTTGAGGGCTTCGATATTAAATAATAAAAATCGCAAATGTAAACAAGGAAGTATTACAGTGGGAAGAATAACGAAAATGGTGTAATAGCTTGAAGGTAGGTCGTGGTGCGAAATAGCTTAAGTATGGTTGCACAATGCCAATGTGGGTAGCTTTACATGAGCTTATCCTTGGATTTTAGATGCTTGGTCTAAGACCACCGGACATGACTTCCTATTGTCGACCAGTAGGGGTGAAAGCGCCTTAAACAGTATCGATTTGTTGATTTCGAAATATGGTGAATGGGTTCTGCTTTCTGTTCATTTAGGTACGAGTAGTAGTAGTAGCAGTAGTAAAGACTTTATTTATATAAATGTTATATACAACAAAAAAAAAAAAAAGCCGCACCCATGCATCTTTTCTAAAACATATTGTATTTCACTGAAATTTAAATCCATAATTTTTTTTATGAGGCATTGTCCTTCCCAACACTAAGGCCGATAAGAATGCCCAAGAATTAGTTGAGGTCTTGGAAAAGAGATTGTGGCGAAAGAGCCCTAAAGGGGTCAACAACATCGCTCACACCCCCGAAATGGGTTAGTGCCATCGGTATAACCGACCAGCGCCTATTTGGATGTGAATTCGTTATTGGAGGTAGACATAGGCTGCTAAGACATAAGGCTAAGTTTCAGATATGTGGACGAACGCCTCACGGCAATTCGCATCAAGGCTAAGTTCGCCTAATATGCATGTGCGCACGGAGAAGAAAGACGACGACAGCAAAGACAAGTTCTACGAGCTCTTGGACAAAACATACTCGTACGTGCATTACCCTAGGTATGACATTAAAATTGTCCTGGGCGATTTTAACGCAAAGCTAGAGGAGATGGCATCTTTGGTAATACAGTCAGGAAGTACAGCCTATACGACACCATCTCCGATAATGGATTCAGCTAGTACCCGGTTCTCGCATCTCGATATTCACAAGGGAACTTGGAGATCTCCTGACCAATCAACTGACAACCAGATTGACCACATTGCGATTGACTCAAGGCTCTTCTCCAGTATTATGGATGTTCGAACATCCGAGGGGCCAACATTGAATCGGACGACTACCTTGTTGTAGCCAAGGTAATCCTTTAAGAGGTCCTATGTCGCCAGCATCGACTATTGAAAACCAGTGGCAACATTGTCAAAAAACCATTAGAGATGCCGCTTCTAGTGTGCTGGGTTTTACTCGGGCACGAAGAACTAGAGCTGCTCGCGAACTCTACGAGCAAAAGAGGTGAAACAAATACCGGGTTCTAAGGAGGAAAAATAAGGAGCATGTAATGTAAGCGAGTAATCGTATAAGGGCGACGGCGAATCGAAACCCAGAATGAAAGCAGAATGAACCATTCAACCCGAAGGACCAACAATTTCGGTCACCCTATCTAGGCGAAGTGAAGATAGAAATATCTAAACTTAAGTCCAACAAAGCTGTTGAAGCTAACGGCCTGGATGCCGAACTGTTCAAAACTCCCCGCGTTGACTTGGTAAGGAGCATGAACCAACTCATCTGTAAAATTTTGCCGGATGAAAGTATGTCCGATAAATGGAACCTTAGTATTGTTTGCCCGATGCTCAAGAAAGGAGACCCTTTGGACGCCTGAAGCCGTTCGTCAACAACCTGGTCGGTCCATATCAGTGTGGCTTTCGGCGAGGAAAGTCCACCATCGACCAAATATTCACACTACGGCAGATCTTGGAAAAAACCCAGGAGCTTCAAATCGATACCCACCACCTTTTCATCGATTTTAAGGCCGCGTATGTCAGCATTTATAGAGACGAGCTTAATAGAGCAATGTCTAGTTTTGGAACACCTGCCAAACTTGTCCGTTTGTGCAGGATGACGATGGAGAATGCACGCTGCTCCATTAAGGCCGGTAAAGACCTCACCGAGACCTTTGATCTCAAAAAAGGATTTAGACAAGGCGACGCGCTGTCATATGATTTCTTTAACATCGTTCTTGAAGGAATAGTGCAACACTCACGCGCCAACACCAAAGGCACAATCTTTCAAAAGTCTGTCCAATTATTCGCATACGCCGACGATATTGACATAATTGTAAGAACGCAGGGTGATGTCAGTGGTATTTGTATCAGTATTGAGGCGGAAACGGCGAAGATGGGTTTAACGGTCAATAAGGATAAGACCAAGTATATGCTGTTAACAAGAAAGGGCATCCAATGTCGACGTCTCGGGAAGAACGTCACAGTAGACAGATATAACTTTGACATAGTTAGGGACTTTGTCTACCTAGGCTACGCTATAAATTCAGACAACGACACGAGCGCTGAGATCAAATGAAGAAAAACTCTTGACAACCGCTGCTTCTTTGGGCTAAGAAGGCAATTGAATAGCAAAGCCCTCTCTCGAACAACTAAAGTGACCCTTTATAAAACCCTGATCATCTCTGTCCTACTCTATGGCGCAGAGGCATGGACTTGGCTGTTTTGAGAGGAAAATTTTTCGGTGATTTTTGGTCCCGTCTGCAGAGATGGTGTGTGGAGGGGGAGATACAACGACACGGGCTCTACAGCGACATCGACTTAGCCAGAAGAGTGAAGGTCTAACGACTGGGGTGGCTGGGTTATGTAGAGGGCATGAACACCAATGCTCTGGCCCGAAAAATCTTCGAATCCACTCCCGAGGGACGGCACAGTAGAGGAAGACCGCGATTCAGGTGGCGCACGCGAGTGGAAGGGGACCTCAACCAACTTAGCATGCGAAACTGAAGGCAGCTAGCTAAAGATCTATCTGGCTTTAGACACTTGTTGGTTGAGGCCCAGTTCCACCCCCAACTGTAGCGTCACCTTAAGTAAGTAAGTAATTAAGGGAACATTGAATAACACTAATTAGTCATTATTACAGGGAATCCAATTTTTATTTTTCCTTAGTACTTTGTAGCGTGACCAGTTTGGATCCTTCGTGGCATAGAGTCATACAGTTTTGGGGTTTCTTCTGTGGCTATAGTTTTAGTCCACACTTCCTCTATGAATGTCTTGAGCTCTTCAATTATTTTAATTGACCACAAGTTCTCTTTATATTATGGTCAGGGCTATTTTCTGGTCAATTTATTGATTCAAGGTCAATATATGCCTTGCATTGGATTATCTGTTGAAAGAAAAAAAATTTAGAAATAATTTTGAGTTTATCCATTAAGTCTTCTGTTAAAATTCGTTGGTCAAAAAAATATAAAATCCACTTAATATTTTTGGGCCACCCTGTATGTAGATAAACCACTGTATTTTGGGTCAATGCAACATGAGAATTAAAATTCCTTTTTTTTCGTTGGGGCTTTTGGGCTTTTGTCGAACAAAAAAATCTCGAAAATTTTGTCCGATAATGATTAATGGATCTACAAAATAATAAGTGTCGTGAGAAATATGTTCTACTGCTCACCGCCGCGCCATCCATCCGGTAGGATGGCAAAGTATTCATAGAACTTCCATTCATCAACTAATGTCCTTACTCCCGTTAAAAAGTATTAATGTTCATTTTATTAATAAATCTCCCATGGGAAAGTCCCTCAATAAATAACGAGTCGCGTACTCCAGCCTCTAGCCTAATTATTATTCTTGACTTGCAAAATTTTTGATAAATAGATCCGCTATCACTTTGAGATTTTTCACTCAAAGGTCAGACATTTATAATTGGGAGAATCCATATTTTCACTCTTGTCTTCGCCGTGGTCGTCTTGGTGTCAAAACAAGAAGATACATTTTGCCAATTAATCCTCATCAAAATGGAATGTCATGGTCTTGTGTGTCACAGGTGGTCGTTTTCTGAAAATTTAAGTGGCAATGTGAAGGTTGAAATAGAATTGTTTTTAGGATCCCGATTGTGTTTGTGAAAGGAATTCTGATGGGATACTGTAGAGTTGAAAAAAAAACACATGTATTGGCCATGGGTGGTCGGTAATTGATATCATCGCTGAAGAAGAATTTGTTAGAAAAATCGGAGTCAACTTGTTGATTTTTCAGCACCCAATAGGCATTTTTTTTTTTTTTGGAAAATAATGTTAACTACCTAAACCTAGACACCTAAGAAACTATGTAAGCCGGACAAGGCAAAAATATGTAAGCCAACTTTGCTGCATTAGACCAAACCCGGATCAAAAAGGATCGACGAGGGAGCTCGCCCTAGTAACCACCAGAATTGCTGGTGCTGCTTGCTTATATCTTAACATCGCGCCCCGATACCGATCTACTGAATCGGAAACGCTCCTCAGAGCTCAGTGCGACGTCTATGCTGTAGTTGAACCGCCTGTCCGCAGTTGTCCGGGTAACGTGGAAGATTAGCGGCACCGCTGATCTATCGTCGATCAGACCCGCCTGATCGAAATAGAGGAATGCTTCTGGGGGGACAAAGCCATTACGGCGCAGCCTCTCATGGTACCTATGGTTGGGGTAATAAGCCTCGAAGATCAGGTTATTCACAATGTGCCTTCGAGTCATCTTGACCAGGCCTCTTATCAGATTCGCCCTGTTGTATAGGACCATACAAGTGAAGGCAAGCCCGAAGGCAGGCCAGACATCCTATCCATCCTATGTGACCCTATGTTGAACCGCATGGGACATCCATATGGGTGCATTTGCCAAATGATCACCTTTACCCTTCCATCGAGTTGCTTACTATAAAAAAGTCTCTTTGTAAGGGCGAGGGCAGCTCGAGATCTGCCCAGAGCAGCATCTACATGTTTATTAAAATATAAATATTGGTCTAGCCAAAGTCCGAGGTATCTGACCACATTTTGAGATGCTCGTGCTATCCAACGATAGAGAACTTTCGCCAATTCTTTCTGGTATCCCTAGACGCCGAGACAACGGGGTTCTGAAAAGAATGGTTTTCGACTTCGAAAGGTTGATCTTCAACTTTCAGAAGTCGCAATATCGCTGAATCTTATCGAAGTCACGCTGCAAGAGTGTTGCAATGCCATCGATCTTAGGTCTTGATCTGTACGCAATCAAACCGTCCGCGTACACTATCGCGTGCTGAAGAGATCTTATCAGATCAGCCGCATAAATATTGAAAAGTATCTGCGAATTGACCGCACCCTGTTGCAGACCATTTTTAATTTAGAACGTCCCAGCAGAAGTCACATTGCCATTTTTCACAACAAACTTTCTACTGGTGAGCATAACAAGCAACATGTACAGTAGTGGTTTCCTTATGCCCAACCTGTTCAACTTGTAAAAGAGCCCTTCCAACGATACGGTATCGAGTCAATGAGGCAGGCACCCTGTGCATTGGTTCTTGCTTTTGTTCCATTAGATATCCAACAAAAGTATAGACGCGACATGTATTGTATCATGCACTCTTGGAACTGAATTGGTTATCCAGAACTATTTTATTGTGTTCAACCCAATTACTCAAGGCTCTATCAATCACTTTTTCGAATACCTTGCTGATATTTGGAAGAAGACTTATAGACCGGAGATTTATCGGATTGGAGGTATCCGCTGTTGCACATCTGTTTTCCAATGCTCTGTATAATTATGCAGTGCGTTCTCGAACAGTGTGGCGTAAATTTTCACCACTCCTAGAGGAAGATATCGAAGCACATTGTTCGGTATTCCATCGATTCCCACAGATTTCTTCCTTCTCAATAATTCGAAGAACGTTTGGAGTTCTACCTTTGATAGGTACGGGGGATGAACCCTTTCATTGGCGATGGCATTCTTTGCCAAGTTTTCGGTAAAACCAGTATTCTCTGCTCGCCAGTGTTCTATATCATTTCGAAGGTAGAAGTTGTGCACAAGGACTCTATTCTCTAGGTCGGGGTTCTGGCGAATGCTAGCATTTACCTTGTACACATCCTCGAAAATTGTTCTTATAGCTTCCACCTTCTCTTGCGGATCTTCGATCACACAAAAGTAGACATCATCGACAACGTCCCTTGAATCTATTCCTGCTGCTGTAAGTAAGCGTTCATTGTTCATTGTGCGGGGGATTTTCAGACGCAGAAGTTCGTTGACATCGTTCCTTTCAGTTGATTGAGCATTACGATGATACACAGGCTTTACGACATCACAAGCACTACCGATTTGTTCTAATTCGGTCATTTGCTCAGTTTGGTAATTATGATGACCATAATCTGTCCTTAAATCGCGATACACAGATAGTACAGAACTACTATATTTGTAGTAAGATGCAACAATATTAATGCGTTGATCGGTGGTTAAGCGATCCATATTATCAAATGCTACGGCAAGAACTAATTATCTGTCACTATGGATGACAGATGAATTTGACAGATGCCACATATCAGGGATGTGAAATGTCAACCTCGAAATGAATAACCCTTTATCTTTGGCCTGATGCTCTGAGGTGCATGGCTGAATTTATTTCCATTCCTTCCAGCATTCCTTTACAGACGCCATTCACTTCGATTCCAAACTCTTCTAGGGAGGTGATTGCATCTGGAGTCGACCTTGAATAAATTCGCGCGATATCTCTTCCTCTCTCTGGTAAGGAATTTGGAAAATTTTAATTAACAGAAAATTATTCGGGCTATTGTGTTGTTGTGAACTAATTCACTCGAGACGATGATATCCCCTGAGCTGTACGACGAGCATTCCTCTTCGATTTGAATTCATTTTCGTTTCGTTTGTTTTTTCTTTTTTTTTTTAGCTTTAATTGGATGTTTATGTGTCTAGCGGAGAAGGGGTGCGTGCGGATAGGGTGCTAGGTGAACCGTACAAATATATCCGATAAATCTCGTTTTGGGTGCGCGATTGTTTTCATTTTACTCTTGGGATACGCGCGCAGATAAACAAATATGGAAGCGAGAGTTATTTTTGGGGCGCCTCCATCAATGAGTCGACTATGACGTCCAACGTCCAAACTCGGACGCATATACTCGTGCTTACTGATATTTCTCTATTTTTTCCTCGAATTTGTTTTTTTTTCTTTTCTCGATTGAATGCTTTTCGGTCGTTTATCGCGTCCTATGTCATTCTATAGATTCATTGAAGATTCAATTTATTTGCTTATTTTTTCTTTTCGCGCGCGCGGAATAGGAATTTAACGCCCACGCTTACTTTTTTGGACTCAGAGCCAGCTGAAATTTTTTCGCGTATGTTTCGAATGGGGTGGGGGTATGAAATTCCCATGTGGTCGTATGGGTATGAGTCGTTCTTTTTCGGTTTCACGTGCGCGTTTCTACTCGTATTGCTGCGCCATATGAGGTACAAAATACTCTGTCGGTCGAATTGTTTCGATTGTTGATTTATGCTGGTGAGGCTGATGGTCGTAAGCGGTTAATCATATATGGTTTCTGGATATAACGTTTGGAGATACACTGTTGCGTATTTCGATGATTTGTTTTTTTTCTGTAGAAATGCCTGATCTTTATGTGTTTTGCCTAAAAAAATTTAAATATGCAAACTAAACAGATTTAGCACGTAAGGTATTTGAGTTACCGACACATGTCGTTTAGCAGTATTTTTAGTTTTTGTTTCTAATATAGCTAACAAAATTAAGTGCACGGGTAGGTCGCACGTACTTGCATCTGTGTGATTTGTTTTTAATTTATTAATCCAACTTCAAAGATTTTTAACTGACAAATAAAATAGTAACATCTTTATAAATGGATCTTTAAATGGTGCGAAAAGATATCTTTTGAAAGCTGCACAGAAAGCTAAGAAAGAAAACATGTGTAAGTAAAGGGTTACGCATTTCGAGGTCGGAATTTCACATCCCTGGCATATGGCATTTGTCAAAACCATCTGTCATCCATAGTGGCAGGTCCTTACTCGTTCACGGGAAAAGAGGAACAACATTAAATTCCGATCTGGACAGCATAATCAAATGGGATTCAACCAACGGAGTGGAATTTATTGCTTCCAAAACACAATGCAGTCTTCTGTCTCTCAAGCGAAACCAAAACCCTCAACCATTATCCATGAATGGATAACTTGCATTCAGACATTAAATGTGTCGCTATCCACATACTTACCGATAGCCAAACGGCGCTTAAAGCACTGATCTTCCATCTGATGAGTTCAAAATCAGTTTTAAGCTGCTTCGACAGTTTACAAAACTTAAAATAAGTAAAATAGTGGTGGGTACCGGGTCATGTAGGCATTGACGGCAACAAAACTGCAGATCTGCTAGCAGTAAAAGGTTCCTCTGAGTTGTTAATTGGACCTGAACCCTTTTGGGGAATATCTGATTCTGCCTTTAAACTGACCCTAAACAGATGGGAACGAAACATGTGCATACCCCACTGGAATAACTCCCAAGATCTCAGACAAGCTAAAAGAGCTGTCCATCCCTTCCAAAAAAATGGGAGTTGATATCCTAAAATATAGCAGAAACAACACAAGAAGGCTTGTGAGCTTCCTTACTGGTCACTGTCAATTACTTTACCACCTTAATAAAATAAGAATTTCAGAGGATATCACCTGCCTCCTCTGTCTAGAAGAAGACGAAATCAGAACACGTACTCTATGTAGAAGTTGGAGAAGCTTCTTCCTTAAGGAGATCATATCTCCATTAGACTTAAGGAACTCCTCCGCAGCTGTAATTTTACCTTTCATAAGGAAAGTAGGAGTACTGCTGTCCTAAACTGTGGCCTCTGGCACAATAGATCTTTCTGGTCGCAGTGCCAACACGCCATTTTGGCATGGCCACCTGTTTAAAAAAAAAAAATTATGAATAATGCTTGCATCGCTGAAATCGAAAGACTTGCTATTCTCTGAATGTGTATTAGTAACCATCTTCAATGGAATGATCACATATTCGAGGCCGCCAATCTAGGATTCCTTAAGCGGTGCAAGAAATATTTTACCCCGTCTTATCTGGCCTCAATTTATAAGGCATTCATCCACCATAGCTGGAATATAAAGCCTTCATTTGGTCTGGTATACTCAAGACCGTTCTGCATATTCTATGGTATACGGACTACAGAAACGCGCGTTAAAGGTTATAGGTGATAGAGATATTGTAAACTAGATTAACTCGAACATTGTTGAAATATCTCGTGTCTTTCAATGCCGAACGACACAAATGTGGAATGATCTACCAGGATCTGTATTTCCCTATCACTAGGCTTCTCCTTTGTTGCTCTTCCCCCTTTTCCTAAACACCCGCGCCTTGAAACAGTATAAGGGTATTTATATCCCCTTTGGAGCACGTAAATTATAAAAAAAATTACCCTCTCGACCATTTCCCTCTCGTAGGCTCCTTAGAGCTTTCATTTCACGTAGTTCCATCCGGCTTCGACGCCCGCAAGAGTTCCTAAGTCCGGAGGAGGAATAAGTGAATTTTCAATTAACGGAGTTATTTTCTTAGTAATTGCCATGACGTCCTCGATATCCTGCTTTGATTCTCTTGTCAAAGTGATAGAGGTCACTGACCATTCCGGCACGAAGGCCTGCAAATTTCTTCATCATTGTTAAAGCTGCTTAACCGCATTTTAAAGCTGCTTAACCGCTTGACTTTACTTACTTACTTTATCCTGTATCCCCTTGTGGATTCTAGAGCTTCTACTACCCCTACGCGCCATTATGTCCGGTTTCTGTCATTGTGTCTTAGCTCTCTAGTCTCTACAACGTTTCTCCAACTGCCTTGCCTCCTTCTAGACTGTTCTGCGTCAGGTATTCTGCCATTATCGGTTAAAGGGTTCCATTGCATAGTATGGTTAGCTATGGAACTGTCAACATTTCGGAACTTGTGACCAATCCACTGCCACTTCTGTCGTTGGATGGTTGTACCTATTGCATCCTGGCCCGTTTTCTGGTAGAGGTGTTCGTAAGAGATATTTTTGGACCAAAAAATTCTAAAAATGTTTCGCAGGCACCTAGTAACAAACGTTTGCAGCTTTCTCGTCATAGTTCACTCTCCACGTGTTGCATCCATACAATAGCACGTATACAATGTTAGAGTAGAACAGTCTTAACGTGATATTCAAACTGATTGCATTGCTTTGCCATATTTTGGACAAGAGCCCGAAGGCAGACTTTGCTTTGGCGATCCTGTTGGATACGACCATCGGTCGTAATGCATATTTGTGCTGATGAGTTTGTTTCAGGGCTGATAATTTTAGTTTTTGCCGTATTGATTTTCAGCCCATCGACGCCTACCTCACTCTCCACATCTGCTGTCATTTGGTAGGTGGACGGTCAATAATTCTATGAGAGAGTAAGCATATATACATAGTCAGTGTAGTGCTGCAATTGGAATGTAAGAGTTCATCGAATTCGTCTGTTTCCTGTCTATAAAGCTGCATGAAGCACATCGCTAAACACCAATAGGAATAGTACTGGTGAAAGAATGGAGTCTTGTCTTGCCCCACTTTGAATCACGAATTCCTCAGACAACCTTTCTCTGTGCAGAACGTGACACTTGGACCCATCCTATGTAGCTTTGATAATTGCAATTAATTAATCGGGAATAGTTCTCATGCATCGACATGTTGCTTGATTCACTCCAGGATGACTTTTGCTCCAATTTTTGCACTGTATTTAATTTCCTTTCTTAGGAAGCTTGACGATCATTCTATAAGTGGGAGCAGTAGCTCATTCGACGTTGTTGGCTGTGCTCGTAAGAGTTTCGCATGAATACCGTCAAGTCCTACCACCTTGTTCCTTTTCAGTGCTTTGGACGAAGGAGTAATCTCATCCTTACTGGGGGTTGTAGTACATATTCTGGCACTTCTTATTTCCGGCACCTCAGTCTGATTTGGGAGTATATCGCTAGCGAATAAACCTTTCATCTCTTGAGCTGGTCCTCATCCAAAATGAGCAAAGAACCGTCCAAACTTTTCACTGGGTGTTGGCTGGAACTGCGCCACCTGTCAGCTCTTTAGTGATTCTGTAGACTGCTACCGCACCTGCTAATAGCTTCTTCTGGTTCTGTAGACAGCACGTTAATGTAGTTCTGCTTATCACGTCGCACGCTATGCTGAGCTTCTCTCATTTTCATTCGATATAGAAACTCTAGATGACTCCTTCCTCCTGCTAGAGTAGTTGCAATGCGAGCTTTCAGATGTTTTCGTTCGTCGATCCATCTTCAGGTATTCTCGGAAAGCCCTGACTTTATTCTCTGTTACTGTTACAAATATTGTTATCCCTTTATTCTACTCTATCTTAGCATCGTCACACAGCGTCTCGATGAAATCTTTCTTCAAATACCATTGAAGCTCTTCAAAAAGCATACGGTCCCTGAATCCATTGACCCCGCTCTAATTCAGTTTTGGATACATTCAATTTTACCATAAAAATTACAATTGCTTGTTGAAGTCCTTCCAGAGAAATGATTTCAAATAATTCTTTGAAATTTACTCCCAATATGCTTACCATAAGTCGAACTCTCTTGCAGACCACCTTCCAGTAATTTTAAAATGGACACAGTTCTTCGAAAGCAACCCCAATCTCAAGTACTTTCTTGAGAAATACACATTTGGTTAAGTCACTTTAAAGAAAAAACTGAATAAAACACCCCTCCTAAACTAAATCTCCTTTCATCTTTCCCCAAGTATAATACTTCTGCATCAGCAACAAATAAGTAGCTTACCCTTTATGCTCAGATTCGACTCGACTCCCACTGCCAACAATTTCCAATAAATATTACTCTGTACACGAGTTCAAATATCAGAATAAAAAACACGAGAGAGAAAAAAAATAACACATAAAGAAAAGAGGAAACTCGTGCCAAGGATACGTATCCTTCGAGCAGCGAACAAGCGAAAAATGCAGACGCACACACATCTGTCTGCCCATAAACTCTTATTTTTTAATACACTCTCCTCACATATTTATGTCCTCTAATATCCACATATAATCCCTCAACCCTCAAACCGCCACGATTCACATCCCACTGGAAAGACATCACTGAGACAGCTACCACATGTGGCCTCCCCTCGCTTATGGATGGAGGGAATTTACGAACCCATACCGTCTCGTCCAAAGGGTCGTCGAAGGATTTAGCTTTGGATTTATGGCCAAGTCAATAGGTAAACATTTTAGAGACGACCAAACCAATATGCGAGCTACCTACCTGTGTGCAAATATTCAATCTGAATCCCTATCCTATTCGTGAGCATACCATACATCACATAATTTATTACATATCCATGCGAACGTAATAGATTTCCCATACTTATAGGAAATCCTTATGGAAAAACCACTGCTGGCTGACTGGGTGGTTCCACCATCTTCTTCTTACAGCGCAACAGATACTCGTACGTAATCCTGAAAGTTTAAGCGATTTAGGCTCACTCAACTGTGGCACTCTTCTATTTTCTCAAAATAGGGATTTAAATTTTCAATGTCGAACCAATGTGTGATTGTTTACCCCAAATTCCATGGAAATTGCGCGACATCCTGCGGTAGGGAGACTTTAAGTAAACAACCCTATCTAAATATTTCCATGAATAAATGTGAAATATTTATTTTTGTCTCCCCCTGTCAAAATTTTTCTAAAAAAAAAACAGACTTTCTCAAAAGATTTGCAAAAAAAAACACATTTTCTACGTCGCTTTTGATTTTCCATTTCTTCTCGGTTATCACCCAGCGTATAGACAATGACACTGATCTTGTTAAAAATCTCGCATTAAAGCGAAACAAGAATAAAAATCGGTTTGTTATTCTAGAACCGTTGTATCTATCTATTTGTCTCTGCGAATCAGGAAGTTTGTGTGGAAATTTTGTGATTTTGTTGTTTTCAATTCTGTACTAGTGGTTGTGGTTAAAAATACACCGTACCGGCAACGCACGTGAGATACGAATAAAATTTAGCTAAAAGCAAATTTAATGGCTTTAAAGATAGAAATTGGTGGCAAAACATTCAAATAAATTTTGTTGGAAGACAATGTTGCGTTGCATTCTAAGATCATCTGACCTACAACATTTTGAATGAGTTGAGGATTTTGTTTTACAAATGTCAAAAGGAAGTGAAAGTTATGGTTGACTTTGAAAGAAGTAAATGTAGTTTACTTTAGTTGGCTGTAAACTACTACAATATCCCGAGTAACTTGTAACATGTAACTTGTGTTACTTTTGGCATTCATATTTGTTTCGATTATCATACGATACTACCATTCCTTGTTTTTGTTGTACACGTTATGTTTTCTAGTACTAAGATTACATAAAACTGCGATAGTTATTTACTTTGAATATTATTCAAGTTAATGGTAACTTGCGTTACAACTTTGGGACACGATGGTTGCTTCTTTCAGCAAATTCTTCTTAAATAACCAATTAAACAATTTAAAAATACAAAAATATTGTCTCGTTATAAACAAGGAACAATATCAAATAAAACACAGTTCAGTAATTTGAAAGAAAATCAAAAATTTCCACTGTAACTCGTGTTACTTAAATTTGGTAGTTCGCGTTACAATAAATCTTCATGTATGAATATTTCGTATCTATTGTAGTATAAAACGAAAATATTGTCAAAGAAAACTAAGCTAGAAATGATTGTGACTACTAACGCCATCTATGCGTTGATATGATCGGATGATCTGCAACTTTTGCTAGTAGAAACGTCTACACACGCCACTTTTGTTGCCGCACCGACTGAGAAAAGTTCCGGTAAAGCCGGCAGTGATAATTTCACTCAATCAGGTGCTACGACGTCTGGAGCCCATAGACCGAGACAATCATCAGTCACCATTGGCGAACACATCTCTAGTGTCAGAGAAAAGGCGGCGGCCGATATAGATGCCAAGAAAGACCAGGAACTGCTGAGACTTCAGGGACGACAAAAAATTACTGCCCTCAAGCAGGAGCTGGTCATATCTGAAGCAGAAACTCCACTCGATAGGAGGGATGACTTCACGGGCTTGGAAGACGCTGTTCCTATATTAACGGGAGATATCACATACAGAGTCAGTAAGTGGTTATGTGCTTTGAGGACGTGATACATCCACTAAGGTGTGATGAGCGATGTAGGTACCTCTTCGCTCGGGGATTTCTACAGGGCACCGCCAAAGTGCTGATCCGCGCCGTCCAAGTCTACAATTGTGATGATCTGAAGGCCCTACTACTGGCCAAATTTGATCGATGGATGAGCAGACATGAAGTATACGGCGACCTGAACCACTTTTCTTTGTGGTGTCATTATTGATAAGTTAACTGAGTTTTTAAGCGAAAAAGAAGGAGCTCCTGAGAGGGACTTAAGTCAATTCAGAAAAACCGCTTCAAAGAATACAACGTTTTAAGTACCAGAGTCATACAGAGATTACGCAGTTCTTAAAAATGTCGAAACGACACCCGGTACTAGCAAAAAACGTCTCGTAAAATTTAAGAACCATAAAGGGTGTCCCAAAATCCACCCATTTGAAAATGGAGTGCTACACGAAAGAACAACACGTTTTCATTGTTGAGCAATATTTTAAAAATAATGAACGTTTGGTAGCTACAGTTCAGATGGGATCAATTAGTGATCTTACAAGTAGACACTCTGGCCGTCCTTTAACAAGTTGTTCAACACAAAATATCGAAGTAGTTCGTGAGAGTGTTGTTGAGAGTCCAGGAACATCGATTCGGCACAGTTGTCAAGAATTGGACATTTCGAGAAGCTCTTCACAGCGTATTCTCACTAAAGATGAGTGCAATTGACTCAAGAACCACGCACAGCGAAGAGAGTTCGTTGAATGGATTATGGAACGGCAAAAAGTGGATGCCGATTTTCCAAACAAAATCATCTTCAGCGATGAGGCTCATTCATTTCATCGTGATAGGTGCGTGCGCAACATCTTAAGGACTTTCTGACCCAATCGTATCTCTAACGAACACCTTTACGAGAGTACGGGTCAGAAACCAATAGGCACAACCATCCAACGACGGAAGTGGCAGTGGATTGGTCACACGCTCCGAAAGGGTGACAGCTCCATAGTGAACCATGCTATGCAATGGAACCCCTTAACTCAGGACGACAGAGGACCTGGTGGTCCAAGGAAAACATGGCGCAGAACAGTCGAGAAGGAAGCACGACAGTTGGGAAAAAGTTGGGGAGAGCTGAGACACATTGCCAGAAACCGTACAAGATGGCGCATAGGCGTAGTCGAGGCCCTAGGACCCACAAGGGGACATAGGACATAAGTAAGTAAGTATGTCATCATGATGGCTTTGTTAGACGATGCCACATGCCATACAGCCCAAGAAATAATTCAATTACTGCATGAGTCATTTCCTGGCCACCCAGATCTTGCGATTTAATGCCGTTGGAAGTTTTTCTTCGGGGTTTTTGAAGTCTAAGTCTATGCCAACAAGCCCACGACCACCCACGCCTTGAAGGAGCAAACTGAGTGCTGTAAATTCAGCCACAGTTATGGAAAATTTCCACAAAAGAGTGCGTATGTGCCAGCAAAGTCGTGGAGGCCATTCACCCGATATGCTATTCCATATAAATCCCTATACTGTATACTTTATGAATCAATAAAACATTTTCAATTTGCAATTAAAAACCTGTGTTTTCTATCAAAATTACTTCTTGTGTGTATTTTGGGACACTATCTCATGACAATTTTCAGGTTATCGACTATAAACGTGCATAGTTTTGCAAGCGGTATCATCATACCTTAGCTCGGTGGCATGTTCCCTTCCCCTGCTCTCTTACTATTTCAAACTATTTACCTAGAATTCATAAATATTTTTCTCAACTATTTCATCGACAAAATTCTTTTATATTCCCTGTAGAGATACACGATCCGATTATTTTTGGCGTCTTCTAGGTGATACATTATGTCACTGCCCTCTGGCGCGAGACTTTGAATTTGAATCTTTCATTTGACATAAAGTTGTATTTGTGCCAATGAAGCAATTGACTTGGAACACAATTTTGGCGCCACTATACAACATTGGATACATTCTGGCTACCGACAACATTTTATTTATTTAGGGATTTTGAGGGGTCGTCATGCCATGTTGTACCTATATACTAGTTCAATCTACCAACAGAATACATTGTTTGATGAGTGAATGTGTCAAGGAAATTACATCTGAATGATTTCTAAATTGTTTACGATGACAGTCATGCAGTTTATGATGGAACTTATCTTAGGTGAACTGGAAAGGAATTGTGTAAAGGAAACATTCATAGGCACAGCAACTATTGTCAAGTAGACTAATGATACGGAGATATAGGTTAGGTTAGGTTAAGTTAGTAGAGTTATATGCAGCATGAGCAATTTCACTAGGAGGCCCCTTGAGTTTGCCCTTACAGCGCATGGAAGTTAATAAGTTCTTAAAGTCAGTTAGAGGTAACTTTGCCATGTCGTCCAGACTATAGAAGAATCTTGTGCCTAAGCCTCTTAGACGATGTTCCTGGAGAGCCGGACAGTGAGATAGGAGGAGTTCTACTGATTCTATCTCTTCTTCGTCCCTACAGCTTCTACTGAAGTCGTTAGCGAAGATCCCTAGTCTTCTGGTCAAGGTTCCAATGATACGGTGACTGGTTAGTATGGCGACAAGTATCCGGATTTGGCTTCTACCGTGAGGCAATGGGGACTTTGATCTTTTTGCGTCGATTGAGGGCCATAAGCTGCGGGTTATCATATTTATGGTGACGTTGTCTATAATGTTTTTAGCTGCTTTAATGTCGATTTAACTTTCCTGTCTCCAGGAACCCAGCAGAGTGAGACTGTGTAATGACCACCGTCATTACATTCAAGTGCCATAAGGTGGTCCTTTACATATTTTGAGTTTACGAGATTGGAGTTCAGCGCATTAAGTGCTCCATGACTGCCCCCACGTATAGTTATATCTATGGCTGGTAGTTCCATTGCTGGGACAGTTTGTGTGACCTTTTTATTTGCGTAGATCTCAGCTTGGAAAACACTGCAATAGTCGGTTAGTCTATATGACTTGTTTATACTCGGTTCCTCTAAGAAAACTCCTGCTCCCGTCTTCGAGCACTCTGTGAAGATGGCTTTACCTTTAATGAATAGTGTTGGACTTATTTCAGTCCTATCTATCGGATAAAGAGACTGTGAAGCTCTTATTGAAGTCATATTGGGGTTTCTCGTAATCTGTGTAGGGCATAAGTCCTGCTTGATGTCCAGTATATGCGAGTGTCCGAATGTGCGAGGCTTTCAAATTTTGTTCTCTCTCCATCTGAGACACCTTGTTCGTATTTTTTATGTATGACATTGTGTTTGCCGCCTCGCACCATACAACCGAACAATCGCTGTGTACAACCAGTGTACAGGCCTCATTTCCAAAGGCTTTCCTGCATGCGTAAAATGTATTGAGACCTTCTTTTATCCTTTCTTCTATATTCCGTTTCCAGTTAAGTTTGAAGTCCCCACGTACTTGACCTCGATGGACAGGCTCAATCGAGTGCCTTTCAGCTTTGACGAATTCCATTTCGATACTTCATATCTCTTGTGAACGGGGCTAGTTCCGCCTTCCCTGGATTTACGGTAAGCCCTTTGGTCTCTGTCTATTCTGACAATTCTTTTAGCGCTGTTTCCATAAGGTAGTAAGACTAGGTGACTATCCTTAGGCCTTCGTTGGCGACTTAAGAATTTTGTCGAGCGAAATGTTCCATAGAAGAGGTGATAGAACACCCCCTTGTGGTGTTCCTCGCTTAACTGATTTCTTAACCGCAAAGTCCCATAAACTGGAGTCTGCTGTTAAATATTGTCTGTACCCAATTCATCAGAAAGGTGGCTGAACCGTGTTCCTTTAAAGAGAAAATCGTGGTATTCGTGTTCAAGTTGTTGAAGACGTCTTCTACGTCTAGGAATGCCGCCAACGTAAATACTTTTTGGTTGAGAGATTTCCCGAATGTACTAGTTACCTTATGTAGTTCTGTTTTAACCGATCTGCCCTTAACATACGCGTATTGTGCGCTACATAAGTCTTTGTTTCTATCGAGGTTGTTCCTTACATGTAGGTCCAAGAGTCTTCCCAAAGTTTTAAGGAGAAACGACTCTCGGCTTATTGGCCTGTAGTCTTTTGCTGTAGAGCAGCTAGGTTTTCCTGTTTTGGGAATGAAGACCACACGTATTTCCTTCCATTTGTCTGGGATATAGGTTAGGGTAAGGCATTCCATAGGTGACCAGATAAGAACGAAAAAAAAAAAATGTAAGTAAAACAATATGTGCGGCGTTAATCCGGCAATAGTGTCTCGAATGTTGGCCTCGATCTCATCTAAAGCAGTTAAAGACTTGACGTAGCCCCAGGAAAAATAATCGAGGGATGTCAAGTAGCATGATCGCGACGGGCAATTGATGAATGCTCGCCGTGAGACTACCCAGTCGCCAAATTTCTCCTTCACCACTTCGAGCGTTGCGTCGCTTGTATGGCATGTAGCGCCGTCTCGTTGAAACCACAGCTCGGATATATCGATGTTGTTGAGCTCTGGCTACAGAAAGTCGGTTAACATCACTCTTTGTGGATGCATTGATGCTTGGTCGAACACTTGTGGATTGTGGTCGCTCCAATAATGGCAATTTTGCGTGTTGACATAGCCGCTGAGCCGAAAATGGCCCTCGTCCGAGAAGATGATTTTTTGGCCAAAATCCGGATCTCCGGCCAATTCGAGAACTCACGGCGTTGTCTATGGTCGTCCGGCTTCAATTCTTCCGTCAGCATAGTCTTATACGAATGTAGGCCCAAATCCAACCGCAAAATAAGCCTGGTTGACTCTCTGGCGATGCCCAACTCAGCTGATCGGCACCGAATCGACATTTCTGGGTTTTCTTCGATACTGGCCGCTACGGCGGCTATGTTTTCTTCACTTCGCACCGATCTATGTCTGGTTGGTGACTTCAGATCCAAAAGAGTGTACTCACACTCAAACTTTTCCACCGTGCAACCGACCTCAAGACGAAATTCACGTTGCGTATTTTCAACTGAGCCGGAATTTCGATAATATTTTTTAATAATTTCCACACGTTCGGGAAGTATCAAATGATGCATGATAAAATGGCAGACCCTACTGAATATTTTGACAGCTGGATATCATTGGCAACTTTGACAGCTGCTGAAACATAATAATTGGAAAAACTATCATTGCTATCTGGTCACCCTTTAATAACTCTGCTATTAAGCATTGTTATAATCCATTCCGTTATCATTATCCTAGTTTCTATTTTCTCTAGTGCCCCTTTAATAGATTCTGTTTTCACATTATTAAATGCTCCTTCTATGTCCAAGAATGCAACTAAAGTGTATTTTTTTCTCTATATTTGATACAACTTCGTGTAAAGCTGTCTGCACTCATTTACCTTTTAGGTAGGCGTGTTGGGTGTTAGACAAGTTGTGTTCATTAAGTAGGCCTCTCACATATAGATCAATAATCTTTCCATTGTTTTCAAAAGAAATGAGGAGAGACATATCCTACTATATCACTAAGTTAGTACAAATTGAATGTTTGAAATTAAAGGTAGGAAAATTCCCTACAAAGCAGTTGCCAAATCTTTCAAAATTTTTGTAAGACTTCGACTACCCTCAAAAAGTACAAATATTCCGAAAACCTAAACTCCATCTAGGAAACCTATGGATATTGATACCCAAATATTTATATTTCATAGAAATGCAATATTACTTCCGTGTCAAACTCATCAACTTGCTAACCCGAACACAAAATTAGCCCTAGATACATTCACCGCCAATATAATTGAAACCAAGTGCACGAATTCTCAAAGAATCTACACATGCACCGCCACCGCCACCGCCACCGCCGCGCCGCGTATTTCTCAATAAACATTAACCCACCCAATTGCATATTCTATGTACAAACTGCGTACATTTCAACTAAAAAAAAAAAGAAGTAAATTATACCCGAGTGGAACAAGTCAAAGCAATTGTCTGCTACCACACTGCTTTCGACCAAACATAAAAACACCGACCGACAAAACAGAAAAAAAAGAACACATTCTAAACGAAACAGTACACAGAACGACAAGCGATGCATACGTCTTGAATAAGAAACCAAGATCGAAGAAAAGTGGACGAAAATAAGAATTCTTTTCTCTTTGCCGTGTGTATTTTTCTTTCTTTTTTTTTTTTTTTTTTTTTTTATTTTCAAATTGAAAAATTTATTTTCGGATACGGAGCCACCCCAAACCGTAGCCGCTCAGTTGTTCCGCAAATGAGACGTTGAACGGACTCGCTTCTCTTTAGAAAATATCGCGCGAACGCCTGTGTGGTGTATTAGTTCGCTTTTCTTCTTCTTCTTCAAAAAAAAAATACATTTTCTACCTCCCCAAACGGAGAGACGCATCTAGAGTAAGATCAAATCCAACGAATGAAACTTGCGAGATTTTTGAAAAAAAGATTCCGACTTTTTCAAGAATTTTTAAAATCCAAAAACCGATTAATTCGCGTATGTCACATGGAATAAGGTCTTAGATACTTTCTTCTCAGCAGGCCTACACCTAAAAAAGAACGTATCTACGATCAGTGATCGTCACCAATTCAAGGTGATTCATTGGATATACACTTTGATTTTTTTTCTTCGTTTTCTTGGTCAATTGCAAATTTTGTTTTTTTTTTTTTGTACCTGTCGGATTCAAAACGTAACCAAAAAGATACACAAAAAACCCGCATACGAAAAAATAAAAGAAAAAAACCGAATGTCGTTAACTTGGCCACTCTTACGTGCTATGATTGTGGAATGAGAAAAAAAGTGTTGAGTTCTTTGTTTTCTAAAAATGTGCGATACGACTTCCCCCCCAAAAAAGTGTAGATATACTTGTACAGATTTCGAACAGTGAAGCCTTCTCTTCAACGGATTTTGTTGTTTTTTTTTTAAGTGAAAGAAAATTTTTTGGCAAATAATTTGTTTTGCATTTAAAAAAATCCAAAAAAAGTTTCTGTGATGTTTTTTTTTTTGTTAAAAATAATAATAAAAATCATGAGTTATATTCTTATAAAGAAAAATAATGTTTTATAACTTTGTGCGGGTTTTAAACAAATAATTTCCTCAGTGGGTGTCCCTAACAACAAAAAAAAAATTTTAAAAACTTGCTAAAAATATTTTTAGGAAAAAAAAAACACAATTCCATTTCATGTGGGTAAATTGATTCGTAAAATGTTCGCCTTGAGTTTGCAAAATAATTTATAATAATGTTGCGGAAAAAACGTAATAAAACTGTGTAATATATGGCCGGAGGAAATTAGGTCATTGATAGAAATTTGCTTGCTAAATTGCCATTCGTATACCATTCGAAAACTATCAAATGAAGTCGAATATAATTTGAAACACTGATCTAGATTTTGGGATGATGTGAATGGGATTGATTAGGTAGATAGAGAGATTCCAATGATGTCATACCAATTCACGCACTAGCTCTATTCTTAAAAGCCCAAAACAGCGAAGGGAATAGTCAAAATGTCGAGATCGCCTAATGTCTCATTGATTTAGTTCGCTTTTTAGCACTGGTCTAAAGAGATGTCTTACATATTGAACACCGACGTGTTCGTCTTTCTTACATCAATCCTTGAAGATCCAGATCAAGTAAGTTCATTCTTTTCTCTGGCTTTTAACGATTGTTTAGGGGCGGCTATGACATCCCATGGGCAAGTCCAGCCGTATGGCACATTCTTCCTATTTGGGACGTCATCTGTGTTTGGTTGTTGTAGCGAATATTGATTGTCCTTGCACGCGAACGTATCTAATGTTTTACCAACTATAGGTACTATGTTTTCAGAACCATTAATTGGGAACAAAAATGTCCATTGACATGTTTCGAGTAGATAGGGCGCAGGTGTGAGATATTCTCAGATCTCTTTTTGAGTGAAGGTCCAATCGGGCTCTCTACCGAAAAGAGTCTCAACATGAGACACATCACATTTCTCAAGACGTTGATTTCAAGCACGCTGCTTCCAGTCTTTAGCGCATCTTTCCTAGTATCCGCATCATTTAAAAATAAAAGTTCGGTATTTTTTATTGCCTTTAGGTAGACGTTGGGATTTACCTGTCACACAGGATAATTTTCTTCGGATTGGGACCTACATATTCGTATTTGAAACACATTTACAACAACGTCGTTGTTCGTTAAGTTGTTTCCAGGCCTAGGAATTGAACCGCGTATATTGAGCAATTCCGTAATGCTTTCGGGTTTATATTTATGGGGTCGTTCCTGCAGTCTGGGCGTACACCTTTTTTTTCTCAATTCGAGACAAGTCGTGATAGATAATTGTAGAGTAGATGACACCACTGAAGCACTTTTGTGTCGACTGTTGTTGGTTGGGTCACCTTATCGTATTGTGATTGCATTTGATCGAGTTTGAGAGAGCTTTTACGGTTTACCAAAGTTTCTTAGTCCCCGTACCGAGGTTGTCCAGCTTTACAGACAACTTCTTTTGTCGGTACTCATCGACCAGGCGTCAATTTTCGGCGTTGAGTAGTTGAATTATTGGGTCTGATGGTGTAACGTATTTCCGGTATCCTAAGTATCTGTTGTCCAGCTTTTCAGACAACTTCTTTCGTCGGTATTCATCGACAGTCGTTGAATTTTGGGGGCTGATGGTGTACCGTATTTCCAGTATCCTAAGTACCTGCTGAGCTGAAACGTGTTGTTGTTCATCCGTGGGAGGTTGTAGATTGTTGATTCGTGTGGACTGTGGAATTTGGCCAGTCAGCTTTGTTTGGTGACTAAGTAGTCACCGGGGCGTCCGATAATAATAGTAATGGACAGGTGATTGAAGTCGAGAGAGACTTCTATCCTCCATGTTGTACATGAGTAGAGATGTACTTGCTAAGCTGATATCTGGAGAGCTGAGGCAACTGCCGGTGAGTCTGGTTAGCGTTTATTCATTTAGTATCCGTGTTCGTGCCGCATTGATCACTGTCGAGATTTGAGTGACATGTTCCATGGTAAGCATTGATATCATGGTAGGCATTGATATTAAGACGAGGGGATTGCCGCCAGTTAAAAGATTTTAGATGAAGCGTAGCTGCTGGCAAATGGCATGCATATGTTGTGTCCCCTGATTTCGGTGGAAGTCTTCATGTATTGTTTTATCACGAAGTATTATGAGTTTAACAGTCATTCTTCATGCCATAACTCTTCATGCCATAAAGTAAGATGTTAAAGTTCCTTGATCTTAGAGGTTTGGACTTACTTTGATGACAGTTTCGTTTCTTGAATGACAGATAGTAAGTTTTTTAATTCGTTGATCCCCGAGAGGCCATTATAGTTCAGTTGCATCTCTTCAAAGGCTGTTGGTTGTTGGTATGGCTTCGCAGTTACATATGCTACAGTTTCCGTGGTTGTTCAGTTCTGAGCAATTTCAGATATGAGGCCATTCCGAGCATTTACACTGAGGTAGAAATGTGACAAACATCTTTGAAGCAGAGGAACCATAACCATATTTGGGACTGGACAGAGAGACCATAAAATCTGGGACAGTATGTAAATGTCGTCAAAACTTGAAGCAACGTTAGAAGAGAATGAGATAGAGGATGAACTAACCAAGAAAGAATCAGAACTAGGCACAGAACGTACTCACACATAAATAGGTATCCTTATTGGTGTACCTATAGTGAAAGATACGAGTAGTTGTTAGGATCAGGGAACTAACCAACACTACTTGGATATCGAGAGGTGATTGTGTTATATCCCTCACTCATGGCCGCAATTGGATGAGGGAAGAACCAAAAGCTTATTATTATAGCTATGGGCAAATAGGAAATGCTCATCTTGATAGGGGTGTTGATAGGGCAGGTCTTGTGCTTAAACATATTGCCACGTATCACAAGGCGATTGGCATTGCAGAAATCCACAAACCTTTCATCGCTGTCACTGCGGTTGCATATTTCATTCTTGTTTCTTCCCGATAACATGTTTGAGCCCTTCGTTGTCATTGCATTCAATCCCCAATCACTATGACAATGTTTCCATTTGGTGTTGTGTTGAAGATGACATTTAATTGGTTGTAGAAGCTCTCCCTCACGTCATAACACTTTATAATAGTGACGCAAATTTGGGCGTCATAATCCTATCAACATAAGGCTGCCAGGAAATTAGGTCCTTGCGTGCTATTAGTGTTAGCAACAGTCTAATTTCATATTCCCGCCAACTTTCGGATAGTCTTCCGGAATAGAGTAGAGCAGTGTTACGCGTTGGGGACTGGTACTTACCCCCTTCTAACCATCTTATTTCACTTATCCCCTTCAGTCTATATCGCATGAATTCTTTTTTCAAGTTGGAAAGATCTGGCATTGTGAGATCATTCGCTTATCGAGTCGAGGAGCGTCTTCACATTCCAGAATCCTATCTTTGTCCGGGAACAATAGCTAATAGTCATCAACATGTGATCATTCCTTATCGAACGCGCAATGTCAGTTTCTGTAGCGGGCCGCCGGATGGTTTCAGTTTCAGCCTACACGCGTATAAGCGTTTATACGCATAGTTGCCCTGCGACCTCCACTAAAGCAATTACTTCATCACGAACTTGATTGTCGCGCTGGCCCAAGCCTTGTTTTGAGCAGTCAGTAGTTTTCCGATCAATCGTAATGCAGATCCCCCAATTATTATTTGTGGGGACACTCTCCGGAAAACATGGTTAAATTGTGGCCTTATTCGGTTCTGAAGAGATATGTGCGCGGAAACTTCGATAGCCATGAGGTGTAAAGAAGATCTATTGAAAAACATTTAATCTTGACAAACACCCCAGTTTAAACATCTTTCTTATCCTTGAAATTAATTTGCAAAAATTCCACGAATAAATAACCAACATTTTACTGCCACTTTCAGTTGCAACTGTGGCCGGTATGGCACTTGAGACATCTCTGCCTAATGCATCTCTTCAACATGCCACCCTAAGCACATTAAACACCTGTGTATTTTCTGAATACAACCCTTTTTTACCATAATGATGCACACACACCTCGTTATATCATCTCACTCCACCTTGACATGTTATCTCGTCGAAAGCACTCCAGGTTAGAATATGTCTAACACAGATATAAATCATCCCCTTCCAGGGCTGCTGGTTGTAAAATATTTTAATTTTCTTAAAAACTCACCTAGCTAAAAGGAGCAAAAAGGAATATTTATCTATGACGTTGTATGTACCTTTTTATCCTTTTACACAACTCGTCTGGGTTATTCGTGCAGAAGCCGCATTGCGTGTAATGGTGAGGTGCATTTACTCGAAATATGAATTATGATAGAGCTCACAGAATGTCTGACAACAATGGAACCACGCAAGAGGACTACTATGACAAAAAAAAAAAAATGTGTGCCCTCCTGAACCCAGTCAAGCCCGCCAAAAAAAAAAAGTTTGTATTGCCAGCGGGCTGCCAAAAAAATGCGAGTGAAATCCTTTCTCCCTCCTTGTGATACATGACGACACGATGGATTTCACATAACCAAACGACCGACCTAAGCGAAGGGGGTTTGTTCCGTTTTTATTTCAGTGAACAGCTTCATCCTCTGTGAACTATTCAGTTAAACAAGAGAAAATCTCGCGAGTACCGGAGAAAACAACAAAAACAACTGAAAGCCAGCTCTGCGAATATATAGCTCCAACTATGCTATGAGAATCCTTAAAATGGAGCACAGGTAGAAATGGTGGGTGATGGTGGACTACTCAAAAAAAAAAGGGACGATTGTAGAATGCAAATACAAGGGATGAGGATGAGATGATGTTAAGTGCATCCATGAAATTCATGGAAATTTTATGCTAAAGTTTTTTTTTTAAAACAACAATTCTTTCTGCATCCTGTTTTGTTCAGAGTTAGCATTCAAATGTTTCCTGCAGGACTATGCATTGTGTTGGATGGTTGGTTGGCAAGTGAGTAAATTCAGGGCTTTAAGGGGGAGAAAAACTGTGAAAAATACATGGATAAAGTGATTCGATGAACAAAAGGTATGAAAACAGAGAAAGGATTTCCTTTGAAGACGATCTAAAGATGTCAGCTAGAGTGAGCATTTAGAAACTTATGCGAGCTTAAGATTCGTGTAAAAGACAGTGAAAGAGGGATGGTGTTGTTAACTTGGATTATTGTCTCTGCGAGAAGTGAGAAGTTAATGAAACGTTTGCTAAACGGGGTCAATCTGGGGGAGAAGAATAGGTGATAAGCTGGAAGGTTTTTGACAGGGATTGAGGGAGCTTACTCGTTAGGTAGCTTGACTGGGTGAGAATATTCGGGGAATAAAATGGAGGTTAGAATTGTCAGAAGTAACTGGGTTGAATGGACTCTCGTTGCAAAATCGCATACAAGGATCTACAATCTGGAAAATCGTACGAAAGTCCATGTTAATTTAATGGACCTCTTGTCTGTAGAAAAACAGGACTGTATCTTCTGCCTATTAAGTCTCAGAGTTTGTACAGAATTATCAAGGAAGCATCACGTTCTGAAATAGTAGTGGCCAGAGGAAGGCAGAATAAAGTCGAGTGAATATTGATCCTACCGTAACTATTCAGTCACTAAAAGGAGTGAGATATACTCGTAGAAGTGTGACAAGTTCAACTCGTTCCAATGCTTTTCCAAATTAAATTTGACTCTTGTCTAAGAGGCATAAATAGACCTTTGCCATAAATAGTATAGGAGAGAGGGTGTTTCATCTAAGGCACCCTTTCTTGGATGACAGTGGGAGAATTTATAGAATGGAATCAATGGTAGCGTCTACAGTTTCAGTCGTTTTGAACAACTTAGTGGGCAGCTTTTGTGGGCTACTTCGACATATTTGTACAATATAAGGATGTTGAAAACTGCATTAGGGTTTACCACCAGGTAAACAAACTGGGTGATGTCCTAACCCCAGACAACATTAGTAGACAGATGATGAGAAGGGAAGTGTCTTGGGAAGCAGTTTTGCGTGGCAAACATTCTGGATAAGCAGCGAAGGCAGGAGCGACAACGAAACGCAGCGCAGCATGCTGCTACCATGAATGAGCTAAGTACCTAAGGATTAATGGCAGTGCCTTTAGGTTCAGGGGTAGGAGGGGAGGTGGGTTTCGTGGATGGAAATCCAACACTGTTGCTTAGTACGAGCTCAGTTTTGTCTTTAAAAGATCCCCACTTTCCGACGTAAACACTGATCAGCAACCTCGCACAGAGGTGGTAGACATTGACCCACTCCCTTGACACTCGGTAAGATACCACCACATCTTTCTGTAAGCTCCGCGAAGTAATCGGGATTACGTATCGATGGTTGACAGATAAGTCAGTACTAGATGCATTTCGGGGCACACTGTCGCAGCGTTATATGTTCACCTTTCCTGAGAGAAGTTTGCTAAAAAAATAAATAAACCTCTCTGTTACCACAATGTATGGTTCTATTGGTTCTGGATTTGTCACACTTTTATTTCTTGCTGGGTCCTTGTAACCTGGAACCCAGCAAAACTGATTTTCATGTAGGACAAGAACCTTGAACTCGTTTGGTTTTATTTCTTGTTGACCGAAGATTTCAGGCACTCACAAAATATGGCAGATAAAATCTTGTACGCGATGCTTGTAGATCAGGCAAACGATGCTGAGATTCTATTCATCAGGAATACACTCGTCTGACCAAATGGTAGAAATAGTCGGCTCTCTACCGACTTATCTTCAGATACTTTAAATAACTCGGCTGGTAGGCCAGCAGCCTTGTTGAATTTTAGCTTGGATATTGCTATACTCACTTCGTTTCGTACAGGTGAACGGGCGTCTTGGTTTTCATCATCCAGGTTGAATGGATCGTTTTGCCTGATATCGGAATTTGGGTCGTCTTCGCCGTTTAAAAGTCTGCAGAAGTGATTACTCTCAACTCCGACTGTGACTCTAATACAAGGTTTCCTTGTTCATCCCTACAGGTCTTTGTTCGGGTCTTGTTTTGCCTTGATACGTTCTTTTTTACCTTTTGGTAAAACTTCCGAACATTGTTCCTGGAGTAACACTTCTCTATAGCCGATATTCTTCCCTCCTCTTTTGCTCGTACAGCCCATGAGCCGCTCCCATCTTTCTATGCAGAACCGTTTTGTTGACGAGTTATTTTGCTGCATGTACTTGCCGGCACTCAGCACATCAGTTGCTAAGTTTCGAAGCATCGATACCACTGGTCTTCGGTACTTGATGCTGGCTACATAGAACTACTCGAGAAGTTGAGGAATGCGCGATCGGTTAAATCTCTTCACAGTATTTCTCCGTCTTTGTGGCATCTGAGATATTCGTAGCCATACCTTGGCTACAAGTCTAGGTTGGCCGCTCGGAATGTTCGGACATCTAGAATACTGGAGAAGTGTCTCACGTAGATCGCAACATGATCAATTTGGTTGAAGGTTTGATGATCTTCGATGAATATTGATGTGAAGAGACCGCGTGCTAGCTATAGTAACGTTACGTCCCGCAGCAAAGTCAATTAGCCTAAGTCAGTTTCCGGATGTGGAGCTGTATAGACTATGTTTACCAACTGTCCTACCAAAGATATCCTATCGTGGCATTAAAACCACCTAGGAAGGACATTGCTCATATGTTTTGTCGAGGAGCTCATAAAAACACTCTTTGGCCTGAACGCATATCAAGCTAATGTTAGCGAATTTAGCCTTGATGCGGATTGTTATAAGGCGCTTACTCAAGGCAAGGCGTTCCCTCACGTGTCGAAAGATTAAGACTTCTAGCCTAAGTCTGCCGCTAATAATAAGTCTGCATCCAAATAGACGCTGCTTCTGTTTTCTGTAGCAATCACCGTAGTATTCGTTACAGTTTGTCATCCTTCTTTGCCCATCCCGCCGCAATTCCTGGATGGCGGCAATATCTGCTTTATAGCAGTATAGCGCGTCCGCTAATTGTCCGGCCGCATGCGATAAGTTCAGGGTCCGAACACTCCACGTACAGATCAGAACGTCGTTGTCTTTCTTTCGTTTTACAGAGTCGTCTACAGTGAATCGTTCCTTATCTGAAGCTTTTGGTTGTTTCGCAACAGTATGTTCTAACGTGGTTGAATAGTTCACCGCATAAACAATCTCCAACCTTGGACGAAAGGGGCTGGAAATTCCTTAGTCAGTTATTCGCCTCGGAGATATGACAGCTGCCGTTGACCCATTAAGATCTCTTCCACCACCATCCTTAATGACTTCAGCTCTAAATACGTCGAAGTAGCTCATATAAGGTATCTGGCACCGTTGGTTCAATCACGTGAATTCATCCCCCGCACATCCTCCTTCTGAGGGTCTAATATGTGACAACTGAGACTCGTACCGTCAGTCATTTCCGACAGAGGGTTCTACAGTTACAGTGTAATAGGCCAATTTAATTTTTGCAGAGGATATAAGGACATTAGCTTCTGTATGCATTAAGTTTGTAGTATTTTGTACATATGTATGTCCACTCTAACAATTTGTGAAGCACCCACGATTTGATTTCACTTCCTTCGTCCTCCTTAAAATTGTCACATCTAACAGGCCAATAAAAGTTAAAGCAACATAAAATTAGAAGAAGGGAAAAACTCGACCCCTTAAATAAAAGTCCATCAGCATTAAATCTCTTCAGTGGAGTAAGAAAACTCACGCTGCTTCATGGTCCTTAACTTTGAAGTCGTTTTTTTTTCCTCCCTTAAGCTATTTCCTTCTTTCTTTTTGCTCTGCGGAAGTCCTTCCATCATCCACCATCGTTGTCATGCAAATAATAAAAAAATTATTAAACATCATCCATTTAATTTAAATACGCTTTAATCTTTCTGTCTCAAGGTAGATCAAGGTGGTCAACCTTTTGCGGATACTTCACGGAGACACTTTCTCAGTTTGTTTGCTTTTAACTTCCAAACGACATCATCCTCTCGATTCAAGTAGAAGGCGGTGGGAATTCTGCCAAACACTTCACAAACAATTTTGAGGAAATTCCACAAAAGCCTCAAAGCTAAAGTTATATTGTTGTAGCTTACGGCAAGACGAGAAATAGAATTCCATTTCCAGGAAACCTGCAGAGTCTGCCAGCTATACCACACACTTCGCGGAAAGCCGCAATTGCATAAGGCAGCTAGGAAGGAAAATTCAAGGATATGCAACTACAATCGCATGGATCAACTTCTTCCAAAGAGGTAGTGCATGCCTGTGTGGAGGTCTTTTTTTCGAATTTCCATTTATTCGCATGTGGTAGTGGTAGTAGCTTCTCAAGTGCACAAACCAAATAAAATCACAAACAGTGTGTACATGTGGATTGTAATTCCTATGAGATATCCTTTGTAAGGAGGTTATTTTTGCTTTTAGTTGTTATAACATAAATTGAATTTTCTTGAAGATAACCTCAGACCCAGTAAGGAAGGATGTATCTTTGATGCTTGGGTTGTGTTATTTGAGACAAAGATTGGATACTGACTGCAGCAGATACGTACGAGTATATGCATGTGAGGAGGGCAAAGAAAATGTTTACTGGAATTGATGTGGTAAATGTGCATTTCTATGGAGAGTACGTCCTTTGACAGAAACATATGTAATTTAAAGGAATTGACTAGAATGTAGGTCCATAACTTTTAAATTTTACTATCATATCTGCCAAGGAAGGGCCAGAAATTAAAAGCAGTTCATCTGTGAATTTATTGAATGCCGAGAAGTTGTGGTATGAATCAAGGGAAATCTATTGAAAAGTAAGGTGAACATAGATTCCTGAAAAGCATTCTAGTCCTTGGAAATTTTGTCGTAAGACTTGCAGGTAACTTTGACGGAGCGATATCGATATCCTGCTCTGTATGTAGACCAGGAGGAGGGTTGTAGGCTATTTTAACTCATACTAAGCATACTACAGATGCTCAGTTTACTGTGGCATCTATTCTTCGAAAAATCTTATCAACTCGTTTAACAGTTATCTAAAGAATGCCTAGAACTACTAACAGAGGGAAAAGGCTCTCAGCTTATCATCCTTACTTCGACTCACCCCTTACTAGATACTCACTCACAATGAACTTACTTTTCCAACCAGGAAATAATGAGAAGTAGACGTAACTCCACAAAAGGTGTCCGGTTGCGAAATGTGGAGACTGCCCTTTATTCGGTGATAGGAATCATTAAGAGATTTCTTCAGAACATGTTATCTATTATCGTCACAAATTGTAACTCATAGTAGTAAATGAGTTGCTTTCTATCCTGGGATAAGTGAGGATATTATTATAGCCTATGCTACATTGCCCTAATGGAATCAACTCGTAAAGGAGACATCCAAGTTTGTTTTTGTCTCTGCAAAGACCGAACTGCTTTTGTTCACAAAAAGACACAAGGTACCACTCAAAAGCATGGAGTTTCAATTCGCAGACCATTTCTGATACTTGTCTTTCATTCTCGACAACAAATTCAATTGGAAACTGGCACAGTTCTCCAGGATGCCGGTAGTCCAAACGAATGCTCTCGGACCACTGTAATAAATCCACGGCATTATTGCTGCTTCTCAGCTCCTCAGACTGCAAGGCCGTGACCGGAAAGCCTCGAAGCAATTAGAGCCTATCCTGGTATGCGGAGTACTGCTCCGGGGACAGCAGTGGAGAAGAAAAGTAAAGTCTGACCTTTTTTTGCCGGATCAGGAAACACTACACTGAAGCACTCAGACACAACTAGTCTACCAATAAGCAAAACTCTGTTTTACCCATTTTAATGGAATTTCCTCGTCTTCCGGAGAAAGTCGAGTAAACGCTTTAGTGGTGAGGACCTTACGGTATCAAAACTCTTCACATCAGCGCCGAAAATCTGACACCTGATACGAGCAAAGGCAGGACAATCACAGAAGAAGTGTTTCGCAATGTTGTCGCCCTCTCCACAAACGTCACAGACTATTGTATCACTTAACCCTACCACACTAAAGTGTTTAACAAAAACAAGGTGCCCCGTGAGAAGGCCAAAGGTCTGCAGTCTTTTCTGCTGAGGGACAGCAAGAATACCGCGGATTTCTTACAGACCTCCGGGGGCATTCGTTTGATCTGCCGGCATCCTTTAGAACTGTGTCAATTATGTTCATAAGAAACCCAATCGTCAATAGAGGCCCTGACCGAGGTTCGGGTCCTGACAAAACCTCCTCTGAGCCTTGCCTCAATGTCCGATCCAGGATGCGGTCTGACTAACTGGTGCTCCACCACTGCTCTAGAGACAATGCTCCACTTCCTTTTCGATTATTTCTTTGCTAGGTAACCGACAGCTAAAGGAACATTAAGGCTTATGGAATTCTAACACTAATATGGGTAACCCAAAGGTCCTTGAACGACAACAATACTATAATTACATCGTCCACACATCAGATTTCCTAGCAGGAGCGTTTGAGAATTTGAGAGGGGTTCTAACTGAACCTGTGATAGAATAAATCGCAAAATGCTATGTGAAAAGTTGCAAAGTTGATGGGTGAAATAGGGCCTAGATTATCTCATCAGTACTTCACATTATATTCTGTTCTTATATAGAAAAGTATAGATATTCGCACTAAGTTGCATCACATTTACTAAGATCTTTGTCTCTTCTAAACTTCCATCAGGCATTCAATCAACCTTTCCACTGACCCCCTTTAAATGTAAAATTCAGGTCAAGGCACCACCAATCTCTTTCTAAATCCATCGAATCACCCAACAATCTTATGCCAAACAGACCACAACAACACCTTACACATACACATGTTCCAGCCTGATCTGATAAAAAATCCAACAGAATGCTGAATATGGCCACCTACCAACATACCAGAGTATCTGCGAGAGATAACAACGTTTGTTCTCATATCTCTTCCATTACAGGTGCGTGACATACTCGTATCATATCTGCCAAAAAAGTATTTCATGACGTCATGACTATCATCGATTTAATTCTTATTTTGTTGGTTATACTTAAGTATCTATTTGTTTTGTATTTTATTTTGTCAATATATCCCCCTCGAGAGATAGTTGCAATGTTTGTCATACTAAACAGTCGCTGCCATGCAAACAGACAATCTGCATGACATTAATATAGGTCATTAGCATGACAGTGATAAGTTGGCGTAGAACACCTATGTTTCACCGCCGCCGTCTCTTCGAATTCGAAGTTCGAGACTAAAATTGGCTGAGAATAAGGAATACTATATAATTCTGTATCAGATGGATTGGTGTGAGAACTTTAGTTTTCAATATCAGCTGCAGAGCGTCACACAAAATGCTATAAATACGAGGTAAATATTATATTATATGTACTTTATTGGTTTGCGCTATCTCTGATTGTTTGAGTATCGAAGGAGATAAGTTGAAGAGGCTTCTTTTTTTTATTTTGTTCTGTGATTAGAAGGTGGGGTAATCACAGTGGTGGAGAGAAGTTTTCGAAGTATGACATTTCTAAAATATTTGTTTCAGATTTGTAATGCAATTTGAATATTAATATCGGTCGCTTTTTTACAAAATGTTCATCACATCATAGCACTATGTTGTGAGTTTTGACCCTACTCAGACTGAGCTGCACGTCTAAAAAAATCGTTAACTTTGACAATCGTTTTTCTTTGTTTTATCAATTTCCAGGAATACACATTTTGCTTCACTTCACTTGTTTTATCAAAGATCTTTTCTATGTGAACTTCAGGCGTCCACTCTTCTGCTTTTCTGCGGAATTCACTCCAAGTCTCTGGCAGCATCTTTCATCAGAATTCTTTTGTAAGATCTAACCAAGTCTGTTGCATAAACCTTGCCCTTCAAATAACCAAACAAAAAGAAGTCAGATACCAAACGTGAGATAAGACGCCACCGGAACATATTTTCGACGGGCTCTGTGTGCTACAGCGACGTTTTGCGGAAACCATATGTTCACCAGTCCCTGCTCCTTCATTTCGGTCTCCAAGAAGCCCTTCACCATTTCGATGACAATGCTGTTAGTGTCACTTGTTGTGCATGCATATTGACCATGCAGTTCTTTGATCTGTGTCTTACACATGTGTCAAAAAACTTCTGACAGATAAGACTATTTAGAAAAATTAAGGCCGATTCACATTAGGACGCCTACTTACCAAGTAGACCAATATAATCCTGCATTCAAAGATTCGAATCTAGGTGTCTACAGAGTGATGCTTAGAGAACTATTGCACGATGACTCCCATGATTTTGTTCCGTCGATATTGGTTTTCATAGCTGCATTAGCGAACTCCTCTTTCAGATCGCATTAGAGATTGTTTGCTAGAGGACAGAAGTGTACCACCAGTATAGTGCAGTTCTTCGAAGCTTATTCCATTTGGCCTTTGACCGATGTTAATCGTGATCGCTCAAGAACATACGGCTATATACAAACGAATTCATCTGTCAAAAGAAAAAGACACCCTCGTTATGCGTCTCAAAATTCGAAGACAAGCCTCGATCCGAAACATAGAATGCTGGCAGATGTGAAGTATTATGCCAGACGGCGAAAGGAGAGAGCCCTTTCTGACACCTGATCAGATTTAAATTGCGTCCGTCAAGATTTAAACTGCTTATGTCGAATCTTTTCTCTGAGAGATGAGTGGATGCTATTGAAGACAGTAGTATAGTCCACTAAGGTGAGGTGCAGGTTCATCTATTAAAAGAGCCTCCGAAGTGATAAATTTGTCAATATACGATCTATTGGAACGGAATCCAGCCTTTTGTTTCCCAAGTGGTTGACAAACTTTGTGTAAAATTTGCGTTGGCATAGTAAGAAGCTTAAGACCTTAAGCAGAGGTGTGTTAAGAACCTAACGCACCTCTAAAGACATAGTTATTTGAGAAGGGTCTACCTGGATCGTTCACATTCTAATTTTTGAGTTTTAAAAAGTTTGCTCTACAAAAAAAATGGTTGCTCCTCGGCAATTGGGTAAAACTAAAGGCCCAGCTTGAGGGTCAAACTGGGCTTGTAAATATTAGTTTGGTTAAAAAGTAATCCGATTGAATTGAAATTATACTCATTGAAGGCCTAAAAATAGCCGATAAATATATAGTCAGTTGTAGGTAATAGTTAACCTTCCTCTAGGTTCACTCTTGGATGGCTCAGGCTGACCGTCAAACTTGTCCACAGTTTTACCCACTTGTAGACGATTGTTGAAATCATATGACTTGCCATTGATGCTTTTTAACGACCTTCCATCATCTTTATAGTCAATTATAGTTGTGGTGTCAGAAAATTTTGTTGTGACAGCTGCCTTAAATGAGAGCAGTATGTTATTCACTTGACGTTAAAAGCTTAAGATACACAAAATCCAAACAACCTCACAGTCAAATGCCAGTCTTAGCTTTAGTTCGTTCGGTTTTTCGAAGACTTGTGAAGCACCTCGGTTCTATAACTCTTTCAAGTCCTAGTTTTAGTTCCGTTAAGACCAAATCAAGGCCTTCAGTCCCATTTTCTTCACAAATGCCTTCAATCCACACAAAATTCACAAAAAGCCAAAAGTATCTGCAAAGACGATTATCCATAGTCGATGATAATATAAAAGTAGGTGATATGGCGCTCTGTTTTTTGCGTTGTATTCGTGTAACTAAAGAACGGCTAAACCGATTTCGGTGTTGTCTGCTTTATTTATTAAGGAAATTATTACAGAATATTTAGAGATAGTTTTTTGGATTCCTTTTTTGTTATGTCTGTATGGAATGTTGCTATGGCGGGAATGGTAAACGGAATGTACAGTGAAAAAATAGGAAATCTCAGACTGATGAATCTTTTTTAATTTGTTTGAAGGAAAGTATGAAGTATTATTTATCATTATATGTATGGGATGAACGAGACAGAAACCAAGCGGACTGCTAGTAAATGCTTCTTCTTAAGAACTATCATCTGCTAGTAAAGTCTCCAAGGCTATAATGAAAACAATAAACTTATCATCCCCACTGTAATCGTTCGATTGGATACATAGACAATAAAGTTTTGCCAAAGTTTACACCCCTAAACAAAAAACACAATCACAATCACGCAAAACCGAAAAACGAATAACGAGAGGGCTTCACAGTTGAGCCGGTGCAAGTTATATCACCACCACCCACACTCGTCATCGCCTATATAAAATGATAAAATCATAACAAATTATCGGCTAGAAAAACTGTTTTGATTTATTTAGCGAAGCTTTCTGCGCGATAATGAAGGTCGGATCCGTTTTCTTACACCAAAACCAACCATCTAATCGAAGATAATAATAATAATTGTATTCCCCGTGTTCTGTGTTTATTTTCAGACAACTAAAAAGAAAAAGTTTCACATGAGAAACAAAGCCAACTAAATTGACCAGAAAAAATTAGAAATAAAAAAAAATATATATTTTTCTAATTTTATTTCGACAAAATATATTCAAAAAAAAAAAGAAAAAGAAAAATGTTGTGAAATTATTGTCATTTGTCGCGCTAAACCAGTAAAAGTGAGAGAAAATTTCTAAATGTTTTGTGGAATCTAAAAATAAAAATTAAAAAAAAAAAAAAAAAAAAAATAAATAATATTTGGTGAAGACAAAATAAATCAACACTTCTAGTCAAAATAGGAAACGAAAAAAGGATACACAAAAAGAAGCCGAAACCAAAAATGATTTACATCGATGACACTGATCCAGAAGGGAGTAAGTACTCGTACTTTTTTTTAAAAAAAATATTTTTATCGCCATTTTATTGATATTTTTTTCTATAAATGTATCTGATTTAATGTTTCCGGCATGTATAGATGCACATATATCATTGACTGTGTGTATTTAATAAATTTCATGATAAAGAAGTGAATGACAACAACAAAAAAATTCGAATTTAAGTGCAAACAAAGGTAGTAAACTGATAAAGAAATTGGTTTAGCGTTGACTTTTTCTTGAACACAAAAAAAAAAGAGCTTTCTCTTCGGCCGGCCAATTATGGAATTGAACCCTCAAGACAATGGGGAATCACGTCCTTTTTTTTCCCTTTAATGGGGATCCAGGGGAGTTTCTTTTTTTTTCTTTCTCAGATAAAAACATCAAAAAGGAAATAGAAGGGACCCGAGAGTGCTTATTTTTGAGAAAGGAAATCTTAAACTTTTGTATCCTTTTTTCGGAGATAATCTCTCATTGTACGGAATACGAACAATGGGTGTCCTTTTTCTTAAAATCCCTTTTGCATTGATTTTTTATTTTTTTGTTCATCCTCTGTTGTGTAGGTAATCCGCTAGATAATTCCATTTGAAGACATTACAATATAATAATTGTTAGAAGGAGGAGGAGGAGCGAGTGAGAAATTTATCTGACAGAGTCGGTAATTGCGACACCCGCTCGCTACAAATCGGTGTGTACGAGTATTGTGTTGGCGTGCGAAGAGAAGATGGCAATCAACTGACTTACGAATGCAACGTTTTTGACCTTGGCCTAGCACAATTTACGCACTAGTGAGAGATATTCTAAATAGAGAATGTTTTGGCATGAGACGCAGTAGATACGAATCATGAACTGTCGACAGAGTAACGACATCTACGGTGACAATTGGTTCAAAGAAAGGGGAATTTGAAGAACAGCCAGGAGTGTGTTGATAAAAATAAATATTTACATACGTAGATTTAAAAAAAAGGGGTAGGATAGGCAAAGGACTTTAATGGCAGACTTTTCTATCTGGTAATAGGTTTTCAAAGTAATGAGCCATGTCTATCTTTTGCTTGTGAGAAGGCGTATCTTGCCCCCTAGACCCTGCAGTTTATTGTGCCCCTTACAGGTACCTTGGAGAGTAACACAAATAGAAGGGTTGAAATTTGAGAAGTATCTGAAGATTAATTTCTAAAGTTTGTTATACTTGTGATTTGCTTTATACTTACTGGCAATGAATTCCAAATGTGAGTGCTATTGACGGAAAAGAAGACGTTATGAATTCATAGAATTAAAAGATGGTATCAAGATGTGGAAAGTTCTTCTTGAGGTGAACTTCTTTAATGCAATTCGTTGCATTAAGATATTCCAGTAATCTGCAGGCTAAAATTCTTGTTTGCTAAGCCGAACATTGGTCGAAGCCGTAGTTACATTGTGTTATAGATAAGAATGATAGGAAAAGAAAAATAAATAAAACAACAACGGTATAAGATATCAAATTGATTCTGGCTTTATTTTGAAGCTACTTTCATGCCATTATGTATGGAATAGCACATCATTTAAATGACCGCGGTCGGTTCAATTTTTGATGACTCGGATCAATATGTCCGGCGTTATTCCGGCAATAGCGTCTCGAATGTTGACCTCGAGCTGGTCCAAAGTGGTTGACTTGTTAGCGTAGACTAAGAACTTGACGTTGCCCCAGAGAAAATAATCGAAGGGTGTCAAGTAAGATCACGGTAGCCAATTGATGAACGCTCGCCGTGAGATGACCCAGTCGCCAAATTTCTCCTTCACCACTTCGAGCTTTGCGTTGCTTGTATGGCATGTAGCGCTGTCTTGTTGGAACCACAGCTCGGATATATCGATGTTGTCGAGCTCTGTCGAACACTTGTGGATTGTGGTTGCCACAATAATGGCAATTAACTTGTTGTCATAGCCACTAAGCCAAAAATGGGCCTCGTCCGAGAAGATGATTTTTTGGCCAAAATCCGGATCTCCGGCCAACATTTCCAGCACCCAGTTAGAGAATGTATGGTCGTGCGGCTTCAATTCTTGTGTCAACGCAATCTTATACGGATGTAGACCCAAATTCAACCGCAAACTAAGCCTGGTTGACTCTGCATCTGGCGATGCCCAATTCAGCTGATCGACGCAGAATCTACATTTCTGGGTCTTCTTCGATACTGGCCGCTACGGCGGCTATGTTTTCTTCACTTCGCACCGATCTCTGTTTGGTTGGTGGCTTTTTTTTCTAATTCGCGCTCCAAAAGGAATATGAATACCTTTATACTGATACAGGGTACGGGCTTTTAAGGAAAAGGGGAAGAGGAACAGAGGCGAAGCCTGTGCATGTTGGCTTTAAATGTTTGAAGGTTGTAGTGATGGGGAAATACAGAGCTTGGTAGATCATTCCACATTCGTGTCGTTCGGCTTATAAACGAATCGCCATATTTAGCAGTACGACCGAAGTTAGGCTTTAGGGTAAACTGATGTGCATTCGAAGCATGTCACGTATTGCGGGTGAAATTTTGAAAGGAAGGAATGCAGCTGGCTATTTCGCTGGAGCATTTTTTATAAAAAAAAATCGATAAAACAGGGAGACAGCAGACATTTCTCCGATGTTCTAGTGAATGAATGGAATTCACAATGTCTCTATCACCTATAAGTTTTAACACGCGATTTTGTACCCTATCAAGAATGTGCGGGTGCACCAGACCAATCATGGGCATTATATTCCAGCTTAGGGCGGATGAATGCCTTTATAAATTGAGGCCAGATCAGACGAGGTAAAATATTCCTTTAAGGAATCCTAGACATTTTGCAGCATTTTTGGCGACCTCGAATATGTGATCATTCCATCTAAGATGGTTATTAATACACATACCCAGAATGGCAAGTCTTTCGGTTTCAATGATGTAAGTACCATCCATGGATAATGGTTGAGGGTTTTTGTTTCGCTTGAGAGACAGAAGACAGCATTGTATTTTGGAAGCATTAAATTCCACTCTATTGTTTGAACCCCATTTAATTATGCTATGCAGGTCGGAATTTAATGTGTTTAACATACGTTGCCGTTCCTCTTCTATGGCCGAAGAACAAGGACGTGAGTTAGGGATCGAATATGAAAAGCTGTCAGCGAAGGAATGGATTGGATTAGAAGTTTCAGACAAGAGATCATTTATAAAAATAAGAAAGATGGAGCCTTGGGGAACACCAGCATTTATTTGGTAAATTGCAGACTTGAAGCCTTCCAAAACAACTTGTATTGAACGCCCTGAAAGGTAATTTCTAATCCATTGAAGAAGTGACTCATCGGCGCCATATGCACGCATTTTCGACAAAATAGCCTGATGCCAAACTCTGTCAAATGCCTTTGAAATATCAAGCGCAACCATCTTGGTTTCGCCGAAGTGATGGAGAGATTGGTTCCACTTCTCGGTGAGATATGCTATCAAATCACCAGTGGACGTGTTGCTACGAAAACCATACTGCCGGCAATTAAGGAGTTTTCGTGAATCGAGATATTTCATAAGCTGACGATTTATCAGAGTTTCTATGGTTGGTGGCTTAAGGTCGAAAAAAGTGTATTCACGCTCAAACTTTTCCACGGTGCGACGAATTGCCTGCGCACTGAAGCCATGATGACAACCGACCTCATGACGAAATTCAGGTTGCGCATTTACAACTGAGCCGGAATTTCCATAATATTTTCTGATAATTTCCACACGTTCGGGAGGAGTCAAACGATACGTAATGAAATGCCAAACCTGACTGAATATTTGGATAGCTGGATGTATTAGTAACTTTGACAGCTGTTCAAACATAAAAATTGGAAAAACTATAATCATGCTGACTATTAGTGTGATCTTCCAGGGAAGTTGACTCCTCTAGACTATATGACCCTGCCGTTTCCAAAGAAGTGAGTGGGTTTTCACTTTTGTGCGTTCCACCCTCGTTAGCTGTAGTTCTAGGATGCATGCACCGGGCTGCTACCACTTGGAAAATAACACTTAAGATACATTAAATGTGAATCGCCATCCCTAGAAGACTTTCATCTGCTCTGATCACCCCTCAACAACATAATCGATGGTGAAAAAATGACCTTGGTTCAAGGCACGTGCTGTGCTCTGATCTTCTACATATTCATAGATGCAGAAGATTAATAAATAATAACAAATGTTGCTAACAACAAAGTTATTTAACGAAGTAAAAGAAATTCCATTACTTTCTCCCCATCTAGCCCATTCGTGTCGACTTTAATTTAATTACAATATTCATACTTTGGAGACTTTCAAACGGTAACAAATCAAATTGAATTATTTTGAAAAAAACTTTATCAATTCTCTGTTTAAGACTGTGGTATACAAGGCAATACAAATGCAAGGAAAATAATTCCATTTAAACCACTTGCTTAAGGAAAAAGATACTTTTTACATATTTTATATATTTCTGCCATGCGTATGGCATGGTAAGGATTTCTGTGGTGGAAAGTTCTAGGATGGATCATAAAGTATTCAAGAAATATGATGCTTTATTCCACATCTATAGTTGGAGGACGTTGAAGGGTTAATATCGTTTGTTTAGTGTCATTTTAGAGCGGTAGGACTTCACGTGCTTGCCATTTAACAATGCCAAATTCTTAGAATTTGCACAGTGCCTACCCGTGACCTTTTTTTTAATTAGGTACGAGTATCTGAATAAGAATTCGACACTGCTTTCATTAATTACTCACAATTATTCGCTTCGTGTCATATGAGAATTTTTGACATTTAAAATAATTTTTAAGAACCCACCGTTGACTTTAAAATTTTGTTTAAAAAACGCTCCAGTCATCATTATATTTAATTTAATTTTTTTACTTAATCTTTCTATGTATAGTAGCGCATATCATCATATTTCCTTTATCCCCAGGTGGGTAATAGGGCGGAAATACATCTCTTCCATCTTTCTGGGTCTGCAATTAGATATTTCTGGTGTGGGTACGATTTCTTCTGGGTCGCTGCTTCTGCCAAGACTGATAATCTCCACACTGTTCTTGACCTTTCATCCCACAGTGCACCCTTAGGATTCCATTCGAAGGACTGCTTCGCAATGTTCCCTGCCTTATCTCTATATCCAACAGCTTCGGCCTCATTTGATGCCACAATTCCTGATTGGATATCGCGGACAGTGAATCTTTAGGATGTATCGCAGACAGCGATTAACGAAAGCCTGTAAATTTCTCGTGATGTTTGTCGTTGGTTTCGAAGAGTCTCAGCTTAGTGCTTAGATAGATTTGACTGGATTTCCAAACTGAAGCCAGAATACCAAAGGCAGCTCGGGCTTTTAACGTCTAGGTCCGTTACGCCATCAGATGATGGAAAACTTCCCATGTAGTTAAACTATTTGACCTCTTCAACTGGCATCTGCTTCAGAATAATACGCTAATGTGTGGAATGACCTGTGGGCACTTTTTTTTGCCGTTGATCTTTAGACCGACCGACTCTCCATCATTCACCTGCAGTGATTTGCACATTTGGTCTAGCCTGCTGATGGTCAGCAAACAGATATCATAGGTTTTGCCCAAATGACGGGCCTCATTGGATCTCATGTGTCTCATATAAACCTACAGTGGAGGTCACTACATCGTCTAACGTCAGTAGAAAGACAGAGTATCCCCTTGTCTCACCCACTGTTGCACTTCGAAAGAGTCGAACAAAACTTGTGTTATTGGAGGACTCCTTTATAGCAGCAACTATTTTTGGGGGGAATTCCTCTTGAGAGAGATCTCTGTCAAAGGCCTTCTCGAAATCCACGAATATGAGGTAAAGCGGTATATGCAAGGTGTTGATGTAGTTGCCGCACGATCGACCACTGCTAAAGCCAGCTTGTTAACTTTTGAGTGTAATCTCGATTCTAACTTTTATCCGCTCGGGAATGATAGTTGTCATTAGTTTCAGTAACATTATTAAAACAGTCATACCCCGCCAGTTGTTGCAGTTCTTAAGATCGGCTTTTTTGGTATCGTAACTATAACACTGTGTGTTCAGTCGCTGCAATAGATTTAATTTTCCCGAATCGCCTGTACTAACGAAAGCAGAATACTTGGCAGGATATGCTTTCAGGAATTCAGCTGGTTTGCCATGAAGCCCAACTGCTTTGTTGGCTTTGAGGGGATTGATCTGGTGTCAGAACTGCATATGTCGCATTCTGCTCGCCGGAAACGTCATTAAGCAGGGCATCTTCCATCTGCTTAGGTGATCTTCAATTGATACCAATAGAGTGTAGTCCACTTCCAGTATAGTATGGTTGGTGGTGCTTTTTTGGCTGATCTCCCGATATCTCCCCTCCTTGCAGCGTTTTCCACATTTTCAGCAAAACCAACCTCGTGCTCCTGTCACGTCTCATACATTGATGACCTGTCCTATGAGCTACCCGATATTCGCTTCATACTTCCACCTTTCGTTGGATGGATCTCCAATTTCGTTTAGGGACAGTGCTCTTTTACTAATAGCATTTGTGGCGCATCATGCATGCTTGATACTAGGAAATAGAAGCATTATATCCACATACGTATAGAACCCATCTCTGTAAATTTGCGTGGTTGAACAAATGTTTACCATAACTCCTTTCACTTTTTGTCGCTTAGGATATACCAGACACAGTAGCGGCTCGTCACATATGGTATTGAGGGTTCACATTCTGCAAAAAAATAAGAGAACTGCAACTCCCATCAACTTTTTTAGAGTTGATCTCTGAAGGGAACAGTGTCCCAAGCGTCAAATTCCTATTACTCAAGCTAGTTACATTATGAGAATTGTGCTTAAGGCGCAATTTTTTTTGACGGATGTTGGTGTTTAAGTACACAAAGTTTTGGGATTGTCTGCAAGGACACGATCTTAAGCAAATTCCAAGAAAAATAAATCCAACGGGGTCAGATCACACGAGTTTGGTGGCCAATTGATGTCGTCAAATTCCGAAATTAAACGGTCGGAGAACTTTTTGCGCAATAGAGCCAAATTTGCCTGTGCTGTGTGGTTTCCATAAGGCACGTTCTACGATCGACGCCGTCGACGAAATCGTGAATACCGCGGAAAAAAGCCATCAAAGGAAGGCGATGGAAGGGTGGGAGTAAACAGTACTGCGCAGTCATTACGCTGGATGTCAAGGTGGATTTAGTGCTTGAAAACTTCACACTGTTACTGAGTACGGAGGAAATGGTATAGAGGAGAATTAAAGATCAGAGAATGCTTGAATGTGCTGACTCCTATCTGGGTCAGACCCTACGCAGCACATAATGGCTTGATATCAATTTCAAGGCGACATATGTGTATACTCGCCTTATCGATATTGAACCTAGGTACAACACCTATCCAATACCCGCTCCTTGTTCGGAACTGTCTATTTGTAAATACATACATACTTATTCATAGCTAACCTTTGTATCTAAAGGCAGTTTCACCATCCACAACCAGTGAACTGAGGATTTGTTTGCACAAGACGCCAATAAGTTGGTTTCTAGAATACGAAATTAAAACTAAAAGTTGAATTAAATTTAAGTTTACTAATATGTTACTTAGAATACCAAACATTGTAGAATGCGTTCAAAAATAAAAAAATTGCGTGTTATGTACTCTCTAACAAGTACCCATCTCGTATCTTTTTCAAAATTACCCACAATTTCCTAATCCCACTACAAGCCAGCTATCTATTTACAGTCAGAGTAATATATCTTCTCGATTGACAAATCCTTTCATTGCACAATTTGGCCATAATCGTTCTCGAAACACCAATTCCATCACCGCAATCATCAAATGCAACAGCCGTGCGCCACCACCACTACCGGCATCAATTAGTAAAAATCACCAAAAGAGGAAGGCGGTCGTTCGACTTGCAATGCCATCGGCTAAAAGCTACAAAAAACTGGTTCTTGGCACTTGGCCAAAGTGTGTTTACAACAATTAATGTGGCATCAGCAAGTCAGCTTCGGCCAGCATATGGTGTAAACACACTCACGCAGTACATTCTGCTGCCGCCACCGCTACATTTTGTAGTTTTGCGCGCGCCTTGTGTGGCTCTGGCTGGCTTATACTACGGAACGGATGCGTTCCATAGCGATGAACAAGAAATTGTGGTCGCGAGTTTATTAATAACTTCAACACCCGAATGGAATACCATTCGATTGAATCATCAACATCACCACGTCAATCGTGCGAAATCCTTCAAAATGCAACGGCACCCCTCGACATAAACCACACAAACACACACACACACACACGTTGTACACTCATCAAGTTGGTCAATAAAATTTCAAAAATGTTCTCTTTTTTCTAAAAATATGTATTTTAGCCAAATCTTGGAGGAGATTATAAACAGATTTATGATGCACTAAATATTTTGTTATCCGTATTCATAGTCATTTTGTTCGAAATTCAAATTGTTGTTGTGACTAAAATTAATTTGTAATCCGTTTTTTTTTTTTTTTTTTCCGAAACATAAAAATTTTCCAAATCACTGCTCTTTATATTATAAATACGCAGTTGGTGACGCCGACGGGTATCGTTAAATTTATATCTGTTCTGACATAAAACAGAATTTTGAACATTTCTGACCGTGGGAGACCTTGAATATGTATTTTCCAAAGGAAAATTCCGATGCTAATGTCATCCGGTCATGTATTTAATGGGTGTAAAGAGCTTTTTTTTTTTTCTTTTGCTGCTGCCCCTGTGTAGGCGTGTAACCTTCTGGCGGGAAATAATTCTTGCAAAAGTTGTTAATTTTGTGTTAATTTTTTTACATTTTTGAGTTCAAAGTCAATGTGTGTCTGCGGACATTGTGTGTATGTGGAATGCTTTTGTTTTCGGTGAGGAACTTTTTGGAAAGTCAGACAATTTGTTTGAGCAGGTGTCTGTATTTGGGAGCACTCACAACTTTGAAGTATTCAGCATCGAATGAAATTTTCTGACAATTGGTGGGGGTTTCTAAGATGGTTCGCAGCACGTGTAAGGTTGGTTTTGGCATTAAGATGTCAATGGACTTTTGAAAGGTAACAGATTTTCATTGAGCGAATTTCGGCATTCACGAGAGAGAGAGAGATTGAAATTATGATTGTTTATCTAGAATATTAGCGCCAGTCTGGGTATTTATGCAGATCTGGCGAAGATAATAAAGCGAGTCACTTGCAGGAGTGGAAGCGCGTTCAGAGAAATGAATTCAAAGGCCTTATTGGATGCCTGCATCTCTCGCCGGGTAACTATCTCATAGCGAACTTAAACTCAGTTAAGCTCAACAACGTATTTTACTGCACTATCACTCTCCCAAGCACCCTGCTAGAACAAGACAAGTTTTATAATGTCCTGACGGTTGCACTTAGCATAGTCTTCAAAGAATCCTAACCGACCACCAGAGGGAAAGAAAAGGGGAAAAAAAACTGTCGGCATGGTGAAACACATAATTCAACATCCTTTGCTTCAAAAACAGGAAGAACTTAAGCAGAACCTAATCCCCAAGATTGCCGCAGCTTCTGTGTGAATATTGGCAGCATATCACAATCCTCAAGATTTTATAAGGGCAACCTGTCAAATGCCAAGTGTGCAAAAGATCACTTACATACAACGACAAGAAGTCTGCACAGGGAAGTTTCGGAGAAAATGCGTTCGAATAAGTTGTAGTATGTACAGCGGTCTTTTAGAGATGGCGGAGCAGTTTAATATTCACCTAATTTGGGTGCTGGGACCTAGGGATATTCCACGAAATTGTAAGCCTGACGAACTTGCCAGACATGGAACAACAATACCCATCCTTTCAGGCAAAAGTTCACTGGGTATGCCTATCGCTACATGCAAACTTAAATTAAAGCTGGATGCAATCGAAAGGATAATTTCTAGGTGGACAAGTGGTACAACTTGTCTGGCGACAAAACAGATTTGGCCTAAGCTGGATCTGAAAAGCTCTAAGAATTTGATTTCTCTCAATAGACTGCATATCAGCACTGTTATAGGTGTCATCACTGGACACTGTCTAATAGGCAAGCATAAAATAAGGCTTGCATGTAGGGCGAGGCAGAAGAGACTATTCTTCACCTTCTTTGCACCTGACAGCTCTCTCCCAAAGGAGGAAACTCCACTTAGGAGCCTTCTGTTTCAACGAGTTAAATGATCTGAAAAAATAGAGGTTAGGGACCTTCTACGCTTCATCAGAAGCTCCAAATGGTTCAATGGGTGGGCTAGACACCTCTTTCCAAACCCATGTGGTATCACAATGGACCTATTGCTGGTCTAAATGTGTTGGCTTTTAGCTGACAGTCACCTCAACCAGCGGTTTTTGGGAAACCAGACGGTTTCTGAGTGGTATTCGAAAAGGAACTGCTAAATTCGCTAATGGATGCTCATTTTCATCACAATTTGCCTGTTCCCGATGGATGTCCTGTCCTATCAGTGAAAAAAACTGAAGTGAACAGCGTTAAACCATTCCAATACCAGGGACCGTATGACAACTTTCCGGTGCCACTTGAAAAAACTTTCGAAACATGTGGGTGACATGTGTGTAGCTTGGAACTATACGGAAAATCTCTGCCGAGGTATAAGTAGGTTTTATCTGTAAGCCAGAATCTCAGACTATAATTTGTTGGAATTTTTTTTTTTTTTTGTGTCTTCATCTCTCGTGGTAAGGTAAGCACCTGGGCCGCTAGTTGCGAACTTGGTTTTAATCCAAATAGAACTGAACTGATGCCACTAAAACCAAAATACCGGCCTTTACGACTCCACGGTTAAACAACCAAATACTTTCTTCATCCTCCAGTGCCAAGTACCATAGAGTGATACTCGACCAAAGCTTAGTTGGAAGGCAAACATCGAGCATCGAGTCAGTAAGGTTTACGTAGCTTTCTAAGCATGTAGTAAAACTTTTGGTAAGAGATGGGGACTTCATCCAAAGATGGTGTACACTATGGGTCACTGGTTTGGTATTCCGCCTTAAGTAAAGACTACAACATTAAAAAATTGAGCAGGGTTCAAAGATCAGCAGCAGTAGGCACAACGGTTGCCATACGGTTCTGCCTGACTAAAGCTCTGAACGTACTTCTGCACCTTCTACCTCTGGATCTCACGTCATGCAGCGTAGTAAAACTCAGAGAGTTAGTGCTTTTCTGGGCAAAGCCCTACGGTCGTGGTAAAATTCTGGATTTTGAATTCAGGAAATCTGGCACTCTTACTGATTACACTACACCCAAACTGAACTTCAAGAAAGGCTTGTCGGTAGTTTTTCCGTCCAGGGCGGACTGGGAAATGGGTGACGTGATGCGGAAGTCAAGACAACAATTTTCACCGACGGTTTAAAGATGAAATGTTGGGTTAGTGCGGAAATCTTCTCAGCACTACTGCAAATCTCGGAATCTTACCGCCTCCTGGACTCGTCCAGTGTATTCCAGGCGAAATTGCTGGCGTTGCGCCAGGCTTGGCGGACATTGAAAACAATCGGAACGTCCCCATTTTCGTTAATAGGCAGGCTGCTATCAAAGTCATAGATTCGGCTACATCATCCTCCAAACTGGTAGAACAGTGTAGAGAGTAACTTGACCTGCTGGGTCATCGATTTAAGGTCAACCTTTTCTGGGTTCCAGTCCATAGTAGATTGGAATAAGTGGTTTGACGATATGGCAAGGCGGAGATCGGCTCTTGACAGATCCTTTTCAGAGGAAGTTCACGTTTCGCTGGGATCAGTCAAGAAAGAAATTGTCTTACACTTCCTATCAAAGGCCGACTATAGATGGGCGGGCTCCATAACTGCGTAATATCCAAGAAGATATAGCCCAACTATAGGTATAGGTAATATCGCCAAAGTTGTGGCGATCAGCAAGGGTCACTGGCCAATAGGAATACATGCGGCCAGGCTCGACATCCCGCTTGCCGCAGTTATGTGAGCATAAGGGAGAAGGAGACTCCCTTCCACTTAGTCTGCGGATGATTGGCACTAGGTAAAGCCAGGCTTCGCACACTGGGTCTTGAGTGAGGTATCAGAGATGGAAGTCGGTGATATAATCAGTTTCTTGAACTCCACGGGATGGATTTGACAACAGAGTTCTGTCACAGTACGAAGCACACACACATTAGCATCCAGGTCTCTTGAGTTGTGGTTTATAAAATGGCGCACAAGCGCTAATTGGGTTTCAGCAAGTCACGCTCGAACAACCACTTCCACTTATCTATCATCTCTTGTTTTTCGTGCTATCACTAAAAGCCGGCCTTCGCAACTAGAATCAATACCGTAGATCTCAGCAATACCTATAAGGCTAACACCAATTAATTCATAGTAAAAAGTAAATGGTTCCGGGGGTAGGAGGAATGAACCACAATGTATCCATCCAGTGGTAATATAATGAAACCATTCTAGTCTCGGTGTACTTAGGCCCACTCCAAACCAAACGCAATCCCAGCTGTTCATTTGGCCATGGTGTCTTTCCCCTCAGGAAAATTACCGCTCTCTATTTTGAAAAGGATGTCAAGTGGAACTTAGTGAGAGACAGTCTTGTAATTTTGGAAACTTCATGCAAGATACCTTCTTTCCGACACCACAGCTATTGCCGCAGATGTCCTTTAAAGTCATGTGATTAGTCTAGCAACTCTTCTTCTACTTCATGGTGTTACTTGGTAACTGACAGTCTTGCCACTTTATTTCGAGATTTTGCACTGTAGATTTCACATGGTACATGAGCACGTGAACCTACAATCTCTTCTTAAAATATCAACCAAAAACACTTAATTTCTAAATTCTAAATATTTCTTAACACTCTTGTTGACAACAGTGCATTTTACTAACATTGTTGCAGAATAGAAATTGTCTGGAATTAGTAGACTGGCACTTGCACAACTCAGCTTAAGGTTAACATGAAGTACGTGTGTCTCTGCCAACATGTACTTTAGACAGGTACGTTGCTTTTGTATGGAAATGAATGGTGCACAAAAAATGTGTGCCTAAATTATAATTCCCATAATGTAATTCACTTGAGCAATGGAAAATTGTCGAAATTTTAGGCTTTGAAATTATCTCCACGATAGATGCTGAATGTTTTCAAATGTTCGAAGACTTAAAGTAGGTATTGATTTTGAGTGCGAATACGAGTATCTCGAAAGCGAATATCATGCGAACAAGTTATCTTTATCACTGTATGCTTTGTTGAGAAACTTGAGTAGCTGATTCTAGAATGGAAAGTGCATGCATGTTTTGCGTCGTAGACAAGATGTAAGTGATTAGCTTCAGCCTAGTCGGATAGTTTGAGATCATTTGTATCTGTTGTTGGGTACCTCTAGGAGGTCTGATGACTATTAAAATCGCCGCTATTCACCGCTAGGTGATTAAATACAGGTAGTACTTGGTGTGGCTGGGAGTACTTTGGTGGTTTATATCCATTAGTGTTATGCATGCCAGCTACGTCAGTAGTACTCGTAATGGAGAAAATGTCGTTAGTGGAGCTTTGTTGAATTAACTTCGCATTTTCGATGCCATTTTTTATTTAAGTAGCAGATTCGTATGCACGGTCATATATTACCCTAATCGCTGTGTGTTCATGTATTTTACCACTTTTTCTGCATATCAGCAGCGGATACAGAAAATGAATAATGGCTGCGTCACTGTCTACGTCCAACTTTAAAAAATGCAGGTACGAGTAGATCTTTTCGTTTACAGTCTTCGAAGATAAGAAAGACAAAGAACACCGAGTTTGATGGTTCCAAGCTTTGACAAAATCATTTATTTGTGGACTAGGCCGGTATTTATTTATTTTATGTCCCAAATTGTCAGAGGTATAGGTAGTTGTAGGGCTCATATCAAATAAACTCGCCTGAACTTACAATTTTGCACTGAAAACTGATAAGTCAGTCACTTACTTTCATAAAACTTACGAGTATCTAATCAAATAGAAATTGACCAATCAATTCGTGGTTTTCAATTAATTCAATCGCAGCTCTACACTAAAAGTCCAATTTTAAATATTTTCACTTCAAAAAATGTTCAAATTTTCATCCATTTAACCTAATTGATTGACCAATTCATACGAGGAAATTGAAAATAAATTCATAAAACTCGTTTCGCTAAAAGCGAAATAAAGCGAAATGATTAAAAAAAAAATAGACAGGACATCACCTCTGCCGTCGCTAACCAATTTAATAAAATTCAAACTAAAATAGAATATTCAGATACCATCGCCAACCTATTGATTTGAATAGATGTGATTTGACACTCTCGCTCGATAGAGGGTGACAAATTGTAAAACCGTCCCTAACCACAGCAGGATACTACTTCTGGACTGACTACATGTGCGGAAATGTTGAAATACAAAGGATACGAATAGAATACAATTTGTTGTCCAATTATTTCTCGAAAATGATGTAAGTTCCGTTTGAGTTGAATTTCTGAATTTATGTAGTTAGTTAATTAATCCACAAAAAGTAATAAAAACTATGTAATAGGAGTGGGACATTGCCATAAGGATTTGGTTAGATAAAATACGATTGTAGGGAAATTCGTTAAAATTATTTCGATTGGTAATTGGCAATTATTATGGTCCTTCGTTAGGACAACAGTTAGTAATTTGAGATTTAATTATTTTCTTCTTATGGAACTCTTGTTGATCGAATGGGATGACTACAGATCCAGTTTCAATGAACTGGACACGCATTTTGTGAGTCTCTAGAGGGCGTAAATAAAGTTGAACTTTTGCAGAATATGCTAAAAGTGTGAAGCGTCATGAATGGAATCCAGTCGAGAATCTTTGATGCTGATGGAAACAGACTTGAAGGTAACTCTTCATATGACAACACTCACAGTTGTCTGAGGAAGTAGTCTCAAAAGTCGTAAAACAAGGCAAGGTTCCATACTCGTAAGTAAATCCTGAATATTACAAAAGTCCTTAGCTGATGGTAGACTGCACTAATAGCAGTGCAAGTGGGATAAAGAGGTTTTTATTCCTAAAGCAGGAAATCCCAGACTCACTACGGCCACTAAGTGTTCTGTTTTTTCTTCGAAATCGTAGATTTATTAGAGGTTATTCGCTCTCAAAACCTCTGCGATGTGGAACATGCCTAAGTGAGACGAAGAATCTAAATATTTATTCAGATTTTAAAACATACGGCCGCACTAAGACAATAGTCAGTAACGAGTAGCCAAGCAACCTTCGAAGTACTTTTGTGCAGGGTATTTTATATGTCATGGAGTATCTGACTCCTCAAGAACGTCTTGAAGTTATTAAAACATTTTATCTAAATAATCGCTCAATTTGTTTTAAATCATTTGGATAGCAAATCAACCATTCAGCTTATAATGAATAGCTTTGAATGCCAGTTGAATGCTCCCATTCGGCTTAATACAAGACAAAAACTAATTTAAAAACTCACACCAATGGAGGAGATTCAGTTTTATGCGGGGAGTGCTGCCGTTGAGATCGAAAATTCTGAGGTTTGAGTTTACCTTCCGCAGCATAAGAAAGAATGGTTCATTGGAGCCATAAGAGGTGCAGTGGGTTGGTAGATAGAAAAGGCAAGGACATCGTAAATTACGAGGATTAGTGTTGAAGGCAGAACCCAAGAGGAGTCGATGAATGAAGAGAATGTCTGCTATGTTTCTATGCGTTCTTCAAAGATATTCAAGTTAATGAGGTTGACGCAAGATAACAGGGCAGTTTTCGAAGAGCAAATCGAAGAATACGATGTTGAATATTCTCGATTCTGGATACATGAACTCACTGAAAGAGGGACCACGCTTGACTGGCGTACTCGAGTAGGGGGCGAACAAAGGAAGTGTAAAGGGATCTTGTTACGTAAGGATTGGAGAATTTTTTGGACCACCAAAGCTTTAAGGATTATCTCATCAATATGCAAACGGAAATATGTCAAGGTCAAGAAGAGGTTGAACGAAGGATATACGGTGACCTTGGAGAAGATAAAGTCGAGGCAGGGTCTTGTTGCACTTACGAAACCAGGTAATAGATTAGCATTTGGCGAAGTTGAGGCACCAAATCGAAAAACTATTGAGGTCTTATTGAATGAGACTAGAGTCTTGGGGTAAAGAAAAATTGTGGGGCTTTAAAAAATTTGGTATCGTCAGCGTGGAGGGAGAGAGAGGAGTGTTTAATGACCCTATCAAGATCGTCCATAGGTAGGATGAAGAGAAGGGGACCTTCGGATAGGTAACCAAGAAAGGAGCTGAAAGGAAGGACCTGAAATGAACACTATAAAAACAATTTTCCAGGTAAGAAGATATCCATTTTCACAATATGGACTCAAAGCCGAGGGCAGACAGTTTAAAAAGGATTAGTTGATGAGATATCTTATCAAAAGCTTTACTGAAATCGGTTGGAATAACATCTTTTTCGTTGCCATTCTCTAAGGCAGAGATTTATAGTAATTGATCATCTACCTTTCAGGAAGCCATGTTGACAAGGAGAGATAAAAGACTTGCACTGAAAGCTTAAGGCTTCGTATAAAATACTTTGGGAATATGAGGAAGTTTAGCAAGGGGAATATCCTGGTTTGCCTCCGCTCTGGAGGTGGTAAGCTCTATTCCGATCTTCCGCAGAAGGGTTCTGGCGTGCATCTGCATCTGAATGATAACGTTGCTTAGTCTTATGCAGGCATTTGAAATTTGGCTCGACGCTACCATACCAACTTTGAGCTGATTGAGTGAATAAGTGAATTCTAAAGAAAGTGATATCTTCTAATCATAAGTTCAGCAAAATGTTCTCAAGGTTATGTATGCGTCCAAGTAGATTTTCCATTCTATTTCCAAAGTCGATATCCCATTCAAGTGACCTTTGCGGATTTTGAAAGACTTTGAGAGCAACTATCAGCAAAGCTACATATTTAAACTAACCGCATTATCTTCATTGATCAATTTTTGGTAGCCTGAATCATGCACTATGACTTCGAGTCAGCTTTGAGTACGGACGTTAACGTGATAGATCAGAAAATATGCTACAAAACATTGCGTTCCTTCAAACTGCCTGTGAAGTAGACAGAAGTTCACTGATAGCAGTCAAATAGTTCGTCCTTACTGAGTTTCCAATAATAGGGCATACTCCCACCAGACTAGGATCTTTGAAGGGCCTTGGTTGATTTTTGAAGGTTCAGTAAAGTATACCTGTCATTTTAGTCTGTTCTGAATCCTGACTAAAAGACCAATGCAGTAAGACAAGTCATTACCATTTGCGATGTAAGAGACAACTAACTTAAGGGTTAAGCTGACAAGAGAGATCTGAAGTTCGCAGCCTGGATATACTCCGAACTGTACAGCTTTCTAAGTTTTCCCAATGCAAGACTTTCTTGGGTGTCTAGGTTTTATAGCCATTAGATTACAGCATTGGAGGTACAGTGTATAGTCTACGTGCTTAATCTTCTGGATTACGTCTTCACAGTCCCAGTATGGTGAGTCCGTGGTTCCCCATTTAAAAAGTATTGCAGCACATCTACCATGGTTTTTCCGCAGTTAGTTGAGACTATTCTATGTGGAACACATCATTCGCAGAACAGGAGTGCCATTCGTCTGTCCATGCTTTCAATGCGTTGAAGTCGTTGCTTCTCAGATTTTGGGCAAGTTTCAGGGGTGGATGGCGCTGTGGATAGGCAGTAGCACGTTAGATTTGATTATGTTATACTCACGTAATAGGGCATTTTGGTGACTGAGCTTAGCAGGATGTACGTTGCTCCTGATATTATGAAAATTGATGCATTGAGTTGGCAGTCTATTTTGTTTATGTGGGCGCTATTGAGCCAGACAGAAGCACAATACTCAGCAGCGGAGTAAATTAATCCAAGAGCGGCGGAACGAATCGTTTTTGCGGGAACTCCCCATTAACTTCTGGACTATTTCGGTTTTTCAGTTTTACTGCAGTAAAGTATTTTTTGAAAGTAAGTGTTCAGTCCAGCGTGAATCCTATGTATTTTTGTGTGAGGCTGTAGTTCAATTGGTCATTGTTTAAAAATAGCTCAAGATTCTATTTAGATGGAAACATGAAACATCCATTTTGCTCATGCTTAGGCATAGCCTTCACTTCTTGGGATATGAGCTTAGTGTTTAAATGTCTTTAGTATGAGTCTCTTCGGTATGAGCCATACTCTGGTGCTGGGTGACTATTGCAAGGTCGTCAGCTTATGCAAATTGTCTAGATGCCATTTCTGGGAGTTTATGTGTATAAAGGTTGAAAAGCAGCGAGAACAATACTGATCCTTGCGGAAGCCCGTTGTTTAATTTTCTTGGCCTGCTAGATGTATCGTTAAATACTTGAAATGTTCTGTCGCTCAGCATTTTGTTCGACTTGCAGGAGCTAGAGGATCAGACCATTCCTCCAGACAGTGTCATATGCTGCAGTTAAGTCGATAAATGTGACTGGAGTCGTTAATTTGGCTTTATAGCCCGCCTCAATACGGGTTATAAGCACTAACACTTGATCCGCGCAGCTGCGGATAGGTATTTGGATGCCAATTACAATATCTATACTGGCTGTGGAGGTAGTTGGAGAGGACTTTGCAATCGGATTGAAGTGGTCTTTGGCCATAGTTGCTGCTTATAAATGTAAGATCAGGATTGTAGTCCCTATTCCATCATCTGGAATGGAAGGAGCCAGCATCCTTTGCGTCAAAGATGAGGTGCATGTGGTTGACCTTGCTCTATTCCAATAGTCGTAGGCCATTCAGATCATTACTTTCGTACTTCCAGGATATACATATAGTGGATGTTAAAATCACCAGTGTATATTGTTACACTTTGCACCCATAAGGTGATTGGAGGTTTGTAGATGTTGGTGCTCAGATTCCAGCTACTTCTGTGATTATAAAAAATATGTTGTTAGTGAAACTTTTCTCTAAGTTGTGCCTTTACAATTCCATTTATACTTTACTTGGCAGATCCGTATGATTGGTAGTATATCACCCCGATTGTAATTGCTACATCAATAGCGCTTTTCTTTAGAATCCTTGGGAGGTACTTGCTCTTGGATCTGCTGGATCCCTCGATGCTTAGTTGGAGAATACGAACTGATTGTCCGACTCTCTTTGTCAAGAGAAGTGCCATTTTGTATGTGAGATTGTGTGAGCTGCATTTAGTTATATTTTTGTATCTAAATTGCCAGGAGGTCATTAGATGCCTTGATTTGATAGATCTTTTAGCGTTACCCATGAGGAAGCGACTCCAAATTACAACCAATTTACAAAAAAAAAAGGAAAGACACTTTCTAGTCTAAATAAGTACTTCCATGGCTTACACTGAAACTCCTTAAATTCCCCACAAAAATATCTTCTGACTTAAAGCCTTTGAATCACCCTTCTATTCACTGCAGTGGCCCAATGTTTTTGGTATTTCTCAACTGCAACAACTCACTGTCTGTATACCTCTTCAGCTCATTGTACCGAAACTCGTCATCCTCACGAGAGCGGAACATTAAATTTCAGGTAAAACTTGCAAGCTGCACACAAAAACCCCTCATCAGCGTAATCCCCCAACCCCCAACTCCTCAGGTATTCACAGTGCAACTTTTGATGTGTAAGCTTGAGATATTACATCCAACAACAACAGCACGGAGCATCGCTCTTTTTCGCCATGCATCATGTAGCGTCATTCCATCCATCCTACTTTCTATATCTATCTGTTTCTTTCGCAGAAAAATAAACCAACATCCTCTGCCAGTCATCGTTATATTTTCAAGGGTTAAATGAAGCGTATTACAATGTACGTACGAGCACCTCTCGTGCAACCCCCATACAAAGTCCTGGATACCTTTCGTTACTCCTCGTCATGCTCCCAGAAACACACACACTCATTCCGTGGATTACAATTACACACCCCAGCTCACCGAGCTTAGCTGCGTGTCGATTTTAAATAAATCTCCCGAAACCACCCTCGTTCCAGTAAAATATTCATGAAAAATACCAAAAAAAATATTTATATGTACGCCTCCTTCTCAGGATACGCGCAAAACAATTGCCTGTCCTTCGTCAATTCAAATACCATTTCTGGCGCATGTATTAAATAATGAAAGTACGGTCTCCACCCCACCTCCTTCAAACTTTGCACTTTTAAAGGTAAAAATTATCCGCCACTGAACTTGAAAATGCCACACCACAACGACCATCCAACGGAGAGATGAGTCAAGGATATGGCCGCAGCAGTGCCCAGGAGATGGGGGGAAAAAATATGAAAAAAAAAAATGAAATCCTCTTTTATGATGAGCGCAAATTGCTTCAGTCGTTTAATAAATAAATTTTTATGATTTGCAGAAAATAAAAATGTAAAAAATGTAGAAAACACCAAACAGCGAGGAAAATGCCTCTAGAAATGTGCTACAATTTCCGCTGAAGGAATTTCCGTAGGCTCGCACTTTTCGCTGTCATTGTTTGGGCATTATTATTTGCTGTTTTTTTTTTCCGCCGGATGTTTATGATATTCGACTCTCGTTTTTAAGTGGGGGAATGTGCGATATCGTCCTTAATACAGACGTAGGACTAAATGAAATTTACGCAAATTTTATTGCCGGATGCTTCGGTGAAATGGAAAATTGTCATATCAATGGAATTGTCATGTTCTTTTGAACTGGTAATTGTTTGACGTTATGCGGGAGAACGACCGCGATGCACGCTGGATTAAAATGTGACACTTACTGAAAGTTAATCTTAATTTTTGACTAAGTTGGGCAATCGAGTACTTCTAGTACTTTGTGAGCTTAAAGAAGAATTGATCTGTCAAACCCAACACCTATCAAGCGTATCCAAGCACATCGGTGTAAAACTGAACAGGTCCTCTTCACTTGGGAATATAAAGTTCTTCTTATAAACCCTCCAACTAGTCTTCTAGCCCTTACGGACTCAAGATTCATTACCAGGAGCACTGGGAAAAACTTTGAGAGACTACAACATATCCAAACTGAATTTTAAACACTGTGGTGTAGTAGTAACATCATAATTGTCACGCTGCAGGTTCACAGTTCAAATCCTAATGTCAAGAATCGTCTATTTATTTCTTATGAAATAAATAAATAAGTCGATCAATTGCAAAGCTCATGTCAACTCTACTGCGAAGGCATAACACTGGCATTGGAGTGATGATGACATCAAAAGGACTGAAAACAAATACTGTGAATCATAAGTAACGAGAATCAAAAATGGTCCCCAGTTATCGGGACGCCACCCTTGGAGTTTACTAAAACTTAGTACTACCTGAGTTTCAAACCCACTACACCAATCTTTCTTTCCATCTATCTCACTTTCTACAAACGCCCGTGCCCTGAAAAAATTTAAGGGTATTCATATCCCATTTGGTGCGCGCAATTTTTCGTCCAAAGCAGACTAGGAAAGAGGTTAAGGCAATAACCGTCTATACTGACACGGTTCAAAGATGGACTATAGGGACGGTGCGGAAATCTTTTCAGAAATCCTGAAAATATCAGTACCCATTCGACTTCTCGATTCATCCAGTGTCTTCCAGGCGGAAGTTCTGGCAATACGTGAAACATGTTGGATAATAAGACACATGTCTACAACTGTCTACAGGCTGCTCTCAGGGCCCTGATTTCAACAACATCATGTCCCCAGAACAAAGTAGGGAGGACCTCTCGTCGCTAGGTTGTCGGACCAAAATCAGTTTGAGTGCCAGGTCATAGCAACATAAAGAAGAATGTACGGGCTGACGATCTTAACAGATGCCTTGCAGAGGTAGTCTTCGTTCCAATGGGAACTGTCAAGAGCGAAATCCTTTCACATTTTATATCAGTTTGTAAAGTTGTATCATTTATAGGCAAATCTGACTGAACTACAACTGAGCCAGAATACAAGAACATGAGAAAAGGTCTCTATCCCTGTACACTAAGCATCTGCTCCTGCAATAGATTGGAGAAATCGAATGATAGGACATCTCCTTGTTAAAATCTGGTGCTTGTTTGTAATAATCCGAACTAATTCCAACCTGCACAGTGCACTGCGTGCTTTCCAATATTACGCGACAATCATTGGATTAACTCTCGCAGGATCCCGAGGTCGCCCATCGTTTTTTAGAGCACAAGAAATTGAATACTGTCGTAAGCGACTTTGAAAAGGGGGTGCGTTTCGAATTTCTTGTAAATGGGCTATATTGAACTGGCATTCCAATCATTGGTAATGCTTTCGCATACCTACACTTGGTTGATATTTTGGTGCATACACCCTACCAAAACATAACAACCATGTTTAAAAAAAAACTCCTACCTGAAGACATTAGAACCTGGGGCGTTGTTGTGGACTACTTTCCCGTTTACTGGCTGTGGACTTTCTTCATGACCATTAAACAGCAGCTGGGAGTGCTGCCTAAAAGTTTTTACTAACAAATTTCCTTCATTATTCCGAAGACTGGCTCTTCGGGTTCCGGGTTTAAAGCCACCTGAAAGTTACTTCATCTTAGACATTCTTGAGCCGTGAGACTTCGTGCATGCTTTTCTTTCTAAGCAAAACTTTCGTTTCCTCCCTTTTTGCTAATGTAGACATCTTTTCAATCTGTTCTTGTTTTGCACTGCAGTGCTCTCACCGCCACACCAAGGCTTTTTAACGGCTGTGGCTATTAACCCAAACTAACCACGGCCATCTTTAGGATGATACTGCGACACAGGCGCCGCTCATCGTTAATGTTTGTTCTTGTGGACATTATGTAAAGTTGATCTTCCATTTCGGGGGTATCGTCAGAATTTTCTTTCATATGACACAAATGGGCCGAGTTAATGTCGGAGTCCGTAAAAGTTCACGCATCTAAGACGTTAGATGAGTGTCTTTAGTGATTTGAAGATACCCGAATTGCTTTGTAGATTCGCCGCATTATGCCCTCCTGCAAAATCGATTAATCAAGAGTCGTTGGCTGTTATTGGGTCGTGGAGGCTGTGCTTTTCAGCCAACCTGGTACTGAAGTCCCTGCGTTCGATTTGCAAATTGTAGAGGTCATAGAATTATGTCCTTGGTAGGGGCGGTGTACATAGTAGACTAATATTGTGAAAGGAGGCTTTATTACGGATAACAGCCAGTCGATTGCTTATCATTTTAAAGTCAGTAACTCCTAACCGCAGCCTATTTTCCACGACGAATCTACATCCTTATATGTGCAACATATTGCTTTATTGGTCCTGGTGGATCGCAGTAATATCTGCGAGAGAAACAGATTCAAATTTTGAGTAGCACAAAATGCGTACATTTTAGGCACGTACTTTTAGGTCGTAGTCTGTGGGTATTCCGGGTTGTGTTGCCATAAGAGGAGATACATTGTTACCCCAGGCTGGTGTCTCTCTCATAACTGTATTTGTTTACATTGAATCCATTTTTGTGGAAAAATTGTACGTGCTATTATGTTTTACAATGTTTCTTTCAAAATTTACTTGACGCACGACATCCGTTTAACAAAAGAGAAACTAATGTAACAATGTCAATAATTTTAACCGTCGTCGTATACAAAAAGTACCCAAATAAATTGCCAGTGCTGCCAAAGCAACGTGGTATAATCTTGAATCATCCCTCTTAAATGTCAAGCACGTTAAGTCATATCCCACTAATATGACATTAAGGAAATGATATTAACTCTTTAACGTCCTCCCACTGCAAATGTTACACAATACATCTTATTTCTTGAATATATTATGAGCTGTCTTTGTACTTTTTCTCTCCGAAATTTTTATACCATGCTATACATATAAACATAAAATATGTAAGAAGTGTATCTTTTTCCCTTAAGTGGGTGATTTAGATGGAGATACCTACATATTTCTCTTTTATTTCTATTGTTTCATATACCAGAGTCTTAAATAATATAATACGTCAAGGAATTGTTGGAATTTTCAAAGTAATTCAATTATAGATATATAAATGGAATCATAATTAAAACGAAAAAGATACGTATGAGTATACATAAACTGTGCAACTTTACTTCAGCAAATAGTTCAGGTGCACTCTTTGTTTGTTTTGTTTACTGTCTCGGTGACAAAATTAATAACATATCAAAAGTCCATACCGATCTGACATCTGCAACGTCCGCCATGGGGAAACATGGTGGAATAGGGAGTACATTTGGTTTTTCGCAATTATCTCTAAAACCCTTGATTTGAAAATCAAAAGTGTTTTGCATGCCGTTAGCATTCTAGACATTGGTTCGTTAAAACCATAATCGGTGCGGTGAAAGTTAAGACGGAATAGGTGTACAGACCTTAGGTTACATGGGTTGGTATTAAGAGGGATTGGAGTAGCCTACGGCAACCGATCTTTCCTGCAAATAGCTAAAAGTGTATCAGAAACTTCTCGCCGTTTTTCAGAAGACTATATTTCTTGGACCAACGTTTCATGAAACCGAGAGCAGAGTAAGTTCTGCTAATAATGCAGATAATACACAGATCATGCAATAAAGTTTATTTTCCCCTGAGAGTAGGTGAAATTCTTCCACAGACACTATGAGAACCATAGGCGCGTGCTCGTAGTAGTATTAGATTCACACTCAACAAAAACATCTCCCTTCGATATAAATACAAGGGTTGAATGCTATATGTCCACACCGACTTCAGCACTGGCTTGTATAAGAGTAGCTTAGGTACATAGGTAGAAATGGCGGTTCAAAGAGAACCCAATTAGCGCTAAAGGCCGTTTTGGTACCACATCTCATGTGACCTGGTTGCTAAAGTATGTTGTTGTATGAGTAGTCCATCCAAAATCCATTCCGTTGAATTTAAGAGAGATATTAGCTCTCTAATAATTTTTCCTGGGACCTCATCAAGTGAGTTTAAGAATGGTTCAAGTCTACAGGTCGTTGTCTGGCTCTGGCTAGTGTCGGACATTCGCATAGAAAGTGGTTCAGAGCTTCTTTTTCAGCCGCGTCATTGCAACATGGTCTTTAATCGGCCAATGTCCCGTGCTAATTGCTATTATTCTAGCGATATCTGCACGCGTTCTATTTAGGAGATCGTTTATTTTTGCCTTTTCTTTGCACAGTTAGTCAGCCTATTCCATCTGAGGTAGGCTTTTGAGAGAGAAATTGAGGAGATTTTTACCTTGACTACTCCCAGAGAAATGTGTACTGGTTGTGCAATTGAGCAGTGGAGAGCTGAGGCTCTCCTGGTCAGTTCGTCAGCACGTTCGTAACTATCAATATCGCTGTGCCTTGGAAACCAAATTAGGGTCGTCTTAAACTGACCATCTGGTTTGAAAGATGTAGTGACCGAGTCAATGGCTTTGATAGCGGATTGGCTATCAATGCAGATGGATTGCCAATAATTTCGCCTGAAATGTTGATCGTTAAGTTGACATCCTTAGCCACCTCTCCATCTTTCCATTCCGCCCTAGTGGAGAACTGTATGTCAAATTGCTTTGTGAAGTTCATTTTGGGGATAGTGTAATTTGTTGGAGGCTCTACCAGTTCTCCAGGTAGTGAATCCAGAGTACTGCTATGACCGTAGAATTTCGCAGTCCAGCGCGTCTTTAAATCTGACCGCGCTACATGTTGTGATGTTTTTAAAGTATAGATCTAGAGGTGGAAGATGCAGAAACACTATAAGAGCGTCTGACGGAGTTGACCGTAGGGAGCCTGTGATGCAAATGCATGCTGCTCTTTGTACCCTATTAAGTTTGGCTATGTCGTACCTTTTACTCAACGCCGGCCACCTTACTAGCAACCTGTATGTAAGAATTGGACATACCAGTAGAATCAACTTTGGTTAAAGACCCCATTATTTGCCGAATTTTATACTACAGCCATATCTGATCTATGTTTATTTTCCAGTTAAGCTTAGGATCTAGGATTACTCCCAAATGCCTAGCGATATTAAGAGTGGTTGCGCATTTAATAGAGAAAAGGTAAAATCATCTATTTTGGTTTTAGTGGTATATATTAGTTCAGCTTTGCTCGAATTGACCCCAAGACCACACTTTGTAGTCCCATTACATTATTCAAAGCCATTTCTGTGATCTCACTGATCACTGAAGAGAACATTCCAGTCACCAAGATCACCATACCATCCACGTACCCGACTACCTTGATTCTTTCTCTGTCTAGTTCTAGAAGGATATTTTTCATGACCGGTCTGAGGTGTTCCTGTGTCGTCATAAGAGCAGCTTGGAATAATTTCCAAGTAACCAGTACATTTGTTTGCATTTGTTTTCGAGTTCCTTTCGTTTATTTTCCAGCTGCGACTTCCATTTCACCTTTTAGCTATTTAGCTTCATTTGCGAATGGAATATGGACCGAGTTTATAGGGATATTCAAGATGTTCTTTTTCTTATAAGTAAAATATACCAGTACATGGACAGATTTGATTTATTTCAGGGGGATCCACCAGGCCTCTGTCCATTCATTTGTATATTCCGAGCGTTTTGCAGTTTTACAATTGTTTCTTCGATCAATTTTCCTATTACTATGATAGCAGTATCATCGGCAGACGTAGCCTTCTTCTTGCGTTACATCACTGGTATATAGAAGAAGCGGGCCAAGAACTCTTCCTTGCGGTACGCCAGCTAAAATTTCTTTGATTTGCGAGTATTCGATTACGTTATTCGTTTTCTCTTTGTTTTCCTATTCCCATTCGTCGTAATTGTCCTTGATTGGCGGCACAGATACTTTAGGTCTTTTAGTTCTTTTCACAGCTTTTCAAAGCAATTATTTAAATTCTTTTTTCCCTGTCAAGCTTTCAATAGAAGAACCTATTTCGCGTTTTTTTTAAATTCCTAATAGCCTGTTTCAGCAGGTTACAAAAGTGATTTAAGTGTGATTTATTCTGTGAAACACGCCCATTTCTTACGCGCTTTTCTTTTCTTCAGAGTCGGAGATACAGTCAATGAAAAGCCAATGTTGATCTTAGGTAAAAATTTAAAGGGACCGAATTGAAAGAATATAAGCAAGAGTTCCTCCTATGAAGCTACTTTTTCATGGAACCCTCTCGTTCTCGCTAGCGCGGCCATCCGCCTCTCTGTCATCACTTTCTAGCTCCCAAAGCATTTAAGTTATATGCATGATTTTTTCACATGTCACACAAAATAACGCCGGTACCATTCTCCAGAAAACCGTTATTTTGTAGGTGTTGCCAGCACAAGCAAAAATCGCAGGAAAACATTTTTTCTCATGTCTAGCCATGTGATATATCGCTGAAAAGATCTTTTTGAGTAGAATCCAAAAATAAACTAAAGTTTTTACTTATCCAACTTGTGGTAAGTTTACCATCTTCAAAAAACGGCTGATCTAAGTAAGTGTGTCTGTGTTCTCCCAAACTCTCCCATTTCTAAGATAATTGCGAAAAACCGGAAAAGAAACTGCATTTCCAAGATGGCGGACGTTGCACAAGATGGCGGACGTTGCACAAGTCGTATCGGTGATATGTTATTAATGAGTTAAATTAAACTCAAGTTTAAATAAATTTTAGTAAAATCAAAAATCGGAGAGAAAATTAAAATGCAGTCTATTTAGCTTCCACAAACTGATGACTTTACCACAATTATCACTGAACACATATAATTCAACGTTCAAAGCCCAGTTGGACATCCCTAAATAGAATTGGCCCGTCAAATGCATACAAGGAATTTTATTTATTTATTTGTCCTTCCCAGGTGGTTTAATTTAAATTCAACAACATTTCCAATAAATTGTCAATTAATTTATTCAAAAATAAATACTTATTTGAAAAGTAAATAAATTTTCTATAATTTCCCTCTTGGCAAACGGCAATTAGTCACGAAAATAATTCATTATTTTTATATCCAATATTGAAACATGATAATTTGCTTTTAAATGTGGAAAAATACCCCCACCACCCATCATACGAGTACCACGATGACCAAATGTCAACCATCACTTTCTACGTTGGAATATAATGTTCTGCTGCCGCCAGTCTAATTAGTCGCAAAACACTAAAAACAAAATTTTTGTTGAAATACACAAATTTAATGAACCGTGTTATTTTTTTTTTTTTTTTTTTAACGGATGTGAATGTCGGTATAGGCAGACTCCCCCACTATGTTTCGCGTCTCGCGACACCCAAGGTCAATGCTAATTTTTAATGCCAAAGTGGTGCGACAGTTCGACTGTCAAACAAATATACTCAGCAGCTAAATGCAAAATGAACAATATCGCGACTGACAGTCGTATGTCAAATCAAATCTTGTTGTCGGCATTTCTCAGCTCAGAGACTGAGTAAAATAAAATTAATCTAACGAATATATTTATAGATAGATAGTATCTATCTCTAGATAGAATGAGAATTCATGTCAATGAAATTGAAAAATTTAGAAGAAATAGTCGACTGCATTTTTTCTGTTACAAATGTGTTGTGTCCTATGTGTCATTGGGACCCAGAATTGTTTGCTTCGGCAACGACAACACGGCTACAAAACGACTCCTATTCGATCAATTCAAGAGCAGTGCCAAGGATTTTTTATTTTACTTAGAATAATGAGAGAAAAATGTCGAGTTGTGTGCGAATACACACAATGGTTGTGATGGTTGTTTTATGAGATTTTAATTTAGGGGTAGAACAAACCAAACTTTATATTGTAAAATTATTTTTCCTAACTCATAGGATGCTTTCCGAATCTTCAACTTGGCACAGAATACGAAAAATAGGATTATCTGTTCAATAGTATGGTATAATACTCCTGTGAAACTGCAAATGACAGGATCTATATGGGCTTCTTTCTTTTGTTTTTACTTAGGTTCAATTCAAGTGACTGCCTGCATTATGAACGCTTCCGTACTTAAATCAAAATTAGGATTTCCCAGGCGCACCCACAGAAATAGCTGGAGATGCACCTTATTATTATGGAAGTTTTCTTCTAATTTAAAGAGATGGGGAAGTACAAGAAAGATGCAAAGTATCCTCTTTCTTCTCTGTGTCCTTTAAGACCCTGCAATAATCATTTAAAAATGGTTAAATCTATGCGTCTGATGGAGTGGTTATGTTGCGTTTGTTTACTCAGCCCTGGCCACCATACTAGTGACCCATATGCGAGAATTGGGCCTACCATGGCTGTATACTATCTATAGAATCAACTTTAGTTAAAGACCCCATTTCTTTCTGGCATAGAAAGTTATACATGCTTTCTTACCCGCTGATCAGTTAAACTTAGGGCGCAGGATGACTCCAAAATATCTAATGCTGGGCGATAATCATCAAAGCTCCCACCTAGAATACACTGTTCACGCTGTCGATAAAAACGGCTTCGTATAACTCACTCAGGCCTAATATTAGACAAATAAAGCCAGTGCTTTGTCACTATTTGCATTTCCCACTTCTAAAAAGTGACCTTTTTGGCAGGAGTAGAGAGGTAAAGTACACGTTCATGGGTCAGCTATTTTTTTCCTATGATAAGGTCCAAGCGTTCTGTTTTGTGGACAAGAACAAGACATACAATTGAAGGGAGTATTATAGCCACACGGGATCTGACCCACTTCAGCACAGTGCACCCCTAAATTCACTAATTAGGAGAAATATGGTTATTATATATTTTTTTTTTTTTTTTTTGAAAGGAAATTTCTAAATCCCGGAGCACTCAGACTCAATTTTTTGTGTCCATTGTACTACCAGGCAGAAACTCCTTTTTGGTGTAGTGGTGGAGAAACTTAGATTTTATTCGTTTCTCTTATATGTTCGGGTGGCTGTGATTGCTGTTCCCCGTCCGGGATCCAACCTGCACAGTTCGGGTCACAAGCGAACACACTACCCACTACACCGTGGCCACCACAGGTTATTATATTACTATTATACAAAAGGTTGAGGATTGCATAAAACTCGGTGCTCTGTTTGCAAGCACCATCTAGCCAGCGGAAGAAAAATATGTCATACCACACAAATCTCACCTATAATTTGTTGTGTAATAAAATATAGTGGATGCATCAACCATAACAAGTGAGCCAAAACCCGTGTAGCTATTGAACTACTGCTACTGAACAGGCTATTTCAGTTCTGTGAGTGTTTACTAGGCCATTTGATGATTTCGGAGAGTGCATTCCTCAGATTTAATCAACCAAGATGACAATAGTTAGAGGGCGCTGCTTGCCACGAGTTACTTCAATTTTTCCTTTATCTTTCAAGGGAGATAGTGCCATCTATATTTCACATGTCCCGCTAAAAGGTTTAGATTTTGAAATGGCACCCCAGCCCTATTCACTTTCTTGAGTACTTTGTGACATTTGTAGCTTCGACGTTAAGTCCCTGCTGGATGGGTCACTTTAGTACTTTGAATGAAGCCTTATCTAACAATTCATCCAACGAAATTTAAATTTTATACCGTATTTGATAGTTCTTTGAACTGGGTTGAGCCTAAAGGTTTACCGCCAGCACTTCAGAAAAGCTTATGAAAAAAGCTCTAAAGTATTGCATCCTGTCGGTTTTTTTTTTTTTTTCTTTTAGAGTATCAGACGCTGGAGTAACTTAAGATTATTTTCAGATACACTATTGGCTTCTTGGTTCTAACTCTTAACTTTTCGTAATGGCCGATACCAAGCCGAAGTTGGTCGTAGTTTTTAATTTTAAATCTTATTTTGAGAAAGGGAAAAACAATTTGCATGCAAGGCTGCGTAACCCGTGACAAGAAGGTATGAGGATACTCTGTTTATGACCGATCTACTTTTAATGGCCTCTCACTCCAGGCTAATTTTCGACGCAAGACTGATAAGAAAAGGGATATAAAGTGCATATAATCGACGATATCTAGAGAAAATATCCTCTAGAGTCTTCGGACTCCTACACTGGAACTAGATGGATACCTAATTATGCAGGGAATCAAGACAATATACTCGTACGAAGTACTACACATTTAGGTATCCCATAGGGCTGATAGCCGGTAGGATAGGTGTACTTTTCTTAGAACTTTATCTTGTTGTAACAAATCACCTAAGTTGCAACTCTTTGTCGTAAGAAAAATTTGGATTCTATGGCGCACTCGAAAACTCGAATTCCACGGAATAAAGTCGGACATTTTGGAAAATTGCGTACCTAACCTACTTAGCTCTTCCAGCGACCAGCGAATGAAATAATATAAGAAACAAATAAAAAAATAGTATTGAACGAAACCAGTAATATTTCGATTCAAATATTTCGATAATATCGAAAAGTCGATAGTTTTCATTCGATTGTTAACATCATTAGCCAAAAATAAAATGCTCAGCCTTAGCAATCCTCCGCTCTCATGCATTTCTAGGAAAACAGTTCGAAAGAGTTCAGATTTTTAAGCTCCAATTCTCATTTTAAAATTCGCTTGACATTTATTACACAAATAAATATTGGATTTCCTTTTAATTAATTTTTATTTTTATTTTTACAGCTTTTTAAATGCATTTTAAAATACAAACCAAAATTTATGAATATTACGAGCTATAAAAGGAAGACAAACAATTTATTTTCTATATAAACACTAGGAAGCCTTAAAAATTAAGCAATAAGCTTTGTTATTTGCTTTCTTGTTTCAATATTTTTTTTATATGCTATACATCACCGAAACACTGGTATAACAAAAAACACTTATTAAATATTTACATATCACATCCTGTGAAATATCAGCACAACACTTAAAAGCGTTGTTTAATTTGCAAAATTTGTATAGCGCATCATAAATGCTACCGGTGTGACGACGTCCATTTAAAATATATTCTTAAACACAACGAAATATACCTCACACATGAAATCGGTGTGCACGGGGGTTTAGCTACCCCCGAAAAATATTCATAAATATTTTACGATGTTAATTTTTACTTCGTAGCTTGTTCTAGGGTGGAGACGTAATTAAATGTCAAGCAATGAAAATTTCGCGAACAAGAAAAGTTCATATCCTTAGCAACATCCTTGTATAGTTGATGAATGCATATGAAGCAGAAACAAAAGGATGATGTGGATATAACTCAGTAAGATGAAGACTGCTTAAAAAATCAACAAGAATACGAACAGCGGCAAAGTTCACAACAACGTTAAGTATCCTTCAACAAGTTCATCCTCGTTGTACATCACACATATCCTGGCTATAGTCAACGTGAGATTCGAACACCTACCGAAAGGTTCGAAACTTTTCCTGTATCATACAAAAACTGAAGGAAATTCATGGGTGTTTCAGTTTTAATGAACGTTACCACTTATAAAAATCACTCAAGTATTGAATCTAAAATGAGTTTGTTTCTCCTTAGTTTTGGCTATGATGGGGTTGTGGTAGTTTGTTAGTTTTTAAATGTGTTTTGTCAAAATTTGTTGACTGATGAACTGTGTAGGATATGCGCACAGTGCATTTGAGCCTTGCATTATATTTGTCTTTATAGAGAAGTAGTAGAATTAGTAGTATTCGCAGTAGTAGTAGTAGTAGTAGTGGTAGTAGTAGTAGGAGTAGTAGTAGTAGTAGTAGTAGTAGTAGTAGTAGTAGTAGCAGTAGCAGTAGTAGTAGTAGTAGCAGTAGTAGTAGTAGTAGTTGTAGTAGCAGTAATAGTAGTAGTAGTAGTAGAAATAATAGTAGTAGTGGTAGTAGTAGTAGGAGTAGTAGTAGTAGTAATAGCAGTTGTAGTAGTAGTAGTAGTAGTAGCAGTAGTAGTAGTAGTAGGACTAGTAGTGGTAGTAATAGCAGTAGTAGTAGTAGTAGAAGTAGCAGTATGTGAATTTATTATACGATAAAAAAAATATAGATCCATGAGGTATGGCATTGGTATTGGCAGTTTGTAAATAGCTTCCCAGTACCCATTAGTTGTGCCCATTTGTGTTGAACTAACTTTATTTGACGACAGGCTGCTTTTTTCCCAATGAATTCTCCTGATCGGGTTCAGTATGGGACACATTCCAATGAAGTGGTAGACGTCTTCATTAGCACGTAAATTGAAAAAAGTACATTCCACATTCCATTCGGTTCTATGTGGCATATAGTTGAAACGGAGAATCTCACCTCTAGTTTTGAAAATATACGAAATTGCGTCTGAGCTATTTTGATCGTGAAAGTAATTCTTCTCCCCGAGGTCGTATTCCAGTGTTCGATACATGCTCCTGGTAAGTATCTTCTGCGATTTCTCTTTAAAAGTGGTACGGATAGATAGCTCGACCTTCATCAACAATTGCTGAAGATCCTACATTATAGTCCATCAGTGGAATATCGTATTCGCTGCGTAATCTAGACCATTCACTGAAAATTTGTGCATTGCAATGCGAAATTAGCCTTAATGTGAAGGTGGCAGATTGATTTCCAGGTGGATCATGTAGTTCGGTATACGAGTATTCTCCAGTAATCTGAAGATTTTTTTTGCTAAAGTATCTCAGTATCGACTTTATCATACTGAAAAATTTCCCATACTTGAGCCGAATAACATATAATAGACCTCACTGCCTCTTCATAATCTTTGTACTTCTTGCTTAACAGAATGTTCTTTCTACAAATTATGCCTTTCCAATTGCAGTTTATTGCCCTTTTGGCTTCCTTTAATTTTTCTTTCAGATGTTTTCTAAAAACTAGTCGAGGTGTTATGAACATGAAGTCGACTGAAGACCTTCTTCACTTATGTGCGCCAGTTTGGATGAGGTTGTCCCTCTGAGATTAATGTTCATTAGCTCCACATGTCCTAGAAACTTCGGGCAATGAATTGGAACCCTTCTGTCTAGATCAGTGTTCCTGAACTATCAGTATAGTTAGTTATTGTATCTTCTTCTCTATTCCTCGTCGGTATAAACGATTTTTCACTCGAAAACTTATTCTTTCAAAACAACCAAAAGTGTTTGCATCCGCCTTTGATAACGTCCATGCTTCTGTGCCATAAAGTAGAACTGGGATGAGTCCTACTTGTGACTTTATATATAGTCACCTTAGTTGTCTGTGATAGGGCTTTGTTACTCAATTGCTTTCTAAGCCCAAAGATTCTCCACTTGACCTCTGCGCTGGTGTTATTATTTGAATTTACCGTGGAGCCTAGGTAGACAAAGTCCTTAACTACATCAAAATTGTAGCTGTCTGTTGTGACGTTCTGTCCAAAACACCGATGTTGACCGTCCTTTTCTGGTTACATTTTATTTTGTTTTTGCCTTCGTTACAGCTAAACCCATTTTCGCCGCTTCTGTTTCAATTTTCTCGAAAGCGTTCTTCCAATTATGTCAACGTTATCGGCGCCGGCGAGTAATTGTACAGACTTTTGAAAGATCGTACCTCCGATGATAGCTTAAGAATTTTGTACAATTTAGAGAAAGCACATGACAGCGCGTCAAAAGACTGGCTTTTTGAAGCGATTTATTGAAACGGATATGATAATATCGCTACATTCCCACATCTTTTGCATATAATCCGGTCTCTGATTTTATACTTTCGGCAATCTCCGAAGTTGAAACCTCCTGAAGAACCGTACTTTTTTTTGTTCCTAATTCTATTTAATTCCAGACCTTCACATACTTTTTGATCTCAAATTCAATCAAGTTCTTATTATTCCTATACATTGGCTGGCAATTCAGATTCTAAAGTTGTCAAGGCAAGACACTCGGTGTACGACTCTTTCGGCAAAACTTTCGCTGCTGGTCGGTGGTCTCTTTTTCATCAATCAATTTGGTTAGCACTTCGCTACCACTGGATTTCTGGCATAACTTCTGGTGCTATCAGCTACGAGACTTGTCAATACAATTTCATTTTTCAACTCCTTTTAATTCAATAAACTTTTACAATGGTGTTCCAATCTTTTTAACCCTTCCAAATAATAGTTGGCGTGTTGCTCTGTAAAATAGAAAGAGGTCATCGCATCCACAGGCGATTCATTTTATGAAAATCTCTGTCCTCCGAACAAGGCTTTGACCTTAAGAAACAGAAAAATGTCGCAGAGGGCCATATCTGGCGAATACGGTAAGTAGTCTACCCGTTCGAAATGAAATTCGTGAATTTTGGCTTTATTCAGGCAGATTAAGTCCAAAGTGAACAAGAATGGCCTCAACTCGCAAACAGCTTGTAAGATATATTGAATGTGCTCCTTTGATATGCCTACAGCCTCTGCCATCTCTCCAACTTTGATTCGACCGTCATCCAGTTATGCTATTTGGTGTACTATTTCGATATCATCATTGTTGGTCGCAGTTGTTGGCCATCCCGTACGAACATCATCAATAAAGCTGGTACAAATGATTCGTCCACCTCACGAAGCCTTCCGGGATGGTTTTCAGAACAGAGTTAAACTGAAAACCTAATAGAAAGGCAAAGTAGCGATGCGAGAGCTTTTTAGTATATTTCTGAGGCACTTAACTTCAGTTTCATACGTCAATTCGAAGTGAAGCGCTCCAGAAATACATGAAGAAACGCACGCATCACAGTTTTCCTCTGCACTACCTTCTTAGCCTAAGACAGTGTGCAGTGTGATTAAATCTCGTTTAAATCATTGGAAATATGAATAGGCTTAGGACGACAAGTTTACACTAATGACCTCTTTCTTAAGTTGGAGGAATCATCCGACTATAGTCCATATTGCTTGCCGGAGTCTGCGATACAGGGAGTTCCACATTTTATTTCACCTTTAGTCCTATCCGTCCAACTTACATTTATCACACTCCAACACCCATGACTGAATTACCCACCAACACACCCAAACTCTGCTGAATTCAATTAAAAATTTACAAATTTAAATCTAAACTTATGTAAACATCCATTAATAAAGGTCAAGGTTCTCTGGGAAATTAAACTAAAAAGAACAGAAGGAACATAATAGACAGACGAAAGGTGAACGGAAATGGCTTTCATTAAACTCACTCACAACCGGAACTACGAGTATACCCAATTCGCATAACACGACCAAAGTTTAAATGAAAATCCGCAAATGCAAAAATATTACGCATACGCCTCAGCGTACGTAAGTTGTTTTGATTTTCTACATTTCGCTTGTAGCTTTCCGAACTTTTACCTCTGTGCCAACATAAATGGCCCGCCCCCATCTACCTTAAAATAAACTTTCTCATAAAATTCGTGCGTCACATGCAGGCAAAACCAGAAATATTCCAATTGAATTCGAGAAAAAGAGAATCTAGAACCTCTGAGCAATGAATGAACCGCAAAAGTTCTTCTTTGAATAGAATTTGAAAAGTTTATAGAAAAAATGCTAGCACATTTCATAAATTCCTTCTCTGTGTATAGAACTAGTGCAGTGCACTGCATAAATTCTGTTCATTTTTTTTTTTTTTTTAATTAAAACAAAAGCAACTCACAACATTCAACAAATCACGCAGACACATCAGAGATAGCCGCAAAGAAGGAAAAGAAACAATACTACCGGGGCGCTACCCGCCTTTGGCCCTAAAAGTGTACCACACCCGTATCTGTTGGGATTTATTTTATTGTTGTTGTACTCTTGGTGCATCATCATCATAAAACTGACGCCTGTGACCTCAAAAGTACTGTATGTGATTATTGTTAGCAGTTTTCCTATGTTGCCAAGGAATTTCGATAATGATGAAGGGTTGCTGCTGCATAAGGATTATGATGATGTTGATGAGAATGATTTTTTTTTGTTCAAAAAATACATGCGGCCATATCCATCTTAATGAGGCTGTGATCTAGTCAGACAAGCAGACATACTCGGTGACGATGGCTTTTCATTCCATTTTTTTTACAAAATGGCATGACTACCGGAGTAATTATATGACAAGATGCCAACATTCTTTACGGCACTGGTCACACTTGGCCAAGACAATTTTTTTTTTACGCAACTGGTGGTGGGTTGCTGCTTAGCTAAAACAATTTTTTTTTTTTTTTCGAAAATTAATTGGGACAATGGTTTTTGAGAGTTCCTATTGTGTTGGTAATTATTTTGCACAGACTAATTGTGTTAATTTGTACACAAGCTCTGAGGATATCGAAGAAGGCGATTTCGATAATAAATGGCCATTTGAAGAGCTCTTGTGAAATAATTACAAGAAATAGCTGAAAGAGGGAAATGTATTGAAATTTGTGAAATCATTTGAAATGAGATAAGATTATTAGTAGTTCAGACATATGACAGTCAGTTCACTTGCAAGACGTTGTATTTTTCTATATTTTTAGACGAATATTTCAGGCGTAGGATGAGGCAGGAAGCCTTTGCTTGAGATGTACAAATTATAATGCTGCCAAAAAGTCATCTTACACGACATGACTCATAAACAAAAATTGCAAACATATTTAGAATTAAGTTTTCCGGTTGGAATGCTATTTAAATCTGAGCAACATTGTCGAGATGCCATGTGGGATTTAGCCAATTTTTAGGGATTTTTTACACCCTAAAGGGACAAGGGTGTGGGATGAAAATGGTTCCCAATCGACCGTTTTTTGTCAAGTATTGAAATGTTGCATTGATACAGTATCTAGTTTCGATTGTCATCTTCTGGAGATCCTTATTGCAACAGATACAATATTATTTGAAACACAAATAAAATATTTAATTTCAGCAAAATCGACAGAGTTGTTTTCGAGAAAACCGAAATTTTCCAAATTGGCTCGAAGTAAATACGTAGCGTCAATTTCCAGTAGAGGGAACCGAACTAGAACCAAATATCGCGTGAAAAAGAAGGAAGTGTGAGACGTGACAAACGTAAGTCAACTCATTTGCCTCAAGGGCTGAAAAAGCAGCAAGCAGGTGTGATCGTAGCCCCTACTTAGATCAACTAGAAAGCTAAGGCTTTGTGTTGTAGCCTAGTTTCGATTTTGATAATATGGGTGGTACCAACGAATTTTTTCTCTTCGGACATCAGTATTGCAAACAAATATTGTATAGGGTGTTTTTGAAGTTTTTTTTTTGCATTCAAATCATGCGATCGAGGGGGACAGTCGATATCAACTTTTGTTTTACATTATGCGGCCAGGAAATTTTGTTCGCAAAATATCCATCATATCTGTGACGCCTTGGCCGTTTTCAAAAGAATATGGTCCGATCATGCAGCCGGTCTACAGCGTGCACCAAACTGTGATCTGTGTTGGATTCAATGGCCTCTCAACGAAGGCCAGAATCCATGATTTAGATGAAAAACAAATCGATGATGAGGCTATGAGAATGTGTCCATTTAGATGCATGAGAATCTGCCAGAACGCTTTGACTATTCTTTGATAAGAAAAATGATCTTTCTTTGATTAGGCTTAGTTTCAAGACTGCAAGAATCATACCTGACATCCCCACTGGGCTGTGTTATGCATTTTACGGAGCCATCACTGGGCGGGACAGTTGGGTTATGGAACGCGGCTTATCATGGCATGGCAAATCCGCCGATCCAGCAGGCAAGCTATTTGAATGAGCCCCTTAGAGTCTCTTTCCCCTGAAGTAAGGGACATTATAGCGACTACTCCTATACGTCTGCACTACGATCACTGGGCAATTGTTCTTAAAAGAGGAGCAAATCTTGGATGTTACCATCGAATCTTTTGATTAGAAGTTTTGGCAATTTGGGGAGATAAAGATCTTTACAATTAAAGATTCTGCTACTGTTGGAGTTATCCAAAACTTCTCATAAAGGAGCTTGTTTTCGATGCATCGACCACCATGTCCTGGTATTTAACTACCTTCTCCACTTCCTCGTCGAATTCGTCCACCTTGAACAGGCATTTGCGTCAACCTTTTTGTTTATAACGTTTAGGCTTTCGTGGACAGTCGTTAAGAATTTGAGTAGTACTTATAGTTCTTCTTCGGTGAGGTCCAGATTATGTCCTTAGTCCTTGGATGCCAGATACTCCATTTCGGTTTTTACAATTTTTGTGACTTAACCACGATATGCCGGTCTAGTTAAAAGCTTCTAGAGTTTTCCGTTCGCGATTTAATTTCTGGACACTTTGTTCCTGGGTTTCGACAGCGTGTAATAAAATAAATAAATTCCTTACGAAGAGGAAAACCCGGCTAAAATACTGCGACCAAAGTCGGAACTAGTTAATCATATGAGTTCTGAACTTCAACTGAATTCAATTTAAAAAGTATCAATAAATTCAAAAAAAGATGTATGTGTGTTAAAATGTTCTTGTTTATTCCTTATCATCCCTAAAAGGCATTTCATTCTTCAAACCCCTATTGACGTTGACACAAAGCCTTTAAGAACTTTAAAGTGGCTTACTTATCGTTAAAGGTCATTCAATTCAAATGAAATCCTTAAAGATTACTTCAATTCGCGAACCGTAAAACTACTCTTAACTATTTTTTTAATATCTTTGCCCTTCAATGATGCTTGGAGTGGAAAAAGTAGAAAAAAAAACCCTCCTTTTCATCGGTACAAAAAGGAAAGATAAAACCCACAGTTGCCTTACATTAAATAGCAGAAAATATCCTTTTCACAACCTCAACTCACAACTTGGTTCCTTCCCAAGCCCAGGCATACGCTCACTGTGTGTGTACGGATATGAGCTGGGTCTTTGGTTGATGTGGCAGGCATTCATCTCACTTCGACTGTGAGGTCGCTTTTGTCTCCTTTTTTTTTTGTGCCCTCGGTTCTGTCGTCGTTATCTTTAAAGTGATTTTCCTGTGAAAAATCTTCAATTTAATGTTATAGTTTGTATCCTGAATGGTGAAGAACATATCCTTGGGAAACGAACGACAAAAAAAAAGTACTATCAGCGAGTGAAACTCAACAGCCATCCCGTACACTCTCGAATATCACAACGAGGGGAAAACGAAACACAGGGAAAAAAACGTGACACAGAGTCCTTATTAATTATTCATTGCAAGACACAGTCCGCACAGTTGGAATTCTCATTAGAAACGGTGGTAGTGGTGGCGGTGTTTGTCACCCCCCCTATGCCCTACAAAAATGAGAATTACATCGCATTTTTCACTTCAAGGATCGCACTGGATTATGTTAAAGAGTTTCGTGCGGAGCTGCTCTTTCGTTAAGGACTCTTTAAGCTTGTGCCTTGTAGCAAATTAATTCGCATACAAAATTAAGTGATAGGAATTAATTTAAAGCAGTTAGAGGCAGAGGAGTCTGAGATATCCCTATAAAAAGAAGAAAAAAAAAACCCACACCACTGACAGTTGGCCTATTTAAAGCCAAGTTAATTGCTATCAAATGCAAATTTCAAGTTCCAATTCACACACAGACTCGCGCACGTAATCATAATGCAAAATGTCAACATTTGACATTAGTGCCCAAACATAGTATGTACCTACCATGCAAGCAAGAGCAGGCGAAATTAAAAGGAGAAACTAAATCTGTTTGCATTTTTAATGAATATTTAAATGGCAAATGTCTGCCGGAAGTCGTAGCCTGGATGATGAGGGAAAAATTGAGATAGAATAGCGTAAAATAGTGGCACGCGATGTGAATGAACACAGACGTCCGCGTCGTGTCGCGGCAAAAATTATGATGTCCATGCTCTGTTTCCTTTTGCTATTGTAAAAGCGGTTTTCTCGTGCAAATGTCAGACAGACGGGTAGAGAATTTCCTTTCTTTGGGAAATGAGTTGAATTTATGAATTTATGTCTGTCATCATTTAATTTGTTGAGGTTGTTTGCTACAAAGGGAGACCAAGTGTTCAGGAGAAAGAAGTAATCTACACAATTTTAAGAGGTAAAGAGACCCTAAGAGAATATTTTGCTTTGTAGCTCCGAGCTGAAAGAATTAATTGAAGAACACACTAAAAGGATTTTTGACTGGAAGCAATTTTCCAAAAGCTTTATTCCGAGTCCTTTTTTTTGTAAAATTTCGAATGAAATTTCAAAACTCTAGGGGACCCTCTTCTTTCACTAGAAATTGCAAATTTTGTATGATGGTTTCTTTCAGAATTCTAAATGAGAGGTAAAAATAAAGTTAAAGCCTTTAAAATGCATTTTTTCTTTTACCATTGCTTCATAGGATGCCCAGAGCTTTTCCGATTTGAATAAAATTCGGTTTTAGTTATTAACTTGTAACCGTTTTTAACTGCACAAGCAGTTCGAAATATATCTCCTGAGCCTATTGTTAAGATTAAACAATACTCCGCTACTAACAAACTACTGCAGAAAATCCTTAAGAAGGTTAACAACACTTGAAAAACAAAAGGCTATAAAACGCGCCAAATCTAAAAAACGCAGTCAATGATGAGAGACACTAAAATAATGGAATGGAATGCTAACAGCCTTAAACAATGCAAAGAGGAGCTTCAAGTAGTTCTCTACACTCAAAATATTGGTTTGAAACACGTACGAGTACCTCAAATGTGGAAAGTAGTCAAGTCGTATCGACCGATATCTTTGCTACCGATGATTGCAAAAGTATTCGAAGCACTCCTGCTTAAAAGGCTTTTACCTGTAATAGAGGAAAAGTCTCTAATACCATCACATCAATTCGGATTCCGAAATAGGCAATCTACGATGGATCAAATTCACAGAATAACAGACAAAATAGGAAAAGCTTTGGAAGAAAAAAGGTCTGTTCCGCGGTATTCTTGGAAGTAGCTCAGACCTTTGATAGGGTATGGCAGAAAGGACTTATAGCTAAATTGAATAGATATCTGCCTAGACAATTCTGCACGATTCTAGGATCGTATATAACTAATCGATTTTTTTTTTTCAGGATTAAGCAAGAGAATATGAATTTTCGTAAGTAAAAGAAATCAAAGCTGGTGTGCCACAGGGTAGTGTTCTGGGACCTACTCTTTATTAGTTATTCACAAACGACATACCGATGAGCGAAAACACAACCACAATATCTGCAGGTGACACTACTATAAATAACAGCATTGTATGTCACTCTTGGTGTTGTTTATAATGACTTGGTACTTCCGCTTGGATAGCATGCTGTTGAGGAAGTAAACTATCTTACCTGATCGTATACCCGGTCCTTACAACTACGACCGGTCCTAAATTCGGCATAGTCGATGGGAAAGTGTTCGTTCACTACGTGTATTGGGCTGATTCTGTTGAAGATCACGCGTTCCAGTAATTTGTAGCAGGTACTGAGTAGAGCGATTGGTAGGTGGCTCTCGGATTTGTTAGCATCTTTTCCAGGCTTAAGAAGTGCGATGATTTTTGTCTGTTTAAAAGCCTGCTGAAGCCATTTGTATAATTTTTGAGTATCAGAAATTCTGGACAGATATTATCAAAAGTAGCTGCTTTACCAGCCTTGACGGCATACAAGGCTACTGCTACCTCTTCTGGTACAATGGAGTTGGGTACCTTATGTTTCTGGGGATTCCATTTTCATCATTTTTAGATTCCGCTTTATTTTGATGGCAAGTTGTTTGCCTGAAAGTGCACGTGACATCTCAAATATGCGGTCATTGCAGATGGATTTCCACCATCTAGTTTTCTCAGTAAGCTCCATACTTTGCGGCTTGGGTGGGTGAAGTTTAAGGATTCCATAGAAGTTTGCCACTTTTCCATGTGACTTTTATCAAGATACCGAAACAGATCATCAGCGTAGGCGTACTATCATACCAACACTCCCACCAGGAGTATATTGTTTTCTGTGTCGGCGACGTATGTGCTTTTTGGCAATGGCTATTACCAGTCCAGAAAACCATTTGTAGTTGGATATTTCTGGGGTGATGAAACGTATGCAGCTGTCCAATTCCTTAGAGAGCTGTTGCCAGGCGTCTTTGCTGAAGTTCCAGCGATGTTGAGGCACAGAGTTGATGAGTGGGACCTGGATACCAATTGCTATTTTGACGGGTCGATGTTGACTATATGGTCAATTTGCAAGATCGGATGATACAAAACATAAGTCAGGGTTGTAGTGGCGGAGCCAGATTGGAATGTGCCTTGGGGTTTATCATTAGAAATAAATGCAGATCACCAGCAGTTCACCATTTGTATCATTCGTTCCATACCTCCCTAGACTATGGTGGTAGCCAGCGTAAACAGTGGGCTATGCATAGGAAGTACATTTCTTATCCATGGTATATTTGGTGGTTTGTATACATTTCCTACATTAAGTCTGGCGACGTTTGAGTATACGTAGCGAAAGGATTACTACATCAACATAGACAATGTCGATCAACTTACCCCAATACCAAATTGTTGCGGCTGTATTGTCGACAAATATGTGGACTCCTATAACATTAACCAAATGTGGGTACCACAAATACATAAATACCACACTACTAGAGCAAGAACATCAACGTGTTCATTTAAGATAGCTGGAATTTGTAGGAATGCAATCCAATCCATGTTGCCTTGAAAAGCATACATGCCCGTGTCTCTTACATTTAATCTAATTATAGAGAATACTTGTCAAAACATACTTCAAACCTCTAACATCTTTCAATTCATCTCTTAAAACCGACAATTTAAGCAGCAGGTATGCCTAACTCTATTAGCAATAGTAGTCTCTGCCCTCAAGACCCACTATCCTCCATCGTAAAATTGAATGCTTTCCTTTGAGTAATTAATAACATAATTTCAGTTACCAGATACTTTAATTAACAAGCCATCAGTTATATACCTGTGTGGCACTACAATTTAATTAGTCCTTACAATGCGGTACATTCGATAGCATTTGCATAATTTCATTCTCCATTGCTGGTTGTGGGGAAAGATATTTCGAACATTCCTACCTGCCAATGGCAATTCAGTTAAAACAATGTTACAACTGTCGATGTTAACATACCTTAATTAGGTGTCGGCATCTATAAGATACACCATATTCCGACTGTATTGAGATAGACGGGATCAATAGATTCTCTTTGGCACAGGTCAGTCCAGACGTATGCATTGCACTGTGGTTGATTGGAATTATTCGGATTAAATTGGTTTCTCACCTTACAGCCTTTTAAATCAAAATCATTCAAAAAGTCTTTCGGCAGACACATTCCACAAGAGATTTTAATTTTCATTCCTTTTTTTTGCCAGAGGGTGTGTATGTTCAGATCGTTGCTATCGAATTCCATTAGCTTTTTGTCTGGGATTACCAGTGAATCCCTACACTTCTCTTTTACAACTTTCGATAGATGTTTGAGTAGATTAAACTTTTTCTTCACACGTCCTTTCACACAAACACTGAATAGATACACCATCATAGATACCACTTTAGAGTGGCTTACTTCATTCGATTTAAGGGAAGTAGGTACGCTTGGAATCTTCATTTATATTTAATTGTGGTTTAATGTGGGGAAATATCCACCCTTCGTGCTGTGATTTAACGTTGTTCGTACTGTTTTTCTATCTCCAGGAGTGTAGATGTGGAATAATTTCACACTTTGTGCGCGAAATGCATCTGAAATGAGCGCAGTTTGGGATGTGGTTTCATTTGAATGCTAGTGTGGCTGCACACATATTAATGCGTTCTTAACGGTTTCTCCTGCAACTCAATTAGAACTTTATATTACCAATTTCGAGTTGCAGTAGCACTCTGCGATGTGAGACGTTTACGGTGTCAAATGGGACCACATGCGGTTCGTTTGTGTTGCAAATTAAGAAAGTTTCCTTAGAAAATGGGTAGGTATACCGCTGGAGGGGGTTGTTTCTAGTAAAATGTATGGTTACCAAGATTGCAAGATATTAAGTATGAGTTACGTTTTTAGATAGATGTATAAATAATGGCGCGATGGAAGATTGTAAGGAAAATTATTTCAAGGAGTAACCTTCAGGGCATATTATTGAGCAGCGGTTAGGTATTTGTTCCTTCTGTAATCATTTTTGGAAGCTTAAAGAATGACTAAGATAAGATTATGAAACAATGTTTCAGAACCCCCTTTGGTTATTAACGAGAAACGACTGTCAAAGAATTTTCAGTTTTAACTGAAGTTATTCTCAAATTTAAGCAACTTTTCCGGCTTTGTGTCCCTTTCAAAATTAAGAACCTGTAGCGGATCTATAGAGCGTAATTCGCTTTCGTCTATCTGTCAGGCACTGAGATAAAATATTGTCTGAATTCACATCCATTTCATTAGAGAATCTGCATTTCATTAGAGAATCTGTAGTAGCTTTTGGGAAGTCCACTAATATGAGGATACTACAAAGAAATACAATCCTCCAGAGAGTATCTCTTTTTTCCTCAGTTTTATTAGTCTTTTCCAGACCTTATTTTTTGATTTCCTCCCCTCTCCCTAAGTTTTGTCAGATAATGTATCCGCCAATACCACAGAAGGGTTCTAGCGAGATTGTGGTCCCTTTTTGCAGCTTATCTGCTTCCACTGTATATTGACGATCCTTCCTGTTTAGCTATACGATGCCGAGTGCTGAACTGCTTATAGGGAAGAAAGTGGAGAATTGAACGAGCTCTTTCGAGAGAAAGGTCGTTTGTCGGATAATTGTGCTTGTATGCGAGGAGAGCAAATGGAAGGGAAGGTATAACAACCGTGACCTCTACGCTCTCGCGGAGAGCATCTAAGCCCGAGCCCGAGGATAGCTGCGAATCCACGGCTCAAGCGAAGACTCCTTACGGCTTGGTGGTCCAATAAGTCAATGACTTTTTTACTTCGTCATTATTCTATGCGACCTTGCATCCAGAACAAGGTGATATTGTTGATCTTGCCTTGAGTTGAGGTATTGAGTTCCCCTTGACTTATATGGCCTTCTACACAAGCAAAGAAGAGCATTCACCTGGTGCTTTAAGCCGATCATAATGCATACGTGTAGTCGTACGCGGCGGTTGAAAGACACGTTTTAATAAATTAAACGAAGGTTTTTTCAAGATTGTGGAAATTATTCCTATTCACAAAAAAAGGGTGTAGGAGTACAGTATCTAATAATCGGTCCATTTTTGTACATATTTTTATATTGCACAAGGATCTTTAAAACTAAATGTCTAGGATGAGTAGCCATTGTACAGCGGCAGGGTTGGCAGTGGTGAAGTCCTGCACTTCCTGAGTACACATTCGGATGTGATGTATCTAATGGTTTGGATTTCTTCTCTACAATCGCAGTGTGCTGTTTCGGCTGCTCCCCGTTTGAAAGCGTCGATTTGTCCGTAGTCGGTTAAGACTGACCTACGATTTTCTGGGTATCAGAACACATATCGTTTAAGGAGGAAGAGATCTATTTGCTTCTTCATAGTTCAGTTGCACTGAAGTGGTTGCTTTTTAGGAGTTTAAGTGAAAGATGACGTGATTTGAGCCAACTCAGGGCATTCTGGATGCCATTATGGAATGGAAGATACTGATTCGAGCTAATTTTTGCGTATTCGCGCAGTGATGCATTTTGTCGTTGGAGTTTGTGAAAGTTGATGTCACTCAGCATCGGAAGAAATCTCGTTGGTGTAGAGCTGATAGTTCATGAGATAATGCGCATCGATGTGTTGAGCTAGCCGTCCACTTTATTTGTATGACCGCTGTTTAACCAAACGCTTGTGTAAATTCTGGGACACCCTTTAGCTTGAAACATGAACTTAGAAGGGTAGTTTCGAGTTTTATTTGTCAGTTTTACAGGTTTTAGGAGAGCAATTAGTTTTGTTTCCTTAAGCGATTTTCGAGAATACCAAGCCATCGAAGTTTGCCACTTATCCAGGCGACTTTTATCAAGTGACCTCCGCAATTTCGAAGTCATAACTTTCCCCAAACTTCTTCTACAATCCAGTGCTCACTATCCATGGATGTATTATTTCCTGTATCCGCGTGGTATGTGGTTTGTAGCAATAGATATTATCATCCCAGAAGTTCGTAGTTAGATATCTTAAGCGGCTTTGTTGAAGTTTCAGTGGGGTCTAGGTACAAAATTAATGAGTGCGACTTAAATGCCGATTGTAATTCTAACTGGTCGGTGTTGGCGATGCGGGAAGTCTACAGAATGGTGTGTAACATCGCGAGATACGAAGCACAGCTCAGGATTGTAGTTGCAACGCCATCTCCTGCACTGGAATGTCCCTCGATCCTTACCATAGAAAATTAGATAAATATTATTGGAACCCGCCCAGTCAACTAGTGTTTCTCCATTTCTGTCATTCACTGCATATTTTCAGAGGTTATGATGTTAAATATACACAGTCGGTTTGTTGCGTGTGAGCAAAACATTATTCGTCCATAGTGAAGCTCAATGTGATGTTAATGATGTTCAGAGCAGCAACGTTGATGGTGACCATACGGACGTTATTTCAAAATTGTCATCTACCAGGCGAACATTAGACAAACTTATTTCGGACGAATGTATCTGTCCCCTTAGATATGGTGATACTTGTTACCTGTTACAACAACAGCTACGTCGATATCGTGGTCTTTTGAAAGCTATTCGATTTTTTATTTGCTGATGCCTTCGATGTTTAATTGTCATATGAGAACTGTTGGTACGCATATGTCATCCATTATCGTACACTATTTACCGTCATCCAAGATGCACTATATGGAGGCAATGTACTCATGATGACCAGAGGGTTGGCCCTCCTGTTGAAGTGCAGCTCTGAGTCTGTCTTCAGGTACTTATTTTTACTAAGGAAAAGATTTCTGTCCTTAGTTTACAACAGAGTCTTATACCTTATTTTCTTATCTCGTTCTTTGGCTAAGTAGAAAATATTAACCCCAAGTGAAATTAAATTAAAACAATTTCCTCCCTCATTTTGTACAAAAAAATTGTCGAACCATCCCGTTTCGATGTGCCAAAATAAATTATTCTTCTACAAGGCGCCAATAAGTTAATAGACGAAAATTAATTTTGATTTTTCATTTCTGCTTCCCGCCGTATCGGTGGGCATTTTCTGCAGAGGGTGGGTGACTAAAATTTATTATTTTTCTTGTCACCAAAGGCATTTGAATGGATTAATATAGTGAAATGGGAAAATTTTCAATAACGGTTATATTTTTTTATTATTAATTTATTTTATTCTTGTTTATTTATTGATGAACTTTTGTATGTTTAGAATGCTGCGCCAGGGGGAGTTGCATTGACCCGATTGGTTTTTAATTAATAATTTGCCATTAGGAACATGCTGTTTATCGATTTTTCAATAATTCAACGAAAGATTAATGGTGGTTTTTGTGGCATTCCTTGTGGGGTGGATTATTAGAATTAATTTGGTTAATTGAATCTAAAATGGGTGATGATTTGTTATTTTTAATTGGATTTTAAGTGCTGTTGTGGGAGGTGGGTTTCCCAAAAAATGGCAATTATCAGGTGGGAGGGTGTTAAAATGTGTTTCTATTTGAGGTGAAATAATTTGAAAGGGTTTGGGATAATTTCTTGGGAATAGAATTTATTTCCTTTATTTGATTTTTTTTTTTTTTTTTTCGTTTCCAAAACTCAATTTTGTACCACCCTCTAGTGAAACTCTGTAAAAAGGCGAATAGTTGATTTCGCGGTTGGGATTTAGCATTCCTGCCATATAGCATCTGTCAAATCCATCTGTCATCCATAGTGACAGGTTGCCTTGCAATTCTACAATATGGATCCGTAGAAGGTCCAGCTTACACAACAACTAACGTGTGCTGACCAAAGAATGCGCAGAACATACGCTGATAGGGTACTGACAAATCAACAAGTTGACGCCGATTTTACGAATAAAATCTTCTTCAGTGGTGAGGCCCATTTCTTGCTCGGTGGCTACGTAAAGAAACAAAATTGCAGAATTTGGTATTCTGAGAATTCAAATGTGGTCGTTGAGAGGCCATTGCGTCCACCACGGCGGCGTTTTTGGCCTGTGTTGAACTAATTTATCATCTCAACATTCTTTTATTCCACTCTGGTCAGAATGCAACAGCTAAATATTACTCAAGTTCAATTTACGGGAATCGGAATTTATTCCTTTAACGTTAACGATACTTTTGGCCTTGAAAAATGTTGTTAACATCTTGCTGAGATTCGGAACGAAACATTTCATTGCAATCTATAGATATCACAGTTCGATAAAGGAAGTGACAATGAATCGGTTGCCCAGAGCAATCATGGTGCAGAACTGTCAAGAGGAATTGATAACTTTGGGAATTGGAGGTTACAATTTAAATCTGGCACTACTGTGATTCTGTCAAAGAGAAGCAGCTGATATTTGACACCTGTGAATAGTAAGCATTGACGTTTGTAATTATGGAGCAATATGCAAGAGCACAACGCATTTTAATTGTTCGAATCCACATCCGTATGATATTAAAAAAATCACATAACAGCGCATCAGTTCATCGTTCAATTGTTTTCTGACATCAAAAGCCTCGCTGATGTTGTTACTGACCTTAATGGAGCAGCGTACATTCTCCATCGTCATCCTGCACAGACAGACGAGTTTTTTAGGTGACCTTAAAGTCGATTTAAAGGCGGTAAGCATCGATCTGAGTATTTTGCAAGACCTGCCGCAATCTGAATATCTTTTCTATGGTGGACTTTCCTGGCACACTCATACGGACTAATCAAATTGTTGACAAAAGGTTTAAGATGTTCACATAATTCTATATAGGGGATAGGATCTAATATGCGATGTTGAGGATGTTGACTACACTACTTGAGGATTGGTCATGCTTTCATCCGACCATGTCTTACATGTGTGTTGATGTATTCTTCGTACCAAATCATCTCCACCTGCTTTAAATAGCTCAGCAGTTAGACCTTCGACTCCAGCAGCCTTGTTGAATTTAAGCTTAGATATTGCTGTCTTCACTTCACTTTGATCAGGTGGGTGGAATCGTCATTGTTCGAGTTGAATGGAGCATTCTGCCTGGCAGCGGAGTTTTTATTGTAACCGCCGTTTAACAGTTTGCTGAAGTGATCTTTCCAAATTCTTAGCACTGACTCAACTAGTAGATTTCCTTCTTCTTTATCCCTACAGGCTTCTGTTTCAGCTTTGTAGCCATGGCATGGTCTTTTTACCCTCTGATTATACTTTTGAACATCATTCCTGCTATAACACCTCTCCATTGACTCAATCACTTCTTTCTTAGAAGCAGGTGTTCTTCTCTTCTTGTATATGCCGTAAGCTCATCGCATCACCTTATACAGCGTCGTTTTGTTGGCAAGCATGTACTTGAAGACACTCTTTGTGAAACCAGAGATTTTTCTGTGGTGTATGCGAGAAACCCAGCACATCAGAGGCGGCTTTCTTGATGGTTTGCTGATAATGATGACATTGCTTATCTACGCTCAACGTTAGTGGCATTGAACTCCTTGGTAGGTACAAGGACAATCGTTCGGCGAAGTCTCTTGCGATTGATGTTAAGTTTTCTCACAGTACTTCTTTGGTGTTTGGGAAATCCGCATACTTACCTTGGCAGCAACAAGGAAGTGATCCGAGTCAATATTGGCTGCTTTGAAGGTGCGAACATTCAAAATACTGAAGGAGTGCCTTGCATCAATCGCGAAGTGATCAATGTTGACAGGTGCCCTTATGTATATTGAGGTGCGGAAATCCTGTGCTAGCCACAGTGATGTTTTGCGCCGCTGCGAATTCGATCAGCCTGGCCCGTTTCCAGAGTTATTGTCTTACAGGCTGTATTTTATGACGGTGTTTCCTAAGATGTCCTCATAAAAGTAATTCAAAGATGGATCTCATAAAGGCAATCTTTGGCCACGTCGTCCTTATCCTCTGTGGAGGTTTGAACGCATATTAGACTGATGTTTTTGGATTTTGCCTTAATGCATCTATCTATCTATCTTCTTGGAGGGTGGTGATATATGGGTGGTTTACTGGAGTTTAGAACCTCCGCTAATTATTCGGCTATACTTGGCCTATTAAGGATCTGAACATTTCACATTCAGATCCTAAGGTCAATGTATTTATTTCGTTTGCGAGGTTCGTCAACAGTAAAATCATCTTTATCCGAGGCTTGTGGTTGCTTCATATATTTTTTTCCATGCTAGAGCACTTACCCCGACAAACAACCACCAATCTGGAGGGCGAGATCGTGAGTTGAAACCTCTGGAGCATGGGGCTGTATATTCACTACAGAGATATGAGCGCTTCTGTTGGCCCATTAAGGGTTCATCCCCCACCATCTCTTTTCCAGCACCCTGACCCACTCTTGAAAATCCTTTTTGACCTGAGCTTCGAATATATTGAAGAAGCCCAAATAGAGTAAGCACTAAGTAGTTCGTCCTAACTGCCACCGTTGACACCATCTAGAGAATTCTTCCGCTACCGCCTGGAACAAGGGAAAATTGCTTTATTGGGTACACTCCCGCTACCTTCGAAAATGTCTCCTTTTGGTAAAATAATCGAACGATAGTGGTTTTTGTTATCCGAACCCTTACAAAGTTAGTTCTCTATCCTAGCAGTATAGTACCTGCTAATGCTGGCCCACTATATCATTACAGTCCATTATCATTTGTACCAAATGCAAGCTCAAAGATGAAAGGACTCATTTCACTATTAATTTCCATTCTCTCCTTTTAGGGCCATCCTGCGAGTAAGTTTTAATTCAAAAAGTAAAGACTCCCTTTAGGTACACATATGTACATGCTTAGAAAAAAAAAAAGTGAATTCTATTCACCGACCTCCCAACAATCATCCAAGTGGCCTTGTCCCACAAAAACCCTTGCGAAATATAATACACGGAATGCACACACGGAACAGTCATACAATTTCGCATGCATGGTAGGTCATCATAAGCATCCTTCATTATTTGAATCAACCAACCGCACACATTCTCGACTTGGTTGCGGCCATACGAGTATATTGCCACAGGAGATATTGTAGAACAGCATGGTACACAATGCGCTCCAAGGGGTTGAGACAACATGTGTCTTATAAGTTATGTGGCATAATGCTACTCGCTACTACCAAATGAATGAGGCAAGGGTAAGGGTGAGCTTAGGAATTCCACAGCTTCAACTTCATTCATTTGCCTAAAAGCCTTTTGGACTTTTGTGTACGTGTGGCGTTTGTGGTTTGTCCAGCCTGTGCTCGCTCTTTTCAAATTCACATTAATACATCTTTACTTATCGTGATTAAGGTTTTCTCTTACCAAGGCTGAGATGACGTACCTGCTTACAACTCATTCACTAGTAGTGGCAGTGGTTTTTTCGCAATCAGTCATTGTTCGAGTTAGAATTCTTTGTTCTCGTAGAAAGTCCTCGGATAACATTTGCTGTGAGTGCAACCGTAAAGTAGCTGATTTCGCAAAAGTCCTTGATTCTCTTGGCAAAAGATGTGAATAGTTTCACTTGTAGAATTCAATTGGGGCTGCAATTTATCTTTAAAAACGAATTCGATAAAGTGAAAAGTAAGGAGGATGAGAAGGGGTTTGAGAAATATTTGCAAGCCATGTAGACTTTTTTCCATTGGCATTTGAGTACAAATAAAAAGAAAAGATGCTGCGATTATGATTTGCAAAAGAAAATCACTAAAAATCAATTCAAATACTTTTAGATTCTTAGAGAATATCTACTGAAATCAGTAGTAGAGGTTGGCTTCTCTATATTTTTCCATATCACCTGCAAAGAAACGAATTGTGACGTGGTTCTTTGGTTCGTACCACATAAACTTCTTATATAAGGAAAGCCATTTCCAAAGGCCGGACGGTCTCCTCTATTCAGTCAGTCTCTTCTTGGCAGAGCAACACTTATTCATTGGCAGCTCGAATTTATCACATGTATGGCGTGGTATGGCATGAGGGAATGGTATGATAGGGTGATTCCCTATAGAATAGTGGTGTTCTCGAGTGTTCTACAAGAAGTCAGTTTCCCATATATCGAAAGCAGCGAGTTTGAAGATTGGGACGGTCATACAGCAAGTGTTTGATATTTTCGATTTCTTCTGTATCGTGACAGCTTCTGATGCTCAGTCTGGCTGCCATTGCACCTATCGAGAAATGTCCAGATGCTGGTTTCTTTTCTGTGCATTGACAAAAGACTTTTGGTCCTTTTTTTGATCAAAGTTGGCCATAAGCTGCGAAATATGACACAGTCTCCTCTGCCTGCCCAGGAGGTGTTGATCTTTTCTCTTGCTTTTCAAAACCAATGCTATCTGGACTGACGCTGACTGAGCAGGAACCACCTAAGAACTCTAACTAGCGGTGGCCACTGTTTTTTGAAAGTTCCCCTCCACAGATTTACCTTACCTGTAGACTATGCCCACAGAGTGATGAAATCTCTCTAAACCATTTTCACAGGCTGCTCCGCTCGCAAACACTTAAGAAAGCAGAGTCTAGACAGCGAACTTGTCTCACTGACCCCTGAGAAGTTAATAAACCTCCGGATAGCCCCTGGAGTTAACAACTTACATCCTTCAGATGTGCTAAAACAATAGTTCTCTCCAAGGGACCGCAGGTTAACTACTCTCCAATAATAGTATCTGCCTGAGCCACCTATCACACTTTTCTTTAAGCTAATACATAGCTTCCTGTAAATTGAATTAGGTTTTCAAAGAAAGGCGTCTATTTAGGTCCCCTTTGTTCAAGATCTATCCGGTTAATTTTTTTTACAATTTTCTCTCAGGAAAGGAGATTCTATAACGCTGGGACAGCGTCCCGAAATGTCGGTTCGCTCCACTCTTGAATAGCTGGAAGTTAAAAGCGTCTAGGAATATGTCTTTTAATTGTCCTGCAGCACGAGGAATTCTGATATAGAGATATTCGCGCTGTTGCCAGGTGCACCAAAGGTGATGAACACTGGCAACTTTCCTATTAGAACTCTCAAATGTCGCAGTTCTAGGAATCATTCTATTGAGGTCTTAGAAATATCTGCTGTAGTAGTATCTATGGAACGGTGATAGCGGTCTGCTACCAGCCTTCGATGAGCCAACGGTCTACTGTAACACCAAGAAGATGGTTTCATTGGGTTTAATAATTTGGCAATAATTTGATAGTTTCATAGATTTGAGATCCTGATCTGTGTAAGGGTTGTCTTGAGTAGAAACATCGTTAGGGACCCTCCAGTTTCTGGTGATATCTAATATCTTCCTTCGGATGTTATTAATTATTAAAACTCAGAGTTCCGGAGCACTTAGGCTCTATTTGGTCCATTGAAATTGTACTATCAGGCAGGTTTTTTATTTGTTTCTCATTTATGCTTAAGTGGCTGTTAATTATCCCTCACTGTGACTTGAACCTGCACCGTTAGGGTTACAACGTAACACACAACTGACTACACCGTGACCAATGCTCATCTGACAGTTAAATTGTGAAAGCATTTCATCAGGATATTAGCTCCTTTGAAAATAATTGCATAGACTCCTTAATTCTATAATTTATTTGGAAGTATTACATTATTTAATAGTGAAACTTAAGTCGAATTAATGGTAAACCCGATTATGCCAATGAACGGCAGCAGTGCTGCTTGTTCAAGCTGGCAAATATTAAGTTATACAGAGAAATAGCAGATGGTTTAATTAAAATATGGCTTTCTGGCACTCCAACCCATTCAGGACCTACGGGTGAAACCACATCATTCGATGAATGATGAAAGTTCTCATCTTGTGGACACCACTATTGAGCAATTACTCGATGATGGAATGGATCCACCACAGTCGTGTTTGTGGTATTTGGTTAAATTCTTAGAAAGAGAATATGCATGTGCGTCTTCGTGGTTATTATTGGTTGCAATTTGCTACCCCTAAATCGTTCTCTTTAAACATGGCTTTAAATTGAAAATTATGCAAAGAAAAGCTTTGAAGAAACTTTTACTACTCTACATAGCCCAAGTAGTAAAGAAAAAAGAGGTACTGGTACTGATGAATGGAAAACTGTGTAAGCACAGCGTAGATTTCGCAGAAATTAGTGCTAAGAAGGTCACTGCAACCACTACAAAGTACTCTTACAGTGAAGATTCTAAAGCTCAGTAATGTTGCTTATCCCCTTATAAACTCTCTAGACGTAGGGTATGGAGGTATGTAGTATTTAGCTAATAGTATTTAGTGCTGTTAGTAATTTTGTGAAGTGTGAGAAGTGCAGTGGGAATGAGTCAATTTTGAGAAGTGTAAAAAGTGCAGTGGAAATGTGACATTGAGAGAAGGCCATATACGAAGACTTGACATTAAAGCGAATATTTTGCAGTGAGAGTGTTAGGTATGGTATGCAGGACTTAAAATGATTTGTGCATGTATTAAGCCACCGGTTTTGTGTATATATGTAACCACCAGAAGAAAAATACTCCATGAAGATAGATAGCTGCTAAGACTGAAAGAAGTTGACACAGGAAAAACGTAGCAATACTGGCAGGGTTTTTATGATTGGTATGCACTATATGTATTGTTTACTTTAAAAAGGTGTCCCAAAATTCACTCAAGAAGTAATTTTGATAAAAAACGCATGTTTTTATACACATACGCACTCTTTTGTCGAAATTTTGCATGACCGTTTTATATAAATGTGGCTGAATTTAGTTGACACGGCTCTCAATTTGCTCCTTCAAGGCCTGGATGGTCGTGGGGTGGTTGGCATAAACCTTAGACTTCAAAAAATCAACAAAAAAAAGTCCAACGGCGTTAAATCGCATGATCTGGGCAGCCAATTCTGATAAAAACGGGAAATTACACGATCAGGAAATGACTCATGCAGTAATTGAATTGTTTCTCGGCCTGTATGGCATGTGGCATCGTATTGTTGAAACCACATGTCGTCGACATCCATACCTTTCAATTTAGGTACAAAAAACTGACTGTTATTGCCTGACCAGCCGCATTTTCAAAGAAGAATGGTCCGATGGTCATTTCAAGACATTGACATTACTTAATCTGAATTCAAGTGTTAAAAGTGTCAAGAAAATAAAGCACGCAAACTGACATTTGCTTCAATTTTCCAAGTGGAAATACGAAAATTGCTAGTTGAAGTCTAGTGTCAGAAGTGTAATGTATAGCATTTACTATAATTTCCCAAATTTGATCAAAATTATGCGACGTGAAACTGAATCTAAAAGGAAAGTTATATTGTTTTCGCTCCACATTTTTAATGAAAAAATACGTGAATATAAGTCAAGTGTCAGAAGTGTAATATTCTTCTGCGGCTGAATTATTTTTTCAACCAACAGATGTACAGCTGAATCATGTTTGTTCTAATTTATCCCTGACCTTGTAAAGACAAGCAGCACCATTCCTATTTATCATTCTGCCCAGATGATGATCCTCACATCCGGCAAAGCTTCAATGCGTGACCTTCAAAATAATAAACATATGGTGGGTGTGGTGTAAACAACCACCCCTTGTATAAATACCGATTATTCAATTTTTTCTTTACGAATAACAACAACAAAAAATAATTGAGTAATTTGACTAATTTATTTTCTTCCTCTCGATTTTTTTCTTTACAGTCCTTGAACCCGCCTTTCCGCCACGTGATGTAACAATCAAACGCGGTGTCGACGCCAATGGAATCTATGAAATGCTCAGCGAAGTTGGCAGGTAAGCCCGTCTACAGAACGACTAAACAAAAGCAAAAGGGAATGAAACCATTGAAAGTTTCATACTCGTAAATTCCCTTTGTCTGAGTGAAATAGCAAAAAATAAACAAAAAATACAATTTTAAATGAATTTTCTTTCGACAGAGGAAAATTTGGCACCGTCTATCGTTGCTGTGAGAAGGCCACCGATCTGAAGTTGGCGGCAAAATTTGTTCCAATACCAAAACGTGAAGACCGGCGAAATGTGGAGCGTGAGGTGGAAATAATGAATTCATTGCAACATCATCTCATCATACAGTTGTATGCTGCGTACGAATATCAGAAAATGATGTGTGTCGTCCTGGAATTGTAAGGATAAAAGCAATAGTTGTACAAAAAAAAAAAAAAACAGAAAAACACAAACAAACTAGAAAACTTTTCCCAGAAATTACATTCATATTTCCCTTTTAGCACACATGTTGCATAAAAAAATTAGAAAAAAAAAGGAAAGTTAAGAGAAAGTTTTACATCCCTGTGTATGTAGAGTAGAGGAGACGAAACGAGGTGGAAACCTTTTTAGGACCCTTTTTTCGAAAAACTTATTTAGCACACAGCTTTGTTGGACATTTATGAAAGTTGTATTCGTCCAGTCATAAACGAACAGGAGCAAGGGCCTAAATGGTTTGGGGTAAGGGGTTTTTGCAGTTTATACCTACTCTGTGAGAACTAGGATTCAATGAATCGCAAATGCAGATTATTTAAAGGTGAAATGGAAGTTTTCGATTACAAATATATAAAAAAAATTTAGGGCCAAAGTAATTTAGGATATGTGTCAATTACAAACTGGAGGACACTAGTCCTTATCTGGTTTTCGTGCAATAAATGCAATACAATTGAATAGTTGAGGTAAAAAAGATACAAATCAGGTAAGAAATTTGAGCATGAAGTAGAGATGCGGTAAATCACTAGAAGAATTTATTTGCTTTCGCTTAGCTTTTAATATTAGTTTTGCTGCTAGAGTAGTAGAAAAGTAAACATATTTGGCAGCATTTTTTATAACCATTTATTAGCGCCTGTACATTAAAGCCACTCATATGTTATTAAGTTAAACTAAAAAAAATTGTAACGAGTGTACTGGTTTCTTTTTAAATTGCTCGTTATTTTGACATTGACAGCTCTTTCACGGTCAAAAATTTTACAGAACCGTATCCTCCGCGATATGAAATGAATCGATTTACGCTTGAACAACGTGAAAACGTTGGGAAATATTGAAAACTTATTTCCAAAGTGAGTGCTATGTTGCCGAAACAATGCGAATTTTGAAAAGATATTTCGGTCGAAATAGCGCTGGCTTTACGCAAGTTTGTAAAGAAAGTTCATGAAACTTTCATGCTAATTGACTGAGAATATTGTTGCTGTTGTCGAAAGTGTGCACCTAAACCCGCGAGAAGTTCCGAAGTTTGTGGAATGGCGGTATTATTGAACCATTTTTCTTCGAAGATGAAGTTGGCAACAAAGTGACGTTCAACGCTACAAAGTCATGATAATCGATTTTTTTTTTTGTTTTTGCCAGAAACTAAGGGAATGAAGTTTAATTATTCCTGATTCCATCAAAATGGGGCTACGTACCATACTTACCATACAAGTCGTTCAATCAGTGGTTTTTGCGATACATCTTAAACACTTTTCAGAGTCAACTGCGTATCTAATGTAAATTTTGTCTCCGATAACAAAACTACGATCGTTTATACCAATGTTTGTACAGCAATAGACCACATCGACAAGGACACCAATAGTGTCAGAATCTCTAAAACAGCTGGAAATCTGTGATAGTAATGGTCGCAGAAAGTTAGTTTAATTCGTGTGGTCGCACTTGATGTCGATAGAAACACGGAGTGATTCATGAGATTCAAATCTCGTAGGAACCTAGATGTAAATCGTAGATTGATTTTAGGGGTGTATCCGCACTGCGACCTTGTAGATCTATTACGCTCCCCCGACTTGGAGCTCTAGTTGATAAAATACTAGACTTAGAGCACCTCTTCCAGTCCAATTTGTTTGATGAACCGTAGTATTTGGTGTGGATCCAACGACGTTAGATCTTCTTCTGATAGTTGATAGGCATCCAAGTTTTTGCTTCTTTTGTGGATTAGTGCTCCACATTCCTGAAGAAGATGCCCTGGGGTTTTCTCAACATCTCCGCAAAATCTGCAGTCTCCGCGCTGCACTATACCCAGTTTCCTGACCGGTTTGGAACCCTGTAAGAATGCGCAGCCGGTTTATGTTAATCTTTATACAGACCTTACTGCTTTTCCGTCTTAGATTAGGGAGTCCTTCTCAAAGTTTGATTCTTTTACAGTCTTCCTTCTTTCTTAGCTTTTCCCGTATCGTATACGCAAAATGGATCCGGACAGGTAGAAACGGTCCCTGAGCCTTTTCTTGCTAGTCAGCTGCTTCGGTACCCGGTAGATGGTGACTCTGTTATTCTCACTCAGTTAGTTTATCTTGGCAAGGCACACCCATACTAGTGAGGACCTAATTTCATGAGAGCTTAACGTCTTGATGGCGGCCTGGCTATCCGACAGTATAGCGATATCTTGTCCGAGATCGAGGGTAAATTGGGAGCATCTTTCGATCGCGTAGACATCTGCTTGGAAGATAATGGGGAATGTTTCCATGACTTCCGAGTACTTTATTCTGGGCCCGTTTCTCTCAAAGCAGTATCTCTGGACCATATCATTTGATTTGAAAGTGTTTCTCACTGTCTTTCCAGATGCCCTCTTTGATTATTCTTAGTATGGTTCCTTTGACAATCCTTTGTAGCACTAAATGGAGAGGGGTGAGTCCTAATATCACTTCCAGTGCTGCTGTGGCACAGGTTCTCATAATAACCTCTGTTAGGCAAACACAAGCTTGCCTTTGTACTTTTTCAAGGGTTTTCCTTGTTGTTCTCAGCCTGGTTCTTCTGACCCAAGCTACTATATTATAATGGGCCTGACCATCATGGTGTAGATCCATCTCAGTGTGGCTGGGTTGCATCCCCAGGTTTTGGCTGAAATTTTTCTGTGCATCATTAGTACTCGTCTTGCTTTGGCTACCACAGCTTCTTCATGTTTCTTCGAAAGAAGTTGACTGTCTAGTGTTATATCTAGGTACTCTGATTCCATTTAGTATTATGGGTTGAAGTGGTCTTGGTCAGGTTTATACTTAGTCCTTCCGTTAACCACCATTCCTGTGTGACTCTCAGTCCCCTCTGTAATATCTCACAGACTGCCTCTTGGAATTTTCCTCTCGAAATAATAACTATGTCGTCGGCATATTCTTGACAATTGATGCTGTTTGTTAGCATTTGCAGGAGTTCGCCTACAACTAGACTCCACATTAGTGGGCAGCCTCTAGTTGTGCTCATTGTGATGGTTTCTTGTCCCACCACAGTTTCAACAGTTCTTGTCCTTAACATTTCGCACATGCAGTTAGGTGTTGTTGGATCTATTCCTTTTTTTCATGCCTCAAGAGATGTGTTGCAGAAAGCCCCTTCAATGTCCAGAAAAGCCTTGTTCTCTGTCTATAGTCTTGTCAGCTGGTATAGTGCGCTGTCGGTGGCTTTCCTGATCCTACACGCATGTTGTCTGTAGTGTGTCGCTGTTCTGTACAGATTTTTGGTGCAATTGCTCAGTCTTCTCTGCTGGATGATCTATAACTTTCCGTTACATCTGTAGTATTGGATGCTGTGCTGCGAAGAAAGCGTGTTTCGAGCAAGGGAATTTTCAGTGAAGCTGCCATCCTGCTCTTTCAATGTATTCGGCGCATCTATTCTGCCTCGTGATAGGGCCTTGTGTATCCTGGCTATAGCAGGGGTAAATGCGAAGTTGTTATAAAATTTTCTGAGGCTATTTCTTTCAGTTTCTTCTAATTTCTCCATTAGCTTCTCAGTGTAATTTTGCCAGTCTCTGCCCTGGTTGGCATCCTGTTCCACCATAGAGCATCGTAGGGACCAAAGAACCATGGGAACAGAACCAATTACAAAAATCGTTTTATCTACTCCGACCTATAGCGAGACACAAAGTACTCGTAAATTCAGCAGGTCTCCAAGATAGTTTTGTTTAGCTTCTTCTTCAAAATGAACCCACATTTTTTTTTTTTTTTTTAAATAAACTACAAGGTGGAGCAAAAGTAATGTCATAATGTGAATTGGCTGCCATTTTGTTAGAAATTAAAAAAATTGAACTCTGTTTTCACGAAAAGTTTGTCTGAAGGTGTAAATTTGATAACATTAAGTTGAAAAAATAGGTAGTATCGGTCAAATGACCACCTCTTGAGGAGATGCACATTTGTGCTCGTTTTATTTCATTTTGAATTGTTGCTCGCAAAATATCTGGCTCCAAATTGGTGATTTCTTCTTCAATGTTGGCTTTCAAGACTAGCAGGGTTTGTGATTTGTTGTGGTAAATGCGAGATTTCAAAAAGCCCCAAAGGAAGAAGTCTGACGCCGATCTGGCCAGTTCAAATCGCCAAAGCTGGAAATTGGTGATTCAAAATCTCCATCGTTGCCCGAGCTGTGTAAGCGGTTGCTCCGTTCTGCTGGAATCATTAATACTCGAGACCCAATTCAGCAACTTGCGGCAAAAAAAACTCGTTTAACATCTGTCTGTAGCTCTCACCAGTTAAGGTTACGGTGGTGCCGTCGGTGTCCTCAAAAAAATAAGGGCCAATCACTTTTTCACTGCAAATGCCACACCAAACAGTCACTTTGAGGGGATGCAATGGCTTTTCGTGCATTTCATGTGGATTCTCTGTGCCCCAAAAACGTTGATTATGATTTTAGATACGAAATCATCCTCTTCTTGCACCAGGTTTAACAGAGCATGGGAGTAAGTTAACCTCACTTGACTGTCAGCAGGCAGCAATTGATGAACGGTTTGAACTTTATAAGGGAACATCTTCAGGTCTTTCACCAAAATTCGACGCAACGAAAGTCTGCTGATGCCAAGTTGTGTTGCATCGTTGTTTTGTCGATGTTTGTGGACTCTCTCGGACGTCCTCGTTCAAAGAAGTGCCGAACGAGCAATATGGGACCGGCTACGTCTTGCGACATATCTAGTGGACTCAGGGTTCACGAGACGCTCAATTGTTCACGCACATTATGCAGGACGGCGAGAAAAATGACGACGAAATTAGACCGGAAATTGGTCAAATAAGCAGTAACAATAATTCTGCATTCTTCAGGTGTGTATCACTCCATTGCTTGTTGTCAACTAGTTTTCTATCTGTCTACAACATAAATGTCAAAGCACAATGACATTTGATGCCATTTGCAAAAAAGATGACATATTCACATTATGACATTACTTTTTCCCCAGCTTGTAAAAGTCCTTTTCTCGGAAGTCTATAACGTGAACAAGGTTGCACTCCCTCATCAAATGAGAGTAAGTAAAAGATGCAAGACTAGAAATAGAGTCTAAGTCAAAATAACTCATGCTGTACAACTTTACGAGTACTATTCAGCTTTATTTGTTTTTGGTTAGAAACAATGTATTTCTATCTTATCGGATATGAGTTCATTTTGATAAATTCATTGCGTTGAAATAAAATTTCCATAAATAAGTATTACCAAGAAATGCCCCGATCTAATCAAATTCTGCAGTTCCGCCCATTATCTATAACCTAATCAGTCCTTATCTTTGGAAAATATTATTCAGTATTTAACAATCATTGTAAAATATTTCATTTAGACTTTAGTTCGACGACTGCAGGTCCAACAAATTTCTCCTACAATGTGAAACACAGTAACACGTAAAATCCCAGCCTCTGCTGTGCGCATTTACTAACCCTCAACCACTAACGTTTTCCTTCTTTTTTTTTCCACAGAGTTGAAGGCGGTGAGCTGTTCGATCGTGTTATCGATGATGAATTCGTCCTTACAGAACGTACCTGCACAGTGTTCATACGACAAGTCTGCGAAGCAATGCAATTCATTCACCGCAACAATATCCTGCATCTGGATCTGAAACCTGAAAATATACTCTGCCTGACGAAGGAGGGAAATCGCATTAAAATTATCGATTTCGGTTTGGCCAGAAAATTTGATCCCGACAAGCGATTGCAGGTAATTAAAACAAGCACAAAGTATTATTATATTTCAATCTAAATTCCTTGCCACAAGAAGGAAAATTAATTCGAAAACCAACGAAAGTACCAATTCGCAGCCAAATGAGCTCAACTTCATTCATTCGCACATTATTCGCAGTTCCTCCATGTGGCAAATTAATGACTATACACCCGATGGGATTTATATGCCAAACCATACCCAAGCAGCAACCGACCTACCGACCTTTAGGCCAAAGAGCTTCCGCTCTGCAATTAAAAATTCGAATTTATTTCAAATGTCTCTGCGCAGAGTCCTTTTGACTTTTTTTGAATTCTGCCATATCACCCTCATCTCCATTCTTTTTCGCTCTCATTGCAGATCCTTTTTGGAACGCCGGAATTCGTTGCCCCCGAAGTTGTTAATTTCGACTGTATTACGTACGGTACAGACATGTGGAGCGTCGGTGTGATATGCTATGTTCTGTAAGTATAGATGGAGCTACCAGCACCTCCTTTGGAATTAATTTTCAAAACGGTTATTTTAATTTCCCCGTTCTTTCCGGCACACACCCCTACAGTCTATCGGGCTTGTCACCATTTATGGGTGAGACTGATATCCAAACGATGGCAAACGTAACGATAGCCAAGTATGACTTTGAAGATGAAGCCTTCAGTAATGTATCCCCCGAGGCGTTGGATTTCATCTCAAAGTTGCTAGTCAAAGATTGCAGGTGAGCTGCTTAATTGATATCACTTCGTACAGTATAACAGTTGCTAATTAAATCCTTGTGTCATTCACAGTGCCAGAATGACAGCCACAGAGTGCTTGGAGCATAAATGGTTAAAACGAAGACCAAAACCGCCGCCAATTGTCTCACCAAAACCGACAAATGTTCCCCCAGCGAAATTAAAAGCATCAACACCATCACCCGTGCCAGCAGATATTATAGACGATGTACAAGAGGTGGATAAGGTGAGTTGTGTTTTCCCATCGCTTTAAATGGTTTATGTGTTTCCCTCTTTTTTTTTAGACAAAAGAACTGGAACAGACAAAGGATAATTTAAAGAATTTCATTGAACGATGGGAGGAACATCCTAACAGCCCATATGTATTCGATGCGGAAGAAAATGTGATTGCACCATTAAGGGACTCAAGGGGAGATAGTATATCGTCGTCGAGAGGTGTGTACAGTTTGCATGTGAATTTGCGAAGGCAGTGTGAAAAAAGTTACACTTGTCAATGGTAGTTGTAGCAACATAATTAGGCATACTTTTAGGCGATAGAAACTGTCAAATTTGACATTTTAATAAGTACAAAATTTATATTTAAAAATAGTAATAATAAATTATAGCGTTTAAGGTGTAACCTAGCATCAAGGAAGAAGCTAGGATTTGTAAAGTTATTTATAGAAGAAAGCTTAAGCGGTAGAATGTCAAACAAAAATATCAAATTTTGACATTGCTTAACACTAGATGGAAAAAAGCTGGAGGGAGTTCCATAGTTTATACCTTTTTTGACATAATTTTGATGGAATCTGAAATTTTCCCATAGGCAGTTGTGTTCGATTCCCACACTCACTTGCCATACAAAGGCAAGCTATTATAAACCTAAATCGAAGAATGTCATCGTAGAACATAAGAACTGTCAATTAGTAACATCAGAGTTTGGCACTACTTGATAGTAGCTAAACAAAGTTCTGATAGAATTAACAAAAGACCATTCCAAAGACAGTTTATTTCATGGGAAAGAGAAAGTTAGCTTCATATGGGGGCAACATCCAAGCGAAAATCCACTGGTTCTACATATCAGTAGTTAGGCCGATTCTTACATATGGTATACAAGTGTGGCAGGATCGCCCTGTAAATGAATTCCAACCTGATATTATTAGAAAAGACTGAACTGCATGTCTTGGCATCACTGGTGCGAATTGACATCGTCAGCAATGGAACGGAAAAAACAACACGCTAGTCATGCCAATATCCTATCAATGTACCGTCATCTCCCCAGAGACACCAACCAGATTTCAACTTGGAGTACAAAATCTCAATACTAGACAGAGCTGTCCGTGACACCGAATTGCTGTCAATATTTTCGGATGACCTAAAACTATGAAGTCAAAACCGGAGTTTTCTCGGAGTACATGGACATTCACATCTCATTTAACTTTCTGAACCATTGCAGTGTTAGTCACCACTTTTCGTCCAACAGCTGACTGGTTAACTTCCTACCTATACCACCATAAGAAACGAGGTAGCTAGACAGTACAATCTCACCCTGTGATGGTTACCTAGTTATTGTGACAATAACACACTTTATGTACACATGCCGGGCACTCGCCAACATTAGAAAGGCTACACTAGGTGAATACCTCTTCAATGATTATTGGTCTCAAAAACGTCTAGGTGCGTTCCACCTGTCCCTATTTAGGGAGAAAACAGCAGACCTACTTTTGGTCTAACTGCACCTCATCGAGAGTCCCAACTAACTTCTAATACATGATGTTGAGGAGACTAATACCTCTGGAATCGACGCAGTCCAGAGAGTCTCATTTCGACTTCTACTTAAACTAGGGCATTAGCACAAGAAGTTGAGGGTGTCTTCATCCCCCTTGGGGTTTGTGCAACTTCTACAGACGTGCTATCCGTTCTTTATTCCCATCCGCCCAGAGTGTTTATTTAAAAAGTCATATCTCGTTAATATACATACTCTGGTTACCACGGATATCGATGCCATCAATATTTGGCCATAGAGCTTTTGTAGTTTTGCAAATTTGAATATTTTTCCATCTGCTCTTTGCTATAGTCAGGAATTTCCTCGATATTATTGGCCTCACGTATGAGAGTAGTGAGTGGACCCTTGCATCTGTTAATGATGCATATCGGTCGGATCTCATCCTGGCCATTTGGCTTTCAGAATGGCCAAAACTTCCGCTTGAAAGACGCTACTTCAATACGCAAGATATATCGAGGTGCAGATAGATAGTTTTTCTGAAAAGGCACCTGCACCTGTTCCTTCCTTCATCTTTGACCCGTCTGTAAATATTGCGATTTCTGAGCTAGAGATGACGGTGTTCGCCGTCCATTGCTCCCTGTTGGATATCCAAATTGAGTACTCCCAACTGAATTGTAAGTAAGGAATCAGGTAGTCGCTGTCATCTCCTGTTGCTTTAAGCATTGAGCTGTGTCCATATATTGTTGTTGTCCAATTATTGGTTACCTTAAGGTGGACCGCGCTTTTTCTTATATACGGATATAGTAGCATTAGGTTATGCATGGTTTCGAAGCTTGAAGTTGACCTTAGGGCTCCCGTCTATGCTCACAAAGGCCGCATAGAGCTTCCACTGCTTCCTTCGAATCAAGAGTTTTGAACCCAGCTTTTTTGCTAAACCGAAGTAGCAGCAGCTTTCTAGGGTCAACCTTCGACGGGTTAGTAACAGTAACGTTTTGCCCCAGCTATTAGACAGAGGATTCTCTGTTTGTCGGCGTACCCCAGTAGCTGGACGGACTTGTGATAGAATTTCCTCTCGTGTTAACACCTGCTCCGGATACCATCTGTTTCGGTGCAGCTTTGGAATAATTCTAATAAACTGTTTCCAAGTTACACAGCACAGTGCACTGCATTTTTTCCACTGGCTTTAGCTCTATAAATTTTCTTGGGATCCCGAGATCATAGCCTGAAACCTAAGTTTTGAACTGAACTTCATTGCAAGCTATTTTACACTCGCGTTGTTGATATGATTAAAGTATGATCTCTTAATTTCTTACCCCTTACCCTGATAAATGCAACATAAATGTATTATCACCTTTAAGCTTGTCAGACCACTGTATCATGTCGGCTAATTTTTCGTACTCCCACCACAAAATTGGACATCTCGACGCGTGCTTTGCTTGAGATTGTGCTTTACTTGCCCTTGTACTTGAGTGCGTAGAAAACTCCATCATCCTCTTTCACACTCGTACAGGTGCAAGAGTACTTTTTGATCTTGACATTCACAAATCCGATGATTCAGAGGTATCTCTCCCAGAGTTCTAAAGAGACGTTCCTGCATATTGCCAAAACTTCTGCGCAAGCTTTGTCCTACTCGTATTGTTGTGAGCTCTTTCCCAGTAGATAGAAAACAGCACTTATCCAGCCCGTCCCCAAAGAGAAACTGCCAACGTTGCGACCGATATGTGTGGAAGAGTGGTGGAAAATTGGCTCCAAACGCGCTCGAGGTGGTCATATGAACGACATCGAATTCAATACTTGAACTTAACATGTGTATGAGTACTACACCTGGAATAAATTTCAGCCCGATATCTCAATTATTCTGTGCTTTATTTATATACAAAATTGTTATATCCTTATTGAAAAACCCTTTAGAACATCCTACTGATAATCCTGCACTATTGCCAATCTATCAATTACCTATAACGCACGTGTCGAGTGAACAGTGCTAGACTCTGACAATGCTCAAAATATGGTACACATAAATGTCAAATTTGGTGCAGAAACTCAAAATATGTGGAATTCGATCTTGAGTGCTTCCTGCAATTCTGGGTCAACACCAACTTTTAGAAAAATACCCAGCCTCAACATACATTTGCTTCCTCTTGGATTACAAACAACTGGTTACCCTCCAATTCTACTTTAAACTCTTTGTGATTATTATTGCTTGTAACATGCAAACATTTTTAAACTAAAAAAAAAAAAAAAAACATTAAAAACTAATTTCGTCCTATATACTTTCAGACTCAAGCTTTTAAAATAACTACAGGAAATAATTTATTAAGAAGGACGCTGCCGTTTATGGCTTATTACACATGTATGTCACAAAAACAAAATACTTATATTATTTTGCAAACACATTGCATATTTGATTTGTTTCCAAACCAACAAAATTGTATTAAATATGATTTAATGCTTTTTTTTAAACAGAGAGAGTTTGTGGGATGACTTTTTATTTTAATAAAAAGTAAATAATAAGTAAAATAGATGAAAAGACTGGAAGTTTTTAACGCTTCATAAAATTGCACACTTCACAGTTTAGTTTGATTTTGATTAGTATACACAAAACGTTGCACAAGATTTTAACCTTTTTTTTTGTAAGAAGGTGTGTGTGTCAGAAAAATGTGACTCAAAATTATGTCAACTGTCCAAAATTTTATTTGAAAAACTGCACTTCTGTAGTTTGCCTTTTGAAAGGATGTTTTTTTTTTAATTGGCTTCTATACACATTAAGCTTTTTTTGTAGATAACAAACTTACACAGAAAAAAATCGAATTTATAATGCCTAAAAGTATGCCTAACCTATGATATTATACATAAGTTAAAAAGTGAATAAGAAAATGTTTGATTTTACAGAGAGAACTCTGGGTGATGTGTTTGGTACCAAATGTGCCAGAAAATGTCACCTACGAGTACTAACATTTATAATAAAGGGTTACTTATTTCGAGGGCGGGATATCACATCCCTGCTATGTGACATCTGACAAATTCATTTATCATCCATACTGACAGGTAGTTAGTTCTTACCATTTTACAATATGGATCGTTTAACCAACGCTCAATGCATTAAAATTGTTGCATATTACTACAAAAATAACAGGTCTGTAGTATCTGTCTGTCTCGGACAGATTATGGTCGTCTTTGTCGCCACCGTGAGCAAACAATCCGAAACACAGTCACCAAATTTGAATAAATCGGTAGTGTTTGGGATGTCGTAATTCCTCACCGTTTAATTTTGAGATTTAGCGACAACAATTGGCCACCAGATCGTGAGATCTGATCCCGTTGGATTTCTTTTTATGGGAATATGCTAAAGATAGTGTCTATGCAGAAAATTTCCAAACTTTGAAGTTTATAGAAACTCCCGTGGCGGCCATTTAGCCGATGTTGTATTCCATACATAATGTCTTAGTCCAAGATTTTAAACAGTAAACAAATTTCATTGAAATCTTTAATACGCACAAGACTAATTTCTGCTAAGCTCTCCTGATTTACGTCCGGCACTCCTTTCACCCCTCGAGGGGTATAGGACGTCAATAACACCATCTTGTTCGGAGTTCTCTAAGGCATTTGAGCTGCCTTCAACTCATTCCCAAAGAGCTTGATTCCTCCTCAACTGTTATGCACCACGCTTCCTAAGGCATCCCGCAGTTCTGTATGCCTAAGTGAGCGGTGTCCAATCCACTGCCACTTTTTCCTTCGTATAGTAATGTCTATGTATAGATTTTTGACTTGTTCTCTGATGCTGTTGTTCATTGGAGATACGGTTACAAAAACTCCTCAAGAAGATTATTAGACATCTATTTACGAAGGTCTGCAGCTTGCATGTGTTAGTGGTATCCACCTTCCAAGTACTGCACCCAAATAGCAGAACTGATTCTACGTTGGAGGGGAACAATCTCAGCTTGGTTCTTGGGCTGAGAACATTGCTTCTCCATAGCATCCCGATGCTGCTGAACACATCCAGTTCGGTACCACCGCGGTTAGCCGAGACCACACTTAATAGATGTAGAAAGTTGTCTACTTTCTCGATTACCTGTCCAGTAATTGAGTTGAGCGCAGGTGCTCAGAGCTTTTGTTTTGGTTATGTTTATCTTAAGCCCCAGTTTATTTACTTCAGCTTCTAGATTTTGGGTTATCAGATGAAGGTCCATAATCCGATGTGAAAGTAGGGAAACATCATCAGCGTAGTCGAGTATGAGGTGAATTCCATTGTTACCTTCCGTCAATACTGTACAGAGTACAGCGCTTATGACCACTAACAATAATAGCGGTGACAGAATGCACCCCTGACATACTCCACTTTAGACATGAGAATCCCCCGACATCTTACCACTCTGTAAGACATGGCACTTACTACCCTCATATGCAGCCTTGATAATGGCTAACAGTTTTTCTGGGATGCCTCTCCTGAGTAAGGCCAACCAGGCAGCATCTCGATTCAAGCTGTCAAAAGCCTTCTCGAAGTCAATAAAGAGTAGATGTAGCGGAGACCTGTACTTGACGCATTATTCTATGATGATCCGTAAGATGTTAATCTGTTCGCTCCAGGAGGCTTGTAATGACTGAATGAAAAGATAATTGTCTTCGCCTTCTCTCTTGTCTCAAAACCCACTTTGTATTCCCATTAAAACCAAAGGATAAATAGGTTTCCATTAGTTTTACGTCCGCATGTTGTAATCCGTGGAAATTTTGGGTCGTTCTTGTAGAATATATCCGAGGCGTCGGTTACGAGTATATATCATAGCCACTGACTCACACTACCCTACCTAGACTTTGAAAGACAATTCTCCTGTTCATTCCCGAGCAGGGACGAATGGGTAAGTGGAACCATACCAAACACTCAAACCAAAGCCATCTATACTGACGGATCCAAGATAGACATTGGCGTGGGTACCCAGACTCCCGAACCATAGCAGTGCTGCTTGTGAGACTGCGATGAAAGCAATACCACGCGATGTATCATCTTTTTCATCAACAGCCAGGTGGCTTATAAAGTGTTGTTGCGAAGAGCTTAAAGTTCATGGCACACAGCATAAAGTAAAACTATGCTGGGTCCCTAGACATGACGGTATACCAATGAGAAAGCTGACGAACTGGCTAGAAGAGGTTTTACGCTGGACCTAGAGCACGCTAATCACTCAGTAAAAGTCCCGTCATGTAAGCTTAAATACGAGGGAGTAGGGCTCTCGAGGAACAACAGACGACTGAGTACCTGCAAAATAACGAACAAACTATGGCCAGCATACAACAAAACCAGATATAATGTCACAGAACTACAGAATGGCCCTTTCTACTTGTGTGAGTGATTACATTCTATAATACTCAGCGACATCATAGGAACAAGCTAAGGCTAAGTGAGGATGATCTCTGAAGGAGCTGCGGAGACGAGGAAGTCAATGAGGAAACAACCCACTTGCTATGTCATTGGCCAGTACTCTGCCATCTCATACATAAAACCCTTAGAAGGCACTTCTTCCAACATATCGAAGAACTATGTGACATACCTATCAAAGACATCTGTAGGTACATCAAGGCTTCAAGGTGGTTCAAAATCCGAAGGCAATAAGAGAATGCTTTAGGGATTGCTCGCTGAATGGGCATCACAATAGGTCTATATTGTCCTGAGTGTGGCTAACCCAACCTATTCTTGGCCGTCTTATCATTCTCTATCTCATGCATCCTGTAAAATTCTTCCACTGCTGCTGGATTCAGGAAAGAACGTCACATTGTCTAAGGACATCGAATTATCACATCAAACCGTTAACCTCCAGCAACACAACAATGCCAAGTGGAACGCTTATAAGCCCTTTCTGCATTCGTATGCTCTTAACACATCCACATCCTACACAATTACTCCATAAAAATTCATATGAATTCCACATTTAAGGATTGAAAAACACCTTCATGGTCCTTCGAGTACGAAAGACACGTTCCACGTTTACCAATCAATCTCTTGACCAAATTTCTTCCATTTTAATTCTCGACAACACTGAGCAACTTTTTTCCCTTCCTGGACAAACATTTTCCCTAAACTTTCTCCATTTCTGTCGATAATCTTCACTCATAACTACTTTCGCCTCATTTATAGTTAACATCGCCAGTAAAAAAAAAATGCTTACTGCTCCCAGGTACCTTACACTCTTGAACTCAACGATGATTTATATCCCCCCACCACTCTTTATGACTACTAACTTCAATCGTTTTACAAATTACTTTACAACCTCCTTCGAGTTCCGAAATGGCTCAAGTTTGGCCATAAAAAATAATTTTTTATAGCCTCTCCAATACAGGACACACAATTTTATGCCCTTGAATAGGCTTATGACACCACAGGTTGCACAATTGCAAAAAATAAAAATTCACTCTGCTCTATATAAGCCAGAGCATCCGTTTTTTACTGGCGAAGTGTAAAATTGAATATAAAGACGTGTCCTTGTGGCGGATAGAACAAATTATTAATTAAATATTTATTATTGTTTATGACTCGTCACGAGCACATCAAACAAGAAGAGGAGTGTCCTCTTCTCTTCAATTTTTACGAGTTTGAAGACTTTTGATTGCCGGCAGGATCTATTTTTTTTCCCAGGATGGTACGCAAATAACTTTGCCCAAGAATTTCACCTTAGATAAAGAGCAAATTACGGCTTAGCCCCTAATCGCTTTAAAAAAATTGATCGTAAAATTAGAACAAGGATATTTGAGATAATGAGATTTATTTCTTTCTTCCAGTTTGCTCACCATCACCTTGCGAATCGATTGGCACACTGACCGATGACGATAACAATAACACCACCGAAGATTCTGTCAGCAGTGCCGCCGATATGACACCCGTCAACGAACGTCAGGATATCTTCAGCAGGTCACCTCCAGAAACGCCAACGCCTAGCAATACCGGCGATCTTCGAGCGGCAAGTCCTACGTCACAAAAGAACATCCGCGGATACCTTCATTCATTCGACCGTCGAAATTCAGATACAAATTTCCTTCTAGGACGTCGATCTAGCGGCGAACGAATCAATTTAGCTGATGAAATCCGCAAGCTATCCGATCATCTGCTAATGTTAGCCGAAATCAATACGAAGCTGGGTAAAGAAGGCGGCAAGGAGACTGGAGACACCAAACCAACAAATGAAGGAGACGTCAATGCGAATAGTGTAAAAGCGACAAACAGCAGCGCCACCAGTAGTAGTAGTAGTACTTCATCTGTGATAAAGGATTCCTCTGGCAAAGTAACAAGCTACAGTAGCATCTCCAGCTTCACCTCCAAGACAAAAGCGGCAGCGACGAACTCAACCAAAATTAGCTCGCTGTCCGTCCGCCTGCAAAAGTCAATCGAAGAGACACCAACGATCATGGCCAATGGAAGTGTAAAGAAGCGGCCTCCCACCGGCACGTTATCGAAAATCCAACAAAATGGCGTCAAAGCTCAATCCATTCAAAAGGCAATATCTAACCTAACAACGTCCACGTCTAGTGCCTCAGAAGCCAGCATACGACGTGCTAAATTCCGCGTGAATCAAATGAGTCGTGACGTCCCCATAGGCTCACCGGACACCCATCAAACCGTCAATCTTGAGGAAGCAGCAAACACGACCAAAGACTGCCTGCTACACTTGTTGGAGAAATACAATGAGACCAAGATGAGGAACCCACTGGGTCGACATCAGAGCATCAGTGTAGACTGGAATGTCTCTGACAATCTGGAAAACCGGTCAATGAGTTCGATAAATGCGTTCTTCCAGCGGCACAACAACAGCAGGGGAAATGTCAAACAACTGCAAGCACAACTGGAGGGGAAAACAAATAATAATTAACCTAGGCTCAGTTTCAGAAAGAAAAGGACCTTCACTTAGTACTTAAGGTTTTTGTCTAGAGACCGCCATAATGAGGAACAAGTTTGACACAAAAATTCCTTGTCAAGAAATCTGTCAAAAGTCAACAAAAAATTTAAAAGAAACACTATAAACTGTACTAATAATTGTAATAATAAATTTTATTTATTTAAAGAAACCAAAAAAAAAAATTGTTAATTGATTTGTTACCTAAAGAAAAAAACAAAAAAAAAAACAAAAGAAATTAATTTTTAAGTTATATTGCAAATAAAGTTATATATTTGTAGTTTATTTATTTATAGCCGAGAATTGGAAAAGAAAAGAAACGAAATAAATATGTTTAGAAATTTTGTTGTTTATATATCTCTTTTTTTGTTTCTATTTTAAAGGGTGTCCCAAAAGTCAAGAAGTAATTTTTATAGAAAACACAGGTTTTTTAATTAAAAATTGTAAATGGTTTATTCATTCATAAAGAAAGCATATCGGGCAATTGGCCTCCACGGCTTTGCTGGCACATACGCACTCTCTTGTCGAAATTTTCCATGGCCGTTTTGCATAAATGTGGCTGAATTTCGTTGATACCGCACTCAATTTTCTCCTTCAAGGCGTGGGTGGTCGTGAGCTTGTTGGCATAAATCTGAGCGGAGAATTCTGATCAAAAAAACGGGAAGTTACATAACCAGGAAATCTCATTCAGTCATTGAATTGTTTCTCGGGCTGTATGGCATGTGGCACCGTGTTGTTGAAACCATACTTGGGCACAAAAAACTGGGTTATCATGTCGAGATAGCGAGCACACTGACATGTTGTGGATGCATTGAAATGAAAATGAGCCTCATCGCTGAAGATGATTTGTTTGAAAAATCAGCATCCACTTGTTGTTGTTCCATAATCCATTCAACGAACTCTCTTCCCTGTAGTAGGCTTTAGTTTTTGAGTCAATTGCATGTTGCATGCATGAAGATGCAAATCTTTCGTGAGAATATGTAGAGAACTTCTCGAAATGTTCAATTCTTGACCACGGTGCCGAATTGATGTTCCTGGAGTCTCACCAACACTCTCACGAACTGCTTCGATGTCTTATGTTGAGCAGTTGATGAAGTTAAATCACTATTCCGACCATATTTTGTACGAAAATTGAGAACTGTAGCTGCCAAACCTTTATTATTTTTAAAATATTGCTCAACAATGCATACGCGTTGTCCTTTCGTGTAGTACTCCATTTTTAATAACACTGAACTGTCACACTGTCTTTTTTTTCGTTGGCAACACTTTACCGCACAAATTAAGCAGAATTAAAATCTTGCTGTTACTATTGGGACACTCAAAAAATGAGAAATTTTAAAATTCTCTATAATCTAAGCAAGTAGGGCAATCACATGCACATCCAGTTGCCACTGCTCAACTCTCAGCAGCTTGTAGATGAGTAGTGCAGTTGAGGTCAAACTTTCCGCCAGGTGGTGACCAATTCAGCGCCATCTAGTAAAGTGAAGAAAACTAGTTAAAGTCTTTGCTAAAAACTAAAAAGTGTCCATGAAAAAAATACAATTAATGTTATGTTTTACCACTGATGAGAACAAGTGCGTAGACAACTGACTTCATTCATGCTGTCCTTGACAACGGTCAAACGAAGCGTAAGACATGCTGGACTATTTGGGCGAGCTGCTGTTCGAAAACCCCTGCTGCGACCACAAAACAAACAGAAAAAGTTAGAATGGGCCAAAAAGCATAACGACTGGACGGAAGAAGATTTCAATGGAGTTTTATGGAGCGAAGAATCCAAGTTCGAGATATTTGGCACAGAACAAGAAAGAGTTTGTCGTTCCTACCGTCAATCATGGAGGCGGTTCTGTTACGGTCTTTGGATGTTTCTCTTCAAGTGAAGTGGGGGATCTGGCTCGAATAATTGCAGAAATGAATAAGAAGGCATACCAAACAATATTGGAAGAAAACGCTGTGACCTCTGGACTAAGATTAATTGGCAAAAGATTCGTATTTCAACAGAACAACGCCCCTAAACACGTCAAAAATTTGTCAAGATTACCTGAAACACAGGAAAGACGAAGAAATCTTACAAATCATGATATGGCCGCCGCAATCACCAGATTTAAACCCTACAGAACTGTTGTGGGAGAAACTGGATAGAAGGATTCGGAATCAATCCACATCATCTGCGTTGTGGAATATACTACTCGTATTAATATACAATACGAGTATACCACAGGCAACAATTCAAAACCTGATAGCTAGAATGCCAAGAATTGTAAAAAAAAATAATCGAATGTAAAGGTGGCTTTTTCGACGAAAAATCGGTTAAAGCAAAACAAAATGAAGACAAGAAATATAAAACTTTACTTTTCAATAAATTTTATACTAGTTCTTCATAACAGCCAGTTCGCCCTCTGTTGTTCAAAAATAGTCGCAGTTGGATTGTGTATCCGATAAGAAATAGCGACATCTACTAGAATACTTGGTTAGTACACACCGTATTCCACCACGAACGTGGGGAATGGGCAGCAGCTGCTTTTTGAATTTAAACACAAATTTAATGTCTATCCACTAATTATACATTTTTATTGTAAAACTTATCATCTTATGTGTGTATTACTAAATGTAATCATCTGTACACTTTATAGTCTCAACAATCATTTCAATTTGCATGTACTTTTATCTTTTTCTTACAATTAACGTTTGTTGTATTCTTATTTATAAAATTGTTCTTTTTCAACTGGGTCAAACCCTTATCAAAAATAGAATAGAAAAAGTTACTTATTCTAACAAAGAACAATATTGTGTAGGTATTATATTAGATTTAACTTAAACTTAAAGAGAAAGGCTCTGCCGTCTTACATTTTGCTTCGGAATTGTAATAAAATTCAATCGATTTATAGATCTATGTATTTCCAGATCTATAAAGTCGAGAAATTTTTAAAAGTTTAAGGAGTCCAATCAATTCCCTTAAGAAAGCAGCTGACAAAAACAATTTTTTTTTTAATGACAAATTGCACAATGAAATTACATGTATTGCATGTCATTTATTTCGTATTTCTTTGTTTCTTAAGGGAATTGAGATGAAAACAAAACTTTTGGATTTGTACTGAATTTCTTTTCATTTCAATCGATTTGGAACAGTGTCGAATGTTTTTCATAATTTTTCAACATATCCACTACAGATATAATTTATAACGAAAAACATAAAACAGTTAAAGACATATTTGAAACTGAGAAAGCATTTTGAACGCAATTGACTTTTATATTTTTTTTTTTTATAGAAATATGTTTATTACTTACTACTATGTGAAGTATAGTACTTAATTAACAATTTCAAACTGTTTTTTTGTTTATATAATTCAGATAAAATGGAAGAGTGTCATTTTTCTTGTATACTGTGGAATTTTGGTTAATATTAAATAAATTATATACAATTCTCGATGGATTGGGTTATGTAAGTTTTGCAATATTCATGGAATTGGTCATTGGGGTGTTGATGGCTTCAGCCAAACTACTTCGTAAAAATTCCAACTGATTCTTAATTTCTTTAAAGAAATTAACTAAAATTGGTGCTTTTGACAGAAGAAAAGCTCTCTTTTGACAGTCGTAAAGCTCTGCAATTGTTAAAACTTTGACAAGCTTTTTACAAACTCTGTGAACTTTTGCCACTTTTTGACAGTAACATAACACCCCAATGAGCACTGCATGAATTTAGCATTTATAATTTCAAAAAAAAAATAAATTAAAATACAAAATATAATGTTTAAAACTAAAAATTGTTTGTGTTCATTGTAATAAGGTGAGAATAGAGTTTAATAAAAAGAAACAAAATGTATGTAACTACTAATCACTTAGTATATGGCATTTGGGTTATATAGAAAAAATTAATGTGAGGGGTCTAAGTATGTGTGAGGGGTAAATTAAGGAAACATAATTTTTGTTTTATATATATTAATTGATTTTGAAATCTAATGATTTCTCTGAAGACTTCTTAATGCATTTAATAGTGAACTTGTACTACTGCTACTTGTAGTGCGGGCCCGTTTTGATGGGGAGATCTTTTTCGGTGCCTGTGCTAGACGTTTGCGTTCCTTCATGTATTCTGTAAAAATAGAAAGGGAATTCATTAATTATAATTGCATTTTAGAATTTATAAACGAAATAAAAAGAGGATGAAAATGATCAGCGCACACATGTTGTGAAGGGGTCTTTATGGTAATTTTAAAGGGTGTTGTATTTAAAAGTACCAGGGAATGAATTGAAAACCACGCAGAGTGCATAAATTTGTATTTTTAGTCACGAAATTGATTCAAATTTATAGTGAACCATCACAGAATGGTAACTTTTTAACGAGAAATTTATAAAAACCCCACGTTTTTCAATCGATACTAAAAGAAAGTTGGTACACGTTGGTATGTCAGTTTGTGTGTGTCCGTCCAGTTAATTTGTGTGTTTGCCTTAACTTTCGTGAGGGCCGTATAAGTAAGCAGAAGATAAACTGCTACGAATTGATATGCTGTTTTGACTATTTTCAGAGATTCCTAATATTTGTTTGCCTTTATTGACGTCAGAGACATCATTGGACGCAACCAGCTCGATTTTATCTTGGAATTCCCTACATAGAAAATGGCAAATGCTAGATTTGGTCACGAATTTTGACGACGATTTTACAAAAACCGTGGTTCTAACTGGAGAAAATAATAAGAACTGGTATACTGTTTTGTCTATTTCTAACAATTCATTGAATTTCTTTGGTTTTAATCACCGTAGAATCCAACCGGCTTGTTTTTAGCTTAGAATTCGTGTAAACTGAGAAAGTTCAGGACATTTACTGTCTATCTCTGAAGAAAACAACACGAACTGGTATACAATTTTGAATATTTTCCAGCAATTCATTACATTTCTTCGCCTTTATTGGCGTCAGGAAAGCCACAAGAACGTAACCAGCACAATTTTAGCTCAGAATTCGTGTAAGTGGTTGCAGTCGAGGACATCTTATATCAGCGCCTGAAGAAAACAATACGAACTGGTATACCAATTGAACTATTTCCCAGCAATTCATTAAATTTCTTCGGCTTTTCTGACATTAGATATATAACAGTACGTAACCAGCTCGGTTTTGGCTTAAAATTGGTGTATACTGGAGGAAGTTACGACAAAACTGTACACATGACATGATCTAGTTCCTGTAATTCATTAAAATTTCTTTCTTTCTTAGGATTGAGATATTATAGGACGTAACTAACTCGATTTTAACTTATAATTCGTGTAAACAGAGGAAGTTCAGGACATTTAAAATCGTCTTCTAAAGAAAATAATACGAACTGGTATACCACTTAGAATATTTTCCAGCAATTCATTATATTTGTTCGCCTTTTTCGCCATTAAGGACTGCATAGGAGGTAACCAGCTCGATTTTAACTTATAAATTGTGTAAACAGAGGAAGTTCAGTACATTTAAAATCGTCTCCTGAAAACAAATAACACGAACTGGTATACCATTTAGAATTTTTTCCAGCAACTCATTACATGTTTTCGTTTTTTCTAATGCCAATGACTGCATAGGGCGTAACCAGCTCGATTTCAATTACAAATCCGTGCGATTATTGAAGGTAAAGGACAAAAGACTACATGCGTAAACCTACAATATCCTCCATAAATCCTCAAAAGAAGGTTATTTCCCTTATCAATAGGACGAAAGCAAGAACTAAACTTCTTCACAGGATCAGTGATTTCTGAAAAAACGCCCATGTCCACCTGTGTAATTATCACCAAATCATCTTAACAGCACAACAAACAAATTCGAAAACAAAAACAATGACTCAACCACGAAATTCTCAAAATCCTTCTCACAGGACTCTCTCACACATCACGCTGGGATAAGATTTCTATTGTTTCCTTCTTTTTTTTTTTTTTTTTAGAACGCGTGCCGTAAATTTGCCATTGAATTTGTCTGCCTGCTTTTTAACACAAACAACAGAGGCGCTTGAACCTTCGACACATTCATTTACCCTGTAATCAGAACCTAAGGTCATTGTTGTTGTTGCAAAAAGGAATTCAATTTCTTCTTCGTTGTTTGCTTGATCGAGTCAGTGACTTTAAGGATACAAACAGAGTGAAGAAAAAAAAAATCTAAAAGGAGGGTCGAGAACACGTCATTTGTTTGGTGTATTGGATTACCCGACGAAAGGACATCACTATTAACCGGATTTCCTTAGCTATATCCTTTGTAAGCGATAGTGACCACTTGAAACTAAGCCAAACAAAAAAACGCCCCCTCTTTTGGCTCTCTTTTGTATAATTAGCATTCCTTTTCGAATGAAAGACTTTTGGAATAAATTTCTCGGTCAATTCACACCGAATATGGTAATCGGTTTTTCTCTGAAAAAGGACATATGGCACTTTTCCGCTCGTGGCTAATACAGCACTTTTCAGTTTATTCAAATATTTTTTTCTGATAAAAATCGAATTCCTGAATAATCAAAAGTATTTTCGAGAGAGAGCCAACTTCGCCGCGGTTAACATGCGGGTTATGTCGACTGGTAGATCATGATGGTAGATTGTTAGTGGTACTCGTACACTCTTGTAACGGTCAGATGTGGAATTTAGAGGAGTAGTTATCAATTTTTATTCATCGTGTCACGAGTTGTAATTAGCTGCGTTGAGAGATGACTGTTTATAGTTTCACAATGCACAGATGCGACAAATGATCTGATCATCCCTTGTGTAAAGTGTTTCAGTCTAGGGGTCATTGCGTGCAATCCTAGCAAAGGCATTGCTGATAAATCTGTTAGTTTCATTCACATTTGAAGTGGTATAACACACGCGTTGTAGAAAACAGCTGCTGCTTCTGCTGATGTTGGCACGCAACATTAACTATGAAGATCCGCTGTTGTATTTGAGTATTGGGAAGGGTGAAATTCTTTCTATTTTTATACTATTTTCAGGGGGAGGCTTTCTATTTTCGTACACATCTGGTGTATTTGATTTAGGGATGGAGAGTGTACAGGGTAGATCGCAGGGAATCTGCTGTCCATATATCGATCGTGTTTTTAGAGGCTTAAGAGGGGAGATGCATTTTTAGAAAATAACAGATGCACGTTAATGGAGATTAGAGTGCGGGGAACGAGCATTCATCTGCGGATCATGAGCTAAGACTGACGTATTAGTAAGCAAAAATGTTGCTTTATAGGTCAGCAGAATGCTTTTACAAAGGTTCGTCTATCTTAAATCTTTGATGGCTGCATAGGCGTGCAGCGTCTGCTATTGATCTTCGAATTGCTGCATACAACAAGTATGTACTCTGCTGACCGAAAGCTGTTTAGAGGGCATTTAGAACAAGACTCCTGGATTCGAAGAGCCTACCATATGGATCAAGTACAGCTAAAGAGACAGGAGCTTTTGAGACAAGAATCAAATTCTGTTTAGCAACTTCCAAGCGGATCGGATATTAGATAGCTAAGTCACGATTAAAGCATTGAGACAAACTCAACAGGCTAAGGCAGATCAACAGCGTCACCAAATCAGACAACGTGGAATTGGAATATAAAGAGGTCTAAGGCTTGCATCAGCTTAAGCTAAAATTAGCAATGGATGCTAACATGCATTGCAAACTCCCAAAACACTTGAGAGTGACAACAGATTTTGCAACGAGGAATCTCCAGGCCATCTTCTAGACATTTGCCGGGCAATGATATACAAGGCAGACTTATCCACTCCATATACTAATGTTTCTAAAAGAAACTAAGCTGGATGTAGTTAATGGAATAATAGCTCCTCGTGATACTGGCAACGCATTGGACAAGGTATGCACGGTTATCTAACACCAGCGGTTAGATTTTGTACGACTGTCACATACAGTCATTATGTCATACATTCACTACCAAGTCGAGTTCGGAAAGTATCCTCTGGAGAAGTCAAGAAAAACTTACAAAGTCAAGCCGCAGATTTTTGGAAGGGTTTGCCTCTCGGTTTACTGACTCTTGCACTCCCTGTCTAAGAAGACCCTCGACATACCATGAACTATGTAGTTTCTGCTGGTAAGAAAAGGGTTTCTCTCAAGTTAAATGTAACTGTGGCTCACCAAGGGAATTATAGCTACTTCTGTCGATAGTGTTGTGGACATAATAGCCCTCGCAAAATAATCTCCCTCCATTCTTTAGATGAACCGCCATTCGCGACATTTGCCTATTGTTTATTGTTGCTTCAGTTTATTAGAAAGACACTCTCTCAAGTAAACACCGCTCGTATACAATGGCAGCACGATCTACTTGTGATCCTTTCAGTAAACTGCAACACATGTCAAGTTGGAAATCGATACGACACTCCTTATGACCTAACCCCCCTGTCAAAATTCTCTGACACATTTCTTCCCGTTCTGGGTTTGGTTTTGTGGTTTTCCAAAAAAAAATCCAAGGTAGATCACAGTCAAGTCATAATCACCAAACATCTGCTCACATAATAATTATCTCCCATTAACTACTACTAACTAATGGCAATCCCTTTTGAGCCTTCCATTCATAATTTATTCCCTTTTGTTTAACCGTCAATGCGACTTCAATTCACGCCCTTTATTTTCCTAGAGCACAACTCACAACCAGTCATCTACTCCTACACAATCGGATTTAAAAAATCAAAAAACACGCCAGACCGTGAAAGGAGGAAAACGACGACAAACAAAAATCAAAATGCACGCAAGGAATAAAAAAAAACTCGAATTTAACGATGAAAGGGGGAAACACAGTACCCCGTAATTAGAATTCAAACGACGACGCATTTCCGCTTCCATTCCCCAGATCCAGAAAAAAAAAACCTTTTTTTTAAACTCTAATTGCAGCAAAGGATGTGGCGGCGACCGACTCCACTTAATGGAGGCACTCTCTCATCGGTTCCATTTCACATGGAAATAAGAGAAATTACAAAGAGGAGGAAAAAAAAACCGTTGAAATCATATCACCATAACGTTCAATCAACCGATTGGCGTCTCAATCCGCGTTACAATTGAGTAATTTCGTTATTAAAGTGAGGGTGGTATACTCTGTATGATATTCTTTAATTTTCCGCTTGATTGATCTGGAAGAGACCACTATGGGCTACCGTGAGAAAGTTTTAACAACTCACCTGTGATCTTGGGTTGACGCTTGCGCAGAGTCCTACTTGCGGCGGCAACGGTTGATGGTGCAGCTGATGCAGCAGGAGCTTTGAATACAACCATTGATTCGTCCTGCGAATCATCACATGAATCATCTTCGGCATTTGACGATGAGAGATTCTCACGATCGGCACGTTCGTCCATTAACAGATCATATGATGTGACTTCTGGTATTTCGCGTGCATGTGCTGCACGGCTAAGAGTGTACATTTCTGGAACAAAATCGGAGAAGGGTACACGTTCCCATATGAACTGTGTATTAGCGGCGACCAGAGGGCTGCCATTACGGAAGTCAAAGCCCCACTTTTTGGTGGCTTTCTCTTGATGTTTCTCCAGTTCGTCGTTGAACATTCTGCAAAGAAAAAAAAGAAAATAGTGTTAAAGCAGTTCGTGATCTTTGTACGAGCATTCGCTTAATGACTTGTAACTTTAGCTTTGGGTTCTCTTTTTTTATCGTTTTATGGGAATTTGTGCGTGCATTTAGACAAAGACTATCCAAAGTACATTAATCGTTCGTGCAATTACCAAATTCTGTAAGTAGCATCAATAAAAAGAGGTTTTACTTCGATGAGTATAGACCTGGTGTAAGTGCAATGCACTCTCGCGAGTCACTAACCAGCGACACTCGATTAAAAAAAAAAACACTGTTGAGCAATAGAGAGCAGAACACACTAGCGCCAGCAACAGCGCCGGAAGAGCAAATCTTTCGCATGTTGCTGACGCTAATTGCAGATGCAATCTACTACTTCACGCTTAATACCCATTTTGTGGACGCACAAAGCGGTGGCAGATTGGATTAACAAAGGAAAACCATTTGATTAACTCTTGTACTGTGGTTTCTTCTTGGAAATCTATTGTGGCGTCCATGATCTTCTCTGGTAAAAGTCGGAATAGTTTGACTGATAAGTGAATATTTGTTTCGGTATTGATGGGGAATCGAGTATTCAAGGCAGAGTCTATATAGTGAGTCAGACTAGAGATTCATGCATTGAAGATGCCAAGATTCAGGACGAAATTAGACTTTAAAGCCGTTTAAGTCAATTCAAGTACAATGGACGTACACTCTAAAAGAATTTGCAGCTTAGTATAGAAACATAATGTACAGGCGTCAATGCAAGAAACGAGAGCCAAGGAACTGGGGTCGCGCTTTAAAAGCAATCGTTGGTCAACTCTTGAAGATTAAAGAGGATTCTTTAAGTCGCCTTTTAGCTTGCAATTTCCATCTGCACTATGGTTGTTCAAACTGTCTCCATCAAAGCAAGACACTTGCAAACTCTTGTTGACTTGAAGAAAGATTAACTGAGTTCTGCAAGATGTGTCACACACACATTGCATGACACGGGCAATATTTGTTGCGGTTATTTAAAACGTAGATGTGCATTATCTTGAATTTTAATTCGAATTTCACGTGTCTGCAGACGTAATTCGGTCTGTGAAATGATCATAAATTAAGTGCTCCTATTTTAAGTGACTCATTTACCTAATTGCGTACGATACAAACAAATTCACAAGGTCGATTCAGTCTAATAAGCTGTTCGTCATTCGCATTTCATTTCATTAACTAAACAAATTGCAGAATAATTGACTCTTAATCACTCTCAATTCTTATGTAAACAAAACATTTCGCACAATTTTATCTTCTTTAACCCATATTGGCACGACTATTACAGTGCGCTACTCACTCGTAATGCCTTACAACTGGGTTTCCATTTCATACAATAATTGTTGAGTTGGGTGATCTACTGGACGTACCAGTCACGAAGAAATTCGATATTCCTAAACAATACATACGAAGTTGATTTCCAATCCAAAGATTGCGAAGGATTTGGGGCAGTGTGTTGTGTTACAAAAAAAAAGAAGAGTTTATTAGATTTGTGGCGCTTTTACTGTCCCAGGACCGCCTGCTCTCACACAGGGTAATGGACCTGCATCAGATGGCTCGTAATTTGGAGTCAGATGAACAAAGTAGGGCTCAAATACGGCAAAAACAAAAGCACAAGTCGAGAAAATAAGGAACTTTCTATATTTAGGAAGAATGGTCTCAGAAGATAGTGACACCGAACTGGATGTGGACAGCAGAATTCCTAAAGCAAAAGCTGCGTTCGGTATGCTGTCTAAAATCTGGAAAATCAATGTTTTGAGCACAAAAACGAAGCTGAGACTGTTCCGAAACGTGGAAACAATGCTACAATGCAATGCTTATGGATATAGTACTTGGAAAGTGATCAACATCGTCACACGGAAGCTGCAAACCTTCATAAATAGCTGATTTCGAAATATCCTAAGGATCTTCTGGACGAATCGTATATCGAATGACATAACTACACACGATAACGGGCCAGCAACCAATAGACATCAAAACAGGTGGATTGGTCACACCTTACGGCGCGAAGACAGTTCCATTGCGAAGTACGCCATGCAATGGAATTCACTTACCCAATCAGGCAGACGACAGTCGAGGAGGAATCCAAATCATTACGGATGACTTGGAGACGATGGCGCGCGTAAGCGTTGTTGACGCCCTATGCCCCACGAGGGGTCAGAGGACATAAGTAAAGTAAGTAATTATAAAGCAGGTTGACTTTAAGTCTATTCGGCACAGAATCGTGTTGCTTGTGCACACATCATCGACATCGGTAAGTCACTATCAGTCTAAAACCAGGTCTGACTTTTCGTTGACTACTGCCAAGTTTTCACGATGCCAATCGTACGTAGTATTTAGCATCTTAACTGAGTGATCACTTGCTCGGATGTATTAGATGTCCAGCTTGGTACAAGGCTGCCTAAACATTGTGACGTAAAATTATACTGCAATGTGAAGAGCTAATATGCTAAAATAGGTCAGCATTCTAGGGACCTTTACATATATAATTTGCACGCGCCAAAGGGGATTCAAATAATTGAATGAAAGGGCACGGGCGTGTATAGACAGTTAGAAACAAAGAAAGATTGGTGTAGTGGTTTGAAACTCAGGTGATATCGTGCTGTTATTGTCGTTGCTAATGGTACGCAAAATTGTTCTCCGTCCTCCTGATATCACGATCAAGTTGCATTTTCCTACTGCCAGTGTAATTCCTTTGCAGTACAGTTGACATAAAGCTTTCGCAATTCATTGACTTTTTTATTTATGAGATTCAGGATTTGAACCGTGAACCAGCAGCGTGACAAGCGATGACCACGGATACTGATCAATTACAACACAATTTATACCGGCAGTAACTGGGCCAATCTGTTTGCAAGAAGTCAGTAGCTCACAACAGTAACGAGAAATCAAATTCTCTTCGAATAATCTAAGGTAGACCAATATCTAGAACGAAACGCCTGTTAATAACTCTAGAAGTTCATCTACCTCGGTGTAAACATAAAACCAACTAATGACACATTCGTGGACTCCTGACGACGTATGGCCATAGAAAACTGCGGCTATTACAACATCGCGCAGATTGCAACGATCTAGCAAAGATTATCTTAAAATTCCAGCCCCCACTTCGAGAAGAACAGCAACTGTTTTAAACCGTGCGATTGCAGATGTCCGGTATCTTGGTATGGAGATTGGAAGCAATCTGCATGAGATCGAGGCAGCTGTGCCATAGGGGGAGACTTTTCAAGTGTCGGGGGTCCACTTGTACTGGCAAAGTATAGAGAAGAAGATACGAAAGAAAGGACTAAGAAGGCTGGTGCATAAGACTGGTGGGGCATTGTTTTAAATTGTTTACGATTTTAAAAATGGGATCAACTTTGCAACAACGAGTTTGCATCAAATTTTGTATTAAAAACGGATTCACCGTTGAGAGGACTTTGGAAGAGTGTTTAACGATACTCTATCGAAAACAAACGTTTATGCGTGGCACAAACGCTTCAAAAGTGGTCGTGAATCCGTCGAGGATGACGAATGCAGTGGTAAGCTGCCGACATCGAAAACCGAAGAAAACACCAATAAAATCAAAGTAATGTTGGCAAATCAGAGAACTGGCAGAGGACTTGAACATTGCTTATGGATCCGTTCAAGTTTTGGTTAAAGATTTGGACTGCAGACGTGTCGCTGCGCAGCTGGTGCTGAAAGACCTGAATTTCATGCAAAAAATGTAGCGCATTGGCATAGCGAAAAACATGATTTTAGCGGCTGAATCCGACCCAACATCCATCAAACGCATAGTTACTGGAGACGAGACGTGGGTTAATGAGTACGAAACGCAACCCAGGCATCAGGCGAGTGAATGGCGTGCACCGAATGAGCCAAGACTGAAAAAACCAAGTCGTTTTCAGTCGAAAAAGAAGGCGACGCTCACGGTTTTCATAGATTTCAACAAGATCAGACAGTCAACAAGGTTTATGAGACGTTTGCGTGAAGCAATTCCCCAAAGAAGTCCGGATTTGTGGGCAAACAACTCGTGGGTTGCACCGTTGCACAATGTCATCCTTATTCGTGAGTTTTTGACCAAAAACAGTACGAATACCATCCAACAGCCACCGAATCCGCGCCCTGCGATTTCTTCCTGTTCGATCGACTCAAGAAACGCGTTTTAACAGCCGAGAGGAAATAATAGAAAAATCGAAAACGGCTTTGATGGTTATACCAAAATCCGAGTTAATGTCGGAGGAAAGAGGGTTCTCAACAAGTTGAAGCATCCGGAAGCCCCATGCCTTCTTTGGTTTGTTTCCGATGAGAAAAATTGTTGACCAGCACAAGAATATCAGTAGAAGGAACGGTAGATGATCACCAAGTTACCGGCAGTGAATTTCATGTTATGATTCCCTACTTTTTCTCACAAGGTCTTCGAGTGAATGCTGCCCGATACATCGAGGCGCCAGAGGCAGTTGATAAATGCTGGATAGATGTGTTCCAGCAGTATTCTGCACCAGCGCACAAATCCGGGAATTAATTTGCATGATCACAAAACACCGACATTATGACCACCTAACTCATCCGTTGGATTACTTTGTGTGGAGCACACAATAACATCCAAGCTCTAGAGAATGTCATTGTCCTAGACAAAAGCAACAAGAACTACTGAATTCTGGTTATCGATGCTGAAGGTGGTTTTATTGAATAAATATGGGCTATGAGTGATCATTTCGGTTTTTTTTTTTTTTAATTTGCCTTCAAATAGCATCCGCACCCTGTACATTACATTTCAGCCAGGACAGGGCTTCCTTAATCGCCATTATTTCCGCCTGAAGTACGGCTACAGTGGTCAGGAAAGGAGACTTAAAAACCCTAATTGAGCTTTTCGGAGTTTTGGAACCATCTGTGTATCATAGAACTGAACTGAACCGCTATCGTTAACGGCAGCATTTTCCCACTCAATGCGTGTAGAAGTTGATGCCCGGAAGTTACGATCAATTTCGGTGGGGTGTAGTCGTTGCCGTCCAACTAGGAAGTTGGACCACATTGAGGAAGCGGGGGGTTCTTAGTGCACCGCTGATGAACATCTTTGCACTTTCCCTAAGATATTGAGATTTACGGTTTTTTCAATGACTGTCCAACATAGTGTGACTGTCCAACATAGGTTGCATACCCCAGCAAATTAATGCAAATTCTCACGGCACGGCTATAACCCTTTCCTCAACTCCGGACCGTGACTAAGCCCCATCAAACAGAAGACACAAGATCCAAATATCACTAAAGATACCAATTTTATTGTCTCCTCTTATGTATTTCAAATCTAACCCCATCAACATAATTTGTCTTTTTATGCGATTCTCCAGCCCGAGGCGGCAGGTAGCGAAAAACATTTCAAGGTCAATTCGCCACTAATTCCATCATCACCCTCGTCTTCCCCCATCATACTTACTTTGAGGTCTCAGCGGGATTTGCTGGTCCAAAGAGATCCCTCTTGATCCGGTTCAACTGACGTCCACAAGTTAGATTCCTGCTCATCATCGATGGCGAATGCAATTTCGTGAACTCCGTCAAGACAACCGGATTAAATACACGTGCAGTCATTTTTGCGTCTTCTACTGTGCTTCGTTATGTCAACAAAACAACAGTTCTCTTATTTTGTAATACCACTCGCGACTGGTAATGAAAAAATATTGTCAATTCGTCGAATTTAAATTGTTTAATAATTTATTAAAGCTGAGATCAGCTCAAAATGTAAGACAAGTTCACGGTGTTCTTTTCTTCTTTTTTTTTACTTTTCTTTTGTTTGAGGGGAGCTTTCGGAGCTTTCTCAGACAACTCTTGTTTTTAGGTTAGAATTTCCACTTTTCACACGATTTCTGCGCGCAATAGTTATAAAAACAAAGCAAAAAGCTTCACATTAATTTTTCCAAATAAAAATTCAATATTTTTTTTCAATTCGAAAAATCCAATTAGTTTCCAATTAACGATGGGAATAAAAAAAATAAGTTCACTTCGTCCCAAAAGAAAATCCACTTGATTTTCTCAAAATGTCGGATAAATGTCAGATTGAAAGAGAGATGAGATCGTATGGAGGCGGATGAGTAAAAGAGATAAACACCAGATCCGCACAATGCACTACACAATTACTTTAATTGATATCTAATTAATAATTTATTTAAGGAGCACAATTTCCATGGAAATTCAACAATTAATTCGATAGCAGCAAACAATCGTAAAAATAGAATAAATTTGAACAAAAAAATTCCACGCGCAACTCCTCATATATAACCTTCCACATTCAAAGTAATTTTTGAACTGAAGAGGGAATATAAACTATTTTGATCTCGTTGGGTTTTTTTCTTCTCCTTGTTTCTTTTCGTTTTACCATGTTCTTTTGTTGTTTTCGCTTTAGTCGAAACCATTTTTTTTTTTTTTGTATACTGAGAAACATTTTTGTGTGTCTGCTGTCAACTATCTCGTTCATGCTCATTTGTTTACAACGCATTATTATAATGGAAATTGAGAAGGGTAGAGGGTAATATTTTTGCTTTTTCTGCTTTGTATTGTCATTCGCTTTTTTTATGCATTTTGTAGACGTAATCGTATCGAAAAGGAATTATTTTGTTTTCTCTTTTTAACCGGCTGAAAATATTTGGGATTTTAATTTGTTCAGCTTTTTTTTTGGGTGAAATGTGGGCTGGTTGCGAATGGGATATTCTATTACAATTTTGAAGAGGGAAGTTCTATGGCGGAAATGCAATTTTTGGCGTTTGAATTTGAGATACCTGTTCGGCATTTGTGGGAATGCATTTGGAAAGTTAAGATGCATTTCTTCAAGAAAAGTTATTTTAATCAATGCAACAAAGAAACTTTAATTTCTCTTTCTTTTCTTTGTAAAGAAGATGATAATGACACTGTGGGAATCTCAATCCATAGTAGTGTGCGCTAAAAACACGACATTCAATGCATTTGATGCATTTCTTCAAGAGAAGTTATTTTAATCAATGCAACAAAGAATGTTTAATATCTCTTTATTTTTTTTAAGAAGATGAAAACCTTGAAAGAGGGGAATCTCAACACATAGTAGTGTGCGTTAAAAACACCTTCGAGCATGACTAATCTAAAGTTTTTATTTCCTTTATATACACTGCAGGCCAAAAGTTTGAGGCCAACCTCAGTACTCGAAAGAAAAACGAAATCGAAAAAAAACTCTTTAGTAGAATAATAATCGTGTAAAATGAACGGGGAACATACAAATAAGAAGAAAAATATTTTCTTATTTAAACCGATTTTTCGTCGAAAAAGCCACTTCGCATTCGATTACTTTTTTTTACAATTCTTAGCATTCTAGCTATCATTTATTTGAATTGTTACTTGTGGTATATTGCTCCAGTAATTCAATAGTAAACTCCACAACGCAGATTCTAATGATGGGCATTGATCCCGGACCCTTTTATCCAGTTCCTCCCACAACAGCTCTATAGAGTTTAAATCTAGTGATTGCGAACAAAGTCTTGACGTTTGTTTAGGGTCGTTGTCCTCTTGAAATACGAATCCTTCGCCAATTAATCTTAGTCCAGAGGTCACAGCGTTTTCTTCCAATATTGGTTTGTATGCCTCCTTATTCATTTCTCCAATCACTCGAGCCAGATCTCCCACTCCACTTGAAGAGAAACGTTCCCAGACCGTAACAGAACCGTCTCCATGATTGACGGTAGGAACCACACAGTCTGGTAGCATCTTTTGTTCAGCGCTGTGTCTAACTAAAGCTCTCCATTTTGTACCAAATACCTCGAACTTGGGTTCATCGCTCCATAAAATTCTGTTGAAATCTTCTTCCGTCCAGTCTTTATGCTTTTTGGACCATTCTAACCTTATCTGCTTGTTTTGTGGTCGCCGCAGAGGTTTTCGAACAGCAACTCGCCCAAATAGTCCAACATGTCTTAATCTTCGTTTGACCGTTGCCAAGGACAGCGGTTTATTCCGTGCTTCATTTATTTCGGCGCGTATTTCGGGTGCTGTTGTTCGTCTCGTGTTTAGTTAACGCTCTATTCCGTCCTGACTGTGGTTTATTCTCAACACTTCCAGTTTGAGCGTGTCGGTCAATGGTCGTGTGGCTTAGTTCTTCGCAATCTGCGAACGTTATTGTGTACATCTAGGACGACTTCTATCTCAGGGTTGATGTTTATCAGCAATCTTTGACTGTGCCTTTTTTTAATGACATCTGTCACCGGGTCGATATGCAAGTTACGATGTAAGTCCTTGTTTTTTACGTACCATGGAGCGTTGACTATTACACGAAGGACTTTATTTTGAAATGTTTGCATTATTTTGACATTTGTTTTCTTTGCACACTTTGTGTTTCGCTTCACGTGCTGCAGCTTGCTATGCTGGATATCGTGAATTTCACGGCAGACATTTTCCTTCAGCTCTGTGACAGCCCGCGGGCTATTAGCGTAAACTTCACTTTTGATGTACCCCATAAAAAAAATGCATGGGGATTAAGTCTGGAGACCTCGGTGGCTACGGGACGTCTTCAAAGCGGCTAATCAGTTTTCGTGGGAAACGTTCACGCAGCTAATTCATGGAGGTATACGGAGTGGCCACAACTTGTTGAAAAAAATTGTGTGACAAGTAAGATGGATGTGCTCGCAAACTAGGTAAAAATAATTTGTGACCATGCGCCCATAATTTTCGCTGCTCAAATTTATCGCTCTCGGAATTGCCATCTTTCTTACCAGCCCATCCCACAATGTACTCTGCATAAGTTATCTCCTTATAGTCGATAGCACGGATCGGGTATGAAAGTGAAGCGGGCTCAGAGATTTATTCAGATCTAAGAACTTTTTCACTTTATCCCATCAAGATTCCTAAACCGAAACAACCACCTGTTCTGGCTGTTTGTCTTCTTTATATTGCTATGCTACAAGGTACAAGTTATAGACTAAAATTGGTATCAGCACTATAAGATCCTTCCAATCTTTTACATAAACTTGATGTTTTTAATTAGAGGCATGTTCTCAAAATTCATTGCCTTAATGAGACAAACGTACGGTATGTACCTATATTGGGGAAGGAGGGTCGAGGACCGAAGATTTGTTGAAATCTTAAGATCTTAAGAGGGTGGGTCCAAATCACTTAACGATCTAATGAATAAAACAAATGCTTCACAAAAACATCCATACAGTTTAAAACAAGGATCTGTGGATCATTAAATCCAATTAATTGAGTGTCGAAATAAGAGTGAAAGAGGGTGTATCTATGACTGTTATTGATAGATTATGGTGTGTGCTAGTTCCATTGAATTAGTCCCTTACTTTTTTTACTCTAATTTTATAATGAATAGTTTAGAAAAATAATGATATTGAAGTGACACTCGGGGGTCTAAGACTTGCATTTGATAAATAATCTTGCAGGAGAATTGGAAAACTTCCATTACTGTATATATGGTTGAACTGCTGTTGAACAACCTACCACCAGACATCGTATTGTCTAGTGAATTGTGGAAATACTCGAATTCAATTTTGGTAATACATACTCAGTCATGTCATAAATAGTGCACTCATCGTAAAATTAGTACTGAACACATCCATTCTATATTGACAGGTATTCAATGAGTGATATTTATGCTAAGTTAGCGCGCAAAAAAATTACACAAAAGTCGTCTGTAAATATGGAGTGCGGCGATATTAAAAACCGTGTTGTGGTAATTGGCCTTCACAAGTGTAATATGGAAAGAGACGATATTTTCCGGACCTTGCGACCGCTTGAAATCACCCGGAATTTTGTGTATCGAACTGTTAAATTGTTAAAGGGCACTAGTGGACTAATTGACCGTCAAAGATCCGGTTGTTCTCGCACTGTCGAAACTTCACAGGCGATCAAAGCTGTTAAGGCCAGGATTAATCGGAAACCGAAACAGCGAAAAGTTAAGGATTTCTCCACAAATGTGGCGATGATATACATGGCAGTTATTGATACTACGCACTCGCAATATTAAATTTATTACAATCATCCCTAGGTATACTAAAAAACTGGGCTAAGAAATGCGAATTGAGACTCTAGACCACAGACTAAATTAGAAGGACAACATCACTTCGCTTTTTAATCATGTAACTGAATATTTGGGAAAAGAGGGGGACTTAGACCTGTCACCACCCACTGGATGTACACAGTAATCGTAGGATCCATCTTACCTTAACTTACGTATGCCTGGTATGGTTGCCAGATACTCACACCTTTTAACACCATTTATATAGATAGTCAAGGAGCGACCAAACGCATTTCAACTATAGTAATAAAATGAAAAGAAACGCTCATAACACAATGTCACATTCTTGTGGGTCCGTGGTCAAAGCGGTGTAAACGGTATTAGCTCTTTTCTCTTTGCAAAAAAGGTATCGAGTGTAAATGGGGTCTGCAACTCCGAATTACTCACTGGCTCTACATTTCGGTTATAAGACCGATCCTCACGGTTATCTGGTGGACTGCCTTGATAAACCTCAGCAAACTAAGCAAAGTCCAAAGATCAGCTTGTCTGTGTATAAGCGAAGCACAGAGGTTGACTCCACCTGCAACACTAGATATTCTGTTTCATCTGACACCCCTTGACATTTTTGGCAGACAAATGGCGGCTAGTGCAGCTATTCGTCTTGAAGCAATCTCACATTGGTCAAATAAAGAATTTGGCATTTTGAATAATTACAGAATTCTCCCAGAAAACATCAACACCATACCCAAGTTAAACTTTGATAGGAATTTTAAAGTCACCATCCCTTGCAGGTCTTTCTGGGAGGAAAATGGACTTGTACGTTCGTTTTTTAACTTGACGGTTCAATAACGAACGACGGGGTAGGTGGAGGTGTTTTCTCTGGTAGGCTTAATCTTAGCCTCTCCTTTCATCTTAGCAATTAAGGAAGTCTTGTCATGGCTAAAGAAAAACGTCATATCAACGACAGATATACGCATCTTTTCGGATAGCCAGGCAGCAATCAAGTCCTTGAAATCGTGTTCCCTTAACTCAATAACAGCCCTAGATTGCCGAACGTCCTCATAGAGATGGCAAAGCAGTTTAATATTCACCTTTGCTGGGTGTCAGGGCATAGGGTTATCATAGGGAACTGTAAGGCTGATGAACTCGCCAGATATGGAACTACCACACCCATTCTTGAAATGCTGATTTTCTCTCAACAGACTGAATTTTGCACCATCTTATAAAGGGTGTCCCAATATTCACGCAAGATTTGAATTTTGTGTTGTTAACGAAAAAAAAGACAACGTGACACAACAGACAACAGTTCAGGATTATTAAAAATGGAGTGCTAAACGAAAGTACAACGCGTTTTCATTGTTGAGCAACATTTTAAAAATAATGAAGGTTTGACCACGCACAGGGAAGAGAGTTAGTTGAATGGATTATGTAACAACAACACCCTTTGGGACACCCTTTATATGCTCGCCAATACGATACTCCTTTATTCCTGAAAGTCAACTATTTTCTACGTTACAACATATTGTATACTTTGCTAAAAACCCATAACAAACATCCTTTTTTCGACACCCTTTTCTCTATAAAAAGCTATTTTTCTTCATAAAAAAAATTATTAATCGAATAAATCGTAATTACCGTAAGATAACAACCCATAAAGGCCTTTCACCGATTATTGTGCAAATGCATAAAAAAAATCACGAAATACCTAATAACTATAATCAATCGAACAGAAATCAATAAAAAAAAATACAGGACCCCCTTACAACTGCACACTTTTCTAATTTTATTACTCAAAAACTAGAAAAATGAAAATTTTACTAACATTTACCAAAGAAAACACAATACACGTGTATTCAACCCGAAACAATAAAAATTAAGATAATGGCCGATAAAAAGAAAGAAAAAAAATAAGCGCAGACACATCGTCCTTAATCGAATTCAACGTCCTTCCGTGTGTAATTCGATCAATCAATATTTGAAGAGAAAAATACAAAAAAAAAAAAGTGAAAAGACGAGGTCCTTAAGGGGTTGCACGAGGACGTACATAAATTTCTAATTTTCTTCATATTTTTGCTGCGGATATGATCCAGTCAGACAGTCAGCCAGCATTATCCTTGAAGTTGGTTTTTTTTTATCCTCAAAAGGTGGTGGTATCCTGTTATTGTTCCTGTTCAATGGCGTAGGAATGCAACCCCTACCCCCTTGTGATATGATGCTTACGTATAGGGGTATAGTTAGTGCTATGCTGTGTTGGCAAAGGTAAGGAACTGCATGGTCTTGCATAGTGTACTCGTATCCTTATCGCGGTTATGGTTTCTCCACTTTCAGCACCATCAAGTTCACGGGGTGAGCATTCAAACAAAAAAAAAAAAAAAAACTAAAGGAAGTTGGAATAAATTTACGTAATTTGATTGCGTTAATGATAATTTCTTTCGTTTTGTGAGTTTTTTTTAGTGGAAAAAAGGATACTAAACTCGTGCCCTTATGAAAACTCGAGTGCATCGCAAGGATCTACATATTTTCTGGCATTTGCTGCAGTAAAATGGAGATTAATGGCATGGTAAATGCACGAGCGTAACGATGGAGATAAATTTGAATAAAATAAAATTGTAACGGTTAGATGGTCAATAGGACACTTATAGGTACATGTATGTATGTAGTGGGTATCAGATAATAGCCGTAGTACTTGCACTTGAGATGCAAAATTGAAAATGGAAAAAATAATTTTCAAAATCGCAGAGTGCCAGAAGTGAAGTAACCCACCACAAAGTTCCAACGAAGATGTACGTTTAAACGTTACAGATACATTATCTACGATAGAGTGGTCCCAGTTGTAAGATAAAATTAATCCTAGGGAGCTGGTTATTGTTCGAACCAACATGTACTCTTGAAATGCGAGTGTTTCGTTTCCGTCTTTTCTGTACTCTGGCACCTTCTGAAGTAGTGCACCAAGTTATAGCCTAACTTGGCGGCCATGGTGACCTTAATACGATACAATGTTCTGCCAGCAGACCTCTTACGATATGAGTTCCTATTGCAAACAAATGTGTTGTTCTTTTCTCATTCAATTATGGTCCTAAGTTAGGAGATATAAAACAGTCACCTTGAAGTTTTTTCTTTCTTTTCAATACAGAGATAGCACTTTTCGTGTTCAATGATCCCGTTCGGGATAATTCATCGGTCTTCTCGTTCCTTTCTGTGTCCATATGTCCAGAATACCAACAGAGACTGACCTCTTTGGTGTCTTTAAATTAATGATTTCCTTGCCTAGTGTCTTGATTGACGCACAAATGTCTTGGGAACGCCGCCGATTTAGAACTACTCAAATAAGAATCTTAGGAGGCTTTCAGCTCGATTTTATTCAAGTCCTCCAATTCCATGAAAAAGTGACTGCCAAGAGTCTTCATTCTTCTGTTGGCAAGGACAGGACTTTCACATAGCAAGTGACGAATAGACTCAATTACTTCTTAACAATTGTTATGTTTAACCCCGAGGATCTTCGCGTGAATACCAATGGCACAGTGCCCAGTAATGATGTTGGAGACGACTCGTGTCATAGACCGATCATAGTGCTCTGCGAAATATGCAACGCTGATCCTTTCCTTGCAATTTCATCTGCTCTTTCTTTGCCTGGAATATACATATGCCGTGGTATCCACCATAGGGTCACCGTATTGGCTCTCGATACCATATTTAGGTGTTTTCTACAGGTGCTTACTAGACCTTAACGGCTGCCGGACTATCACTGTACACCGTAATTATCTTCCCGACGATATTGTCTTCTAAGATAATTTTGCAGCCTGAGTCATGGCTGTGATCTCGGCTTGGGAAACACTACAGTCGTTGGTAATTCTAAAGAAGTGGAGGAGAACACCTCAGCCCATGTACCGATGTTCATTTTGAAGCCGTCTGTGTAGAAGGCTAGTTTCTTTCTGGTTGTGATTTGCTGGTTCCTCCAGTCGCTTCTGTCAGGAATTCTGATATTGTATCCCGTCAAAAGCAAGTGTCGGAGTCACGTAGTCGATTTCTATCTGTCTGGTAGTGGTATTCCATCGGGATAGGTTGGAAGAATGACCGTATGGAGCTGATGACCAAAGACTAGCTTATTTTAGTCCTAATGGAGTTTTAGAAACGACTTTATTGCAGTAGATATCCAGCAGAATGAGATTTAGCATGGTCTCCATTGCCGCTGTGGGTGTCGTTCTAATAAATCCTGTAATCCCAATGTAGGTAGTTCTCTGCATCTTGGTGAGTTTTGAAAGGTGGTATTTCTTCTCTAGTGCCTTCCACCAGACTGTCGAGCATTAGAATGGGTCTCACCACAGCTATATAAAACCAGTATACCACAGTTGGTTTGATGTGTAGAAGGGTTTCTTAATGCGATCCTCGATATTTTCTTTTCAGTAGAATCTTAAATTATGCCCAGGTATTCTGCTGATCTAGAAAAATTTAGTTCAACTCTAACGATAGTTGGTGGTTTCAATACAGGAATCGATCCTTCCTAGTAAAAAGAACAATCTCTGTCTTTGAAGGGTTGATTCCCAGTCCTCGGCTACCAACCAATTCTTAACTAGTAGCAGTGCGTAGCTGAGGCTCTCATTAAGAACTGGAAAAATTTAGTTTATACCAGGTTTGCAACTGGCTATTACTTTGAAACCATTTTTTTTTTTTTTTTTTCAGTGTGTCCAAGTGATAGAACTGACATTACCCAGGGTTGAGTTAATTACACGTGATCCAAGCATCTGCCCAATCCAATTGCAGAGGCCTGTGCTGAGTTGGGCTTTGTTCAGACTGCTCTGGATAGCGTCGGTACTCACGTTGTTGAAAGCCCCCCCGTTATCGAGAAACGCCCCTAGAGTGAATTCCCTGTGGTGGAGGGATTTTTCTATCGTTGGTATACTCCATGAAGACGCTTATCATATTAAATTAAGTACATATATAGGTAGTTATCGCCGATCACATTTCTAACGAATATGTCTATTAAACGTTCCAAAATTTTGAGACTGATTGGTCTGTAATCCTTTGAGGTAGTGTGACTAGCTTTCCCTGCTTTTGGTATGAAAATGACGTGTACCTCTCGCCATGTTTTTGGAACATACCCCAGTTTAAGGCATCACTAGTTGAATGTTATTCATTCCTGATGCCTTATATGGAGCAAAGGATTTGACTATCCACGCAATATTTTGCTCGCCGACTATCTTGTCTGATTTTGTTCCAGGTGCGTCGGGATATCTAGGAGTCTCTAACTCTAGAGACTCATAGATATCCTATCTGGCTATAGTTTCAAGCCCAGCTTCCATAAATACGCTTTTTATTTCACCCCACATCGCGTCAATGGATGGATCTCCAATTTCGTTTAGGGACGATGTGCGGTTAACTACAGCCAAGGCAGTAGTCAACAATACAAAGGACCCAGTTCCATTTGTTGTCATATTTCATGTAATAACATTTCTCGTTCGGTGTTTTCCAGGATATGATTAATAACCCCATAATCAGATCCAACAGACACACCAGCCCGTTGGATGGTCGAACACATAGTGATTGGGCCGCCCACTGTGGGAAAATAGACGCCTTTTGCAGCCACCCCATATGGGAAACAGACGCTACTAGCTGCTGCTCTAATGTTCTAGGACTCGATTACTTATTACAGAGTATCTAACGAGGTATAAAAGGCGAGAAACGTAGGAATAATAAGCAACGATCTTTGTTTTAAGATTATACCCACGCGAGCTACATCTTTGCATCCGCGTTTCACAAAATGCTGTTTGTCAAAGATAACCACTCTTGGATTTATTCTCCTACAGTAGGCAATGCGTCTTTCTCCACACCTGCCCACCTGCATGACCTAAAAAGAAATATACAAATAGAATGAACAATGATCCTCGTTCTTTTCAAAATTTGTTAAAAAAACAAACTCACTGGCTTCCGAATTTCGTCCTCATTCTTATCTCAAATCACTTATCGTCAACACAATGTAAACATCGTCGGTTGTTTACCACACGACCCTGTCCTTGGGCAAACATTACAAACCTCAGCAGTCAGGTAGAGTACCTGAAATAAAGTGCATCATCCTATCCATCGACTGTGTACCGTGATTAACCGAAGAAAAGCAGAAAAAAATGAAAATTAGACGAAAACTGGTTCCATAGGACTTATAGCATTTGTCTCCACTTTTGCTGGTCATCCGGCTTGGATTGAGCTCCCCAGTTAGACTCTCAATGCATCATCTGATTAGACTCCTTGATGATGCGTTAGGAGTCTCTAATTTAAATTGTTCTCAACTTTATTACTTCTTTTCGACTTCCATTTCTTCTACTCAAACTTACGTCATTGCCTACCCATTCCTATAAAATGCATATCGAAAAGGATTAACTTGCAAAGGATCCGTTGCGGGTGAGTCGTCGAATAGTATCTTAAACTGACAGCTGCGTGGGACTTGGGTGACGTATGGAAAACCTGTTCTATGGTTATTATGTTTACTTACGAGTACCTGTGATTTTTATTAATTTTTTGTGATGCGAGGAGCATGAAAGGATAAGAAGAAGGTAAAATCTGTTTACTTGTCATGTTTTTTTGGGCCGTTGAATATGTTTGACATAAACAACCCAAAATTGTTTCTTTCTCTTTGTTGGGATAGGTTTTTTGTTGATGGATATATGGTAATAGTGCAGCACCCTTTCAACTTGATTGATTGAGGATTTTGTTTTTTTTAGAGATAAACTGAGGATTTTCTTTCGATTAAAACTGAGAAAAGGCACACAAGGATATTCTTACATATTACATCCGGATGAGTAAGCGGTGTGGTTTTTCACTTTAAGTGAGTATTTTTTTCTTTAAAAGGAGAATTGTGGGAACGTTGTTGTGGGTCTTCCTGAAGGCAAAGCTCAAATTTCATCATAAGAGAGGTTAAATATGTAAATTACTCGTAATTTAATTTTCTGTGGAAACAAATTGCGTTTCTTTTGGGAAACTGGAAAAATGTTTGCGGATATGAGGAATATTGGATTTTGTATTGGGGAGACACCTTGGATTATAATGAATAATCAAGTTCAGAGCTGTGAGTGAGGCACATACGCGGGCCTTAGCGCAAAAAATTCCAATCAAAGTTTAACTTGGGTATGGTATAGTCGATGTTTTCTGGAAGAGTTCTGAAATTATTCAAAGTGCAGACATGGCCAAATTCTTTATTTGACCAATATGAGATTGCTTTAAGACCGATAGTTGCACTAGCCGCCATTTGTGTACCAAAAATGTCTAGTGGTGTCAGATGAAACATAATATCTAGTGCTGCAGACGGAGTCGAGCTCAGTGTTCCGCTTATACACAGACAAGCTGATCTTCGGACTTTGCTTTGCTTGCTGAGGTTTATAGTTTTATCCAAGGCAGTCCACTAGATAACCACCCCGTACGTGAGGATCGGCCTTATAACCAAGACCCCATTTATTCCCCATGTCGTTATTGCAAGAGAAAAGAGCTAAAGTAGCTTTCCTGACTCTTTCTTTTATATTGGGTTTCGTGCCTTGATGCACACTCGGTATCATGCCACAGCATTTTGCATGACTTTTCTCAAAACTTCAGGTGATAAATTCTCCACTTCTTGTGGGACGTTCTCCTTTAGGACTGCCAAGGTCTGTAGCTTGTTCGTATAGACTCTTGACTTCAAAAAACCTCAAAAAAAAGAAATCTGTAGCAATCTTACGAGCCAATGCAAATCGTCAAAACGAGAGCTTAAGCGGCCGAGAATCGCTTGCTACAGAATGGCCACTATAGCTCGTGCAATTCGTCAATTTGTGGCAGCAAGAAATCGTTGATCATTGTTTTTTAGCCCCCAATTGCGTGGCCTGTCATCTGGTTGACGTTTGAGAGTCATATTCGACATCCGTAGCCACAGCAGCGATGTTCTCTACCGAACGGCTGCTCCAGGGCCAGCTATGTTTGATACTGTCCCGTGTTGAGCCAGTTTCCTCAAAGCGAGCACCTAAACGTCGCTGTGTTTGACCAGTTGATGCTACACAACCAGGAAAACGACGACGAAATTCACGTTGACAATTATTTCGCGTTCTTGAAGAGTATAGCAATCTGGCAAATAAGGGGTCTTTGGTGACATGGCTCAGTGTTCGTTGGAGAGAGTAGTTCGCTGGAGAGAGTAGTTCATCTCAGTGAAACACTAAAATGTTTATTTACGATCATCACATGTTCTTGAGTATGTTTTTCACTCCAGACGAGGTCAGGAAGTCAAAAATTTGTTCAGGTTGAAGACCAGCAAGGTTCACTATTGAAACGATCTTCTTTCCAAGAACTTTTTCTTGTTCCATAAGGATATGGAGAGATTTTGTCATCCTGAAGGCAAAATTTTCGTAGTGGGTCTATGACATGTTTTAGGTGTAGATGTGTTTTTTTCTGAGCCCGAAGGCTTCACTGAATATTGTTCTCAAGATTCTCAGGTTATATCTGTCAAGTTTCATTAGAAGATTCGATTTTTTTCTTGTATAACTTCGGGAAAAGCATATAGACAGGTTTGATTCGGAGTAGAAAGAAAAACTTCATTCGATTTCTACGGTCTTAGATTGTTAATATATGAAGCAAGGTTCAGGACCAACGGGGCTAGATACACTGGCCTTGACTAGCGGGTAGCTTTTATTTCCATTGTAGCTACAGTGAGGTAAAATCTAGAAGAGATTGACAAGGTTGCCCTTCTCCAGCTCAGAGATCACTGTGAACTTTTCCAGAATCTTTTCGGAATTTTATTACGAGCGAGTCAGGAGATGCAGTCTGAGAAGATAAATATGATCTTTATTTTAGGATTGGCATAGCAGTGGGTTCATAGGCACTATATGATCGAGTGTTTGTCGAAGCTGATTGAGATATTTGTATGATACATTGTGATGCACTGAAAATTCCAGACCTAGTCCTTCGATATTGGATCCATCTATATGTCAGGCAAGATGATCTTTTGATGAGTGTGGCTTAAGTTTGTCCCAGTTTTCAGTGGGATCAATAACAGCAGAATAGTTTCAATTGAAGCAGTACTTGGGAAACATGTCATCAACGTGCATGCTAAATTCAGTCTTGCTTCCACCTGTAGGTGTACCTGAATAGCCGGAAGGACCAAGATGATATTTTCGACATTTGTTCGCGTGGTGCACAAGCAGTCATTCGCACGCATTCCAGTTTACTAATAGTGGTGACTTACTTATAGATAATAAATAGTCTTAGGTCTAAGACTTTAATTTCTGCCACAAATTCGGCGGCAGATCCATAAAGCTCTCGTGGCTCTGATAGTGATATGTTCCACTTGTGTATTCCACAACAGTTTGCTGTCCAGAATAACTCTCAAGTTCAAGAAATTGATTCTATCAGTAACACTCATCCTCACGACAGCAAACCCTAAAATTATCCTGTCATTTCCATAGTTTTTTATTTGAAATTCTCCAATTATCCCTCTTCTTCAAACAACAGAAAAACAAAACACATTTCAATTGTAAACGATAGAGAAATTATTGGAAAACTTCTATAAATGAAAACCAGAAGCAGTTTAGTCCTTTGTCTAATGGTAATTCAAATAGCGTACGGTTTTGTATTTCCTTCGAGAGTTTTTTTTATCCTTTTATCAGAAAAAAACCGAATACAACCAGAAAATATTCAAAAACAAACGTGGGTAGCAAGCCAAAAAAAAATGGAATTACCTCAACGATCAGTCTGCTTTGTAGAGTGATATTTGATATCATCGAGCAACCAACAGACAATGCCATGAAGTGAGTATAACAGACTAAATGTTCCTTTTTTCCTCGCTTATACCTTTAAATTCCTTCAACCCTTAATGTAAAATGGAAAACCTTTTATTTAACACCTGAATCGTGTCTGGATTTGAATATTTCAGTTGATTTGGGTTTTAATAATTATTTTCGTTTGCCAAGCAAGATGATACGGGTCGATGGAACTACAGGCGAGAGCATACACTTTTCAAATAAACAGAGCTGTAAGAAAAGAAAGACATTTTCTTTAGGATCGTAGGTTGCTTTTCGTGATTTGTAACTTCTCTTCACGAAGAGAGTCCTTTATTCAGTTATTATCTAAGGATGTTGTGCCTAAGCTAATTTGTATTTTTTTATTTATTCGCTTACACCTAAGATACAATATCTTCAAATCGTGTGGAGCTAATCAAACTGTAACAAGCTATTGTAAATTTGCATTCCTGCCTAACATAACCTAAACATCAGCAGAGATTTCTTAAAACGATTCACACTGTTCACACTTTCTTAGACTAATTCCACCCAGTAAACGCTCTTCCAGTCTGCGAGAAATTGTTTGAAAAAACCGAAAAACTTAAGGAATACTTCGAAAACGATGGACTGTTCATTGAAAGGGATCCGAAAAAAGCGCTCCTGCGAATCTTCACTGAACAGCGTCCTAATTAGCTGGAAAGAGAAGATCGCTACTGGAAACTATGTGCTTGCAGTATTTTTAGACTTCAAAAGGGCATTTGGGACCATCGACAGGGACAAACTCTTTTGATAGGGAATTAGAGGCCAGGAATTGAATTTGTTTTGATTATTCCTCGATGATCGAGTCCAAAAAATGAGCGTGAATGGAGTGATGTCTAGTAGTGTCGAAATAACCCGCGGAGTTCCACAGGGATCCATACTTAGCGCGTTGCTCTTTATCATCTACATTAACGACATCGAAGCAGAGCTAAACTTCTCCCAGATTGTCCCATTTGCTGATGACACACTTCTCTTTATCTCTGGTAATAACCCTGATAAGTATACAATTGATGCAGGAGGACTTATCGAAAGTGAGCACATGATTGAGATTGAACAAACTAAAGCTAAATGTTAACAAATGTAAATTAAACATTGTGTACAGTTAAACTTAAGTGTTGAAATCGAATCCATAGAACAAGTCCAACAAATTAGATATCTAGGAGTAACAATCGATTTTAAATTATCATTTAACTTGCACTTAGAATATATATTTAAGAAAGTCGGTTTTGTTATAAATAACAAATGTGACCAAATGGCCACCTCTAGCACTGACACAAACGCGTGCCATTTCAACCACATTTTTTTATCTCATTCTGCAGCATTTCATCCTGAATATTTGCAATTGTGTTGCGTATATTGTCTTTCAATTGTTGCTATGTTAGTTTTGTAGCGTACACGCAGTCCTTCAAGTAAGCCTAGAGAAAGAAAGCGCACTCAGTAGATTTAACAGCCCCCGTTAAATCTACTGAGTGCGGCGGCCAATTGATATCCCCAAATTTCGACATGACCCTGCCTGGAAATGCCTGTTTCACAATTTTCATTGTTAATCCGGCTATATATCACGTGGCACCGTCCTGTTGAAACCACATGTTTCGGAGACGAAACCGAGTAATTTTCGAAAAAAATGGTTCAATTATCCCACCAGCCCAAATCGCACACCAAACAGTCACTTTACGAGAATGAACGGTCGTTCATGAATTGCTCGTGGGTTTTCCGCTCCCCATACCCGGCTATTCAAAAAAAACTTCGTGTATATGATCTTTTAAAATTCGATTGAATATTAGCACAAGATTTTTAGCGGACTCAACAAATTCGACTCTGGTGTTGTTAAGTAAAATTGGAGGAAACTAAGACATATCAAGCGTATTACGGGGAATGAAAAGACATTTCAATTTATTTCGATATGGCACAGGCCACTTTTTATGGACTAAGAGACAATTTTCGTTAGATCCTCGTTCATAAATTGCGCACCATCTTCAATAAGTCCCAGGAGGCAGCTCAGATAAAGTTGCACATCATCCGTATACAAATGTACGGAAGAATTGTCCACAACCTTAGGTAAGTCATGGATGTACAGCGAAAAGAATAGAGATCCTACTATCGAACCCTGCGGTACTCCACTCTTGACTGGCAAGAATCCAGAGGTTCTATCACCAATGACTACAGCCTGTACCTTTGCACTTATGTAATTTTCCACTAACTTAACTGCGGAGTTAGAAAATTTAAATAAATGTTTTATAATATGGCAAAGGATGACGTGGTTGACTGTGTCAAGATTCTTTGACAAATCAAGCAGTGCCAGAAAAGTTACCTGGTTTTTGTAGATTGATTGGAGGATATCATCAACTACATCTAATAGAGTAGAGATACGAGTGTTTCACTCAGAAACCTGATTGACATACACTAAGCATGTTGTTATCTAAAAATGGTTGTATTTGCTTATGCATAAGGCGTTCAAAAACTTTCGAGGGGAAAGGCAGAATGGCAAAGGGCCTGCACTCAGGTGTTGATCCAGTGCGAAGTTCGGGAACAGAGATGACTTTAACTGTTTAGGAAATAAGCCGGATATGAGTATGGAATTAAATGTATAAGTGACCTGCGGCAATATGAAGGGTAGAAAATGTGAAATGAATGATGCATGTATTTCATCTAACCTCACTATTTTAGATTTGATAGATAAGATGGCTTCAACAATGCCGATTTGTTCAACCCGTGTAAATGAAAACGAGGTTTCACCATTGGTAAAAAGGCCACCGAAATCGACATTTAAATGTTGGGACTCACGGCCTTAGAAGGTGGTAAATAAATAAATTTATAGTTGAATTCATAAATATTTTCAATAATAGGTGCAACGGCAATTTTGCGAACGCCAATACTTTTAAGATTCATCCAGAGTTTCTTAATACCAACATCAATACCCAAACCGACTTTCTCTTTTGACAGCTCTGAGTTTAGTAATGACGCAGATTCTATCGTTTATATGCGTCATCACGCTTTACCATAAGTTGTTGAATTTTAGCAGAAAACCATTCAACTCGTACCTTGAATTTCCCTCAATCTCATCGACCGGTACAATGGAACAGACTCTGAAACAATCAAACCTTGAGGAACTAAGTTGAAGTGAAGAGTGATCTATGTTTCACGGTAGGTGTATTCTAATTAGGTAGCTGCAATGCACTTGAATATAATCCATATTTATTTCCTATTGACACTATTGCTCACCATTTCACTTAATGCTAATATCAACTGGTCTTTGTAAAAGACCTCCTACGCTTGTTCAATGCAATTTTATCAATTCAAGGAAAACCCATAAAAAAGACATCCTAAAGTTGTCATTGTGACAACTCATAGAACATGATATGAACATCAACAATCAAATCAGACAGATTTATCTAACGTGTGTTAACTTGTCTTAGGATCCTTTTCTTGATTGAATATGAACGAATAAGATTGATTACCTTCAACTCTAATCCAGCTTGACACCTAAAATACTATCTACCCACGAAGTGTTATCTAATCTATAAAGGTATCCGTAATTATTTACAACCTTTTCTCTCCCCATAAAAAAAAAAAAATTGAAAGGGATCCACAAGATCTTGATGGGCAATGGATGACCCATTCCTTTTGACATCTGATGGAAGGATAGGTTTGAATAAATAAATAACGTTAGAAAATCAAAAGGAAAATAATAAATGATGGCGAACATTAAAAATTCAACATTTCAGTGTGAAGTGAAAAGGAATTTCGATTGTTTATGAGATCTCCAGAAGAGATTCTATTGCTAATCAAGAATACACTTTTGAACAACCAGTTGGGGCGTAGAGTTACCAAACTTTCAGCAGTTGAGGTACTAAATAGGGATCAATTCTAAGCATTCATTCCTGCAGAATTTGGTCCAGCCTTCTATTTGCCAATTTTGACATTCCATTCTACTCTGTCTCCATTAATGTTAGGCTCTATTGAATAAATTCACTATCGATCAGGTGGACTGAAGTTTTGGTTATCATCGTTTAGATTGAAAGGGTCATTCTATCTGATAGCGGGATGTTGAACTTCGTCGAACTTCCATATTCTCAGCACCGACTGTGACTCTACTACAAGGTTTTCTTGTTCATCTCTACAGGTATCTGGATGGGCTTTGTCCCTTGACACGTTCCTTTTACCGTTTGGTAAAACTTTCGTACATTATTCCTGAAATAGAATCTCCCAATATCTTCGATCACGCGCTTTTCGTACTCTTTCTTCTTCTTTTGGAGAAGCCGATGTTCTTCCCGTGTCTTTTGTTCGTAGAGCTCTCGTCCTTCTTTATATTCCTCTTGTTTTGCTGCATGCACTCGCCGGCATTCTTTGTCAAACCAGGGGTTTCGTGGTGGAGATAGGGTAAAACCCAGCACATCAGTTGCGACGATTCTCATGTTCATGCTTGATGCTGTGGATTACGCGTTCGGTAAAGATTCTAGCGGTCTCTTGCTATTGCAGCCTTTCGACGTTGTATCTTCTCATAGTAATTTTTCTTTGTTGCAACGGTTGGGATATCTACATTCGTATCCCGCTTCAAAGTCAATTAGCCTAAGTCTGTTTCTGGACGTGTAGGCTTTGTTTACCAACTGCAGTCTATGGCAAATCCGTATCCTAATAACCGCTGCTTCTGTTCTCTGTAGCAATCATCATAGTAAGCCTACTACGGGAATGCCTCCTCCGCCACCATCTTTCTTGAAAAACCATGACACGCTTTGGAAGATCCTTGCAGGACTGATCTCCAAATATGTCGAAGTAGCCTATATGAGGTGCTCACTAAGTAGTTCAATCTGATTCGAATTAGAATACGCCACCGTTGATTCTATCTGAAGAATTCTTCAGCTACTGCCTAAGTCCAAGGAAGGGTGCCTTAATGAAAACACCCTTCCAACCCTCTCTCGTTTGCTACCGCCAAGACGTCCCACAGGGATTTAACCCCCCACCTTTTGCCAAGGTATTCGGAGTAGAAGTTGGTAGACAGTGGATAAGGTGTCGGCGCTTGTGTCTTCATAGATTGCTCATGTCTCTCCTTTGAAGTCCCTTGTTATTAATTTGAGCAATAAATGGAGACTCGCAGAATCTGAATGACAGGCTTCGGCCATTTTTTGTTTAGGAAACTTCACAGGGGAAGAAGTAGACACATTCGAACTGATTACAACTTTATTAACCCGACTATTGACATCGTCCTTTAGAATTAAAAGAAAAATGTCATTGAAACTTGACACCCAAAAATATAATCTCATTTTTTACTTTTATCAATTCACTTCAAATTATCATGTCACTCTCACCACAATTTATCACTATTAAGCCTCTTCTCCTGGCGTGACCGCAAAAACCGCTTACCAGAAACCACAACTCATTCAAAAAAAATCTTCACACGATATTCCGAAAGACGAAAGTGACTGGCAATTTTCACTCTCTCCCCAGACTCACGAATGATATTTTCATAATTTTGTTTGAGGAAATTAAATCAATCAAACATCACACAATGGTAACGTTCAGCGAATGGGAAATGAGGTCTAGGGGGAAGCGGAAACTGAGCACATCACACCACAGGAGGTGGTTGCATTTTATAACTTTCTCATTGTTCCACATTCTATCGGAACCATCAACATTTCTCTGACAGATACGTATCTTTTGCACAGAATTTGTCACCCGAGGCACCCGGAGAGTAGGCTTTCCTCAAGACCAAGTCACAATATTTACGATCAGAGTAATAAAATGTGAAACTTTACGATCCCGATAAAATTGTGTCTTTACAAATATGGTATTCCCAATTGCACTCCTTTTTTCAATAATTATCATCATCGTGCAACTCCTTGAAAAAAGCAGCATCCCTTTCCCAAGCACAATCGAAAGGATAATCAATAAAGATACCATTTTTATTACCTACTCAGACAATACTCCCCGGCTGTCATCAATATGTCAATAATGTGCGCGCAGAAAAAAAGAATGCTACAATGAGATTGTTTATGTCAGATGCAGTACAACGGTGACAATGCAAGGATGCAGGGGGTTGCAATTTCTCGAGATCGGTTCAAGTGAAAGTTTTTACTTTCTTTTGTGAAAGGCAAAAAGGATATTGAATATCATCGATGATGCCAGAGGGGTAAATTCAAAAAGAAACCCACTCTAATTGATTCTCTTAAATGTTGACCTCAATCAATCAGACGTCCCATTGTCGAAAGATGACATTTTGTGGAAGCAGATCATGCTGTGGGGAAAATTGATGCCAGATAAGATCTTGTTGTGACCACAGTTTTCGAATTGGCGATGATGGTAATCTTCTGATTAAAAAGTATTTGGAAAGGACTCGAGGATAGAAGGCAAATAGATGGTTTGAGGATTTACGGGAACACAAACAGTTGAGGAAAATATGGAGTTTAGGCAGACTTTTATAACTTGTTGTCAAGTGTATGTAATCAGCTCTTGACTTTTATATTAAAAACATCGCACCGTCCTGCGCAATAAGACTCAGAGAGTCGGGACTTTGGTTACCAAAGCCCTATGGTCATGGTATAAAATTTTAGATTTGTTACCAGAAAATCTAACAACGACTCTTACTGATTACACTACACCCAAACTGAACTTCAAGAAAGACTTTTCAGTAGCTTCGTCGTCCAGGACGGACTGGGAAAGAGGCGACATGATGTGGAAGTTCGAAACAATATGCACAGATGGTCCAAAGGTGGAATAAATGCAAATTTCGGAGTCTTACCGCCTCCCGGACTCGTCCGGTACATTTCAGGTGAAATTGATGGCGATATGTCAGGCTTGGTGGACGCTGAGAAACAATCCTTCACCCAATCGTCATCATTTTCGTTCATAGACAGGCTGCTTTCAAAGCCATAGATTCGGGTGCATCATCCTCCAAACTGGTAAAACAGTGTAGGGAGGAACTCAATCTGTTGGCCCTCGGTTTAAAGTCAGTCTCCTCTAGGTTCCATGCGGGCTGAAGAACTGACAAGGCGGGGATCGGCTCTTGACAGATCCCTTACGGAGGAAGTACACATTCCGCTGGAATCTGTCAAGAGAGAAATCTTCTTTCATTTTCTATCAAAGGGAGACTATAGATGGGCAGGGTGCCTAACTGCGTAATATCCAGGAAGATATGGCCCAACTATAATTCGGTCAAGACACAAGAGCTTCGTTCGGACATCGCCAGGGTTGTGGCGATCAGCGGCCAGGATCGGCATCCTTTTTAATAACAGATACAGATGTGAGAGCGTTAGCGAGAAGGAGACTCTCTTTCCCTTCCTCTGCGGATGTCCGGCACTAGGTAGAGCCATTCTTCGCACACTGGGTAAACCCTTCTTCGCCGACCTGAGTGAGGTATCAGAGATGGGAGTCTGTGACATCACCAGTTTCTTGAACTCCTCGGGATGGATGGAGTTTTCGAATCGGCGCACAAGCACTGTTTACATTCCAGCAAGCCACATTGCTCACTACCTACCAACGATCACCTAGTTTGCGTATAAGCGGAGCCCTCCACACTACACTCTCTGCAGTAATGGTCACTCAGTTAGGCCTCCATTTCAAATAAATTCCAAATCTTTCCTGAAACATTAACTACAATGATGTAGATGTATTTCTAGAAGACAAGTCGGTACATTTCTTTACTTAGGAGTATTTTGCTTCCAATTGGTTCAACGAATATTCAAGGGAAATTGTCTTCCCAAGATCCATGTGGTATCACAATGGATCGTCTTCATGGTATGTTTCGCAATGGAGTTTTCTTCGCAATAGACACTCGTACGGTCACACCTGCTTGCTGCTTCTTCAGCCCTTGATGCGAGTGAGTTGATATACTGACGTTTATTACGTCTCGCACTGCGTTGCACTTTCTTCTTTTTCACTCAATATTGGGCCTCTAGCTCGACTCTCTCCACTGCTGAATACGCTGCAATCCGAGACTTGATTGCTCACTCATCGATCCATCTCCAGATGTCTGCCGATAGCCATGTGCGGTGACCCAGTTGTTCCAGCATTGTTCTGATGATTGTTTCTGCTTCTAAGGCAAGATGGTCCTGAATTGTTTCTTACATTCGGGGAGCCTGTCGGTATGGAACCTGGTAGTATTAAGTTTGAGGAGTTGCTGTTGACAGATGCAGTACGAATGCGTATAAAAGCTGACAAAAGATGGTGATGTCTGCTACACGTCTGTTTCGAACGTCTAGGATACAATTTCTGAAGAGGTGCCTGATCGCAATGTGATCAATCTGGTTGGATGTTCGCAGCCTGTCAGTTGAGACCCAACTAATCTTGTGGCAGGTGTTATATTTGAACAACATACCTTCAATGACTAGGCGGTTGGTATTGCAGAAGCCCACAAACAACTTACCGTTGCCATTCCGGTTTCAATGCCGTGCACTCCCATCACATGCGTAGGAATAGTGTTGTCGCGTTTAAACCCTCATCACCATTACAATGTCAAACATACCTTTTTTTGAATTGAATTGATTGAAAAACTGTCAAAAAATAAATTATGACATTTGGAGGTTGTTACATGTTCCAGCACGGGAACAGTACATAGCTTTGTTTGCAGTGTCATGTCTGACGTCTCTCAGGTAATAATTAAACAATAAGTGCAATGTCAACTATCTAACCAAATGAGCTGATTTTAGTAAAAACAACTCGAAATAAGTCATTTGATCAATCAATCATCACATTGAGCTCTAGTGAAAAAATCGGTGGTATAAAATCGGTATAAGGTTAGAATACTGGTGCGTCAGAATTCCAATTTTGACTGAATAAAAAACGGCTTCAATACTCGCACATGTCAATGATTTGAAAGTATATTAATTTCGTCTGCTAAGTTCGTGCCATATTTCAATTAAATTTTCACCAATTGATATTATTGTGATATACGAGTTTATAATGACCTACCTTACCATTTTTGCAAGTGCGATTTTAAATTACAGGCAACGTTGTGCTATACACATTTTCAGGGATACTAATTAAACAGAATTAACCTCATTAAATGTCAAATTAATGAGTCTATTTTAATTATATGTAATTTACATACTCCAACAAACCATGGAACCCTGTGGCAGACCATAGTTTTGCAACAAATTTCAACATCTGTCGTCGCAAGTGAATTAAAAAACTGTAACACCTCCAGGGGGAATGTAACAACTGTGTGGATGTTTGCACCCATTTCAACACCTGTAGTAACCAGGGTCAGTTTCATGCCACCACAGGCTATTTCGATGACAAAAGACCAAATAACCTGTTGTATTGCTAGCCAACACCAACCGTCAGGTGTTCACAGACAAAACGATATCTCAATTTCATTGCACGTCGTCCACGTAGGTGGTACAAACAAAATCACCTTTTCGCACATTATCCAGAGGCACTAGGGATAATTATCCCTGGAAGAGATTTTATGGATTCTTTTCTTGTTCTCTTGGTTTTCTTAGATTTGATAAGAATCAGATGAAAGGAGCTGAATCCTTGATACTTATCTAAGCCGGGAGCAAGTGGATGATAATTCATTTTTCAATAAATCCGCAGAGTAAACCATTTACTAGGAAACGTTTAGGTAAATGCTATCAGGATGCGATCAACAAATAAAATCCTAGTCCGGTGGTCATCCCAAGAAGTGTGGAGCAAGAATAACCGCTTTGATGTCCAAGTAACATGGGTGAAGCTGCTACTGTTCCTTCTCCGATTTTATGGGAATTTTATGAGATGGGAAAGTACTTACATTTTTAATTATCCCTGAGATGAATATTGAGAATATCTTTAAAGTGTGGCGGTTGGTATTAAAAAAAAAAACTTGGTAAAGATGCGTGTAAGGATTTAGTTACGTTAAACGTTTAATTGTGGTGAGTTCATGAAAAAGGACCTACTTTGTCATCTTTCAAAATTTTATTGCTTATTTTTAGAAAAAAGGATTATACTTACAAATTCCTAAAAGTTTTTATGGCTTTTTAAAATGTGAAGTAGTGTGTGGTCGCCAAGCGCTTCCTTTGAGAGATCAAACAAATCCACATCGAAATTCGTAAAGAACGTTTCTAACCCTCATGTTTCAATAAGTTTTTCCTTTCCTCACTCAAAACAATTTAATGCAAAATATTCTTTTTTTTTATGACCAACATGACGTGTTCATCACCGGTCCTTCCATAAATTTAAATAGAACTGCAATAAATCTGCCAATTTTTGAAAATTTTACCGCGCTATAAAAATTTGTATTTTTTATAAAAATCCTACACTTAAATACGAATTTATAACTAAAGCCCCCATCAGAAAATTTCGCACATTGCATCATAAACCAAAAAAAGAAGACACGTCAGCAAAAGCAGCGTGAAAAATTGCTCTCCTATCTATTATCCTTCCTTAAATGACACATTCTCATTTAATCATCCAATAAAAGTGGAGGAACAAAAAATCGAAAAAATTGTGATAAAATCTAATATTTATTGAATAGAACATTAATTTTATGACCACAAAAAGTCAGATCCTTGCATCTGTCAGTCAGTGAGGTATCACAATCGACGGCCGTATCGTAACTGCACGCCAGCATGCACACTAATCATACAAATGTCCTGTGAAATCGTGATGATGAAGCAATTCATAGTGTGGTCGATGATGTAAAGCCACCAGTTGGTATTTAGTGTCATTTCGTCCTTTTAATAGGACACTTTATGACATTAAGTCCAGTCATCGGCGAGAGATAACAATGCCTCACTATGGTACATAAATATCCTTAATTCGATGTCCATAGCAAACAAGACAATGTGCATCTCTCAAGGAGATCCCTGTTGCGAAGATTTTTGTTTGCGGAACTCGCCAAAAGGCAGAGACGCACTCTCACTCACCATTCACCAATTAGCAATGGATGGAGGACAATTCTCTTTTCTTTGGATTTTTGCGCGGTGGCTACTATTTGGACAGCAAATGGGCTGGGAATTAATGACCCTCATACTGAAGAGTGGTATTTAAGAAGGAATATTAATTACTTTCCTTGAAATGTGTTCTTTTAAGACATCGCGTCGTAAGATTCTCACGACGTTTGACTGTCAAGGGTGCGTTGAAATTTCGCGGGTGCGCTTCAGCAACTTTTAGTAATTGGATTCAAAATTACTCACCTGTTTGTCTGAGACAGTCATGCCCGTATTTTTTAAATCGAGCAGTGAAGTAGAAGGAATGGAATCTTAGATTCGTTTGCTCGATCCACAAGAAGGAGACCCCTTTAACTGCGCCGACTACAGAAGCATCAGTCTCCTCAGCATCGAGTACAAGATCTTATCTGCCATATTATGTGAACGCCTGAAAACTTTCATCAACAACCCGATTGGCCTCAGTTTTAAGCCAGGAAAGTCCGCAATCAAAGGATTGTTAGAAACTGACAAGCAAACACCATAGGACTCTTCCAAGAGTCTGTGTAAGTATTTGCGTACTCCGACCATATCGGTTATCGACATAATTAGCAGGAATCAGCGGGCTGTTACAATCACCAAAATGGGTTTAGCAGTGATAGAAGGCAAGACAAAGTATATGCTGTCAACAGGAAGGGACATCCAACATCGGACAGAATGCCAGAGTGGATAGTTATAATTCCAAGTTTTTTATGGACTTTGTATAGCTTGGCTCTGTTATCACATCGGACAACAACATCAGCGCAGAAATCAAACGAAGAATAACTCTTGTCAATTTCTGTTTCTGGACAGGCAATTAAGGAGTAAGGCCCTATCCCGAAAAACTAGGGAGATTCTCTATATGACCTTGATAATTCCGTTTCTGCTCTATGGTACTGAAGCATGGTCAATGAAGATATCCTTGGTCGTTTCGAGAGAAAAATTCTTTGTGAGATATTCAGTCCCGTTTGTGTTGAAGAGATTTGGAGGAGGAGATTGAATGACGAACTGTATGAGGTGCACAGCTACATCGATCTAGTCAAAAAACTACGCATGGGTCATTTGAGAAAGTTAGGACATGTAGAGGAAGGCCTCGCCTTAGGTGATGTCCAGGGAACCTCAACTAACTTGGAGTGCGCACATGGAGGCAGTTGGCTAAGGACAGGGCTAACTGGAGAGGTTTATTAGCTGGTGTCCAGGATCACCCTAAACTGTAGAGCCACCTAATTAAGTAAGTAAACTCTAGGTGGCACCAAATGACTAACAAGTAGGTGTAGCACCTCCCGATAGGCGATAGTTCGTAAAATTACGAGAAAGAACCACTACAGCCGAACGTCTTGTTGCTCTGTTAGTAGGTCCTCCGCCCTCCTCCTTCAAAACGCCAGATTCCTCCAACCGTTCGAAGAGGAAACTTTTCGGTCTGTATAGGCCATGACGCTGTACCTCTCTTTCTCTAAGATTTTAAGTAATTCGTTCACTACTATAGTTGTGGCGATAATAGTCCACCCTGAGGAGTTCCACTGTAAACCGATCTTCTTGTTGGTCAGCACCCCCAGCATGGATGAGTCTACTTTAGCAGAAAAAATTTGGGATATTCCACAGGAATGCGTCCAAATATCTCTAATTCACTCTAACCTGCTTCTCAAGACATCCTAATAACCAGGTCGTGTAAGATGTAGCTTCATAGACAGGGGTCTTGGGAATGTGTGAGCTGAGGGAGCTCATTTTTCTGCAGGTCTCAACTACTGACTACCATTCATCGATTCTGAATAGCCCAGAATGGAAGAAAGCAGATATACCCTCAATTTGATTGATACTTTCCAACCGTGGCAAGTGTGTGACTTTTGAATAAATACAACTCCCTCCTCTGAAAATAACCTGACCCACATATAACTTTCAGCACTCCAAAATCAACCCAACCATGACTCCAATTACAATTTCAGTTTTCTCACAATTAAAATGAAAATAAAATGTTTACCCATCTCGCATCGCCAGCAGCAGAAGCAATCGCTTTTGCCCCCTATTTCCACTCCGAATATATGCAACAGTCAGTTATTGTGCGCTCACCTGTGGCATGAAAAACAAATCAAATCGCCACCAGAGTCGAAATTGTCCACCATCATCTCCGACCCCGATGCAGTGTGCAATTCACACGATGTGCACTGACCATAAAAATGAGAAAAAATTAAAACAAAAATACAACGTAACCGTTGTCTTGGAGACTATTTAACGATGGTTTCTCCTTCCAAATATTACAGAAACTTAAGATAAACATCTCAAGTCATTCGTTGATGTCCTTTGTCCAGTCCTTGCGTTTTATAATTATCATCACTCATCAGCATGATTTTCAAACGATTTTGGAAAAAAAAGTTCGTTACAAAGATCCGCGTTTTTTTAACGGACGAAGAAATCACTCGTCCTTGCAATGGCGGGAACTGGATCAGGATATAATAATTCCCTAGTGATATCAAGTTCTAATTACCCATAAACAGGAGTAAAGAAATGACATCAAAAACTGGCATCATATTCTCAACGTAATCCAGAACGTACTTTTTTTTTCCTTCGAAGAAGATCCTGTCAGGATACCTGACATAATTAAATCACTTTCACCATTGTTATGCAACGCGTCTATGCCTTCTGTAATATGACCGATGAGACATAACTTTCCGCTGGGGAATGATTGATGGAATTATGTTACTAGGACACTATTATTTTTTAGACTTCCCTGCACCTAGCTAGAAAACAAGAATTCACAGTGGCGCTCTACAGTAATCTGAATTTGTGACATAATTCCTGGCAAGCGTGACTGATTTTGATTGATACGTATAGTGCACATGGAAGACAGGCGGAACGGAAAGTGCACTGACGTGTTGCGTATTTGGAATATGCCAGGATATAGAGATTGATTATCAGTTGATGTAAAAATACATAACAGCAGAATGAGTTATCCTTTTGTGTGATTTTATTTAATAATATTCAATTATGGGCTCTTTGAGGGCAGTACTAATGTGTAAACTCGTTTTGCATTCCGGTGAAGTTTTTTAAATTATTCTGACATTTTACAGGGGATTGGGAAAGGAGAAGATTGAGAAGAGGCTGTCTCGTGTGATTTTTTAATAATTGAATGAATTCACTTTAGGATTCAATTTAGAGAAACATCTGACAAAAGCAGATGTAAAGAAGAGAAATCCATCCCAAGGAAGAATTAATTCAAAATTTGGCTTCTTCTCTTCACTTTTCGTAATGTTCGGCACTAACTCGAAGTTGGTCGCAGTTACTCGCACAGCTCCAGTTGAAGTTAGGCTCTGTTCAAAAGTTCAGGTACAGTCTCAACCAAAATTAATTTATTTTCTGGTGTGTTACCAAATTTACTACAAGTTATCAGAAAGATGACGTACGAATCCTCGGATATTTATGGTAGTGGGTTCTAGTGGATATTTTTTGGAAGGCTGCAGTGTATCGGGCAAAAACTTTTCATAGTTTGTTAACCCTCTAAGTAAGTACATAGGTAACTTCTTCTCAAGCAACATGCTCAGTCTTCAGTAATTTATCACGATATAGAACCGTGTCCGAACATTATTATCAATACAATATCCTTAGGAATGATTAATGCAAAATATCTTTTACTGTCATCTATTAGTTGATTACCAAATCATTAGCGTCAGCTACATTTACTATAAATTTCGGAAATTTTATAGTTGGGCTTGAAAACGTGTCACTTGCTCTAAGTCACTAAGTGAATGTCCAGTATGGCGTGATACTTACGAGTATGTGTGTGTCACTTACAGTGAATATATAGCAAAAATTCACCTATCCAACAATGTGCAGGATTTCATAGCAGCAGACGATTGGTCGTCAGGCACTCCAGACCTCAGTCCTTTGGATTATAAGCTCTAGTCTATTTTAGAGACGATGGCATGATCTACTCGATCGATGAATGATCAGAGCGACTCAAGGCCTGCATAAATGTAAATGGAATAAATTTTTTAAATACTATTTCCTAAATAATCAATCAAAGTTTTATAGAAGAAAAATGTATGACTTGATTAGGTATGACCAACCAGTCCTAAACTACGATCATTCACGAATGACTCAGAAGCTAGAGACAGCTAACCGGTCATAACTAAGAACCAACCTAAAATGAGTTCCAGAGATAGGAAACTGATATACCCACTGGACGTGAATAAAAATAACTAGTAGGGATGGTCCTAAAAAACGAGAAACTACGAAGCAGTGATGACAGGGAACAGACCACGAATGAGTTCCTAACACGGAACCATACATGAATGGTGTCTAAACGTGACGACTAGGTTGTCGATGTTTGGTACAAAGCAGATTACTTCCAGTACTAAGCGAAAGATTCAACTACGTACTACTGTCAGTTAATAATGCGTCGGTAACCAAGGTCTGGCATTAAATCCTTCAAAGACAGAGATCCTGCATTTCACTAAGAAAAGATCAAACCCTGTATTCATTCAGAACGATATTTGGGGATCATTTTCAAATGTAGCCTTCTACTCGTGTAAAAGGGCTTTCAGTAATACCTAGAGCTTCAAATCAGATGCGTATATTGCTTATACACTATGGTTGTGACACCCATTCGAGGACGTTGAGGAAAACCATTGAAAAGAAATTCTATATTTCACGGCTGACCAAAATCCAGAGGACAGCTTGCATAGGAATTAAAGGATTCATAAGAACAAGATCCAAAGGATCTTTACTGCAACAACTGCACTCGGGCTTAGGGAGATGGACTATGGTTATCAACACCACACGGTCATGATTGTTCTGGTCGGGGACTGCTAACAAGCACACATTTTAGCCTTCGGCAGACTGGGTACACCGACAAATCACTAGCAAAATGGAACTGGTCTTCTACACTGATGGCTCCAAAATATATGTCGGTACAGGAGCTGATATTTACTGTGAAACCCCAGGAAAGCATTTCTTTAGAATGAACAGTAATTACAGCTTCATTCAAGCCGAAATCACAGCCATTATTCAGGCCTCAAAAATAATCGTAGAAGACAATACAGTCGGAAAGGTCATTACTTTTCACATTAACAGCCAGGCTGCCGTTAAATAATCAAACAATAAATGAGACATCGACAACCATTGCTGTGACCTTATGATGGATACCGGGTCATATGGATATCCCAGATAATGAAATGGCTGATGGGCTTACAAGGAAGGAATAGGAGTTACATTCTTTTCAGGCTTTCCCTTTGTAAGGATTGGACACTTGCGCAACAGCGAGAACCATGTGGCCGGTCTAAAACAAAAAAACAAAAAAAATATCCCTTTATCTCGTTAAGATGAGTCGCGGAAATGCACAAATTGTTGCTGGCATCATTACGAGGCACTGAGCCATTGATATTCTTTCAAAGCGTTTCGACATAATCCACAATGACTAGGTAATGCAAAAGTTGTAGGAACCTACTGTGCTAATATTTCGCCGTTGCCGACAGAAAAATGAGAACTTATAGGTAACCACTTCGCAGAGATGGACGATTTTCTTAAAATTTAGCTGAAAAAACACCTGAGATTCATATCTAACTGAGTGGTTCTAATTCAGCGGTTTTTCTTTGTGTGTAATGGACCCAAATTGTGGTCTACGTAAGCAGTGACTAAGGTAAAAGGCACATAATTTTAGATTTGACTCTAAGAATCCCCTCAGTATTGAAATAATTCTCTCCTGTTTTCAAAACTCTTCAATAGAATTCCCTACCATCCCATAAAACTGCACAGTAACTCTTTCAAACCTTGACCTATGCTATAGATCTCTCCGAAATAAAGAACAAAAACACAAAGCCGCCTTTCAAAGTAAAAAAATAAAAACAAAAAGGACTTACTCGTAACTCACCGCCTCGTACTGACAAAGTAATTTCGTAGATTTCCCACCACAATGTCATCCACTGTACCATAAAATTTTATCTTAATGACGCTTTGTCCATGAAAACAATGTAACCGCATCGGGGAACAATAAAAAGGATTTCCATCAAAATCCTTGCCACTGTTCATTCATATTCCACAAAATTTTAAAGACCGGAATGAGGTCAAATTACAATGAATAACCAAATGCACATTCTACCGAAAAAGTCTCCCGAAATAAAGGATACAAGAGCACTAAATGTCAAATCAAATTACAGGGACTTGCATTCAACCCGAAAACTGTTATCTTTGGAACCTTAGTCGAAAGGATTAAAAACGTAAACTTACTCGTAAAGGGTTTTCGCTTCCTCCGGATGAATCCACGTTGTAATGATTGGCGTCGAGAACAAACATCTGGTGTGTTCCGCTGAAGCAGAGATGCACTCATGCCACAAGGTAACACGATATTCTTATTGAAAAACTAATCCTCACGTCAAATGATGGATTCCTTATTTCAGGATCGTAAAAAGTTTGATAGTAAAAAAAAAAGATTCAGTTTTCCGTTAGTCATAAAAACAAGGATATTGGCTGGATCCCAAAAATTCGACACACTGCAGAAAATCCAATTCAAGTGCAATAAAATCGATGTTCGACGACAAAAAAAGGACTTTATTTCACATTCATCCGTTATGCAAAAAGGAGGCAAACAACCGGAAGAAAAGATTGTAAGTCCATTAAAGCGATACGATTGGATTTAAAAATGCACATTCAACTGTGATGGGAATTGGTAAGTGACGCTAACAATATTCTGAAATAAGGACATTTTGCGATCGCTTAACAGGATTAGGTATGGGCAATAAAAGGTGTCATGATGGAAAATCCTGGCGCTTGACGAATAGGGATTAGATCGTTTATTGCATGCGCAATGGGAGGAAATGCAAATCTTTTGCACTGCGATAGAGAGGGGTTGGAAGTTGGCAACCGTTCTCACCTTTGTCATGGAAGGGTTGTACTGCATTTAGCAATGAGATGTAATATATCTTTTGCTACTTACGATGCATGCCAAATGAGGGAATGAATTGAGCTCTGTTTGAGATTCCTTGAAGTTCCAATAGTGACATTCATATATTAGGGGTATTTTGTTAACTGCTAACTTCCTTATTGTGAAATAGATTTTCAGATCTATTACTTGCGTCCATGCTTGTTTACATGATCGTTTCTTGTCATCTTTTCTTGCCAGCAAATGTTCAACAGAGAGTTTGCCATCAAATTGGTACCAAACTATATCGATTAAAGGTAAAACATAGAGAGTGGAAAGCAAAGAGTCATTCCGTCTGGTTTTCCATGGGCTATTTTTTATTGGACGGTCAGAGCCTTCCATCCTTCATGATCCCGGGCACTCTGCTTCCAGTTGGCAAGACCAAGATTTCTTGCGTCCGCGATCGCTTGGTCCTTAAACCGGAGGTTCGGTCTCCCTTGTCGACTCGAACCAGTGGCCGAGATCGCTCGATGTGGCCGAGCGTAGTCGACGGATTTTTGACTTTTTGACGAACACGAAGTTACAGAAGCTCCTACGTAATTTTACGGTCTCATATGAATTTCGACGACCTACGAACACGAGATTCCAAGACCTTCCACGAGGTCTCACGGGGTTCAACAATGGAAAAAGGATTCCACGAGATTTCACGTTCTTCCTGTAAAATTCGAATAAACCTACGAATTTCAAAATGCCCACGAGATTCCACGACTTCCTTCAAAATTTTACGAGGTCTCCAATGAAAAAATTTGTGAAAGTTTTGAAACAACTGTATCCAAGGCACTTGATCTGACCCCCTGTGACTTTGTTCTCTGGGCTTACCAGGAAACCGAGGTCTACACCATCCCAAGAAGCATTGATGAACAAGGTCTACACCGTCCCAAGAAGCATTGATGAACAATATGACAAAGGGTTCCATCTATAGAGAAGAAAATAACCGGCCGAGTGATGCGAACATTTCGAAAACGGATACGAAAGTATCTTACCAACGAAGGATACTATTTGAACTAAAATAGATTCAACAACCGCTGACCGAAGCGTAGCGTCATATACGGATTTACAGGTCAGACATAAAATATATTTGGAGCACCAGTCGTAAAATTCAGGCTTTACGACAAAGTAATGCGTTTTGTATTATAGGCTCTTAATTGAGATTTTTACAAGTGCCTTGTCTTGGTACTGTAGCATAATGGACAGCACTTAAATACAACTTCAAAAAGCGACAATTCACGATCAATTTGTTGTCAATCATCTAAACAAATGAAAAGGGAGAAATCCCGCATGAAAAAACAATTTCCTTTGTCCAACGGAAACATTTAAAAAACCGAGAGGGCGTCGTCTCAAGAGGACTCTTAACAATACTAAACCTTCCACTACTTTTGCTGTTCCATCTGAATCACTTTATCTTACTGAGATTGAAATAAGATCTCACACTTTTGCGTTACAAAAGCAGATTAAGATCCCATTAATCTTCAAGTTGTATGCAAAGGAAAAGGATGCTGACGCTATAACAAAGGACTTCCAACAGCATTTGCATTTTGCTGCAGTAATATTTATCATCGCTGAATGACAAATGTGTGAGATGTCACACATTTGAAATCATTCAAATTGAAATTTTAATATTTCTCGAAATTGGAGAAAGGATAACACCAAAAAGGACCGAGTAAAAATCATTAATAACTCACGCAATATTTACAAAACAAAACGTGTCCCGTCTCCTTTCACTCGTTGTGAACAATCCTCTCGTGTAACACAGAACAAAATAATAGAACTGTTTTGTGTCCCGTAAGCGAATCCTTTGCATGAGTGCATTCAAATGCTCGTACATATAGCTCCCGCGGCACACGCATTAGCATAAGTGGGACAATTACAAATATTACAACTCTATTCTGACTTAGAGAGGACGAATACAATAACAAATTATCATTTTTCGGACATTAATCATTTGCAGCACTCAAGAGGAAAAAACACAAGAGAAAGAAAGGAAAGAAAGGACGAAAAAGGACTAGTATTGTCTTTTTTTTTAATGCGCTCAACCCCTTCGTTTTGTATGAATTAAAATGTTTAGCACCTCTGCAACATTCAGGTATCGCTGATTGCTCCTTTCACTCCTTAAAAGGCTCTGTTATAACGATTTACATTTGGATTTACACGTTTCTCAAGGAGAGAAGAAAGTCTGGAAGTCACCCCTGGTTCGCTCAGAGGGATGGCATAAATCACAAAAATACATCTCAAGGAAGAAAGTCATTCGATAGGAGGATTAGAAGCAATGTAAAGGTCCTATCTCAAGAGGACAAACACACAGCTTACCCCTTTCAGCAAAGTTACACAGCAAACAGGACTGACCGCAATTTGAGACTCTGCAACAGTCCTTTCGAGGATGACCAGCTGCCACAACTTCTGTTGTAGGTCATAAAGATCCTTTCGAGTGAAAGTTATTACTCAAAACAGTGCCTCTTTGTTTTTGTCATAAATGATTCAATTACAGGAAACAAAGGACACTCGGGAGAAGGTAAAAAAAAATAAAAAAATAAACTGGAAACTATTAAATTTGCATAAATAAGTAATCGGAGACTTTTGTATATTTTTTTGAAGGACATAAGAGTTTTGCAAAGGCTTTCATGAAAAGGACATTCGATATTTTATAAATTCACTGGACCGAAGAATTTCTTCCATGTGCAAGCTACATATGAGAACTTTTCGGTGAAGGAAGTACCTACTCCAAATAAGGAAAAAGATTATGAAACTCAAATTCGATTTTTGGTAATTCTCCGGCTGAGCCTTATCCTTCGTTAACAGTCTTTCTACATTTCGTCAGATCTCACACAGTAGTTTAGGTCATTAGATTCTTCTTTTTATGTCCTGTATCCCGCTGTATCACGCCTGCCTCGCTCTCCACATCTGTGTCATAGACATAGACCGTCAGCGTAGTCAAGATGTTTCAATTGGGATTTAAGAGTCTATCGAAATCCTCCATTTATCGTCGATGAAGCTGCATGAAGCATATCGCTAATCACCAATATGAATAGTATTGGTGAATGAATGCAGCCTTATTTTATCCCACTTCAGCCATTCAAGTCACCAGGTGTGGATAGTATCACATCAGCCCTGCTACAGAAGGGGCAAGAAAGAAACCATACCTGAGAGAGATTGTTCTCTGTGCCTTCCTAGAGGGGACATTCGATAATACTTTGCATGAAGCTATTAAACGAGCCCTGGACAGAAAAGGAGTCAATAGAACAGTATCTTAGTAGATGTACGAGTTGCTGAGAACAAGATCAGCAGAAACTCAGACATCGCGTAGAATCATTAAGGTCAACACAACAAGAGAATGCCCACAAAGATAAGTACTATCTCCTCTAATGTGGAATCTAATTCTGGATGAATTACTTGGAAAGTTAACCAACCTCGGAACCAATTGTCAAGTCGATGCTGATGACATAGCCAGAGGAAAGTTTGAATTAACCCTTTGTGACATCATACAAAGCGGTCTAAAAGCAACTCAGGAATGGTGCTGCATGGCTGGGCTCAACATAAACTAGTTTAGCTACAACGAAGGAGACACTCACTAAAGTGCAAAGACTTGCTTACCTCTGTATTACTGGGGTCATGACAACATGTCCAACTGCAGCCGTGGAAGTATTTCTTAAACTAATTTCATCAATTCGAAAGAATATAATGTACTTCTCAAGAAACTCCTACTTCTAGCAATTCCTTGGGGCGATAGTATCAGGAAATTTAACTTTGATAAAAAATTCCGTACGAAGTTAAGTAATAAAATGACTTGGAGCAATGAATCCATAATATACGGATTAAGTAACCACATAATAAAGTGGAATACAGACGGCTCGAGAACTGAAAAAGGAACAGGGGCGGGTGTATTTGGGTCAAGAGCAAAGCACTTAGAACACTGGAATAGAGGGCAACGAAGAAGAAAACTCCTTAGCAAGTCAAGGAACAGCAGAATCCTTTATTGGACCTGAACTATTCTGCAGAATAGGAAATCACACCATACGCGAAGAATTCACGAAGATGGAGAAAGAAAATAGGGCGAGAACCTGGGTCAATACTTCAGATCTGAGGCAAGCTAAGAAACTTCTAGGACACTACAACCGGAAGAGATTCGAACTTGCATCTGCCTTAACAAGAAACGGGGAGCATCTACGGAAACTAGGTATCTCCTGGAGTCTTGTGGGGCACTGACCTACAAAAGATTAAAATGCTTGGGCAATAGACCCACTTCTCAGATTCCTAAGAGAAACGGATTAGAGAGGGTGCTCTAGGGTGAACTATCCTTGTCAAGGAAAAGAAAGAGTCTTTGACCCTAGATAACAATTCTGAAGGAATTATATTCTGAGGGAAAAAAAAACCTCTCCTAGGTATTAAAAGGGGGCACAATAGACCATTAGGTCGCAGTGAAAGATAACCCTACACAAATAATAATCGAAAGCCTGAGTGTGGGACTTAAACCCTAACTAAAACCACTTCTGCATTCAACCCCGTATCCCCACGGTACCGCTGTTAGGCCTTTCGTAATAGGGGGGTTGCTACGTTATGCTGAAGTTATACATTGAAAATCTAGACAAGAGACTGGAAAGTATCTTTCGGGCAGCGGCTGAAGATTTTGCGCCGGTAGACTATTCTTAAAACTTGTCTCAGATTGGTATTTTATTAGACAAACCAGATCAAAAAGTGAACCACACTTACCTTCCCAAACTTCCACCTTCAATACTCGCAATTCTGCTACCAACTGCAGTGCAATTAAACTCAAATTTAATTAGCAGCTTTGGCCACAATACGGAACTGATGTCCTTTCACTTTCACTATTTTATCAACAGGACACCATCCCTCTCTCATTGATATGCAAATTATTGTGCCGCAAAACTCACTCCAAATTCACCACATGCCATACATTTCAGAAACCATATGCCCAATGCCAGTCGCATCAATCAATCCATAACTATAGTCCACGCGCACCTAAAATCGCATCCTGATCACGATGGTTAATTATATAATATAAAAATTCTTTTGTATCAGCGCGTGCTCTATGTGCATTATCCTCATTTTATACGCCCGCATAAAAATAGGCGCGTTCTGCACCACTTTTGAAACCCTCGACGTGTTCCGGTGATGGCACGCATCCTTGTGGCCCGAATAAAACACACAAATGCATCCGCCCATCTGTTATCGCAATAATAAATTCCATAAGTCCTTGCTAGTGATACCTTTTCCATTATCCCCCATTAACTCGAAAATAGCATGAGGCCGATGATGATGATGACGGAACAGCAGTTTTTTGTATAACACAACAGCAGGGTCGTGGGTGAAACGTTCGTTCTGTGTGCATTCTTTTATCTCTGGTTGTGCGTTGTTCATAATATGTCAGGACATTTGAACATACCACACAAAATATCCTCGCGTAGCGATCCCTTATCCTCAACCGATCGTGTTAGGTAGTAGGAGTACTCGTACCTTAAAGTTACATCTGCTGCTGATATAGAAATTTTCAACACCACACCGGGGGCAACCCCTAGTGCGTTACTATATTTACGGATTCTATTTTCGAATTTGGCATCCTAGAGAGGTGCCGTAGAGAAATCATACAAAAGACAGCACTTAAAGTGTTTGGGAGCTCAAGGATATCGTACATGAAATGGTAGCAATGCATGCGGAAATGCAGCTCACGTGACTTCCGTATTCAGCGGGAGTCGGTCGTCGGCTTGGTGTTGTTTTGTTTGGTTTATTCGCTTGGCTGCCAGATAATAAAAACTCAATTCATTAAACATTTAATTATGTAATTGAGATATCCTTTCAGTTGTGTTAGGTATTGTTAGATTTGTGAGATTTTGTTGGCATTTCCGAATGGCTATTGTTGGGTAATGTTTGCACTATGAGGGGTTGAAGTTAATTGCTTATAAAGGCACTAAACGGCCAAAAACGGCAACCATATCCGAAACCATCGAAAAAGTGCATGATATCGTGTTGGACGATAGGCGAGTGAAGGTGAGTGAGATAGCTGAGGCTGTGTGTATATCGGAAGAGAGGGGCTAAACATCTTGCACAAAAACTTAGGGATGCGAAAGCTCTGCGCAAGATGGATGCGGCATTTGATGAATGCCGATCAAAAGCAAATGCGCGGAAACGATTTTCGCGGCAATCTTTGGACCGATTCAATAGGGATCCGACAGATTTGTACTATGAGACATGGGTCCACCACTACACGCCAGAAACGAAACAGCAGTCGAAGCAGTGGGTGGAAGCCGGTGGTTCAGCGTCAAAGAAAGCGAAGTCGATCGCATCTACCGGAAAGGTCATGGCCAGTGTGTTTTGGGATGCGAAAGGGATCCTGTTAATTGATTGCCTTGAGAAAGTCAGAACAATTACAGGGGAATATTACTGTTCCCAAACCTGGAGAAATTTGTTTCTGGGAAGCGCTTCGCATCCAATGCAGAAGTTGAGAGGGCAGGAGATGAATATTTTCACAACCTTCCAGCCTCACTTCCGAGAAGGAATACTGATGTTGGAGAAACGCTGGACCAAGTGTGTTGAAGTCAAGGGAGATTATGTAGAAAAATAAAATCATTTTTTAACTGAAAATCGCAGTCTTTCATTGTCAGGCCGAGAACTTTTCACCTTGCCCCCTCTGTTCTGAAAAATTATAAATATAAATTATAATATTCTAGCGCGTCGCATAAAAAATAGAAACTTTATTTTGTCGCGTCTAAAGTACAAATGCTGCCGAATCATCTCAACTGATAGTAAATAGACAAAAGTAATTAACGGTTAATTTTTACAAAACGGTGAACACATGTGTAAGTGACGTCAGCACAAAAGAATTGAGCCATAAATGCTTTTTGCTTTTAACTAACAGAACTTTAAAATGAATCGATTGCGTTGGCACTTTATTTTGTTCGACAGTGTATGTTCCCCGTTCATTTTATATGATTATTATTCTACTAAAGAGTTTTTTTCCGATGTTAGATTTTAATTTTCCTCCGAGCTCTGAGGGCGGCCTCAAACTTTTGGCAGTGTAAATGTAGAAATACTACAGCTTCTAAAAACTTGTAATTTAGTAAGGTGACTAAAAGGAGTTGAACCTTTCGAATTAGCCACCTAGAAAATATAGCGCATAAAAGTAATAAGAAACAAGAAGAAAAACAGCAGCGAAAGATTTCTTTAAACTTTCCCTTAACAAAATTAAATTGCTGATTATCCTGACGGCAATATTAGAAGTGGGTATACCTGACCTCTAGCGGAGCCGTTTTTTGTGACCGTTGCCTCCCTACTTTAAGGAACAAGTCTTTCAGTGTCTTTCGGGATTTTCATCTCCACTTACAAACAAAAAGAAGAAAACAAATGATCTGTCCCAGTTCTTATTAGGTCGGCGATATTTCGAATTATCATTGAACATACCTAAAGTAAATGCCAATTGGTTTGCACATAGACTAACTAACGGTTTGTGTCTATTTTTTTTAAATGTCTCAATCAGCTGAGAACAGCTACTGATGACAGCGCCAAATATCCAACCACCGCCTCAACTCCGAACTATCCTCTTATTGAAACCACCTTTCTTCTCCTTCCCTCCCACACGGCAAACATTCCCAAAACCATCCACTTGTCTCATCATCACCGAAATGAAAAGAAGACAACCCGATAAGTGCGTGGAATCTCAACCTGAGCGTGCAAGGCGAGTGTTGCTGTGAAAAGGGAACGACAAAACGAATTTCTCATATCCATCCATCCAAGTTACTATGGCGTTTGTTACGTGGTGTGTCTACTTGTGATTTGATTTTTTTTTATTTCTCTAATTTCTACCTACAAATTACCGCCAATCAATTGATATTAACGCATTTAAAACCAAGTGAATAAATTCTCCACCAAAATTTCCAAACAAACTTGAATTCAAAGTGCCCAAAATCGATTGTGAAAAAAGAAAAAATTTCCATCCACCGAGAGGAGAAAAAAAAAAGTGCTCTTCGCATTTTGACCGAAAAATTTTTATTCACCGTACTCGGTCGCTCCCTTTTCAATGCACGCGGTCTAAACATCGGCTAGACAAGGACCAATTGATATGTAAAAAGTTCGAGAACGAAAAAAACGCACAAAATTTTTTGTATTTTTTTTTCTTTCATTTTTATTCGATTTTTTTTTTTTTTTTTTTTTGATAATTTCGACGACAAAACATCGTGAACTGGGGGGGACCACCATAGACACAAAACAAGAAAATTCCAAAAGAAAAAAAGAGCAGTGTGCGGTGAAAGAGAAGAAAAGAAGCAGCACTTTTGCTTTTAACACACAAACACAGCCACACACACTACGTCAAATTTGTCGCGGTAGTGTTCAGAGAGAAGAAAATAAAAACGAAATATTTTTTCCGATTATTTTCGCGAAATTTTGTAATAAAATATTTTCGGTTGCCAATTTTTTTTTTTTTTTTTGAGTGAAACTGAAAATAAATTTTTGAATAATTTTTTTTTTCGAAAGAAAGAGTGTTTGGAGGAAAAAAGAAGAAAAAAAATGGAAGCAGTCGCGAAGCATGATTTCTCAGCGACAGCCGACGACGAACTCAGCTTTCGCAAAAGCCAAACTCTAAAGGTATGACTCATTATTGGACGAATGGATATTGTTATTATTTTTGGCTATTTCTAAGCTATATTTGCATATTTATTTTGTTGAAATGATCTTTGTATATATATTTTTATATTTTCTGTGGAATGTGGAAATAAAAATCGAGGTGGGGTGGGTCTATTGGTCCTTTGTCTATTTCTTGTTGGTGGTGCATCACCCACCATCATGCAAACCACTGCCTTCGCCGCCTGCGGGGTCAATAACAATTGTATAAGGACTTCTTGTCGACTGCCGGCTAATAAGCAGTCATAACATTGGAATTGCTGGGTGTATCTATGGTAGATAGTAGAAGGAATTTCTTGCAAATGACGTGTGGGACAACGTTTGGGGGAGAGCTGCGAAACTGCCTGGCTATGCTAGTTTTTGATGAACATTTTCTCAGGTGTAATTTGAGCACTTTGGGGAAACGTTAGTCATCGCATGGGTTGTTGGTGGGAAAGAATTCCCTGAGAGGGAATACACTTAAAATTACTTTTGTGAATTTTAAAAATAAATAACTTCTATGAATTAAGGTCAGACGGTCGTGGTTTCATAAAATACATCACAAAGGCAAAAATATTTATCACCACGTTCCAAGCGGACTCTTCGCTAGCCAACAGGCAAAGCAAAATCATGCAACGGGTTTTTGGCCTTACATCAGCTGATAGCTATGTTGATTAGGGAGCCTACACGAGGGCCTATTTGTCTAATGTGAATCCCCTTGAATGGTGGTACCACGTCTGACTGGTGATAGTTGGCTGTTTCCCACTCAAGCCAGCGTATGCTTCTACTGAATGAAATTATGTCCATCAGGGGAACTTTCACTAAGTAACTAACCAGTCCCATATGACGAAGGCAATGTTTTTAGAGATTTTCTTCCTCTTCCTGACAGCTCTTTTTTGTTTTTTATAATATGCTCGCGCCAAAGGGAATATGAATACCCTTAAATTCTTTCAGGGCCCGTGTGTTTAGGAAAGTGGGGAAGAGGAACAGAGGAGAAGCCTGGCTTTAAATCTTTGAAGGTTGTCATGATTGGGAAATACAGAGCCTTGTAGATCGTTCGGGTTGCAAACGAATCCCTATATTTGACAGTACGACCGAAGTTGGGCTCTTGCAATAATCCGGGGAGTTTATTTCTAGTCTATTGGCCATTGAGCCGATCGGAATATCCTGTCAGTACCCTTCTCAAGATGCGGATTTACTTTTCCCCCGTCTTCCTTCATTCAATTGTGGACATATCCTTAGGTTTATCTTTCCTTGCCAGTTCATTTCATTCCCTTCTATCTGTAGTGCATAGTTTGTTAATCTGAGATCCTGTTATGACCAACAATTTTGTTTTTTTAAAGCATGCGTAGTCGTAGGAGCTTTGATTCCTTAAGCCGGATTGTGCTCTTGTCTGCCAGGCCTTTTATGTACTCGTACAAGGGAAGAAGATTAAGCATTCTTGTGAAGGTAGATCACAGCTCTGCGAATACGAACGAGCGAATATTCGCAAATTTTGATATTTCATTCACAGCAACTTTTTTTTCCATTAAGAACCAAACAAAAGAATTGTGAGGTTAAACTCTCGCGAATGTTCTGATCGCGCTAATGTGGATTGTATTCCAAATCTGTGAAATGTGAATAAAATTTGACAGTTCGCAAGAAGTATTCGCGGAAAAGTCAGAATTGTTAATTTCTCCGCAGAAACTAATTGAAACTTAACTTTTTTTTTTTCCCTATTAATCGATAGATAAATTAGGCTCTGTTCTATTGGAAAAGTAAAGTTGTCGCTGAGCTGTGAATGGACCTTAAGTGCTCCTGTTATGTTAATCTTTGTACCTTAGTGAGGTTATAGAGGTAGCTGTGAGATTATTCAATAGCATTCCACTATACGAGTGCTCTATAGGTAAGCATGGGGCTAATGATCGCCGTGTACAACCAGTGGATACTATGCAGTCGCATTCCCCGCCGTTTGCCAAATGATTCCTTGCTTGCGTAGAATGCACATGATGATATTTTCATACGTTCCTCTGTGTTCCGCATTCAAGTAAGCTTCTTCTGGTGAATAGAACCAGTTCAGTCTTCTTTGATTCCGATTACATAATGTCGCTGATGTTTGGTAAGTGTTTCCATTTACCAGGATATCTATGTCACTTGCGTATGCTACGGTTTTATTCCTTGTTCTTTAGAGTCGTCAGAATTTTATTAGCGAGAAGAAACCATTGGGGAGGTGAAATGACTCCTTCCTGTGGAATTCCTGTCGTAACTGTTTTTTTTTTTTTTTGTATAGTACTCTCGCCTATCTGTAAATTACACACACTTGCACTTTTTAACACCAAATTATAGTAAAGACTAGTGTTTCCAATTTCCAGCCATAAACGAATAAACAAAATTGAATTCCATCTAGCGACTTTTAGCAACTTATTTCTCGCTACATCCCCTCCACATTTCTCCTGGAGCGCTAATAGCGGAAAGTTTTGACGGCGCTGTCATCCTGGTACAAAAAGTCGTTTTGCTATATTCTAGCAGAGTTCCGAATAACTCTGGTGCTAAGCAGTGCCTTAAACGATTACGCTATCATTTTTTTTTTTTTTTTGCTTCGATCCCCTCTAAAGCCGCTTTAGAGTTTGGTAACTATCGGTAATCGTCACTTTCGAAAATTTTCGATAGCATTCCATTGTTTTTATTGAACCCTCTAGTTAAACTAACAAAAAACAGTCTTAAGCCGTATAAAATGTTAGTAAAATTTTAACTAGGCACTAAAATGTTTGTCAAAACCTAACCTATTAAATTTAAAATTGACTAAAAATTCAGAAAACTTCATAAATTTCAAATGATGCTGGAAATCGTTTGCGCTGAAATCGTTTCCGTTAATGTGTTAACACAATTCAAATTGAAAACTGGTTCTAGAATAAAATTTCGAAGCCAAATGAAAGTATGTCTCTCAATTCTGTTTGTCTGTATGTATGGCCAACTTCAGCCCAATCTTATGAACGGATTTTCTTGAAACTTCACATCTGTGAGTAGGGTCAGAAATCGAGGCGAAAATGGAATTTTCATTCTAACCCCGAAATGAACGGTACTTTACTAACGGCCGATTTCGAAAAAAATTTCTCGAATACTGTTCTTACGATTTATTTATTATAAGTGAGATATGGGAAGTCTGAACTGCCCGCCTAATTCAAGAATGTCTGGGTAGATTTTCATGAAATCATGAAATCAGCTCGTTTGCTGACTGAGCCTTGTTTTTCTTTTCGATAGAAGGGGGCACCCCATTGGCCAGCCATTTCAAGCTTTTATTTATTTAGTGTGTCTCTCTACTAGTGCCATCGTCGATTTCCGACGGTGCTGCCAACTGTCGCTGACTGCGACTCCTATCTTATGGATATCGCTATCGATAATGTACCCGAAGAAAAAAAATAGTCCCTCCCCAATATGCGACATATTATATGAAAGTCATTGTTCTAGGGAATTCGAATAAGTAAAAATATTGGCGCAAAATTATAGCCGCATAAATTACATTTTAAAAAGATTTTAGCATGTAACAAAGTCAAGATTAGTGTTTTCCTATTTATAGTCGACATAACTCCACTTTATAGTTATCAGCTCGCGCTAACTTTAAAACCACCAAAAGTACGTTTTAACTTTTAGAGTGGGATTTTCACAATCTGTCATCTGTCATTTTTTCAAATTCAAATTTCAGCCAACCAACTGATGTAAACAGTCACGGAATGTGTTCGATGTCTGTTCGATCTGTCAAATTCGTTTAAATTTGATACAACATTATCCCTTAAACTGTGTTTTTGTTCTCAAACTTTAAATTTGTGGGTTTGACTAAAATTTGCTGTAAATCAGTTATAAGGTCGATACTAGTTGTAGGTAGGTTAAAAATTGTTTATAATTCAATTTTAAGTTAAGCACTTACTTTAAATTAAATGGTTGTTACTTGGTGGCTACTAGCATTCTTTAAAATCAGATGACTATAATTTTGCGCCATTGTTTTTAAATAAAGTTTGTTGAACAAAATACATTAAAAGCCAAGACAAAAGCAGAATTGATTCATTTTACGTTTTCTCGTCTCCATTCTTACCGATTTTCACGAGATTTAAAATTAAATATCGTGATCATAAAAAATCGACAACCAACTATTATCTACTCAGCGGATTTTTGTTTCCCTCCGTTTCTTTTGTTGACTACAATTTCGTTAAAGATAGATCAATTGTTTGGGGATAACAGCCAATACAAAGCCTGAACTAGCATCTCGCATCCATTCCATAATTTTTGAAGCAATAAAAACAAAAAACAAAGAAAGTGCACTCATTCCAAGCAAGGTACATATACTAAAAATACTGCTGTGGGCAAAACCTGAAGTACTCAGTTTTCAGTAATTAATTACGAATGCCACGCAAACCCTTCAGTAGGCCAATGAGTGGACAGCCATTGAAATACATTGGTAGTGATGGTGATACACAAGCTACAGGTAGGTAATTTAAGATCAGAACCTTTCTCCTAGCCTTTACCTTAAAAAATTACTGCGGGAACTAATCGTACGTTTGTACTTACTGAACTCGTGATTTAATAATTTTGACAGATACACTATTAAGAAATTATTATAAACTACGTACGAAATAAAAGTACATATTTATAAATCACTAGAATTTAACGACTAGTCGGAAAAAAACTACAAATTATTTTTTTTTACTAACTAATAGATACGAGTTTAAACGATTTTATGCAGTAGGCAAAGGGGTCACGTTAAATTTATTACGTTTTGCTTAAAATCTAGCTTATGTCATCTTATGTGTAAGATATAATGTATTTATTTTCTCGTTTTCGTTCCGGTATGGAGTTATAACAGTTTTTATGTTTTCTGTTCTTTACAAAACCTGAACAAATTGCAATCATTTTTTCTTTGCAAATTAGAAATAAAAACGATTTTTTTTGCAATTCGTAATCATAAAGTTAATTAAAATGTAGCAAACTTCATTAACACTTTTTTTTTTTTTGTTTTTCAAAAGTTAACGCTTTAAAAGGTTATGTGACCTCAGCTAGCTGTGGTTTTTGTTTGTACCCATATTCCTGCAGTAAACTGTATACCTATTATTTAAATTTCAGTGTTGTAAGCGCATTCATTGCTATCTCCTTTCTATACACTTTCCGCAAATAGCCACGGAACCCTAGTGCCCCTCCAGCGTGTCTGTCCGTATGTCATCAGATTCTAGCTTCTAAACCATTCAAGTTATATGCATGATTTTTTCAAAAGTCATCTAAAATAACGCAAAGACGGTACCACTTTTCAAAATATCGTTATTTTGGAGGTGCCAAAGTCGTATGTGTATAGGCTTATGACATATCGCTGAAAAGATATTTTTAAGTAGAATTTGTTTTCGCTCAATACAAAGCAGATATGTATAGTTCGGGTAAAAAATAAACACTCGTACTACAAAATCTCGTTCATTTATTGCCCTCCGCTATGCATGCAAGAAATGAATGACTTTAAGTCTCTTTGACTCACTTGGACTGAATTTTATTATTGGTGGTGATTTCAATTCGAAACACACCTTTTAGGGTTAAAGATGCAATTCACCGAAAGGCAGACTAATTTACACACCCAGCACACTTCTTTTCAACGAAGAAACATTATATATTGGCCCTCCGATACAGCAAAGACGCCTGACCTCATAGACTTCTTTATTACAAAAGGTGTGGCTAGGAACTTTACGAACGTCGAGGAAAGTTTTGAGCACTCCTTCACTCACCAGTCATATTGACAATAAGTGAAAGTCTAAGGAAAAAAGAAGGAGTGTCTAGATTAATCAGCAGCAAAACTAACTGGGAAGGCTTTAGAAAAAATTGTTCTGAATGTGTTGCTTAAATAGAAGACGAAGTCGAACAGAATGCAAAAGATGGTAACAATCCTGCACTCCGCAGCATAAAACTCATTCGAATAAACTCAAAAAAGCGATCCGAGATTTCTACATATCTTGTTGGCTTGACTGCCAAACAAATTTCAAATTACTCGTACTCACTCTGGAAAGCCAAGAAAAGTATCAAAAATCCCCAAACGCAATCGCCACCAATAAGAAAAGTCAGCGGCGAATGGACAAAAGGAAACTTTAAGCCTTTTGACGGACACATAACAACTTTAAAATAAAAAGTCTGTCGTTAAAAAAACTGGATATGATTTAATAACTGAACAAATCCTGAACGAATTCCCAAAGAAAGTTTTAATCAAACTCTTTTATCTTATAAATGCTTCGCTAAGACTAATATACGTTCCAAGAAAAATGGAAAGTCGCGGAAGTTATAATGGTCCCAAAACCGGGAAGATCTCCAAATGAAAAAAAATCGTACAAACCGATTCACTCCTGCCGATAATATCAAAGGTATTTGAAAAACTTCTGTTAAGGCACCTACAAACGGTTATTGAAGAAAGACGTTTCATTCCTGATTATCAATTCGGCTTCAGAATCAAGCATTCTACAATTGACCATGTTTATAGAAAGCCCTAGAAGGAAAAAAAGATATGATCTAGCGCTTTTCTTGACGTCTCTCGAGCATTCGACAAGGTATGACACGAAGGATTGAAGTATAAGCTAGGGCAGGATTCGAAACAACCGGTACAGTTGTACAAGATTTTAGAATCTTACTTTACGAACATACTCAGAATTTTAGAAAATCGCTGCCGGAATTCCACAAGGAAGTGTTCTTGGTCCGGTCTTGTTCTTACTCTACACTCGAGACATACCTCAAGAGAATGCACCCTTGCAGTCACGTTCGATCTTGGTGGCCAATTGATGTCGTCAAATCTGAAAATTAAACGGCCGTAAACTTTTCGTGCAATAGAGCCAAATTTGCCTGTGTTGTGTGGCACGTAGCCCCCTCCTATTGAAATCACATGTCACTCACATCAATGTCTTCAATCTCAGGCCAAAAAAAAACAAAAGTTATCATTTAACCATAGCGCAGAGAATTCACCGTAACAGTGACGCTATCGTCATTTTTTAAAAACGAAACGACCGTTCACGCCGCCGGTCCACAACGTCCCGGCGATCTTCTCAACGATCACATTTGTGTCCTCAGAACCCCAAATTCTGCAATTTTGTTTGTTTACGTAGCCGCCGAGCGAAAAATAGGCCATATAGCATGGATGTGAAATCCTCGAAATGAATAACCCTTTGTAACAAACTGCTTTTATACACTACCGGTGTCATATGAATACCTTCATTTAAAATGTCGGCCTTTTTCAGAATGCAATGTAGTATTCCTTCGATTCCATTTCTAAAACTTTTATTTTCACTTGTTCTCTGATACAATCCCCATTTTCTGTTTCTTGCCTACTTTAACAGGGACACTTGATTATGTGGCAAACCTTGTGCGCCGACGACAAAGAACGATACTATTTAAAACAATAAGAAGTAGCCGCATGTAATGGCGATGTCAGCAGGTGATTTTGCTGGGAAGCTACCTGCCAACGTGACTACTAGATAACGTAACTTAGTTGCAGTCAACAAGAAAAAGGGAGGTGTTTTTAGTGAGAGAAAATCGCACACTACTATGCGTACGCGCGGCCGGTCCTCATAGTGTCTATGAAGATTTTCATCTAACCACGTAAAGAAAAAAATGTGTGACTAGACCAGCTGATCATCTACTACTTTCACGTATATACTTCAAACTGACATAGATCTTAAACCTGTTACCAGCTTAAGTGAGGAAAGTAATGTACATTACCTTTTCGAAATTTGATTCCAAGACAAACTTCTCAATTCTGCCAGCATTCCCCTGCATACTTTGAATTGTCATCAGTTTCAGAATAAGGTGTCGATATATTATGTTGATAAAATATCGTGTTTCGTTAATATTGACACAGAGTCACGCAAAGCATATTATCTTAAAACGACAATTCCAGAAACTGGTAGGCATATTTTCATTCCAAATGACTAATGTTCGAGTAAATGGCAAGCCTTTCTCTCCCTTTTCAATAATTATTTCAAGATTTATGTGACCAACCTATGTCCATAAAAATTATTTTTTTCTCAATGCTGAAATGTGTATAAATATAAACAACTTTGTAGTTTCCATGTCCTCACCTTTTTATAGATTACGAGTATATAGAAAAAAATGCCCGGTATTTGTAAACAAGTAGATTAAATTCTCGCAAAAAAAAAGTTTGATAACTTGCAAAAATTATTTCATTCACATTCTCCCTTGCCAATCAGTGACCTTTGGCCCAAAAACAACAAATCCGTTTGATTAAATAACATCTAATTTGAATAATCGATAAAGCCACAAGGTTTCCATGCATATCAGCTGAGTGAACAGATAAAAAGATACGATACTTTCCAATAAACCGACTGTGTGCATATTACCTAACAACCATTGGATACGTGACGCTTTAGCTGGTCAGCTTTAGCAGTAATAATTAACCACAAGACTCGTCGATGACAATTTCAAAAAGAAAAAAAAAAAATTGTATCCAATCCAGAAAAGAAGCAAAAAAATCTGGTTTCATTGAGAAAAATCAACGAAAACACTTATAATTCTTGCCCTCATACATTATGCTCCACGAGAGATGGTGTGGCCACTGGCCACTTGTCGAACAAGATAATTTTGCTTCGAAATATTTTTATCTGACTCTTGCGTTGCTTGTGTGTCGCTGCTTCTATTTATATTTATTGTTGCAATTAAAAATAAATATAGCGATAGGAATACACACAGAGTGAGAGATAGGGCGAGAGTGTATATTTTACGTGTGGCCAGTTTCTGACCCATTTATCTCATTAATGTATCTCCATTTAGTTCAACGACCCTTTTTCGGTTGTTCTCTGCTCCATCATCGCACTGCTCTAGATTTGCAATATCCCCAATTATAATGGTTCAATGAAATTCAATCAAATAATTTTAATATTTAATTATGATTGCATTTTAATTGATTGCTAGAGCAATGTGCAACAGATAGAGACCAGACCAGCTAATCTGTATGAACAGACACAGTGTGTGAGAAAAATTGAAGGACTTGCAAAGAATTTCGTTTGTATATCATTAAAATAAAACTTTATGACTTTGCACCTTGGTTTTAGTCGTCGGGGATTGCTTAATCTCTCTGTGAGACGATATACATATTTACACTGAGTAGTTGGCCTTAGATAATATTATTCGATAGTTTGTGTTGATTTGTATAGTAGCTGACAGAGATTGTAAGACTAGTTGTTTTCGCAATAACAAAGTGATATTTTAATTATCGTACTACGAAAAATTTCTTTTTCGCATGTCAATAAAGTGTTTACGACATGTTTTTTTTTTTCAAGCACCATCAGATATGAGTCGTGCATTAGTTAGGCTCACCAACCTCATAAACGCAATTTTCAGATTGAAATATATACCCAATTTGTGGGAAATTGAGGTAGTCATAGATAGAATCAAACAAGAAGACTCCTACTCTAAATTAAAGAAAATCAAAGGTGGAGTACCACAAGGCAGTGTACTGGGACCAGTTATGTACTTTTTATATACCAGTGATCTGCCAGCGCTAGAAAACAACACTATAGCTACTACTTTCACTGACTAACACAGTTGGTAAAAACAATGAAGAATCAACATAAAACCTGTAACTAACTGTCAACCAAATACAGGGTATTCCATGTTTTATGTCGGTACGTGAATATTGAATAACTTAAAAAAAAAACAACCAATTTCAACAAGACATTAACACGAACACAAAAAGGACAAATCAATACAAATTCATATTTAACGTGTAAAAATGGAAAGTAAATTTTCTTCTAAAGTAAATGATCCGAAGGGTTCTCAATACTTATAACGGTTTTTTTTTTAAATTACATGCTATTTTGACACTAACAGCTCTTTGCCTCTCAACAAATTGATAGAAACACAGTATTATATCTCCGCGATACGAAATGAATCGATTTACGCTTGAACAACTTTTTAGGAAATATTGAAAATAGTGCGAACTTTGAAAAGAAATTTCGATCGAAATAATGGACCAACGGTGCCTATTGTACGCAAGTTTGTGAAGAAAGTTCGTGAGATTGACATGTTAACTGATAACACAAGTTATCTTCGTGTTCGTCCACACGTAATCACAGAGAAGCGAACGCATCCTCAACACGTGACTGTTTGGTGTGGTCTGTGGAAAAGATGGAAACAACGTTACGTTACTATAGAGGCATGATAACCTGTTGTTTTGGCCAGAAATTGAGGACGATCTCTGGTTCCAGCAAGACCAGCGCTATGTGTCATACAAGCCGTCCAACAATCGATCTTTTGTGCGCAAAGTTCAATAATCTTGTATTCAGCCATTTTGGTGATGTTGCTTGATCTCCGCGGATTTGCGATTTGACGCCATTGGACTTTTTTTTAGGGGTGCCGTTAAAGATCGATATTATGCTGACAATCCAGAAACGATGCGGGCACTTAAGCACAATATTGATCGATCTATTCGTGAAATATAGTAGAGCCCCGAACCATTGAAAATATACCCAAAAATTGGGTGGACAGGATGGGTTACTGTCAGTCAGCCCCGGTAGCCATTTAATGATATTATTTTCCATAAATATTCGGAAAGTGAATTTTCTTCAATAAAGCAAAAAACTTTTTACTTCTTTACTTTTACTTTTTTACTTTTATAGTAATATTAAAAAGAAACCAACCAACAGATGGCCCATGTTAGGAATATTATCTAAACCACTAGACATTTTGTTATTCAGGTGCCTGAAAATGTCCGTCAGTTCTTCTAATGTTGTAAAGTAATTGTCTGTCTGTTCAAAGGATAGTGCACAGTTTATTAAGGGTTTTACGACATTTACGTATTGTCCTAGATCTTATGGTCTCACTGTCCAGTGGGATAGCTGCCTGACTATCCAAAAAGATTGTAATCCGAAATGGATTTATTTTTCTTGGCAAAGACTTAAAGGACGCTGCATACATTTGGGAGTTTGTAAGAGTCGTTAATTTGTAGACACTTGCAGAAAACTCCTGCTCCGGACCCATCAGTGCAGAACTGGATGTCTTGATATGGAATGACGTAATCTGAGATCTTCTTATGGCCAACAATTCCGTATGTTCCATAGTCCGGATTCCTTAAGCCGGATTGCGCTCTTGCCTACCAGGCCTTTTATGTACTCACACAAGAGAGGAAGATTAAGCGTTATTTCTTCTAGCCCTGCTTGTGGTGTTGATCCATATAGGTTTATACTTTTTAATCGCAGTTAAGCTTGACTCTGCTTACGACGTCACTGCGGTCGATTTACTGTCAAATCTACAGGCACACTTTGTAGGGACAAATATTTGATTTTAAATAGAGATGCTATAATGGAAGACAGGATTACTGTGTGTTCTTTTCAATTTTCTGACCAAAATTTACCACCGAATGGTTTTCCATTACATAGAAGAGAAATAAATTCAAGACTGATTCATCATAGATAAAATCATGCTGTTCGTTGAATTTCCTATCATGACCAACGACGAGCATCTTGCGTATGCAAGATGACACAAGCAATTGAAGCTCTCTCATACGAAAGAGGAAAAACCCCACGATGGAACAATAATAATCTCGAATAAACAGAAATGACTCATTTGTTATCGAGCATATCAGACAAAAAATTAACAATGACTTTCTGTCTGCAAGTGGAATGCTTAGATTTGTAATTGGCAGTAGGAAATGTACTGAAGGTCATCAGTCTTAACTCATCATAACCTGTCCAAGAAGTATGAAATGTGGAGCTGAGAATAAAACAGTCATTAGAGAGATTTTTCACAAGCCATATTTTGTTTTCGTTGTGGGGTCTATTCGTTTTTAAGCTTTTTGTTCCCTAATTGTTATGATTCCCTATCCATATAACTAGGACTGTCAAATGTCTTTTCGTTTACTACATTTTGGTTGGGGCTTTTATGCTTTTCTTTATTTAGCGATCTTGGCCTTTCTTTTTTGGCGTGATACTTAATTTTGTGGCTTCATTAGTATATCGCGCCTTTTTTTGCAGCTCCTTAGCTGCTTCACAGCCTCTATAATTAGCCGTGTAGTTTCCTCTGCAGTTAAAGCACGCTGTCTTTAGATATGTAAGTGTTTTCCGGCGCGATTCTTTTTGAAAGTACGTTTGGGTATGATTAAATGACTTTTCATTGATTATTGTGAGCAGATATGTACTAAGTGGAATAAAAGTAATGTCATAATGTGAATGTGCCATAATTTTTGCAAATGGCGTCAAATGTCATTGTGCTTTGACATTTATGTTAGACAGATAGAAATTAGTTGACAACAAGTAATGGAGCGATACATACCTGAAGAACTGCTTATTTGACCAATTCCCGGTCTGTTCTTTTAACGCAGCGTGAATTTCGTCGTCGTTTTCCTCGTGTTTGGCTGAGCGTCTCGTGTAAACTGGGTCCACTAGAGATATCGCAAGAAGTGACCGGCCCCGTATTGCTCGTTCGGCTAGCACGTATAGAAAATTTTTAATTCGAAAGGTTTGATGTATGTTCTACACATTGTTACTTATTTTTACTTTTTGTTTGTTAAATTGAAGGGCACACTCCATTATAATTAGAAAAACCAAAATTTTTTATTTTATTTTAGTGACCAATTTGTGAAACTTTATGCGGGATATCATGACTTATGGTCTCCACTGTATTTCTTATCTTATCTCAACCAAAACCCAAAGTAGCGTGGGACTCTAACCGCGCTAAAAACACCTCCTTAATCATGACCAATCAAAGAAAGATCGACAAATAATTTTAGTTTCAACGTTAAGTTGCGTTTGAGAAGGTATTATAGTTTAGATACAGGTTCTCATAATTGTTAGATTATAAGTTTGTGGGGTATAGTTCTTAATATTATATCCTACACTTAAAACGTCTGCTATCTCAGGATTAATAAGCATTTGCAGACGATCGTTGTGACGAATTGCGTTTTTTAATTACTTCTGAGACAAGATCAATCTACAAATCACGATGTAAGTCATTATTTCTAATACACCATGGAAATGTTTATATTATTTGTACATTATTGGATACTATATGTCCAAAAAGGTTTTAGTATCTGATTATGTAATAAGATTTTATTCTCAATGAACATTTCTGAATTATATCCTAACAACCAATAAAGGTTTCTATATCTAATATTTAGCTCTTCTACATTCTTTTTCACATGTTCCTTCGATTTCAATTTAACATCACTATTCATACCCAAATACTTAGCTGTGTTAGAATAAGGATCTACTTGATTATTAATAACTACAGGAACATTCGTTATTTTTTTATTTGTAAAATTGATATGGATGGACTTTGACTCATTAAGTTTAATTCGCCATCGTTGCTTCCATTCGCAGATCTCATTAACTGAATTCTGTAGCTTTTCCGTTGCTTTAGCCACCCATCAATCAGTTGATAGAAGAGCAGTGTCGACTGCGAATGTAGCTATCATCGTATCATTTGCATACGGTATATCACTAGTATATAATAAATATAGGGTGGGTCCTAGAACACTTCCCTGTGGAACACCTGCCTGTATTAGAAAATACAAGTAAAAACCTCGAGTTTTTTTTAGAATATTTTTTTTTTTTTTTTTTTTATTATATTTCATATATTTTATTTTCTGTAATTTTTAGATGATTAACACGCATACGTTCTGATCTATAGATAGACAGACAGTGTTTAATACACACATACTCCTTTAATCTCCACTGAGCCACAGTTAATGCTTGAGAATGTTTTTATTTTCACAAAAATACTACAAACAAAATTTCCAAGAATTATTTTAGCCTTCGAATCAACACCTGATTCACCCGCAATGTAGAAGTTTTTTTTATACCATTTGTGTGGTAGTAGGCTTTTTTGACGCCTTGACAGCAATTAAAATTTTAATTTGATGGAAAATTATTCAGTCACAAGAATATTTCGATGGGTGGAATTTTGACTTCACATGATTTAGCAAGGCGTACTCGTATGACAGGCAACATACAAATCGTTGTTGCTACACGTCATAGAGAAAAACAAATAAATTGAAAATACACTTTAGAAAACGTTTCTTATGCGTTGTTGTTATCGACTTAAAAAAAATATGTCACAAAAAAACAAGCCAAACTTTGCTGCTATCTTATACCCTTCCTTCTTTCTTCATTTAACGAAGAAAATATCAAATTATATGTCATCTTTCCATAATTAACCCAAACGACCAATAAAAAAAATCAAATGCACAATCTTTTCGATACGAAATATATTTCTTATCTTATCTCATCCAAACCCAAGTGTTTTCAGTAGGGATTTCGTCCAGGCTATTCGAAAAAATAGCCAAAGTTATAAGTTATTTTTGACTAAAATGATGTCACTTATTTTGAGAATGGTAGTATGTCAGCATAATTTAACTTTGAAAGTATGTCACCACTGAAATAATTATGTCACGATGACAACACTGGTCATATGTCCTCATCCTATGAATCGGACAAGAAAACTGTAGTAGTCGATGAAAGTGGACGATTAGGAGGTTTTGCTAATTGAATCAAAGTCATTCATATTCATGGCTGGGTATCCCATGCCATCTACCCAAAGCTACGTGCTTTCTCGCATGAGATGTGCAGCATTATCGTCCTGTTTTTGTAATGTGAAATCAATCAACTGTGTATAATACATAGTATCTTGTCGGTTGTTAGAGAACAATTGACCAGAAATTCAATTATCTAAAGGACAGTTGATGAAACCCTGTTGGCCGATAGGCAATTAGTTGAATTGTCAATTGGTCGAAAGGACCTCAAAAAGTTCGCTTTGCCGACTCTGCTAATGATATCTTCTATTCTACCGGTAGTTCACCAATGCCTACTTTAATCAAAGGATAAGTTACGTACAACCTCTAAACTCTAGATATGTAAGTTGTTTATCTGTAGGTTGGAGGGTAGGCAGTAGTGTGGAACAAGTCGCCAAACGATCCACGAGGTTTGTTCCCATTACAGGTATCCACACTACCACACATAATAAGGGAAGCAGAGGTGCTGATGCTGAATAATTGCAGATAGTGTAGTGTCGTGATGATACTGAATTTTGGATCGATGAGAATAGAAACTGATGCAGATAAAGGAATAACATGTGGGTTTTTCGCCCAGTAAAACCATAACCCCCGTAACTCACGTTAATGCGGTTAAGCATTTCTTCGTAGGCACAGAATTGTGCTCGTTAGGCTTGGAACACAATTTCCCGTCCATAATCCGTATTTTTAACTTTATAACCTTAGGTTAACCGACATTAGTCTTCGGCCTTGGTCCTGCAATGTTGGCTACCGCAGCACTCGCTCTTGCAACCTTACAGCTCACAACTTTCAAGACACTGATTAGGAGAGTCTCGAATCTATCATGACGTCTACATATGTTATATCTAATTTGGATGTTATCCCATACCCTCCGCTTGTGAAGACGACACTTTCTCTATTCTTCCTGCAGGGTCAAGTGATTGTGTGAATCTAGGTCCCATATCCACGTTCCATACAGTAGTAGTTTAAAAATGTTAAGTGCATGTACATTGTGTACATAATTGGAGGAGGTTCATGCTATTTCATGAAGGACGTACACATAATTGTTTATCATAAACCTCCATGTTTTCCACAGAAACAGCCTAAATTCTTCTGATCACATACCTCGTATGTTGACACATCATAGGTTGCCTTGGTAGTAGCGAGCTAACAATACTTTAATCTTCCTCATCCTCAAGTTTGACAAGAATATATATAAGATCCATTCAGTTACTTTTCCAGCAAAAACCTTACAAACTGTCAAATACACAAGATTGGGAGAGAAAACTCTCAGAAATTCGATATGAGAACCTTACAATTTGTCTATCAGATGTCTTTCAAGGTCTTTCGACAGCCACGCCTGAAATTTGACAACCAATTGTGGTTATGTTTGAAATGAGAATGTGCTGTCATTCTGTGAGGATTGTGGCCTATCATAGTTACCATTTATTATAAAAATTAGTTCTCTGTTCACCAAACGAAAATCATATTCAGGCTTCGTAAATGATCAAAATTGTAGGATCTGTGACGATGTCAATTCCCAGAAAACGTCACTGTTTGGTGTGGATTTTAGTCAGGCCGAGGCTTTTGATGTCAGAAAAGAAACAATGGCGTTAGGGAAAAGTTTCTAGGTCACGTTATTTCGAGAAGAGCTGATGTCAACTGGCCTCCAGATTGTGCTACTTAACTCCCTTAGGCTTGTGTTAGGGCTACATTAAGTTTATGGCGTATGCCAATAAACCAGCAACGACCTGAAGAGCAACTTCATTCAAGACGTTGCTGAAATCCATCTACTCCTGCAAACGAAGCAGTGGTAGCCATTTGAATGATGTTATTTCTTTATTCAGTTTAAAAGATCGGTTGCCATAATTGAAAGACCCTTTATTTGACGTTTACCAGTATGTGCCGGAAGAAATTCTTCCAGCGCACTGAGAGAGAATACTGTAGTTGTCATTTCTTTTTGTCAGTTTTGACAAATAAATTAATGCATTTCGCGCTGTTTCGAATGTTTTATTACACCCTAAGGCACTTTCGCATGCGTGCATGAATGAACCTATTGTAAATAGTCGGCCTCATATGTATGTACGAGTATGTACCTAGTCAATTCAAAAGTACTGGTACACGCATTATTGGTGATGAAATAAAACGAACAAGTTTTTTTTTCTGTAAAGCTTTAATTGAACATTTGGGACAAAATATTTAAACAATTTATTCAAAATGGCCGCCATTTGAATTTATGCAAGCCTTGAGTCTATTCATCGATCGTTTGAAAATTGTCCACTGTACGGTTAAGTGCGCGCTTTAAGAACTCAATATTTGGGTGCCAAGTAGAACAAGCCATCGCCTTTTCATTTCTCATACAAGATTTTCTGTTTTTTGCAGCGCCTGTGAAGATCTAACAGTGCGCGGGCGTCCGGATGTTTGACGATCATTTACTCCACCAATGTTCGATACACAAAATTCCGGGTGATACCAAGCGGTCCGGAAAATATCGCCTGTTTCCATATTACACTTGTGAAGGACAATTATCATAACATGGTTTCCATATTTACAAACGACGTTTGTGTAAATCTTTTTTGCGCGTTAGCTTAGTATAAATGTCACTCATTGAATACCTGTCAATATAGAATGGATGTGTTCAGTACTAGTTTCACGATGAGTGCGTTTAAACGTGTACAAATATTTATGACATGAGTATACCCTCAATTTGACTTGTTATCAATGCAAAAAATGGGGATATGTCTTCTTTTTTTTTTTTTGTGAAAGACTACCTATTTCGACGAGTAAGCCTGATGGATTCAATTGACCAACCCCGATTGGCAATTCGAGTAAGTGACACGTTCGTTCTGCATTCAATCACGACAATAATGTTTTCACATAGGTATAGGTACTCGTAGCACAGCACACATGGGTACGAGTACCTACCTTTCTGTTTGTCAAGTGAAAAATTCCACATTTTCCACGAATCATACAGTCGCCGGCGCGCTATTGCAAAACAAACAGGAAAACAACAAAAAAAAAAATGTTAAAATCAAAGCAACACCTACAGCAGCCTTTGGTCAACGTTATATTGTTTATTACTTTTTTTTTTTTTTTTTTATTGCACAAATATTTATGGAAAATATTCCATATGAATGTGTGTGCTCAAACATAGCATAGATTTCAGTTTTTGTTTTCTATATTCTGGCATGTGGCTCTCATCGTTCCATTTGAAGTGATGACCATTGTCAATATTTTGTCTGTAGCCTTAGCTCGTTCGATGTGTAGTATTTGGCAATAGAATGAGGAAGGTTAGAGGAGAAAACAAATAGTTTTGATGAACATCTGGTTGTATATACATATGTATGTTTGCCAGACCAATGGAATAATAATTTATATTATGATAACAGGGAACTTTTCTATATATTTGATTTGGGAAACTATATGAATCTATTCTAGATAAGTGGGTGTAGGATGATGATATGGTTTTGAATATATTCTGAGAATACTCATTCTGCTGTGTATTAATTACCCTCTAGATGGGGGTGTGCACGTCGTCGTGAAAATTTGCATTTAGTGAAAGGCGTGTCGTGAAAATGGGTACGGGTATGGGAAGATTAGTTACTCTATTGCTTTATTGATTCAGACTTAATGGGGTGGAAAGAAGATACTTGGTAAACAGTACTGTTCTTGGGTAAATCAAATAAGCAGGAGCTAATAGCATGAGTAGAGTTAATTGACTTGAATTGATTGCTATTTGTGGACGAGGACGAGAATAAATAAAGGACTGAGATGTAATGTGGGGATATTTACAGGATGTGTTATAAGATTGTTACTAATTTTAAATAAAGGGTTATTTATTTCGAGGTTGGGATTTCACATCCCTGCCATATAGCATCTGTCAAATCTGTCTGTCATCCATAGTGACAGGTACTTAGCTCTTGTCTTGCCATTTGACAATATGAATCTTTTAAGCACCGCTCAAAGTATTCGAATTTGTGCATCTTACTACAAAAATAACAGTTCTGTAATATATGTGTTCGCCGATTTTTCGAAACAAAATGTTTTTCAGCGATGAGGTCCAATTCTCGCTCAGTGGCTACGTAAACAAGCAGAATTGCAAAATTTTGGGGTTCTGAGAATCCAATTATGATCGTTGAGAGGCAATTGCATCCACCACGGGTGACGGTTGGTGTGCGCCGTGGACTGGCGGTGTGATCAGGCTGTATTTTTTTTTTAATTTTACATACTACAGAGGAACACGACCTCTTGTGTTGACTATTGATGTGCAGTGGTCTGAGCTCAGTCTGGTTCGTCTGGCCAAATAATTTGGACATTGATGACTGTTTTTGTCTGTCCCAATACTCTCGCACTCTGCGCAGGTTTTTATATGGGTAAAATCTCGGCTTGAAAAACGGTGTACGAGTTAAGAAGTCGTATGAACGTGAACATGCCGATTTTTTTTTTCCGAACAGATTCCTACCCCGGTGCTAATTTCAATTTTTGACGCTTTCGTAAAGATTGTTATTTCAGAGTCAGATACGACCTTGTTGGACGCCGATTCTTCTCTACAGGATATTCTGGTCGAGTAATTGCGATTGCAGCCGTCGTAGGGGAATACGTAGTCAGTTTCTTCGTCGACATAAACACACCTACTCCTGCCATAATTTCTATTACAAGTGCATAACGCTATAAAAAATAAACAACAAAATATTTTGGATTAGTATTTATAAAATTTATTTGCTTAAAAGTATGCAGTAAGGTTTATTCAAAGTGACGTCTTTTGCTTTAACGCAGGCTCTCAAACGGTGTGGCTACAGCGGCACGCACGGTTTCCAGGGGTATGAACAACGCTGCTGTGCTTAAAGCACTTTCGAGGCTCTCCAAATTTCGGTGAGGTCTCTTGCAGACTTACACTGACCACAAAAATTAATCCAATATCGTAATAAGGATATTTTCGTGGCCGTTAACCGCGTGCCAGAACAATTGTAGCCTTGGCATGCTCTTTTTTTTCGAACATCATTCCTGCTATAACACCTCTTGAACGATCTCAATCCGTTCAACAATCGACCCTTTGTGCACTGAATTCAATAATCGTTTAATCAGCCTTTTTGGTGATGTTGCTTGGTCTCCGCGGAGCTGCGATTTGACGCCGTTGTACTTTTATTTGTGGAGGACTGAAAACAAAATACTGTGAATCATAAGCAATGACAATAACAACACAATCCCCAGTTATCTAGGGAGTTTACTGAAACTTAATACCACCTAAGTTTCAAACCCACTACACCAATCTTTCTTTCTCTCTCTTTCACTTTCTACAAATGCCCGTGCCCTGAAATAATTTAAGGGTAGATATTCATATCCCCTTTGGCGCGTGCAAATTAAAAAAAAATGCCGTCAAAGATCGATGTTATGCTGACAATCCGAAACCGATTTATGCACTCAAGTACAATATTGATCGAGCTATTCGTGAAGTAGAGCCCCAAACCATCGAAAATATACTTCCAAATTGGGTTGACAGGATGGGCTCACACAAGATGTGAATTTTACGCCCAACGAAAAAACAAAAAAACTACTTGACAGCTGGCAGTTCAGGGTTATTAAAAATGGAGTGCTACACGAAAGAAGAACGCTTTTGCATCCACAACGTGTTTGGACCATTCTTCTTTGAAAATTCGGCTGGTCAGGCAATAACAGTGAATGATGTTCGCTATCGCTACATGATAATCCAGTTTTTTTATGCCTAAATTGCAAGATGAATGTGGATGACATGTGATTTCAACAAGACGATGCCACATGCCATACACCCCTGTATCAACGAAATTCAGCCACATTTATGCAAAACGGTCGAGGAAAATTTCGACAAAAGAGTGCGTATGTGCTAGCAAAGCCGTGGAGGCCATTTACCCGATATGCTATTTCATACATAAACCTACACTGTATACATTATGAATCAATAAAACATTCACAATTTTTAATTAAAAACCTGTGTTTTCTATCAAAATTACTTCTTGTGTGAATTTTGGGACACTCTTTACAATAGGACTCTTCCCTCTACAAGTCAGGTTTATTATTACCAAAACTAAAGCTTTTCTCTACTTGTTGCCTGTATTTGTGACCTACTTTGTTTACTTCATCTTAGGAAAATCCGTTTAATCCCCTTACAAAATCAGTTGAAATAAGCCAAACTGTCTGATTACAAAATAAATACCACCATCTCCTCAACTGTATTCCATATTCCACAACAATAAATTGCCAAGCAAATAACACCCAGCTTAATCGATCACACACAATAAATGGCTATTCATCTAATCGTTTTGTTACGTTTAACTCTGTTGATTTATGAAATTGTACTATTTGCCGCCCACTTACTTTCTCCTACTTACCAAAAAAAAAAACTGCAAAAAAAACCTAAAGAAAGTGAATTTTACTGGAAATATAAAAAAAAAAAAAAAAGCCACAGCATACAGTGGGTGGTGGTTTGATTGTTGACAGTCGACAAACTCTTGAGCAAATTCCATTGAAATCGAATGGCGGAGATGTGTAGTGTTTCTTCTTTTGTAATAAATGAAACGTGTAAATGTTTGACCTAGAAATCGGTCACCGAGAAGACCCTCAAGGAGATTTTTCTTTCTTATTTGTTGTCGAAATTTTTTGTTTTGACGAAACGCCGGATATCTATTTTTGCACTAAATAGACTCATTTTTGTGTGTCATTTTCTCCTTAACTTTTAGATATTAAACATGGAAGATGACTCGAACTGGTATCGTGCTGAGCTCGATGGCAAGGAGGGCCTAATACCCAGCAACTATATAGAAATGAAAAATCACGAGTAAGTCCGAGCTCTCATTATCTCTCTCTCTCTCTCTATCTCTCTATCGAATTTAATTAAATTTTTTCTCTCCCTATACAGTTGGTATTATGGACGAATAACGAGAGCAGACGCCGAGAAATTACTGTCGAACAAACATGAAGGCGCTTTTCTAATCCGAATTAGTGAATCAAGTCCCGGAGATTTTTCATTATCTGTAAAGTGAGTGAGATTGATGTTTTGTGTTGGAGAAGAGAACCTAATTCTTTTTTTGTTTTCTTTATTGTAGATGTCCAGATGGTGTGCAACATTTTAAAGTTTTACGCGACGCACAAGGTAAATTCTTCCTCTGGGTGGTTAAATTCAATTCACTAAATGAGTTAGTTGAATACCATCGATCGGCATCGGTATCACGATCACAAGATGTTAAATTGAGAGATATGATCCCAGAAGAGGTATGTACAAATCGGTTATAGTAAGTACATACATCATGCATATTCATGGAATACGATTACAAGATGCTAATGAGCAATAGCGACAATTTCACAAGCAATTTATTTGCAAATGCATCGATTAGAGAGATTGTATATGAAGTCAATTAGGAATGTATTATGGCTTAGAAAAGTTACTCTGACAACCACCCCTTCTGCATCTCTTTAAGGAACAGCATTAATTTATCGCTATCGGTTGTGCAATTTTTCTGTAAGCAGCAACGTTTTGATTTGTTCATTCATAAAAGTCGTTACTTTTAAATTAAATACTTAATTAACGAAGTGACTAAACCAATGGAAATGGAATTTGTATATACCACTTCTGACACCATTCAGAAGTAAAATGGAATGTCGTAAAATATCGGCTATAATATGTATAATTTATTACTCATTGTATATTGGCATGCAAAAGCGAAATCCCACTTCTGTCACCATGTAAAAAGGGATTAATAGTGAAGCGTCCTTTAAATATTTCTGCTGTGTCATGTCCAGAAGGATGTGGCCTACATACATATGTACAAGCTCAATAAAACTAACGAACTCTTTAACAGAACCCGCACAGACATTCCCCGAGTTGTGGCGATATGTGCGGGCTACAGGACCATTTAACATTCACTGCTGAAGTTAAATGGAAAGCGAAGAAACCCTTGGCCACCCTTGGCCACTTCTTTTGCAAATGTCCTGCCCTAGCTAGAGCAAGGCATCGGACAATGGGTAAACCCATCCTCTCTAAATCTCAGGAAAAAAAGTGGCTGACTTAGGACCCGGTCAGGCAACACTATCCCTTTCGTTCAGGCAACATTAGGTAACAGCAATATAACCAAATTTGTTAGCAGGGGAACACCACAAGGCGGTATTATTTCACCTCTACTAGGCTTATAGTCATGAATAAAATCCTTTTAGCATAAAACAAAGAGAGAATTAAGGTAGTCTGGTATGCGGACGATATGGTATTACTAGTGTCAGGAATGTTTCCCTCTGTGATAAGTGAAATCATGAAAAATGCTCTAAGCACCTGGGTCAAAAAGTTTGGTCTTGGCGTTAACTCGAGCAAAACTGAACTGATGCACATCACCACTAAAACCAAAATACCTGACTTCGCACTTCCTCAGCTAAATGGTCAACCACTATCCCTATCGTCCAGTGCTAGGAATTTAGGAGTTATCCTGGATCCTAAACTCAATTGGAAGCTAAACATAGAACAACGGATAAAGAAGGCATGTATAGCTTTCTACGCCTGTTACAAAACATTCGGCAAAAAACGGGGCCTGCAACTAAAATTGACCCCATGGACATAGACGTGGTACGACCGATTCTTACATATGGGTCAACAGTGTGGTGGCCGGCTCTAAAAAAGGTCCCCAAAATGAATTTCACAAAGCGTTTCGACAAGATGGCAAGATGCGCAGGTGATTGAGGACTTTGACGCAACAATCTACACAGACGGTTCAAAGATGGACTGCGGTATTGGTGCAGGTGTGTTTTCCGAATCCCTAAACATCTCAAAATCTTATAGACCTCCAGATAATGCCAGTATTTTCCAGCCGGAACTACTCGCTATTAGCGAAGCCTGTTGCCAGATCAAGCTACACACAAATATAACGCCAAGGCAAAAAATTGCCATACTCATTGATAGCCAAGCTGCTATCGAAGTCGTCGTCTCGGTCACTATATCCTCTAAACTAGAGTTAGAATGCCGAAATGAGCTAGCCTCGCTAAATGGACAATTCAAAGTAAGCCTGATTTGGGTTCCAAGGCATAATTACGTTTGTGGAAACGAACTTGCTGATGAACTGGCCAGGCAAGGCTCAGCCCTTCACCGCTCACTTACGGAATCAATCCACGTTCCAACTTCAAATGGACTAGGCTAACAAACTTTGTCATATCGAGAAGGATGTGGCCAATCTAATCGTAACACAAGCTGCAATCATTCACTAACAAGCTGTGTATGTTCGATTGAAGTTCGTTCCTGCTCAACAGCGGCAGTGGAGAAAGCTGCCGCAATAAGTGCCACAAAACATTACCTCTCTCCAAATTTCAAACTGAGCGATCTCAAAGGGCATACAAACATTCTAAACAAACTCCCGATTTTTTCTGAACCAGAGATACTTGTTACAGACTTCATGCCCCTGGAAATAAATCTTTCCCATCATTCTTTCTAACTGACAAGTACCAATGAGCTGAGCACATCTTGTGCAAATATTCTGCCATTGCACAAACTCCTCGGAAAGGGATTCGTTTGCCCATCTGATATCTGAAACTGATTTGCAAAGAGCATTCTCAGGTTCTTTTGATAGCTAAACGTTTTGTAAGATCAAATCTAACGTTACTTTGTCATAAGAATAAGGGAAACAACTCAAAAGATCTATTATTTTCGCAGTTTTAAGACTATTTCCGTCCTCTATTCCCATCATAACTAATAATAATAAAAATATGCATGCAGGTTCAGATCTTTTGTTAAAATGTGCTGCGTGGAGCCGTAGGAAAAGTTCAATTGCTGGGAACAATGACGGATTGTCACGAACACTCACAGCGGCGATATTTTCGCGTGACATCCAACACTGACCCGGTTCGATTGAATTTTTCCATTAATTTCTTAACCACGTCACGAAATGGGCGCTTATGTACACCGACATTATTTCGCGAATCGGGGAGGGGTTTCAACAATTAAAATGTGTTGTTCTCTCGTATACTTACTTACTTACTTACTTAAGTGGCGCTACAGTGGCTACAGCGTGGGGTGAACCTGGGCCTCAACCAACAAACTTCTCCAGTTAGCCCGGTCTTTATCCAACTGCCTCCAGTTGCGCACTCCATTCGTATCTTGGCTGCAACAAGGTAGTGATCCAAGTCGATGTTGTCCGCTGAAAAGGTTCGGACATGTCTTGCGTCGATCGCAATGTGATCAATTTGATTTACCGTTTCATGATCAGGAGAACACCATGTCCCCTTGTGAATGTTTAGATGAGGAAACCGTGTGCTTGCTTTAGTGACGTTACGTCCCGCTGCAAAGCCTAAGTCTGTTTCCGGAAGTATTGTTGTGTAAGCTATGTTTACCAACTATCCTACCAAAGATCACCTGGCTTATGTTGACGTATTTAGCGTCGGAAACTTATAACTTCTTGTCTAAATCTGTCCGCTTATAACAAATCTGCATCATAGTAAATGTTACAGTTTTTCATCCTTCTTTCGCCCGGGCCATCTTATCGCACTTCTGGCATGGCAGTTATAACTGCTTTATAGCAATATTGGGCCTCTGCTAGTTGTTCGGATGCAAGCGGTCTGTTAAGAGTCCGAACATTCAACGTGTTGGGGTGATCAACAGTAGATCCAGACGTATTCGAGGCTTGTAGTAACTTCGTAACTATTTTTTTCCATGGTATGGAAGTTACCCCGACGCATAACCCCCAACCTAGAAGGCCAGTAGCCCACTAGGGGTTACGAGCGCTGCCTTTGGTCCGTTAAGAACTCCTCTGCCACAATCTCTTTTTCGAAAAACCCTGATGCAGTTTTCAAGATTCGTAAAGACCTGATCTCCAAATATTTCAACCTGACTGAAACTGTAGACGCTACCGTTGATTCCACCTGAAGAATTCTTAGCTACCGCCTGTGTCCAAAGAAGGATACCTTAGTAGAAACACCCTTCTCTTGTATGCCGCTCCTTAATTACAAATGTCAATGCTTAGTATTCACAGATGTCAAATATCAGCTGTTTATCTTTGACAGAACCACAGTAATGCCAGATTTAAATTGTAACCTCCAATTGAATCACTCTTTACATAAATCGTTTTGGGAAGGAACTGGAATGTTCAGTCAGAGAACATAGTTTTGAATACATAGTTACTACAAGCAAAAGAGATATTCATAATTAACATTTTTCTCACAGATTACGAATTATGCAAAATTGTCTGCGAGAGAACATAGTACAATGTCAAAAAATCATGTGCGACTATCGTCGTAGGTTTGAATTCATAGTTACTACAAGCAATATTGGCTACGCCAATGTTACTCATGCGTGGTCTAAGATAAGCACACGATGTGCACTTAAAATAAAGATATTCATAACAAATTAACATTTTTCTCACAGATTACAAATTATGCAAAATCGCCAGCGTTCTGCTTCACACATGTAAGCGATACAAATTCCTTGCACAGCTGTAAACATATTTATGTACAAATCATACTCATGCTCGATTATTTGTTTACATGACTAGCCACATGTTTAGAAAACTAGATTGTCTGTCTAATTATATTGCATCAAAACATATCCACCCACGCACACACGCAATATTCTTGAGAGTAACTTTTTTTTGTTTTTTTTTTTTTTTTTATTTCTCCAGATGCTCGTCCAAGCATTGTACGACTTTGTGCCACAAGAATCTGGTGAATTAGATTTCAGACGCGGCGACGTCATTACGGTCACCGATCGTTCCGATGATAATTGGTGGAACGGTGAAATTGGCAACAGGAAAGGAATTTTCCCAGCAACATATGTTACGCCATACCATTCATAATAGGATTCACGCAATTGATAGCAGCACCAACCACCACTACCACTGTTTTTTTTAGCCGACAAAGCACACACACATTATTTATCAACACACAAGGATAGAATCGGAATCAGAGAAATCCCCCAACAGAAGCAACAGCAAAAGACTATGATTTCTCTTAAGGGTTCGAATGATATAATCTATTACAATTTTCTGTTGCACTAACATTTTATGGACTGCATATATAATTTTCTTTTTTTTTGTTGGATAACACACAGAAAGCTAGGGATTAAGTTTTTTTTAAAGTAGCAGAAAAGTTTTTTTTTTTTGAATGTTGTTGCCCTGTCTTAACTTGTATTTCTATCGTTCTATGTTTTTGTTTTTTTTTCTATGTATTTTGTTCCTTTCTTAAGGATGAATATTTTCTGAGCATTTTTTTTCGCACACAAGCACTTTACTATTATTTATTTTTTATTCTAATATATATATATATACAAAAAACAAACAGCAATATACAAGGAAAATAACAAATTGTTGTATTCAAATTTATATAAGAAAAAACAATAGTACTCGACGTAAATATTCAAAAAAAAAAAAAAAAAAGAGAACACATTTTTTTATATTCTTTATTAAAGTAAGAAAATAATAATAATTAATAATCTATCAAATAGATTAGTGGAAATAACAGCCAATCATAAATTTACATAAAAATCTATATTAATATTTGTGTATTTATTTGATTTAAAATCAATTGAATATCTGCAGAGTAAAAATAAAAAACAAGGAAAACGATAATCTTCATTGCACTGTAGTTATTAGTTTTATACTTCATATATTGTTTTTGTCATATTTAATTTCATACGTCGCGTATAAAACTCATTTATAATCAACACACAAAAGTTTATATTGCATAAATAAAAAAAAAAGAACTAAAATAAAGAAACATTATAAGAATAAAATAAAGAAAAAAAAAACTTAGTTTAAGCGAGAACTAAAACTACATATATATTTACTACAATGAAAAACACTATAAGAATACAACACCAATTATAAAAGTGAATAAGCATAATGAAATAGCTTATACAATTTTATGTGCTTTTAAATAGGAGTTTCTATAATAATAAATACATATATAAATATATTTTTATTTTTTAAGAATATATATACCTAAAGTGGGTGGATTGTGCTGCGCGATCTGTGAGCGGTATACGCTTATATTTTTTTATTTTTATCATTCTTTGACTAAGAACTATACAGAGTGTTTCATCTTATCAAAGGATCATTTCCTTCAGTCGAATTGAGTTAGGACTTTATTTAAGAGGATTTCTACTACAATTTTAGGTAGACTTCAAATACTCCGAGCAATATGACTAGACTAGCGACTTTCGCTCTCAAAGGTTTTTATAATTTTATCGCCAAAGGGGAAAGGATTCTTGTCCATCCAGTGTTTCTTTTAAACATGAATCTCATTCTTAGTAGCAGTTCTGACCGTATTGCTCGGACTGGGATCAGGGTCCAAATCATCTCATGCATGAACAGATAACTCGTCACGTAAAAGTGTGTATTTAGAATTACACTTTTAAGTGACGAGTTATTCGTTGAACGAATGTAAACTCTATTTGCCGTGTTTTTTTTTTTTTTTTATGCATTATCTGATCACTCATGTCACCTACTGCAAAGTAGCTTTCCTGGCATTCTTCTTCGCTGCCCATAAATATGTATGCCTTAAGCATTTTCTGTCCCCGAGTATTCCTGCGTTTTAAATTAATTCAGCTCCCTAAACCTTCGAACGTGATTATGACCATCTTCGAAACAGGAATATTAGCCTAAGCACAAGAAATTAGTAAAAAAATCGTCCACTTACACGTCAACTAAAATAAATTTGTCAAGTGGGATTCGGGCCTCACACGGTTAGTGTTCTGTACCGTTATTTGAAATGTATGTTTGTCCTCACACGGCTGTGTGTATGTGTATATATCCTGATACGTATGTAATTTTGTCTAAAAACTGTCAAAATCGGATCAAGTGTGAGTGGGATGCGGCAAGCGGGGTTTCAAAAATCTTTAAATCATCTTAGCCGCCTAACTCAAGAACTCCTGGACGGATTTCGATAGAATTCGTCAGGTCAGGCTGATACGCTAGTATTTTCACTTGAAATCGATTAGAGTGGGAGTTAGATATGAAGAGGTGTTTAAAACATTTTCGATTTTGATAGAATTTAGTTTCTGAGTTATATTGGACATGTTATTACGTTCTTATAACTACGATTATCTTTGAAGGAGAAGACTAGACAAACACCCAAGTTTGATAATTTAAAAAGAAAATCCTCCACTTACACGTCAATTTCAAAAATTTGTATAAGAAAGTTTTTCTAGAACAACTCATTGATCGAGTGTCAATAGCTCACAATTTTATTGACCAGAAGGATTATCATAAGTCCACACGTCTTACACGTCAGCTACACAAAAAAAACATTCGCTTTCAACTAGACTAAGAAAGTTTTTATAGAGCACGGCTTATAATTTTTAATGGATAATACTACGTGAATATAAATGACTTAAGTAAAAAAAAAATGTTTTTCCACTTCTTACACATTAGAGTAACTCATTGGCAGGGGATCCTAAAAATTACAATTTTATAGACTATACCCTGCCGGGATGGCTATCCAAACAAAATATTATGCCTTCGGAATTTCCGGTTCGCAAAGAATTCTATTCTCCTAGGTTTTTATACCGAACCAACAGAAAACTAAGTTGAGTGCAGGGTGGGCTCCTCTCATATTGTAAATGAGAAACCTTAGGCTTATGTACTTCAGGATTTTTATTTTTTTTGTCTCCGTTTTTGAACATTTTTGAAAATAAGAATTTCTTCAGCGGCAGTTTCTTGTTGAATGAGAGCATCATAGGCCATTTCCCCGCCAGACTCACTTAAGCTCGGTTATGTCCCTTCTCATCTTTGGAGTTATCACAATGGCTTCCCAAGAATTGTAAGCACTGGCTTTGGCGTTTGCATTTATCTTCTACAGTAAACATTTGTTGAGCTGTAAATATCATTTACCGCCATTCGTGTGCAGTTCCAATAAACATGACATGGATTCCATTTCCCATGTCATGACTTTCCGCCTGCGCAGGGGATTTCGTCGAATTCGCTTAGCTACAACCTTAATGACTGCTTTCTTTCTTTGAACACGTTTTCGATAGTGCAACTTTCATAGAGTGATAAAAATATACGGAAAAACTCTCTAAACAATGTGTGTCTCCTTGTGCAATGCGATAGCAACAACTCTTATCCTTTGTTTTCGTTTAGAATTCTATTACAAAACTCTGTAAAAAAAGTTACGTAATACCGATTCAACAACCGGTATGCAATAAACGAGAACGAGAATAAAAGTAATTGTTACATTAGTCCCTGTTTTTGGGACAGAATTTATAGTGTGATTACGTAAAAAGGTCATCCCCACTTCTGACACGTCAACTGAAAAAATATACACAATAGATAAAAACAAAATACCACCCCCACAGATCAGCTCAATGCATACATTTTAGGCTAACTACTAAGTAAGTCGTATTTCCTCTAATTTATCTGCACATTTTGTTTGCTTTTCTGTAAAAAAAAAAAAGAATAGTAACACAACATATTCACTAGCCGCCATCAACAATAGAACATTTACATAATAGTACACAATACTTTTCAGTTTCCAACTAACACTCTCTAAACAAAAAAAGTTACCTCTTCCGGTAATGCTATCAAAAAAAACAAAACGCATATCAAGTTAAGTCTAACAATGATAAAAAAAAAATTGTAAAACTTAAGGAAAACAAAAACATACGATGAACAAAAAAATGCAAACAATAAAAAATAAGAAGGAAACAAAAAAATCAACATTTGAAAGGTGCTAAAACAATAAACCATGAGGTTCTCATGTACTAATTAGGAACTAACTTTGCTCTCTCCCTCTCTCTATCTGTCTGTCATTACCTCTCTCTCTCTACATAAATTCAAATAAATGTGTCCCTTTAAAAAAAAAAAAAATGTTTGTGACTAACTTGAATGCGTGAGATAACTAAATAATATTAAATAATATTTTTTATATAATTTTTTGCTTTTATGAAATGAACACACAAATTGCATTCGGTAAATATTGTATTTCTAGTTTTGTTTTCTCTTTAGTTATGTAAATAAATATTTTTTTATTATTTTTAATGGACCTTAACATTATGCAAAAATATAAATATATTATAAAAAAAAAAACGTACGTATATAAATATTCAATAATTGTGCTATGTTTTTTGTTTTATATCTCTACTGTGTTTCTTTCTTAATTCCGATGGAAATGTTTTTTTTTAAGTAAAAATCTTTGAATACTATAAATACATAATTTTTTTTATATTATTGCACTGTTTGAGAAATAAAATTCGTATAGAAAGTGGTCAAAGGGTCATCAACAATGTGACACTCAAACAGCACCTGCTCATGACTAAGGACTTTTTTCGAATAAATTCTAGATTAGTGTAGAAAATAAAAATAGACTTCGAAAAGGCGGGAAAATATATGAAAAGTTTGAAAGATGGAAATATAAGAAATCTCTGACTATGCTTGAGAAATAGATCAGAATAGATACCTAAATAATGCAAATAACCTATTTGCATTTCAAAGATGATGTATTAAAAAATATCAGTAAATGGACTTCTATTCTCTAACTAGCAGAATACAATGGTGAACCTGAAATACGAAGCTATCTGTGAAGCTGAAGTTGACTAAACTTCATCATTGTGTTCACGTCATTGATTTTCTGTGTATTTCAACTTTGAGCAGATCGTACTTAGGCTTCAGTTTCATCATTGTATTCCGGCAGTAAGTTATGCCTATCCATTATTTGCAAATCGAGTAAGATGATACAATTTTAAATATCAATGACATCACGAAGTTTAAGAAAATTTGGCAAAAGGTTTTACATAAACTCTGGAAAATTCTAATAAATTGTGACACGAATTAGGGAATAGGGACGACATATTGTAACTCAACTCAATTTTATAAAAACAGAAAACTACGGGCTCGTCGGCGAGCCTAACTAAAATCAGCTAATGTAACTGATTGTTATTATGCTTTGCGAATCGAACAATACTCAATCGCTTTAAAACTAAAAATCTCGCGAGTAAAATTTCCAGAAGAAACTCTAATTTCACTAATTTCTTGTAACTCGCATTTCTAGTTCGCCAATCTTGATACAAGTTCGAGCCAATTTCAACTCGCAGACTATGATAATTCGCTACATGTAAACTTGGCTGTTTAGCAGTTTAGAAAATTCGTAAAATGATCGGAAAATAATAACAACTCACAGTGGGTAATCAATTTTTGAGTCGTTGACTTGGCACTCTACATCTCTTTCGAATGTGATGCAAATGTTTCTAAAGATGTCTGCTCTCGAACCCAAATGATCTATTTTCTAGCCCAGAAGATCAACCGTAAGAAAAGCACTGTAGTTTATCTATTAACAATTTGTTTTGCGTTTTAAACAGCATAATTATTGTATTTTCAAAGAAAATTGAAACAATCGACACACACTTAAACACTTCCTACCTTTTGTAGTCCAGTTTTTGTCGGGTATATTCCCATAGTCGCTTTGTAAATTTTTTGTGACACGACTAAGAGATTAAGGGTGATTATCCGCCCGTATATTGGGTATGGCACGGTGTAGTGAATAGTGTGCTGCCTTCTTGAGCCGAAATTCCACGTTCAAGTCACAACCAGAGACATTAATAAACCACACGTGGGGTAGTAAAAGATACAAATAAAATCTAAGTTTCTCAATCACTACACCGACACAGGAGAAGCCACAGTGGTCTGGTTCAATATTTCACCCTCCACTATATTTCCATAGTCAATGTGACCGAACATATTTATTAGTTGTTCTAACTTCCTGATCAAATGTGACTACGGGAATACCAGAACGCCACTTACAGTGCCAGGAATCACGCCAATTTCCATTATTATCAATCAAATACGGCAATCCATGCGGTTTCTGTATCGATAAACATTTTTTTCATTAACAAGAAATGGTAGAATCGCTGTGAAAATTGACAGTTGTTGGATTTTCAAACACATTGTCACCTCAATTTTGTATTTAATTCTGTAGTTGCTCAAACTGACAAGCAATTCAACTCTGTATACTATATATTCGGTGAATAAAAATGAGATTGATTGCTTTCCGGATGATAGCACAAAGAGAACAGGGATGCACGCCTCCCACGCTATTTGAGCAAAATTTTGTTTGCCTTAAATCTGTCTGGCGAAATCCAAGCTAAATACGTTTGTAGAGCAAAATGCAAAAAAAGTGTTCTCCCAGAACTTTTACCACATTTATATGCAGAGTCGTGGGATCGAGTTGAGACTTCAATCAGAGTATTTCTACACACCGAATCGAAAGATTGAAAAGTTCAAACGTTTTTGAACTGACATAAGTATAGCAGACATTCTGCTTTTGATTGTGTTAGTATTCTGTTGTGTTAGATTCGTTATCTGAAATCACACACACACATAGACAACATGTCCCAACCCAGGTAAACATGCATTTTTCTAGCTTGATCCAGCTCTGTTAGCTGAGTCGAGTTGAGTCAATCCCATTTGAATTCGATCTCCGTTTATATGAATTTCAAGCCGGGTTGAACCTGGCTTCAATTATGCATATAAACGTAGTAATTATTTTGTATTAGAATTTCAACACATGCACAGAATATTATTTTTATTTGTACACACTCTGAGCAGTATTCATCACAGGAAACAGCCTTATTCATACCGACTGAGCAGTATCGTATCGGCAGCAAGCTCATACAATCATAAACATCCCCACTCTCTATTCCTCATATCCATGACTCTTTGACCGCCTTGCGTATGGAAATAAAATTTAAAAAAAACACTAAAAAACCACCACAACCACAACTGACTTATAAACAAAAGAATACCATGATTTGCCATTAAAATTGAAAGCTTTGATAAATAATTGTTGTCCTTTTTTTAATTCGCGCGTCTTCCCGATCTTATTTTTTTTTTAAAAAATGAAAATTTTGATATACTTTTAATAAAAAATATTAAATTGCCATTAACTAAAATATATATATTAAATAAAAAAAAAAAACCTATTTACATTAAGATTGAATAGAAAAAAAGTGAATAAATTTACTATTTTAATTGTAAACATTGAAAAAAAAAATTATTCGAAAAGATCCACAAGAACGACAAACCGAACAAAAAAATAAAAAAATTAGAAAAAAATATAAATGAAAACTAAAATAAATTTTTTGAATATATATTTAATATATTTTTTAATTGTATTTTGATTTTTTTGATATTAACTTAATGTATTTTATTATTATAATTATTATTACATGAAATATATAATAAAAGAACTAAAAGTAAACAAAAAAAAAGTTTTTTCTCTAAAAAATTGAAAAAATTTAAAAAAAAAAAAAAAAAACCTATATAATGTGTTTTAATTTTTAAGTTATATACATAAAAATAAAAAAAGAGAAGTGTATTTGCCAATTTATGACGATGATTATTATTACTATAGTGATAGTGATTATATACAAAACAAAATATACATTGAATAATAAATAATAAACAAAAAAAAATAAGGCTTACGAGAAATAAGCTTAAAAATTGCATTAAACGAAGAATAACACGTGTACTACTCGCTTTCACAATAAGATGAGTGTAAAAGGTTTATAAAAATTTAAAATAACAGAAAAAAAGGGGAAAAATATATATGAATTTATTAATTTACAACTCGATAGTGTTTTATTTAAAAGTGATTTACGTTGTAAGATATGGTATTGTTTATTCACGCTTTGCAAGAGACCTAAGCATGAATCAAAAAACACTAGCGATACTCGAATCCATCATTTCTGCAAGGAAGATGGACAAGTGATTTCAAAAACGTCAAAAATCTGCGCAAGGCTGCGATGACACAACCTACTGCACTGTTGCTGTTGTTCTTCTCAATTTATTTTGACATTTATGAACAGTTGTGTTACAATGCTATATACAATAGACACAAATGGAAATAAATTCATGTTCATGTTTGAGTCGAATTTGAAGCAACAATTTAATATGAACCTGAGTCCATATACTACGATCACTAAGAAAATAACCTAACAAATATTTGTTAGTTATCTTTCGTCCATTATTTACACAGAGTGTAGGGAAAAATAAAGAATAGTATCTAACGAACTATTACAAACAAAAGCTTATCTAAAACAAACGAAACTAACAGTAAAACTGTTGCACAGGTTGCTCTGTTTTGGCGTTTGGTTGCGCTGGTGTTGCAAAAAAAAACCTTTGATTTCAGCAGTACTGCCAAATTGTTACTTTTATGATCTTATTGCTTTTATGTTGCCGCAGTATTGAATTTTTGAATATTGGGCCGACCTTTTGAAAGACCGTTAAAAATAGGCATTGGCATCACTTATTTGCTGTCATCTGCCATACTTTCTACTTCCTGTTTTTCATTCACTCTCGTAGATTGATTGCGTCGTGCTTTAGTTTTTTATAATCTTAAGAAACTCAACAAAGACTAGCAAGCAAAAGAAGAAGTATCACAGATTACTACTGGTTATTATATATTATATATATTATATTTTTTTCGCATAAACGATCTTCCAATAACAAACAAGGTGTACCCCAAGCCAAAAATGAAAAGTATGTTGGAATGACCGTGAAAGTTAAAATGGAAAGATCAACTAGAAAAGACTGCTTACTGAGAAGAAATCCAGATTAACTATCCTTAACAAGATCTGAAATAGATTGGTCCTGATTAAGGAGATGTCTTTAGTGACGTTAGAGTCCCACACTTCATAGTAACCGAGAACCTTCGTTACAAAAAAAAAACTCACAAGCAACACTTTACTGACAACACATAATTTAAACTTGCGCTACTTTCATTGCCAGTAAGTGCATATGAAAATTATTGGCTTGTTTGACAAAACTGTTTTGTGTTCGAATTCGAATTTTTGTATCAACAGGCCACCATTCACTGAATCCATTCATTTCCATTACATTTCTCTCTATTTCATGGCAATGCTTTAAATTCAACTCTCCATAACCATCTCTCTCACTCTTCCGACGAATCAGTCCATCTGACACCTCCAATAACCACATTAAAAGAGACAACTAACTTCCAATTAGAAAAAATTAAGAACTGAATAAAAAACATCACGCCACTGTGTTCCCAACTCACTCGTTTCGTTCGCTGACTTTTCACTTATTTGTCATTCGATTTTTTTTTCGCACTGCGAACGGGAAAGCACAGGTGACAGCGCTTTTAGCAGTACCACACAATAAAAAGAAAAAAAAAGGTGACAGCAGTGAAGTGGAAGTGATTTAGTCGTTTTCGTTCATTTCACTGAATTTCTCCAAATAAAATCAATCGAAACTGGAAAAAGCCTTGTGAATCCGCGCAGTTTGCGAAATTACAAAATTAAATGTTTTTCAATAGAATTAAATTCGATTAGTAGCTAGTTGTTGGTTGGTGCGCGGTTGTAGTTGTTTAAGTTTTTCGTTGGTAAAGGATCCCGCGTCGTGGATTAAATGAGTGCAAGCATGAAATTCACCTACAAATCTCGTATACTCAGTTCGCAGCAATTGAAGAAGCTGTCGGAGCACAAATATTCTTGTACTAGCGTCAGCCTCCTCGATCCGCTGCTGCAGCCTTGGTGGAATTGGCTGGTGTCAAAGACTCCCATCTGGCTGGCGCCAAATCTAATCACAATAATTGGATTAATTGTCAATATAGTGACAACGTTAATTCTAGTATCGTAAGTATATTAAATTATATTGAATATTGTTTTATCGATAAATGAAAAAAAAAAGCGCCGCCCGCCACCCCCTCTTAAGAATAAACCAGCCACTCATCGTTTTGAGGTTAGTTTGCCTATACTACAGCTGCTACTGTCGCTGATTTGAAGAAAAAAAAAAAAAGTTTTCCGCAAGCATTGCCAGATCAGAAAGGTGATGATGATGGTGATTTAATTTAAAATTAAAGAGAAGAAATTTATGGTGGATTTATTCTGATTACTTTGATTTTAATATTGTGGATTTCTGTGAGCTTTGTCAAAGATTGTGTCCTGCTGCTTGCAATTTCTTTTAAATTGGGATTTAGCTCATTGTACCTAGTCCTGCCATAAATTCTGTTACAAAACTTCCAGCTCGAATTGTTATTAGGATAGTACCGTTAATTTTGTTTTGTAGGGTATCAGCTACTGATTGGTTATCATGGAGTGGGGGATGAAAGAAAAGGGTATTGCTGTCATTGCGTTGCATAAGTGCGGAAAAAATGCTAACCAAATCTCTAAATTTCTGACACCGCTCGGGATATCAAAAATGTTCCTATACCGTGCTATAAATCGATTTGTTAAATCGCCTTAATTAGAAGACAGACCAAGAAGTGGTAGTCCGTCAGTTGCCCATACGAACGCGGTTGTAATCGCTTTACGTGAGTGAATTCGAAGAAATTACCTTCGAAAACAGAAAATTATGTCGCATGAGTTGGATATATCCACTAGATCCATGTCAAGGCTCATTCGGGATGATCTCAACATAAAAGCCTTTCGTCGGTCAACTGGACATCTATTGACGCCTAATTTAAAGCAAATTAGGATTGAAAGATAAAAGCGACTATTGCCACGAAAATATCCTTATTACGAACGAAAGGATTTTTACCGTAGAAGAAGTTTTTAATAAACAAAACGATAAAATTTATTATTTGTAAATAAGCAAATAATACAGCTCCTAGGGTTCATCTTGACCTTTATCGTACTACGGTATGCATCCGAGGATATCGTGATTCCTTAAAGGACTTGCATATGGTGTTGGTTGATTTTGAAAAAGCCTTTGATAGACAACTAAGAGATATATTATGGGTTGCGCGAAGATAACGAGGAGTTCCAGAAATCTACGTGCGCATGATCATGGACATGTATGAGGGAGCAAGGACAAGAGTAAGATGTCTCGCAGTATTCACCGAAGAGTTCCCAATCAAAGTCGGTGTACACCAGGGGCGCGTCCTCAGTCCTTTGTTGCTTATTGCAGTCCTTGATTATCTGCTTGAAGGAAAAGTGACAGACCCCAAAGTGCATCAGTTATTCTTTGGTGACAATGGAGCTATCATAAGTGAAGATCAAACGTCCCTGCAACGAGCACTTGATGTATGGGTGGATGTTTTGGAGGGAAATGGGTACCGTATTAATTCAAAGACAGAGTATCTGTGCTGTCCGTTCTCTGATCCACAGCGGCCTATTGCAGACATTTACTTGAATGGAAAAGTGCTTCCCAAGTGTGAAAAGTTCAAATATCTGGGATGAAGTGGCGCGAAAACTCCGCAATCTTTTGTGATCGAAAAATGTCCACTAAGCTGAAAGGAATTCTCTACACCGCAGTTATACGTTCAACGTTCACATACGGTTCACAATGCTGGACAATGTACAAAAAGTATGAGGGCAAATTAACGGCAGCTGAGATGAAGATGCTTCGCATGACAGCAGGAGTAACAAAGTTTTATAGAATAAGAAGTTCAAAGATTCGAGGAAGCCTTAATGTAGAAGATAGAGCACGACCGGCTCAGTTGGTATTATCATGTTCAAAGGAAAGATCCTTCGAACCCCGTCAAAAAGGCAATATCAATCAACGTTCCTACACAATCGCGCAAAAAAGGCAGACAAAAAAACAACTGGATCACACAAGGGTGGCCGTGGTGTAGTGGTAACATCATCGCTTGTCACGCTGTTGATTCACGGTTCGAATTCTGATGTCAAGAATCATCTATTTATTTCGCATGAAATAAATAAAAAAGTCGATCACTTGCGAAAGCTAAGTCAACTCTACTGTGAAGGCATAACACTGGCAGTAGGGTGGTCATATGGCTAAAATGCAACTTGATCGTGATGATGACATCAGGTGGACGGAAAAAAATACTGTGTCAACGACAATAATAGCGAAAACAAACAAAATACTCCCCAGTTATCTGGACACCCACCCTTGGAGTTTACAGAAACTTAATACCACCTGAGTTTCAAACTACACCACTCAGTCTTTCTCTCTCCCTGTCTCTTCCTCTTTCCACAAAACGCACGTGTTCTAAAAAAATTAGTTTAAGGGTATTCATATCCCCTTTAACACGTGCAAATTATAAAAAAAAAAAAAAAAATCGATATCACCAGTAGGGATGCAGTATAGTGGGAGGGTTGTGATCCTTCTACTCCGGATCATAAATTCATAAATTCAGGATCATACTGTAAGGAAAAGAAGAAGACCATGATCGTTTTCGATTGATGTTCTTGTAGCCGATCCATTTTTCATCACCAATTTCAGGATCAATTTCATTGCGTTTGAGATGCATATCGCAAATATTGATTCGTTGTGTTAAATGAATCTCTTACAATTCATGTGGAACCCAAATATCGAGCTTTTTTACGAATCCAAAACGTTTTAGGTGATCTTCAATTATTGTGTGTGGTACATTTAACCTTTCTGCAACCTCGCGGTCAACACCGTAAACTTCACATATCTCTTTGTGAACCTCAACAGCTTTCTTGCCTTTACGGAAATAAAAAAGCAAACTACTATATGTCGAAAATGTCCGTTTTTGCACTCCATGGTAAAATTGGCACTGTACTAACAGGTGTAAACAAAATTAAACTAAAGTAAGCTTAAAGTGGCAGCTATCAAATGCCATAAAGAAAAAATACCATAACATTGTTAAGGATGGCAGGATACGCGGCAGTCCTAGGAGTACGTGGCGCAGAACAGTTGAGAAGGAAGCACGGCAACTGGGAAAGAGTTGGGGAGAGCTGAGGCACATTTCCAGAAATCGCACACGATGGCGCGTAGGCGTTGTAGAGGCCCTAGGACTCACAAGGGGATACAGGACATAAGTAAGTATAACATTGTTAAAAGCGAGTATCAACAAACATAACGCCATCTACTTGTAAAAACCGAAATTACTTTCTTGCCAACCCAATAGTTACACACTCTGTCGGCAGTAACTGTCCGTTGGTATTCAAGCATAACTGCCTTCACCAAACCCGCCTGAATCACACCAGTCTGAACGTTGTGAGTCGTGTTATCAAAAGAGGTGACATACCTCATTTAAACTACAATCTGCTATGTCCGGGGTATACCAATGCCAATAACCTCATTTTTGGATGCAAGCCCTTCACTGGAGAATTGTTCCACTACCCCCTTACCGTTAACCAACCACTAACGAACTTACAAAGGGGTTAAAACGCTATCTTCAGTACCGGTAATAGCCACCAGGGGCACACCGCTGCTCTTTTAGTATGTAAGTCTATTTAGCTTTTGTCTATTGTCTATTTGCTGGCAACCCTGCCTAACAACTACAGATGATGCTAATTGAACAAATAAAATGCTTGCCGGTCTGCGTTGTGGTCGCTGTTCATATAGTGATCTATTTTTAATGCAGCCGCCTTTTTAAACTGAATTATTTACTAAAAAGGTGAATAATTATTGATTTCTACGTGCACTGCAAGCAATCCCTTATTGGCCCGACTCGACTTTAATTCAATTTCAAAGACAATAGTGCTTTCCCATGGAACGACAATGAACAGATTGTGAGTGAGTCGTTCATCAATAGTAATTGACTTATGTACGTTTTATCCCCTCAGGGTTAACGATATTCAATTTTATATTCCTTGTAGTTATGCAAAGTTGCTCTAATTTTATATTATGTCTTTTTCTGTATGTGGAAGTGCAAGGTTGATTAAAAGGAAGCTCATTGAGGAAACGACAGTCGTGTACAAACGTAAATTTGCTGATGCAGAGAGAAAACTTAAAAAGTCGCGTACACGACCAATTGAATTTATATTCCTTTTTTTTCTAATCTATTTTTAATCGTATGATTGTCGTCTGCCTAGTGGTTGACGGCGAAATGATATTGTATTATTTTTTTGTTCTTCTTATATTGCACTGATTAGGTATAGTGAATGTGAATGTGAATGTAAAGTGTTGTTTGCTCTATGGGCTCTGCGTTTGTATGGCTTAAGTGCAAATTTGGTGCATGAGTATCGGAACAGGAAGTGTATGTGGTGGTCTTTAAGGATGTAAATATGATACACGAGATTTTAAGAGTGTAAATACAAATTTCTCAACGTTTTATGTAATTCATTCATAAATTATTGGCCCAGAGTTGTTGCCAAGTAATTTACATATCGTATGTAAGATTGAGATGAACCTATAAATTAGAAAGTCTTCTAACGATCTAACTTTCTTTGGAATGTCTTATTAATTAATTCTGAAGAATACAGCAGAATACAAAAAGAATATGTTGTTGTATATTGTGTACAACATTTTTTAGTATGATTTTTGTCCAGAGATAAGGAACGCCATGATACGTATATCGGTGTCTCGTCTGAGTGTTTTTTTTTGTATAGGTATCTACATGTATGGAGGTACACTTACGTTTTTGTTTTGTTGATTTCCATCATATTGCCTCAAATATTTGAACATTGGCTTTGAATTAGGTACCTCATTCATCTTTAAAATATTATTTCACCGCACCGCGCCAAAAGCTTTTTTGCTCGATCACGATAACGGTGGTGCCAAATTTTTAAAGTGCTTTCTGGACTCATCTTTAAAAATAAAATAAAGAGAGGACCATCTGTTGGTTTCTTTTTAAAATTTCTATAAAAGAAATCCATTTAATTTCAAAGTTTTTTGCTTTGAGTACACTTTCCTAAGGAAAATCATTTCAACCCCAATTTTGCAGCATATTGTCAATGGTTCGGGACTCTATTTCACGAATAGCTCGCTGGATTATCAGCATAACATCGATCTTTAACGGCATCCCACAAAAAAAAGTCCAACGGCGTCAAATCGCAGGTTCGTGGAGGCCAAGCAACATCACCAAATCGACTGGTTAGACGATTATTGAAGTTAGTGCGCAAAAGATCGATTGTTGGATGGCTTGTATTGCACATAGCGCCATCTTGCTGGAACCAGAGATCATCCAAATTCATTTTTTCATTTCTGGCAAAAAAAAAAACGGTTATCATGCCTCTGTAGCGTTCTCCGTTTACCGTAACGTTGTTACCATCTTCATCTTCGAAGAAATAATGTCGCCATTCCACAAACTACAAGAAACAGTCACATGCTGAGGATGCATTTGATTTTCTTCAACTACGAGTGGGTTTTCCGAGCCCCAAATACAGTAGTTTTGCTTGTTTACATAGCCGCCGAGATGAAAATACGTCTCATCTGAATTTTTTTTTTTTTTTTTTTAGCAAAATCGACTTTATTTTCGAGGTGCTGTAAAGCTCAAACAGAGAAGCGATAATGACGAGGGTGGTCATTTTTCTTCAATTCCAGGTCTTTACCCCTGGTATTAAAGAAATTACATGATAGCGCGTCGCCTTGTCCTTTTTGGACATCAAAAGCCTCAGTAATCTTGTTACCGACCTTGATGAAGCAGCGTGCATTCTCCATCGTCATCCTGCGCAGACAGATGAGTTTGACTCTTCTCTATATAAGCTATCATAGGTGACTTTAAAATCGATTAAAAAGTGGTGAGTATTTGGAGTTCCTGGGATTTTCCCAAGTTCTACCGCAATGTGAATATCTGACCAATGGTGGACTTTCCTGATCTAAAACTACTCTGATACGGGCTAATCAGATTGTTGACAAAAGGTTTAAGGCATTCGAGCGATGTTGAGGAGACTAATACATCTGTACTTGACGCAATTCAGAGGATCTCCTTTCTTGAGGATCGGCTAAACGATGCTGAGGTTCCATTTGTCGGGCATACTTTTATCTGACCAAACAGATGAGGCAATATCAATCAACGTTCCTACACAATCGCGTAAAAAAGGCAGACCAAAAAACAACTGGATCAAACATATTCAAAAACACCAGCATTTGATTGGCCTCAGTGAAGAAACGATCCGAAACCGGGAAGTCTGCCGGTACTTCCTGAGGACAAACCGGTAAACCTCACAGGCGGACCAGTAAGGATGCAGTAAAGTGGGAGGGTTGTGATCCTTCTACTCTGGATCATAACTTCGCCGTAAGAAGAAGAAGGCAGATGAGAAGTCATCTCCAGCTGTTTTAAATAGCTCTGCAGTTAGATCGTTGGCTCCAGCAGCCTTGTTGGATTTAAGCTTAGATTTTGCTATCTTCACTTCAATTTGGTCGGATGGACGGACTTGTTGATCATCATCATCATCCGGGTTGAATAGAGCATTCTGCCTGACGGCGGGGTTTTAATCTTCAGCGACGTTTAACAGTCATTTTTCCTAATTCTTAGCACCGACTGTGACTCTTCTACTATTCATCCCTACAGGCTTCTGTTCGGGCTTTGTAGCTCTGGCATGCTCTCTTTACATTCTGGTAAAACTTTCGAACATCATTCCTGCTATAACACCTCTCCATCGACTCTATCTCGCGTTCTTCATATTCTTTCTTCTTTCTTAGAAGCTGGTGTTCTTCCCTTCACTCCCGCTTGTAGATGTCGTAAGCTCCTTGCGTCACCCTATGCAGCGTCGCTTTATAAACCTCTGCTTGGCAGCACTTTTCATCAAACCAGGGGTCTCTGTAGTGGATGATGACAATGATGCTACTGCTTTTCTGTGCTTAACGTTCAGGTTCAGGGACACTCGACGGGATATCCGTATACGTATCACGACAGCAACAAGGTAGTCATCCGAGTTAATGTTAGCTGTTTAGAATGTGCGAACATCCAAAATACTAGAATAGTGCCTTGCTTCAATTGGCGATGTGATATCTAGTTGACAGTTATTTGATCTGGAGAGCGCTAGGTGACCTTATGAATATTGAGGTGCGAGAATCGTGTGCTGTTCCATGCTGGCGCAAAGTTAATTAGCATGAACCCGTTTCCGGAGGTGTTATCATGCAAGCTGAATTTTCCGTTAAAATCGTCAAGCACGATTTTGCCGTCATAACGTGGACATTGGTCGTAAGTCCGTCGAGGAGCTCATAAAAACGATCTTTGGTCACAACGATCTTATCCTGTTTTTTTTTAATTTTGCCTTAATGCGGATTATCAGGCGTTCGCTCACATGCCTAAAGCTCAAGACTTGTTGCCTAAGTCTGCATTTGACGACAAATCCGCATCCAAATAAACGCTGCTTCTGCTCCCTATAGCAGTCACCGTAGTAGATATCACAGTTTTTCATCCGCTTTTTTCCCATCCCACCGCACTTCTTGGATGACGAAGATATCTGTTTTATAGCATTCTAGGGCCTCCACTAATTGCTCGGCTGCACGTGGTCTGTTAAGGGTCCGAAGATTCAACGTGCAAATCGGTTTGCGAGGTTAACATTAAAATTATCCTTATCCGAGGCTTGTTTTTGCTTCGTAACTAGGATTTTTTTCCATGATAGGGCAGTTACCCTGATGCACAACCCCCAAGGGCCGGATATTCCGATGCCAGTAATCCACTACCATTTATAATTGCTGTCATATCAAATTAAATGCACAGCATTAATGATTCTTCACGGACTTCGACACACATATAACTTCTCGGACCAACGTTCTGATATCAAACGGTAGTGGGATATAGTCGAGTACGTGATCAGGAAATGCTGCAATATACTGGAGAAAAATGCATCAAAATCGGTCAATTGGGTCTTGAGTTATAGACGTTCACGCAGACAAATAGATAGGGACAATTTTTCATAAATGTAAAGATAGAGATATACTTTTGAGGATCTATCGTTATTATTTCGATATGTTACAAACTATATGTCAAAACTAATATACCCTATCAGCTGAGCAAGTTCACAGTAACAAATGAATCACAATAACTATTCTGAATTTGACTTCTGCTAAATCTGTTTTATTACTACGAAATTTGTAAACCAACTTCCAATCCCCTTAAGTAACAGCGACTTTATGAGTTGTTTTTAGTATTTTTATTTGTAGGGGTCATTAATTTATCTCACTTTATGCATCATACGTAATCTACGAGTATAGAGTGCTAGATAAGTTGTCTTCGACAGAATCATTTGTATATCTAAAAACCGGTTGATACTTAAGTCTCCAAATAAGATAAATCTATTCGAACTTATTCATTACAAAACAATTAATCATTGAGCAATACATAGGTACTCATGTTGATGCCTACAGCAATTATCTATTCGTTAAGTGCTTATGGTTATTAAGTATAATTAATAAGCTTTGAACTTATGATACACACCATCAAAGTACGAGTAGCTCCTATATGTACATAGGTGTCGAAAGTATAATTAGTTAAGTGAAACTTTTTTAGACCTACGGAAACGACGAGAAGTATTAATTCATGAGAGTATGAGACCTAACACCTGTTTCACATTTGAAGCGTAATTGCATTACAAGTTACACAAAAATAGGACAAATATAATGTCAGCCCTGCTTCGTTTAGCTTCGTTTCATAAATGAATGTACATTTCAAATAAGGCTTTCCGAACTATCCAAAAATAATCATATATACTATACCTGACCAATCTTATTCATCCACATAATCAAAATTACCGCCGAGCCCATGTGTTCCAGTGATAAGAACTTTTTTAAACAAACAATGCAGACACACATAAACTACCAACTATGGTCTGACATGCAAGAGATTACAAATCAGCTAAATCGCGTCTGAGGTTGATAACAATGAGTGCCCACTATAGACACCTATTTTTCTCCCGCGTTATGCTAGGGATACCGTGTATGTATGTGTCTCTGGAGCTCATCTCTCTTGACGTCATTCGCAAAGAAAAAAACTATCTTCGGACTCTGATTCTTATCACTTTCTAAAATGAAACGCCTCATGTGTGTTCTACAAAGCAACCTTTGCCACCAGTCGATTGAAACGAGTCTAATTTCTAAGCCAATGATACGTTTTCGCAAGACAATACAGACCGGCTTAACGAAAGCTCTTTCGTGAGTCACTCGGTTGTCAGGCCATCGCAAATCTGAACTCAAAACTAGATCTATGTGTAAATTAATTTAATAAATTTTTCTCTCTGTAGAGAATTCTACTTTTTTATTTATTAAACAATTAACAAAAGACCGGTATATGTGAGTTAGGGGTCATTAGGTTAATAAGCGGCTACTGAGGTATAAACTGATCCATTGGCTATGCAGTCGTATTTTTAAAAAAAGTATTCCACCAAGCGTGACTTTAGATTGGATGCACACAACGCACAAGTAAAAATATTTCGATTTAATGATTAAATAATCGAACAATCCATTTAGATGTGCGATTGAAAGTTTGTGTATTTAAGTACAAACTTTCCACACACACACACACACACACACATACATAGATCACCTGTACGAGTCGTAATTATGTCATAATTATACTACATTCGTTTCAGTTGAATTGCCAGATGAATGCCGTTGACTTCAAGTGAGTCATTTGGTGGATGAAAATGGGTATGGTACATGAGTGCTCTTGTCGTGGCGTAAAAAGCAAGAAACCACAAAACTACTTTGCTTGCGTAGAGCCAGAGAGATGCTGGTATATGTGTCAAGGCACTTGGAGAGCGAAGAGAAGTTGAAAGTAATATTATCAATTATTTTTGAAAGTGTGGAACTGTAAGGCATAAGACATTTCCAAGCAATGGTTAGGATAATTGATATAGTTACTCGAGAGTAGTGGTTTTAGATCTTCATGTGTCTAGGAAATATTACGACGCTTTTTTCTGGCTTTCCAAATAATTCATTTGGAGTGGTAGTGTAACAACCAAATTCGTAGAAAAAAAAAACTGTTTCACAGTTTTAGAGCACAGATTATTTTCTGAAATAAGAGGTCCTTACGACCAATGACACCGAACATACATAGAAAAGTATTGTAGTGCTTCGAAAAATGTACTTGTGGCGGAGTAGAAATCGGTAAATCGGAATGAGTCCATACATGGCACTTGTTCGCATAGTCAGCTCATAAGGAAAAAACAACAAAACAATGTACTGAACTTCATAGCAATAGATGATAGGCCGTCCGGCAGTCCATACCTCAGTTCTTTGGATTATAAGCTGCGGTCTATTTGAGAGGCGATGGCTTGTTCCACTCTTCTTCTTTTTCTTACGGCGAGGTTATGATCCGGAGTAGAAGGATCACAACCCTCCCACTTTACTGCATCCATACCGGGCCGGCTTGGTGGTTTGCCAGTTTGACGTCAGAAAGTACCGGCAGACTTCCCGGTTTCGGATCACTTTTTTTTTTATTTAGTTTTTATTTTCAATCTGCGCGCACCGAATGGGATGTGAATACCCCTAAACTGTTTCAGGGCATGGGCGTTAGGAAAAGGGAGAAGAGGAACAGAGGGAGGAGGAGCCTGTGCACGTTGGCTTTAAATGTTTGAAGGTTGTAGTGATGGGGAAATACAGAGCCTGGTAGATCATTCCACATTCGTGTCGTTCGGCTTATAAACAAATCCCTATACGACAGAAATTGGGCTTAAGGGTGAACTGATGTGCATTCGAAGCATGGCGCGTATTGCGGGTGAAATTTTGAAGGCGAGGAATGTAACTGGCTATTTCGCTGGAGCATTTTATATAAAAAAAAAAGTGATAAAATAGGGAGAGACACGAGACATTAACGACGATGTTCAAGTGAATGTATAGCATTCACAATGTCTCTATCACCTATAAGTTTTAACGCGCGATTTTGTACCCTACCAAGAATGTGCAGAACGGTCTTGGGTGCACCAGCTTAGGGTGGATGAATGCCTTATAAATTGAGGCCAGATCAGACGGGGTAAAATATTTCTTGCACCGCTTAAGGAAACCTAGACATTTTGCAGCAGATTGTTTGCGAAGATTGTTATTAAAACACATACAGAGAATGGCAAGTCTTTCGGTTTCAGCGATGCAAGTACCATTCATGGATAATGGTTGAGGGTTATGGTTTGCTTGAGAGACAGAAGACAGCATTGAGTTTTCGAAGCATTAAATTCCACTCTGTTGGTTGAACCCCAATTGATTATGCTCCAAGTCGGAATTTAATGTGTTTAATATAAGTTGCCGTTCCTCTTCTACAGTCGAAGAGCAAGGACGTGAGTTAGGGAACGAATATGAAAAACTGAGGGTACTGTCATCAGCGAAGGAATGGATTGGATTAGAAGTTGCAAACAATTTTGTGTCATTTAGAAAAATAAGAAAGAGAGTCGGAGACAAATCAGAGCCTTGGGAAAAACCAGCATTTATTTGGTGATTTTCAGACTTGAAGCCGTCCAAGACAACGTATCCATCTTCGAAATGTTCAGTTCAATTACTCCTCCAAATAGCGCTCCACACTGTCACTATTTAATGTTTTTAGACGTCGGTTTATTTGCAACCTACCTCTTTTTTCAAATGCACGTACTATACGGTAGATAGTCGCTCTTGTTGAAATATCAAACTTTCCCGTGACTTCATGACTTTTACGCATATTGTTACATTTTCACGCACATTTGTATAAAATCTGTGAATTCATCCCAAGATGGCAGACGATTCGTGAATTTACTCTCAAAATTCGTAAAATTCATCCCGCAATTGCCGGATTCATAAAAAAATCTAAAAAGTATGGGGGCCTGTTCAGCATGTATCACGACTATTTGAATTATGTCTTTTCCATTAGAATGGGAAACGAAACTTTACTATCGGATGTTTGTCAGTCGTGAGGTGAAACCGTGAGAAAACTTCGAACCTTGAACCCCTCGCTCAGTGGTCGCGCACTTAACCACTGAGCCACGGCGCACCAGAATACTTTATACTTTATTTTGTTATAAAGTTGATTTTCGATTCATTCATTGCAATGCTTTTCCATCGAACCAACGAATAGTTAAATTTTATTACAATCGAACTTGCCTATGTTAAAATCGCAGGGACCAAAAAAAGGACGAGTTAGGGAAATTTCGACTAAGGGCGACTCCAAGCGAATAGTCATTATATTTTTCTTCACTTTAGAAGTACTTCCACATTGTTAATTATTCCACAACTGATTTTAATTAGTCAATTATAATTTCGATCATGTCTTAAGTGCTATTATTTCAATCGCAATAGATCACAATTTTATTTTATTTCCGTAAACCAAATAAGTACATACAACTCAAGCATATCAGCTGTGAAATTCAACACATAATGAAAATACCATTATTGAAATTATCAACAAAAAACCAGATATCCAGTTTTATGGTGAACATTATAATTAACTCCTAAATCGATATTTATTAAAATCGCGCATGAGTCGTTTTCTACAAAATATCCGAACTATCTGAAAAAGTTAAGTTAGTGGGATATTTCCAGTGGATATTATTTCCGTATACCACAATGGATTGGATCGGACACATTACGTTCGGTGCTTATAACATGAACAAAAAAGTCTTATCTGAGTCTCGTCAATAAAGCGGAACGAATCCAGTGTTTGTTAAGATATTTTGCAACTGAGCAATACGAAAGCTCAGCAATTTATCAGAAACGTTACTCCGAAACGTGAAAATATATACGAGGGTGGGTCAATAATCCCCTGAAAATTAACACAAATTGTGTCGTCACCTTAAATTTATTTTTTTTTTTGTCAAGAATCACCTATCAAAAGAACGCACCCAAATTTTCAGACAGATTTGTCAAATAGTTTTATATAGACGCCTACTAGCATTTTCGTTAAAATGGAAAAGTGAATTTCGAGTGCTCATTAAACACTATTTTTTGCGAGAAAAAACTGTCACGCAAACCAAACAAAAGCTTGGCAAATATTATGGGGGCTCTTCACCATCGATTGGAACCATTCACCACTGATTTACTCAATTTCGGTGCGGTCGTTCATGCACAAGTGACGCCGAACGTTCTGGTCGCCCAATTGAGGTCACCACACCAGAAATGGTCGACAAAATCCATGGTTTGATAATGGACGATCGGCGAGTGAAAGTGCGCGAGCTTGAAGAGGCCACAGGCTTATCACATGGCTCAGTGATTTCGATTTTACATAAATATTTGGACATGAAAAAGCTTTCCGCAAGGTGGGTTTGCTCACAATCGACAACAAACGCATTCGTTTGACAACTTCAAAGGTGTGTTTGGCGATGTTCCAGAAAAATTCGGCTGAGTTTTTGCGCCGTTTCGTAACCGTGGATGAAACCTGGATTCCCACAACACACCAGAAACCAAAGAACATTCAAAACAATGGACTTCTCCTGGTGAATCGAAGCCGAAGAAGGCCAAGGCGGGTTTGTCAGCAAACATGGTCATGGAAACAGTTTTTTGGGGTGCGCGCGGTGTTATTCACATCGATTACCTTGAAAAGGGTAAAACGATCACCGGCGCATATTACGCAGAGCTGTTGGATCGATTCCAAGCCGATTTGAAGCAAAAACGGCCGCATTTGGCGAAGAAGAAAGTTCTTTTTCACCAGGACAACACACCGGCGTACAAGTCCGCAGTCGCAATGGCAAAATTGCATGAGTTAGGTTACAAACTCCTCCCTCATCCAGCGTATTCCCCAGATTTATTCCCCAGATTTTAGCGACTATTTCTTGTTTCCAAACATGAAGAAATGACTCGGAGGTAAGAGATTTGGGTAAAATGAAGCGGTCATCGCTAAAACAAACGCTCATTTTGTGGGGCTTGAGAAATCGTATTATTTGGAGGGCATCAAAAAATTGGAGAAACGTTATATGAAGTGTATAGAGCTAAAAGGAGACTATGTTGAAAAATAAAATGTTTTTATACCGAAAAGAGTGTTCCTTATTTCATTTTTCAGGGACTTATTGACCCACCCTCGTATACATACATAGAAAGTGTTGAATGCCATTTCATCTTTTTGCTTGAGTTTGTCTTTCTTTAATTAATAATTAATTGTTATAATAATTACAAAATATTACAATTATTGTGTCTGGATGGAACTTGAACCTACGACTCACACTATCTACTACACCAAGCCACTCCACGCGTGGCCGTGGTGTAGTGGTAATATCATCGCTTGTCACGCTGTTAGTTCACGGTTCAAATTATCAGTTGCGAAAGCAAAGTCAACTCTACTGCGAAGACATAACAGTGGCAGTAGGGTGGTCATATGGCTGAAAATGCAACTTAATCGTGATGATGATATCAGGAGGACGGAATATTATATCCTCGTAATACTGTGAATCATGAGCAACAATAATAAAAGCAAAATAAAAATACTCCCCAGTTATCTGGACGCTATCCTTGGAGCTTACAGAAAGTTAATACCACCTGAGTTTCAAACCTTTTTTTCTCTCTCTCTCTCTCTCTCTCTCTCTTTGTGTCTATCTTCACAACACCCGTGCCCTGTAATAGTTTAAGGGTATTCATACCCCCTCTGGCGCGCGCAAATTATATAAAAAAAAAGCATACCCATAGTGAAAAATTATGTTCATTAAGTTCAAGTTTTCTCTGTGTTCTCAGTATTGGAGTTCAGAAAATAACCTTCTTAGGAAATTTCAGGTAGGGTTTCGTGAGAATTACTCAACAATAAATCTCAATCTCTATTGTTACCACTTTAGGGCAGAACTTCATCAGAGTTAAGAAAAAACTCTGTGCATTCATCGTAGACCTTTTAAGTCGACCTTCGATACAGTGGACAGAAGTGCACTTTTCTATATATTGTATAATGTTGGTCTATCAAAAAAATTTGAAAAACTGATTGAAAAGTTGTACGAAAAAACTTCGTCAGCTGTTTGAGACGGTAATCGCCTATCGAATTTTTTCGAAACTATCACAGGTGTAAAACAGGGATGCAACTTCACTCCTCAAACATTTGTGATGTTTATCGACGACATTTTGGAATTTTGAAAAGGAGAAGGGAGGTATGCAAGAAATGAAATATGGTTTTTTGATGGACAGGAAATAGAAACAGTGAAGCTTTAAGCTACATTCATGCCACTATGTATAGAATAACACATTATTTAAATGGCCGCCTCGGTCGGTCCAATTTTTGATGACTCTGTCCAATATGTGCGGCGTTATTCCGGCAACAGCGTCTCGAATGTTGGCCTCGAGATCCAAAGTGGTTGGCTTATTAGCGTAGACTAAGGACTTGGCGTAGCCCCAGAGAAAATAATCAAAGGGTGTCAAGTCGCATGATCGCGGCGGCCAATTGATGAACGCTTACCGCAAGATGATCCAGTCGCCAAATTTCTCCTTCACCACTTCGTCTTGTTGGAACCACAGCTCGAATATATCGATGTTGTCGAGCTCTGGCCACAGAAAGTCGGTTAACATCGCTCTATACCGAAGATCATTGACGGTAACGGTGTCTCCTTCCTCATTTCGAAAGAAATAAGGTCCGATGATAAACCGCACCAAACAGTCAATCTTTAAGGATGCATAGAAGCTTGGTCGAATACTTGTGAATTGTGGTTCAATAACGGCAAGTTTGCTTGTTTACATAGCCGCTGAGTCAAAAATGGGCCTCGTCCGAGAAGATGATTTTTTGGTCAAAATCCGGATCTCCGGCCAACATTTCCAGCGTCCAATTAGCGAACTCACGGCGTTGTCTATAGTCGTCGGGCTTCAAGTCTTGCGTCAACACAATCTTATACGGAAGTAGACTCAAATCCAGCTGCAAAATAAGCCTGGTTGACTCTCTGGCGATGCCCAATTCAGCTGATCGAGTCGACATTTCTGGGTCTTCTTCGATACTGGCCGCTACGGCGGGTATGTTTTCTTCGCTTCGCACCGATCTGTGTCTGGTTGATGGCTTAAGGTCCAAAAGAGTGTACTCACGCTCAAACTTTTCCACGGTGCGACGAATTGCCTGCTCACTGAAGCCATGATGACGACCGACCTCACGACGAAATTCACGTTGCGTATTTACAACTGAGCCGGAATTTCGATAATATTTTTTAATAATTTCCACATTCGGGAAGCGTCAAACGATGCATGATGAAATGGCAAACCTTACTGAATATTTTGACAGCTGGATGTCATTGGAAACTTTGACAGCTGCTGAAACATAACAATTGAAAAAACTATCATTGCTATTTGGTCACGCTTTACAACCCATATTGATAGATTACTTACAAAGCTTGCAACCCATTGTAAAAAGATGCTACCAACCAAAAGATGATACGCAATCCATTGGAAAAGATGCTATTTACAGACACGAAATTGAATTACAAAAACAACAATGTAAACAAACGGTTATTGGGGGGGAAAAGAGGGACAGAAGTTTGATATCTCTTTACTCATTGATTTCTGGTGTACACTTCACGAATGCCAAATAAAAACTGTCAAAATGAACCTACACCAAAATGACGGCCTGCCAAAGTACGAGTAGTATAACTTTCCGTAGAACACTGCATAACCTTTTTTGAAATCCGGAGCAGTATAAGTGTAAACATTTTCCATACATTTTACAAGGTTACACATATTTTCTGGCGGCATTTTGTTAAAAAAAAAATTGTTTTGCTTTCTCTAAGCTATTTACAATGATGGTTAAGTCTTAATGTGAATATTTCTTCAGTATACAGTGACAACCACGCTCACTTTTTTTAAAGTAAAAGTTGTAGCAAAAATTATTCTGATAAAATCTAAAAATTCCGGAAATGTCTTCTGAGTAGAGAAAGAAGTCATTGCCGAGCCATATTAATTAGGGATACGTTAGAGGATGAGCGATAGGTTGTCATACAAGCCGTTCCAGACGGAATGTAACTTTTCGTTATACCCATGGATGGGAGTAATTTTGAACCAAAAAGCGCACTTAGAAGAGTACGACCAATATCATCAAATGATAAAAAGATGGCTACTTCATGATGAAACTATTGTTAATACGACAGTGCAAAATTAAGTACACTGCATATGTTATTTTTAAAATATGTGTATTCAAATTATAGTGCCGAGCCACCTTCGTTTTATCTTTTATCGTCCCCGAGAAAAACGCTCCTGATTCTCTCTCTGTAAAAATACAGTTGAGTTACCAACTCAATACATGTCTGCTGATGACATGTGTTGTCACTGCTGGAAATATAATTTTATACAAAACCCTTTTTAATAAAATAAAGTCAGTTACTAAGTACTGACATGACTTGTTGCAGAATATTGTTAAATTTAAAAAGTGATTCATGACATATTAAGGTCGATGTTATCCCTGTCAGAATGCATTTCCTTATAATTTGCAAATTTCCATTGAAATTAAATTAAATTAACTGCGCAAAGGACAAGGGTAATCCGCTGACGAGGAACAATTATTCTCATAATCAGATATTTACTGGTAAACATTACAATTTATTTTTACTTTTATCGTTCAATAGCCTGCACTAAAACAAGTCTACTTAGAGGTCACTTGATATGACAATCGATAATGAAATGCGAACAATTTATTAATTTTAAATTACGTAGTTTTATCAGAGTCAGACGCTGCTGATAAGATACGACTTCAAACAAAAGAACACGCGATTTTGCCTACACAACCAACAAAATGCCATTATCACAAAGCGTACAACAGACCTTGGTTAATAGAAAAAAGTGTGGCTGTTTTCACATTTAGTGAATGATCCAGTTGCATTTTTTTTTTTTTTAGCTTGCTCAGCGTGCTTTTTAGAATTAGGACGTATGTGCGAAGAGAGCACTCACAATCATCTGATGTGGTGGTGGACTATGTGTTGTTGGGCTTGAATCACGTGTTTGTGTAATTGGGTACTGAGAGAGAGTTTTGCGCTGTGAGTACTCGTAACAATGGCTTGGCTAGTCGTCGCTTTTGTTTACTTTTTTTATTTTTTTTTTTTTGTTGGTGCTTAAGTGACAATTGAAATTTCATCAATTTACACTTTGACCCGGCATCGAATGACGGATTGGAATTATAATTTTTGAATAATATTTTGCATTTTCGTGAGCAATCTGAGAGTCGATTGTAATATAAAGTCGTGAAATTTCAAAGTGCAAAGTTTTATACACAGGCAACGTGTTGCAGAAAAATTAATCTATATACGTAGTCATGTCATAAATACTGGTACACGTTTAAACGCAGTTATCGCAAAACTAGTATTGAACACTTGCATGATATGATATATTGACAGGTATCCAATGAGTGACAATTATACTAAGTTAAAGCGCAAAAAGGTTTATGCAAAAGTCCTTTATAAATATTGAAAACCGTGTTGTGGTAATTGGCCTTCACAAGTGTAATATGGAAGGAGACGATATTACCCGACCGCTTGGAATAACCTGAAATTTTATGTATCGAACTGTTAAATTGTTTGAGGACACTGGTGGATTAACTGACCGTGAAAGATCCGGACACCCTCGCACTGTCAGAAGTGCACAGCATATCAAAGTTGTTAAAGGCATAATTAATACGAAACCGCTGTGAAAGCAGAAAATCTTGTCACGAGAAATGAAGATATCACAGAAATCGGTGCCTAACATTATCAAACAAGATTTGAGACTCAACACATATAAAAGACACACTGGCGGCCGTGGTGTAGTGGTAACGTCATCGCTAGTCACGTTGCAGGTTCACGGTTCAAATCCTGATGTTAAGAATCATCTATTTGTTCCGTGTGAAATAAATAAAAAAGTCGATCAATTGCGAAAGCTTATGTCAATTCTATTACGAAGGCATAACACTGGTCATATGGCTGAAAATGCAACAATAACAGCAAAAATAAAATGCTCCCCAGTTATCTGGCCGCTACCTGAATTTCAAACCACTACACCTTCTCTCCGTCTATCTACAAACGCCCGTGCCCTGAAGTAATATAAGGGTGAACAAAATTTTAGAAGTACCGGAACTCATTCCGAGAGTGGAACGCGTCAGTTCATAGGCTCCAAAACAATGTGCCGAACTTCAAAGCAGCAGAGAATTAGCCGTCCGGCAGTCCAGGCCTCAGTTCTTTGGGTTATAAACTGTGTTCTATTTTAGAGACGATGGCTTGTTCTACTCAAAACCCAAATATTGAGTCCTTAAAGCGCGCCCATGTGCGGGATGCGATCGATGAGTGGCCAGAGCAACTTTATATAACATGGGGAGCAATGACAAAAGATTTTCTTTAGTAATTGTCTATATGCAGCCAGAATGGGCGGCATATCTGAAAAGCAGACGAGCACGGAAGATATGAAACCATCTTCAGAATACTATTGTCAACAGTGGTGGACCAGTGAATGGGTTTGTGTCGTGTGTGCTCAATATTTATATTAATATATATAGGAGTTTGAAAAAGTGGGTCTGTATAAGCACGACTGCAGCCAAACGGCTGGACGGATTTGCTTCAAACTTCATATCTGGGGACTGTGGGGTCATAATTCAAGGCAAAATCGAAGGATTTTTCTATGATATTTCTGCGATTTTTAAGGCATTTTGTCACAAAACTGTTGCTACAACTTTTTCTTAGTAGAAAGTGGGAGTGGCTCCCAAAATTTGTAGCCGAATTTAACGGATTCTGATGAGATATTCACAATAAGACTCAACCATCTTCGTAAATAGCTTTGAAAAAGTAATACATGATTTTTATAAATAAAACGACCCCAAAAAGTGGCGTGACCATGCTTAATGTATGGATGAAATAGAGAGAAAGTCAACGCTTTCATATTTTACTTAGACAATATTTTCAAAAATTAAATTTGAGTGTTTTGCAAATAAGCATTTATGAATGACAAAAAGAAAATTAAAGATGAACAGAATTGGCATTCAACGTGTAGCCCGTGGACGACCCCTTGTACTAGATAAAAAGACATTATATTTTGATTGCTACTTCTAGTGTCAGTGTTGGACTTGGATATTTCACCATCCATTTCAGAATAATCCCACAAGAAAGGATACCCCCTCGACAGCGCCAACAACAGAGGCATCAGTATATGCAACATCGCAAACAAGATCTTCTCTGTCATATTGTATGAATGCCTGAAACCTTTCGTCAATAACCTGATTGGCCCCTATCCACAATCGATCAAATTTTCAAACTTCGGTAGATCCTGTAGAAAAGTAGAAGGGGACCTTAACCAACTTGGAGTGCGTAACTGGGGGCAGTTGGCTAAGGCCCAATCTAACTGGTTGGTTGAGGCCCAGGTTCACCCCGAGCTGTAGCGCCACCTAATTAGATAATTTTCATTATGCATGCATATTGTGCGTAGGGAACTGTAAAGATTCCTACTCTGACTTTTGTTCATCCTTTTGATTTGAAAATTCTGCAAATATAGGGAAATCTACAAACTTTATTTCTAGTTTGTCTCAGAAAAGAGACTGAATAGATTGACTACCACTACCTACCCTAGAATTCTTCCTAATCGCTTTTCTTGATAATTAGGTAGATTTTTATTTTCCTTAAATAATAATGCAATGACTTCTTTCAGTTACAGTCCCGATGGTACATTACCTCCGCCCAGATGGACATGCCTACTATGCGCCCTCGGTTTGTTTGTGTACCAGAGTCTGGATTCGATAGATGGAAAACAGGCCCGTCGCACAAACACATCGTCGCCGCTTGGAGAACTATTCGATCATGGTTGCGATTCTATATCAACGATATTTGTAGCACTTTCAGCGTGTATATCATGCCAATTGGGTCACTATCCAGACTGGTTGTTCTTCCAGGTATACAACGTTCGAAAACGTATCCTTACTACAAATGTTATTTATTTTGTTTACACTTTCTTGCAGTGCTTCTGTGCCATAACGCTATTCTATTGTGCTCACTGGCAAACGTATGTCTCGGGCACTTTACGTTTTGGCAAAATCGATGTTACAGAGGCTCAAATCACCATCATTGGTATTCATGTAATTTCAGCCATATTTGGACCAGAAATTTGGGTGGCTAAGGTAAGCTGGTGATATGAGTTTCGCCTTTTTAGTTTTTTTTTCTAAATCTTTTAAACATTTATTTATTTTTTTTAAGAAACTTTTCCAGGAGATTTAGGCTTCGAAAACGAAACGAGTGATTTTTTTTTTTCATTTTTTTTTTTTTTACAAACCTCTTAACGAAACAAGTGTTGGAACTAAAGCACACTCTTTCGATTTTTCCAATTCACACTATTCACGCCGTGTGTGGTTGTTATCTGTTAAGTGATGAGTAACACAGGTTTTATCATTTTTAATTTTTTGTAACTTTATTTCCTATTTTTTTTTTTTGTTATAATTACTTTTTTTTGTTTCTCATTTGATTTCATATTTTTCCGAATGTGCACAATATCACTTTACTATTTTATGTTTGAAGGTTAAAAGTTATTTTGTATCATGCATTTTGCATTTGTAAATTAAGAAAGAAAACAGAATAAGGAAGTCCTAAAAATTGAATGAAAGTAGTTAAATCAAAGGGATCTGCAGAAGTATGAGCGTAAGCTTAGATCAATTCTGTTTAGTACTGAAAAGAAAAAAACAGTCCTATTTTGAGATATTATGGGCGTAAAAAATCATTGCAAATTAAATTCTATTCATAGAAACGTTGTACGTAAATGAGTGCATTTAAGTAAGTAAAAATAGACGTATCTCCGACGTCATGGCAGGTCAAACGCAATAAACTGTGACCTTGATCACATAGCGAAGTAAGATAGGGAGTGAAATTTACTGCCACAGTGTCGTATTTTACCATGAGTCGACATACATTTATTTTTTTTAATTACGCCTCCGATCTACATATATGAATGTGCGGAGGTATATTGACTAATAAAATAAATTCATTCCCTCATCTTGGAGGAATCCAATTTGTACAAGGATTGCCTCAAAGTCTACAAAAAAAAAAAAAATCCATCAAAACTGCCAAGAAACAGGCATGGATGGACTACTTCCATTCCACTGAAACCATCAAGTATTCCCCCAGATTTGGTTAGATTCTGCCCAAGGAACAGTTCAGCCCGTCGTTTATAAAAAAAAAACCGAATGGTACTTGGACAGAATCTTCTGGAAAAACCTAGAAGCTTTTGATGAACACTCATTTTCCAGGGTGTACGGATGGCTGTACGAACGCCCCCGAATCTCAGGGTCCGCAGCCTTCATCATGGAATGAAATACAATCACTAAAAACAGAGGAAAGAATCTCATGAGCTATTACCAGTTTCTTTCCCAATAAATCAGCCTGTCTTGCAGGCATTCTACCCATTGTACTGCAGAAAACTCAAAACCGAATAGTCCCTTGGCTAGTATGGATTAGCAGCTGTACATCATTAAATTACGTCCCCTTGAGCTGGATACGGGTTTGAATGGTTTTTATTCCAAAAGTTCGAAAGCGTGGACATGAATCCGAGAAGGATCTCCGACCTATTAGCTTAACTTTTTTCTTACTTAAGATGCTAGAACGTATCTGAGAGGTTCACATAACAAAGACTCTTGAGACTTCCTCACTATCCAAATCTCAGCACCAAGGGGAGAACCATAGAAAAGCCCCTCCATAATTTGGTGCGAACGATTGTAAAACCATTCACTACAAACAATATACCCTAGGCACGTTCTTAGACATTGAAGGCCCGAATTGGATGTTGAGGATTTTATTAGTTACTGGACACTATCCATCTTAAAAAACAAAATCATTCAGTCAAACCTAGGCAATTTCATTCTTACCAAATTCGGAGACAGGGGAACACTTCAAGGTGGGGTGAAACCTCTTCTATGGTTTCATTACTTCTTCTATGGTTTTATTACCTCTTCTATGGTAATAAACAAAATCCTGTCAAGACTTGTCAGAGACGGTGGTTTTAGGATATACGGATGACGTAGCAATGTTAGTATCAAGAATGTTTCATTCGTTGGATAATTTAAGCACTTGTGCCACTAGTTGTTAACTCAGTGTCAATCCAAACAAAACTGAACTGACCACCAAAACCAAAATACCGACCTTTACGCCTCCACGACTAAACAACCAATTACTTAACTTATCTTAAAGCGCTAGGTTTTTAGGAGTCGTGTTAGACCCAAAGCTCATCTGAAAGTTAAACATCGAACAACGAGTGAAATAAGCATGCATGGCTTTCTACATGTGCGACGGAAGCTCTGGATGCGCTTCTGCATCTTCTACCACTTGACCTCCATATTAAGTACATTTCAGCATGTAGCGCGGTCAGACTCAGAGAATCAGGGTGCTGGTCTGCTAGACCTTACGGACAAAGTAAGATTTTAGATTCGTTACAGGAGAACTGGAGAAAACTCTGACCGACTGCACCATACTCAAACTGAATTTTCAACATAGCTTCACAGTCGATTTTACGTCGGGAGCAGACTGGGAAAGAGGTCATAAAGAATTTGAAAATAGTAATTTATATCGACGGTTCTAGAATGGACTGTGGGGTCGGAAACACTGAAAATATCAGTATCCTTCCGCCTTTCAGTGTCGTCCAGGTTAAAGTTTTGGCAATACGTGAGCGTATTGATAATTAGGCTGCTATCAAAGCCCTGATGTCAACAATATCTCTCTAGCTCTCGTCGTTAGGTAGTCGGACCAAAATCAGCCTTATCTGTGTACCAGCTAGAGGGAAACGGGTCGACGAGCTGGCAAGGGATCTGTTTTGCCCCTGACAGATCCCTTGCAGAGATAATCCTCGTTGCGATGGGAATTGTCAAGATCGAAATCTTTTCACACTTTCTATCAGTGACAAACAAAATGTGGAGCAGTTTGCAAAGTTGTGTCATTTCTCGGCAGATCTGGCCGAACTGCAACTGGGCCAGAACACAAGAACTTGAAAAAATGACTCGGACTTTCTGGTATCAAATGCTTTGGACAGGTTTTTGCCGACCTTGACAGAGCACCACGCCATCTTACATAGACGTATATAGCCATGACGGTATAGTATTAATCTGTAACTCCGGTTTTTTTTTTTTTATACAAATTCTGCCGTCGATGATCGACTTTTCCGGCCTAAAACCGCGCTGAAGAGTATCCATCAGTTCGTTAATAAAAGGTTTCAAACGTTCACGAAGCACAGCAGTCATGATCTTATAGGCGATGTTTAGGAGACTGATGACTCTTTAATTTGCGCAGTTCAGAATATCTCTTTCCTTGTGGATCGGACATATGATGCCGAGACTCCATTCAATGGGTACACTCATCGGGCCAAATTTTACAAAAAGAGTTGATATATACTCCTTAACAAATCATCTTGATGGTTGAATGGTTCGTTCACTATCTTGATGGCCAATTGATGTCGCCAAATCTCGCCATATGATTCTTGTTGGAATCATATGTCGCTAACATCAATGTCTTCAACCTCAGGCCAACAAAGTTGGTTATCATTTGAACATAGCGCAGAGAATTCACTGTAATAGTCGTCGTTTTCAAAATAATACAGCCGCCGGTCCACAGCACGCACCAAACTGTCACCGGTGGTGGATGCAATGACCTTTCAACGATCACATTTGGATTCTTAGAACCCCAAATTCTTCAACATTGTTTGTTTACGTAGCCGCAGAGAAATGGGCCTCATCGCTGAAAAAGATTTTGTTCGAAAAATCGGCATCAATTTGTTGATTTTCCAGCATCCAATCGGGGTATGATCAGCGGGCAACAATTTGAATGCGTTAAGCGGTGGTTAAAAGATATATTTTGTAAAATGGCAAACAAGAACTAACTACCTGTCACTATGGATGACAGATGCCATGTGTCAGGGATGTGAAATTCCAACCTTAAAATGAATAACCCTTTATATGGGCAGCCATCAATAAAAAACACGGTCACACCAGAATCTTGTGGTACACAACTAGAGTGCTATTTTGAAAGGTTTGTATAGGGTCATCCAACAAGAGGTGTAATTTTAAATCAAAAAAAAAACGCAACATTTTTATGAAAAGTGGTGATATTTTTATTTTAATCTAAAGTACAAACTCTGAGGTTAGTAATGGAATACAATATCTGCCAAATGTCCGCCTCGGCTTTGCCTACAAATTGTCATTCTTTTGATGAATTTGTCATCACGTTTTCGCATAATTGTGGCTGTATTTAACGAATAACAGCTCTGATATTTTCTTTTAGTGCATGAATTGTTGGTGAAGCACTGGCTTAGACTTTATCTTTAACTTGAGGGTGGCCGTGGTGTAGTGGTAACATCAACGCTTGTCACGCTCTTTGTTCACGGTTCAAATCCTGATCTCAACAGTCATCTATTTATTTCGTCTGAAATAAATAAAAAAAGTCGATCAATTGCGAAAGCTTAGTCAACTCTACTGCGAAGGCATAACACTGGCAGTAGGGTGGTCATATGGCTTAAATGCAACTTGATCGTGATGATGACATCAGGTGGAGGGGAAAAAAAATACTGTGAATCAAGAGCAACGACAAAAAAAGCAAAACAAACAAGCTCCCCAGTTATCTGGACGCTACCCTTGGAGTTTACTGAAACTTAATACCACCTAAGTTTCAAACCCACTACACCAATCTATCTTTCTCTCTCTCTCAATTTATACAAACTCCCGTGCCCTGAAATAATTTAATGGTATTCATATCCCATTTGGCGCGCGCAAATTATAAAAAAAAAAAACAAAGTCCCAAAGGAAAATGGCTAATGATTTTAAATCGCATAAACTGGGCGGCCAATTGAAGTCTCCATTTCCACCGCCAGCGCAAAAACCGCACCAAACTGTCACTCGTTGTGGATGGAGAGGTTGTTCCACTATTTCTCTTGGATTTTCGGAGCCCCAGATTCAACAATTTTGTTTGTTTACGTACCCAGACGAATGGAAATGGGGTGCTTGATGATGATCACAAGCAGTGCGAACTTTACGAAACGTTTCCCCGATATTTTCACCGTTTTTGAAGTTAATTTTCACTATTTCAACACGTTGTGGGAGCGTTTATCGATCCATATTTAATAACCTTCTAGTTTTTACTTATCAAAAGTCATCGCAATGATAATTGATGCCGACCCTATTATGTAAGTCGTATTAAAAAATAGCGTGACATAAAGCAGGTAGTACAATTTAGTATACAAATTCCAGATTAAACTATTTATTGTGTAATGATTTTTTACGTCCACAATAGTGCACAAAAAAGACAAAGCGTCAAAAGCATACAACATTTACTCGAATACGTAAAACAATTTCACTTTCTTTTAAAAAATTCTTTAAGTTTTTGCATGAAAACCGCATCAAGCTGAAAGATTAGATAAATTTATAGAAAAATCTCATAACGTATCACTTCGTTTGAATTGTATCTACTCAAGAAAACTAAAACAAAATTTAATACCCCAATACATATTCGTAAATATAAAAAAAAAAAAAAACTTCCCCATTCGAATTCATAGATATTTAACATTGAGATATGGACATCACTTTCACTAATGACCATTATTTGTGGTCTATGGTCGTTATCTTACATATTCTCAGTCATTTTGGCAGGCGGTGTTGGAAAAAACGGCTCCACAGTTGCAGTAAGTTCAAGTCTCAGAGACTTAAAATCAAAAATAACAACAAAAAATTAAATACAATCTTTTGGCTACAGTTACGCTTTTTTTTAAAAAAAAGAAAAAGAAATGCAAAATCAACTTACAATAAAAAAAAAAAAAGAAAAAAATGTTTTTATTTTGGGAACTTACTACAATACAATTTTTTTTTTTTTATTAAAAAAAAACTTTATTTTCCTCTCTAAAATGTGTCCATAATGGCATGATAGTACATATTAATCTATATACATTTAAAAAAAAAAAAACACTAAAATAACTTTCAATACTTTGTTTAAGGAATGTGCCTGCGCATAAATTTGTATTTTTTTCTGTTACTTCGTCTATTTTTTTCATTTATTTTTCTTATTTTTTTATTTTATTTATTTTTTTGTTCACTTATTGTTTCGTTTCGTTGGAGATGTATGTGTTCTCCTCCTCGGGTTCACCTCAACTTTTACAACTTATATTTTCAGCTAAAGAAATGTTATTCTCAGTATAAAAAAAAAACTTAAGGAAATAATAATTAAAGGACAAATATTACTTTCCTCCATTTTAACAGATACCAATGGTTGGCGTTAATTGGAATTATATTATCCTTGTGGGGATAACGTTTTGTTATTTTTTGAATGTGTTAGCATTTTCGAAAATGTTCATTGAAGGCGGAAGCGGAAAGAATGGTTCATCTGTTGCTGTAAGAAATTTAAAACTTAATTTGCTCCCAAAAATTAATCCGATTAGAATCGTAGACACAAAAATATACAAAAAAAAGGGAAACAAATTAAATTTGCCTTATAACACACATATACAAACAAATATATATGTACACACAGCGCATTTCCCATACAACAAAACCCATCGAAGTTATTTGACTAATATTTGAATTCATTTTAACAAATTCTAACACAACAATTCGATCTAAATCATCCGCATTGCTATAGTGTAATTCGCTTGGTTTGGAATCTAGAAAAAAAAAACGGAAACATTGAAGACACTCTTGAATGAATGAACAATATTATGTTCCACTCTTGTGGCTCGTCTACTAACACAACAAATCAACAAAGATTGGTTGAGATAATAGACAATTTCTTTTTTTCAAAATTTTTCATTTTCATACATTTTTTTTGTGTGTAGGCAGGGTTGTGAAACTATGTCGTATCGGTGTAAGCAGGCTTTTAAGGTATAATGGTTAAATGTTTAAGGAAAGTTTATTTTCAGCAAACGACGGTTGCTGTGGACGCATTATAGTATTTCTTAAGGTGGAAGAGTGGTATTTGTCAGGTTGTGGTTGGAATTTAAAAAAAAAATGTTCGTGTACGTCTGTAGTGTATTTGTGTGTGTACCTAATTGGTTAGGAAATATCTAGAAATGTAGGTATTTATTTTTATTTCGAAAGTTATCAACATTTAGATTTACTGCTTCGGAAGAGCATGGCACACCGCACCATATTATACAAACCACAGGCAGGCAGATAAGGCATTTGTCGAGGCCCGCGACTCTATTCGGTATTGTTAAGGAACTAAAACTGTTTGGCACAATTCTGTATGTACTGAGTGGCATTACAAAAGCTGAGTTTTCCATTATTTTATCTAAATCAGATCATTTCTACTGTCAGTACACTGACAAAGTCATCAGTCTTCTTGTGTCAAGCTTAACCACAAATCGTTATGCATTTCGGAACATGCACAAACTCCTTTAAGCAGTGTTGGTCACTATCGATAGTCAGTACATAAATTAGTATACCTTATCCAGAGTATATTAAGTTTGGTACATAGTTTGTTACATAGAGAAATAATAACAATAGACCCCCAAAAGTAAAAACACAAAAATCATGGTAATGGCCATGGTATTGGCTTTATTGGAAATAAATTGTGTGCCATTAGTGTTTAAAAATACGATTTTGGTCATATGGGAGCCGCGGCAGGTTCGAATAAAGCACAATCTAGAAGTCCAATTTTCGAGCAGCTGTGGCCGTATATCGGCAATAACGGGGCGAATTTTGGTTTCCAAGTCGTCCATCGTCTCTGGTTTATCGGCGTAATAAAAATAATCCAAATGTGTTAAATCACACGATCTTGGCGATCAATTCACAGGTCCATTACGCGAAATTATGCGCTCATCGAATGCTTCCTTCAATAAATTGATTGTGAAGCGCTCTGTGTGGCATTTTGCTCCGTCTTGTTGTAACCACAGCTCTTCCACACTAATGCCATTCAATTGGGAACGAAAAAATCAGTAATCACGGATCTATAGCGCTCTCCATTGACTGTATCGTTCTGGCCGGCATCACTTTTGAAGAAATATGGACCAATGATTCCACTAACCAATAAAGCACACCAAAAAGTAGTGGATGTAACGAACAAATGCGACAATTTTGCTTGTTGACGTAGCCATTCAACCAAAAATGAGCCTCATCGCTGAACAAAATTTTGTGGTGCAAATTAAGATCAAGTTGGTCAAGCGGGTTCAATTCTTGCAAGAGCTGGATCTTGTAAGCTCAAAAATTAGGCTGCGATTGGAGGCGATTCTCTGACTGTGATTAGGAACAGTCTATGCTTATTTTATCCCACAAATTCACACCTAGCAGCCAACTTAAAGTTCTTTAAAGTTGCTAGCATTCTTCCTGTGCAGTGATATGATTTTAAATATCGCCTAGAGCCCCAGGAGATCAATATTAGGGCAAATATCACCAATTTTCCCTTAGAAAACTGAGAATCTTGATTGGAACTAGAGATAGAAGAACTAGGAAGGAGGAGGTTTTGCAGCTCCTGTCGATGTTTAGTTGTACATACCATCCGATTGCGTAAATTTTGGAAGATTGGTTCTTGGCCAAATGTATTTAATGGTATGGCTCTTGAGGCTGTAGATTGAGGGGTTATTGGTTCACTCCTTTTTATTACACAGTTTCATGGTAGAATAGCATACGTAATAAGCTCCAAAGCTGGGCTCGGACACGTATGTAATGCTCGAATGTGCCGAACGAATCCTAGAATAATCCTAAAGGCACTCCTTTTTACATCTACAAACATTATTATCCGTGAAGAGTCTCTGCCTGAGAGCCTTACACATTCCTTAGGCCAAGTGTCGGCTTGTCCATTCGTTCGATGTGATTGAACTACTCGGAGGTTACTTTTACATCTGGGATGTCTCACACGGCAGGGATTCTTCACTCGCAAGACCCTAAGAGCGTTATCATGATCGTCGATCTATAAAGCATCATAGTTCTTCTCCGACTTAGGAGTGAATCAATTTTCTCAATTAATCTTCAACGAATCTTGGAGGTACAGCCGCTCCATTTATCCTCCTCCAACACGGGAGGGTTCCTTCACTCGCAAGAGCCTAAGGGCGTTATCATGATCGTCGATCTGTAGAGCGTCGATGTTGTTCTTCGAGTTAGAAGTGAATCAATTGAATTCAGCTGGTCCTTTTCAATATTTGATATTTTTTTGACCCAAGACCGCATCAAAATCCTTTTAGTGGTTCGGAAACTAACGAGTTCATACAGACACTCAAATATAGTGGCATTTAATTTTGCGGACCTATAAGTAAGGTCTTTCTTCTTGCAATATCTTTGTGACCAGGAATCCAGACCAGAGTTAAATTGCCCAAACTATAGTTTAACTTTATAACAGACTTGTTCACGATTCTGTAGGAATCGGGTCGTATGAACAGGGAAGGAAATCTCTATAGCAGCAGTCAGCGTTTTTCTCAACGCACTAGTAGTAATAACCCTTGGAACTCGCTTAAAGAACTTCACTCTTGATTACTAAACAATCGCACCACAAACAAGTCATTATTAAATCATTTAGTTCACAGGATTTGCGGAAACATTCTACGTCGTCACCTCTAAAAATTAGCTTTGAGTCCAGCTGAGTGACAATTATTTCACGTTTCTAGATTAAGCTAATGGTTTCAAGAAAGGATGCATGTCAGATGCCTTTGGTTATGCGTTAGCCTTAACCCGGTGCATTTTTGCCGAAGTTATTGTGAACTAAAGCAGGGCTTAGAAGCAAAATTGCGCAAAATTACGTTTATTTCCGAAAAGATCTCGAGTCCTAATTAAGGTAAATAATATGTAAAACTGCACAAAACTAACCGCATTTTCAAAACCACCGACTCGATTTACACCAAAATCATTAGATTTCGAGTCTTAGTGTAGGTAAACATTTTGTAAAAACAATCATTCAAATTGGTTACGAAACAAACGAAAGCCGTCATGCATAAAATCACTTCTTAACGATTTCTCTACCCTGTCACAATTCAACACAAATTAGAACATGAAAGTACAAAAAAAAAAAAAAAAAAATCGAAATCATGCGGGTCTGCTGTTGGGCGCCAATCGGTTTGGATTGTAATTGACTACATTTAGAATCGTCATAACTTATTTAAGTTTTTTTTTATTTATATTTAGTCAAACTAAGCAACGAGCTGAAGCGCTTAGAAGATGAAGGGCTGTGATTTTCAAACATTTGAGTAACCAGCATTTCCACTAAGTTTATTGAAAAAGTGGTTGCATACAACACCTTCATCTTTTATAAATAATAATCTAGAGGCGATAGAGAAGTCCAGATAAGACAGAAATGTAAGTTTTCATATAGGACATATTCATCTGTAAGAAAAAAAGCAAATTTCAAAAAAATGTCACTTCCGCCCTTCATCTTCTAAGCGTGTTAAATCATGCGGGCCTGTTGTTGGGCGCCAATCGTTTTGCACTGTTATTGGCCACATATCGATCCGCCATAACTCGTTACGAGTTATATTTAGTCAAACAAAGCAACGAACTGCTCTCAAAGAGAAAGTAAAGTGTTAAATCATGCGGGCCTGCTGTTGGGCGCCAATTGTCTTGCACTGTTATTGGCCACATTTCGAACCGCCATAACTCGTTACGAGTTATATTTAGTCAAACAAAGCAACGAACTGCTCTCAAAGAGAAAGTAAAGTGTTAAATCATACGGGCCTGCTGTTGGGCGCCAATCGTTTTGCATTGTTATTGGCCACATTTCGAACCGCCATAATTCATTTAGGATTTTTTTATTTATATTTTGACAAACTAAGCAACGAGCTGCTCGTAAAGAGAAAGTTAAGTATTAAATTTTACAATAAAAAGGTGCCGAGGAGGTTTTGAAAAAAATGTATACAGGCTATATTTTTGTTGTATCTTAAGTTATGGTTATGGTTTTTTGTTTGTTTTTTTCCCTTTAAGTTTTCTCCTTCACTTACTTTCAGCACGGTTAAAATGAAAACTTAACTGCGTATACACTGTTTAGATTTCTTCCAGCTTATCCTTATATAAATGGTAATTGTTTTTATTTAGCACTTAATTCTAAAGCAGTAAATATCTTCTGGAAACTGAATAGCACCAAAATTATTATTTTCTTTATTTAAACTTTCCCACAAGCAAAATTTTTCAGAAAACAAAAAAAATTCCTTCAAAAAATTTACAAAAACAAAAAGAAACATTTTATATCATTATTTAGCTCCCATATACAGGACACGATGTAAGATTTGTGCCCCTTTGTTTTGCATTCGGCATTGATACATTACTAGCACTACGCTACGCAAAAGTCGTTATGACTGGAGGTTGTGGAAAGAATGGATCATCAGTTGCTGTAAGGAAATAGAAAAAAAAAAAACAAACAAAATTTTAAAAAACCACAAAAAAAAAATCGAAACAACGCTGAGAAAATATTTCGTAAATTTGTCAAGTTCTTGTACCCTCTCTATCTCTACTCAAAGAATGGTTATTTCAAAGAATTCTTTAACAAATTTACATATTTTCCAGTGTGTATAAAATTTATTTTTTACATTATCCTTTTTATTTGGTCAGAGAACACTTAGAGCTATCATAGTTTTATTTTTAAAGCGTCGCTGTAAATATACCAACAAGTCGTATAGCTAGTTTTTAAAAACAGCTCCAGTGTGGTTGATTAGGCATCACCAACCAACCAAGATAGAGAAGAAAAAGAAAATCATTTCAACTTGCTTACTTTTTTTTTAAATGTGGCTTTGTGTTGTGTATATAAATGTAAGACTAATGCATGTCTACGCTTAAGGCTTAATATTTTTATTTTGTAATATTAACCTGCATGTGCATCATTTTTGTGTTCAATGTCGACTCTCATAGTAGAAAACTAATCAAACAGAAAAAAAAGCCAAAAGAAGTATTTTTTGCAAAAAAAAAAAAATTAAAAGGAAAGTTTTGGGCAGAAAATAAATTGACTTAATCTTTGCCCAGGATTTCTCCTGATACACATTTTCTCTAATTAATTTTGAAGAGAAAGCCATTAATTTATTTACGTTTTTCTTAAAAAAAAAAAAAAAAAAAAAAAAAAAAAGGGCACCAGTGTCCTCTCACCGAGCATCCCACTATCGTTGGTCGTGTTGCCCGCGTTCATAATTGCACAAAAATCACCGGAGAGCATTTTCGAGCAACACTCGTCGTTGTATATCCTCGCCTTTGGAATGGTCGCTGCTAAAGTGACCAATAAACTTGTGGTAAGTTAGAGTTGTTTTGTCCAAAAGTTATAGACTTTGATTAGTTTTCTTACGTTGCAGATAGCTCATATGACAAAGAGTGAAATGGAGTACCTGGACTGGTCGCAGCTAGGACCCGCGTTGCTATTTCTTAATCAATACTTTAATTGTGTTGTGCCGGAAATTTGGCTGCTATGGTTCACACTGATATGGGGCACACAGGATCTTATGCGGTATTGCTCACAGGTGAGTTATATGGGAATTACTTATTTAGTTTAGTTTAAATGATGTAGTCATTGCCTCTGAAAAAAAAACAAGAGGTCAGGCTCTCATCAGCTCCACTTTATAGACTCTAACTTGAGGCTGATAGAAATCGGATATTCTTAAGACCTTGATGAAACGCACTCAGAAATGATTTTAGACTAGATTTGAGCTTTATGTACACTGCCGTCCATAAGTTTTCCACAATTATACGTTTATCTATCTGTGGAGGACTCAAACGAAGAAAATTCTTTCAAATCCTGTTAGGGTCGATAGTAGACATTATTACATCTCAAATCGGGTAAAGGGTTTTAATCAAAAAAAGGAACGGAATTAAGGCATAAAACGATGTAGGGAGTAATAAAACAAAACTGCAAACGTCATTAAATGGAAATAATTTGGTTTTTTGTACAAAATTTTCAAAAAAAACTACAATTCGGGTAAACTAGGTTTGTTTTCTAACTATAAAAGCAGGTTGCGTATTCCCCGGCCCTAGTTAGTCTTGAAACTTCAATATTTAAAGTTGACCGATAAAGAGTCAAACAAAAACTACAAATGGGAAGAAACAAGGATGTTGTTTTGGCATAATAACCTTGCATACAGTGCGTGCTATTGCAGTCGGCAGTACGATACCATACGTCGCCTTAAAGAATCATCGACTATTAAGACCAGAAAGAGAAGCGGAAGGCCTAAATTAATATCAAAATAGGAGGACCAGACTATAAAATTAATAAGCAAGACGGATAGACGGCTGACAGCTCCAGAAATCTGTGCAGAGTTCAATCGGTCGCACTCAAAGCAGATATCAGTAACAACGGCAAACAGGCGTTTTGCTCAGAATACTCAGACCATCGTTTGATTGTTAAGAGGGTATTGAGCGTAATGAGCTGGAAAAGTTTCAAATTTTCCGCACGGTTTGATTTAGTGATTATTGTTCAGCTACCATAAAACTAAACGTAGCGCTTATGCAATTCCGCATCGGCATTTATCTACTTGTTTCGTTCTCCTATTTGGACATCTAATCTCTCGAGTTGTTGTTCCGCATTGCGTTGTGATAATTAGTATTTTTGGTCCAGTAAGACGGACTGGACTAAGCCTTAAAATTTACCAAAAGTACAGACTCAAACCATTGTCTAATGATGCTCTCTAAAATAATTTTCTGTCGCCGCAAAAACTTTTTGAATCTTGGTTTCTGTCAACTATTATTGTGTGTGCCTGTATTATTTATAACTAGTGTAAGACCTATCAAAGAAGTCGCAACAGTCCTCAACGATTAGTTCGGACACAACCCATTTAGTAAACCTAAACGAAATAATATTCGAGTTTCGAAACATTATATACTCGTGTCTTATCACTTACTAAATTTTATTTTCAGGTCTGCCTAGAGATTTGTGAGCACCTCCACATTCGACTCTTCAAAATCCCCTACCCACCAAAGGGTCCAACCACTGTAAGTCAAGGTACAAATCCACCTACAACGAGCCTTAGTATGGGCGCAGGATCATCACACGACAAGAACGGCGGCACCACCCACCATCGGAAGCATACAAAGCAGTCAAGTAAAAAGCAGCTACAACACAGCAGCAGTGCTCACTAGGGTCTAAATAGCAGTATTTTATTATTATTTGAATATAAATTTGATAATAGTAGGATATTGTGTTTATATTTTTGTTCTCCTACTTCTTAATCACCTCTAACTGTCGTTATCCTCCCTCTTCGCCAACAAACAAAAAATAATTATTTAAAGTCATCGTTAGTTTTTCTTCCTATTATATATATTTTTTTTTTAAGATTACACCTCTGCTATTCCTCTGCTAACCATATATATTCATTTGCTCATACCCTTCCTTGTAAATCATCAAATCAGAGTGTTATTTTGTTTTTAAGATGATTTGTATGTGTGTTAAATAAAACAAACAACAGAATGTAGAAATTAAAAGAAATGTAATAAATAAATCAATGTGTGTACAATTTACAAAGAGAACAAGAAAAATAAACAAAAAGGAAAGCCAAGAGGTTGGCGTAATAATAAAACGTCATGAAGAAGCTAGAAGGAACTGAAACGTTGGATTTTCGCTAAGCGGAACTATCATTATTCCTTTAGTTTTTTTTTTTTTCGATTTACTTGTAGTTACTAACATTTAGTTTGGAAAAATAAATAAACATCGTTGTCTGTATTGTAGTTTATCTAAAAAAAAAAATAAAATTGTAATGGTTCCTTATGATTTAAAAAAAAAAAAAAATGAATTGGTGTTAAATTTAATTTAAACAATTGTATTTCGGTTTTTTATTTTTTTATTTATGTTACAGAACAACTATGAATTTATTTAATAAAAAAAAAATCAAAAATATTATTTGAATTGTAGTGAAAATGTTTAAGGGAAAAAAGGAAAAAAAAAAGATGTTTATAAAAATGTAAAACAAAATTTTAAGAGTTAGAAATTAAGTGTTAAACGGAAAATTTTAAGACATTTATGCAAAGACAAATGAAACATTTTTAAGCATTAAAGAAAATTCGATTAAAAACAAAACACTAGGAGAAGTTGTAATATTTAGTCATCATATTAACAATGCGAAAACGGGAGAAAAGACCAACTGCACGATGACATTGAAGAGGCTGATAGTCACAAATTGCTGAACTGAATTCGCATCCTACCACAGGTAAGATAATTGAAGATTCCTAGGTGGTACTTGCATTGCAGGTCAAAAGTTTGTGGCCAACGTAGACAACTGACTTCATTCATGCATGGAGATTGAATTTTATGAATTACATTGGGTTTGTTTACCTAAATTTTCTACCTGAACAATACACAGCACAATCAGATAATAAAAGTCGGATTTTACACCCAGGTTTTTGGAACAGTTTGGCGTTTTGTTTAGAAATGTGAGAAAACAGCTTTTGTGGTTTATTGATATACTAAAAGGCTTCTCAAATCCCAAAATTTGTCAACCTGGATTGCAAGGGTCTTATATAAAAGCTATGAAGTGATAAGAATTTATTTGAGATTTTGTACGTCTTGAGTCAACAAGTGGTTAAAAATGCGAAAAGTCGGCGAAATCACTATCGAGAGAAGATCTGCAATCATCACCATTCTTAAAAAACGCCAAATCGCAGCGGGAAAATGTTTCGCAGGTATCAAGGTGCTGCGTTCAAAGTACCATTGGAGGACACGCTCAAACTGGAAGTCTTGAGGATAAACCACGGTCAGGACGGCCTAGAGCTACAACTAAACACGAGGATCAGCTAATAGTCACAAATTAGACGAACAACAGCACCGAAATACGCGCCGAAATAAATGAAACACGGAATAAACTGCTGTCCCAGACAACGGTCAAACGAAGATTAAGATATACTGGACTATTTGGGCGAGTTACTGTTCGAAAACCCTTGTTGCTCCCAAAAAACAAGCAGAAAAGGTTAGAATGGGCAAAAAAGCATTAAGACTGGACGGAAGAAGATTTTAACGCATTTGTAGATATTTTTTAGTGCAAAGACAAATCTTTTCTATTTCGAATGGACACTGGCATCTATTTAAATGTTTTTGAACAATTTTATACTGCTTCTGTACAGTTTTCATACGTTTAAGTGTTTTCGGAAAAATGTCTTTAGTACATAAACGTAGTTCCAATGGTATTCCGGAAGTAATGGTGTATGAAAATATTGAGTCTAACAACGTACAATCTTCCTGTGAATTGCTCGCTCGATTTTTTTAATCGGTTTATGTAAAAACTACCTCGATCCAATATCCTTCGGAAGTCAGCGTCAATTCTAAAGTAGACATAGGCTCTTAACAGTATAAAACCATCTGCCGTCCGTCTGTCCGTTTTCGGAAAAAGTATAAGAACAGTATTAGTTACCCTTTGTTACTTATCTTTAAAACAATTTTTAGACTTGGAATTTTTTGGGATAAATGAAAAGTTTAATTTTTGGTTCCGATTTTCAAAGCAGGCTCCAAAAATGATGTTCAAAACTACAGGAGAATCTGGAAATTATCAGCAATTCCAAAACTTTTTGAAAGTATTGTAACATAATGTAGCATAATAACTACGCCCTCGAACAGGCAACAAATTCCGAAGTGTCTTTTCATTGCTTTCTTTTGAGGTTCGTGTCTGAAATTAGTCACCACAGCTCGGATAATATCGCGGATAAAAGAGAACAAGAGAGAATTTGTTGCCTGTTCGAAATGATTGTCATAATTTTTAGGGATTTTGTTTTTAGGTATTTTTGTTTTTGGTCGAAGAATTTGCTAGAAGTTTCTGGCTATCAGAAACTTCTGCTATATAAGGACAGTGATTTTTAAACTGTGGCGAAGAGATTGGAAAAGTGATAATGGGCGAAGTTGTAATTTGGTGATAAATTGAAAGTTGAGAGTAAACAAGAAAAAGTAATTAGTTTGGATTTGTGAATTAAGTAATAGAAAGGAGATAAAGTGATTTGAGAGGAAAGAGACCTTGTAAGAAAAGAATTTGCAAAGAATAGTATAGTGTGAACTTGAATTGTTCTATAGACTAGAAAATAAAGAAATAAATTTCACAGAATATCGTTTTATCTACTCGAGCCGTAGCCTGCATATTACATTGGTGTCAGAAGCTGGGATAAAACTTATTCTGTGAATAACTATTTCCGTGGTGTGAAATTGCACAAGAAAAAAAAAAAAAAAAAAAAACGATTTCTGCGTTGAGTTAATTAGTTGCGCAAAAATGGGTCGCAAGTTGGGAAAACTAACTATAATTCAACTAAAGGCAGAACTCAGTAAGCGGAATCTCGACACAACTGGGGGAAAAGATGCCCTACTGATTCGTCTGGAAGAAGCAGTAACGCAGGAAGGTGAAAATCCGCATGACATAGAGTTTGACGTGGAAGAGGAACCAGCAAGTACAGTAGCCGACCCGGGTATAACAAGTCTGCTCCTGCAACTTAAGTTAGTCATGGACGAACAAAAGAAAGCAATAGAAGATCAAAGTCATAAGCTCGATGACCAAAGGAATTCTCTAGAACTTAAGTTGGATGAACAAAAGAAAGCAATGGATGAACAAAAGAAGGCAATGGACGAACAAAAGAATTCTCTAGAACTTAAGTTGGATGAACAAAAGAAAGCAATGGATGAACAAAAGAAGGCAATGGACGAACAAAAGAATTCTCTAGAACTTAAGATGGACGAACAAAAGAATTCTCTAGATGCTCTGGAAAGTAAACTTGATGAGCAAAACAAGAACTTGGAATCCAAATTCGAAGTGATCGAAGAGAAAATCGAGAAGGTAGAGACGCAACTCGAAAAAGTCGAAACTAGATTCGATGAAAACTTTGAGAAGCATGAAACTCAGTTCGGGAAAATAGAGACTCAGTTCGAAAAAGTAGAAAAACAAGTCGAAAATCTTACTAAGGAACTCAGCAACGTGAAGAGACAGAAAGCACGGGAATATTCCACCGACGGTCTGAGAAGAAAGGAGATGCAGCCTCCTATCTTCGATGGTCAAACATCATGGCCAATTTATAAAAGGCAATTCGAAGCGGCCGCAATGACCAATAGCTGGGACGATGAAGAGAAGTCCATTGCACTCACACTTGCACTGAGGGGTCCAGCTGCGGAGCTCTTGCAGACCATCCCGGAAGATAAACAGCAGAACTACGACTCTCTGGTTCAGGCTATCGAAATGCGGTTTGGGGATGAACACATGCAGCAGGTGTACAGGGTTCAGCTGCGTAGTCGAGTCCAAAAAAGGGGGGAAACGCTCCAACAGTTGCAAGCGGATATAGAGCGACTAGCCCATCTTTCATACCCTAAAGCCGGTGAGGAGCTTATCAACGAAATGGCGGTGGAAGCTTTTATTCAGGCCATAGAGGACAGACAACTGCAAATGGCTGTAAGGATGGCTGAAAAGCGAACACTCCCCGAGGCATTGGCATTCGCTTTGTCAATGAAGGCTGCGGACCAAGCATACCAGGGAATACACCGTGTCAGGGAAATGTCCGTCGTGGAATGCTCATGCCAGAGAACAGCCGTCAAAGCTCGCGGAAGTCAAATCCGTTGCTGGAATTGCAACCAAACCGGACACCTACAACGGCAGTGCAGAAGTGCACCTAGACGAGGAAATTGTCCACATTGCGGAAGTAGGAGAAGCAGAGAGGAAGCATCCTGTCGGTCAGACTTCCCAAAACCAGCAGTCGGGAGATGCGTAAGGACCAACTTCGCGGGGCAGAAGTTGGTTACTGGAATCGAGGCCCCCAGGACCACCATTCAAGTTTCGCAAACCAAACGGGGTAACAAGAGCCTGACAGTGGAGGCACTAATCAACGAGAAGAAGTGCGTAGCCACCATCGACACAGGTGCCACTGCCTCCATTGTAAGAAGAGATATCGTCAAAAGCTCCTGGCTGCACAACACCAACAGCTACTGCCTGAAGACTGCAACAGGGGAAATGGCGAAGGTATTTGGAGAAGTTCGACTTACGATTACTCTGGCAGGACTGACGTTCTCCCATGCGTTTCTGGTGGCAGATATATGCGACGAGTGCATCATCGGAGTAGACTTCATGAAAGCAAATGAAGTAATCTTGGACATCGGGATGCAAGTACTGAGGTATCGAAATGTGGAGATTCCGATGGTGTACGGAAATGAGAATGCCGTAACTCTCAGGACAGCAAAGACGAAGTTTTGCCGCCGTCTTCAGAGACAATCATTTGGACGAAGCTGGAAGGTGATCTTGGGAGCCACCGATTCTACATAGTAGAACCAGACCCAGAGAAGAATTCTCAAGACTACATCGTGGGAAAGACGTTAGTCGAACCAAAGAACACCATGGTTCCAGTAAGAGTTTTGAACGCAAGACCACACACTGTCAAACTAAGGCGAGGGGAGGTGACTGGAAAATGCACGCCGATTACCGCCGTCGCAACAATATCTGAACGTGATGCTCCAAAACCTCTCCCATCACCTTGGACAGCGGAAACGAGAGAGACGATTCTCCAGTCCAGTGAGCTGAATCAGGAGCAGCGAACTATGGCAGAGAATCTTATCAATGAGTACGCTGATGTATTTGCCTCACAGGACGGTGAATACGGCCGAACACACCTGGTAGAACATCGAATAGACACTGGTGATACTAGACCAATTCGTCAGCCTGCTAGGCGCCTTCCATTGGCAAAGCAGACAGAAGTTGCAGAGATGGTGTCGGCAATGGAGAAAGAAGGTGTGATTGAAAGTTCCAAAAGTCCGTGGGCATCACCGGTTGTACTGGTTAAGAAGAAAGATGGCAGCACGCGGTTCTGCGTGGACTATCGGCAGCTCAATTACGTCACCAAGAAAGACAGCTACCCTCTGCCACGGATTGACGACACGCTAGACACACTATCAGGAGCCCGATGGTTTTCCACTCTCGACTTGAAGAGTGGCTACTGGCAGGTACAGATCCATCCAGAAGACCGGGAGAAAACCGCCTTCACCGCAGGAAATGGGCTATGGCAATTCACGGTAATGCCATTCGGGCTGTGCAATGCTCCGGCGACTTTCGAGCGATTGATGGAATGTGTCCTGCAAGGGTTAACATGGAAAACCTGTTTGGTATACTTGGATGATGTCATCGTCGTAGGAAAAACGTTTGCGCAACACCGAGACAATCTAAGGGATGTATTTCAAAGGCTTCGAAGTGCCCACCTGAAGCTCAACCCCAAGAAGTGCGCCCTGTTTAGAGCGGAAGTCAAGTACCTGGGACACATAATTTCAGCGAAAGGAGTGAGAACCGATCCGGAGAAGGTCGAAGCGGTGAAAAACTGGCCAGTCCCCAAAGACAAACACCAACTAAGGAGCTTCCTGGGCCTAGCCACCTACTACAGACGGTTCGTGAAGGATTTTGCCGGGATCGCAAAGAACCTGCACCAGTTGACGGAAAAGGGAAAACAATTCAAATGGTCAATTGAGTGCGAGAAGAGCTTCAAGGCACTTAAACAACGGCTATGCGATGCCCCGATACTGGCTTACCCCACTCCCGGGGAAACGTTCGTTGTGGATGCAGATGCTAGTAATGTCGGGGTAGGAGCCGTACTCTCCCAGGTGCATGACGGCCAAGAGAAGGTGGTTGCGTACTTCAGCAAGGTGCTCTCTAAGCCAGAAAGGAACTACTGCGTGACAAGGCGGGAACTTCTAGCTTTGATCTTGGCTACGAAGCATTTTCACAAATACCTCTACGGGAGGAAGTTCGTTCTTCGCACAGACCATGCAGCCTTAAAATGGCTATTACAGTTCAAGAGTCCTGAGGGTCAGGTCGCAAGATGGATCGAAAGGCTGCAAATCTACGACTACGAAATACAGCATCGTAAAGGAAAACTCCACTCTAATGCGGATGCACTGTCCCGGAGACCATGCAGAACGGATTGTAAACATTGTGCGCGTCAGGAAGAACGGGAGCTGGTTTCCATCCAAAGAATGAGAGCCGAACCTATCGCCGGCTGGAGCGTAGATGAGATCCGGAACGCTCAGAAGGAAGACCCGGATATCGAGCCGATTCTGGCCTGGAAGGAGAACATGGAGAAACCGGATCATCAGGACATCTCTCACAGAAGCCCGACCTTAAAGGCATATTTTGCGCAGTGGGACTCCCTCCATGTCCAAGAAGGTGTTCTGAGAAGAAAATGGGAATCCTCCGACGGAAAGTCGTTTGTAATGCAGCTTGTCGTACCACGGACGAGGGTCAAGGAGGTGTTACAGGAAATGCATGGCGGGGCGACCGGAGGCCACTTGGGAGTGAATAAGACGTTAGAAAAGGTACGAGAACGTTTTTATTGGTTAAAAGCGAAGGAAGATATCGAAGACTGGTGCAGAAAATGCGACGTGTGTGCAGCTAGCAAGGGTCCGAGAATCAAAACTCGAGGTAAGATGCACCAATACAACGTGGGAGCACCTTTCGAACGAATCGCCATTGACATCGCAGGGCCCTTTCCGGAAACCGACAATGGTAATCGGTATATCCTCGTAGTGATGGACTACTTCAGTAAGTGGCCGGAAGCGTTTCCGATCCCTAACCAGGAAGCCAGAACCGTGGCGGAGCAGATCGTCTACAATTGGGTTAGCAGATTCGGTGTGCCCTTGGAATTGCATTCTGACCAAGGGCGGAACTTCGAGTCAAGAATCTTCCAAGAGATGTGTCAACTACTCGGAATCAAAAAGACAAGGACAACCCCGCTTCATCCACAGTCGGACGGTATGGTGGAGCGTTTCAATAGGACTTTGGACGAACATCTCTCGAAGGTCGTAGGTGACTACCAACGGGATTGGGACCGGCAGATTCCCTTGTTTTTGATGGCCTATAGAAGTGCCGTGCATAGCACTACTCGACATACGCCGTTCGAAATCTTATTTGGTGGAATAGCTCGTTTACCTAGTGAGGTGAAATTTGGATCTCCTACCAATGAGCCCAGAAATGAAGAAGAGTACGTGGCGGACCTGAGGGAAAGGCTTAGGGACATACACCAAAGGACCAGAAGCCAGATTAAGATGACGAGCGACCGCATGAAGACCAGGTATGATGCCAAGGCAACAACGTCAGGATTCCAGGAAGGAGATCTAGTGTGGCTGTATAATCCCCATCGCCAAAAGGGGAAATCACCTAAGTTGCAGCAGAACTGGGAGGGTCCCTACAGAATAATAGCCCGCATCAACGATGTTGTCTACCGCATCCAGCGAGGACCAAGGGCCAAAATGAAAGTGGTTCATGTGGACCGACTGAGTCGATACAATGGCCGAAGTGAGGACACACTTGTTCGGGACGAACAAGTCTAAGAGGAGGGCAGTGTAACATAATGTAGCATAATAACTACGCCCTCGAACAGGCAACAAATTCCGAAGTGTCTTTTCATTGCTTTCTTTTGAGGTTCGTGTCTGAAATTAGTCACCACAGCTCGGATAATATCGCGGATAAAAGAGAACAAGAGAGAATTTGTTGCCTGTTCGAAATGATTGTCATAATTTTTAGGGATTTTGTTTTTAGGTATTTTTGTTTTTGGTCGAAGAATTTGCTAGAAGTTTCTGGCTATCAGAAACTTCTGCTATATAAGGACAGTGATTTTTAAACTGTGGCGAAGAGATTGGAAAAGTGATAATGGGCGAAGTTGTAATTTGGTGATAAATTGAAAGTTGAGAGTAAACAAGAAAAAGTAATTAGTTTGGATTTGTGAATTAAGTAATAGAAAGGAGATAAAGTGATTTGAGAGGAAAGAGACCTTGTAAGAAAAGAATTTGCAAAGAATAGTATAGTGTGAACTTGAATTGTTCTATAGACTAGAAAATAAAGAAATAAATTTCACAGAATATCGTTTTATCTACTCGAGCCGTAGCCTGCATATTACAGTATTATCAAAAAAAAACTTAAATTGAGTGAGTCCCAAGACGAATTTATTTCAGGGAGATCCACAGCTTCCAAATCTCGTCGTGTTAATAATAATGTTGAGATGGATTACATCCTTCTTGAAGAATAGAGTGCAAATGGTTAAGCTTGGTTCGGTTCATCCAAAACCCTTCGACTGTTGCTCAGACTTACCTCAAGGTAGTCACCTGGGCCTTTACTTTTCGTCATTTTTTTAAATGATATAATACCTGTTCTGAGCTACACTTAATGCTTGCTGTACGCTGATGATTTAAAATTGTTTCTCAGAATTTCAAGTATTAGTGGTTGCTCGAAGCTATAATCTAACATCGATGCTCTCTCAATTTGGTGTAAATAAAATTGTCTTGCTCAATATAACGAAATGCAATGTCTCTACATTTTTGAGATCTACCAGTCTTAATCGATTTTATGGAACTTAGTAGGGTAAATAAGATAAAAGCTCTCGGAGTTATTTTTGATCAATCATTGACATCCTGTGACAATTTGGATTGCATAACGTCAAAAGTCAGTTCCATGATTGGTTTCATCAAACGAAATACAGTGGAATTTTCTGACCCCATCCCTTGGAGTATGCGATGTAGTGTGGTGTCCTTCTTATCGAATGCATATCGATAGAGTAGAAAGAGTTCGAAGAAAATTTTCTAAATTCGTTTTCTTTTAAATGCGTTGGAATTTCTCGCCTGATTACGATGCTAGTTGCCAAATGCTTGGATTAGCTAAGCTTGCGACGAGGAGGAAAATCTATGATATAATGTTTGTAAGAGATCTAATTTGTTATCATTTAAAAAGCTGGCTTTAATTCCAATTATGCTCCCTAGAGGCCTTTAAGGCAAAGAGTGTTTCTTCTTCGTACTATGCATCGTACTAACTATGGTTTGAATGCGCCAATATCCTCGTGCTAACGCAAATTTCTACTCAGTTTTGTCTACAGTAGACTTAAGGTTATCCAGAATTGTTTATCATTATTTGATTTATGATTTAATGAATTATTGTAATTGCTTTAGTCTTAAGTTATCCTTATAGTAAATTATTTTTCCTGTAATCTGTTAGGTTATTTAACTTTTAGATGAAATAAATAATTGATTTAGTTAATTTTGGGAGTACTCTTCAACTCTCTGTAAATGTCAGATTTACTCCGTTGTATATTTCCGTTTGAAAACATCGAAAATTTAACGGCCATATTCAAATTGTTTAATAAAATTAAAATTATGATATCGAAGTTAGATTTTTTTTAAAAAAGAAAGTAGTACTTTCGAACCCTCTTCGAAAAACTGTCACATTCTGACAGCGTTCCATTTCCATAGATTTTTCACCAACACTTCTCCCTGGACATACTCATTCCATCCGTCCCTCCAACAAACGAAAAAAAACATCCCACAGTAATCTTCCCAACTCAACTCTCAAAGTGTTCCCTGATTTGACAGCGAGTAGACGCAAAGTAATATCTCGCGGCGCGTAATCAAGAAATTCTTTGCATATCCTCATTAAATTCTTCCTAAACAAAAGCAATTTGTTGTGCATTCGTTCGACGGATGGTTTAGTGCGATATCAAGCGAATAGAAATTTGCATACCACTTCCAGGCAAAGGGAAATTTTGCTCGAAATGAAATCGAAAATCCTTTTGTTGCAAGAAAAGATCAAGTGCCGAAAATAAATTTTTTGTTCACACACATTTCTCCCGTCTTTTGCTCTCGCTCTTTCACCCGTTCGTTTCGTTGATTTTGAATTTTTCTTTTCTTTGCCGTGCGTGGTGTTTGTATTCTTCTTGGGTCGGCGTGTGCGTGTGTGTGTGTGTCGAGTGGAAATTTACTCTACAATTGTGTTTGTTTATTGTGTTTCTTGTCCTCTTACACATTGCATTTACTTTCGACGGGAGCTGTGTATGCGTTGTGTTTTCTTTTTTTTTGGAGATCATTTCCTTAGAAAGTGTGTGGGAGGAAGGAAATTTCCCTTGATTTTGAGTAAAAAAAAAAATTGTTTACTTTGGAAGGCAAAGAGGACGAGTGTGTGCGTGCGACTGATGTAAATTTGTCAATTCCGTTCCCACAGGAAGTTGCCGCGCGCATTTAATTGACGAAAATTAAATTCTGTGCAATTTGTGATTCGACGGATGACCAAGGAAGTGTGATTCGCGCAAATGACGTGATTTGTAGGTGGCGCGCGGAAGCTACACTCCTACACTCACTCAACGACAACAGCACCACGTACCAACTGTTGCATATCAGTGCATCCATCAAGGACTTTTGTGTCTCCTCACGTGCGAGACTGTGTGTGTGTGTGTGTTTTGTATGCACTTGTTTGCTTGATAATAAAATAAAAATTTACTGCACCGAATGATAAAACGGGACGAGTTGTGTGAATTTTATTGAAACTCCGAATGGGAACGAGGAGAATGGCTCTCAAGCCATCGGTGACAGAATGGATATGCCAAAATATTGTGATACTTCTAGCAGTGTTTCTGCTGCGACAACAATGTGGTGAGTACATAGAGACATTTTAAGTATTTTATCGGAGAAAAAAATGACAAGCATCGCAGAATGTGCGAATAATTTTCAATTTTTCATTTCCGCAGGAAGTATCTAATTAAAAAAGGGGGAACTTGCTTGTTATCATATTCTTTCCATTAGCCATTAGACGGCAAAATCTTGGAACCACTTTTTGGCCTTACAACAGCTGATAGCTAGATTTACTAGAGAGGTAGTCGTCACTTTCGATGATTCCTGATAGCATTCGATTGTTTTGATTGAACCTTTTAATAAGATCTAGTTGAACTAACAAAGAACAGTCTTAGGCTGTAAAGTTTTAACCAGGCACTAAAATGTTCATGAAGATCTAACCTGCTGAACTCCAAATTGAATAAAAATGCAGCCAACTTCATAAATGTCAAGTGATGCTGATACAGTGCTACCTCGATAGTGTTAACTAATTAAAATACTCGTAGGGGCCTGTTCACAAGTTAGAGGGTTTCACATTATTGGAATATTTTTCACTAGTGACCAAATAAATGTTACCATTCCCTTTCCTTTATTTTAGTTATTTTGAATACGGTTTGAATGAATTCTTATATTTAAATACTATTTAACACTTTTAAGATTTTATCCGCACAGAAATAAGAAAAATAACAAAAATAAAATGTATGAGCACATAAAAATGCAAAATTTTTAAATTAAAAAAGTAGTAGTTAATTAAAAAACCGAGTTGTTTAAGGGAACGAGTTGTTATTAGTCCAATATTAAAAAAAAAAAGCTAATATTTCGTATGTCAATATCGAGCCGTAATAACGCAGCAATTATGGCAGGCATTGAATTTATCAGCTTCTGACAATATTTGGTTTTATACCAGCGTAACTGCTACTTAAAAATGATGTACAAACCTTTTTGGTCCTGTGTCGTCCTGAAAAATGGGGTCTATGCTTACTACGTAGTACTATCATAAATACTGTTACAAATGTAAATAGGTCTCAAAAAATAAAGACAAGAAATTATTTTTTTCCACAAATATTTATTAATTTATTTTGAACATAAAAAAAAACATTTTACTCAAAATGACCTCCATTTGCCCTTATACAGGCCTTGAGACGAGTTGGCTATTCGTCAATCCAGCACGCACGATTTCCATTGCAAAACTGTCGACTGCTCTCCTTAGATTAATTTGTAATCCAAAGGATTAAGGTCCGGACTTGCTAATGGCAGTGGTCAATGCTTATGAAGCGAGGAATATTTTCCGTGAGTCAAGTTTGTGTGGTTTTTGACTTATGGGCGGGAGCAGAGTCCTGTTGGAAGGTCCACGGGTTGTTTTGAAAGAGGGACTGATTGAGCGGTTTAACTACCCTTTTCAAAACCGTTTCCTGGTAGACTGCTGCTGAAGTTTTTACTCCCTTTTCACAAAAATGGACTTCTGTAACACCTTCATAGGATACTGCCCACCAAATCATGACAGACGCAGGGTTATACCCTTTTTGTACCCTTGGCACAAACTTAGCAGCTTCTTTAGATGACCGGGCATAAACTCTATCGTTTTGTTTATTAAATGTTTCCTCCACCGTAAAAATTGTTTCATCCGTAAAGAGAATTCGGCGGTATTCTGCACCAGCGTAATCAGCTAACAGGCGTTTCGACTTTTCTTTCCTTTTCTCCATTAGCGCGTTAGTCAGCAAATGGCCAGTATGCCTTTTGTATGCCCCCAAACCTAAGTCTTGCTTTATGATGCGAGATATTGAAATTTGTGAAATTCCCATTTCACGAGACAAGATTTTTTGTTTCCGCACTGGATTACGCCTTATTCGTGCCTTCACAGCTTTGATGGCTTCTGTCGTTCTAACGGTACGTGGACTTCCCGTTCTTTGCCTGTCTTTCACATCACCAGTATCTTCAAATAACTTTATGGCACGATAGACGAACGTACGGCTGATTCCTAGCGGCTGCAGCGTTTTGAAGATAAGCGCTTTACCGCACTTATGAAGCGTAATAACGGCAATCTTGTTTTCTGTATCGCTCCACTCCATGGTAAAAACTTAATGAATCTTAATTTAAATTTGCGTGTGAATAGACCGAGTATGCAACTATAAATGACGCAAGCCAACACCAGAGTGCAGGTAATACCAGAGGCTGTAGGTAACCGTTAAAAATTGTAACAGTATTTATGATAGTACTAGGTAGAAACAGCATATCGATCGAGAGCTCCAAAAATGTCTTTATTATGTTAAAGTATTTATCAGTATTTAATCTTCTGTCAATGAAGGCTAATTGACTGCATCCGTAAAAGCTAATACCTCCCCAGACTATAAAACTAAGCCGGAATTTGTTTCGAGAGACAACACAGGCTTGCTTCAAATCTTCATTTATACTTCGGCGCACGTAGGAGATTCCATCGGACTGATGTTGATTTAATTTGGACTCATGATCCAATTTTCATGCTCTTTTGCAAAACTCAGGCGGGCAGCTCGCATTTTTTTTTTTTTTTTTTGTTAATGTAGCCTTTTTTAGGCCTTCGTCCATGAAGTCCCATGTTGTGCAGTCTTCTCTGAATTACTCCGTATTCATCTGCAAGCTCTTGATTAATTTCTCCAGATGACAGGAATCTGTTTGCTTCACATTTTCTTAAAATACGAGTAATACTGTCTTCCCGCTCTGTCGTCTTTTTATTGCGTTTGCCAGTTCCGGACTTCCTTTTCGTACTATTCTGAGTTTTAAATTTATGAAGCAATGCAAGAACTGCAACGTGACTACACCTAACTTTTTTGCCAATAGCCCTGGTAGAAAGATTTTCGCTCCTTAAAGAAGTTAAAATGACGCTGTTTTGTTCGCTCGTTAATTTGTGCATCTTAACTCTCACACGGCACAACTTGGATTAAAAGACAAAAAGAGAAACTTGTGGCAAATAGTCTGCAGGCAAACTGATGTCCCGTTACAGAGCATAGTTGTAAAAACTGTAGTATACAAAAAAAAGTGCGAAAAACAACTCAGATTTAGTGTTATTCACCTAAATTAAGAGGAATAACTTTTGGGATTTTAAACTGAACAATGCCTTCAGTGGTGTTTTGTATTGCTATTGCTCTAATATTTTGGTAAGAGCAAATTTGATTTATGTACATCGAGTGCACTTTGTTCTGCCCATTTAAGTAACGATAACGATATCCTCATCGTCAATTGAAAAGCTTTCGTCATCTTCAAGATAATTTTCGACCTCGTAACCTAATCTCTTACTTTTTGTATTGAAATGTCACTTTTATTGTCGACAACGTCCAAGCTCGTTATTTGAATCATTATTTGCAATACGATTTCGATAAAGACTTGAAGGAATTAGGTGTTCGACCCAAGTCTCTGCTTAGCCGTTTTTCCCAAGCCAATTTTAAATTTGCTACAGCATTTTAAAAGTTTTATTCCTGCTGCAATGTCATCACCTCCTATTGCTATAATTTCGGCCAGCAATCGTTTTTTTGTAATCAGCGATGACATTTTGATCCATCGGTTGGTTGAATCAAAGCCGTAATATTTGATGGTAAAAACATGACGGTAATGCTCCCATCATTGCTGATCAATTGTTCTGTTACAATGGCAATTGCCATTATCTAGGAGCAGTAACGCTGTTTTTGAAAGATTGTGTTTACTAAAATATTACTCAACGTATAAATGTACAGTTTAAGTTGAAAAATAAAAAAAAGTTAACAAATAAAGGGCAAAACAACTTGCTTCCTTCGTAAAATTATCTTTAAACAGACGGATAAAAATATAGTTAATCATCCAACGTTGAAGTTCGAGAAGGCTCTAGGATTCTCAGACTTCTCTATAAACATTGGGGTGAGATTGTGCGTCCCAGTCGAGTTAGTACAGGCTAAAAACGTCAGTCTTTCTTTGCTCATTTTCCTTCCTCATGCTGTTTTTTCAGTTGTCAATACAAGTGTTTTGTTAGGAAGAAGTTTCTAAAATAGACCCGTTTCGTCTGCATTGTACACCTGTTCCGGCTTTGACTTTAATTCCTTTAAGGTTGTATACAACTGATTCAAAAATGGTTCCACTGCATACTTTCAAAGTCCTAACACTGTATCTTTGTTTAAATTTAAATATCCAGTCCTGAGTTGCTTTCATATTTGAAGCTTCGTTAAAAATGTTGTTGAAATGATTTGCTTTTTGGCAGAGCAAATCTGTAGAAATCGGAACATGATTTCCTATTTGTTTCCTTAACCATTCGCACAGCGCTTTATTTTCGTCATTTCGGACTTCCTTAGCGTCTTCCGTTTGACAGGTCCTGATTCCGTACACTTTAAATGATCCAAAAGGAGAATTTTGTTGTTATCTCTGCTATGGTTGACTTTATCGGTTTTTAGTTTAAGTGCCAAAGTGAAAGCACAAATTGACTCTAACTCACAGAGAACACAGAGGAAAAACAAAACTTTCGCAGAGGACACCGAAACACACCATTTTCGAATAAGACAGTAAATTTTCTTCCTCCAGTAAGTAACAGTTAGTACTACATGGAAAAACATTTCAAAGTTCACATTATAGACATGGTAATGTACAGATATGTGAGTTCACATTATCGGGGAATCGACAATATCGAAGTTCACATTATCGAGGTAGTACTGCATTCATTTTGCGCTGAAACCGTTTCCGTTAATGAGTAAAAACAATTAAAATTAAAAACTATTCGTAGAATAAAATTTTGAAGCGAAATATAAATTTTTTTTCCTAACTAACTGATTTCAACATTTTGTAGAACTCACCAAAATTTCAGGCAGAATATTTTTTTTATTAAAATACAGTCAACTAATTGAGGAAATTAATTAGTTTTCCAGTCAATTCTAAGTTTCTCTACCAATCATCGGCAAATAAATAGTTAGTGTCTAGAATAATGTACGTGCACAATGTCATTTGACTTTAGTTACCAAGAATTCAGAACATCTATTTGTTTTAATTTTAATTATGGAGTGATTCTATCGATAATGCTTTAAGGCCATCGATTTCCAATATTTGTCATTCTATCGAAGACATTGGAATCTTAAAGAGCAGTCTAAAATACATAATATTTTAATCAAATACTATTGATCTGCAATGGAAAGCTTCGTAAGTAGTAGACTAAACCTAGTTTAATCGAGAAACAAATAATTTCGAGCATTTACTGTATTCGTAATTGTCTATAGTAAGCGATAGTTTTTTTTTGTAATTATCGATTGTTTTTGGCGTTTATTCGAAGTTATCGCCAATGAATTGTTTTGACAGATGACGTTTTTTTCTTGTTCTTTCTAGCCAAGTGTTCTAGCGACAAAATTCTTCGCTATATCTCCTCCTGTACAAAATGTCAAAATCTGTTATATAGGAACATTTATAAATTTTATTCTAAAACTAGTGTTTAATTTTAATTGTTTTTACACATTAATGGAAATTATTCCAGCCCAAAATGAATATCAGCAGCATTTGACATTTATGAAGTTGACTGCATTCTTAAAGTGCCTATACACACAGTAATTTGAAGGAACCAATTTTACGGTAACTTCAAATTGGAATTTGTGGAGGCACATCGTCTGCTTTTTTGTTAATACTCTTCTCTCAGATATCTATCTGTAGAGATTTTCAGACGATAGCAAAATGATCCTGTCAATTTACAACAGTTGTCATTGGGCAGTGAAGATAAAAAGTAGCGTGTGACTCATTGTAGTAATGAATGTTGGAAAAGATAACGATCGAGTGCTCAGGGTAGCACACGTTTTCTCCCACTCCAATACCCTACAGATATATTGAAAAAAGTTAAATTTTTTTGAAAAGTGGGCGTGTCTGTGGGCGAATTTTAAAAAACTTTCTTTACACTTGTACGAGGGTGGGTCAATAAGTCCCTGAAAAATGAAATGAATGCCCTCCAAATAATACGATTTCTCGAGCCCCTCAAAATAAGCGTTTGTTTCAGCGATGACCTCTTCATTCGACCCAAATCTCTTACCTCCGAGCCATTTCTTCATGTTTGGAAACAAGAAATAGTCGCAGGGGGCTAAATCTGGGGAATATGCTGGATGAGGGAGTTCGTAGCCTAACTCATGCAATTTTGCCATTGCGACTGTGGACTTGTGCGCCGGTGCGTTGTCGTGGTAAAAATAACTTTTTTCTTCGCCAAATGCGGCCGTTTTTCCTTCAAATCGGCTTGGAATTGATCCAGCAGCTCTGCGTAATATGCGCCGGTGATCGTTTTACCCTTTTCAAGGTAATCGATGTGAATAACACCGCGCGCATCCCAAAAAACTGTCGCCATGACCTTGTTTGCTGACAAATCCGCCTTGGCCTTCTTCGACTTCGATTCACCAGGAGAAGTCCATTGTTTTGACTGTTCCTTTGTTTCTGGTGTGTTGTGGTGAATCCAGGTTTCATCCACGGTTACGAAACGGCGCAAAAACTCAGCCGAATTTTTCTGGAACATAGCCAAACACACCTTTGAAGTTGTCAAACGAATGCGTTTGTTGTCGATTGTGACCAAACGCGGCACCCATCTTGCGAAAAGCTTTTTCATGTCCAAATATTTATGTAAAATCGAAATCACTGAGCCATGTGATAAGCCTGTGGCCTCTTCCAGCTTGCGCACTTTCACTTGCCGACCGTCCATTATCAAACCATGGATTTTGTCGACCATTTCTGGTGTGGTGACCTCAATTGGGCGACCAGAACGTTCGGCGTCACTTGTGCTTGAACGACCGCACCGAAATTGAGTAAATCAGTGGTGAATGGTTCCAATCGATGGTGAAGAGCCCCCATAATATTTGCCAAGCTTTTGTTTGGTTTGCGTGACAGTTTTTTCTCGCAAAAAATAGTGTATAATGAGCACTCGAAATTCACTTTTTTCCATTTTAACGAAAATGCTAGTAGGCGTCTATATAAAATGGCTGTCACAACAAAACTATTTGACAGATCTGTCTGAAAATCTGGGTGCGTTCTTTTAAAAGATGATTCTTGACAAAAAAAAATTTAATTTAAGGTGACGACACAACCTGTGTTAATTTTCAGGGACTTATTGACCCACCCTCGGATTGGTATAAAATGGGGAACTTTCTTGTTATCTGTGACTGCGAGGTCAAGTAGGTCGTTATTCGAGGTGATAATTATTTACTAAACAGATTTCTTAATTTGCTGACGAATTTTGTTATGTAGGAATTTGTATGAATCAGAATAAAATTTGTTGTTTTCAGGGTTCCATAAATAGACCACAGAATCTTATTAGTTTCGTTATCAAGTCTTTCTGTCATGACAATTTCTATACAAGTTAGGTAAAATAATGACCCAATGGCGATGCCGGTATCATTTAAAATAAATATTTTTTTTTGTTTTTAAACTGGTTTTGAACGGAACAAAATAATTCACAATAATGGACTTTGGTTGCCGTCAGCCGCAAAAGAGAGATATTTAGTACAATAGATAAATACAGTGGTGGTCCAGTATAACGAATGATATAATGTGCTGGTGCATTCGCTATATCGGAAAAATCGTAATATCGAGCACATTTTCCTTGTACAAAACATTAAATAAATGTACCCTTCACGGAGCAACGAAGTTGCGTAAGGGGCTAAGCCCTGCAGAGAAAATGGTGAAATCCCTTTAACCCGCGAAGCTGATCACCCTAGGTCTGTCTTCTTTTATATCCGCAGAATGTGGGGACAACTTTTTACGGTAAAACACATTGTAAGAGTGAATCACAAAAGAAAATATTTCTAAATTCTCCAATAAAGTGAAATTATTAGTCACCTTAACTGGGTAATACATTAAAAGTGAAACTAATTATCACAAAATAGTGGCATTTCCCAATTTCAGCGGGAAATAACTTCACATCATAAAAATGCATTTATCTCCTACTTGATGTGAAGTTAATTCTCATGTGAAGTATCATATATTCCAGTGATGTTATTTCCCTACACCGTTCAAGGTTGTTCTCTTCAGCCCATTTAATCAATGTGTTAAAGTTCTCAACAGAGTTCGAGTCCATTTCTGAGGAGTAAGCATCTTCCTCGCTGTCAATGTCAGTAACATCGTTTTTCTGAAATGTGCTGATACGATTATCTTCTACAAGAAATATTTCATCATTGTTCCAAGACTCTAAATCCTCTGCAGTAGAGCCAGCCAAAAGTGGGTATATTGTTTTGCAGAAAAAAAATGTACCAAATTGCATCACAATTTTGCTGCATAACGTAGAAGTACACAATAAATGAATCCATCATGTAGAACGTCAAAGCCTTAATTGTTGTCATATAACAATTAGAAATAATCGAATTTAAACTGTCGTTTTTCTTAAAGTCGCCTTTAACTCTAAATCGATAGTAATCAATACGAATGTCACAGTTCAAGTGTGGCTCACTCGCCTCTTAATTGAAAATCAATAACAGTCGAAGTAAAAATGGAAGATGAACAAATTATAAAACGAATAGTAAACTACGAACAAATTATGAAAGAACGATTAAATGCATAAACATGAATTTCTTTGATCTGTCAAAAGTCAGTTGTGCAAGTTCACAGTAGCGAAAATGTGAAAATGAACCACAATAACTATTTTGAATTTGATTTATGCTAAATGTGTTTCAATACAACGAAATTTTATATGCAACTTACTATCACAGCAACTTTGGGAGTTGTTTTTGGTATTTATGTTACTAAGGGCCATTGTCATTCTGACGTCCGAACTCTCCTAGAAATGTTACACCATCATCAACTACGCTGTTCTTCTTTTCTGGTTTTGCCTAATATTCTATGCTATACATAAGTGCAAATTTTCAGCTTTCGACATCATCTAGGGTCCTTTAGAGGATGCGAACAGTGGCACACGCATATTACAAATGAAGTGGGCCACCAGGCTCAGAATATAATCTACACATCCACCTCCATTCCCGTTGGTGTTTCTCGTTTTTCGACGACTGTCGTTTTAGCCGTTCGGTTAGTAAAGTAGGTACAACGGAGACTTTATTATGAACCCATTGCCCGAGGAAGTCACTATAAGCCCGAAGCGATTTTGAGATCTCACCCAGAGATAGCTAGATCCGATTATAGAATGTTACGAAATGACATCACCAACAAGTTGTTAAAATGCTCTGGAAATGTTCCGCGTGGCTACCTTAATACAGGAGTTGTCAGGTATCCTAATCTTAAAGGAATATTGGATGAACTGGCTCACTCATTTGTCAAAGCTGGCGCATAAACAGGCAAGAGTAACAGTCTTAGAACCGTGAGTAGGTAGATCAGTAGTTGCTGTTTCTTCGTAAAACGTGGAGCGTCTACCTCTACTCTCTAAACAATGTAGAGCTCTCATCTACTTACTTATTTTTAATAGTTATTGGACCCGTTAAGAATCTGCGCTTAAGATATGGCTGCCCACCATCTTCGTCAAGCACGAGCACTTTAATATCTGACTCCTCAGTCGTTTGCCTCATAACTATAGTTTTTGTCCATGGCAGCTACTCCGATGCACTGGAAAGTCAGATCCTTACGTAATAGCCCTCACATAAAGTGTCGAATAATACTCTGCCGTTGCCCCTTTAAGGGTTCAACCACCACATATCCAATGTTGTCACCTAATCTAGTATTGTAATAGAAGTCGTTCTTTTGGACTGAAGGGAGTTTCTTAAAGGAAGGAACACATTCTGATACCATAATCTCAAAACCGAGATCCGTGACTCTTGCTAAAAGAAAATCAATTAGGAATGAATAGATGTTGAACCATTATCTTTTGTTATTGTTATTTGCAATTTCAGTGACGAACACTTGACTACACAATTAGAGAAAACATGTTAAAATCAGAAGCTTATAAAGTTAAAATCTCGTCATTAGTAATTGTTTGTATAACAATGAAAAATTATACCAATTAAAGATAAGCGTAGGTGCGAAACAACCTGTAAGTGCTAGTCATGATCCGTGCGAGACAACTTAATACCTTCGAGCTAATTTAACATGAATATTTATTCTGTACATCTTGATCTGATTCATTTCTGGGAAGATTTTTCCATAATGTGTGAAAAAATGTCAGTTATTTTGAAACAAGTAAGACAACATTTTGTCATATGTATGTAAGCCGTATGGTCAAGTACTCGCATTTATATGTATCTGCCAGTAACTATATATTTTTTTAAGCGGCAGCTGGATGTGTTGTGTAGTTGCTGTTAAGTTTACCATTCGATGGTTAACAATTCAGCGCCATCTACAAGATTATTTTCATTACGAAAAGGTAAATTGGTGATTATCTCCGCTAAGAAAATATGAAAAAGTTTTTTGAGCTTGATGATGATCAAATTAAAGCCATAAGCGAGTCGGATCGTCATGCAACTGTACGAGAGATAGAAAGAAAGTTAAATGTGTCACATAGAGCGATTGAGAAACATTTAAAACGTATGAAACTCGTTAAAAAGCTTGATATATCCACATAATTTGAAAGAAATTCATTTAACGAAGCCCATCAACGCTTGCGATTTGCATCTTAGACGCAATGAACCCGACCCTTTTTTGAAACGAATCATCACTGGCGATGAAAAATGGGTTGTTTACAGTAACGTCAATCGAAAACGATCTTAGTCCAGGCCAGCACAATCCACCTCGAAAGCTGATATCCACCAAAAGAAGATTTTGCTCTCAATTTAGTGGGATTGGAAAGGTGTGGTGCATTTTGAGTTGCTTCCAAGGAATCAAACGATCAATTCGGATGTGTACTGTCAACAACTGGATAGATTAAATACAGCGATCAACGAAAAATGGCAAGAGTTGGTCCATCGAAAAGGTGTCATTTTTCACCAGGACAACGCTAGGCCACATACATCTTTGGTCACTCGCCAACAATTTTTGGAGCTTGGTTGGGAATTGATGTTAAATCCACCATATAGCCCTGACGTTGCTCCATCAGATTACGATTTATTTCGATCTTTGCAAAACTCTTTGGATGGTAAAACTTTCAATGGTGATGACGCTGTGAAATCGCACTTGATTCAGTTTTTTGCCGATAAAGATCAGAAGTTCTACGAACGTGGAATTATGAAGTTGCCAGAAAGATGTGCAAAAGGTCATCGAACAAAATGGAAAATATATCATTTGGTTGAACAAAGTTTCGGGTTAATTTAGTTGCTACATATATTACCGACATTACTACAAGTATATTAGGTAGAATTTTAGCTGTTTTCTGACAGATGTCGCTGCTTGGTGGATTTCTTTGAAGACGTTTATGTTCGATCAAATGTCGCAACTTTGATTCAGATGCAATTAGTTTCTATGAGAAAATCCTCCATTTCCATTCAGCCATATTTTTACTTAACACAAGTATCTAACTCGACATCAAAGGACTCATATTTCAAAGGTCATTTCGCATCAAACCCTTAACCACACTTCTGACGACGAAAATCCCCATCAAAATTCAACACATCAAAATTCCATTACTCAAAGTTTTAATTAAAGGGTTCTTGGAAGTAATAATATCCTTCAATGTCCTTCCACATGCCCTGACTTTCAACGAGCTCATAAGAAGAACTTCTCAACTCTAACCTACACCACCAACAACCATCGTCGTCGTTTCTGTCGTCGTAGTCAGTCGATTGAAAATCGATACCCGCAATATTAAAACTTGGATGTCGAGGAAAGTCCTTTGTAGAACAAACTACGCCGACAACAGCCGGCAGCGCCATCGACAACACATTCCTTTAACCCTTTTTCCATGGCTTTGACATCAAAAATCACCCATTAAGGACATATGTATTCATGTCCCACTGTTGCTACAAAGCAGTGCCAAGTCATTTACTCTAAACGGCGACGAGGTGCGCGGTGGTGGGCGCAACACGACGAATTGCAACTGGCAAGGAGAGAAAATCAATGTTTACTGAAAAATTACTTACCGAAAAAAAGGATAGAAGAAAAGTGAACGAGTCCTTTGAAGTCTGTGTAGTACACAGGCACAGGAGGAGCACTCATTTTTCATAATGTCGCAGAAGTGCAGCACCAGCAGAGCAGTAGCAGTTGTAGCAGAGAAATAAATTTATAGTAGGAATATTAAGCTCTTGGCTGGAAGAGCGGCAGTAGTAGTATTCTTCCTGGTAGAGTATTGCGGCATCCTGGCACACAAACAGAGCCTACTCAGTCACAAAGGAGAAGTGCGGCAAAGGTAGTGGTGGTGTGCTGGTTTGTTGATTGGATGGGTGGTGAAGGAAGGATCCTTTAGCAATTTAAATCCTTCATTGAAGCGTGTGCTCTTAAAGTGAGTGCAAAGGAGTTTATCACACAATCACACTCACCTAAAACACACAAAACCATGGCGTGTTGCTACCACTGCCGCATATTTTATCACAGCGGAGTCGTCCTCTTTTTTAATGTCGGTTATTTGGCCCTTTGAGTTGTGTTCTTTAATCTCTTTTAAGCGGAAGTTTTTTTTTTTTTTTCTTTTTAAAATTTTTCTCTCATGGGCGTAAATATTAGCAAAGTTCTTCTACGACTCATTGATGGCTCAACTTGAAAAATAGGAGAAGTGTAGTTTTGATTGAATAACCGGCGTATATAGATTGGGTTTACATTTTGCAAGAAGATACTCAACGCTCTCAAGGGTACTTTGGTTCATTCTCTGGCAAGTATGCTCAAATGAATCTCCATTCGTTCAATATAAGTTTTCCTTTTGAAACGAAGTATTTGTGTCTGTTTTTATTTGCTAGTCCAAACCTTGATTTTAATCTTCAAAAGAAAAATTCTGTCAATGGAACGCTAAGACCTTGGCTGAGGTTGCATCTAATAGTTTTCATTAACTATTGAATGGATAACGATACAGAAAGGGAAATATGTCATTTGTGTTGCTGCTTTAACAGATGATAAACTCTTCCTTGAAAAAAGATATATGAATACATTTATTTTTTGAATTTTAAAGCGCAGTATCCAATACCCACACCATAAAATGTGTCCTCTATTTGCTACTCAAGGACATAGTTAACGCATAAATGCTTCCCTCGTAGGTGTAGGCAAACTTACCACATATTGCCTGTGTGATGACATTTTAGTACCTTTGTCCCATATGTGCCTTGTGGCAACTACTACCTCTACATGCTATAATGCTCCTGACAACGTGCGTTAGGAATCCGCACCCAGAGATGAACTATTCTGAGATATTAAACTTACTAGTCCCCTCCGTGTTTGCATTTAATTTCTACAGACTGGTTGTTGTCTATCTCAATATAGTCCATCTCTTCGAGGGCCCTGCTCTAGTTTTTATTTGAAGGACGACCTACTTTTTAATTCTACAGTCTGACTAGCTATTCAAAAATTTTTCTTTCGCAAAATGTAGGTAACCAATCCATTCCATAATGACATCTTTACGTTCCTGACTCGGTTTCGGTTTCAAAACCAGAAATAAATTTCGGAAGCCACGGTTAGCAAAAGCTTAGATCTTAAAAAACGTTCTCGAAACTTACTTATCCGTATCCACTTGAGAATCATTCAACTTTTAGTTCTCGGGTGACAAAACGGTTCTGCTGTTTCTACTGAATATTGTGACTGATTTCTACTTACTGCCCGTGCAAGCTCCAATACGATTTTTAAGATGTTTCCGTACTTTAAGCTATTCCCACATAACCAAAGATAACCAAACCAATTGCTTTGTGCGACTATAGTGTCTGTTCCGGGTACAAGCGTAGCACACAACCAGTTAAAAACTACTTACGAGGCAATGGGGGGCTAACAAAGGTTCGCTAAGTTGAAAAAAAAATAATTTCGTCATTATTTTTAGTGTTCCGCGCACCAGAATGGTAAGATTAAACATTGTGGATTTAATACGGTGTCTGGCTGTCAGTCAGTATGTCACACGCTTGTAAAGACCTAGAGTGCTGAAATTTTGAGACAATATAAAGAATGTCCCAAAATTCACGCAAGATTTGAATTTCGCGCTATTTGTGCGGTAAAGTGTTGGCAACGAAAAAAAGACAGCCTGACAGCTGACAGTTCAGGATTATTAAAAATGGAGTGCTACACGAAAAAACAATGCGTTTTCATTGTTAAGCAATACTTTAAAAATAATGAAGGTTTGGCAGCTACAGTTCGCAATTTTCATACAAAATATGGTCGGCATAGTGATTTAATTTCATCAACTGTGAAGAGAATAATTAAAAAATTCAGGGAGACTGGAGCAAGTCGTTCAACACAAAACATTGAAGCAGTTCGTGAGAGTGTTGTTGAGAGTCCAGGAACATCAATTCGGCACCGTGGTCAAGAATTGAACATTTCGAGAAGCGTATACTCATGAAAGATTTGCATCTTCATGCATACAAAGTTCAATTAACTCAAGAACTGAAGCCTACTGACCACGCACAGCGAAGAGAGTTCTTTGAATGGATTATGGAACAACAACAAGTGGATGTTGATTTTTCAAACAAATTCATCTTCAGCGATGAGGCTCATTTTCATCTTGATCGCTTTGTTAATCGTCAAAATTGTCTAATTTGGGGTTCAAAAAATCCACGAGAAATTGTTGAGAAACAAATGCATCCACAATGTGTCACTGTTTGGTGCGGATTTTCGGTTGGAGGCATCATCGGACCATTCTTCTTTGAAAATGCGGCTGGTCGGGCAATAACAGTTAATGGTGCTCGTTATCGCGACATGATAATCCAGTTTTTTGTGACTAAATTGCAAGATATGGATGTGGACGACATGTGGTTTCAACAAGACGGTGCCACATGTTGTACAGCCCGAGAAACAATTCAATTACTGCATAAGTAATTTTTTGGTCGTTTAATTTCCCGTTTTGGAGATCAGAATTGGCCGCCCATCGATTTAACGCAGTTGGACTTTTTTTCTTTCGGTTTTTTTCAAGTCTAAGGATTATGCAAACAAGCCCACGGCCACCCACGCCTTGAAGGAGCAAATTGAGCGCCGTATCAACGAAATTCAGTCAGATTTATGCAAAGCGGTCATGGAAAATTTCGACAAAAGAGTGCGTATGTGCCAACAAAGCCGTGGGGGCCATTTTCCCGATATGCTATTCCATACATAACCCTATACTGTATACTTTTTGAATCAATAAAACATTTACAATTTTTAATTAGAAACCTGTGTTTTCTATCAAAATTAATGAATATGTAAACAATATGTTTTGATAAAATTAGTTGAACAAAAAACCTCCACAACAAAGACAAAAGCGATGCCACATCAATGTCTTCAATCTCAGGCCAAAAAAGGTTATCATTTGACCATACCACAGAGAATTCACCGTAACAGTGGTGCCTTCGTTGTTTTCAAAGAAATACGGCCCGATTACGCCGCGCTATGTAGCGCACCAAACTGTCACCCGTGGTGGATCACAACATTTTCCTGTCACCATTTTGCGCGTAGAGCTTTTGATCTTTCATTCCGCTTTTGCTTTAATTGGGCTGTGAGTAAGTGGCCAGTGTAGATTTCTGCGATATATTCATTTCACGTGACAATATGTTCTGCTTTCGGCTTTAACAGCTTTGATCACCTCTGGAGTTCTGACAGTGTGAGGGCGTCCGGATCTTTGACGGTCAGTTACTTCACCAGTGCCCTTAAACAATTTAACAATTCGATACACAAAATTCCGGGTAATACTAAGCGGTACGGAAAATATCGCCTCTTTCCATATTACACTTGTAAAGGCTAAGTACCACAACACGGTTTTCAGTATCATTCCACTCCATATTTACAAACTAGTTTCGTGCAAATATTTTTGCGCGTTAACTTAGTATAACTTAAATGTCTCTCATTGAATACTTGTCAATATAGAATGGATGTGTTCAATACTAATTTCACGATGAGTGCGTTTAAACGTGTACCAGTATTTATGATATGACTGGGGATATGTATAGCTATAATAATTCGCATCAATATTCAGAACCAACACACTAAAGAGTTGTCAAGCCGTCACATTGGAATTTATCATCCTACGCATCGTCGTTATTACCTGAATAATTAAACAGAACAACACCAACATTCCAGTACCTCTGGGAAAGAATCTACAACTAATGAAGATTATTACACCTAGTAAATTCCGAGAACAGACACAAGCACACCAACATTGTCCCTTATTGCAACATACCTCAAAACTCATGAGTACTCAGTAGGCCTGGTGCGCTCACTGATTGACATATGATACCAAGTATCAGCATCATCCTTCCATCTGTTTCCAAATCATAGAATAATATGTACCACACATTCTATCCTGCATCGTCGTTGCACTCCAAAAATCAAATTACTCAAGCAGCACCCGGAGCAGAGGAGACACACCATGCAAAATGAAAATAGAGCTGCAGCTGGATGATGGAGAGATGTGAAGGGAACTCGCCCCCACAGAAGTAGTGTTGTACTGCTCCCGACCCCCGCACTTGGAAATCATTGAAATGCGAACTTGTGATAAATTACTTTGCGGTTCCGATGGATGTAGTTTTTTGGTTCAATAGTGCGGTGTGGTGTAGTCGATGAAGAGTGAGTGCAGTGCAGTGGTATGATATGATGATACTTTTCAATATTATTTCACATTCCATTCCGATTGCAACCTCATTTCTCGTTTTCTACTTCAATTTTTTGTTTGCACCCATTTGCAACCATCGCGTAATTTATGTTTAGTTTGGATCAATTCGAGCATATTACCACCTTTTCAATCCAGTCGAATGCACCTCAATGGGGCAACAAGCAAGGAGCCCCTAACCTTCCTGCCTCTCAATCGAGGTGCTAGAAACTTCTGCAGCTTTTGTTCTTAACGCTGATGGTGGCTGGTGGTTAGTGGTTTGGGTTTGGTTATTGTGGAGCCACAGCTCAGACTGCAGCATCCATCCATCCACGTCATTCAACTCGAATGGAAAATCTATTGAATTGAATTCTCAATGGGGGAATTCAGATTGAGTGGTTTTTCAGGAGTAGCACGTTCTAGGGGTTATAGGTTACTTACTAATCAGTGGATTTGCATTTCCACATACATAGGCATTCTCTCGTGCGAATCCTACTTTCGTTTCAACAAATCGCCCCGGGGGGAAACCTCCACTCCATTCAAAATAAGAAGAATACAAAATAAAAAATAAAAAAATCGGAAACACAATCACCAAGAAAGGGAAGAGAATAAATTGAAAAGAACTAAAAAACAAAAAAACAAAAAAAAACTACCTCACCATAGCAGCAGCGCGCTGGGGAAGGAGACCCAGGGAATAAACCAAAGGCGTGCCAACAACAACAATGGCATGGACCGTAAACTACAATCTCGTTATACGGAAAATTAATGTTTCAAGTTAAACGAACCGAACGGAGGAACTCCACCAGCACCAGCAACAGCACCAGCTGCTGGCATGACGTGGAGTGGAGAGAAGAGTGTGTACAGGGCACAAAAATCACTGAACAACAAAAACCATTTGGGCGGACGGTCAAGACCAGTCCCAAACTCAACTTTAAATTTTAAGGTGTAAACTGTCTTTTTTTTTCTCGTTGATTTTCTTCTTCTTTGTTCTCTGTGTTTATCCTCCTCTTCTGGTACTTTTTTTTTATATAGAGTTGAAGCCTATAGAGCTCCATGGCTCGGATAGGTAGGTAGGTAGCAGTTTGTAAGATGTAAATGCGATTAAGAAGTAATATGTAAATTGCATGTACTTTGTTCCATCATCGCGTATCTCTCGTGCTCGTGTTTATGTGCAGAGAAGGAGATATGTGAGATAAAACAAAAGTGATTATCGCATGTGATATGATTAATGTTCCTTTGACAGACCCTTGACAGTGAATGGGTCTGTTAATGGGTTTGTTTTCGAAGCGAAAAAGCAGATGTTGGAGTACGGAATGATCGAAGCAATTTTTATTGTAACCTAAATCGGTATAGGACTGGTTAAAATATATGACTTTTAGTTTTAAGTGTTTTTTATCAGGATTCCAGTGCTTGAGTTAGTTGTCTGTGGGTCTGTCTGTCACAGCCTTCATAGTTCAAAAAAAAAGTCTTGATTTTGTATAAGTAAGGGGTTATTCATTTGGACGTTTTGGTTTCACATCTCTGTCATTTGACATCTGTCATCCATAGTAACAGATGGATTTGGCAAATCCTTTCCATTTTACAATATGAGTCGTTTAGCCACCGCTCACAACGCATTGGAATTGTTGCATCTTACTACAAAAATAACAGTTCTGTAATATTTGTGTATTCCTATTTAAGCAAACAATTCGAAACATAATCACCAAATTCAAACAAATCGATAGCGTTTGTTATGTCGGAAGGCCTGTGCATCATCGTAATGGTCTATGCCGCGCTCAGTAATTAGGCACTTCCTACAGCTCCGTTTGTCGTATTTTGCGTTTGGATTTGCATCAACAACTAAAGTCTGCTGACCATGGAATGCGCAGAACATACGCCAATTGGGTGCTGGAAAATCGATCAGTTGATGCTGATTTTTCGAACAAAATCTTCTTCAGCGATGGAGCCCATTTCTCGCTCGGCAGCTACGTAAACAACACCACGGATGACAGTTTGGTGTGCGCTATGGACCGGCTGCGTTTTCGGGCCGACATTTGCTATGGTCAAATGATAACCAACTTCTTTTGGCGTAAGATTGAAGACGTTGATGTGAGCGACATGTGGTTCCAACAGGACGGTGCTATGAGCCACACAATGCATGCAAATCTGGTTCTATTGCACGAAAAGTTCCCCGGCCGTTTAGTTTCAAGATTTGGCGACATCAATTGGCCACCAAGATCGTGTGGTCTGACCTCGTTGGATTTCTTCTTGTGGAGAACTTTGGAGCACTTAAAAACCAACATAAGTGAATTTATGGCCGCAATATAGCCTTTGTAACCTTAAATTACGAGTACATACTCGTAGCGTTTAAAATCAAGTTGCACCCTCCTACAAACCGAAATGTGTAACACAAAGGAGGTTACTGTGTTTGACTATTGCACTCAAATTTACACTCAGAGTCGTGCAGCTTTGACTGCAGGGCGGATTAACCTTTGTACGCGTGCTATTCGTAAAAACATTTCCTAGCTTCTTTTTCGCAATTGACTTGCTTTGTGCATCTCTGCCTGTCTGTCTGTCTGTACGCACGACTGCAGCATAGCCGGCTTTACTGTGGGTTCACAAATCGAAGCGAAATCGGAATTTTCATTCTATTTTAATATTTGAGTTGCACTGTATACCAGGTTTTTTTGCCGAAAAAAATTGTATAACGGTACTTTACTTGTTAACTGTTTTTGTTTTTTTTTTGTTGTTGAAAATTTGCTATTTCTCGGCTTTTACCCAATCGTAGCACTCTCTTAAGAACCTTGTATGTCAATGGAAGAAACATTCAATTCGATATTATTGTAGGTACCTAATATGTAGCCTTGAGTCTTATGCTAACATGCGGCTCCAGCGTTCCTTTAACAGCAAAATAGATTTTATTCCGCGATGACTTATGACAATCGTTTCAAATTAAATCCCACGCTTACTTTTAATATGCTTCTAACGAACTTTTGAAGAAAAAGTTTATCTCATTCATTTTTTTTTCTGTTGAGATTAATGGCAGAATGATCAAAAACTTAACCTTTGTCACCAATATAAACATAAATTTGTTTGCCATTAAGCGTAAACTTGGCTAAAAATAGAACAGGTGTCTGACATTTCGCAAACTACATTTTTATCTTCTTTGTATTCTGTCAAATAAGATTTATGAGGAATAATAAAAACATTTCATAGTCTAATATACAATGTGACGCAAAAGTCCGCACTCGATATCCTAAGGCAGTAATTTTGTTTGTAAATAAAAAGAATTCGTTCTGTTTGTTTATTTAGATATTTAAATTTTTTTTCTATTAAGTCGCACAGATAATATCAAGTGGTCGCCGCCAGAGTTGATACACATTCAGGCTCGTTCCACAGCATTTTCCATGACTTTTCGGATGTCGGATCGATGCCACAAACGAAATTCACATTGAGTCAAAAACACCGACCGATTATTTGTCAAAAACATTTGTCAGCTGAACACCGCCAATGATGTATAATCAGAACGCAACCTTTTTCTGAACTCGCCCTAGGTAGGGGTAGGTAGGTGTGGTTGTGACAGCATACTATGCTGAAACATAATTAGCGCAGAGGCGCTGTAAAAACTGACGTTGGACTTGTGGGAAAGGAGAAAAAAGATTATTTAAATCCACCCCGTGGCATTGAGGAAACTGATGATGTCCCCGATGCTTGTCTCCGCTAGCTCACTAATATTATCAAAAAGGTGTTCCGCTAAGTATACGGTGTCTGACCCTACTAAGGGCCGGACACTTACAAAGGAAGTGAAGAATTGTTTCAGGCTCGTTGGTCATGTTGCAGCTACGACAAAGTGCATTAAAAGTAATGCCCAGTCTGGCTGCGTGGACCCCTATGGGCCAATGGCCAGCGCTAATTGCCAGAACTCTAGCAATATCTGCCCGGTTTCTGTTTAATAGCTCTTGTGTTCTGCGCCAGTTATAATTGGGCCACATCTGCCTGGATATGACACAGTTCTGCAACCCTCGCCATCTATAACCAGCATCTGCAAGGAAATGGGCCCCTAACGGAATGTTGACCTCCTCCGCACGGAAGCAATCAAGGGCAGATCCCTGCCTCGCCAATTCATCAGCCCTTTCGTTTCCGTCAATGTTACTATGACCAGGCACCCAGATGAGGCTGATCCTAGACCTATGACCGAGTGCGGCAAGGTCCTCCTTGCATTGTGCAACAAGTTTTTAGGAGGAAGCCGCAGATACGATGGCTTTAATAGCGGCCTGGCTATCAATGAAAATGGCTATGGTGTTAAGTTGTATCGATGTCTGTTTGATGAGACGGCACGCCTCTCGTACAGCAAGAACTTCCGCCTGGAATACGCTGCATGAATTGGGTAGACGGAATGAACTAGAGATATTGAGCGATTCAGAAAAGATTCCCGCCCCTACTCCGCAGTCCATTTTCGACCCGTCAGTGAAAATTGTTGTTTTGAACTCCTTTGTCACCGTGCCACATTTCCATTCCGCCCTGGAAGGGGAACTCACCCTAAGAAAGCTGTCAAGTCAAATTCAAAAGAGGAAAGCCAACGGAGTCTGGTTTAAGCAGCGAAACAGGACACAACGCGTTCTACATTTTGTACCTTTGTTTATTCTTGCTATGTTAATAAAATTCACTCTTTTGAGACGTTCTTTTCTTTAAACCGACTACACCTGTCGGACATACACCGACACATTGGCACAATTATTCCGCGTTCTTGAAGAGTATAGCAGTCCATGGTTTGTCTACATGTATTCTGCTTCTGTGTACTTCACAAGTGTCAAAGACGCCATTTGCAATTATGAGAGCATCTTCCAATTGGTGATGACTTTTGCGTCACCTTGTATAAGATATTAAACGAAAAATGCTAAACAAATTTTAAAAGATGATAAGGCTCAGATGAATATAAATTCATATCGCAACTAATTAGATACGGATATTCACCGCAGGATATTTTGTGAATCATCTTTCTTAGTCGTCGAGTTTTATCAATCCATCGGGTCGACGAACAGCCTCTACGTCGCTCGTGCGGCTTCCTCTCGTCATAACTTGTTCATTGTGCCTGATTTTAAGACGATGTGACCGAAGTATCGAAGGTATTCTTGTGTTGTTACGATGCTCTGTGCAAAGTATTCTAAGGATCCTTTGGTGATCCTATTTTCTTTCATACTGGAATAGAGACTATGAAAATCTGTACGACTTGCAGTTTGTTATTTTTCGTGTCGGCACAATCACTGTTACAAAAAACCACCCAGTTAGTTAAATTAAACTTCCTAACGATCTTCAGTCAATAACTTCCCTGACATTTGTTTGGTTGTTTTGCTGTCTGTCAACAATCATCATTTTTGTTTCAGTCACACAGTTTTCAGGTCCAAAAATTATCAACATACGAGTATGCTTGGATGTATAATAACCGAATTTTCACTTCTGTTCGCAGTGCACATGCAGACAGTCCTTTTCAACCTGAGCCTCAGTAAACGATGAGATGTTTCTTGCTGGAATGTCGTTTATTTGGAATATGGAATGGTTTGGAGATTTTACAAAAGGTCCTAAAACGGTCTGCTGGTACACCTTAGCCGATATTTCGACCACTTTTTCCCAAAAATGCAGATCAATGAACCCGTCATAAGATACGCTTCAGCACACCATGACTGATGCTCGGGGATGTTCTTTCGCGGACCCTTGGGACCAGCCCGAAAGCTTCCGTAGGTAACCGTGCACAGATCCTATCATTTTGTTTGTTGTATTTTTTCTGCACTGTGAATACCTTTTCTTCGGTAAACAGAATTTTCGTGCGCAGAAGAACAGCATCGCATTGATTTTTGGACCCAGTTTTTGTAAAGTCCACAATCAAGAATTTTCCAGTCCCAGCCTCAAGTCTATCTTGATATGCGACTCATTGACTTTTGCGTTAAATTCATCTCACAAGCCAGTGTTTCCTGCTTGCGGAGACGGTTTCATGCCTTAAAGGTTTTGGTGACTTGTGGCTTTCGTACCGTGCGTGGATGACCAGATCGGGGGGCTCCGGACCTGTTAAAAGTTCTTTTCTGAGATATAGCAGTCTTTAATTCCTGAAAGTGGTAATCTGTGGCATAAAGATTGTGAAACTTCTTCATGTTCTTTGGATTTGAAAAAAAAAACGTTGAATTCCAACTCAGTCATAACAAGCGAACTATTCCATGTGCTTTCTTTCAAGTGCCTTGTTAGGTATGCCTTAGTCGTGATTCCAGCTTTTCCCTAAACCCACAAGAAGAATTCTTGGCATACCAGAACATACCAAAAATAGACACCCGCCCACTTGCTTATTGTTACAAGAAAAATATCGTCCTATGAAATTGAAAATCAAAATTTTACCAGAAATCAAAGCCAAAAATATCGCCAATGATTTCTTTGATTTTGAATGTTATAACCTGCCACATGACTCAGTCAGTTCCAAACACACCCTCCCCATCTCGCTTTACTTTCTAATGGTCATATCCATCCGCAACATATTTGATATCATAAACTCATCCCGCCCACAAACAGTTTCTCTGCGTTGCCTCCCCCCCCCCCCCCTCAAATGAAACGCGTACATACGCGCTGAACAAATAAACAAAACAACAAAATATTTGAAATAATCAAGACAACAATTCATCACATCACCTCAAAGGGTCCGCCGCGTTCGCGTTTGCCGACCAACAAAAATGATTCTGTACAACGGTCTCTCTCACTTGATCTTCGTCTGTCTTTGGATTTTGCTTTGATGCGTGTGTTTGTGTTCCAATTAAAAATAGTTTTATAGCACACTATTTTCTGGTGGATATCTACGCTTTCATCTCGCCATTTTCACGGTGCGCTTTGTGATAAATCATGCAACAAATGCACACACGCATTCAATGGAAAGCGTGTTTTCCCGCCCAATTGTTTCCCCCCAGAATCACAGATCATTGACACGCAAAATTGATTCATTTTCCCAGCAATGCAATCCGCAATAAAATATCAATTTGCACAGAGACCTCATCATATGCACCACAAATTTAAATGTTAAAATGTACATCGGTGGAAGTATCCCTCCATGTATCCATGGCCCGCGATTAAATATATTAGGTGCGAATGGATGGATGTTCCGACTCTCTGTCTCGTTTAAGCCTGACGACAACAAGATTTAATCCCTCCGTCGCTCAGCACCTTGGTCCACAACCACTCTAAGAACTGATTTATATTTTATTTTGCTTGGAGTGCCCAAAGTGTATTGGTATCGGTACGGGGAGCAGTGAACATAAAATATAAGTGGAATTCGAACACAAATTCGCGCCTCCAAAACAGATTACAGTATCAGATTTATGCTCGCGATGGAGGACGGAAGGGCAAGAGGTTTTGTTGTAAATTTTCCACAACATGTTCCTTTTTAGCGAACGCGTACAGACAGACAGACAGTATTTGTATTTCTGAGATCTTTTTATGGTTCGTTCTTCTTTTTCGCTTCTTTGATTACTCGTGGTTACTACTCCTCCTTCAAGACTGTGTAGCTGTAGCATACGAGTATAGTGTGTGGTAGGACGTCGTCTTTGGATGGATCTCTTCTTATGCTGGTGTTGGCAACGTTTTTTTTTTTTTTTGTCTGCTTCTCGTTGGCTTTGTACCCTTTTTGGTGGATTTACGAGTATATAGTTCCATGAGTGTACGTTTTTTTTAGGTTTCTCTTCTTATTTGGACATTACCTCGTTTGTAAATCGATTTCGTGTTCTTATTTATCGATTGTTTGGGTTTTTATTGCTGACGATTTACTGAAGGTTTTTGCCGTAGGCATTGTAGCAAGGAATAACTTTTTTTTTCGGAAACCAACTGATTGCTCAAAGGAAATTTGAGAAGAAATATTTTTGAATGTTCCAAATAGCTTCGTATGCTTGAAAACAAAGATACTCATCCTGGATTTTGTTCCACTAGACAGATGGTTTGTAGGTAACATACGAAGTATTCAACTAAATTTTATATTACCAGGCAACATTCATTCCTAGTGCTTTAACCTATTTATTGGAGGAAGACGAAGACCTCTTTACGTTCAGATAGTTCGCCGTTCGATTGAAGTATTTGATTTTTTCTCATGATCGTGGATGCAATCGCCAACAATAAGAAAAAACTATGGCAAATGGGCTAAAGGAGACAAAGAGAAGTAGGATTTATTTGCCGACCACCTAGAAGAAACTGTTAAGCCATTTGACGATAGACGATTGTGGTGGTACGATTACGCAACCTGACAACTTTAAAATAAAAGAGTGTGCCGTTGGCCGAACTTCGCAAGGCAACAACAAAAAATTTGATTTAATAACCGGACAGATCCTCAAGGAATTGCAAAAGAAAGCTCTAATTAATCTCCTTTATTTCATTAATGCTTCGCTAAGACTATTATACGTTTCAAGACAATGGAGAGTCGCCGAAGTTAATGGTTCCCAAACCGGGGAAATCTCTAAACAACAAAAAATCATGCAGATCGCCGATAATATCAGACCTATTTGAAAAACTCCTACTGATGCGTCTACAAACGTTCATTGAAAAAAGACGTTTAATTCCTGATCATCAATTCGGCTTCAGAATCAAGCATTCTACAATTAACCAGGTCTATAGAATAACCAATGAAATTGAGAAAACCCTAGAAGGGAAAAAGATATGTTCTAATGCTTTTCTTGACATCTCTAAAGCTTTCGACAAGGTATGGCACGTAAAATTAAAGTATAAGCTAAGGCAGGTTCTTCCGGAACAATTATATAAGAATTTGGAATCATACGAGTACCTTGCGAATAAACTTTTTCGTGTGAAACACGAAACCGAATACTCAGAATTTAACTAAATCGTTACCGGAGTTCCGCAAGGAAGTACTATTGGTCCGGTGTTGTTCTTACTATACACTCGAGACATATCTCAAGATGAATGCACCATTCGCAGATGTGATGTGTTTCCTTGCAACGTAAAATTCAGTCGAGTCAACAACTGAAAAGCTTCATGACCTTTCCATAAAATATGCGAGTCGACAAAGATTTGGCGCATTGTTTTTAATGAGACCAAATCAACATATGTTAACTTTACTTACAAGAAAGTAAACAACTTACTCATTTTCATTAACATATACCGTATGCAAACGAAGCAAAATATCCGGGAATTCCACTAGACGCGAAACTTAAATGGAATTCCAAGTTATGTCTGGATGTACCTGGTCAAGTTATAAATACTCATACACGCATTTTTGGTGATAAAATAGAAACGAACTATTTAGGAAAAAAACAATTTATTCAAAATGGCCTCCATTTTTATTTATACATTTTCATTTATACTTGAGTCGCTCTGACATCGATCATCAACCGTAGCACGCACCTCGTCCATTGGAAAATGTCCACTACACGGATTAGTGCGCGCCTCAAGGTGTCAATATTTGAATGTTGAGTATAACAAGCCATCACATCTAAGATAGACCATGGCTGATAATTTAAATAATTTGATCATGTGGCCAATTTGTGTATACCAGTGGTGTAGAGCTTTTGATCTTTCATTCATTTTTTTCTTGAATTGGGCTGAGAGTAGGGTAGGTACTCGTATGTAGGAGTGACGGTTCTGTGAAAGAACCCAATTAGCACTAGGTACCGTTTTGATACAACTACTCATGTAACCTGGCTGTCCTGTGGAATTTCCAACCTGTGGAATTTAAGAAAGTTATTAGTTCTTTAATGTTTTTCCCTGAGACCTCCTCGAGTTTGATAGCTGCTTGGATATCAATGAATATGGCGATCTTTTGCCTTGGGGTTATATTTGTGTATAGTTTGATCTGGCGACAGGCTTCGTGGATAGCCTGTACATCTTTCAACCGTCTGCGTAGCCTTAGATCGAAATCCTGTGAGTAAGTGGCCACAGTGTCTTTTATATGCGTTGAGTCTCAAATCTTGTTTGGCGAGATATGGATTTCTGCGATGTCTTCAATTTCCGATTAATCCTGGCCTTAACAGTTTTGATCGCCTGTGGAGTTCTGACAGTGCAAGGGCGACCGGATCTTTTACGTTCAGTTACTCCACAAGTGCCGTCAAACAATTTAACAGTTCGATACACAAAATTCCGGTTGATTCCAAGCGGTCGCCTCTTCATATTACACTTGTGAAGGCCAATTACGCGAATCGGTACTTTAAGTAGCATTTTCTATAATGCCTCGTTCCGTGCTGTACTCAAGTGTATTTCAGTGATATCACAGTACTTCTGAGATTCAGACAGTTTTCTCGCAGATTCCTGATCACCTATGTGGATGATGTTCATACAAATGTAGTTTGTATCGAATCATTCACAGGCGACATTCAAGCTATTATTTTGACTGCAATTAGAGTGTGCGTGCGTTACCTCTGTGGGTCGAGAATATCTAAATGTTTGCTATGCATTTCGCCCATGGATCAAAACGTGATTAATTTGATCTCAAGTTATTTTATTCCAAAATTTCTTTCTGAATCCGAAACTTGTGGTACTCGGCGTGTAGCAAAGAAGTAAAATGTGTTGGAATTGTTGTCTCAAATCTCAAATCAGATTTAAAAAAAAAAAAAAAACTTTTCCATAATAATTTTGAGGTTAGATCGAAATGATGATCTTGCCTCGAATTGTAACCCCAAACAGCCAAGATATAAAGTAAATTCAATCAGCTGTCAAGGTTACAGTGGGTCATACTTACAGTCAAAGAGACAGATAGAACTGAAATAGACTTGAGTTTCTCTATACTAATAATACCAAGATTTTGGCCCGCATTCCTGGACATCCAGTTAACCTTATCTTGCAAATTACTTCTGAATCCTTTAATTTCCTGACATTATTCTAACACACTCTACAATATTTCATAATGTAAAATTCTCAAGTAAAGACTTTTCATCAACAACTCAAGGCTACATTGCTGCACCACCTCGTATAGAAGACAATAACATGTGATTTTATCTCGCCCAGCATTCACATCCTAATATTTTTCCTGACTTGTGTTTCGCAAGACAAAAGCCCCAAAAGCCGGAATGAAAAGAAACGAAAAACAAAACAGAAAACTGATGATAATAATAAGATCCTCAGTTGGTACCTTGAAAAGGGGTCGTGCTCCAACTATACATTCATGCCTCCTCTCACCGGAGGCTTCGAGTAAGACCATCAAATTGAATGAATCATTTCCCTCGTTTTGCCATCATCGTCGTCGAACGATGTTTTCTTCCTTTTCTCTTGCCTCTTGCCTCTTGCCTCTGCCCCTGCCAACAAGGAGAAGATACTGTAATAATCATTGATGTAAAAATTAATGTTCATGCACATCCACTCGTTCGTGTAGTTGCAAACTTGAGAATAATGCGATAACAAGGTGGGATGGACACAAGCCATGCCATGGCAATGAATGGAAGATGAGAAAAAAAAAAGTATTAAAGTATCTTGCTAACCATGTCATTTGCTCTTCACATAGCAATTAACGTAAATTTTCGGTTTTAAATTCGTTTTTTGTCTATGATGTTGTGTAGAATGGGATGTGTTCGTTCGTTATTGGCAGCACACATTAAGCCTCGGTGGCTGCTGTGTACAGAATTTCGTATGCCGATCGTTAGTACATGTCCTGAATGCGAAATGACCCAATAGAATATGTTGCCAACAACCTTGAGTAAATAGGATTCGAATTGACATTCAATTAGGTGCTGTGGACCTGGACTGGTTCGTACGACAGTTGATTTTAAACAAAACCCGGACATAATTAAGCAAATAACAATGTAAATATGTGATCCTGGGCAAGTCGTCGTATTCGAAGCGTATTGATTCGAATTTGGTCAAATGTATTTGGCCGAAGTCCGATTTGATTTGCTGGTGTAGTAGATGATTGGGAAAACAAGTCGTGTCCGCCGTGATGGGTGCATTAAAGAGTGAAAGATTGGAATGTTTAATACATTTTATTCATGAGACCGGGAATAAATAATGTATCTGAACTTGAAGTAAAAATAGAAAAGAAAGTCTAAACCTTTTTCATTCTTAGAAAATGTATTTTCGGAAAATTGTTCATTTCACAGAACTATTAGGATTTCTTTTACCAATAAATTCGTGATCATTTTCCAGTTTTCAGCAAACTCTTGGAATTCTTGCTTATCATTCGTTCGTGCTTTTCTTGTGTCACGTATCGTTAGTAAAAGTATACTGTTTGCATTTTATTTCATGGTATTCGACTTCGCGTTGAATGAAATTCACTATCTTCATATTCCAACTTGTATGGACAAAACGGACGCAGATTACTCGTATCTTGATTGGAAACACGGAGTTCATTTGAGTTACGCATCAAGTGTTGTGTAGATTGTTGTCAGGAAAAAAACATTTCTTTGGGTTGTTAAAGATTAGGAATGAAATGGATTTAATTACTCATGCAACGGGTTTTATACAAAATTCGGAAGTCATCTTCCGTTTTCGAAATATTCACAATCAAAAACGATTTCCATTAACTTCGGTGTAAGGTTAAATATTTTGGAAGTACTTACAATATCGAAAATTTAAAAGAAAATCGGCTTCCATCTTGTAGAGTTTTTCAAAACCTATTATTTTGAATTGTAATTATTTTGCTCATAGGACTATCAGTTTTTAAGATATTCGCACTTAAAAACGATTTCCACTGACTTCGGGTAACGTCGGAAAGTTTAGAAGATTGCGTGCCTACAATTTTCGAAAATTAAAAAAAAAAAAAAATCAGCACTTATCTTGTATAGAATTACGAAATTTAAAATTTCTGTTGAAATTTGTTTTTTCTCATAAGATGCACCGTTTTCGAAATATTCGCACTCAAAACGATTTCCATTAACTTCGGAAGATAAGGTTGGACATTTTGGAAGATTGCATATCTAAAATGTTCAAACATTTTAGAACATTCGCCATCCATATTGTAGACAATTTCGAAACCTAAAATTTCAATAATTTTTGTTCGTCGGACGCATCGTTTTCGAGATATTCGCACTCAAAAACGATTTCTTTTAGCTTCACGGTAACGTCGGAAATGGTTGCAATTTTCAAAAATTTTGAAAAACTTGGCATCCATCTATTTTGAAATACTTATACATATATTATACATATGCTCATCGACCGCCCTGTGTTCGACCAGAACTACCGTAGTTTGTTGGTTAAGCTGTTCACGCTACTTCCCCAGATCTGAGAAAAGTTACGGAACACAATATGTTGATTGAAGGAATTCAGTATTTACACGTCGTGCACAATGTTAGTTTGGCTTTTTTGGAAGTTTGACCATCATTACCTTCCCTTACTCATCAGGGAAGATTTCTGTACGTGGTTTTACCGGCGCATCTACTTGCAGGTTTGTTGGCGTGTTCAGTCTAAGTTGTATGGTTTCTTTGCTATCTCCCGACACTATTTTATGATCTAATACAAAAAAAACTTCTAGAGTTGGCGTGATGATCCCTAAACTGATAGCGTGTTCTGCTCTCTGCTTAACTAGTAGTTTTAGAAAAACTTTTAACGTCCCTTGCATCGCACCTTGACTTGTCTACCTTTAACTATTATACATACTTAAATTCTCGAAACTTTGGATGCGTGCGGCCTTAAAAGGCTGCAATATGAAGCTGAAGCTAACATAAGATTGCGACCTGGATCTATTATAGACGCCTATGAAAAGGCGATGGGAGTTGCAGGTCACATCGCAACAAAGACGTAGAATTGTATTCGGCGACGAACAAACGAATAGTTTTTTAAGAAAGGGCAAACAAAAAAGCTCTCAGGCTTTCTCCCTCAATCTTGCATTTTTAACAGCTTTTAAGTAGCCTAACCAAGTGACAATGTATTGGTCAAAACTTCCGCCCATGCTTTTCAGCAGGATTACTCGTCCGGGTAAAACTCAGCGGACAATTCTGGCACAAAATGACGTACCTATGTGTTTAAAAACTGACCCTCTTGTCGGCATTTCAAACAAGTCTGTCGGAGTTTGATTTTTCCTAATTTTTAAATGCACGGGTAAATCTATCTTGTGCGTAGCCTCACACACAAAAAAACGTCCGATGTCAGCAGGTACAAGGTGGCGCAAAAGTCCTCACTCGATTTCCTAAGGCAATAACTTTGGTTGTGAATAAAAAGAATTAGTTCTGTTAGTTGATTATTACTATTTAGACGTTTAAATTGTTTTCCATTAAGTCGCGATCGGTCAAGTGGCCGTATGGTTCCTATAGACCCGTGACTTCAAAAAGTCCCCAAAGAAGAAGTCTGGAACGGTAAAATCGATGCCAGTGCAATTCGTCAAAACGAGAGATTAAGATGCCGGAAAACGCTGCAGAATGTCTCCTGCTGAAACCACACTTTTTCCAATTCGTCAATTTGCGGCAGCAAAAAGTCCTTCGTCATGGTTCTGTAGCGTCTATTCATGCCCAATTGATGTTTGAAGGTCTTGGACATCTGCATCCACAGCAGCAGCATTCTCGACCGAACGGCTGCTTCAGGGCCGGCCACGTTTGGTACTGTACCGTGTTGAGTGTTAGCCCAGTTGGTGTCATACGGCTAGGGAATCGACGACGAAATTCAAGTTGAACCAAAACCACCCACCTATTATTTGTCAAAAAAAATTGACGCGTTCTTGGAGAGTATAGTAATCCATGGCTTGTATACATGTATTCTGTTTCTGTTTACTTCACAAATGTCAAAGTCGCGATAACATAAGACACCATTTGCAAAAATGAGAGCAACTTCCGATGGGTTGACGACTTTTTCGCCACTTGGTATTTGATTGTTTTTACGGATTACCCTGGTGAGAAACCACATCACTCAACAATTTGTTGGGCTGGGTAATCCTGCTGAAAAATCACAAGTTTTTGCCAACAGACGATGAAGAAGTTAGGTCCTTTCTGTTTTAATGTGTTCATCATATTTTGACTTTAACAAATAAAGGATTAATTAAACATAATTATAACATCCCTTTGTTTTTTTAAAATTAAATTGTCCCCAAATCAAAACAAATGCACAAAACCTCCTCAAGCATTGTGTCAATTTAGCAGGGTTAATGTTTTCTCGTCAATCAAATCCTGGTACGCCTCCGCACCGACTTCTTCACCATCCTCGACGGACGAATTTTTCCGCTATCAGCTCTGTCCCTATTGTCTTTCATTTAATCCTTTTTCGTATGCAGTAATACTCCTTCAAAACTTAGCATTTAGAGCCTTTTTTCGAGAGGCATAACAAAAATAAAACAACAACAGAGTTCGCATGTAGAAGGACAAAAAAAAAAAACAAACACACTGCACAGGAAAGCAGGGATATTTCGCGCGTATTCCTGTAACAATAAAATGAAGGAAGGAATAAAATATATGAGAAAAAAAAAAAAAACAATAAGAAAAAAAAATCATATTCTCAAGTAGAAGCAAAAACTCTCAAGTATACGAGTACTTGACAAGTAAGGGAATTTTGCGAACGATGCACAAGTGTGTATGTGCATCGCACAAGAGCGAAGCATTGAAGACTTGCCCTGGTTAATACCCATCGTGTGCACCATATGTACTGCATTTAAGGAGGTGCATCGAGGAAGAGGGGCCAACGCCAACGGAGGAGCACAAAACGCGTTTTTGTCGACGTCGATCTGAAGAAGCTCTTGTTAATTTAGTCATACACGAGTAGAGAACGACAACAACGATGACGATGACATTCGAGTTATTTACAGAATTTCGCACGTTTTATCACGAGTAATGCTCCTTATAGCAGTGATAGCTACCACTGGTGGCATGGCAGGATTCATATATTTGTTGGTTGGGCCACCACTAGCAGCACCACAGTAATGGACACATCTTGTGCTTTTTCTTCTTCGTTGTGCTATTTTCTTTCCCTCCGTGGTTTCTTTCCTCGCGTAGAATAATGAACCATGTGCCGGGCTTGTGACGTTGGACACGCGAGGGGCGAGCACACTCAGCAGGAGTCCGTGCGATGTTCTCGCGGGGGAGTCCATTAGTCGTGACCAATGTGGAAATGCATTAACGACGAAGGTGGCAGCCAGCAGTGGCTGTATTTGGTCTGGTGCTGTGGCGATTTGATTCAATCACGTTTTCGCCATGAAAAGTGGACGAACATGGTGAAGGCGAGGCGGCGATGGTGCAGTACTTTTTATAGTGGAATACGTGCATAATGGGCGTACACTTCTGCTGCTGCTGTACTGTTGCAGTTGCTTGTTGGTTAACAACTTGATGTGCGAATAAAGTTACATACATATGTGTGTATTTTGTTGCGAATTTAAATTGGAAAATGGCTAGAGCTACATAGAGTGCCTTAATTTGTATTCATGGCCAGAAGCAGGCGAAAAAAGTTGTATTTTGAAGAAATATTTCCATTTATTGACTTTTCGTGGAGGCGTTTGCTAATTATTTTAGTGTTTATTGCGACACAGATTATGCAGCTGCATTTTGAGTTGACTGCAGTTGACTAATATATTCGCTGCCGAATTAACTCAGTAGTTTTCGGATTTATCAGAAATTTGTCAAAAGGGTCCATCTAGGCGGCAGTTTCGAAATTTAATCTACCTCAAGGTACTTGTTGACTTCATTGCTCCTGGAGTCACCTAATTTGGAACACTGATATAACAACCACAGGCAAGATGCTATGCTGAACCAGACAAAAACGAAAGTTGAGACCATCGATGATAAGGGAAAAAGCCAGCCATGAATGGGTCACTTCCTCTTAAAGCCTTGCTTCACCCTTTAAATACTTCCAAGATAGCTCTAGAATGCAAGAACTCTCTGAATTCGGTCTTAAGGCTGAACTCTGTGATTTTTATCTGGGTCCCAGGCCACAGTGGAATCATGGGGAATGAGATCTCCGATGAGATTACAAGGCAAGGTTCAGAGGAGGTTTTTTCAGGACCTGAACCTGCGTTGAGACTTCTTGCGTCCTCGGTCAGGGCCTCCATTGACGATTGGGTTCCTTATGAACATAATTGTATGTGACACGGTTCTCCAGGATGCGGGCAGACTAAACGAATGCTCTGCTTGCTGTCGCTCAGCAGAAAATACTGCAAACAACTTATCGGCGTTCTCACGGGCCACTTTGCTTTCGCTAAACATCTAACTGTGGTAGGCTTAAGTGATACAACAGTCTACGACGCTTGTGGAAAGGGCGACGACACTGCCTCTGTGATTGTCCTACCTTTGCTCGTATCAGGTGCTAATACCGTAAGCTTCTCATCACTGAAGTGCTTACTCGCCGCGGCCAGCTCCCATTCATTAATTAAATCTCAACTTCATTATTTCCATTTCCAATGTGTCGATTCCACACGGTGTAAAATTTAGGTCTAAATTTAGTTTTTTAAATTTTAAACCTAACTTGTGCACAAAAAATTTGTGCCTTAAGCATAATTCTCATAATGTAATTCACTTGAGCGATGGGAAATTGCAGCGTATATTAAAGTATCGCTACATGCACGGTTTTTTCGCTGTTGTAGCGAGATTCACGTATGGATTGCAGGTAATAAAAATAATTTTTGAGTCCGAATATCTCGAAAACGTTGTGTTCTACGAACAAAATTACTATCAAACTTTTAGGTTTTGGAATACTCTACAATTTTGATGCCGGATCACCGTATTAACATGGAAATTGTATTAGCCTAATTAAGTGAGCAGTCTATACCTATAATTCATGTTGCTTACTTTATACTGCTTCTGCATGATTGCAGCATTAGGGGCTGTTTACATTAGCAATTTATTCTCGTATATTTATGTCTTGAAGAAAATTGTTTAATTAAGCTAGTGCACAAATATTTTTTCTCACGACATTGGATGCGGAATTTCTCAAAATTTTCAAACATTGTAACTATGCAATCTTCCAAAATGTCTAACTCTACCCTGAAGTCCTCGAATACCTCTACATTAGTGAGTCCTACAAAAAATTTTAGGATTTGAAGTTCTCTACAAAATAGTTTTTTTTTTTTTTTTTTATAATTTGCGCGCGCCAAATGGGATATGAATACCATTAAATTATTTCAGGGCACGGGCGTTTGTAGAAAATTGAGAGACAGAGAGAGAAAGATTGGTGTAGTGGGTTTGAAACTTAGGTGGTATTAAGTTTCAGTTTTCAGACCCTAGCCGAGCAATAAACACTGCGTTTACACATGGCATATTTTGAAGGTGCAATATTATTATTGATATCTACTTTTTTTATGAAAATGAAAATAATATTTATTTTATGATTTCGATTTTACTTAATCTTAGTTCAGTCATTTTCAAGTGTGAATTCGTTCAAGTGTCAAATTCATTGCCTTCCCAATGGAGGTAATCACTGCCTGTTATCTGAAAGGCCATGTGAAATGCGCTCTGAATTTGTAGATTGTGAATTATGTTTGACTGTTTCCAGACAAAATATCCCAAACAAAATTTTAATTTCCTTCCACAAGAATACTAAAATCGATTTAGCCGCTCGTTCGTATATTCCCTTAATAAAAAATACTTTCGTAGAAATATAGAATTGTATCTAAACATGGATAGCTTTGAGAAAAACTTTTATTTTAACTTTTTCTTTGGTTCTGTAATATATTATCATTATTTTTATTGTAGTTTTTCCCATTTAAAGTAAAGTAAATAAAAAAATAAAGGTCAGAGAATTAAAAAAAAAAATATCAACGAAAGCACTCTAATTTTAGTGTCAAATATTGATGACTACCAACCTTTAAGAAACAAATAATTTCTTTTAAATGCCATCAATATACATTAATACACACTTACCAACCTTGAAATATATACGTAATTGGAAAGTAAATAAAAGGTTTTTTCAAATTGTTTCCTTAAAATTGTCTATCCCCAGATTTGTATCAATTCTGGTGTATAAAAATACTCAAAAATTTAGTTTAGCATGAACTGTTACCAACTTCACGTCGCTGTGTCTGCCAAACTATGAATGACAGCGCGCTGAAAATTTAACAGTTGTTAATTCATTTCATTTTTGACAAGCGTGTGTAAGGTTTTTTTTTTTATCGCGTGTTTAGTTTTTGTTCTATCGACAATGGAATTCAAACGTAATAGTGCTATTGCCCTTTTTTTTTGGCTGAAAAATCACAACCAGCTATTGTTCGTGAGCTGAAACATTTGAAAGTGAACAAAATGTTTGTGTATCACACCATATCGCGTTACAACGAAACCGGCAGCATTGCAAAACGCTATGGAGGTGGTCCGAAAAAGACATCAACATCGTCAACAGTGATTCGGAGCGTGAAGGCCAAAATCGAACAAAATCCTCGGCGTAGGGGAAGAAAAATGGTTTCTGAGCTAAACATGTCCAGAGAACGGATGAAACACATTTTGAAAAATGGGCTCGGACTCAAGGCCTTTAAGTTCCAAGAAGTGCACGATCTCACAATTGACCAAAAAACAGTTAGAGTGGAAAGAGCAAAGGAGTTGATCCGTTTGCACGCAAGTGGCCAATTTTCAAACATCGTCTTCTCTGATGAAGCACCATTTCCAATTGAGCACCTTGTCAACAAGCAAAATGATCGTGTTTACCTGCCAGAGGGGTCATATGATAATTTCGACCAAAGAATGGCCACCAGGAAGCAAGCGTCACCGTTTTTGTTGATTTGGGCCTCAGTGACTGCCGATGGTCGGTCTCCGTTCGTATTTTTGGACCGTGGCGTTAAGATAACCGCGATGGTTTATCGTGAAACTGTCTTGGAAGCTGTGTTGAAGTCTTGGGCATGCAAACATTTTGGTGAAAGACCCTGGGCATTCCAACAGGACTCTGTAACAATTTGGCACTAAAAAATACAAAACAATGGACGCGCTCAAGTTAGCGCTTCGCCAGGAATGGAAGCGCATTCCACAGACACACTTCCGTGCAGCGTGCGATAAATTGATTGACCGTCTCAAGGAAATTGTTCGTGCCGAAGGTGGCCATATCGAAAGCATTATTTGAATCCTTGAATTTGAATAAATTTCCAACATTTTTTTCCTTGGATTTAAGAAAAAATATTCACAATTAAAAAAAATACAGCTTTTTGAATTACTCTTACGTCACTTTTTTCCAAGGTCATGGAAACGCTGATAAATCGTCAGCTTATGAAATATCTAGATTCACGAAAACTCCTTAATGGCCGGCAGTATGGTTTTCGTAGCAGCAGGTCCACTGGTGATTAGATGTCATATCTCATCGAGAAGTGGAACCAATCTCTCCCATCACTTCGACGAAACTAAGGTGGTTGCGCTTGACATTTCAAAGGCATTTGACAGAGTTTGTCATCAGGCTCTTTTGTCGAAAATGCGTGCATATGGCATCGATGAGTCTCTTCTTCAATGGATTAGAAATTACCTTTCGGGGCGTTTTGGACGGCTTCAAGTCTGCAATTCACCAAATAAATGCTGGTGTTCCTCAAGGCTCTGTTTTGTCTCCGGCTCTCTTTCTTATTTTTATAACTTCTAATCCAATCCATTCTTTCGCTGATGACAGTACCCCCAGTTTTTAATATTCATTCCCTATCTCACGTCCTTGCTCTTCGGCCGTAGAAGAGGAACGGCACCGTATGTTGAACACATTAAATTCCGACCTGGACAGCATAATCAAATGGGGTCCAACCAACAGAGTGGAATTTAATGCTTCCAAAACACAATGCTGTCTTCTGTCTCTCAAGCATGGATGGTACTTGCATCATTGAAACCGAAAGACTTGCCATTCTCGGTATGTACCATATTCGAGGTCGCCAAAAATGCTGCAAAATGTCTAGGATTCCTTAAAGGAATATTTTACCCCGTCTGATCTGGCCTCAATTTATAAGGCATTCATCCACCCTAAGCTGGAATATAAGGCCCATATCTGGTCTGGTCCACACAAGACCGTTCTGCACATTTCTGGTAGGGTACAAAATCGCGCGTTAAAACTTATAAGTGATAGAGACATTGTGAAATCTATACATTCACTTGAACATCGGAGAAATGTCTCATGTTTCTCCCTGTTTTATCATTTTTTCTATAAAAAAATGCTCCAGCGAAATAGTCATTTGCATTCCTCCCCTTTAATTTTGAAATTCTACTTTGCAGTATAATTGTACATGAACTGTTGTTAAGTATAAGGATCTTACTGGTAGAACACTTTTTTGTAGCAGGGTCGGTTGAACTTGAAGAGAGGAACTCAATTGCTGTCACCTTTTTTTTTTCGAAAACTTATCGATCAGTGCCCCGTTCAAGTAAACGATCTACGAAATGATCTACGAAATGTTGTCTTAAATTAGCACATATAAAGCTAAAGCCTAACAGTCGGTTTGTATTTCTTTAAAGTTTAACTTAATCCGTTGAACCTTTAAGAATGCATACAAATTTCTTATTAAACTTTCCTCCCTCATCTATTTAACTAAGAAATCCTATTAAATATGAAAATATCAACTAAAAACTTTCCTACAAGTTGGAAACTGCGCTGCAAGTTTTTCTTATTTAACTTTTTTCTTTTCTCACTCCACCACTCATTTGAATCGTTTAAGACTTGGAATGCAATTAAAAATTCAAAGAAATAAATATCCACATGACTGCATGTACTCCTTTTTTTCCTTTCGCAATTTGACTTAAGTATTAAGATGCAAAGATATTCTTTAGATGACCCAAAATGCAAACATGGATGTCTACTACAAAGAAAAGTCGTCCACAAAAAAAAATAAAAATAAAAAAAGCGGCAACAACCAAAGACAATGAGTCCAGAGGACCATCTGATTCGAATGACCGTTCCGTTGCAGTAGTCGAATTTACATTTAAGTTGAATTTGAATTTTTTTTCCTTCGAATTTATTATTCGCATTCATTGAAGTTTAAATAAAAAAAAAACAAAAATGCATACATACTCGTATGCCTACTACCAACCATTCTCGGTAGTAGGCTCATTTTTAAATTGTGAACTTCTTCACAACCAATCACCGTCAGAAGAGCTGCTACTACTTACTCTTCACAATATTTAAATGAAAAAAATATACACGTTGGCCTTCGACCGAATGGAAATGGAAAAACTCTGCAAAAAGAGGTTAAGAAGGGGTTGGGTGGCTTAAAATAATACAGACCACAACAACTACGAGTACAGCTGCAACATGGCTTTTCTATCCATTTTCGTTGTTGGAATACCACTCTTTACATTTGAATGGAAATTGGAATTGCTGCGAATTGAGAGCAGGGTTAAGTTTATCCTCCACATATAGTCCTTTAGCGCTAGCTTCCTTCTCAAACCAACCTAGTAAAAAGCCATAGAAATTGTATTTAACTATACAACTCCCTGCTAGAGGCTATAATCATCCTCAAGCGCTGCAGAATTATCCTTCTCTACGCTGTGGCGCTCGTTCACCATTCACCATCTCTCCATTCCACCAGAGGGTTGTATGAATATTTGTTTAAGACTTCCAATGGCAGAGAGAGTACAAATTAACAATTTTATAGAAGACTCATTCCTCGGTCTCTGGTGAATACTACTTAAATGCAGAAGCTATAGCCAGGTGATCGAACTGAAACGAGAAAACTTCCCAGAAACTCCATTTTCGTCATCTTGCACACAGTCCCAAGTTGATACAAGATCCCCAGGGGCCGGCCTCGAAACGCGCGCGTCCTGGAAGAGTGTGTAAGCGCGCATCCACCACATCCGTTCGTAATTTTCTTTCCCTTCACTTATAATTTAAATACGATGATTAAATACTTTCGTTACTTGCAAATGCAATGTTGACGGCAGTGTTGAGGATGGTGGATGATGGAGGTGATGGAGGATGAACGTGCCCACAAGGAGGCTGGCGACGACGACGATGATGATGGGTTTTGGCGAAGATTCTTGTTGGTTTTTCTCTTGTTGAAGCAATTATTACCCTGTGCCTTGTTATGGAAGGATGTGGTGGGTAGTAGTTGATGATGGAGATGTGATGTGTGACTTGATGGATTGCATTTGTATTGGGGTTGGAGATAGTTGTTTACTTGCACATGGTAATTAACTAGAATCGGGATGTTAACATTTGTTTTTGCAGCGCAATTAAATTGAAAAGTCAGTCACCACCAGCAAAGCCTGACCTCCTTCCCACGGGATGGTACCATTATTGTACGCACTCCATCCATGACGGACAACAACGTGGATATCTTGTCAGGTTTTTTTTTCTCTCCTCATTCTGAGCGAATCTCCAAATTGAAATCTGAATTCCGATACCAATCTCATGTTCAAGATACTCCTGTATATGTTCACAAATGTGTGTAGCATTATTTAAATTACCATCACGCAGTTGCACAAGAATAATGATTCCACTTTATGTGGTGCCTTAACTGGGCTCTCGCATATGAACACGGCTGCTGCGGGCTAGGGAGTTCGAAATATGTCAGCCACTCGACGAAAAGGATGTACAAACATGTTCAAGTGCCTAAATGGAAGAAGGAAACTGCCTGCGCTAAAAAAAAGAGAGATATATTGCAGATGAGGTAGAAGACAAAGTAACATGTGAATCGCTGGATAACTTGTGCTGATTTCGAGAAAGAGATACATCCCCTTATTGGGGTTTAGAGAATGCATACTTCAACAACAGAGCACAGCCACATCATTCCCCATCGAAAATGATGGGAGGCCCGGCTGCTTGTAAAGTGAACTCTAATGAATGCGAATGCATATTTACGTAGCTGTGGGCCAGGTAAAATCAAATAAAACCTTACGCGTTGCAGATGCAGGAGATTGATTCGTGATGGTCTGGTTACTGGTATGCATTCGTCAATGTTCAATGAGTCTGTCGGTCGATGGATATGATGATCGATCAAGTTGGCCGATATGTAAAAGAACAGCAAGCAAAAAAAAAGGAGCAGCAATGTTTAGTGTTCGTCTGAAGATAATATTTGCAAAGGAATGTGAGTTTAAATTGAATTTAAATGAAAGAGGGGGATATTGAGAGGAGTTTGTGTTTTTTACCAAGAATATTCTCCAAAAAATTGGAGCTGCTGTAGAGAATCGTACGAGTGCATAGAAAAAGGTAGAAAAGAAAAAAATTGCACTGGGGTCTGATCTAACTGGAATCCACTCGGAGTTATGGCCAAAAGTGTATGTTTTTGTGTTAGATGCTGTAACTCCTGAACGGTATCGCCTATTGCATAGTTTGTAACATATTTACAAAGCAATTGAAATAGTTTTTAGTGTTCCGTACCAGAATGGGATAAACGGAACAGTAATAGATTCAACACGATGTGCGTCTGTCTGAGAGCTAAAATTTTGTACAAGATGGAAAAAAATAGATGAAATATTTTTATACCCCATCATGCGATATATCAAATTAAAGCTAAACTTCCAAGAAGTCCAAAAATGTAAAGTTTAATATAATTTTCCTTAAATAAAAAGCTCAAAAACCATAGCAAAGATGTCGCTCGTTCACCAACGCTCAATTAAACATTGCTGGTTAACAGGTCGAGAAAGTTAATAGCTCTCGGCCGACGGCGGCACTGAACTCGATGTGAGCAGCGAAATTGGGAAAACAAAAGCTGCATTCGGTATGCTATCCAAAATCTGGTAAAGCAATATTATCATTTTAAGAACGAAGCTACGACTATTCTGCTCTAATGTAGAGTCACTCATAAGCTGCAAACCTTTGAAAATATATTTCTACGCATCGTCTAAATGAAATCTCGAACGAACAGCTCTTATGGAAAATGGGCCAGCAACCTATCGACACCATAATAAGATGAAGGAAGTGGCAGTGGATAGGCCACACTTTACGATGCGAACAACTCTTTTAAACCAGACCCCTCTTACTTCACTCACCTTCTTAACTTCTCCGTTGGCCCCTTTCTGTCCCTGCCTTTTGATCCTGCTGTAATTGAAAATAAACTACAAAATCTTAATGATGAATTCTCACCCGGCCCAGATGGTCTCCCTGCCATTTTTCTTAAAAAATGCTCTTCCATTCTCTCCCTCCCCCTCTCTCACCTCTTCCGTTTGTCTCTATCACTAGGAGAATTCCCTCAGATTTGGAAGACCTCTTTCATAACCCCCATTCACAAAAAGGGATCAAAGAACGAGGTAACAAACTATCGCCCCATTGCTAGACTTTCTCATCTACCCAAACTTTTCGAAAGTATTTTATACGAAGCCTTAAGCTTCCAGTGCAAGTCTCTTATCTCTCCCACCCAACACGGCTTTCTGAAAGGTAGATCAACTACCACTAACTTAGTCGAATTCGTGTCCTTCGCCCTGTCTGCTTTAGAGAATGGCAAAGAAGTCGACGTTATTGCAACTGATTTTAGTAAGGCTTTTGATAAGATATCTCATAACTTAATCCTCTTCAAATTGTCTGCCCTCGGTTTCCAACCCATATTGTTAAAATGGATATCTTCTTACCTGGAAAACCGTTCTTACAGAGTTCGCTTCAGATCCTTCTTATCGACTCCCTTCTTGGCCACCTCTGGTGTTCCGCAAGGCAGCCATCTAGGTCCCCTTCTCTTCATTCTAACCATAAACGATGTCGAGAGGGTTATTAAACACTCTTCCCTCTCTCTGTACGCTGATGATACCAAATTTTTCAAAACCATCTCTTCAGCACATGACTACTGCCTCCTTCAACAAGACCTTGATAGTTTTTCGAACTGGTGCCTACAAAATCGCTTAGAGCTCAATATCGCCAAATGTCAATCCATTACCTTATCACGTAAGCACCACGTGTCCTCCGCCCGCCTTTACCTTCTCCATGGTCAACCTATATCCATCGTTCAATCTCTCCGTGATCTTGGAATATTGTACGATAGGGAACTAAATTTTCGTTCACATATTGATGAGATAATTCGTAAAGCTAACTCATCACTTGGCTTTGTCAAACGATGGTCCAAAGAATTCTCCGACCCTTACGTGACCAGATCCCTCTACATTACCTTTGTGCGCCCCCTCCTTGAATATGCCAGTCAAGCGTGGTCACCCTTTCAGCAAGTTCATGTGACCAGAATCGAGAATGTTCAACGTCGATTTCTTCGATTTGCCCTTCGAGGTCTTCCTTGGAACGATCCATTTATCTTGCCTCCCTATCAAGACCGCCTCAACCTCATCAACCTGAGTACTCTAGAGAAACGCAGAGATGTTGCAGACATTCTTTTCATTCATCGACTTCTTTCAGGCTCTGTCGATTGCGCATCTCTTTATAATTCAATTTTTTTCAATACCAACCCACGAAATTTACGATGCCCTCGTCTTTTCTATTTACCGTCCCACCGCACTTCATATGGATCTAATGAACCAATTTCCCGTATGCTGCGAAAAGTGAACTCAAACCTCACCCAGTTTGATTTTAACCTCAGCACTCCCTCCCTCAAAACCGAACTCCTTCACCATTCTCCTTAACTTTAAGTCTTAGTTTTAAGTTTTAGTTTTAAGTTTTAGTTTTAAGTTTTAGGTTTAAGTTTTAGCCTTAAGTTAGTTGTAGCTTGTAATAAGCCAAATAAATGAGGGCTTTCGCCCCCACCAAAATTAAAAGTTAATTCCGTTGCAAAATATGCCATGTAATGGAATCCACCAACTCAAGCTGGAAGACAAGTGGGCCGCAGTAAGCAAAATTGGCGCAGGACAGTTAAGGAGAAAGTAAGGTCTCTGGGTATGAGTTGGAGAGAGCTGAAACACGTTCAGCAACCCTCACACCCACGAGGTGTTATAGGAAATAATCAGGGGGAAAGTTATAACAAATCTTCTAACACAAACAGTTTTTGAAAAATATATACGTGGGGTGAAAAGTCATGCTAGCATTTCTTAGCCCGTCTCCTTCCGATTTTGATAATTCAAAACCCAAATTTCACCAAAATCCGTTAAGTGGTTCTTGAGTTAGACATATGAAAAATATGATTCAAATATGTTTTAAGCCCCTCACCATATCTTACCACAACTTTATTCGATTTCAATGGATTTGAACTGACACTACTAATGTGTCAGCCCAAGTCTACTAGTCAAATTTCATCAAAATCTGTTCAGGAGTTTTTGAGTCATGCAGCTAACAAAGATAATTTAACAATTTTAAAATGATATGATCTACGTATCAGGACATACATACGTACTATTTGCGGACAAATTTACTAAATATAATTTAGCACATACTCGTACATTAAAATTAAAGTGAATATGAACAAAAAAAAAAAAAAAATATTTAACTAACATTTGTGTACTCAAACAGTTTGCGCTCCACTGTATTCTGAAGCACCCTGCACCCAACATATTTCAAAATATAATTCGAAGTAAAGGTGCTTAAGAGAATGCAGGCAGTACATGTTTATTCGTTGGTAATTGACAAACTGTTCTTATTTAGCTTACCTCTGCATACGTGTCCATACTGTCCAAATAAAATGAAAGTACTCCCTAAGATTTTTTTTTAAGGATATCACCTCTCCATCCGTCACAGCGAAGAGGGGCGACCAGAAGTTCATGAATAAAAAATTCCCTCATTATAGACTTCGTTCGTTAGAATTGAATAAAAACCTACAACAACTATTATGTTAAGTCGTTCGCCAACAAACCAACCAACGGAACTGCATCCATCATGGTCCTGGCGCGCGCTGTAATGTCTTCATCATTCTCGCCCTTATCGTCGATGTCGTTCGAAAGCAAAAAAAAAACAGCACTCTTCCTTCGAAGCATCAGGAACGCTAGCTAGCGACAAGATTCCGGTGTTATAGTGCAGAAACGGTGTAGGGTTGGCATCATAATACAACCATCCCGTAGTGACTCAGATGGGTAGGTGGGTGGGTGGCATAGTGAACTCAGTGGTTGGAGGCATGGGGGTGTGTGCATAATTAATTCCATGCATGTGGCAAATTACGGGAAATCATTACTTTTCCTATGGGAGCAGAGGGTGGATAAGGTAACCTACCTGAACTGCAATCCAGTTTCTGTTGGATTGTGTGTTGTATGCACCAGAACCATCACCACCGAGAGAGTGGCAGCAACAACTCAATGCAATCCAATGCTATGGATTTTTTTTTTTTTTATATATTTTCTGATGTTTTTTTTGTTTATTTATTTCTCCGGGAAAAGTGCCCTTCTCTGGATTCTGAAGAACCCATCTCGCGGAACGGTGGTTAATGTTACGGTGTGGTTGTGGTGGAAGTTATTGTGGCAGTCAGTCAGTTAGCCGGAAACTTTAACATCCCCTCATTTAGGCTCCACCAACCATACATCCATGAACCACCACCATCATCATCATCATCATCATCATCATCGTCATCGTCATCGTCATCATCATCATCATCATCATCATCATCATCATCATCATCATCATCATCATCATCATCATCATCATCATCATCATCATAGTTGTTACCCACTTACGCTGAGAGTAAATATTGTATTTCAACATTTTATTATTTCAACGGATCAACTTGCACTGCATGTTAGCACCTACCCCACTCTGGTGGGTGCATCTGATGGTTCACATTCTTCAATTTTTCATTTTTTAATTAAAATTTTGTTTCATCAGGATAAAAATTAATTATGTTGAATTTAAATTAATGCCAACCAGACCAACAAACCAAGAAGCTGCTACCTGTACAGATTCTCCGGAAGGACGCTAGTGTGCGGGGGTTATAAGTTGAACAAGTTGAAGGAAGTGGAAGCAGAAGGGGATGGTTGGTTGGTTGGATGGATGGATGGATGGATGCTATGGAAGCCATATTGTTGCTATTCACCGCATGGCTGCTGTTGTAGCTCATTTTCGCCTATTAAGCCTTAAAGTGTAGTTGTTGGTTATGGTTGCTGTTCGGTAGGCTGTTATGACCTCCTCCATGCGTATATTAATAAATAATATTATGTGGAACTTAATATTGTTGTGATTGCTGCTGCAAGCAGTTTCTACTGCATATATAATTTATTTTTTTATTTTGTACAGTGCAAACTGCTGCTGCAGTGATTCATAAGTCTTGTCCTCTGCTTCTCTAGTCCTGTTTTCCACTTGTGCCGTTGTTGATAGTTGGATAAGTCCTTAATTTTTGTTTATTTTTTTTTTTACTTTTGCTGCTTTAAAGGGCATGCATTTGTTTCGTGCAGATTTTCGATTCTACTTCACTGTCGATGTAGAGTGTAGATGACTTAGTTTGTTCGGTTATAATATTTCTTAAGGAAGCATTACTCACCGCGCAATGTTTATCAAATCAAATCTGTTGAACGTTATATTCGTATAAATTTATAATTTTTCCATCGAGCATGATAAGCAGAAAGACCTATATTAAGGCTTTTATTACAAAGTGTGTCCAGCGTAAAATTTTCAAGTTTAAATTGTAATTGCTGGTAAACTAAAAGGGTTAGGTAAGTGAGAGAGGTATCGTTCGACGCGCGTGATTTGCGGATCTTCCAGTCAAAATGAGTCACTGGTCGGGAGCGCGTTCGCGGTTGAGCAATATTTAAAGTGCGGTGATTCGTTGGTTCGTGCGCGTCGGGCGTTTTGTACTCACCTCAATATTCGACGTGTAATTGATGGGCCGAGCACGCAACTTATCTGGTAGTGGGTTCAAAAGCTTAGACAAGAAGGGACAACGGTTAACGAAAATCCTCCGGGGCCATCAACGTCAGCAGTGACGCCAGAAAATGTGACTCGAGTTCGATGCGCATTTATGCGCAATCACCGTAAATCAATAAAGAAGATTGCGGCCTGTACTGGAATAAAAAAAAATCAATAGTGCACGTTATTTTGAAAAAGAAACTAAAGTTTCACCCATACAAAATGCAAAGCATGCAGTTTCTCAACGATAATGACTATACTTTACGAGAAACTTAGCGAGAACGTTGCTGGGACGTTTTCGAACAGCAGGAACGCTTGGAAACATTGTTTAGTGACGAAGCACATTTTCATATCGATGGGTATGTTAACAAACAGAACATGAGATACTGGTTCCCCTGCAACCCTAGGGAATGTCATCAAAAACGTTTGCATTGTCCAAAAACGACAGTGTGGTGTGCACTGCTGAAGTGTATTGTCGAATGATCGACGAGTTTTTGGTACTCGTACCGCAACTGCAGCTGTTCCCCGGGTTCAACAACAGAACACAATTCCTGCAAGACGGGGCGCCACTCCACACACAGCTAGAGTTCCAATGAAGAAGCTGAGGGTAATTTTGCCCAATAAATTAATCAGCAAGTATGGAGACATACCATGGGCACCTCGGTCACCAGACCGGGATACCTTAAGTCGAGGGTTTTAGAGTAACAATTCCTGAACAATTCAGGCCCTACTAGAAAGTATCAGCCCTGAAGTTGCTGACATTAAACCAACGCTTTGCTCTCGCGTGTTCAAAATCTTAAGAGTCGGATTGCAAGAGTGTGTGGAGAGGAATGGACGGCATTTAGATGATATTGTTTTTAAAACATAAAATCCGCATTGTCGAACTCTATTTTGTATAAATAAATAAAATATGAGAATAACTCTGTAATTTTTTTTTTTAAAATGAGAACACATGTTTAAGGCGCGTCATAAGCAAATAACCGATCAATGCACTTAAATATAGGCCAGTGTAAATATTACACTGAACACCCAATTAGGGAAATTTTTTTGCAGAGCTTACCAGGGATACCCAGTAACCAAATTGACATCATATTTGAAAAATCCATATATGATTTCCACCTTGAGCAAAAATTTCTAGTCGATTGGGTAAAAAATAAAATAAATATAAGCAATTGAATATAAAAATAGTGTAAAATTTACACTAAATCCGGATGAGGGTTAATATTAAACTTGAAAATTTTCCACTGGGCACCCTTTACCTCAGTATCAGTATGTCTCTCGCCTTCCAAACGTACGGTGGGCTTATTACAGCCTGCGACACGTGGAGAACATGTTCTACTGTCTCTTTTTGCTCTCCGCAAAGTCGACAATGGCTTCAGATGGTATCTAAGCGGACGATGTCCTGTCAGATATCCGGTTAAAATCCTTAGTTCTTCTTGGTAAAGCTCCAGTAGTATTTGACCTTATTGTGGTTGGGATGGATGAACTTTTCCACCTGCCTCAGGCTCTTAGATTTGAGTGAGCAGTATAACGAAGTATGGTTTACGACCGATGGGTGAGCGAATCTTTTCTCGCTAGATAATCCGCTCGTTCATTTTTCTTCTTCGTGACCTTCGTATCTTGGTATCCAAGTAAAGGTGACATTGTTATAAGATGTTATGTAAATTAACAAGGAGTTTGAAACAATCCCTAACAAGTTTTGACCCTACCGTGTTGGGATTTAAGAGCCCTAAGTGCTGCTTGGCTGTCTGAAAGGTTAAAGAAGCAGGTATCATTAGTCTTCCTTCTCTTTAGCTTAAAATATGCTAATATTCCTATGTTTGTGTACCAAACCTAGGAATTAATTAGGCGGTCACTTATGATTGCTTGAAAGTATTTGAGAAATGAAATCTTTTAAGCATTGTATCTAGGATTTTGAGAAATGATGTAGAGTCTGAGAAAGTGTCCGTGTGTCCCATAGCTGGGGAATTTTTTAAGAACTTAAAGCGCGCCCGTTGCAGGGCAGTCGAGAAAGGCAAACGTCTGATAAACATCCGAGAGTAAAATTGTCATGAGAAGCGGAAGGGGCATAAACTGTAGGTCCCAACCATTCGTGCGAATCACGGCATAAGTGGCTGCGAGCAGCTAGACCAGGCTCTGTATTGGGCTGTTAGCGTCAAAGTATTTATTTATTTTGTAATCGGTCCAAGTGGCTGTGTTACACCCATCCGCGTAAGTATGACGAAGTCTTTGGAAATTATCAGAAATTATTCCCGATAGATTGGTTCGTTTCAAGCCTGTTCTACTATTTTGCTCTCCTTGATTCTTTTGTGCATTTGTACTCCAAAGCTCCGGTTTTTCAACTCAACTTTGCCGACCACCTCTGTCGTGCTATCGAATTTTCAAGACATTTGGAGTCACTGGCGAATTATCGTCTCCACGCACCAAGCCTTGTCGGAAGTTGCTGAACCTTAAATGTCGACTTGAAAGGGGTTTTATTTTAGAAATTGTAAAATACTCGGACATAAACCTTAGCAAAGTTATAAACCATATCACTTCTCATTTTCGTACAGTCGTTCATCGCAAGGTGTCGTTCCGTAAAATGTGTCAGAATGAACCAATAAGAGTTAAATAGAGTATCCACATTTTTTTGACGTTTTAGTAAAACGACAAACGTCATATATCAGCAAGTACGTGCGACCAAGTAGTGCACATTATTTTACCTGCACTTTGGATTTTTATTTTTTATTTATTATTTTTCGCGAAACGAATGTGGAAATAAATGACAAATTGAGATTTATTCAGTTGGTAATGTACGTAGGGAGTGTAGTTAAGGAGTAAGTAACATTGGTCAAGTGGTGGTGTTGATTGTTTTGGTTATAACGCTGCATATTTGCTGAATTAACTTGACTATTAATTTTTTATTTTTTTCCATCCAACAACAGCATTGCAGATGGTTGAGGAGTAGTCAATTTAAAGGCAGTTGATGGAATATTAAAGTCCTTGATGTGGTAAATGTGAAGGACGTGTTGTTGACTTTTAAGGACTGCGGGTATTTAAAATTTAAGCATGCAAGTGCTGGGGATCTGTATATTGAAAAGGATATTCTTTGTTGGTTTATTTTTTGGTCGTATTTAGGATATTCACCTTTAATGATGATTGTATGAATCCGTTGAATAAGTATCTATAAATTAGGATGTGCAAAAGGATGGCTTCGCTTCGAAATTTTGATTATAATAGGCACTTGATATTGTTTTTTTCCGTCAACGCCTCCAAAACATACATACGAGTATGTTTGAAAGGAATAAACGACATTATCATGGAATTTTTCCATAGTATTGTGGTAGTCTGTCTGGTTGGTGGACCAAAATACGCTTTGACACAGAATGCATTGACAATGAATGCATTTCAATGATTCTGTAAATGATGCAAACATGGAGATTATACCGACTAGACGGTACTGTGACTGTTTAAAATAGGTTAATTTCCTTTGTCATTTTATGCGTAAAGGGAATTTAGTAAACAAAAGCATGTGTTCGCATTGAGGTTTTGAAAATTGTGTCACAGTGACAATGTCTATGGATGGAATTACCTCTTAAGTATGTACTTAGTCAAGTCATAAATACTGGTACACGCATTTTTGCTGATAAAATAAAAACCGAACAAGTATTTTTTGTTTTTTTATTTAGGAAACAATACTTAAAGGCTTGTAGGCCTTAAGTCGCTCTGGCCACTCATCGATCGCAGCACGCAGCTCGTCCATTGGAAAATTGTTCAGTGCGCGGATAAATGCGGGCTTCAAGGACTCAATATTTGGTGTCGAGGAGAATAAGCTTTCGCCTCTAAAATAGACGACAGCTTATAATTCACAGTATTAAGGTCTGGACTGACTGACGGCCAATCGTCTACTGCTATGAAGTCCCGCACACTGTTTTAAAGGCACCCTTGTTCGACTCTCGGAATGACATAGCATAAACTGCCATTTTGCTTATTGAACGATTCCTCAATAATAACAATTGTTTCGTCCGTGAACAAAATTTTCCTGCGTCAATTTTGCGCCTACCTGCCGGCGGCGTAGAGCTTTCGATCTTTCATTCCGTTTTTGTTATAATATAATTGGGCTGTGAGTAAGTGGCGTTTGCCTCTTTTATATACGTTGAGTCCTAAATCTTTTTTGATAACGCGAGATATGGATTTCTGCGACATCTTGATTTCTCGTGACAAGATTTCAGCTTTGATCGCCTGCGGAGTTCTGACGGTGCGGGAGCGTCCGGATGTTTGACGTTCAGGTACTCAACTAGTGTTCTCAAACAATTTGACAGTTCGATACACAAAATTCCGGGTGATTCCAAGCAGTCGCAAGGTCCGCAAAATATCGCCTCTTTCCATATTACACTTGTGAAGGCCAATTACCACAACACGGTTTTTAATATCGTCCCACTCCATATTTACAAACGACCTTTGTGCAAATATTTTTGGCGTTAACTTAGTATAAATGTCATTCATTGAATACCTGTCAATATACATAGAATGGATGTGTTCAATACTAGTTTCACGATGAGTGCGTTTAAACGCGTACCAGAATTTATGACATGAATAAGTAGTCATTGTATAAGATTTGACACTTTGAATCAGGGTGTGTAAATAAAATGTGTCTTTAAAAATGTTATTTTGCAGCTGACAAGATTTACTTTAATGTTCCAATGTGTATCTTTTTTTTTATAATTTGCACGTGCCAAAGGGGATATGAATACCCTTATACTAATTTTAGGACACGGGCGTTTTGTGAAAAGGCGAAGAGACAGAGTGGTGTAGTTGGTTTGAAACTCAGGTGGTATTCAGTGAACTCCAAGGGTGGCGTCTAGATAACTGGGGAGTATTATTGTTTTGCTGTAATTGTCGTTGCTTATCATTTGCGTTGCGTAGCATGATGTCATCATCACGATCAAGTTGCATTTTAGCTATATGACCACCCTACTGCCTTTGAATTAGTCGGCGTAGTCTAAATGTTTTAGGTAAGATGTCATTGTCTATTGTATTCCCTTTCTTTAGCTCGTCAGGGTTGCACGCAGAATGTCATTGATAAAGAATAATAGTATGCAATCTTGTCATATCCCGCACCCTCGTACGTAGCTTCATAATAACTATAAGTTTCTCTCCTGCGCGAGTCATATCAGATAAAATTAGGGTTCATGCTCTCAAAGATGAAGCGACGACCTTTGCTCGACGTACTGTTCTATGATGATCTGCAAGGTGTTAATGCGGTCGATACAGGAGGATATTATTTTAGCTATTATTTAGCTATTAGCAACTGCAGGAAGTATCAACTCTTTTTAGTTGGGAGTTTCATAATTAACCCCTTTATCCACTTTTCCGGAAAGATTTCACTTTTCCAAACATCCTTTATGAGAAGGTGCAGAAAATTTGCTGATAAATTTGGCAAAGGTCTGAATGCTAGATTGCTAGCTAAACCTCAAGTATAGTGAAACTAAAGATTTACTGTCATGCTCAACAATATTTTCCTTCATTTAAACTTCCGCGGTAGACTAAAACCCTCGTATACAGTTCTATTTGCGATATCCAGAGTAGATACAGCCTTTAAATTCATTCTTCTTTGAAGTACACGTCTCGTCGGGTCGATGGCCTAACTACAACTATCAGTCCCCAAGTGAGGTAGCAATGTCGTCCGCTAGGTGGAGTTTGTTTGGGACAGGAAAAGAAAAAAGCAAAGGGGATAGTATAGCTCCATGTGGCATACCACTTACTTCCAAACATGGTTGAATATAGCTTGAATAATGAACATCAGACCAAATGTGTGAATTTCTTGATAGGGAGGGATGATTTTTTGATGATTGAGTGGAGAGCAGTTTCCGTAGACGTGTACATGTTGCGACTTTGATGGTAGATTCCATCTTCGTAGATGTTCGTACCCCAGATTATAAAAACGCAAAATGCGAGAGAGAAGAAATTACCTCCTTTATTGGGAGCGCATATTTTTTCAAAATATTCATGGGCTGCTAGACCTTAACGGTCCAAGTGATTTCCATGGCAATGCCAATAGTAATGTGTATTATTCTAACCTACATGGCCAGTGTGGAATGTTGAGCTCTGCGCTCTTCCATGTGAACGGGCATCTATCAGAAAAATACACTAGACTTTCAAGTCTATTGTGCTTGTTGACTTTCGTTGAGTCCTTTTTAACCCTTACTTTAGGACGATTTAGATGGTTCTTATAAACACTTTTTTTTTTTTCTTATTTCCTTTCAGTTCTCTCCGCCGCTACTTCCACCAACAGCATAACGACGACGACGACGACAGCGACAGCGCTATCAACGACTCCAGTGATCCACAACTCCCCTGCCACTCTGCTGTTCACCACGTATCGTGATATTAAAGTTGCCAACATCACCCGTTTAGTGGGATCCCCTGCAGTTGATGTGATCGCCAAGGATCTCATCGAAACCATGGCCATTGATTTCTACTACGAGAAGAATCTAGTATGTTGGGCCGATTGTGGACATGAGATCATCGAATGCATCAATGTGAGCTCGACGGCAACAACGAAAGCCCTCAAACAGACTGTGATCTCTTCGGGGTTGGATAAGCCTGAAGGTCTGGCGATCGATTGGTATACGGATAAAATCTATTGGACCGATGGTGAAACGAATCGTATTGAAGTAGCCACACTGAATGGTAAATATCAGAAGGTTTTGTTCTGGACAGATTTGGATCAACCGCGAGCGATTGCGTTGGTTCCCAAAAGTCGTCTGATGATCTGGACTGATTGGGGGGATAATCCAAAGATAGAACGGGCCAGCATGGATGGAGATCCCCTATCACGAATGACATTGGTGAAGGATGATCTTTTCTGGCCGAATGGGCTGACAGTGGATCTAGAGAATGAACTGATTTACTGGGTTGATGGAAAGTTGCTATTCTTGGATGTGATGAAATTGGATGGCAGTGGTCGTAAGAAGGTGATCAATAATTTGAAGTACCCGTACAGTTTGACGTATTTTGATCAGCGGTTGTACTGGACTGATTGGTCGGTGGGATCGATCAATACGTATGATCTTGTCACAAAGGAAATGAAGGAGTTGATCGATACTCCAGAGTTTCCTATAGCAGTTCGAGCGTGGGATAAATCACTACAACCATTTTTCGATAACCCCTGTGCGCATAATAATGGAAATTGTTCGCATCTTTGTCTACTGTCCACCAATGCGCAGGGATATAGTTGCGCATGCCCGACCGGTGTGAAGCTGCTTTCACCATTCACCTGTGCCAATGGATCGCAAGAAATGTTGTTTCTTGTTCAGCGGACGCAGATCAGTAAGATATCCCTGGATTTGCCTGATTTTACAATATTCCCACTTAGCCTTGGTAAGGTGAAGTATGCGATCGCAATTGACTATGATCCTGTCGAGGAGTACATCTATTGGTCAGATGTGGAGTTGTTCGCGATACGTCGGGTACATCCCGATGGTACAGGAACGCAGGACTTCTTGACGTCAGAAGTGAAACATCCAGATGGTCTAGCGGTGGATTGGTTGGCAAGAAATCTCTATTGGACCGACTCGGAGACAGATCGAATAGAAGTTTGTAGACTCGACGGATCAGCGAGGAAGGTTTTGATCTATGAGCACTTGGAGGAGCCACGAGCAATTGCATTGGCGCCCAGCTTGGGATGGATGTTCTGGAGTGATTGGAATGAAAAGAAACCGAAGGTGGAGCGATCTTCGTTGGATGGATCAGAGAGGGTGGTACTTGTTTCCGAGGATTTGGGCTGGCCAAATGGTATTGCGTTGGATATCGAAGCGAAGACGATCTACTGGTGTGACGGAAAGACAGATAAGATAGAGGTAGCCAGTATGGACGGATCAGATAGGAGGGTTGTGATCAGTGAGAACCTAAAGCATCTATTTGGTTTGAGTCTTTTGGATGACTACCTCTATTGGACGGATTGGCAAAGGCGATCGATAGATCGAGCCCATAAGATTACCGGCAACAATCGCATTACCGTTGTAGATCAGTTTCCAGATTTGATGGGTTTGAAAGTGTCTCGTTTGCGGGAGGTCAAGGGAACTAATGCGTGTGCGATCAAGAATGGAGGTTGCTCCCATCTCTGTTTGAATAGACCGCGGGACTATGTCTGTCGCTGCTCGATCGAGTACGAGCTGGCGAATGATAAGAAAACCTGCGTGATTCCAGAGGCGTTTCTACTGTTCTCCCGTCAAGAACACATTGGCCGCATCTCAATCGACTACAATGAGGGCAACCATAACGATGAAGTCATTCCTTTCAAGAATGTTCGTGATGCCCACGCCCTTGACGTCGATGTTGCAGATCGTCGGATTTACTGGACAGATCAGAAGTCCAAGTGCATATATCGAGCTTTTCTAAATGGATCCATAGTGCAGCGCATAGTGGACGCAGGATTAATTCGTCCCGAAGGGATAGCTGTTGATTGGCTGGCGCATAACATCTATTGGACGGACTCTGAAGCAAGGAGGATTGAAGTTGCCCGCTTGGATGGAACCAGCAGAAAAGTGCTCTTATGGAAGGGAATCGAAGAACCAAGGAGTCTAGTACTTGATCCAAAGAAGGGCTACATGTACTGGACAGAGTCTCCTTCGGATTCGATACGACGAGCCGCAATGGATGGATCCGAATTGATGACCATCATTTCGGCGGCTAACCATGCAACTGGACTTACTTTGGATCCGGAAACGAGGCGACTTTACTGGGCATCGCAGAGTAGGCCAACAAAAATTGAATCAGCTGACGCTGACGGAAAAAAAAGACAGGTGCTGGTGGGCACCGATGTAGATGAGCCATATGCTGTGTCGCTGTATCAGGACTATGTGTACTGGAGTGATTGGAACACGGGTGACATAGAAAGGGTGCACAAGATTACGGGACAAAATAGGAGTTTAGTGCATAATGACATGACGTACATAAGTTCGTTGCTGATTTTTTATAATAATCGGCAAACTGGAACGAATATATGTCGCGTCAACAATGGCGGGTGCTCCCATCTGTGTCTAGCGTTACCGGGAAGAAGATCTATGACTTGTGGCTGTCCTACGCATTTTACTTTGGCCAAAGATAATGTATCTTGCTTGCCGCCGAGAAATTATATAATTTTTAGTCAACGGAATTCATTCGGGCGGTTGTTGCCGAATACCTCGGATTGTCCAGATGTTCCGTTGCCAGTGAGCGGGAAAAATATACGCGCCGTGGAATATGATCCTATTATGAATCATTTGTATTGGGTAAGTCAGGTGAAGAGTTAAGACAGTGATGGTTACTAATGAATTTTTTTGGTTTTTTTTTTTTTAGGTCGAAGGTCGAAGTCATAGTATTAAGTGGTCACCAGTGAATGGAACTCGAGTGACAACGTTGGTTGGCTCAGGGTCGCAGCCCTTCGATATTGCAATCGATGTCATTGGACGGTTGCTCTTTTGGACATGTTCTCATACGAATACGATAAATGTCACCAAGTACGAGGGCAGTCTTTTTTTTGTAAAAATTGTACAATATCCTTATCTTTACAGCTTCAAGGGTGAATCAATCGGAGTGATCGACACAGGTGACTCGGAGAAGCCACGCAACATTGCTGTACATGCAATGAAGCGTCTACTCTTCTGGACAGATGTTGGAAGTCAGCAAGCTATTATGCGATCCCGTGTAGATGGCGCTGAGCGGGTGATCTTAGCTTTCAAGTTAGAGGGAGTTACAGCCTTGGCTGTAGATCAGCAAACTGATATGGTGTTCTACGCGCATGGCAAGCGTATCGACTGTATGGACATCAATGGAAAGAATAAGTGGGTTCTGGATCATTTCATATTTGAAATTTCACTAAATTTGACTTTTGTTTTAGGAAAATTCTTGTCTCAACCCATATTAGTCAAGTCATCTCCATCGCTGCTCTTCAAGGATTCGTGTATTGGCTGGATGATAAGACTGGTGTTGAAAGGGTGACGATTACAGGTGAAGGCCGCCGTCCAGAGATTCAGCGTCTCTCTCAAATCACTGACATCGTGGCTGTATGGACACCAGAATCAAAGCTTTTCCGTAATCATACCTGCTTGCAGAGTAAGAACAAATGTTCTCACATTTGCATCGCTTCGGCAGAGGGTCGATCGAGGGACATCTGCTCGTGTCCTCAGGGTTTAATGTTGTTGGAGGATAAACATAATTGCAGTGCTCTGCCGGCATGTGGACCGGATTATTTTACTTGCGCAGCACCCGTGTCTGGTAGTGGACCGAACAATGATCATAATAAGGACTGTATTCCTGCTTCGTGGCGTTGCGATGGTCAAAACGATTGTCCTGATAAGTCGGATGAGGTTGGTTGTCCTTCATGTCGGCCGGATCAGTTTCGCTGCCAGTCAGGTGAGTGTATTGATAAAAGCCTTGTTTGTGACGGTACAACGAATTGCGCCAATGGCCATGATGAGGCGGACTGCTGTAAACGCCCTCAAGATTTCCAATGCCCTATAAACAAGGTTTGTATCGCGGCATCGGACCTATGCGACGGATGGGACCACTGTGCAGACGGAGCTGATGAAAGTGCCGAGATTTGCAGCCAAGCCAATACCCGGCGTATGGCACCAGCTTCGGATAAGAAGGCTTTCATGATCCTAATCGTGGCGACGATGATTACAATCTTTTCCATAGTCTATATCCTTCAATTTTGTCGTACAAGACTTGGGAAAAACCGCAACGAACCGAAGGATGATCAAGCATCAGATCCTCTCTCCCCCACACTAAGTAAGAGTAATCGAGTTTCGAAAATCGCTTCCGTCGCAGACGCTGTACGAATGTCAACCCTAAACAGTCGCAACAGCATGAATAGTTACGATCGTAACCATATAACTGGCGCGTCCAGCTCCACTACGAATGGCAGTAGTATGGTTGCCTATCCTATTAATCCGCCGCCCAGTCCGGCGACTCGAAGTCGTCGACCATATCGCCATTATAAAATCATTAACCAACCACCCCCACCGACACCATGCTCGACAGACATTTGCGACGAAAGTGACTCCAACTACACCAGCAAGAGTAATAGTAATAACAGCAATGGCGGCTGTGTGGGTGGTGGTAGTGGAAGTGGTGCCACAAAAATGTCTTCCTCAGCGCAATACAATTACGATAGTGAACCGTATCCACCACCACCCACTCCACGTTCACATTACCATAGTGATGTGCGAATAGTACCCGAGAGTTGTCCTCCCTCGCCAAGTTCAAGAAGTTCGACATACTTTTCGCCACTACCACCACCACCTTCGCCAGTACAATCACCGAGCAGGGGGTTCACGTAACAGTTCGAGATTTTTATGTAAGAAGTCTAGTGCTAGTGTAAATATTTAAGAATTTTTTTTTTTATCATATTTTTTGTATAGAAAGTTAGTTTTTTAAGGGGATGAAGGATAGAAGTTTTCCTTTGGAGGGGAAGTTGTTATGTATCAGGAGAGAAATACTTAACAGATGTCTGTCAAACGATGTGCCAAATATACATTGCAGTTTTATTAATGTTTTTATTTAGTTGTAACAATATATTGTCAAGTGGACGGTGTATAAGAAAGGGTTAGATAACATTGTTGTAACAGATTGGCCTCCAGTGTTCAGCTGGCTGTCTTTCAACTTTGAATTGAAAAGTAAATTTTTGTGGCTACCAATGGAACGCAATTACATTTGACTTAATTTGTGAGTTTTACATTCGAAATATAATTGCCTACTCAGAGTACAGTGGGCTAGGTGACAATAAAAAGCGGCCAAAATGAAAAATTTGCATAACAGATTTACGTGAAACATGGTATAGGAGGTATTGCTCTGAACATTAGAAATGATGGGGTTAGGCGGGAAAATGGTTGCGACGTTTGTAAACATCTTGTTGCTGTTTTTCGTACACGACGACTGTCATTTAATTCACGTATTGAAAGTGGCTATCAGCTTTCAGCAGCGATTTATAGTCCTTTTTATTGTCTAAAATTCTTTTACAAATCTGACATGTCGAAACAGTTACCGATTCAAAGACCGCGCACAATGGATAAAACGTTGGTTTCGTAAAAATGTTTCATCTCGAGATTTTGATCAACCTTGGTATTACAGTAGATATTCTAAGATTTACATTATCGAGTAGAAAAAAGAAAAAAAAAAAACACAAATTGTTTAAAAATAAATAACGCATAGTTTTTGGGTTAACATAAAAATATTTTTCATTTTATTCGGTAAAATGCGAAAAAAAAGTAAGCAAACATAAAACTAGTCCAACAACATGAAGGCAAAAATAAAGTTAATAGATTTGTACATAAATTATTTGGTAAAAACGAGAGAAAACCAAATTATTTCTTAGCAAACAAATGTGTGAAATTTAGTTTGAAGAACATAAGCCGTTGATTTTTCAATTGATGTACCATCGTTTTCGTTTGATGCGCCATCATCGTGGACGACACAAAATCGTAACAGTGAGACGTTTCTGCTGGATTACGTACTTCTTCAAAAGTAGAAGTCTCTACATCGTCAGAGTTTTCTTCAGCTTGCCTTTCGATTAACGCACCATCAACGTCGACGACACAAAATCGTATATCTTCCATAGATATGTTATCCGAACCGTCAATAAGTCTTGAAAGATTACCAATGTACTGGAATTGCCTTTCAAAATATTCAGTTTCATCTTGCTCGCGAAGACGACTTAATGGAATTAGATTTTCTGATTCCCATTTTGAGTGGCTTAATAGAATTTTATTGAAACATTTTGCTATGGATGCCACCGAAATTATGAAAATCTCTGTTGTTCTTCAGGCATTTTTGCTTGACCTGTACAATACAGGCACATTAAATCCAGAAAACACCCTAACATTTTTGGACTTCCCGATATGAAAGGCTTTAATTTGTGTGTTCCAGTCTCGTTTGTTGCTCCCAAAAAAGGTACACGTTCCTTGCTGGTTCTTCTGCCTGGTGCAATTACTTCTTTGGACAACACGAGAGTTTTTTCCCGGAAGAAGATTCCAATAGGGAACAGTCTCGTTGGCGTTGTAAATCTGTTCTCTCCTCTCTAATTCGGTTTCTCTTAGGAATCTGAAAATTAAAAGTGGGTCCATGGTTGGCGTATCCTCATCTGATAGTTAATACTTGCCCAAGTATTTCAATCTTCTGTGGGTCATGTTTTGAAGTTTCGCTGAACTCATTGCAAAGGCCTTCGTTTGTTATATCTAGTTTCCTTAGATGTTTCCCGAGTTTACAGTGTCCCGTTAGAAAGCATGTTAGGATACGTAAGTTATTCTTGTTAAAACTGATGCACGCTTCTTTTTCCGGTTGTAGTGTCCCAGAAGTTTCATAGTTTGCCTCAGACCTGGAGTATTAGTCCTAGAGTACATTTGCCCATAGGTTCTGAGTGTTTTTTTCTTAGCCCAAATACACCTGACCCTGTTCCTTCGTCAGTTCTCGAGCCGCTTTATTGCGTGGTTACTCAGTCCGTATATTATGGATTCATTGCACCAGTCCTTCTTATTACTTAATTTCGTACGCAATTTCTAAGTAAGTTAGTCGAAATTAGCATATGTCTTTCCCGCTGTTTCTTAAGTCATCCAAAGAGGGTAGCTTCCACTCCATATAGGTACTTTGTATGTGGCCACGCCCACTTTTTGAGGACATTTTAATGTGGGCGTTGGGGCTCAGTGGTTAAGTACGCGATCACTTAGCGAGAGGTCCAAGAAAAACATAAGTTTTCTCACGGTCCCACCTCTTGCGAACGTCTGACAAACATCCGAGAGTAAAAACTGTCATAAAAAGCTTCTCTCAATCGAAAAAATTGTCCTTTGGAAACTTCATAAAACTGTAGGTCCCAACCATTTGTGCGGAGCACAGCACAAGTAACTGCGAGAAGTTAGACCAGGCCGTTCTTTGAGCTGTTAGCGCCAAAATATTTATTTATATTTTTCTTCAAGAAACGAGATTTTACTTCTTCAAAGCTATTTACAGTAATGACTGAGCTTTATTTTATCAAAATCCAAAAATTAAGACTATAAATGGCGACAGCCACGCCGACTTTTCTTTCAGAAAAATGTCCTATCAAGTTTTTCTGATCAAATCTCTTAAAAAATGGAAGAAATTGCTTCTAAGTAGCATGACCAAATTCAATCAAAAATTTCACAACTCCATACCTACTTTTTTTAGAACTGAGTTGAGGAATAGGGATATGATAGTATTGTAACTCTTCTGTACGTCTAATGTTGAAATCACAAAATTGAGACTATTAAAGCTGGTTTTTAACGTCTTCCAGCATTTGGCACCGTATAATAGAATAAAATACTGTAAAATATTTTTTCTCCCAGTTAGAAGTTTTGAAACCAGTTGTTTTGTCAAAAGGAAGTAATAGGAGTTTCCTAGGGTGTCTTTTCTAAAGTTTATATTTACTCCAAGGTAGATGAACTTTTTAACTATTTCAAAGCTGGACCTACCAACCGTGACATTTTGTTCTATACCTCTATAGTTTTTACAAGATGTAGGACCTGCCAATAAGTCACCTAGCAGATGCCTTAGATTAGATTAGATTGATGATCGAGGCGGGAGCTAGTCCTTTATCACTGCGGCCACAGGTGGGTCTATTGTGATTTCCTCTAATTAAAGCTCATCTATGTTGCCGGATTTTATTATGTATGTCTTTGGGTGCGGTTGCAGATATGTCTTCTGCTTTGAGGTGGAAGCTACCTAGGAAACAATGACGTGTTGTATATAAGACAGTCGCAGTCTTCGTTGCAAATTCTGCATACGTCGTCTTGTGCTATTCCCATGGCCATGAGGTGTTTTTTAACTCCGCAATGTCCAGTTAAAGTAGCTTTTCTTTAAAAATGTACACAAAGAAATTCTTTCTTTTGCAAGCCAGCAAAAATCATCGACGTGACTTGAACGTAAATTCGACAAATTTTATAGTATAACAGGGATCCAAGCAGATTGCTTATATTATTTGACAAATACTTTTCCTCGACATCTTCTTGACTTTCAAATTCTGGTGTGTGCTTTATAAATGTATGTGGTTCCCTTCAGCTTGCTTGCTATGAAAGCCGTCTTTGCATTCAAATGACGCGCTTCCACCTTAACACCTGTTGTATGTTCACATTACGAGATCAAAATCACCTCCACCCAACATCATTTTGTTTCGATTTGTTATATCTTCCAGCGACTCAATTCTATTGTATTGACTTTAAATATTGTCGAAATTGCTGTGTGGAATGATCGCCTCCACGATCCGGTCTGAACGCCGCTTTCAGAATAAGACCAATCTGTAAATATACCTTTTTACCACCACTTCGTGTTATCTACTCTATGGAAGTTAGTTTTTGTCTCGCCCGACTCTGCAAAGTTGTGAAAAAAGCTCAAAGTCCAGATCCATTACACCATAAATTGTCAGAGCTCAGCTCCGGCAGTGAAGGCGGGTTCCTCGCGGTCTTCTGGATGGGGCTGTCAAATTTGTATATATTTACACCCAGTATCATCTACTCTTTTCATTACTATCACCAGAACTGTTCAACATACCAATCATACAACATTAAAACCCAAATTACCTACTCCAAACTGACAAATAAATTGTTTAAAAAGACTTCACTACCGAACGAGCTTAAAAATATAATTAGAAAAAAAAAATTCTTGTCTACTTATACTTATTATGTAATATAATATATTTAAAAATAAAATTTAATAATGTAAATAGTAATAATTTGTCATATACCCCCAAAGGAGAAATAACGAATTAAAAAAAAAAAAAAAAAAACATAATATTATAGAACTTTAACCAAAAAGTGCCTCATTTTTATAAAAGCAAACACAAAGTTAATAAAAACAAAGAAAATTGTTTAGATAAATTATACTAAAATTACTTAAAAAATCAATTATTTTTGTTATAATCAAAATTATTTTTTTAACTACAAATAAAACTTAAAATTGTTATTGTTTTATTTTTTTTGACTATCAACGAAAATAAAAATTAATTGTTACTTTATTTTAATTATACAAAGAAAAAAACAAACTTTTTTTTAGATAAGACAAAAAAATCTAACAACAAAAATAATATTATTGTGTCAAATTGTTAAGAGTTAATAATAAAAAAAAATCGAGCAATTTTAACGGCGATAAGTAATAATAAATTGCAATTCAATGTTTAAGACTGATTAGTAACAGAAATAAAATAAATTGATGTGGTTCGACACAAGGAGGATGTGTGTGTTTAATCGCAACGAAAACCTGGTAAAATGCCATCTTTTAGGATGAAACAGGAATTTAAAATAAGACGAAAGCAAATAGTGTTTAAATTGTATATCAATATTTGTACAGTGTATTATTGGATTTGTGAGCCCTATATATATAACTGTGTAATTAATCTAAACTACCTTTAAAATAAAAGAAAATAAAACATTAATTTTATATTTGAATCGTTCCATGTTTTATTTTCTAATATTGGTAACATACCTACAACATAAACAGTTTTGTCAAAATGGTCAGCAGATTTTGATACAGTTCCTCTTAACGCTCTTATGCTGACATATTTTAGCATTTCTAAAATAAGTGAATAATCAAAAATGAGAAACAAAGAAAGATCGTTTTGTTTTTTTTTTTTTTTCTTAAAAAAAATTTCTACTGGCAAGACTTGAGTTTGGTTGGGAAAAGATAGGAAATACCTGGTACACGTTAAACGCACTCACCGTGAAATTAGTATTGAACACATCCATTATATATTGACATTGAAACCGCTGCGAAAGCATTCAATTTTATCATGAGAAATGAAGATATCTTTGGGACCCAAAGCACATAAAAGACACACTGGCGACTTACAGCCGAATTAAAGCAAAAACGGAATAAAAGATCGAAACCTCTACGTCACAGGTACGCGAAAAATGGGCACAGCAAAATTTTGAGTAAAATCATGGGTAAAAATATACCAAACGAATGTTCCGAAAGGCGTCGTGAAGGGACTTAATCAACAATTCTTTGCAAACAACCAGTGAATTTTCCAACAAGCCTCCGCACCAGCTCATGTTAAATAATTCTGCTAACAAGGTGATATAATTTCAAGTCGATGACAACACTGAATACAAGTTATTATTCTGAACTTAAAATTTGCTATGGAAAGAAGAGCATTAGTCGTTGAGGTAATAACGACTCATGGCATATGGTTTAGGCGATTCACATTTCCAAAAAAACAGCTGCTGTTTATTGGCTCAAAATAAAAATACGTAATTAGAATTAGATTAGATTACTAATTTTTTTTTTAGAAATTCGCATGAATAATATACGCCCAATTTGCTTTACTGTCTATCCTTAGACAGAGGAAACTAGTTTTCTGGAATTATGATATAAATAATAATAATAAAATAAAAACAGCTAAAAACAGCAGGAAAATGTTAAATCTGGCAATGCTGCATCGACATTGACGTTGCTCACTGACATTACAGAGCGCGAGACTCGCAACAAAATTCAGAAATTCTGGGAAGATGTTTAGCAACATAATACAAATTCGTTTCGAAAGGGTAAGAGAGTATTAAATCAAATTAGTATCGGAAAACACTTTCGAATAGTTTTTCGAAGCGGAATACAGAGTAGGGCTTAGCCATTCTTTGCAACTACGTCCTACTTTCAAAGAAAGCTTACAACCTACTACATCGATTCTGCTTATTAGTTTAACCTCTTCTTCTACCTCTTATACTTTTTTACCTTCCTAACACATATTCAAAGTCAAATTCTCCACAAACGGGACGTATTCCACAGAAACAGATCAAATATTCTACTCTCCACTCCACATTCGACCGAAAAACTGGGAAACATCAAACTAAGAACAAATTTTACTTTTTACGTATATTTTACAACAATTTCCTGTACCCAAAAATATGCTAAAAATAAACTACACCCTTTAACCTAAATTGCGTTTGTTTAATTTCTCTGGGCGCAAGGAACGAAGAATAACAGACGAAGAGTAACAATTGTTTGAAAGTAAACTACATCCTCTAAAATGCCGGTCATGGTTTCATGCTGCAATACCTTCTAAAACTGAAAATATCAATTTGAATACGGACCACCCCGTATTAAAAAGTATACTACACCCTCTAACCTAAATGTCTTAGTTTTATATCGCTAGCCCATCTATGACTGCACACATATCATATATATCAATCCCCGCCCTGAAAAAATGGCCACATTCGACAGCAATTTTTTGCAAAACATCAGGCCAACAGAAATTCTCAGAAAACAGTAGGTACACGGACCCCCCTAGGATCCCCCAAATTGTGCTGCTGGGCATCGTTCGTTTGTTGTTGATTTGTTTTTGCTATAACTTTTTTATTTTTCAATGGATTTTGACGTTTCAGGTGTCAAATTAAAGGTAATTTTTTAGACTTTAATTTAAAGCAAGATTCATTTACGTTGCTCGACGAAGGAATGTATAATTTTAGGACGAAAGTGTAATGTAAATCTCATGTAATGAATTTTATGGATTAATCCTAAATAAAACTCGAGGTGGTAGTTGACGGAATTATTTGGGACGTCATAGGTGGGGGAAGTGGGGAGCTTACTTATATATGGGCGCAAGGAACGAAGAATAACAGACCACCAGTAACAATTGTTTGAAAGTAAATTACATCCTCTAAAATGCCGGTCATTGTTTCATGCCGCTATACCTTCTAAAACTGAAAATATCAATTTGAATACGGACCACCCCGTATTAAAAAGTATACTACACCCTCTAACCTAAATGCCTTAGTTTTATATCGCTAGCCCGTCTATAATCGAAGATATCACGACTGCACACAATCAATCCCCCCCCCCCCCGCCCTGAAAAAATGGCCACATTCTACAGCAATTTTTTACAAAACACCAGGCCAACAGAAATTCTCAGAAAACAGTAGGTACACGCACCCCTCTAGGATCCCCAAATTGTGCTACTGCGCATCGTTCGTTTGTTTTGTTGTTGATTTGAAATGGCCACATTCGACAGCAATTTTTTGCAAAACACCAGGCCAACAGAAATTCTCAGAAAACAGTAGGTACACGGACCCCCCTAGGATCCCCCAAATTGTGCTGCTGCGCATCGTTCGTTTGTTGTTTTGTTTTTGCTATAACTTTTTCATTTTTCAATGGATTTTGACGTTTCAGGTGTCAAATTAAAGGTAATTTTTTGGGCTTTGGAGTAAGATTCCTTTACGTTGCTCGACGAAGAAATGTATAGTTTTTGGGACGAAAGTGTAATGTAAATTTCATGTAATGAATTTTATGGATTAATCCTAAATAAAACTCGAGGTGGTAGTTGACAGAATTATTTGGGACGTCATAGGTGGGGGGAAGTGGGGAGCGTACATATGTACATATTCAAATAAAAACTGGTCAATTTAGTTATGAAGTCCATTTTATTGATAAAAAGTTAGCTATGACTTAAACATATAAAGTTCTACATTTTTTTATCGACTTTAAGTCTTTAAAAGGCGATTGATTTCACTTTCAAAAGCTCGATTTGTCTCTGTAATAGCTTCCACTACTGTGTTAGTAGAAAGTAGGTAAAAATACTGGCTCTCACAAGAGAGTAGTAGCATATAGACTGCGGAAATGGTTTCAGTAGTTATCATCTTATGGAGATTGCTGGCCATGGGCATCATTGCTTATTATCGGTATTACAATGAGGGCTGTTTTTGCTGTAAGTCAAATAAATTTTAGAAAGGGATTGTTTAGAGATGCTATTAAGTACTTACCTTCGTGTAGATGCAGATGGTTATCTTAGAACGATTCGAGATTCATGGGTGTTGTGTTCTGGGTCTGAGCCGCACAAATTAATTATTTTGCCTTCTTACAGAACATGAGTGTCATGAGTGTAGGACTTCGGTTTCATTTAGAATGCGAAGGGAACGAGCACTACTGTGTGTTGTACGCTGGACAGTATACAGCAACGCATAATTATTGTTTAAGGTTTTGTGTCTGTAGCATAATTCTATTATCCGGAAAAAAATGTTTACCCTGACTTAGCAATGGACATGATGATCTTGTCGCCATTCAGATGAGACAGATAAAACCCAAAGTTCATCGCGCACATACGTTTAAGGATAGTCTGTTGGGTTGTTTCATATTGTGCTGTAAATAGAAGAAAGATAATAAATAAATGTATAAAAACTTTCAGAGCAACCGTAACCCACATAGAGTGTAGGACTTAGCTCCTTGCAGGCATTCGTGCTGTGCGTCACGCGAATGAAGAAGACTTACCGTTTCATGGCGTAACTGGAAATTGTTGTGTTAGACTCATTGTTGTGCGTTCTTAATTTGTCATTACCATTTAAGACTTAGAGGCCAACCACCTAAGAATTTCGTTTCGCTTGAGTAGCGTAGGGACAGCGCATGCATACGAGCACATGATCAAGTGAACCTCAATCTCGTTGCAAAAATACCTTTTTTCAAGTTTTCATTCACAGAATGTTGAACTGCCGGACACTAAGTTCTACGCTTTCTTGGGAAGCCCAACACTAGCTGAGAGATCTACAACCTGGACGGTGCGCGACGTCCTGGGAATTTCCATGACTTCCTGGGAAAGTCTTCGACTTACTAGGAAGTTTCGCGAAAACCCGGGAAAGTCCGATCTACTGGTGGTAGAACGTCCCATTGTGTCCTGGAAATTCTCATTCCTTTTGTTGCGATGTGACAATCAAATCTGCACTATTCTGTCTAACCTTTTGGTAGAAAGAAAAATAATATGACTACCATACATTACAAGGTGAAGCTTATGCACCCTCATACTCATACAATACAGAAGCTGAACTATTCCTGTTCACAACACTAACATTTTTTACGACACAGTCTAGACAAACATCTACTTACAGGTAACTATAGCAAATGAAGAAGTCTCTTCTGGAACTTTTCCACACTCAAGCTCTATACTCTCCCTCAAATAGGGTTAACAACTTAAAATTTGTATATACCTATAGTTCGCCCATTTAGCGCCTTCATTTCAACTAGATTAATCTCGATAATTCTGCTATAGGTAGTTGTCTGATCACAAATAGCCTCCACGTCCATATTTCACAATATCCCAAATCCATTGATGCGCATAATCTTTTTACAATCCAATTCGGAATCAACACCTTTATCAAGTCAGCGGCAGCCACCCCCTAAATAAACACACTCAGTGTCAATTAGCAGTAGCAGGCAAGGCAATAAATAAATTTTACATCTTTTAAGCCCACAATTACTTGTGTGCACAGTACACACATGACCGATAGTCTATCTAAATTGGATAATAGAGCACTTTAACACTTTAAGTGATAAGATGATGAAACCAGATTCAAGAAAACGTGATGGACTTGCATCAGAAGTCATGAAGTCAGTTTGTTGAGATCGGTTGAAAGTGTAAAGTCGTTGAAAAGATTTAAGATCAAGATCATGAAAGCTATAGAAAGTGAGGGATTTATCGTAGAGAACAGCACGGCGAAAACATCAAAACCAAAGGAAGAATGGGGTAACGAGATAGAATTTCGCTTCTCGTGTATCTCTTTGTCGGTTGGTCTTGGCAATATTTGGAGATTTCCATTTATTGCCTTTCAAAATGGCGGAGGAGCCTTTGTTATTCCGTATTTGATTGTTCTGCTTATCATTGGGCGACCTGTGTATTATCTTGAAATTCTAATTGGACAGTTCTCAGGACGTGGAGTTATTAAGGCATTTTCATTTGCACCAGTACTTAAAGGTAAGCCATTTCCATGTACGTGACTCGTAAATTGAATATACTGAAGCATTTGGTAAGAGTCCAGGGCGATAAGGAGTAGATAAAAGGCTTAAACAAAAGGAACCATAATCATGTGATCTATGTATATACAACTTGGTCAAAAGATCTGTTGGATCAGTAGTCGGGGCAAAATGATTTTTTTTTATTTCAAACCGTCCTCCCTGAATAAACGATTTGAAGGAAATAAGCTTCTAATATTTTTTTTATAGGAATTTAAAAATCTTCTAAAGATAATGAGTTAACAGTAATACCTCTTCAACCTTGTCGCCCCACGAAACCGATGGCAGGTATTACTTTGCTGTGTTGGAGCTGTGTTCTCCGCATTACTATTAGCCACTCTTTTCTGTCTCGGAAATGAGTACTTCCCAGACAGTATCACTTGAAACCAAGTAGCTAAGGTATGTCGTTTGGCAAAGTCGTCGAAAGCAGGCAAGAGTAAATCAGATCCCTAGATCTATTCTGTGGATTTGTTTCATCATCATCTTCCCCGAGATCCTCCCAAAAAATGGAAGAGGTTCCTTATCATTCTCATCTAAGGTCCTCAAATAGCCAGTGGTCCGCTGCATACTAATCATCACATTCCGTGCGATATTCGAATCTTGTTTAGGAGTTCTTGTGAGCACAGATACGTGTGAGTTAATTTATTCCACCTCATAGATGAAACGAAAGTAAAGAGTGGGCCTTCTTTTTAAAATGGCTATAAAAATATCCATTCAATATTTTTCAAAGCTTTTTCCTTTATTGGTGAGAGTAGGTTTTCCGATTATTTTTTATAAAAAATAATTTCATTTAAATGACTGCCGTTGCTCGCTTGGCAGTAGCCCATATTATCAACCGAATTTTGTAGTATATTTTCGATGGTTCGGGACTCTACTTCACGAATAGCTCGATCAGAATTGACTATAAGTGCCTGAATCGTTTCTGGATTGCCAGCATAATATCGATCTTTAATGGCACACTACAAAAAGGTCCAATGGTATAAAATCGCAGCTCCACGGAGGCCAAGCAACATCACCAAACGGCTGATTAAACGATTATACTACGACTACGAGTGGGTTTTCCTTGTTTATATAGAAAATTATGTGAAAAAAGTATTTTTTTTTTTTTCTAAATCTACGTCAATTTCGAGCTGCTCTAAAGCCCAAAAGAAAGAAGTTGGACCTTGAAAGGGAAGAGCATAATTCTCCTCGCGCTATTGCGGCTAATGTTCAGTTGCTGAGATCTGTGGTGAGTTGAGGCAATATCAGCAATATTCTTGGCTGAGCGCACAAGACAAACACGAACACGAGGATAACTTGTGTTATCAATTAGCATGCCAATCTCACGAACTTTCTTCACAAACTTGCATACAGCAGGCACGATTGGTTCATTATTTCGACCGAAATTTCTTTTCAAAACTCGCACTTTTTCGGCAACACAACACTCAATATTTCCCAACGTTGTTCAAGCGTAAGTATATAGTGTCCATGTATATGTACATTATGTGACATCCGCATGTAGTGAATTATGCGATTAAATTAAAAAAAAAAACCCGAAAACCCGAAATCCCGAGAATCCAAAATCCCGAAAGTGAAACTGAAAATGTTATTGTAGGAAAAATTGAAAAAAATTGTTTTGGTTACACGCCGCGTAGTGGCGCCCTGAGCACCTGCATGTGAGGCCGAAGGCCATCCAGTGTATGAGTTGAAGAGATGTCTCATAGTGAAATCCTTTTATTCCGCGAAGTACGCCACCTAAGTACTGTTAAGATACAGGCACCTGCCAGACAACTAGCATTTACCCTTTTAAAATGCAGTCAATCGTACCCAACCCAATTTTTATGCTATAGGTAGTTGTCTGATCACAAATAGCCTCCACGTCCATATTTCACAATATCCCAAATCCATTGATGCGCATAATCTTTTTACAATCCAATTCGGAATCAACACCTTTATCAAGTCAGCGGCAGCCACCCCCTAAATAAACACACTCAGTGTCAATTAGCAGTAGCAGGCAAGGCAATAAATAAATTTTACATCTTTTAAGCCCACAATTACTTGTGTGCACAGTACACACATGACCGATAGTCTATCTAAATTGGATAATAGAGCACTTTAACACTTTAAGTGATAAGATGATGAAACCAGATTCAAGAAAACGTGATGGACTTGCATCAGAAGTCATGAAGTCAGTTTGTTGAGATCGGTTGAAAGTGTAAAGTCGTTGAAAAGATTTAAGATCAAGATCATGAAAGCTATAGAAAGTGAGGGATTTATCGTAGAGAACAGCACGGCGAAAACATCAAAACCAAAGGAAGAATGGGGTAACGAGATAGAATTTCTCTTCTCGTGTATCTCTTTGTCGGTTGGTCTTGGCAATATTTGGAGATTTCCATTTATTGCCTTTCAAAATGGCGGAGGAGCCTTTGTTATTCCGTATTTGATTGTTCTGCTTATCATTGGGCGACCTGTGTATTATCTTGAAATTCTAATTGGACAGTTCTCAGGACGTGGAGTTATTAAGGCATTTTCATTTGCACCAGTACTTAAAGGTAAGCCATTTCCATGTACGTGACTCGTAAATTGAATATACTGAAGCATTTGGTAAGAGTCCAGGGCGATAAGGAGTAGATAAAAGGCTTAAACAAAAGGAACCATAATCATGTGATCTATGTATATACAACTTGGTCAAAAGATCTGTTGGATCAGTAGTCGGGGCAAAATGATTTTTTTTTATTTCAAACCGTCCTCCCTGAATAAACGATTTGAAGGAAATAAGCTTCTAATATTTTTTTTATAGGAATTTAAAAATCTTCTAAAGATAATGAGTTAACAGTAATACCTCTTCAACCTTGTCGCCCCACGAAACCGATGGCAGGTATTACTTTGCTGTGTTGGAGCTGTGTTCTCCGCATTACTATTAGCCACTCTTTTCTGTCTCGGAAATGAGTACTTCCCAGACAGTATCACTTGAAACCAAGTAGCTAAGGTATGTCGTTTGGCAAAGTCGTCGAAAGCAGGCAAGAGTAAATCAGATCCCTAGATCTATTCTGTGGATTTGTGAAAGGATCATTTCATCATCATCTTCCCCGAGATCCTCCCAAAAAATGGAAGAGGTTCCTTATCATTCTCATCTAAGGTCCTCAAATAGCCAGTGGTCCGCTGCATACTAATCATCACATTCCGTGCGATATTCGAATCTTGTTTAGGAGTTCTTGTGAGCACAGATACGTGTGAGTTAATTTATTCCACCTCATAGATGAAACGAAAGTAAAGAGTGGGCCTTCTTTTTAAAATGGCTATAAAAATATCCATTCAATATTTTTCAAAGCTTTTTCCTTTATTGGTGAGAGTAGGTTTTCCGATTATTTTTTATAAAAAATAATTTCATTTAAATGACTGCCGTTGCTCGCTTGGCAGTAGCCCATATTATCAACCGAATTTTGTAGTATATTTTCGATGGTTCGGGACTCTACTTCACGAATAGCTCGATCAGAATTGACTATAAGTGCCTGAATCGTTTCTGGATTGCCAGCATAATATCGATCTTTAATGGCACACTACAAAAAGGTCCAATGGTATAAAATCGCAGCTCCACGGAGGCCAAGCAACATCACCAAACGGCTGATTAAACGATTATACTACGACTACGAGTGGGTTTTCCTTGTTTATATAGAAAATTATGTGAAAAAAGTATTTTTTTTTTTTTTCTAAATCTACGTCAATTTCGAGCTGCTCTAAAGCCCAAAAGAAAGAAGTTGGACCTTGAAAGGGAAGAGCATAATTCTCCTCGCGCTATTGCGGCTAATGTTCAGTTGCTGAGATCTGTGGTGAGTTGAGGCAATATCAGCAATATTCTTGGCTGAGCGCACAAGACAAACACGAACACGAGGATAACTTGTGTTATCAATTAGCATGCCAATCTCACGAACTTTCTTCACAAACTTGCATACAGCAGGCACGATTGGTTCATTATTTCGACCGAAATTTCTTTTCAAAACTCGCACTTTTTCGGCAACACAACACTCAATATTTCCCAACGTTGTTCAAGCGTAAGTATATAGTGTCCATGTATATGTACATTATGTGACATCCGCATGTAGTGAATTATGCGATTAAATTAAAAAAAAAAACCCGAAAACCCGAAATCCCGAGAATCCAAAATCCCGAAAGTGAAACTGAAAATGTTATTGTAGGAAAAATTGAAAAAAATTGTTTTGGTTACACGCCGCGTAGTGGCGCCCTGAGCACCTGCATGTGAGGCCGAAGGCCATCCAGTGTATGAGTTGAAGAGATGTCTCATAGTGAAATCCTTTTATTCCGCGAAGTACGCCACCTAAGTACTGTTAAGATACAGGCACCTGCCAGACAACTAGCATTTACCCTTTTAAAATGCAGTCAATCGTACCCAACCCAATTTTTATGGAATTAGTTTTCGGGATGTTGGATTATCGGGATTTCGGGTGTTCGGGGTTTTCCGAATTGAATAGGGGATTTTAGCCCTGTAGATTTTGGGTTTGGGGATTTTGGCTCGGGGATAATGTCTTTGGGAAAACGTCACCAACCCCAAAATAATATGTAATTTGAAAATAAACCAGGGATTGATTTGCACCTGGATAGTTCTTCAGTTTGCTCGTTTAAGCCTTCAGCTTAAGCTATCCACCCAATCGGGCAAGCTTATTCCAACACTTGAAGGATATGATACTGGAATCTATGGTTTTGATTATGAAAATAGCATCGGATCATCTAGCGGATTGCTAGTGACTCCACTTTTAAAACATCAGTGGAAATTCCGATCTGGCCAGGAAACTCATTTCTTGCCAACAAATTTGTTCAATTGTAGACAGCTGGACAAGTGCTTGTGGATCCCTTACTCTACCTTAAGTTTCCAGCTACGGTTTGGATCGATTGTCCAGATACCTATCACCGACTATATTGACCCTATCTCCGTCTAGACTTAACAGAATTTTATTCAAACCAGAAGCCATTGTAGAGAGAAGATAAAATCATCCTCAAGTGTTCCTCTGTCGGAAAATTTCGTTAAATGACATATAGATCAAATGGATATCAATGGTTCTCAAGATCTCATATCGCGTAAGTGAAAATGGCCTTTTTGAAGTCTTGATCTTTGCGTTCTACTTTTCGATTTAATTTTTTACAACCTATTCATTCTTTCGACTACCAAATTTACTTTACATGCACAGTTGAAATTCTGAAAGACCTTTATTACCTCATTTAAGGAGTCGCAGCTGGACAAGTCCTTGCCACGGGGGCATCCATTACCTACTATTCTAGTATAATGGCTTTAACATTACGTTTCCTCATCGCATCATTTTCAAGCGTCTTACCATGGAGCTATTGTCGAGAAGAATGGGGAGATGTGTGCCTCAACGAAAATGGAACTGTGGATGCTGGAAATATAACGAAGATGTCCTCAGCAGAGCTGTACTTTCAGTAAGAATACTACTGATGCCTTTGTTGTTCTCCTTTTTTTATCTAAAAAATTCTAGAAATGAAATCCTTCAAGAGAAGGACTCCATCAATGATGGCATCGGTTATCCAAAACTTGACTTGATCGGTTGTTTGGCTGTGTCCTGGCTTATAATTGGAACCGTACTCATTCGTGGCGTGAAAAGTTCTGGAAAGGCTGCTTATTTTCTTGGAGTTTTCCCATATGTAGTTCTACTTGTTCTCCTGCTACGTGCGGCTACTTTACCTGGCGCTATGGATGGAATTATCTACTTTTTCAAGCCACAGTGGAAGGAACTTCTAAATCCTTTGGTGTGTTTCCAGTAAACGCTATTCTAATTTTTAGATTCTATGAGATTTTTTCTAGGTGTGGTATGCAGCAGTGACGCAGGTATTTTTCTCGCTTGCAATTTGCTTTGGTACATTGATCACCTACGCGTCTTACAACAACTTCAATAGGAATATATCGAGGTAGGTATTGAAGTCATTTTCCACGCTCGAAATAACCTCCTTCTTTAGAGATATTATTATCATCACAACAATGGATTCATGCTCTTCGCTTATTGCGGGCTGCATTACCTTTGGCATTTTAGGTAATCTTGCCTTCCAAACTGGAACAAAGGACATCGCTAGTGTTGTTAAAGGCGGAGCTGGTCTAGCTTTCATCTCATATCCCGATGCTATATCAAAATTTGAACTTATGCCACAGGTAAGGGATCGATAGTGGGTTTACACAACAAACTACCTTTAGGCCTTCGCAGTTCTTTTCTTCTTGATGTTGTTCGTCCTGGGAATTGGCAGCACTGTTGGTATGGGTTCATGTATTATACGAGTGATACGAGATCGATTTTGTCGGCTGCCGAATTGGCCTGTGGCATTGGCTTTAACTTTCGTAGGCTTCAGTATAAGCATTGTATACATGACACCTGGAGGACAGTTCATTTTGAATTTGGTGGACTTCTATGGAGTATCATTTACCGCATTGATTCTGGCGATTGGTGAGTTATTGGCTGTTGGGTGGGTTTATGGTGTCAGACGCTTTTGTCAGGACATACACTTTATGGTTGGAGAAAAGACTGGGATCTATTGGCGGATATGTTGGGGAATTATTACACCAGGCCTTATGATTTCTGTTCTGATTTATACCTTAATCGTTTTGGAGCCTTTAACCTATAAGAATGTGGAGTATCCTTATATAGCTCATGGTAAGTTTTTTTGCAGGTTTTAGATTTGTTTTAATACAGGTATTCCTGCAGTCTTTGGTTGGACGTTGGCAGCAATTGGTCTGATACAACTTCCTGGATGGGCCCTCTACGGTCTTTTTAAGCAAACAAAAAAAAATTTGTCTTTTTTGGAGGTACGCCTTTTATTGTATTTTTGTATGTGTAATGTTTAAGCCGTCTTTACCTCTAGAAATTTGCAAAGATCTTTCAACCTGAGATATATTGGGGACCTTTGGACAATACCACGTTTGAAGAGTACGCCAACTACAGAGGAAAAATTGACTTTGGTGAATCACGGAAAAGTCGAAGTTTGCTACAGAAAATGTTCGAAAATTTATTTGGATAAGCTTGTAAGGGATGCTGTGTAATATATGAATAAAATTACTTTTTACAATATTAAAAAAAAAAACATACAGGAAAGTTACAATCAGTTTGGAACAGATAGTGTGATACTCTATCCCTCATCTTCTAATCAATCCCTAATAAAGAGGGTGTGTAGTTGTAAACCTTTTAGTTCAAGTGCAATGACATTTTTCTACTCAGAAGATATTCTCTCGATTTTTAAGAGACTTGTCCACATAATTTGTTGCTAAGACTTTTTCTTAGAAGAAAGTGGGCGTGAGTGTCATCATTTGCAACCGAAGATATAAATATTCACTATAAGACTTAATCATCACGGTAAATAGCTTTGAGAAAACAAAATACTGTTTTTTGAAGAAAACGTGTATGGGATAGGGTATACAAAAAATTTAACTGTCACTCAAGGGTGAACAAAAAAAAACTAGGGGCGGGACTCGTTATTTCCTTTTTTTTTTGATAACATAAATTTTTTTTTTTCGTGGGTAGGTGAAAAATCTTCATAGATGCTATGAACCCGGTGCTCATAGTAGTGAGAGATTTTCACTCACTAGATAACATCTCCCTTTTACTGGTTTACTACGATTAAGTTTCCTTATCAAGTAGTTTTAGTTTCAAAAATATTCGCGTTGGGCAGGTAGCTTTCCAGGAAAAGCCTCCTTATTGCGCTAGATCGAATGGTTTCGTACTTTGTAGAGGTTTTTTATAAGGTTTATCTCATCCAGAATTTGGAGTATAACGTTGATGCAATGACCATGAAGACGAATACGGAGTTTTCGAGCAAAGTTCTTTATTTCGTCATTGACGGTAGTTACTCCTACGTCTCTGTGGATATCAGTGTTCCTACTATACCGTGTTAAACACGAATTGATGATCGGGTATCAAACGTCTTTCTTCAATGACCGCTTGTAGGCGCTTCGATAAAAGTTTTTGAAAGACCTTTGATATTATCGGCAGGAGCAATATTAGTCTGTACGATTTTTTGTCGTTTGGAGATTTTTCCGGTTTAGGAACCATTATAACTTCAGACACTCTCCATTGCCTTGAAACGTATAGTAGTCTCAGCGACGCATTTATAAGATAGAGCTGTTTGGCTTCCAAAGTGAGTACTTTGAATTTTTGTCATGCAGAAATCTCTGATTACTTTTTTCAGTTTATTACATAGGTGGTTTGAATAAGTTTTATGCTGGGGAGAGCGGGATTACCGTTATATTTTGTGTGCCCTCCTCTTATCGCGTATCAATTCTTTTATTTCCAGTGGATATTTAATTTCGTTATTTGCGACTTCTTTCCTCCTCTAGGGAGGGTTGTTCCACGCGACGTTCTGTGAGACTTCAATGAACCTGTCGACTTTGTCTTCTATTTCGCGCGGTGTTTTAAGCGATATATTCAGAACAATATTTTTTATAGCCACCACAGTTAATTTTGTTGCTAGTTAATCTAGGCGCTCATTCTTTTTTCGTGCGAACATTTTTCAAATAGGCGAATAACAGACGTTGTGGGATGCCATGAAAGCACTGTGAGACGGCTTTTGAAGAAATTAAGCTCGACGGGCAGTGCGGATAGGCAACTTGGGAGCGGAATGTCTCTGAAAAAGTGGCTCGCAACTGCCAAGGAATTGAGAAAAGACCGACCAAATGAAGTGGGCCTATAAGCCCGTAGACCTGCAAAAAAAGCCGCTTCTCTTGGCAGTAATGAAGAAAAAGAGATTGATGTAGTCCAAACAGCACCGGGTATGGACCGCCAACGATTAGAAAAGGGTCATATTTTCAGACGAATCCAAATTTGATTTGATTGGACCTGACGGAAAGAAGACAGTGCGAAGGAGAGCTAAGAAGCGACATTTAGACGAATGGTTGCTTCCCACCATATGTTATGGTTTGGGGATGCATGATAAATTAATGTCTTGGTCGTATTTCGCCTTCGGACGGTTTCGTAAATGCAGCGACATACAAAGAAAGCATTGCTGATGGTGTTGTTCCTACAATAGATGAGTTATGGTGCTACATCCCAAATCACATATTTCAGGTTGATTCCGCCCTTGTCACCGCGCTCATTCCGTAAGTAAAAACAGATTTTGACCTAAAATTTTAACTCAAAACTACTTCTAAATATTGTTTTCTTTCAACAGATAACCCAACGCAAGGCAGTTATTGGCCTTGAATCCCTAAATTGACCAGGAAATAGCACTGACCTTAATATAATAGAGAACTTGTGGTCAATTATGGGTCAGAAAGCATGCAACAAGGCATCTAAAACAATTGAAGAGCTCAAAACAGTCATCGAGGAAGTGTGGGCTAAAGATATGTATAACAACAGAGGAAATCCAAAAACTTTATGACTATGCCACGAAGGGTCCAAGCGGTCATAAAGGCTAAAGGCGGTGCTACAAAGTACTAAGGGAAAATAAAAACAGGATTCCCCGTAATTACTGTTGTTGAATGTGCTTTTCTGCTAGCGCCTGTTCTTGCACTTTTGTCACATTTGTGGGAAATTTGACCACAAATATGTAGTTAGTGATAGGAAGGACAATGCCTCATAAGTAAATAACAGAAATATTTAAAATTCAGTGAAATATAATACGTTTTAGAAAAGATGCATGGGTACGGCGTGTTTTTTTTTTTTTTTTGCACGGAGTTTACACTGCACTTGGGATTAAACGCGAACCAAATAATTGTTTTTCTTTCCTTCGCCCTCGGATAAAACACGTCTACTTCCGCCATTGCCTATCGACAAACTTTCAAAATAACTTTGACTTCATTTTCGCACCGACTTTGAACGCACTCATTGGGTACACATCTTTGACAAAACAGCTTCGATACTCGACTGTTGTTATCAGTGGAAAACTCTGACATTTGTTGAATTTTGTTTACATCCATTGACCAAGCGGCTTGCTCCTCGAAAAGAAATGTTTTAATAAAAATTAAAACTGCCAATTAATCTCAATAAACTAATAAAAAACATAAATGGAAAACGATAGTGATGCACCATCAGAGACCAGTCACACTGCACCGATGCCAAAGCATATACCATTCCCGGAAATTCCCAGCAGTTCGGAGCTGCTGAACGAATTGGTTATGTTCTTATTCATTCTATTTGGAGCTGGAATGCAATTTTTGCATATTTATCGGACTGTTTGGTGGATTCCCGAATCGCACACTAATCACACTATTGTAAGCTGGCGCGTGGGCACCACCCAGCACGACCAATAATCGACATGTCTGTTCCTTTTCAGAACTTCTACTTGATTGAACCATATTTGGTGATATTCACAGTGATTATGCTCTCACGAAGGCTGCTCTATTGCCTGATGAACAAATGCCTGGATATATTTTACAATGACAGGCAGTTGCGGTCGTGTAAGCTGGTTGCGAAGTATATCTTCAGTGCGATAATTCTTTTCATTTTGGGTCTCTGTATTGTGCAGGTTTACACAAGACAGAACTATTTGTCGCTCTTTTTGCTCATGTATCCGTAAGTGTTGGCTTTATGAGCAGATTTATCTTTATTTGTCCTATTTAGTCTTGTAGTTTACTCGCTGATCTTTGGATTCCAAGTGGAACCTTTCTTTCGCACGTCGTGCGAAGTGGAAGGGTCCTATCTGAATGGATTACCCATGCATTGTTGTTCCTCGAGTCCAGTGACAATCCGCGATGAAGTGGAAAGCCTGAAGAATGACTTTAATAACCGATTCAAGCAGGTGATTTTCACCTCGGTAGTGAACGCCTACTATGGCGGCTTCGTTCCATGCTTCTTTGCTCAGAACTTTATCCACTACAACGTGCTGTGGGCCTCGCAACATATTGTATTCATCTGGCTGGGTGGGTTCACCATGTGCACTGTGTTTTGCTTCCCAGCGAAATACAGTGATATCCTCCATCGATCTGCTTTGCACTTGGGCATTTGGTGTCGCTTGGATGGACGCAGCGGTGTCAATGTCCCATCGTCACTCTGGTCAAAGTCAGCCGCCTGGAGTCATGCCAGCATCGTGCGATACACGGGTGACCTATACAAATCCCTTGGACCAGTAACAACTGCTTTACCAGGAAACACATCACACTATCGGTTTTTTGTAAGTGTAGCTACTTTGAAATTTATTCTTCTTCTAAACTTCTCTTCGCACAGAAACTTTTTAACAATCCATCGGCGATTTATATGGCTCTCACTTGTATGCAAATATTTCTTGTACTATTCCAAATTCTCATATTGTGGTTCGCAATCGAATGGCATCATGTACTGTCGCTGAGTTTTCTGGCGCTCACCAACCATTTCACGCTGTTTAAGATTCTGCGTGACTACCTCATAACAAAGAAAGTATATGCAGCTGAGTTTTCGATCTCTGAGAAAATGAATGCACACTACAACTAGGCATGTTGTACCTTTTTTTCTTTATTTTTTATGTGATACGTTTTAAGAAATAAAAATACTTACATATGTTTATGCGAATTCATTGCATTATGTTTTTAGAGTAGACGTAGATAGCTTATATTTGACTTAAGTTTGTTGTGGCAGGACATAGCAGAAACAGGTAGGACTGGAAAGAAGATAGGAACTTAACATTTTCACCGTTCAGCACTTCGCACTTATTAGAAGAGAAGTCCAACGAAAGTCTAAAGGATTTGATGTATATTTGCACATCTCAAAGTCGTGCAACGTGTGACACGTTTATCTGCACACTCAACGCCAAAGGTTGAGTATTTTTTTTTTTTTTTTTAAGGAATCAGAGGATTCAGAATCGATGTTCGGTCCATTGTACTACCACAGGCAGAAACCCCTTTTTGATGTAGTAGTTGGAGAAATTTAGATTTTATTCGTTTCTCTTTTATTCTCGGGTGACTTTTGGTTGCTATTCCCCGCTCGAACCTGCACAACTCGGGTTACAAGCAAACACACTACCCACTACATCGTGGCCACCTCATTTCACAACGGAACTAACGTGTTTCCTTTTTAAATCCTGTACAAAGTGTAATTGGGAGAGATACCCTTAGAGATTTTCCGAGATGACACCAACGATCCACAGATGTGTCTATTTTCCCCAAACTCTCTCATGCAGAGAATCCCAACGGATTCATGATACCACCAAGGGGACAACGGTTGTGTCGATCTATCGTCGCATATATGGCATAACCTGGAGCTTGACGCCATAATGTGATCACCAAGCTACACCGACTATGAAGGCAAGCGTTACTACGCTATGTGCATCCGTCCTATACCAGTTAGAGAAGCGTTGCTCCCTCCACTGCATCTTCTCGTTGATCTCTGAGCTTACTGAAACAAACGTGCTCAGCGTGGTTCTCAGACCTTATTCCCAAACTAGTCTGCTTTGGCACACATTTTGAGATTGAGATTCTAAACTGAGGGTAAGGTCTGGTTTACCGATGGATCGAAGATGGATACTGGAGTTGATGCAGTTGTCTTCGGGCCCAACCATGAGGCTTCGAAATTACTTGGAAAAAACTGAATTTTGTTCAGACTGAACTCATGTCAGAGGTGTCTCCCTTCACAAATTCATGGAGAGACAAGCAGCGCTTAGAACACTTCTAGGCAGATACATGTTTGGCAAGTGTTGCTGGAATACCCTACTGAACAGATTCTCTCTACAAATAACGAAGTTAAGCTCGTAATCGCTGACAATCTAGCCAGAATTGTGTTTATGGAACCGTTCACAATTATACTAAACAGTTAAGATAGTAGAAACTGCATACCCTACTGGTAAAACATCCAAGGGAATGAAATACTTGGTTGGTTCCGTGAAAGTTTCCAATGATAATTAGTTAAGAAGTTGAAGGGCGTATTTTTCCACAGTTTAAAACCACATTACGGATGGAGCTAGACCCCGAAATCACGGACTATCTAATACCCAAAACTGTAGAATTCGCATAGCACCTCCCAGTGAGGACGAGGCATATAAAACAATCGAGGATGCAGGGCTCGACATCCACACCTTAAGAACCACCATCGAACAATGCATCGAGTATAGAACTCCACTACTTCCACTCCAGACAAATTGGTAGCTATTAAGACAAGCTTCAAATACGCGAAATGGCATAGGAGTGACTATCGGAGAAATGTGAGATTCGAAGCGGTGTCCGGACGGTTATATACTAACGCCACTAATTATCTGGTGGTACATGGAGTATGCATACGACGAGGGCTCGCGTGGTGGCTTATTGTCTTCTTTGGGAAGGAATACTAGTCGTTGACACTTCCATTTCCTCTTTCAGGCCTGAGTTATACATGTCGACGAAGATATCTGGGCGCGCTTTACTGTATTTCCACATTCCACCAGTAGACTTTTTTAACCTCATTCATCGCTTGCACTGACTTGGTACTTGCAAAACCCGTCAATGCCAGGTCGCTAGCAAAGATGTAGGAGAATAGTTACTCGTCAAACGATTCCATTTTCCACCCTAGCTTTGGCGTTGGTTTTACTTCCTCTCAAGACGCTTTTCTTTGGAAATATTGTTGGTCTCCTCTTCATTTTGGATACTTAGCAGTGATAAGTATCCATTCGCGTGTTCCTCCGAAATGTGTCTTCTGTAGTTGGGATGACCTGTTCCGTTTTCTGTTTGTTTTAAAAAGTTCATGTTTGGATCCCACAAGTTTGTGGAAATGAGGTCCACTACATTATAGCCCTCTGTAATGTGGCAAGGCATTTGTTACAACCAGAGATTACCAGGTATCTGGAGGGTTTCGTTATCGGTGATAACGGCTTCACCACGATCGCATGACTCCTTGCCTTAGGGATAGGATGTGTATTTGAAAGGCGGCATCTACTCGCCACAGCAAAACATCCCCCATTTTTGCTGTCCTTGGTCGGGGACTGCTTATTTATTACGAGTATTCGCAGATAACCTTCATATCTGAAGGTCGTTCAGCTATTCGCTAGCTGCTGACCCCCTAGTAGCCTGAGCTCGGACATAAAGTCACTTTGACTTTATGACATCAAATATATTTTATGTAGCAGTGTCCATCCGCTTTTGGGAGTAGTCAACCCCATTTGATAATAAGAACACCCCTGACTAAAATTTAAATAAATTACCACCTACACTCTTTAATTCTGACTTTGAGTTACATACTTATTCACCTCGTTATTGACCAAAGTTAATATTTCAATTTGCAGAGATCCCTGACTAGTAATTGGAAGCAAGTCCAATTTCTTTGCAATCATCTTCATGAACAACATGTTCTCGGTTTCCTCAGGCGGTGGGTGTGCATTTTGTTTTTTATCCACCAGCCTCGACATGCCTCCAATGAAATCAACGAAAACATCTTCGACATCGGATTTGAACTTTTTGCTGGGGGTTTCAGTGGAATTGGACATATCTTCCAGAGAGTAGTTGCCTCCGTCCGAAAACTCCGTCTCCGGCGGCATATGGAGTGATCCGCTTGAATTGAATTCCCCGTCCTCGGTTTTGCACTCCAAGTAATCTGTTTGCAGCTTAGTTGTCGTGCCTTCTGTTTTGAACTCTGAATTATCCAATAAGAGCTCAGCTCTATCAGTTTCTTCCAGTTTCACGTGAACTTCTGGAATGTTGTCGCTAGAAGATTGGATTCATTCTAAGATTTCAACAAACAGAGGTTCGCATAATGGTATACCTAAACTCAGGAAGGTTGTAGTTTCTTGTCCTCAAGTAGTCCTTAAGGAATAGCATCTGATTGTAGTGTTCCCAAGGCTCTGACCCTGGTAGCAAGTCGCCTGATAGCACCTTTTTGTGTTCCCGCACAAATCTGTCGCGGAGACTCTTCCATCGTTGCCTACAGTGCTCGACTGGAATTGGAAAATGTATACACTTATCCACTTCACAGATCATGTACGCTTCACTGCACCAACCTTTTACACCCAATTGCTTCGAGATGATAAGCCAACTTCTCTCCCTCTTTTCCGGATTCTTATAGAGTATAGTCCTTGTGTTATACAAAAGGTCAATCTGTCGAACACGTTCAATTAGGAGTTTTTCAAATGACACCATTTCTTACAAATAAATTAACTTTTGTTTACAAATAAAATATTTATTTTTAATTGCAAGACCCGTCAAGGCGTCATTCAACGCAATCAAAGTCGATTTCATGCACGAAAAGTTCATGCTTTGAAGCGTAAACAAAGTGGAAGTGTACGTGTTCTCGAATGGACTCAGTCAGGCTAAGAAACAACTACAAAATTGGCTTGATTTTGATTTATAATCAAAATTTTCAGATAATTTTTAAGTTATACTAATAAAGTTATCTTAACGAATTGTTAACACTACCACACATTGTAGATATTTAAAAAAAAGTTAAGGGTAGACTCTTACGCCAATTGAAAGATAATTGAGAAAAAAATACCTTTGTATAGACCCTCATTGCTCTAAAATTGTAAACAACAGTGAAACACTTTTCAGAAGTCTATTTAGGCATGAATTTTACCCTGTCTCATGCTCAACGTGGATAGAGCAAAAGTGGGTGGCGACCGAATTATATATTAAAATAGGAAACGTTGGTTGCTCTTCTTATTTTTTGCGGGTAAATTGATGTAAACATTCTGAGACGATAGAAATATGAATGGAACATCGAATCTATTTTGAGTTAGCCTCGGCACCACTCTCCACGGTGACCCCACTGGGAAACAGCAGCCCTGAGCAACTAACTAACTAACCGACATCGTATTTAAATGCGAATTTTTATCCGTGCCAAAAAAAAAAACCCATGCATTTTTTCTAAAACGTATTGAATTTCACTTAAATTTAAATATATCTATAATTTTTTTATGAGGCATTGTCCTTCCTTATAATAATTACCTATTTGTGGCTATATTTCCCCACAAATGTGACAAATGTGCAAGAGCAGGTAGAAGCTAGCAGAAAAGAGTATAAAATAGGAATTTATATGTTACTAGACATCAATAAAAAAAAAAAAAAAAAATCAAATATTTTAGGGTAGTTTTTTTTATTAAAAGTAATTAAGGGAACATTGAATAACACTAATTAGTTATTATTACGGATAATCTAGTTTTTATTTTTCCACAGTACTTTGTTTATGACCGCTTGGACCCTTCGTGGCATAGAGTCATAAAGTTTTTGGATTTCCTCTGTTGTCATACATACTCGTATCTTTAGGCCACACTTCCACGATGACTGTTTTGATCTCTTCAATTGTTTTAGGTGTTTTGTTGCATGCTTTCTGACCCATAATTGACCACAAGTTCTCTATTATATTAAGGTCAGGGCTATTTCCTGGTCAATTTAGGGATTCAAGGCCAATATCTGCCTTGCATTGGGTTATCTGTTGAAAGAAAACAATATTTAGAAGTGGTTTTGAGTTTAAATTTTAGGTCAAAATGTGTTTTTACTTACGGAATGAGAGCGATGACAGGGAGCGGAATCATCCTGAAATATGTGATTTGGGATGAAGCAACATAACTCCTCTATTTTAAGAACAGCATCATCAGCAATGATTTCTTTGTATCTTGCTGCATTTACGGAACCGTTCAAAAGCAAAATACGGCCATTTGTCATGTATCCCAAAACCATTACATATGGTGAATGCTTAACGGTGGGAAGTAAACATTCGTCTGAATATCGCTCCTTAGCTCTCCTTCGCAAATTAAATTATGCGAGACATGCTCCAAAATCCTATCTTGACGTGTTGTCGTTTTTGTCTTCCGCTCCCAGGTTGCCTCTCCGTACTGCACGTCGAGTTTAATTTCTTCAAAAGACATCCTACAGTGCTTTCGTGGCATCCCACAACGTCTGCGATTCGCCTATTTAAAAAAATATTCGCCATGAACAGCGAGAATACGTCCATTATCTGCTTCGCACAAAATCATCGTCAAATTCCTTAACTGTTCACAAAACACTTTGTCGCGGTCTAGAGCACTAATGCGTTATCGACTTGATTGTTTTTTCATTTATTTATCAAAAAGAATAAGCAACTGCAATCGCACCTACATACATATGTGTTAAAAATATGAGAGGAATGCACCCGGAAGTAATAAAATTCTAAAATGTTCATAGTGTATTTTTTTTTGGGTTTCGAAAAAAAAAACTTCATTCAATGACTTTGTAGAATACTTTTTATAACATAAATATTTGTTATTTTTATTCGTTTTTTTAAAAACTTTTAATACCAAATAAAATAATTATTCATTATAAATTAGTGTTTTTTAATAGGAAGTTTATTCTTGATGTAAATATATTTAAAATTAATAAGTTTTTTACATCTCTCGGAAGTAGATTAAATAGCTGAAGGCCCTTTCAGAACAAGTTGTTTTTCATATACACGGTCTTCTGTATAATGGTAACCGAAAGTAGCCATCATTTCTCAATTCATACCCTCTCATTTGTTATAACGTTATTCTATAAATATTCGGGGTATAAGTTATTTATTTACGTTTCATTTATTTTAACCCGTTGCGTTCTGTTCGACAAGTGGCTTATGAGCCGAACAAGTTCTATCCCTTGAATAATAGTTAAAAATATTTTGTCGCAAAAACTACATAATTGTTGTATTTACAGTGACACAAAGAAGTGTCTTGCGCTACAATATTTGTATCTATGATTTCAAACGCTCGTTGAATAAAAATGCCAGAATAGTTTTGCCTTTTTCCATTCATTTATGACCCAGCTCAAATAAGTCTCGCTAGAATGTTCACGCCTGAATCCTGATAGCTCTACACAAACAAGTTGTTCTTCCTCAACAAAACTATTAAGTTGCTTACAAACTACAACCTTCAATATCTTTTCATGGGGCTCCATTGCTCTGGGTTCGTTGCTTTTTTTTTGTTCACCGGCATAATGTCAGAGTTTTTCCAACTTTTAGGAAATACTCCATTGGTAGCAAAAAAGTTAATTATTTTTAGTAATGTTGGCAGGATTTCATCCTTTCAACTTAATGCTACCTTACAATTGAATCGCGAGTTGTCACCTTTCTTATTCAATGCTCTCACGGTTTCTTGCAGTGCGGAGTAGGGAGCATGCGAAATTGTACCATTTTAACATTGTCAATAAAGAAATTATTAAAAGCGTTAGCAATTTCCGAATACAATTTTAATACCATACCATTTATTTTCATCTCATTTATTTTACTTTTTTCCTCTGAACTGTTCGTACTTTAAAGTTTATTTTGTAAATAAACAATATTTACCGTACAAAGTTTTTTGATATTAAACTCAATTTAGAATATGTTAACACCTACACAAAAAAAACACACACACACAAATATTTTGCTGGAGAGTAGCATTTCTCATCATTCAGCGTTGAACGCTACCTCTTATAATTGCTTCAGTTCAGTGTGCAACTGTCAGATTGATTTCAGTGGCCGCCACTAAACACTGCCATTATTTTCCGAGGAAATAAATATTTTTATTTTTTCAAAGAATTCAAGATATTTGTGACCCAAAATGGGGTGTGATGGTGGTACTATTCCTCGCAGAGATGAATTGGTTCGTGTTAAGCAAAAAGCTGAACAGGTAAGCGCACTTTTCACAATTTTCACTCCGAACAACTGAAAGAACAAACATTACCCTTTCAATTCCCAGAAAGACAAAGATGCTGAGCGACAATTTCGCTGGTTACACTGCTCCCTGACACAACAACGGCTACAAGAACCCATAGTAACCTGCGCCTTGGGTCGCCTCTACTCCAAGCAGAATGTAATTGAACAACTTTTGGAAAAGGACAAGATGCCCGAGTCCTGCAAACACATCAAAGGTATGCGCGACATCAAGGACCTTCGCTTGACACCCAATCCTGCCTTTAGGGGTGGTAATAAAACTGAAGGTTTCCTGGACACAAGGGGCGCTCCGTATATATGCAAACTCATGGGCATTGAGATGTCGGGAAATTTTCGTTTCATTGCGCTTTGGACATGTGGTTGTGTTTTCTCTGAGCGCGCACTGAAGCAGATTAAAGCGAGTGCTTGTCCACTGTGTCAGGCTCCTTATTCAATTGAAGATGTTATTGTCTTGAATGGAACAGAGGAAGATATAGAACTGATGCAGGTGAAAGTGGAAATGCGTAGCGCGAGAAAGAAGGCTTCGAAGAAGTCCAAGGCGAAGGTTGAAGCTGCCACTTCATCGACAGTTGTTTGTGAGGCGGTTACCAGTTCAACAGATGTAGCTACTCAGTCAGTAGTGAGTACTGTAGACGAACCTAGTACAGAAGCTGTCCCAGCAATGTCTACGCAATGTGCTAAGGACCCAAATGCCAGTGCCACTGGGAAAGTGGTGAAGAACAAAGTTGTTTCGAATAAAAGACACCTCACGGGAAAAACTTTGGAAGATCCAGAACTTAAGCGTCTGAAGGATGATTACACTGTTGCCAACGATCCAAAAGCAACTAATGTCTACAAGTCGTTGTTTACGAGTCATAAGAGCGAACAGGAGCAGAATCGGGCACACTGGGTTACTTATAATCCTTTTTACAATTAATTTGTTTGCTTATAGAGTAGTCTAGTAGTCCTAGAATCCTGCTATGTTGCTCTTGATACTCCTAGTCCAGAACTACGCCGCGGTATGACTCTTAATTATATTATAACCACGTAGGTCTGGACTAGGGGTAAACCGTACAGGAAAGATATATTTGAAATGTATAACAGTTTAGATTCCTTAGAAAATTAATAAATATCACGTTCTACTATGTTTAGTTTTTTTTTTATTATGCGACGTTTGGTTGCTATGGTACTATGGGAAAGGTGGCCACGGTGTAGTGGCTAGTGTGTTTACTTGTCACCCGAACTGGGAAAATTACAAAAAAAAAAAGAATAAAATTTAAATTACTCCAACCACTACATCATAAGGGGTCTGACTGCTCTAGGATTTGGAAATTTCGGTTTCGTTGAAAGAGGCCAAAATTTGAAACTACTCAACTATAATTTGAGTACGAATCCTCTGCTCTGCTGGGAAGCCACGATTGTGAATGAGAGTTCCTCGACGAGAGATTGCCGTGAAAAGTTAAGACTACGTGTTCCGGAAAATAGTAACATACAGCATCACGTTTCGTTCCAGAAGACATGATACCGAAATTACGATGCCTGCTAACGAGCGTGATACTATCTGAGCTACTAATACGCCTGAACCCGGGTGGTCAAAGTAAGCCCTTTCGACCGGTTAGCTCTTGCCACTGGTCGCTTAGATACTACAGGCATTTCTACTTCCAGCACTTGCTGCACAAAGTCCTTCCCTAAGGTACGAGAACTATACAACTGTGATCTACGAATGACTAAGTTTTCTATAGCAATTGTCAGAGGAAAAATCCACAGCCACATTGTGCACATTATGGACGAAGGAAGTGAAGATAGAGCTAGACACAACAAAGCAGACCGATACACACCCAAAGCTCCTTGGGAAATATATGCATTCCCGCTTTATTTTTTCTTGGTTTGTGATTCTGTCGTGTCAAAGTTTCGGAATACCGATTTAGAAACCGTACGATAAATAAAATGTCAATCGTCGTATGTCACAAACAATTGTTTGATTGTTTTATGGTTTTGTTAATGATTTCTGTACATTTTTTGTAAACTAGTGAACTTGCGGAATAAGGACTAGTCACACAGCTCGACTCGAGCTCTGGGATACTGTACTCAAGGAATCAGCTGCAGTCGTAAGGAACTTCAATTTTACCGACCTGAAGCAGTTTGTTTTTTTTTTTTGTTTTGTGTTCATGATATAGAAAAAGTAGTTGATGCTGTTAAGACTTAAGAAGTAGAGCAACTTGGTTAGAATTGTAGGCTAGATAAAAGAGAAAATGCTAGAGCAGCATTTGGAGTCTTCTAACAACGTCCTCTGATATGTTGCTAGACGCCTACACAGGAGCAAGGGTAATTCATGCAGAATAGGTTCTAACTTTGAAAAGTACCTAGTAAAGTACCTAGTACTCTAAAAGTACCAGAAAACCCAATTAAACACAGACTTCTAGAATTAAACTTTATTTTTATTCAAACTCCATGTAGTCCCTTGACTGTGATCTTTCAGTTCGACCCCGTTTCGTTTCAAACAATCTCTCAGTTCGTCACAAACTTTGAAAAGATCCTTATTTTTACCTGCCATTGCTCGTTGTCTCATCTGATTCCTACTGTCTACAACATCCTCTAGCAATGCGGTCAAATCCAAATCGCTGTCTTTTGATTGAGATGATGAACCCATTTGAAATCCAAAAACTTGAAGATAGCTCTTGACAAAATTGCTAACAGCAGCTACAGTATCCAAGCTAGATGCAAAAGTTTCTTCGCCTTCCGATGACGCATTGATGCTTCTACTAATTATGGACGTAAGTTCTGTTAAAACTCCAACACATCGCGCTGTATTGAAGTCATCCTTAAGGTGTTCATCTATCTGCTGTTTGACTTGGGATAGAGTTCGCAGAATCTGATTGGAATCAATTGCTGCACCCCGTTTTTTTCCTTCCAAATACGCTTGAATGTTCGAATTGAATTCAATGAATCTTTTCAGAGTGCTTCTAGCGGTGTTCATCATTTCATCACCATACTCCACTGAATTGCGATAGTTCGAGAGTACACATGCCATTCGAAACTCATCGCTGGAATAAGTACGAAGCATTTCGTCTATCCCAATAGTGTTCTTTAGAGATTTGGACATCTTTTCCGTTTGACCGAGGATATTCAAGTGGCCCGTATGAAGCCAATAGTTCACCCACTGTGGGGTGTTATGGAAAACACAGCTTTGTGCCTCTTCATTCTCGTGATGGGGAAATTTTAGATCTAAACCACCAGCGTGAATGTCAACACCTCTTCCAAAAATCATGCTAGCAAGCACGCTGCACTCTATATGCCAACCTGGTCGTCCTTCGCCCCATGGTGAAGGCCAATATGGCTCTTTTTCATCTTTCCTTGCCTTCCACAGGGCGAAATCAACCGTGGACTCCTTGGTATCGTGCTCCTTCTGATCTAGATTAAGCTTCTGTAGTTTCCCATAGTTAGAGTGGGTGCTCACATCAAAGTACACCGACTTGTCCCGACCAACGTAAGCTGATTTCTTTTGAACGATTTCCTCAATAAATGCTACAATTTGTGGAATATTTTCTGTAACCCGTATCTTAACATTCGGTTCGGCGACACCCAGCTTCCTCATGTCGCCCCAGAACTCTGCTTCAAAGAATCTGGCAATCTCCTGCCATGGCTTACCATTTTCCTGACTTCGCTTAATGATTTTATCGTCTATGTCAGTGATATTCATGGCAGTGACCAAATTAATTTTGAAGTGGCTCCTCAAAATTCGTTGGATAATATCGAGCTTTACATAACAACTAGCATGACCCAAGTGTGACGAGTCATAAACTGTCGGACCACAAGTGTACCAAGTTGCAATGTGCTCATTGCGAAGTACTAGGGGTACATTCGACCGTGTTATACAGCTGTATACCTGTATACCAGTTTCATAGCCGGCTGGTTTGTGCCATTGGTGGGTGTATTTGCGAAGCTGTCGCAGCAAGAGTTGATTCGGGGCCCTACCAAGCAAACAATTGAAGAATTGTTTAAGAAAATCTTTAGATTCTTACCTAATGTTGAACATTTGCCTCACAAATAATTAATTTCACTTAAAATCGGGGAGTTTTGCGCTATAAACAAATGCTCTATCCACTGTGATGTACAACTCCTTAGACTGTCACTTTGACACAAAACAGCTGACCAGTGTTATGACAGTTCTGATTCGTCGGCGAGATTCAAGTAGATTGTGAAATTTCTGGAGCATCCTAAAATACCCGAATTCTCAATAAACCTCCTCCAAGATGATGCGATATGAGGGCGAAGAGAAGCTAGCTGATAATTCAGCCTGCGCTGGTGTTCGAGCAGATTTGAAAATGTGTCTCCTTGAGAGTGATTGCTGCAAAAAGGTGTCCTTCATGTACAAGCATCTAATTGGCATTATTGAACTGAATTTCGTTTCTCTTCCCAGGACAGAAAGACCCCGAGACAGTGCCTGCAAGAGAATGATGTCCCAGACCATTGCCAAGTGCTCCGGAACACATTTTTCGAGTGCAAGAGGTCTATGGTAAGTTGTGGTGAAATGGCGCATGGATACCTTTATCCTGACGCTTTGTCATTTCAGCTGGATAATAGGCAGAGATTCCGTGGACGAAAGGGCTATTGATAAAATATGTTTTAAGCTGTTTTATGAAGTTAATAAAGGTCTATTCTACTCATAATAAATCATTGAAGGAGATTTCGTAAAACCTTTCTGGTGTTTTCTATCTGTCACATAACTAGTTCGACTCTCGATAGGGTGCAAGCATTAAGGAAGAGGTCACACCTGCTGTAACGTTTTAAAAAAATACTAAAATGAATGTTCTCTTTTATTTTTTGATTTTATACCCCATCGGTAGCTATATTAATTTTAATACATAATTTGTAACAGAAACAATATAAATAGACCAATAAAATTATTCTATGGCACAGGTTTTCGGTAACCTCAATTTTGAATTAGATGGAATAAATTCGGTATAAAGGCTAATAGCCCAATAGATTTAAGTGTTTAATTTTTTAAAATTCGTACACAATTATGTAATATGAAGAGCAAACCTCTGTTTTATACCAGTTTAAAAAGGCGCTCTAGCACAATAACTTGCAAAATTTACTTCTTAGTGGGCAGTAAAGGTCTACATGAATGCATTCACTTGCTTTCTTTAAACGTGTACAGTACTTCAGTGTACGCTAATCATTGCAAGTGCACTGCAAAAATGAGTACACTGCTTTTCTTCATTCATACAACTGTTAAAAATACACTGAGTAATTGGTTTCTAGCTTTGATGAAGTGAAGACGAAAAAAATAGCTGATGTTACAATTGTGCAGTGCATTAATCTTATTTAACAAACTGGAAGTATATGATGTAAGTTAATTTATTTACATTTAATTTTAAATAAGGATTCGACAAATCATTTATATATTTTGATGGCAAGCAATATCACCTTGCTGAATAGTTCAGCCATTAAAGCCAAAATTATTAGCGGCGATGAAGATTTTAATATTAATTAATGTAGAATCAAAACCAGTAAAACTAACTAATTCGCCCACAAACACGTCAAATTTAAAAATATTTCCTGTTATAAATTTTAGTTTTACTCGAAATTGAAATATATCGGCTTAGCAAAATATATAGACGTAGACTTTCTCTATAATTCTTCGTTACTTTGCATGGGCTATGCTCACTTTTGGGGACATTTTTTTCAAAACACCATTCATATTTTCAAAGGTATTGCCGGTGGTGGTTAAACCTTATTTAGAACGTCGAATCAGATCCATTAATTTCCGATGCAAATAATGACAGCCACGTGCACTTTTTCTAACAAAAATTCGTAGCAAAAGCTGTTATTATATAATCTCTTAAAAATTTAATCAGGCCATATACGCACTCTGCATGCGTTGCAGCACTGTATCTGTACTGTACCTGTACCTAAATTTACTGATATGAATACATCGACGCATGCATTATTTTTGCACATCCGTTTTGTTCTTTGGGCTTATAGTGTGTCTGCTTTTTTGAGCGGGAGTTCTAAGTTCACTTACTCAGATTTTATCTCAGATTTCAGATTTTTTGTGCCCAATCGAACATAAAAGGAAGATTAATTTCTTATTTGTTACTGGTGAGGCTGTTGAAATTGATTTTTTTCACATTTCTTTGGATTTCAATAGGATGAAAAGGAAATGATTTAATTTAGGACGGATATTCATTATAATTTTCAATAAAGCAAACCCCACAAAAAGTAAACAAATGACAAATCAAATGCATTGAAGTTAGTGGACCATTCCACACTGGTATTCTTGCATCATTGTCGAAACAATTTTTAGACAAAAAAAAAAAAACATATGAAAGGCAAGGGGAAATCTTTAGTGATGCACTTTGGATAGGTTTTTGAATGAAATAGCAATAATCATCTATTCGTACATCATTATCCATCTAATGGATGTGATGACTGATGCGAAAATATCAGTGTGGAAGCGTTTACTGTTGCTAAACCGGTAAGATAACTGATGCAAGAATTCCAGTGTGAATGGAGGGATTATTATCTCAAAAAAGGAAGAGATTTGAGAAAATTGACGTAGATAAAGAAAATCATTGTCCAAAACCACGTAAATAATAATTAAATAAAGAAAGTAAGGGAAATATATAAAAGGTGTTTTCGATAGCTTTTGAAACATCTTTTTGGAATCCTTTTGTATTTCAGACAGCGAATAACTTGGACAAACACCGGATTTGTGTCGTTCCACTAGATACGACTCTAAAACTGTCTTTAAAGTTATTAATTGAAGTAACCTTGTATTCTGAAATCTCAGAGAATTTTTGAATCTACGCATATTCAAGAAATATAAAACTGCAAATGGAATCTACTCTTTAAGGGAGAAGTGCAAAGCTAGTGTCCGTTAGCTAAGTGTCGAGCTGACTTGAATAGCTTGCTGTATTAACAAGCATACAAGCTTTACTTCTCATGCAATATACATGGTGTACATCTACACGTAAGTGTAGTCAGTTTCTAATACCTAAATTTCGATACTCGCTACCGCAACCACTACCACCTTCAATTCAGTTTAATTCAGCAAGCGTCAATTGAAGCAAAAATGTCAACATCATCGCCGTCGCCGCAGAAAAACCCAAAATAAATAGAAATATTCTATTTACACGTTCACACGAGTAAATTTAAAATGACTTAGCATTTCTGCACAACAATACCGTGCGAGCCGAACATTTATAAACAAATTCAACGAAACGACAACCAACATGGACCCCGTGATATTCTTTTCAGTTATATTTGCCATCTATTTCGTGGCTTTTTTCTTGGATTGTTTCTTCAAGGTGAGTCAGTTGGCCGGCCGCATTTACCGCATGATTAATAGAATTTTCCACCATTTCACAGAGTTGCATGCATTACCCCTGGGAGCAGTTCTTAAAAAATACCGGCCTCACCGTTAAATTCCTTCGCTTTAAATGGTACACGACTGCCTTCAATCGGACCGTCTTCAAGTGGGGCTCCGGTTGCAGTAAGTTCCTTACGAAATCGTTCACCGTCGGCGTTTTGGTGGCACTCGCCATGCTTCCGCTGGGTTTTATTATTCTTTTTATGACTATTTTCAACGGGCACAGGAGCGATGCTGGTAGTGGCGGCAGAATTTCCGAGACAAGAGTTGAGATTCTGCTGCCTGGTGTCAATCTGCCGCTGGAGGAGATCGGCTTCTATGTGTGCACGTTGGTGATCTCCACGGTGGTACATGAACTGGGTCACGCACTGGCGGCTGTGCTCGAGGATATCCCTCTAACAGGCTTTGGATTTCAAGTTTACTTTTGCATCCCTCTGGCCTACACGGAAATCAGTGCGGAACACTTGAACTCGCTGAAGTGGATGAAGAAGCTGCGCATCTTGTGCGGTGGCATATGGCACAATGTTTTGTTTTCGGCATTTTGTTACCTGCTGCTGTCCACTTTTGGGTTCTTTGCGTCTCCGATTTATAGCACTAACGAAGCTGTATTCGTTACTGACGTCACACAGAAATCACCTCTCCGCGGGGAACGTGGCCTCCTGACGAACGATGTGATCACACAAATCAACGACTGTCGTATTCGAGACATAGACTCATGGTATGACTGCCTACTGCAATCGTTACGCACAAAGCCCGGCTATTGCGTGTCCTCAGACTTTATTCGGCTAAATGACGAGAGCGTGGAGATAACGCACCACGGAAGCGATGGTATTATCCAGTGTTGCGATTCGAAGAATCACGCTCTATGCTGCTTCGAATACATCGACGATTTAAGCAACGATGGACCAATCGAAATCCCACAGCACGTGTGCCTAAACATCCGCCTAACCATAGAGGATTCCTATGGTTTCTGTGCGGGAGCCTGTGATCGCGGCTTCTGCATTCGGCCGTTACTAAGAAACACCACCACAATTCTAAATATAAAGAGAAAGCTCAAGCCGGACGTCATCTACATGGGCCATCCGGCAGATTTGTCGAGATCCATTCGGGTCTCGCCATATGTACCAAAGTCAAGCATCTTCCAGCCACAGCTGGCGGACTCCTATACCCTCTTCCTCAAGTACAACATTGTATTTTCGCTGGGTCTGGCGCTGATCAATGCACTGCCCTGCTTCGGCATGGACGGGTACCATATTTCGAGCACAATAATCAACAGCTTCCTAGTCAACCGGATAGCAGAGAGGGCCAAGCGAGACATCATCGTTCTACTAGTCACCGGAATGGGAACGTTTCTGTTCGTCTGTGCTGTGCTGAAGGTCGCTTGGGTGTCGATCTTTAGGAATTTATTTTAAGCGGAATAGATATGGGAAAAATAAATATTTATTTATGGAAAAAAAAGGAATCATTTGTTGTTGCTCTTTGTGTTGCCACTCAGGTTTAGACTGTTTTGTAGTTCGGTGAGTGAACGTTTTCCATGTTGGATGAGCATTTTTATAGCAATCTCCTCGGTTTGGTGTTGGTTCGTTCGGAAATCATAGCGCGCCCATTCACGTAGTTCATGTTGAGTGGTTTTTTCAGGCACTTGACGGATAGTGCGGAAGATTTCACGGTATAGCTTGAGAACTTCTTGCCGTAGCATGAACTATGAGGGAAGACAGTTGATGTATTGAAAGTCTACTCATGCTCTAGGCTCACCTGCTTCAAACTCAAAGTAGTATTGGCAATTTTACTCATCTTTAATTAAATTATTTAACAGAATAGAAAGGAAAACAAATTTCAATCGGTTTTGTTGGTTAGAAAACAGCTGATTGTGACAACCTAAAATTTGATACTCGAACGTGGTGAGTTTAGGCCTTTGGTTACTTCCGGTTTCCATTACTCCAGTAATGAGTGGACGGTTAGCATGCGGAAAAACTTGTAAACTCTTGACAGAAGGCTGTTAAAAAAAAAAAATACAAAAGGGACACTGACAGAACACAATGGTGACTCTGAGGCTGAATTAAGGCTGAACTATAATAGTCGGAAGCAATCGGAAGCCAATGTCATAATTCTACGTTAAGTTTTCTTCAGTACTGTCAATTGCTCAAGTAGCCCATAATATCCGTATGTGTTCGGAAGCAATGGTTCTTGTCCGAGCACCGAAATCAAGCATCACTGGGCGCAGTTAGTACTTTAGATGGGGGACCGCTTGTCAAATTTGCATTCGAAAGATCGAATCCATTCGTAAGTGAGCAAAAATGAAGGAAAACTTAACGAATCGAAGCAAAAAGCTATTATGGTCACACAATACAAATCCTTTGTATTCGCACTATTTCGGAAGTCGTACGACCACTTCCGAAACAGTGCGAAAAACCCCTCCTTTATTATAGTTCAGCCTTTAGACTCAACTTTTACTTTAGCCTCAGGTTAAGCTTCATCACTGTGTCCTTGTCATTGATTTTATGTGTATTTCAACTTATGGTAGCCCCTACTTTACCTAGTTTTAGCTTAACCATTGTGTTCTGGCCGTCAATTGGAGGTGAAGTACATGCACGTAATTCACGTAAGAAACTCGCAAACTGTCAAAAAATACATTAAAATGTTGCAGTACTAGTGTAAACGTATACATATTTTTTTTACATTTTTTATCACCAACTGTTACCATTTAACATTTTCTAAGTTCTTGCCAGAAGAAATCCCTTGAGCACTTTAAGGTTCAGAGAGGCAATACATTAGTTTACTTTTTATCAGCGTTTAACAAGTATGTGAATGCATTTTGGACACTTTCAAGCATGCGCATGTTCCATTGGCCAGTAAGAAGTTATTTAGTTGTTGCTCTGGATGAAATTCAGTCGATGTTGCAAAAATAGAGACATTATTTCCGGCTCACAGATTCATCGTCTTGTCCAAACTGTTGATAATCAAGCTCCTTAACCAAACTTAAGCTAAAGAATGGTACTGATACAAAGAGAGATAATATCATAGGAAGCAATATCAATTATTGAAACTTTAGCAACATTTTCAGGCCGCAATTAGGTGAATGAGGTTGCGATACTGTCGAGAACTGAGTGAGTTTAAACTAATAGGTGTACTATGCGCCTCCGATTTGCCTGTCAGGCATAATAATCAATTAGACTTGAGTGTGGGTAGCTATCTTTAGACATAAGCAGTTCTTAAAGGACCTGACTCAAAAACTCTGGGGTTCTTTGAAGATTACAAATGAAAGAAGGTTGGAAAAGGGTGCTGAATCCTTCTGTCATGCGAGAAAAAAGTTACTGCACTGGGTGTTTGTGGGCGATTTTAAAAAATGATTACACTTTTACTATTTTGGGTTCTTGTACACTAAATTTCACCTTCTTAGCCCAAAAACTGGTGACATACAGATAAACAGACATATGGAAGGACATGGCTATATGGATACAATTTTCGATGCAGATCACAAATGCATACACTTTTGGGAGTTTATCGTTATTAGTTTCCTATGTTACTAACTACACTGGTCCAGATGGTATTACACCCAAAGTTTTGAAGAGGTGCACTTCTACGTTGACCAAATCATACTCATCTGACCTCTCTCCAAGTAGATGAAAAACAGCATATGTATGTCCAGCCCGTCCCAATAAAAAGTGAAACTTTTTCTCCTTCCAATTACCTACTCATTGTACTAATGTCTCTTTTTTCTAAAGTCGTGGAAACGATCTCGAATTACGCAAACTCCTTAATAACCGTCAGTATGGGTTTCGTAGCAATACATTAATCTGATGGCAGTTTTCATCGAAAAGTGGAAAAAAACTCTCCACCACTCTGGTGAAAGTAAGATTCTTGAACTAGATATTTTTAAGACATTTAACAGAGTTTGGCATCAAGCTCTTTTGTCGAAAATGCGTGAATATGGAATCGATTAAATTATTCTCTCATAGGTGGATTGTAAACTGCGTTTCGTTCCGAGTTGTATTGAACGGTTTCATGTCTGCTCTTTTTAATTTTTATAAATGATCATTGCAACTTTTAATCCAATCCATTCATTCGACCGTGAAACTCAAACGGTAACGGTATGTACATATGTCAAATATTCGAAGTCACCAAGAACATCGAAGTTCCCTCAAAAAGTGCCACAATACGTCATCTTTAAGCTTGTTTTCCGACATAAAATAAAATATGAATGTAGAATGCTCTTCATTTCGATAAGCTTCGTACTATCCTCACAGAGGCAGAAGCAATGGCCAACGAAAGACCCCTCACGTATGTCTCCAGCGAACCGATGGATTTGACGCTGCTCACACCAGCAAAATTAATATGTAGAGGTCTCCAATCAGAGAATACACCTTTCTAAGTTGAGGGAGCTTTGGAAGCATTATATGGGATACTCTGCAAAGTTGGCGAGACGATGGCGTTGTGAATTCTTATAACTTTTGAGATGCTTTCATTGTTGTAAGGACAAAACATCGAAGCAGCTCAAGCGAGTCGACGTCGATTCATCCCCGGGCCGGAGGATGTTAAAAAAAGGTTAAACAGTTGTCATAAAACTCTCTATACATTAAACACATACATAAATCGTTCTACCTCTCTCTCTCCTCTTTTTGTTCACATCATTTTCTGAATATTGCATTGTAATCAGTTAGTCTTTCTTAGCAATGTACTGCATAAAGTCGTGTCAGCCTAAAATCATTTCTGATAGTAATAAACATTTCATTTTGAATTATCGGTTTTCCAACTTTAATTTTCAATAAAAATTTCCGATGTTTGCTCACGATATGTTTTTTTTCTTACAGTTTTTAAAAAAAAGACAACAGATGGTCCACCCTATATTACTACTATTTCCTCATCTATGATACTCCTTCTTTATTTCAAAAAGAAATCCTCCACCTTTTTACATTAAACTACAATCAAATTCCCATTCAAAATAATTCCTCCATCTGCAAACTCACCTCTTCCAAATGCACTCCAATTTCTATTCACCACCACAGCAGGAGGTTCTCCCAAAACTCTGTTCTGTTCGACTCAACAGTGAGTGTTTTTCTTCATCAGCTTTGTTGTGCTTGGACTTTGCTGCCGCAAAGACGTTTCGATTTTCATCTCTCGTCGTCTCGTCTTTGTTTTCGTATCTTTCCGTCTAGTGTGTGTGATATCTCATTTCCTCGTGAATGGGATGGATCGAAAATAGTTTTTTTTCGAACTACTGTCAACGGTCGCGAATGCATATGGCATGTCAATCAGAGGATTAAATTTAAATATTATGTATGACATCCACAAAATGGGATTTAAAAAATGCGCGAAGCAAAACAAAGAGAGTGAAAATAAACCAAAGTGAATAGAAAGAAAAATAAAATGAAATACACGCTCTACAATATCGTAAACGGTGTTCAGCATCCATTCGAAACACAACTGTCTCTATTTTGAAAACGAAAAAAACAGTGCGTTTATTTTTGGATTTAGTCCAATGTAAGTCTCACTGAAGTGTACAAATTAAATTGTAAAATAATTGTTTAACCGAAAAAAATATTTAAAAACTCAATTTTCAAACTTGTGTCTTAATCGTCAACCGATTAGTGAGCGGTTATGTTTCGTGGCAAATCCGTACCCAAAAAACCCAAACGGATGATCAATCTGTTGGCCCATTGATTTCGAATTTCGTTTTCATCTCGCATTCGGTGTGTGTTTATTTATATTTTTCACGAGGGGAGAATATCCCACAGCTTCCTTTCAGCCCACCGTCACCGTCACCTTCACCCATCGGTCGTCGTGCTCCCGCGCTATACATCTTTCTCTCGTTTGCGTTCTATTTTCGGATGTAAATTTCATTTGAAAAGCAATTTTCTTTGATTTCAACTTCTTCTCATTTTCAAAGTTAAAGTACGACGAAAAAAGCGTTTCCTTTTCACCTTTGTGCGGCGAGGATTTGGAATAATGAAGTTGCAGTTGCAGCCTACTGAAATAGATACACGGGCAACCAGTGTTAGATACATTTGATCTCTAACCGATACGAAAGTGAAAACGAAAAAAAAAAGATTTTTTTTTTTTATTACTTTTGAAACCAAAAGTGAAAAGTGGAGAATATTGTGTGTGTGTGTGTGTGTAGCCCTAAAGATCGCACATACGACCAAGTGCATCGGATAAAAAGTCTAAATATAGTGCTGACATCTGGAATGGTGGTTTAGTACTTAAAAATACCCAAAAAGTGATTCGAAATAAACTATCGTTAAATCAAAGAAAAAAAATCATAAAAAAGAATTAAAGAAAAATTCTTTGTTATTTGACACCGTTGATCGGTGTTTGGTGAACAAAAAAAAGGGGGGTTGGGAGACTCTAGGTGCGTAGTATATGCGTGCGGAGAGGAGATTTAGTGTGAGTTGTGCGTATTGCGTTACATTGAGATTATTTTTTTCTAAATAGAAAAATAAGATACCTAACCAAGTGAGTGAAATAGTCACGTTTGAGTGTGTAATAAATTTCCGTGTAAATGAATTGATTTTTATTGGTGCTTAGTGATTGTGGATTAAACGTGCAGTATTTTGGATTAAGGTGTAAACACACAACGAGATGACAACAAAAGCATCGCCACCGGCAACGACAAATCCTGCCGCCAGTACAGGAGGTGTAAAAATAAAAAAGGAGCTACCCAGCGATGAGATTAAGGTTAGTAATATAAGATTACCATTCATTGTAATAGTGAGATGGATATTTTAGTTTATGGGAAAAAAAAAAGAAAATGTTTGCTTTTTTCAAGACAAAGAAACAACGTGTTTTGAAAAATACCGCTTGTCAGTGCGTGGGTTTGTTTGTCTGTTTCTTTGTACTCGAAACAACGTAATAACAAGTGGATGGCATTTGAGGAAAATTACATGTGAAATTCCAAGAAGATCATACCTTTGATTATTTTACAGAAATCCTTACTGGGTTTTATTTATTATTTTTTGTCCTATACTCGTATACTGGTGTATTAAAGGAATCTTATAGTATCGCACCCTTGCTTTAATTAAGTTGATTAAGTCCGATTGTGTATCTTAAGTAGTAGTTAGAGATAGATAAATAGATAGATAAACGATTTTATTATACGAAAAAAACAAAATTCAATTGAGATATAAATTCACAATTTATGACATTGGCTTTTGCTGTCAGCCAGAAGTCAGCTATTAGTTTAAGTCACGTAAATCAACTTTTGAAAAACTTAAGGCACACATAATGCCTTGATCAAATAGTTTGAAGCCAAAGATTGAGGGATAAATTTTAACAAATAACTTGGAGTTGCGACGTATGGGTAAACATATCAGATGAACGCGTCTAAAATCAGTTGCACTAAAAATGATAGAGACCAAGAATAGGTAAACTAGTTTCTTGTAGTGTCCTTGACTAAGTACCACAAGAGACTGTACAGCTGATTTAGTTTAATTAATTTCTACAAATCAGTCATAAATTAAGAAGTATCTCTTACAATCACACTGCTCTTATAGAGCATTTCGCACTGGTGGTCTTATGAAATGACACATTAGGTATTTGAATATTAAACTGGTTCACAGTTTGGATTAAGCTGCTATCGAATTTCATGACCCTGAACTTTTATGTGGGATTCTAGATTAAAACAAATTGTTCACCGGAGCACACAAAAGAAAGTAAATGACTAAGAACGTGTGCTGAGTACATATTGAACTGGATACTTTGACATTTGTTCTCTTTTTTTTTTTCTGTTTCAGCTTCAACAACTGAAGTAGATTGTTGTTTCTACTCTCCTTTTCAGATAAATATTTGATTGCAATTTCTGCTCCCCTAGAAATGTCTGATAAGTGTGTTCTACTCACACTTTCATTGAGTTTCTTTATAGTACTGAGTCTTTTTCCCTGACACAAAATACGCAATCATAAAGCAGAACACTAACAGATTAAATGCACAGTGACCGGGAATCTAAAAAAAACGGAGTCTTTCATTGAAAATCAGAAGAATTGCCCTCACCAAACAAAAAGTGCACTCCTCAATGAAACACTCGTCAACTGGAAGTAGTACACACAAGTAACCATAACTAACATACATACATTATGTATGGCTTGAGCACAAATTGGGTTTCGTTTGGAAATGCTGTCCAGTGTGATCTAATATTGAATTTGTACGAGAGTAATGCAACGCCACATTTCTTCAAATATAAAATTTGTTACTCCGAGCAAAAATAGCCTATACCGGACTTAGGGATGATCTGAGCATATTCCAGCCATTAGTGTTGTTACGAACGGAGAAATATTTAAAGAAGCTTATCTTGGTAATAGTGGGCGCCGTGGCTTAGTGGTTAAGTGCACGATCACTGGCCGAGAGGTTCAAGGTTCGAATAGAAGAAATAAAGAAAAAAACAATTTTTTCTCACCGTCGTACAGGTCCCGACCCATACAATCCGTCTATCCGTTAATGCATCATTTTTAAGTGACAGCTAGATAGAATACACGCATAAACTTCGACGGATAAAGTAGGTTTGTTTTTTACTCTTTTAGTCCGTTGATCCTATGGCAGTTCACACATTCACGCATTCACAAATTGAGAGTAAGCACATTCATTGGTGGAAGCATTGAGAGAGTGTAGAGAAACTGTCATCGCCGTTGACAATCGGACAGCTTGAAGAGAAAACACTATAATAATAAAATGTCATCGAATGTCAACGAAGGTATGCGATGGATTTTATGGGACTATTCTTTTCATTGCATCCAACACGGGTGACAGTGTGGTGTACGCTGTGGACCGGCGGCGTGATCGGGCCGTATGTTTTTGAAAACGATGATTAAATGATAAGCAACTTTTTTTTTAAAGACATTGATGTGAAAGACATGTGCTTCCAACAGGACGTGGCACGCGCAATACAAGCAAATTTGGCTCTATTGCAGGAAAAGTTCTCCGACCGTTTAATTTCAAGATTTGGCAACATCAATTGGCCACCAAGATCGTGGGATCTGACCCCTTGAATTTCTTTTTGTGGGACTATGCTAAAGATCGTGTCTCTACAGTCATCCTCTAAACATTGGAGGACGCAAATACCAACATCCTTGAAGTTATGGCTGCAATACAGCCAGAAATATGTCGAATAGTCATCGAAAATTACCTCACAAGAATCGAAGTTTGCAAAAACTTCCGCGGTGGGCACTTAACCGATGTGTTCCACACATAAAGTCCAAAATTTAAAACAGTGAAATAATTTCATTGAATCTTTAATACTTTAATACTTTTTATACTTTATGCTCGACTTTAAAAGATGAAAGAGACAAAAAACTGGAAAAAGTACTCGTATCTTAATATCAAATTTTTTGACAGCATATAAAAAGTAGCACTTTTGATGCAATTTTAGCATAGCGGCAACACCGGCCATCCTTTGGCTTTGGAGATGTGATGTCCACAGCAAGCAGTAATTTTTTCATCAAAAGGATTCTTTCCTATTTCTAAGAAAAAGCTCAAATGATTCTCTTACTAAGTAACCAAGTCGAACACGGTGTTCGATTTAGAAAAGTTTTAAACTTCATAAGGCTTTAACCCCTTTTACATTTTCTTATATTGAAAAATTCCATTTCGGCATTATTCAGTGAAATGACAACAGCAAAAGCGAATAAAATGTATTTTCTGTTTGCCAACAAATTTTTCAAAGCGTGTCATTTACCGTAAACCAAATGTTTCATATTTTGGAGGTGTTCTGATTCTGACAGATTTCATCGGTTTCAAAGGAATTCATGAACAAGGCAATAGCCTTGTGTATATGAGCCATCAGATCATGGTCATAAATTTATTATAATTATTTTTATTTTTCATTGAAGGTAATTTAATTGTTTTGTTTGAAGATATATTTTAAGAATTCAGATGATATTATTAAATTGTTTTTAAAATTTGAGTATCATTTTTATTTATTTAAGATTTCACACTTAAGTTATGTATTATTGCAAATCAGAAATAAATAAAAGATGGAGAGCGATAAACATATTGCTACATGGTTGGTGTCCGGTCTAAGCAGTGGAATGCTTATTTTGTGATCAGTTACGATCGCTGATACGAGCATGTTCGTTTTTCTTTGAAGTAACATTAGGTTTGTTCTGAAAACATTAGAAACCCGTACGCTTACTGAGAGACTTATGAACCGACCCATGAACCGTACGCGCACTGAGAGAGATATGATTTGTTCTTCCTTAATTTTCCTGCAATTTACTCCCAGAGGAATTTATTTGATGTGATTTGTGAAATTTGCGGGAAAAATAAATGTTTCCGACTGTCATTTTTCTTGAAAACTACCTTAAAGTGACGTTTCTCAAGATTTCACACCAAAATCATACGAGTACTTTTCTTGATTTGACTTTTTTTCATTTTTCTTTGAGAAAAGTACAAGCACAGACCTATTATTTTCGGTACAATAGGCTTTTTAACGAAATCAGAGCACCAATGTTCTTTCAGTATGCTAAACTTTGCAGCGCGACTAATTCGCTTGACAGCTTGTTGGTGCAATAAACTGACAGCTAACACAGAAATAAATAAAATTACTTTGTAAATTATTTTCTTTTCTTCAAGGTTTGAGTTGACATGCTTTTCTATTTCTATCTTTCATAATATTTATTTATTTAAAGCTTAATACAAACATTGAAGTATTTAAAGCTAAATAGTTCTATAATTAAATTAAACTAAGCTATTCTAAACCTATTGAAAAAGAAGGTTGATTGGGGGTCAGGCATGATCATAGTGGAGTAGGGCATTGCGGAGTGTGCTTTTGCTGTTATATAGGTAGAGCGATGAGGATATATGCGGAATAGAGGAACAGACCTAATGTTCCGAGGATTAGTATTGAGGAAAATCGTTTGAAGCAGGGCGGGACAATCCATGTTACCAGATAATATCTGATGAATGAAAACTATGTTGGCAACATCTCGAAGATTAATGAGTCTAAGACGATCCACATAGTGAGGCAGGTTGAAGTTATTAACTCAAGACAGACCGCGTAAGGCAAAACGAATGAACCTGCGCTGCACAGCTTCTATTCTTATGGTATGGACAGCATAATGGGACGACCATATTTGGCTGGCATATTAGAGGAAGGGTCTAACTAAGGTGAGATAGAGCGATTTTGTTATGTAAGGGTCAGATAATTTGTAAGGACGAAGATCAATGGTCCAACATAGCTGCCTTGAGCGACCCCCGAGGTTGATGTGATAGGGTCCGATACTGGAAATATAAAACGAACTTTGTATAGGCAGTCCACTAGGTATGATTTGATCCATCAGATGAACCGAGGTTGGAATCCAAGGGTTTTTAGCTTGAAAAGAATGAGGAATTTTGTCAAATGCCTTACCGAAATCTGTGGCAACTTCATTGCCATCTTCCAAAGGGTTCGGTGTATTAGACATGAATTTGGTTAAATTGGTGGTTGTTGACCTACCCTTAAGGAATCCATGTTGCTTTGTAGAGAGGATTGGCTTGCAGTGAAGGGACATTGTATCATACACGATGCTCTCGAAAAATTTATGTATGCATGTGACCCCTTTTGGATAGGAACAATGTAAGCGTCTTTCCATAATTGAGGAAAAATGCCTTGGGAGATTGAAAGTTGAAGAAGGGCTGTGAGGGGCTGTATCAGATAATTCACATGTTTATTAATACTATGACGGGGATACCGTCAGGACTGGGGTAGTAGTCATCCTTCAGTTGATTAATCTTATTAAGGAGGTTTGTGCAAAGTTGTTCAAATAGTAGAAATAGTCAAGGTCAGGTTCAGGGACCTGGCCAGCAAACGACTGGCCAAAGAAGTGAGCTAATAGGTTGACAATTATTTTACGGTCAGGCGAGGAAGAATCTAAGAAGGTTTGACCTTAAAGAATTGGAAAAATGTCTTTATTGGTCGGCAATTAGGTTGCTTTGCATTCGATCTAGATAAATCCTTTCGCACAGCTCAGAGGAATAGATAAATCCTGCGAAAGTATAATACTTATTAAAGTTTTTAAATGGGGAATAGAATGTTGGTTTTACAATAATATTTACAAGCAAGATTATAAGATTATGGCTGTGAAAATGACACCAAATGGTTTCAACGATGGCGCTTAAAATTCCAGTGAGGTCGATCTACTTAGTGGAAACCTCATATGACCGAGTCACTTTGATGTATTCTATGAATATAAAGTCATTATTGTGCTGAAACAGAAGATAGAAAACAGAAGCCTTGGATCGCTTCCGATAATTGAAGGCTGTGGTATCTTATGGCCAATATTACACAAAATAAGGTATAACCTTCTAGTGTCACAGCAATAACCGACAAGTAATTTCGAAAATCCCATTTCAAGATCTTCATTGGCAGAAAAGAGCACTAGAACCAGCTAAAGATGGGACCATATTTCTTGAATAAATTTGATATCCCTTATACCAGATAGGTGGAAGTTTCAGATATGGTTTCAATGATAAAGAAGGGTACAAATGAAGCACATGTATGTGTCTACCACAATGGACCTCCTTCAAGTGTATACAGGTATAGACAGCCACCCTTACCTAACCATGAGAAGAAGGTTAACGTTTCACTGTGTCTATATTTTTTCATATTCTTTTCTATTTAAGCTAGGCCAACATATAGTCAGGAATCTCCACTATTTGTCGCGGATAATGGGAATTTAAGAGCTCTTAAAGAAACATTAGACTCGTATATTGATGTTGTTGGCTCTGCTATGCGACACACTGAAATTTTTCGCCTTGTTTTATTTATTATTTGATGTGGTCAGGTCGAACCGTTTGTCTTTCGTCAAAGAGAGCTAAACAGTATAAACAGTTTTACCCTCGGTATGCGAAGGGTGAGCGATCCCTTTTAAGTAATCATTCAACAATTTGTTGACGTGGTTCAGTGGTTTCGTTCTACGATTGAGGTAATAAATGGTGTAACAAAATCCACGCAAGAAGTAATTTTGATAAAAAAAAAACGCAGCTCTTTAATTAAAAATTGTAAATGTTTTATTGATTCATAAACAGTATAGGGTTATGTATGGAATAGCATATCGGGTAAATGTCCTCCATGACTTTGCTGGCATATACGCACCCTTTTGTAAAAATTTTCCATGACCGTTTTGCATAAATGTGGTTGAATTTCGTTGATACAGCGCTCAATTTGATTAACAAAGCCATCAAGATGAAAATGAGCCTCATCGTTGAAGATAATTTTGTTTGAAAAATCAGCATCCACTTGTTGTTCTTTCATAATTCATTCAACGAACTCTCTTCGCTGTGCATGTTCAGTAGGCTTCAGTTCTTGAGTCAATTGCACTTTGTATGCATGAAGATGGAAATAGTAATAGTAATTCTCGAAATGTCCAATTCTTAACTACGGTGCCGAATTATGTTCCTGGACTATCAATAACACTCTCACGAACTGCTTCGATGTTTTGTGTTGAACGACTTGTTGAAGGACGACCAGAGTGTCTAAGATCACTAATTGATCCATTCTCCCTGAATTTTTGAATTAATGTTTTCACAGTTAATGAATTTAAATCACTATTCCCGACCATATTTTGTACAAAAATTGCAAACTGTAGCTGTCAAACCTTCATTATTTTTAAAATATTGCTCAACAATGAAAACTCGTTGTTCTTTTGTATAGCACCCTATTTTTAATACCTCTGAACAGTCAACTGTCACGCTGTCTTTTTTTTCGTTGGCAACACTTTACCGCACAAATGGCGCAAAATTCAAGTCTTGCGTGTATTTTGGGACAGCCTTTATAAAGTCGTTGGGTCTGCGAAATCCGATAAACAAAAGTAGAACAAAGTTGAGTGTTTCCAACACTCGGTGGGGTGTATCTTTTAGGGACCAAAATTTATAAAGAATTGGACCCTAGATGTTAAGGATTCATTTGAGGGTATTGAAAACTCCGTGTTTTTGGGGATAGTTGATGACATCCAAGAAAATTCTAATAATTTACTTTTTTGTGTACTCAAACACCCGGAAGGAGCCGGGCGGGACAGCTATTTTCTCAAAAAAAAAAAATTATTTTGTGTTTTTTCCGCCCACTTTCTTCTAACATTTAAAAATCTTTAAAAAATTATCGAAATGTGCTCTGATTCGAAGGAGACCATTACATGGCGTAACGCCCCCTTTCTTAGGGAAGAGGAATATGGTATCATACAATTTGTTCCACATAGATTAGCCTTACAAGTGTCGGTAAGGGTGTTTTTTGCTCCACTGACTGAATATCAATTGCAGACGCTTTGTTTCTTAATTTTCCTAACATGACACTTGCAATATTCGACTATTTAATGCTGGACCTCGACCTTACGCATTCAAAGTAAAATTGAGCGTTGTCAAGAGTTTTTGACGTCTTCGATTTCGCAAACCACTGTTTTTTTTTTAACGAAGCTATTAAACAGAATCAACAACAATCACCCCTTCCTGAAAAAAAAAAAGAAATCGTCCCCAATATAGTTCATTGACAGTTTCTATGACAATCCTTGAAAAGGAGAGACCAACCCAACTCATTTAATGTTAAAAATACTCGTATTATGTACTTCACATATTACTTTCGTACGACAACCCTTTCAACATACATTTGCCATACCAGTTCCGGTTTTAATTACTTACCTACCCTATACCGTATCCTAGTTTCCATTTCTGTCAAGAACACAACGAAAAACCCTTGTTGTTCTTGCATTCAACTAATTCGTGTATCAAGTAGCTTACACTACACTGTATCTTATGTCTTGATGAATGGATATTCTCTTCACATCTCTCCTCTTCGTCGAACCCGGAGAGCTACTGTGCTGCACGAGTATCTATTTCACACTACACCGCAGCGAACGGCTCACATGGCGGAATCTATAATATCCTAAACGTATTCGATTTCATAAACTCATTATTCTAGCAAAAATATTAAATTATCAACACACACTACCCAACTCAGCAGCCCTAACACAAGAGCATAGCCACCCAAGACTATGAGTGGGTACAACACCATCGACCAACCAGAGAAGAATTATAAAATGAGTGATTTTGAAGCGAACCGTTCACTTGAGATGTTTTCTTTTCGCCTTGTGTAAAAGGATATTTTTGTACAAAGCTGGAACGTGTATGCCTCTGTGTGTGTGTGTTTGGGGTAGTTGGGTTGCACCACCCATCCGAACGTACACCCCCTGGAAAAGTATCTCATTTCCTCGATGTGGAGTGCTTCTCAATACACCAGCAAGCTTCCCTCTTGCCCTTGCTTTCGGCATGATGACGCTGATGACTGCGATGTTGATGATTTCACGCAGTCGCTTTTAAAAACTTTGAAGCAAAGTCTAGACTTACAATCGGCTATCGAATATCAGCGTCATCATCATTATCATCGTCATCCGCTGGAAGCTAGAACCAGGCGAAACCATACTCACACATACAAGACCAACCCAACTTTAGGCGTCCTCATGCCTAGTTCGGGTGCTATTCTAGTATGTCCGTCCATTCTCTATGCGGGAGAGATGTAATCGAATATCGATAGCTAAGGATTGGATGTCGTCCTTCTTTTAAGTTCTTACATGACACGCAAAGTGTACATTTCATGCACACAGAGAGTGGATGTTGAATCCGTTAGGAGGGGCTAAGGTGGAGGTTTTGGTTTTCTTCTTCGTAATTTTTGTCCCTGTGTCCCTGTTTGCTAACATTTTTAAGAGGGAGCCATGGTGATGGGGTGCGTCGAATTTTTTGTGTGCCTTTGTTCAGCGTGTCCTTGTGGCGTTATGAATTTGAATCGAGGACACACATGTTTTGTATTCGGCTAAGTCATTGATTGGATTTTGGTTCGAAATGGAAATAGGAGAGAAGTACCTCATCATCTTGTAATCACCTCATTCCATCTGAGTTAGAAGACAGGATGTTACCCGGTGTTGAATAAGTAGGTATTTTTGTCTACGAGTATGTTGTCATTTTTGTTTTTTATAGCATTTCCGGTGGAAAAGTTACAGGAGGATACTTTTTATTTCATGGTGGGTGCGAAAGAAGTAGACAGCTAAATTTACCTGTCCAAACTGTGGTTTGGGCAGCTACAGCTTTTTAAGTAGAAAAAAAACTGCGGTAAAACCTTAAAAACGAAATTTGGCACCGTGTAATTTAACGATAAAGCTATCTTGCGATGAAAAATTTGAAATTTAAGTATACTCTGCGAAACTAGACCATTGTCACAGGAAGTTTACCTTTACGACTGTTTTGATATCTACACCGTTTAATAGTTAAAGCCTTTGGTCGCGTTTATAATAAACACCCTGTACCCACACACTTTTGGGGGTCTAACATTATTGTCCACTTCGGCTTCTCTTGCAAATGGTAATCCTTTTGAGGAAACTTTGCATGACGTTTTCGCACAATGGGGGCTCGATTTCGCAAATAACAGATCTGATATTATCTTTCAGCGCTTGAATCATTTGTGGATTATTGGCGTAGACCTTCTCCTTAAAGTATCTCCAAAGAAGAAAGTCTAGCGACGTTAAATCGCACGATCTAGGCGGCCAATGGAAGTCTCCAAAGCGCGAAATTAAGCGTCTAAGAAATTTCTCGTGCAATAATGCGGTTCTGCTTATTGCGACAGTTCTGCTTATTAAAGAAGCCTTGCGTATAGTTTTTACTTGACAGCTGTCAAGGAATGACAGTTTAATGTTTGAAAGGTCAAAAATATCGCGAAATTTAAAATTAAAGTTCTTAATAGAAGATCCTTTATAATCATTAAGGTGACTTGACCGGTCGTCATTGGAGGTTACCCCCTGAATGCCATGCCTATACTGTGATTCGTTCAAGATCAGGGGATGATCGACTCAAATCCGAATAAACCTTCCTCCATATTCAATCTACATATATGCTGCGACTCATAACTTGCAAGAGCTAAAAAGGTCTGCCAAAGTTGCTAATTGTTAATTTTGCAAACAGTCCAACCAGCTATGCTCGTCGATGACGAACTGTAGCAACACAAGCGCTTTGCATTGAGTCCCTAGATTACGACAAAAGCCTCCCGTTTTTAAATTCCGGATCATAGGACATATTTGGAAATGACAGATTATATAGATATAATATGATAGGCTCTAACTCTTCATCTGTTTCGTTAAACAAACAAAATTTAGTACTTTCCGTCATGCATTGACCTCATCCAGTGATACGCTTGTCTCTGATCTATGGGGCTAGACTTTCATATGCTTAGTATCGTATAATGTCTAATCTTACATTAGAATAGTCTTTCAGTTATCTCTCTTATTGAGGATCCTTAACTTCAGAGATGAGTTAATAGCTTGTTTACTGAAAAAGATGTGTATCGGTTGCAGTCGAGCAATGCGTCCACTCGCTGAGTTTTTTCCACCATATTTAAAGTTAGGTATCAGGTGGGAAGACGCTACACTAACGTGAACACGGTGCCTGTCTGTCTATGGTAAACCGAAAATTATCAGAATAAAAGTTGTGAAAATAATATTTTTTCAACGTACATATCATATGACATACAAAATGAAAGTTCACTAAAGGAATGCCCTTTCAAATGAGATCCTATCTCTCTTTTCTTACGAAATTAACTGGAGTCAAGTATGAGAGACCTGACTCCAGGTTTTTAAAGTTTAGCTCCTCTCTAAAGGTAGACAGGTATCAGTCTAACCACCGAGGTGAACAATTTCATAGCAGTATAATAACCAGTGTGACCAGACGCTTCCTTCAAAAATAATTCACTTGATGTAAAAAGTGGAATATTAAATAAGTCTTATAATCCACTCGGTAATTTTTATATTCCACTTTTACAATCCGCTTTAATATATCTTTTAATCGACAAAATAAAGAAAAGTTGCACATCCATAAATAATAGAAAATTAATTACTTAATACTATGCGTTTAAAACCTCACCACTATCGATATACGAGTACACACTGCGTTCCTGGTGACTTTTGAGATAATTATGAAAATTAAATCAAACCCCTAAAAAATACCACATGACGGGTTTTTCATGACCTACGGCTTGATTTTGTACGACTTGTCGAGAAGGAACGTTCTGAATTCGATTTGGTAGAGAAAAATCAAAACGTTGCCTATCGACAAGTCGAGAAAACCGGCAAAATAAATCCGCTGAATTGCAACTCCAATCTCGTTTTTAGTGTTCCCTAATCTGTACTGTACGGGTAAAACGGAACACTAATGTATTGAACACTGTGTCAGTGGGTACGTCTGTCATATGTTCGTAACTTTTGAACCGATAGATGTAAAGTGCTGAACTTTTTAATTTTGGGTTTATAATGAAATTTCTAATTTTACCTAGAATTGTGACCACACAGACCCAAAATATGAAGTCAGTCATGTATAATATACGCACTGACAGAGAGAAAGAATTGGCAGGTCGGACTTTTCAAGTTCCTCTAGTTATATACACGGTGGCGCAAAAGGCCTCACTCGATTTCCTAAAGCTATAACTTTATTTGTAAATAAAAGGAATTGGTTCAATTTGTTGATTATGTTTATTTAAACGTTTAAAGTGTTTTCCATTAAATCACGAAGATAATATCGCGTCAAGTGGCCGCAGCCAGAGTTGATTGCCAGACTATTTTCTATGACTTTTCTCAAAACTTCTGGCGACAAATTCTCTGCTTCTTATCAGATGTTTTACTTTAGGACCGCCAATGTTTGTGGATTGTTCGTATAGATCCGTGGCTTCGAAAAACCGCAAAGAAAGAAGTCTGGAATGGTAAAATCGGGCAAACTTGTGGGCCAGTGCAATTCGGAGGAGGGTTTGGCCGTAATTTACAGGGCGATTGGCGGTCAATAGCTGATGCATTGTTTGCACTTTGTACGGGTACATCTTTAAGTCTTTCACCAAAATTCGTCTATTGATGCCCAATGGCCCGTCGTCTAGTAGATCTTTGACGGTCCTCTTGGACATCAGTAGCCACATCAGCGATATTCTCGACCGAATGGCTGCATCGGGACCGACCATATCTGATACTATCCCATGTTCAGTCAGTCTCCTGACTGACTGGCTAAACGCCGCAAAGAATCGACGATGAATTTCACGTTGAGCCAAAACAACCGATTATTTGCCGAAAACATTGACACAACTATTAAGCGTTCTTGAAGAGTATAGCAATCCATGGTTTATATAAGTGTATTTTGCTTCTGTTTACTTCACATGTGTCAAATTCGCGATGACATAAGACGCCATTTGCAAAAATGAGGGCATCTTCCGATAGGGTGATGATTTTTGAGCCAACTTGTGCTAGTAATACCAGAAATTACCAAAATCTGGATCGAAAATTACAACAAAACAAATACTTGCCCTTAAGGTGTAAGTAAACAAATATATATGCATATAATAGGTGCACATTTGGTGCATGATGGATTCGATGAGATCGCATTCAGCTTAGTATGCAACCACAATAGGAAAGATACCACTGTATCACTCTGTACAGTCGTCGGATGAGTTTACCACTCACAATCTCACCAGCTAAACATATTTAATTTTCGCGTGGATTTCGGAGTGAAAATCACTGAGAAAAAACTTCCTTATCCTTCATTTTAGATGATTTAGTTCAGCTGGTTTAGGTAAATAAGTAAACATTTTGGAACTAGCAGCCCATACAGGGCCTGGTGTGATTTCTCGCAGCCACTCGTATTGTGCGCATTATATTTTTCGCATGAATTTTAGGGTCTAGAGTCCCTTGCAGTTTCCGAATGGCCTAATTGAAAAGTTTTACTCTCGAATATTTATCAGACGTCCACCTCAACTCAAATATTAAATTTTAACAAAACCTTTAGAGCCGTTCTTCGAGAAAATCGATTTTTTACATAATTAATTTTAGGGTTAGAATGAAAATTCCAATTCCGCCCCCGAATTGTGAACCCACAGACCCCAGATACTGAAACTGAAGGCAGTCAAAAGGCTTCAACTATTCGATGGTAGAGTAGTTGAGCTTTAATGGAGTGATGCTCGTAATTGTGTGTCTTCTTGTAGCATAAGCTTCGCATTGATCGGGTTGGATCTTATTGCAATATGTCGACAAGGGCCATCGTCAGCGAGAAATAGCTTCTGACAGATGTGTTGTAATTTCTATAGTAGAGTTGCATTAACGAAGCATTTGATATACTGTTCAGGATGCTCCGTAGTTTTCTGACAAGAGAGCAAATCGATAAAACCAGCCTGAGATGGTTGTGGGGTGTGCGAGTTTTCCAGAATTTTAGTGTGGTTCCAAGCAGATGCCTTTAAGAATGCAGCACTGGAGCTTGGAGTTTACCATCATTCTTAAAAACTCTTTAAAATTTTAGCACAAGGAAGTGCTATGCAAATGAGCATATTACCTAATATGTACAACAAATTCAATTTCACCAGTTCTACTTCAAAATTCCCTTCAAATTGCTTATTTCGAAAAACTGCAACAAAAAGCAATACTTTTTTGTACAAAAAAAAAAACTCTCACATACAATAACATATTCAATTACGTTCATTGTTACAAAATCTGATATATCCGTTCGAGCAGGACCATGGCCTGACGTCTAGAATTTACATGACTGGATATCAAATAAATTTCCATTCTACACCAACGGCAACCGGACTAGCTACAGTCGGACGGACAGTAGTGGCGATCAGTATATAGTACAAAAATAATATCCACCATCACCGCCATTATCATCATCAACAAATCCGAATCCAAATTCGAATGCAAAACCACTGCAATCGGATATATGGTAATTTTGCAATGTGCACTCGTCATAGTGGCCACTGGGCCGCCTTTGGCTTTTGGCCATCTGCTTAGGAGGGCTGCCGATTCCAATGAGGAGACTCCCGTCTCCTACCCTGGGCCAGCACACTCAGCGTTACCCATGGGTACGAAAATTAATTTCGTTGTTTGGAATGGTGTAACCCAACACCCTGCCTGAAACTCAATCCAAAACGTACGAGTGCACATAAATATTTTGTTGTTTGACGTTTTTGCTGTTTGACTGCGTGCTGTGCTGCTGCTATTCGATGCTCGTCGGGGGGATACGTTTCATTCTTCTTCTGTTTTTTTATTCGAGTATTTTTGAATGAGAAATCCAAGAAAGAAAAAGAATCGAATTAAAATAAAAAGCTGCGATTCTACGGAATTATCGCAACCCCAACAACAAAGTATCAATAAAAATTCAAAAATTTTTATTTTTTTTTTTTTCGAAAATGATGCAGAGACCGTGAAATACGACGCAGGAACACATGATCAAGTTGGTTACACATGCTAGTGTTAAATTTAAAAATATCTCGTTTCCTCTCTGTCTGAAAAATGAAATAAGAATTTCATCACTAAAATTCAAATCGCTAGAGAGAAAAATTGTTTGGTTATAAAAATCGCATTTTTCTTACAATGTTTAGTGTACTAATTAGAAAAAAAAGAAGAGAAGTGCTTTAAATATATTTCGAATTAGTTCTCTGAACTCTGGCAATGTTTACATTTTCCATTCCAATGCTCGTGATGATGATGAGGACAAGACGGGACCAAAGCAATGAACATCACATTGTTATTTATGTAGCGAGATGCGATTATAGGTCGATAGCCGACTTTGCTGTGGTGACGATTATGTACAAATTAGAACGAGCAGCTTGACGAGGGAGGAGCGGATGAGGGAGTGGAATTTCAATTTGATGTTATAAAACATCACAAAGAAGCACGGTGTGATTGTGAGTCACATGTGAATCATTTTTTTTTTTTTAATTTTTTTTTTTCTGTTTATTGAAAAAGAAAGTCTTGTGACTTATTTCGATGAGTTTTTCTGTCAGACATACAAGAAGGAATAGATGAACAGACATTGAGGAATACTGGTAACAGAAATATGTAATTTATCAATCAATGGGTAGGGTAGGTAGGTATACCTACCATTCTATGTATAGTTAGGGAAAACCATGTCCAAAAAGTGCGACCAAGATGCCTTCGGAAAGAAAGCCAAAAGTTCTTGAAAAGGGTTATTTATTTCGAGGTTGGTACTTAACACCCCTGCCCCCTATGGCATCTGTCAAATTCATCTGTCATCCATAGTGACAGGTAGTTAGTTCTTGCCAATCACGTACAATGGGGCAGTACAAATATCAACACAAGAGGTGAGTCCCTATTTGAATTAGGGGTACAGAACCATGTTTTGTTTTTAGAAATAGGCAAGAAGTAATTACTGTTACTCTAGTAAATAACTCAAATAAAGGGTGTCCCAAAATTCACGCAAGAAGTAATTTTGATAGAAAACACAGGTTTTTAATTAAAAATTGTGAATGTTTTATTGATTCTTAAGGTATAGGGTTATGTATGGAGTAGCATATCAGGTAAATGGGCTCTACGAAAGTTTGAAAAATAAGCATCCACTTGTTGTTGTTCCATAATCCATTCAACGAACTCTCTCCGCTGTGCATGGTCAGTAGGCTTCAGTTCTTGAGTCAATTGCACTTTGTATGTATTCTCTTTCGTGAGAATAAGCTGTAGAGAGCTTCTCGAATGTCCAATTCTTCTAATTGATGTTCCTAGACTCTCAACAACACTCTCACGAACTGCTTCGATGTTTTGTGTTGAACGACTTGTTATCTCCCTTAATTTTTGAATTCATCAATACAGTTGATGAAGTTAAAACACTATTCCGACCATATTTTGTACAAAACACCTTCATTATTTTTAAAATATTGCTCAACAATGAAAACGCGTTGTTCTCTCATGTAGCTCTCACAAATGGCGCAAAATTCAAATCTTGCGTGAATTTTGGGACACTCTTTACATTTAAAATAGACCAGTGGAAGTGGCTTTCCTTGGGCTGACAGCTACTCGTATAACTTACCGCTCTATATGGATCTCTTGAAACTGATTAACGTACAGTCGATCGTGAAATTGCCGACATACTCTCAGCTTTTAGCTGAAAATATCGACTGCTCTGAGCTGCTTCAAATGATTTCCTTGAACACCAACCCACGTAATCTTATGGTCATAACGAATCTATGCATGCAACATACATTCGAATTTCACGTTATTAGTTTTTCACTTAAAAACGCTCTCTGCAACACTTTCTCTTGACCCAGTCTCCACTCTCATTAGTTTATAATTTAGCTTTAGTTTACCCATTGTTATTATTATGCATTAAGTTTATCTTTAAGTTATTGTGTTTGCATTAAGCTTTAAATAAATAGCTTTATAAAAATACTCGTAAGTATTACATCTAGTATAAGAACGAAATTTCTAAAGATGGCCGCGCCCCAACGCAGTTATGGACACACCATAATAATAAACAAAACAAAAGACCTCATCACATTTAGCAAATCACACATAAGACTTCTAATAGGTATATTAACTGGCCACAATACATCGGCGATCCGCCAAAATTCATTTTGGACTCAAATTGGTTTAAGTAGGCCGGAAACCTTTAAAACTCTTCAATTTCCCTTTGTTCCGTATTCATGCATTTCACGTACACCTCACAACGGGAAACACAATGAATCCATGAAAATCTGAGTGTGACTTGCTCAATCAATGTGAAGCTACGTCTACAACCTAACCTAACCTAACCTAAGATGTGTGAGAAGGATAATTAGAAGTTTATTTTTACAGCTAAAAAACTGAGAAGAATCTACGCCTTAATGTTGGACACAATATAAAAATTTCGTTTGATACTTTTTTGCAATAAGATACAGAGACCAAATATGAAAACACTCATCCGGTAAATATTTTTCTCGGCTCTAAAAGTCGTTTCAGTCTTTAAAATTTACTAGAAATGTCCTGTTTGAAAACAAACATCTTGATTTCAATTTTACAAAAAAAATTTGATCAATTCTCATCGAAATCTGTTCAGCAGTTCTCCCTGTATCGTGACCTCACAAATTACGAAAAGAATCAGTTTAGTGGTTTTTGATTTGAGGAAGAAAAAATTATGCTTTCAAAAATTACTACGTCTCTTATGATACGCATTAATAAGGAAACAAAATTAGGAAAACAAGCAAAAAATTACGGTACGGAACATTAACGACGCACTTTTTTAAAATCTACCTAGTTAAGTCATAAATAGTGGAACACGCATTTTTGGTGATGAAATCAAAACGAACAAAATTGATTTTTTTATGTAAAATTTTAATTAATTATTTAGGAAACAATATTTAAACAATTTATTCGAAATGGCCCTCATTTGCAGGCCTTGAGTCGCTTTGGCCACTCATCGATCGCAGCACGCTCCCATTCCATTGGAATTTGTCCCCTGCGCGCTTCAGGGACACAATATTTGAGTATCGAGTACATAGAATAGGCCATTGCCTCTAAAATAAACCACAGCTTATAAACCAAAGACTTTTGGTCTGGACTGCCTGACGGCCAATCGTCTGCTGCTATGAAGTCAGGCCGATTATTATTTTTTGTCTTATAAGCTAGCCACGTTTGAAAACAATTGTTGGTTAAGTACCTTCACATCGCCCTCCAGAACATCCGTTTGGTATATTTTTCCCGATGTTTTTACTCTCCCTTCTCGCAAAAATGAAGGTCAGTAACGCCATCGTAGCTGACTCCCCACCAAATCATCACAGATGCTCGCGGAATAAGTTCTGACGTTTCTTTGGATGACTGGGCATAGATTCCGTCATTTTGCTTATTGAAAGATTCCCCAATAGTAAACATATTTTCGTCCGCGAACAAAATTTTCCTGTGAACATTTTCGCGTACCGACGACGTAGGGCTTCCGAACTTTCATTCTCTTCTCTGAGTAAGTGGTCAGTGTGTCTTTTATATGCATTTACTCCCAAATCTTGCTTGATAATCGTGACAAGACCTTCTGCTTTCGCAGCGGTTTGGGATTAAGTCTCCTTGTCGCCTTGATCCGGATCTTTAACGGTCAGTTACTCCAGCTGAGTTCCCAATCAATTTAGCAGTTCGATACATAAAATTCCAGGTGATTCCAAGCGGTCGCAACGTCAATAATATATCACGTCTTTCTATATTACACTTGTGAAGGTTAATAACCTACCGCAACACGGTTTTCAATATCTCCCCACTCCATATTTACAAACTTTTGTGTAAATCTTTTTGCGCGTTAATTTAGTATAAATGTCACTTATTGAATACTTGTCAATATAAAATGGACGCGTTCAATACTAGTTTCATAATGAGTGCGTTCAAACGTATACCAGTATTTATGACATGACTATTTATAATAAGGTAAACCAAAACGAAGTGTCTTTCTACTGATGGCCGGATAGTGTGAACGCTCTTAATACCAAATACGATATTATAGGGAAAATCGCCCCGGAGCATGTAAACCCTCTCATGTCATCCAGTAGACTTCAAAGCCGAATAGCCGATTGCTTTAAATGTGATTTTTTTTTTTTTTTTTTTGTCAAAATCAGAATTCAAAATAATCATCACCAGTGTCTGTTTCTCCTCGTGGGGCATAGGGCATCCACACACATCATCTTACGAGTATACAGTTTGTTCGCCGGTAGTTTAATTTCGTTCCAGGACTTTCCAGATTCTTCTACATCCTAGGGTTCTTCCCTACGCAAGGGTGGTCTCTTTTCGGCTGCCTTGCAGATTCCAGTCTAAAGCTTGACGACCTAGGTATTTCATATGGGCTCTTGCTTAGGGTATAGCCGATCCATTTTCATTTTCGTTTTTATGTTGTGGTCTGTCGTTGGTTCTAGCGAACATCTTTTATAGAAATAATTGTTGTTGATTATGTTTTGCCACTAAATTTATAAAATGCGTCGAAGAAATCTATTTACCAAACTCTGGATCTTGTTTAATAAGAGGTTCGTAGTCAGTCAGGTTTCGCTTGATTTAAAAATCCTAATTTTCGTGTTCGTAGATATTAGGGTAGAGTTCGAGATATTGTGAAGTTGTGCATATGCGCGCTTACACCAAAAGCATCTGTCTTGCATCTTGGTTTTGGTAATTTATGATAATTCTCCGCTTCTTTCTAAGGAGTGATGCAAAATTTTCTTAAACTGTATGCTATTTAAAATATTATCTGGATTTTCCAAGAACCGGTTGTCACCCACATCGAGATATAAGTTACTCGACTAAGGGAATAGGGGTGAGACAAATTTCACTAAAAACCACTGCTAACTATTCCAGCAGTACATTCAGTTGAAAAGTTATTAAAGCATTTTCCCAGTTTTTGTCATTTAATCCTCTCGTTGTATTGTGCAAATCAAGCTCAACAGCTGCATTTCATTGTCAATCGCAAAAGTCAAACTCAAAAACAAATGCAACAAATTGCAACACAAATTTACTAAAAAGGGATCAAAAACTTACCCAACAACCGACCACTAAACTCTCATTTTACAACAGCCATATCAAGTTCAATCAAAATTTACGAATGCGTTTGCAGAACACGATGCGCGTATAATAGTGACTCCAAACCCTCTCTCACCGAGTATCTGGTGGATCATGATTATAATGACGATGCAGAGCATGCATCATAATATGAGACTACAAATGGCGCGCGATACCACCACACCATCTGACACCATTGCCGGACCAACGAAGGATATCACCATGACAACGAAACGACACACGAAAAGGATATAGAATTGCATGCTGCATGCAGTCATTTGCACCGGCACTCATGGAAAAATAATATTTCAACGAAAATACCGTACGTCTGCCTCGTCTCGGAATTCAATATCCTACAAAGTATGCAGAAATAAAATATCACACACACACACTATGGAGAGAGGCAAGAGAGCCGTTTCGATTTTCAATTAAACATCATCCTTGATTTTCAGAGTCAGAGCTCCTGCTCCTTCTCATTAGATTTTCGATTCTCCTTTTACATTTATTTTTATTTATTTTTTTTCGTTTGGATTATAATTTAAAAATCGCATTGATACTGGATGCTATCGAATTTCTTTCGAATGTAATGATGGGTGGAACACAGTCATATTATCCTTATCGGACTTTTGAGGATCTCTTTTATGGTCGTCTTGCGTTTCTGTGATGATGTCTAGCGAGCTTTGAGATACTGTTTCATGATTAATTGACTCTGTGATGGCAACGTCAGAGTTCGTCTCCTCGAAGGGTTCATAATTAATTAGATGTGTCTTTCTGCAGGGGATAAACTGATAAATACATATTTTAAAGGAACTCCAGTGTTCGAGTAGGAAGTATAGAGTGTTTGTAACCTAACCTATTCAAGAGTGTCGTAGATGCCCTTGACATTATCTGACGTGCCTGAGATGGGACGAAAAGAGTTTCTAAAAATGCTTAGCCCCACAGCCTACGATAGTTAAGTTGATGATTTTTTAATACTACAACACATAGTATCGTCTCGATGGATGTGAATCGAAATCCGCAAATTCAGAATACGGGAAGTGTTCAAAACGGGTTCATTCAGATGATTTCATTAAATGAAGTATTCGAAGCCACTCACGGCGAGTTATTATTAACTGCTCATACTAGTACATTAAAAACGATTTAAGCCTCTTAATAGAAACTGTATGGAAAGTTTGTAAACCCTAAATTAAACAGTAAAGGGCTGCAGAATCGGGTAGAATCAATGTTCTGAGAAACTTCCTGATGCTTCAGTCTGTACTGAAAGTATCTGTTCTTTTGGGTCGTGCAGAGAATATTCTCAAGGCTTTTATTTCTTCTTACAGCCCGTGAAAGTGCTGGTGTTCACTATTTATTTACTGATGTCCTGTATCCCCTAGGGCATCTACTACGCCTACGTGCCATCGTGTACGGCTTCTGGTAGTGTGCTTCAGCTCTCCCCAACTGTCGTGCCTCCTTTTCGACACATTCTCCTCGGACCTCCAGGCATTCTACCATTCTAGGTTAAAGAGTTCCACTGCATTGCATGGTTAGCTATGGAATTGTCACCTTTTCGGAATGTATGACCAATCCACTGCCACTTTCGTCATTGGATGGTCATGCCTATTGGTTCCTGGCCAGATCTCTGGTAGGGATGTTCGTTAGAGATACGGTTGGGCCAGAAAATCCTTAAAACGTTGCGTAGGCACCTGTTAACAAACGTTTGCAGCTTTTTCGTAAAAGTAATGATCCCTCTCCACATGCTGCATCCGTATAACAGCACGGGTACAATGTTGGAGCAGAACAGTCGTCTTTAAGGCGGACTTTACATTGGCGTTCCTGTTAGCTATATCCAATTCGGTTCCACCAATTTTTTTTTTTTTATTTGTAAAATGTGCGCGCTAAAGACGATATGAATATCCTTATACTATTTCAGTACACGGGCGTTTTTGGGGAAAGGGGAAAGAGCCAGAGAGAAGGAAAGATTGGTGTTGTCATTTGAAACTCAGGTGGTATCAAGTTTTAGTAAGAGTCCATCGAATTCCTCCTTCGTTTCCCGTCGATAAAGCTGCACGAAGCACATTGGTAATCACCAATAGGAATAGTATTGGTGAAAGAATGCATCCTTGTCCTACCCCACTTTGGATCTCGAATTCCGCAAATAACCTTTCTCTGTGGAGAACGTGACATTTGGACCCGTCGTATGTAGCTTTGATACTCGCAATTACTAGGACTAGGCATTACATCAAATGCGCATTATCGCAGCTGCAATACTACAAGTGCGATAGAAACTATCTACCGTTTCGTCTACAAATGTCTGGCTCTAGGTAGGGCCAGTTAGCGCACACTATGCAAACTTTTCTTTGATAATCTAAAGGAGATTGCGGAAAAAAAGCATCGGTTAAGTTATCAGCTTTCTTAATGTCACAGGGTGGATTTAAAGAAGGTTTACGCTAACACGATACATCATGATAGGTCACGTGAATTGTGACATTAAAATGGCGCTAAATCACTAATTAGGTTTCAGCATGGGATGCTGTTAAAGACACTCCTACATACTTACCTACCATAGTCAAATCAGGTGATCTTCTTGGCTAGTTAAGAAGAGATGTATTTTTTTGAGTTAAAGTAATCTATGACATGGCAGTAAGAATGCATTGCCGCATTATCTTTTAAAAAATGAAGTTTTTCTCGGCAATAATTGAAGCAAACCTCTCAATTTGTTCGTTTATAAGTTAAATATATCTGGCACTGTTAATTCTGCTACTGACAAGTTTTATTTTGGTCTTCCCATTGTAGCCAATTCCAGTCATATCATTACAGAACCTCCTTCCAATGCTCCAGTCCTCACTCCTAAATTCCAAAACTGTTTATACTTCAGCTGAATTTAACATTCTTCACGTCCCAGATTGTAATTTTTTGAAAAAAAGTTTATTAAACTTAATAACAAATGATAATAAAACAGGAGCACAACCAATTTCACCAATGTTTACTTAAATAAAAGGTGTCCCAAAATTCACAAAAGATTTGAATTTTGCGTCATTTGTACGGCAGTGTTGCCAACGGAAAAAAAAGACAGCGTGACAGCTGACAGTTCAGGGTTATTCAAAATGGAGTGCTATACGAAAGGTTTGGCAGCTACAGTTCATAATTTTCATACAAAATATGGTCGGAATAGTGATTTAACCTTAGTGATCTTAGACACTCTGGCCGTTCTTCAACAAGTCGTTCAACACAAACCATCGAAGCAGTTCGTGAGTGTTGTTGAGAGTCCAGGAACATTATTGCTGCACCGTGGTCAACAACAGAGTATTTTCACGAAAGATTTGCATCTCCATGCATACAAAGTGCAATTGACTCGAGGACTGAAGCCTACTGACTACGCACAATGAAGAGAGTTCGTTGAATGCATCATGAAACAACAACAAGTGGATGCTGATTTTTCAAACAAAATCATCTTCAGCGATCATCATTGGACCATTCTTCTTTGAAAATGCGGCTGGTCAGGCAATAACAGTTAATGGTGCTCATTATCGCGACATGATAATCCAATTTTTTGTGCCTAAATTGCAAAATATGGATGTGGACGACATGTGGTTTCAACAAGACGGTGCCACATGCCATACAGCCCGAGAAACAATTCAATTACTGCATGAGTCATTCCCTGGTCATGTAATTTCCTGTTTTGGTGATCAGAATTAGCCGCCCAGATCATCGATTTAACGCCGTTGGACTTTTCTTCCTTTGGCGTTTTTTGAAGTCAAAAGTTTATGCCAATAAGTCCACGACCACCCACGCGTTGAAGGAGCAAATTGAGCGCTGTATCAACACAATTCAGCGACATTTATGCAAAACGGTCATGGGAAATTTCGACAAAAGAGTGCGTATGTGCTAGCAAAGCTGTGGAGGACATTTACCCGATATGCTATAAAACTTTACAATTTTTAATTAAAAATCTGTGTTTTCTATGAAAATTACTTCTTGCTTGAATTTTGGGACACCCTTTATGTACATCCATACTAAACGAAGTATTGACACAAAATGATGAAATGAAATATTCTGCACACTTTTTTTTTTTTAAGAATTTTTGGGGGTGTTGTATCATTTCGACCCGGAGTGTACTTGAGAATTTTCATCTTTTTTTGCATTTTCTTGATTTTACTTTTTACCGTTTCAAGCTTTGCTGTTGTTATGGTGTCACATTATATAGCGGCTCTGTGTCTATAAGCAGGGAGAGTCGGCAAGCAAGTGTATTTCCATTAACAGTTTCAGGGTATCTCTTCAGGTTGTTTATGCTCTCATCGTTCTTCTTGAGCTGCGTTGCACTTCACGGCGATACCTTAGCCTTATCATTTCCCTCCAAACGAATTATGGTCAAATGCAAAAGACACCCTTTTTTTGCCAAATAAATTCAGAAAGTTTCGCTACACTATGCTATACACTCATAAATTTAAATACTTCTACTCTATACCACATGGGTACCTAGAATTATGAGCCTCTTTCTCCATCTAGTTCTACATAAAAAAAAAAGTGTCAAATTACAAATCTATTCACAGCTCCGCTCACTCAGTTGGCGATGGACCCAAATACGTTTTTGATGCTCATTTTCTCTATTCCAAGGTGTTAAAGCGATTGCTACCAATATTCGAACTGGCTCTACTCTATACAGTGTGCGTTTCTGTATACGCCAATGTACGAGTATGTATCCCTCCTAGTTGAAGATATTAAGTTTCCTTTTAAAATTTTCATCGGCTTTGTCGCTTTGATCGTCGTCGTCGCGTCAAAGAGGAAACCAAGCTGTTTGTAATATTATATCCTCACACGCACACAATATAAATTGTGACATTTGACGAATCACATAAATGAAATGAACGCACTTTGCGTATAGTGTACTTTTGAGAAGTGGGAAAACTAGTTTCGGGAATGTATAAGGATTACATACTCGTACGAGTACTTGTGCATACGAGTGCATAAAGGATAAACGTGAGAACTCTCTATGAGGACTGTACGCGTATTGCTCATGAATATGAGTAATATGAGTTCGTTTGAGATACGATATATGCTCAAGGATATTAAATTGCAAGTAGTTTTAATTTAAATATTTCACTTTTGAATTTTAGACTGAAATGGGCATTTGATTAGTTTTCAAATCGAAATTGTTGGCAAAAGAAAGTGTACACCGTGATGTTGAGACAAAACTAAGCACAACAAAGAAAAAATTCGAGAAGGTGCAGAGACTGACTTTCATATGAAGTCAATGAGGTCATACTTGACATCGCCAACGGAAATGATCTTCGACCATTTACCTCTACAAGTAGGAATTGAAAAAGTAGCAAATGGACCAATCACGAGGATCGCCAGAGAAGTAATAGGAAGGGAAAAATCAGAGGACTGGGACTCAGTGTCCAAATTAGCATCTCTACTGCATATACCCAGAAATGATACGATCAAGAAGTATAGCTTTGGCAAAACTTACCCACGATATTGAGCACAAAGAAAGAATGGATCAGTAAATCTGAAATGTATGGCATCAACAGCTACATCATGAAATGATATAAAATGGCAGGAGTGTTCGGGTCAAGAACCAAATACTCGGAACCAATGGGCACATTTTCCTGCATCTACCAGGTGGATATACATGCGATAGGAAGGTGTGCCCGTTTTATCCACGACGATAATATTCACAAGAGATACACTGCAATCATGGCGGATAGCCAAGTTGCCATCATAGTTTTGAGCTCTTACGAAATCCCTTCTAAGATGGCATGGGAGTACCTGGACAAGATCAACAAAAATACCCTACACTGGGTGCCAGATCATGTCGGAATGAATAGTAACGAGGATAGGCTGACGAAAGAGGGGCGATAACCCCAACCCTTCTACAGAATGGATGGGTTAGATACATCATCCGAGATGAGCTAAATTGTTTAGGGAACTCCCAACACCAAGGCAGGTAGAAGGCACTTCAAGGAAACTATTGTAAGATCCATGATCACTTTAGGAACTTAAGTCTAGAGATCAACGGAATATGCCGATTTTACAACGCAGATGCAGAAATACCGGATCACATCCAGACAAACTGCGGATCATTGAGTATGTTGTCTGAACAAAAAGCATTGAGGCCTTTTCTTCAATAACCGCGATTGGCTCAGAATCCATGAGCTTGGGTTACAACTGATGACAGCCCCGCTCACTTTTTTCTAATAATATGTATTTTGTTTGACAAAATATCGATCGCCTGAGAAATGACAGCCCTTAGTTTTCGTAATGCACTGCAGCCTTCCATCGACCTTTAACTCCCTAGGTACCTGCTCACTGTGCTATTCCAGGAAATTAGTGCAGCAGATGGGTATTTGCAAACTTTTTTTAGTCGCGACCCAATAGTATAAAGCCTAATATTTTCGCGACCCAGTCGTCACTGAGAGACGTCACTGAATGGTACAAGTACACTAAAATGCTCGAAATATCCTGAAATTTACTTGTCAAAAGTGACAAAAATGATAGAAGTTCCGAGTGCTTAAATAACAGAAGCAGTTGAAAGCGAAAAGAAAAATTGTAAACTAGGAGGAAAATGTGATGATTCGCCGAAGAACAAATTTCGGCAATGAATTACTTTTGTAGCTTTGATACTTTGGTAAGGTTTCGGCTCAAAATATATTCATGTATGTAATTTTGTTTCAATTAGCGAGCTTTGACTCTCAATCTTGTGAATTTGACAGTTAATAAATTGTTTGCTCGAAAAGTACGTAAATGGACCTAATATTTTGGCGCGAACAGCTGTTGGCGCGAGCAGCGATTCGTGGACCTACAATTTATTTCAACATCTGAGTGGCATAATTTGAAAATCATTTTTACTCTCGGATGTTTGTCGGACTTTCGCGAGAAGATTTGAACCTGAACCTCCCTCTCAGTAGTCCACTGAGCCACGGTGCACATAGGAGATAGCTGAGAATAAAAGATTCAATGATCTAAGCAAATCCTACGCAGAGTATTTTAGCCAAATCTGTTTTCCAATTCTGGTACCTCATACAACGACACCCTGTACGACTACATCGTGTATGTACCTGTAAAATTAAGTTGTGTCCTCTTCCTTTGCGCACGAGATTCCCCCCATGAGACTTCCAGATGAAAAGATACGCGACTATCAAAAGCAGAATATCCCATTACCTATGATGACCCAACTTCGTACAGTGTTGCGATAATCACCATAGCGCTTTATCTAGATATGAAGGCACACACATTCAAAAACAGAAACCCCGTATGTCTGATGGTCACTCTTCTAGTCCTCAGGTGCAACACAGCGAACACGGTGCTACACAAATGAGTGTAAACGTGCCTCACCTCCTTGACAGACACAAGATGTGTGTGCATTTATTCTCGTTTTTAACTTCTGGTTTTTAATTACTTCGAATGTATACACGCTCAGGTGTACGACGAAGCCTCGAAAGAATTCTTGGATTGTGGCACATGCACATCTCATTCGATGCATGGTGAATTAATTTTTATTTATTTGCGGTTTCCTGTTGCATTCGTTTTAATGGCGGGATACATCCTCAAGCGCAAAGACAATTCACTTTCTTTTGAATGACAGATGCAAATGTGCCATCAGGGGGATGATGTAGCGGTAAATGTGATCTTGAAATGTTAGATCCAAATGTGCGATATATGTGTACAAAAATAAGAAAGAAATAATTTCTTTGAAAATAAATTAATAAATACATTGTGCAGTGTTGGCGTCAATTACTTTATATTTTTGAGGTCACATCAGTGCGTCATTGACCGTAATTTTTAAATTTTCATTTAATAGTTCTTAAATTATTTATATTTGCAGAGTAAAATAGGTGAATCATTGTTTTCGGTAAAAATAATTTTTTTTTTAGAAATTTCCTTTCATTTTCAAATGAAATTCCATCAACATCACAAGCAACCAATTCATCGTTTCATTTTTCAGACTTGATCCCATCCAGATGTTGCTTTGGATCAAATTCACGAAAATTCAGAAAAAAAAAAAAAATAAACTGATGAAAAATTGAAATGCCATGTAAAACGAAGTTAGAAGGGAAATTAGAATCCATCGTATGACATCCTATCCCTTTAGGCGTGCTTTGAAAATTAATAAGGATAGTAGCAACAACACATAGAATAAATACAAGAGCGTTTAACTGTGCAGTGGTACCATTAAATTTTTAGGGCTGTGTCTAAAAAGTTTTGACATTATCGTGGTGAATAAAAGTAAAATACTAGACGTCAAAATTGAACCAGCTCTGGGAGTTGCATAAATTTTATCCAATTAGATAAAATATAACATTGCCTTCCATATGGTGTTTGGTTGGGAAAATAGTTATGCAATACAAAAATGCGAAAATTGTATACATTTTATGTCACATTTTCACCCAATTTAAAACACTGCTGCCAGATTGAGGTAAATTTGCCTTAAAGTGCATGAACATTTTGCTGAATTGACTAAATATCAAGAAAGACAACATCAGAATTACTTCCTTATATCGGAAGCAGGTAGCCTTGTTGTAGACCCTTTTACTTTTTGTTTTGCATTCGATGAGGTTCAAAAGTGTTCTGATTTTGTTCAATAATGTCCACGCAATTTTCTGCACAATTCTTATTGCAGAATGTATTTATGAAAAGTATCCAAATCAACTGTTTGGGCATGTTCTAGATTCTATTCACTGACTGCTCAGTTATGTCCGATTACACCGAACGCAAAATCTGATAGAATGATACTGAGGAAGAAGTAGTAAAATAATTAAAAAATTTACGCAAGTTGTCACAAAATATGTAATGTAATTTGATTTGAATTCATCTTCATTTTGGCTACAATACTTTTGAGGTAATATTCCGATAAATTTAGCCATATCCACATCAAAATTTTCATGAATGAAAGGTTGACTTTTTTTTGTTAACTTTTGACAGCTAAAAAGAAGAAAACTTTCAAGCAGCGTTTCCGTTCTAATTTATTTTGACAGTTTCTACAACCTTGCCAAAATTTATTCAGTTCGTGAGAATAGCGCATTTATACAGACAGACAGACATATTGATTCTTGCTTTCATATTAAGTAAATATTTAGTGCTAAGAAATTGCAACTTGCTAGTCGAAAGTGGTAAATGTTTGAAAAAGTGATAAATTTAGTTAAATCGTTTGGCAACACTGATTGTTACACCTAAATTATCTAAAAGTATAATTTTCATTTCAAAATTTAGCCATCACCGTCGATAAATTTTGAAAAGATATCTGTAATTTCAATTTAACCTGAAAGGCAAAAATAAGAAGTGTATTTTGCAATTGGAATTTATATAGAAATTTGTAATAAAAAAGATCTACTACAATCGAATTTCGATTCACCTCATTAGGAGAAGGGTTTGAATTCAATAGAATTAAGAGTTTCTTAATAACTACATACGTGCCCAAAGTGTGAACGGGTGGGCCATCTGCTGGTTTATTTTCAAATTACACTTTATTTTGACACTGACAGCTGCGTAAGTTCTCTTCAGTACTGCCAATTGCTCAAGTTACCCATAATAGACGTATGTGAACGGAAGCGATTGTCAGGTCAAATGTCAAATTTTCGTACGAAAGAGCGAATGCGTTCGCAAAAGTGAACGAAAACTTGACGAATCTAAGCAAGAAGCTATTATGGTCGTACAATGCAAGTTCCTTGTGTTCGCACAGTTACGTACGTCGACGTACGCACCTATTATCAAAATTACACAAGATGTCTATAGAATACTTGTAAAATTTTGCAATTTTTATTATCAATTTCACTGATTCACTCTGTGCTGACCCAAAAATACTAAAGTGCCGCCGTCATAGATGTTTTCAAATAAAGAAAACAAATCAAGCCTCATGCTGCACGCGGCATTCAACTTCACGCGAGGGTTGGGACCAAGATGGGTATCCATATCACCATCGCTGGCAACGAATTGAGCGCAGACCTTTTTTCAACTTGAAACCGATACCCTGGACAAAATGGCATGGAATATATAATGCTAGAGCCCAGCTCTTTTGCTCTCCCGGTGTCGTCTTGGGTTTCACAAGTCGTAAATCTAAGCACAGAGAATGTTTGTGCCTTCACAGGTTTGTGTCGTAGTCGTAGTCGTCGTCGTTGTTATGTGTCGTTTGGTGAGATGGGTGTGTGAACGATTGTTTGTGAATGTGCGTTAGTTGCGCTTTTTTCTGCTTTTTAATTAATTGATTTTTCCCATTTGGCATCAATTTCATGCAGCACAAATCAGAAATTAAAACCGAAACATAAATTAAAATAAAGACAACAGATATGATACGACCGCCGCGCCACCCGACTACGATGTAGCGATGGAACGATGACGATGAGGTCGCACCTGAGTGCTGTAATTGATCCACCAACTACGCTCTCCCCGCTTGACTGCTGGAGGGTGAGGAGTCTGTTGTTTATTTGGCTGTTTGATTGGTGTAGAAGCTGCTGCCGTTGGGATTGGTATTTCAGAGTATCTGAGGTGAATGAATCTTGAATTCATTTGGCTAGTCCGAAGTACATTATACTTGGGACAATAAAAAATAAAAATGTGGAACATGATGTATACCATTTGGAGGTTTAACATACCAGTATGTCTGTTAAAGTAGAGTTTTTGAAATATTAAAAAAAAAAAAACTAATTCACTACTGGGATCTGATAGGCAGAGTGAGAGCAATACTATTGGTTATTACAATCTAGCAGATATCATTTCAAAACTAATATGATGTACATATTTGCATATGTATGTAGGTGGTTTGCGGGACTTATCATAGTTTCAGGGTTAAAACCATCCTCTCAGTTTTGCTTACTCACTGCAATATAAAGGGTGGTTAAATTTTAAGGGCCGACGTTGAATGTGAACCACACCTAAACGTCAAGTTTTTTTCTGCTGATGATCAGTGGATTCGTCAATAAGCAGAATTGCCGCATTTGGGCGAATGATAATCCAAGAGTGATTGTCGAAAAACCAATGCACCCACAAAGAGTGACTGTTTGGTGCGGTTTATGGGCTGGCGGCATCATCGGGCCGTATTTTTTCCAAAATGAGGCCGGTCAGGCAGTTACTGTGAATGGTGTTCGCTATCGTGAGATGATAACGAACTTTTTATGGCCCGAATTGGAAGATATGGATATGGACGATATGTGGTTTCAATAGGATGGTGCCACTCGCCACACAGCTAACAATGGCTCTTTTGCGCGACAAATTCAATGGCCGTGTTATCTCATGTGGTGGCGATGTCAATTGGCCTTCTGGACTTCTTTCTTTGGGGTTAATTGAAAGAAAAGGTGTACGTCGATAAGCCAGCAACAATTCTAGAGCTAAAGGATGAGATAATTCGGCACATTAACGGTATAGAACCTCAATTATGCCTCAGTGTCATCGAAAATTTGGACCATCGGATGGAGGTATGCCGCCGAGGTCGCGGCCGCCATTTGGCCGATATTTTGTTCCATACATAATTGAACCATACCAATATTATCATAATAAAAAGAAATGACAGTAATTTCCTAAATAATTTGTGTTTTATTCAAAATCAACATCGGCCCTTAAAACTTAACCACTCTTTACATCTACAATCTTTAAGACCAATGTGAACCGGTACCTCTATCTCCCGCTCATCTTTCCATTTATACTGAGTTTAGTTAAATATTATTTGGACCTATATTTATTCGAACCCGTTTAGTATCTCGAGTCAGCCGTAAAAGAACTCAATTGTACAAGTCTTCGGGTCCAGACAGGATTTCTCCTCTTATATTAGAGAGGTGTTCTTCTACTCTGGCATTTTTTTTCGGCTGGATGGAATCGATAAAACCTCCCCTTCTAACTACCGCCCAATAGTTTTAATGTAATTGCTGTCCAAGGTCATGAAAAGCCGAGTTAACCATCACCTTATGAGTTATTTTTGAGTCCAGTAAATGGAACCAATGCATTCATGGTAATGGTAAATGCAGAGTTGTAGCCATTGATATCTCCAAAGCTTTCGATAGAGAGTGGCACACTGCCCGTTAACATGCTTGAAGCTCATGATGTCATGACATTTTCGTGTTCATGACTAATGTTGGTGTTCCCCAGGGCTCAGTACTGTCTACAATCCATTTCAGGGTTCCGTATAAAGGCCATGGAATCCTATTACCACCTTCTAGCTCCTCAACTGTTTTCACACAAGGAACGGTTTGGAGGAACGGTTTGGAGTGGCCCTCGAAGTGGTACACTTAGACCAAAAATAAGTCCACTGCTTGGCGATGGATTACGCTGCGTTCTCTTAGAACCATTTATTATTTAACCTTTCATTCTCACTGCAACTTCAACAAAAACCATTGTAGGAATGTCCAAATTTTGAGCATACCTATCCATTATACAGTCCAAGATTATGACCTTTAGTTTAGTTTAGTTAAGTTCTGTGTTTCAGAAGTCTTTCCTTGGTTGAGTATTAGCCATAGTAACTAGAGGCTTCGATTTGTGGTTTGCCTTGTCTAATGCGTCAGCGTGGGTATGGTGCCTAAAAAACGACATTGAGGTCTCGATGTTGGTTATATAGGGTGACAAGATAAGAACGATAGGAAAAGAAATTTAAATAAAATAACAACGGTGTGAGATATCAAATTGATTCTGGCTTTACTTTGATGCTACATTCATGAAGCTGGCAGTGCTTTAAGCGGTCGGTCCAATTTTTGATGACTCGGTCCAATATATGCGGCGTTATTCCGGCAATAGAGTCTCGAATGTTGGCCTCGAAATAGTCCAAAGTGGTTGACTTGTTAGCGTAGACTATGGACTTGACGTAGCTATAGAAAAAACAATTGAGGGGTGTCAAGTCGCATGATCACGGCGGCCAATTGATGAACGCTCGCCGTGAGATGGCCCAGTCGCCAAATTTCTCCCTCACCACTTCGAGCGTTGCTTCGCTTGTATGGCATGTGCCGCCATCTTGTTGTGGTTCCAACAAGATCGGATATATTGATGTTGTCGAGTTCTGGCTACAGAAAGTCGGTTAACATCGCTCTATACCGAGGACCATTGAAGGTAACGGTGTCTCCTTCCTCATTTCGAAAGAAATAAGGTCCGATGATGCCACCGTGCCATAAACTGCACCAAACAGTCAATCTTTGTGGATGCATTGATGGTAGAACACTGGTGGATTGTGGTCGTTCTAATAATGGCAATTTTGCTTGTTGGCATAGCCGCTGAACCAAAAACAGGCCTCGTCCGAAAAAGATGATTTTTTGGTCAAAATCCGGATCTCCGGCCAACATTTCCAGCGTCCAATTAGCGAACTCACGGTGTTGTCTATGGTCGTCGGGCTTCAATTCTTGCCTCGGCACATTCTTATACGGATGTAGGCCCGCAAAATAAGCCTGGTTGACTCTCTGGCGAGCCCAATTCAGCTGCTCGGCTCCGAATCGACATTACACCGGCTATGTTTTCTTCACTTCACACCGATCTCTGTTTGGTTGGTGGCTTAAGGTCCAAAAGAGTGTACTCACGCTCAAACTTTTCCACGGTGCGACGAATTGTCTGCGCACTGAAGCCATGATGACGCCCGACCTCACGACGAAATCACGTTACGCATTTACAGCTGGAATTTCGATAATATTTTTTAATAATTTCCACACGTTCGGGAAGTGTCAAACGATGCATGATGAAATGGCAAACTTTACTGAATATTTTGACAGCTGGATGTCATTGGTAACTTTGACAGCTGCTGAAACATAACAATTGAAAAAACTATCATTACTATCTAGTCACCCTTGCGCGTACCGGAAGAACCTTGACGAGCTAGCTCATCAGTTTGGTAATTCCCCGGAATATAATAATGACCGCACTTAATCAAATAATTTACAATAGTTGGCCTTCCTGACTTAAAGGGGCCTTCAAGAACGTTGAAATAGACTCGATTATTGATGAGCATAATGGTGCTATTACCATGATCGGAGAGTTGGTACAACGTGCATCGCCCCATCTCAGAGTGTCTTTGAGTCTATCCCAGAGGGACTTTACAGAAGAGACAGATTCCATCTTCTATGGTGTGCATATGTATTATAGTGCGATTCCTAAATCAAGTAGACATATGTAACTGCTTACCTCTGGGTAGGGATTGTGCCGGCAGCAGAGCCCCAGGTTCAGTAGTGTCATCTAAAGTATAGTAAATGGAAGATTAAGATTTAAGAATACGAATTCTGAAAAAATTATGTGAAACTGACCATAAATCCTTATAAACATCTATTTTATGTGTTTCAGCATGAAATAGACGTAACTGAATTAGATATTCCGACATATTTTCGAGGAACCCAACTACCAACCAAGGTAAGCAATATCTATTTCATTTGAGTGAAAATCCGCATCCATGTATCTACAGAATGTGCGTTTGAACGTTGAATTACATTTCCGTATCTCGACAACCAGAATCTCCCACGAGGTTCGCATTATTTACCCATTGCTGCTGGCAACAGAAGTGATAATCACTTACCATTAGAGTGGCGAACCTTTATCATTGTCCAGCTCAACTTGGGTTGTGTGCTTAAGTTAACTTCTTTATAGCCAGCTGCCAGTGTGACCTCGCCGGCTTTGCTTATTACACTCTCACGATTGCCGGTCTCAAATTACACAAAACTATAGTTTCCTGCTTGGAAGGACGGTAGGCCTGTCTTTGTTTGCTGTGCGTTAATGGGCTTGACAATCAACATGCGCACAGCCACTGTGTATCCACTCTTCATGTGGCTTATAGGCTAATTATTGTTACACTGCGGTTAAGCATTTTTATCTCCTGCCATCCATTCTTATGGCCGTAATAATTTTTGTCACATCTCTTCGTGGCTCTGACACCATTCGTGGACTTGACAAAATCTCTAATCAAGCGCTTTAGTGTCGCGCGCAAAAGAGCACATCTCCACTATTAAGGCTCCGATTACACTTTGGTGTGTGTTCTTTGTTGCACTAGATGATGAATAGATGGAGGAAGCATGTGAACACTGAAATGTTACACCCGCCGTTGTATTCATTTTCAATGGATATAAGTTTTCCAGCATAAAGTTGACACATAAGCTTTTACTTTGCGCTATGTGTGTGTATGAATATGAACTTTGTCAATTAGTGAGTAGACGAGGTATGTCAACGAAAGGTGTCATATGAAGGCATCATGATTCCGCGTCACTGTTCAAAAGAATACGACGACGACAACGGCGACATCGATGACAGCAAAGGCGAAGACACGACGATAAACGAGTGCATGCAGTTTGTCTTCAATTACTCGGGTATTGAGTTACCTGTGAGCACCGCGCGTCAAGTAACTAGAAGGTGGGAAGTAGGTGACACTGTGAGTAGTTCGCACGGGGAGTTCATAATATACTTTTCCTTTCAAACATTGATGTCGCGAGGGTGTCAGCGCTTTGTTTTTAATTCATGTGAATTAACGGTGTAGAGTGACTGGAAAACAAAAGCCGGACAAGTTGTGTACTATTCTTGCAGTGTATAATATGGTGGGAGGTATTGAAATTAGAATACGAGACTGGGTGGGGAAGTTTGAACTTAATTCGATATGAGGGCCAAATTCTTTTGACACAAATTGGCTTAATCAAATGAGTTACAAAAAGAAAAGTGTTTATTCGCAGAACTCAATTAAACGCGTTTTAAACGAATGTCGAAGGTTAAATTAAAAGTCTCGCAGTACAGTTGGGAGTGAAGAGTGAGTTCTACTCACCTAACCATATATTATTATTATTATTTGTGAAGGGTTAACTTACACTCCGACCTAATGGTCTATTGTGCCCCCTGCTAATACCTAGGAGAAGTTTATTCCCTCATTAGAGTTTCCCTCAGAAGAGAATTGTTATCGAGGGTCAAACATTCTTTCTTTGCCTTGGCAAGGATAGTTCACCCTAGAGTACCCTCTCTAATCCAGTTTCTCTTAGGAATCTGAGAATGATAAGTGGATCTATGCTTAGTATCTGATAGTTGGTACTTGCCCAAGCATTTCTGTCTTTTGTGGGTCAATGCCCCACATGACTCCGGAAGATTTTCTGGAGTCTCACTGGTGTCATTGCAGAATCTGCAAAGGCCTTCGTTTGTTATACCTATCCAACCATATAGGCGCACAAGATCTGGTGGAGGCGGCCTATTTACACTAGACAGATCAGTTTCTTCGGATTCCCTCTAAGACTGGAAGTGTAGTACAAGATTTAAATTATTGAAGTTTACCTAGAGGTATCTGTAAAAAAGTTTTCGACTATAGTCTTATAGTTAAGTAAGGCCCTACACTAAATGAGCTTTCAGAAATTTGCGAAGAATACCATCACGGGTGCTTTGCGAACTACTCCAATAAGAGTATTAGATACATTCTAGATCTACTGCTGCTAGACATCTAGACTATATTATAATCTGGTAAGGACTTCAATGAAATAACTGCGTGGGTTCTAGCGCGCTTTTTATCAAATTTTGAATTGTATTTAAAAACGCCGTGAAACCGGCCTACGAGTATTTTTGGAACAACCCTGGCCTTAAGGTTGATAGTTTTGCTAACGGTCAGCCACCATACTAGGCTAGCATTAGTTATTACAAGGCAGTTCTAGAAACAGGTTTGTTGCAACAGATTAGTCCCAAATACATACATAAAATTCAAAATTTGAAAAAAAGAGGTTTCTCAACTCAAAGATTTCTCAGCTCAAAGTCTTCCAGCTCCTCAGACAAGCGATTGCCAAGAGTTCTCAATCTTCAGTTGGGGACAGGTCCTATTTCTTCTTTATTACTGCACCTCCTGCAATAGCCACTGTTGACTACTTGGAGTACGGTGCTAGGTATGACTCGTTTATCTACGTGACTGAGTTTAACTAGGCCAGAGTGCTTTCCTTATTACGCATGTACCCAGGTTAATTAAGCACATATTTGCTCTATTATTGTCAAATTCATTTCGGATCGTCACTTGCCTTGATTCAATTATTGTCTATTCCAGAGTTTTAGTAGGTTGTGACCTCGACTTTAAAAACTGGAAGAGTTGATACCTAAAGATTCTCAGAAGACTCCATCTCCTGTACCAACGTTTATCTTGGATCTGTCATGATATGTCAGAATTGTACAAGTAAACCATGAAATATTGGTAATGTAACCAAATTATTTAACGTCCTTCATCACGACAGTATAGCCCCACTTCAGTAGTGATTGAGAGGGATGAGATTTAGCACAGTCTCTAATGCTGCTTTAATCTTACAGATCCAGTAATCACAATATGGGCTTCCCTTTGGATTTTGATCAAACTAGAATGGTTGCAGTTCTTCTTAAGAGCCTTCGACCAGATCGTCGCACCATATCTTAAAATCAGACTCCTGTTCCAGGCTGAGATAAAAATTTGGTTCTTTCAGAATCCACTAAATCTTTTTACATTGACGGTGAGTACTGCTGCGGGTGCATTTTCACTCTCACTCGAAGTCAACTTCTCATTTTGACAGCCGAATCAGTGCAGCATTCGGAATGTTGTCAAATACTTGTTGATAAATCCAATTGCGCCTTGAGACATTTTTAGTTAGAGTGACGGGTACGATATTATCAAGGTTCTGGAACAACTATAACATTCAGGTTGATAAGAAGTTAACGCGAATCGTTCCATACCCTTGTAGGCTACTCACATTTTGCTAAATGGACTAACAAGAGAAGTCTAAAGAAGGCTCACAGCAGGAACTTTAATTTATTGGCAGACAAGCAAACTAGATCCACGCGACAATAAATGTCAGCAATGATTCTTTTCTTAAGCAATCTTCTATTTATACTTACTAATACATATATTATCAGAATCTAGCAACTGGGCTTCTCGATTGATGATAAATTCAAAGGTTTAGTAGACCTGTCAGAAGTGGGAATGTACAAACTGGAAGATATCAGAAATGCATGGAATTTATTAATGTGATTCGCTACAGAACTGAAGATTTAGTATAGGTAGACCTGTCACAAGTGGGAATGCATAAATTGCTTGACATGCTAAAGAAATATATTTAATTAAATCTCAGAAATGCATGGAATTTACTAATGAATTCAGTCAACATCTGATTCGTTGTAGAACTGCCAAAAGTGGAAGTGTACTTAATGTCTTTTGTTTTCTTTAAATGCACTTTATTTTGCAATAAATATTAATGTATGTATACTTACGTAGGTACATTTATTCGATTGAGTGAACAAACATCTCATTCGCTGCGTAGTAACTAAATAAATTAACATAAAACCACCCAATCGCCTTCAGCAATAATAATTTAATTCCCAAACTGAAATATAATCCGTTGACGGTGGGTAATTTGATCTACAGCATTTCATTTTTAGTTTTCAATTTTTAATTTAAATGCCATAAAATAATTTTACTCAACTGACAGATTAAATTTATGTCCAATTGGTTGACTTTTTGAAATTGAATATATACGAGTACGTCAATGCGATACGTAACATATACATGTTAGTATTATTGACTTATTAGTTATTCGCTCAATATCTGACTTATATTTCTTACAACATATGCCTATCTATAGTTATTTAAAAGTTGTTTTCTTTTACCTATCTTGTAGGAATTCGCTGAAACAGCCATGAATGAACTTTTAGGCTGGTACGGTTACGATGGTGTCGATCGTTTAGATCTGTCAACGAAAACTTCCCGCCTATTACAATCAGCAGCTCCCGCTAATCATATGGAAAAGAGTCGAAGTAGAAGTCGTAATGGTTTGAATGACAGTAGGCACAGTCAGCGAGGTGGTGACAGTACAACATCAGATCATGATACACGAAGTTCAAGGGAGGACTCAAAAAGTCCATATTCCGGAAAAGCAGTCGATGAAAAACCAGGTAATTGAAGAAAAAAAAAAAAAAAAAAAATAGTCCACCCTTTGACCTTTCCTTATAGAAAAGTAATAATTATTCTCTATTCAGGAAAACCGTGTGGGTATCGGTTTTTTGCGTTATTAGTGGGAAAAAATAATGATGACTATGAAATTTAACTCATTACCTTCGATGGGAAAAGACGAAAAGTATAAATTATTCCCTCTACTCGTTGAGTTCTTTTTCGTTCGCTATCGCGAGGTAATCGAATCCTCATGTCCAATAATGGCAGAGGTGATTTTTTTTTTTTTTAATTTTCCTACTGAAGTATCAAATGTCCATCCGTCTGCATAGTGAGGTGGTGTGGTTGCATGAAGGGTTCATTAAGGCAAAAATTGTATCTGATTATGAAATGGTTATCGCAAATGATTATGGGTATCCATTATGTTTGTAATATTTGTTTTCTTTAATTAAAATGTTGTTTCCTAATTAAATATTGTTGACAGATAAACCATCATAGGTATGTGTACTTAAATGGAAGGAATTTAGAATTGCAAATCCCTGATCTTTCCCTTTCCACATGCTTATTCCAAGAATAATAAAACAGAAATTGTTGATTGACAAAAAAGTATGCAAATTTTGTACAAGGTGGGGCAAAAGTAATGCCATAATCTGTTAAAGCTCTACCCAAACTTAGAAGGAGACAAAAGGTAGAGGAAGCCGTTCAAGACCTGAATAGTACCCTTACCAGATGTTTTGAACTAACGTGTCCACTGACAAAAAACTCCTGCAGAAGGCTAGTTCCGTGCTGGAACTCAGATCTGCAACGAATTCGTAAGGAAACCAGAAAATTTCGTCACTCAAGACAAATTCGAAGGTGGACTGGAACCTTTACCGATCGAAACAAAGAGAATATAAGAGGTTAGTTCGAACTTCGAAACGTACCTCGTATAGAGATTTTTGTGGCAAGATCAAAACTCTCGGTGAAACTAGTAGACTGGTCAAAGTTCTCAAGAATGGAAAACCGGAATCACTCAGGAAACCTGATGGTACTTTCACTGAGTTCAAAGCGGATGCTTTCAGTCATCTGCTGTAGACTCACTTCCCAGGAAATCAGGTCACAATCGCCTCGCAACCAGCTTCAGCTAGTGAAGCTGTTAGCGTGCTAAGCCGAACAACTCTGCGCAGCTGGTATACTGGGATGAAGCTATCAAATATGCTGTCGGCTCTTTTGACAGTTTCAAGTCACCTGGCACTAACGGAATATACTATGCTGAAACAAGGTATTAGTCAGTTGCTGCCAACTCTGAAGAGAATTTCCACTGCTGGCTTGGCACTGGCGTATATACCAACCCTAGAGTAGCTTTCATACCAAAAATCGGCAGAGATGACTACTCTCTCGCCAAGAGCTTCAGACCTATTAGTCTGACGTCCTTCCTGCTGAAAAGCATGGAAAGACTGGTTGAGCTACATGTGCGCAAAGTTGCATTGAGGGTACATCCTCTGTCAGAAATGCAAGATGCCTATCAACGCGGAAAATCCTGCGGGACTGCGCTTCAAAATCTGGTTAGCAGAATAGAATGCGCACTCGACAGGAAAGAATACGCGATAGGCGTTTTCATAGACATTGAGGGTTCCTTTGACAATGCGACTTTTGACAGCATGTGTAGCTTCGCCAGAAATCACGGCGTAGAAGAATAACTAGTGTTGTGGATCAAAGCAATGCTGGTAGACAGAACATTGACTGTAGATGCAAATTGTGGACGGTGTGTTGTAGCAGGTGTAAACAGGGGTTGTCCGCAATGCAGGAAAATTAACGAAGAAAAAATCATATCTCTCTCTGTACATACGTTTGCACATGAGTACCCGAACGGGCCTAATATATAGCTTTTCGTATGACAGGTCTGCTTTATTTATCTCTCTTTATCCGACCCGATAGATAAGTACCTTTAGTTTCGCACACCAAGTTGATTAAAGTCTCTCTTCACTAATGCCCTGCTCAAGCACGTTGTTCACCGGAATACAACTCTAAGACCCTCCGAATTGAAGCGTTAGTATCATGAAGTTAAAGTTGTTTTAGCCAAACTCTTTGATTTAGGCTCTCTTGGCATGAACCATTGATTTTCATTCTACCTATGTGACCCTAAAGGTACCGAGTTCTCTATGCCATAATTTATTGCGCCCCTATAGGTCTGCAGATTGAAAATTAATTATCCGATTCTTCTATCCGCAAGGAGCTCGACGTAACCGCCTCGAAAAACATTTCGTTCCCTCGACAACCCTAGTTAGTTATGTCATCTGACCCCTCGTGAAGTATAGGGCATCAACAACGTCTGCGCTCACATCGTGTTCAGAGTTCTGCAACGCGCTTGAGCTCCCTCGAAGTCATTCCCAATGATCTGGATTCTTCCTCGACTGTCCTACTCCATGTCTGCCTAGGGCGGCCCACTCATCTGCCTGATTGGGTAAGTGGATTCCATTGGATAGCGTACTTCGCAATAGACCTGTCTTCGCGCCGTAAGGTGTGATCCGTCTTTTGATGTCTGACCGTTATCGCGAGTAGTTGGTCATTTGATATACCATTCGGCCAGAAGATCCTTAGGATGTAGCGAAGACATCTATTTATGAAGGTTTGCAGCTTTCTTGTGACGGTATTGGTTACTTTCCAAGTACTACGCCCATAAAGTGGCACTGTTTCCAAGAGTTCGAATACGGAAATTTGTTTCTGCGAAAGGCTTACCTGAGTTTGGGTCCAAATCACTGTAGCCCAAGCGGCAAAGCACTCTGACCAGATATTCCTCACCCAAAGTCAGCAGATTTCCGTTTAGTCCTTTTACTAGGTGTAGCTTGGAACTTTGATTACCAGCGAGTTCCTTAGTAATACTAAAGACGGTCCTGTCGTCGCACGCTGAACTACTTTTCTCTTCATGCAGTACTGAAGTTCTATTTCGGGGCGCTCTACCGCTGATGCTGCTGCAATCCTCGCTTTAAGTTCAATACGTTCATCGAGGTGTCTCCAGGTGTCTGCTGTCTTCTTCTGACAATGATGTCTGCCCCAGACGTAAAAATATTTTTCACAGCATTCCAGTGGTCGCATCGATGCTCTCAGAAGCGAAGCTGCTGATTATTTCTGCATTTGTGGCGAGGTGGTCCCTTATCTGTTGGCGCACTTGGGGATCCTGGAGCCTGTCAGTATTATACCTGGGTATCCTTAGCAAGTTGGATCGGTTGCTATTGACAGATGCAGTACGAAGAGGTATAGTAGCTACCATTACATGGTGGTCCCTCTATATTCCGATGTCCGCTCCACGTTTGTTACGGCCATCTGATCTTATGATAGTCCTTGCGGTCACACAGTGTGCCTACAATGACTAAGCGGTTGACGTTGCAGAAGTCAACAAGCCTTTCGTCGTTGTCATTCTTTGTGTCGAGTTAAAATCTCCCATAGCTTAAGGGTAAGCAAGAGCCCTACTCCATCTTCGCGGGTAGTATTTGTTGAGTTCTCAGAGTAGACCAGGAAGCTTCTGCCAGTTTCGGATGGTTGGATGCCGTGTTCTCACCATCTAATTTCACTTACTCCTAGGATGTCCAGTTTCTCGCTCTAATTGGAGGAATCTGAAGTTGTGGGGACCTTCTTTTCCATTTTCAAGTAGGGTCTTAACGTTCCAGAATCCAATCGTTGACCGTGGTCGATAGCCATTGCCGTTTCGGAGCAATGAATGTTTTACGGTTGCGGCTTGCTAGGCCACAGATCAATCAATAATTGTCCTGTTTATAGTGGCGCAGGAGACTCGCCATTCGCCCTCTTCAAACCTTACAATTTCTGAAAAATTCCTAGGAGGCGCCACGAGGAGGCGTTGAAGTAGGACTTACTGGTAGTGCTGTAGGTGTTCGTCTGCAGAGGTATCATCTCGTGTTTTAGTGAACCAGCATTCCAATTACTAGTCATTTGCCATCTCATCTCTTAGCTGTTTGAAATTTATGTTAGAAGATCTATAGGTAGTACCCTATAGAAGAAGAAAAAGAATTGGCAGACAGGTCTCTGGTGAGCCAGGAGTGGAATAAATTGTTGAAGAAATATTCTTCAAGAATTTATTTTCCAATCCTGCTTAGAGCTGGGTATATATTCACAAAGCAAATGAAACTCGGCCTTTTATATTCTCATCATCGTAGCTTTAGAACTTCGATTAATTAGTTCAATCATATTGTTTTCTCTCGTGACAATTTGAGAAATCCATGCCGCTCATTCGGTTCAATCAACATTTTGTTCATTGTTAAACTGTCAGAAGTGGAAATGTATATTTGCTAAGAAATCAATCAGATAATTTTTTTTTTATATATTTATTATCAGAATTGTGCAACTGAGCTTGTTGATTGAAAAAAAAAGTCTGCAAATGGGGTAGAAGTGTCAGAAGTGGGAATTAAAAAAATTCATCAAATGCTCAGAAATCAATCAGATTGTTTTTTGTTGTGTAAATCTTACTTATTTCTGTCTTCTTTTAGGTACCTCCATATATATTCATTCGATTCAGTGACCATTTGATCTTATTTATTGTATACACCTGTAAGAAGTGGAGATTTAAATTTCTTCTTTTTGGTTCAGGATTTGCGAGATTAAAGTGGGATCAGCATATTGCATCTTTCCAACTTCTTGCATTCCAATAACTCCAAAGTTTTCTAAATCCCTTTCTCTATAATAGCAAACGTGAAAACCTCCTCCTTGTGTATCCGAAAATAAGATTTAAAAATTAAAATTTTCTCTGTGAAATCCTAGCACAAGTTCGGTATCAATATTTCCCCTCAGACACATCATCATCAGTTGTGGGTGGATTATGTCGAAAGTATTAAAGTAGCGTTAATCATTAAAACTGCAGCATTACAAAAGAAAAAGAAGGAAACGAAACATGAAACTTCATCCTTCTGCGAAACACGAGCAGTTTGCTTTCCCTGACCTATGCACCACTCTTTGCTAAAGATTCTCATATGTACATACAGCCCTGTGCAATGTGTATATGAAACCATCTCCTACTTCCTCTTATTCATTTGTATAGCGTTGCACCTCTGCCACATGCTCATTAGATTGAAAGTTGAAGGATACAACTTTTAGGATGCAATACATTTTCTCTACAGAATTTGCGATTTTATTACGGGATACTCTGAGAGGGCTATCTTATTACCAATAGAATATCCTAAACTAGGGTTATTTTTAAAAGGTTTGCTTGTGGTGAAGTTAAAGTATCTAGATGCCCATGAAGTGTAGTTTATAGATATACGCTGATTACGAAAGTTTACCTTACTCTCATATTTCTCTTTTCTTTCAGATTACGACAACTGCGTATGGTGCCGCCGACCGGTAGCAGATAATTCAACAGACTTTTTAACAACTGCCGATGGCCCAAGGTACTGCTCAGAGTCATGTTTCACCCAAAGTAGACGTGCTTCGTTCAAGAAGGCAAAAACTTGCGACTGGTGTCGGCATGTGCGGCATGCCGTCAGCTATGTCGACTTTCAGGATGGTGCTTCCCAGTTACAGTTTTGTTCGGATAAGTGTTTGAATCAGTACAAGATGCAGATCTTCTGTAAAGAAACCCAAGCGCACTTGGATATGAATCCACATCTGCGTGACAAAGGTTTGGAAACGGCTAGTGGTAGTGGTGGTCTAATAACTCCAGATTTATGGCTACGAAACTGTCGCAGTAGATCGGCATCACCAGCCTCAACAGTATCAGTCTCACCGACTCCTCCAACAGCTCCCACCCCCCAGGCGATGCCAGCATCATCGCAACCTCATAAACCAATAATCTCAGTGGCGCCAGTCGCAAAGTTGATGTCAAAAAGTCCGGGAATTATGAACAACCGGCAGTCCCCTAAGCATAGCCGGAAAAAGCGTCCTTCACGAGCTGGGGCCTCAAGTGTAGGTCCATTGAATAGCTGCAACAACAACAATAACAATAACAACAATAACCCTAACAGTATGAACAATAATAGTCTTAGTAGCCACCACATGAACCTGAACAACAAGTCAAAGATCTTAGCGAATAGCCTAAATGCAAGTCCCAAACTCCCACCAAAGCCGTACCCGAGTGTTCAAGACCTTCAGCACATAAGTGCTCCACCGATATCACCGATTGATGGGCCACCACCACCACCACCACAACAACATCCTGCATCGAGGCCAACAAATCTGCCGAATTTGCCATCGGGCTTCTATCCGGGGCCAACTTTCCCGCCAAGACCTCCATTTATGCCACAACCTCATCCGAGATTTTTTGGCGGAGTTCATCATCTATTTCCACCGCCGGATGTGCTCTCCGGATTGCTGGGAGCCCCACCTCCGATCACTGTGATGGTACCATACCCGATAATAATCCCTCTGCCCATACCAATTCCAATACCCCTGCCCATAATGGACTTTATAAAAGCTGCTCAGAAAAAAGAAGAGGCAGCACCAGCGCCATCTCAAACAAATCCCGCGAATGTTACAAAATCCACCGAATTTGATGAGCCTCTCGATTTCACCAAGTCAAAGGATGAGGATACATCAACTCAGTTACCTCCAGCTGAGTCACCTCCACCTGAAACCAGTCCCGAGGATGAGGATGACAGCTCCAAGCAAAAACTGCCAAAATTCAAAATCACTCGGTTGCATAGTAAGCGGCTTGTAACCGCTGCCTCGACCTCAGCGCCCTTTGTATCTGCGCCAGCTGCAAAGGAAACTCAAACTCCGTCTAATGAATGCAGTAGACCTCTGCGGAAACGGAAACGAATAATAGACTGTGACTTTCAGAGAATGGCAGCGTCCAAGGACGTGGACATCGAAGACAGTACTCCATCGGGAAATAAGCAACGTAAATGAAGCTGACATTGAAATGACGCTCTTCTGATACTCTGTGCAATTTGCTCGCTGTTATTGTTGTTTCTGGTCCTTTGGTAGAGATGCATTTTTTTGTTGATGTTGTGCAAAGCCAGATGGCTTGATTGGAGCGGCGGAGGAAGCGCTTGAAAAGCGGACTCATCCAACTCACCTGCTTTATTTAGTTTTTATTTTTTAATTGTAAATTCTTCTTGGTAGTAGAACAAAACTGTATGTGTAATTTATTTTAGTAATTTTTTTTAAGTTTAAGAATTTTTGTTTGTTTTTTATAAGAAGTGGAAGTACATTTCGGTACGGGAAAAAATTGTTTTGAAATAAATGGACAAATGGAGTTGGAGGCTTTATTTTATTCAATGATGTGGTGGGTCATTTGGAAGAGATCTCTCTTTTCGCTTTTGTCCAGCTGGCTTTATCGCCCAGGGGATTTTTATATCTAAGAAACAGAGTGAGTATAATGAAAATCAGGAAAGCACATCAGAACATTATTTTTTAACGTTACTTTCCCGGATCCACGGTCTTTCTTTTTTTCTGGCCACTGTATGAGTTGTTTTGACTTAAAAGACTTCAATAAGTGTCCAGAATGTGATCGATAATAGATCTGAACTCAAGGAGAGTAAATTGGATCGGAGAGTGCAGTTGAGACTAACCACTCTACTGTCTGGTAAAAGGTCTTTGAAATGAATGTAATTTCTTCAATTTTATACGAGTAGTCCCATAAATGATCCGGTTGTAATCAAGTCTATAACTCGAATGCCATATGTGAATACATCCAAATGGAATTAACAGAGCAAATATCAAATGTGACTGCGGTCGATTTTTCCTTCAGCTTTTAAGAATTTACAACCGGCTCTGACCACTATTTAATAGCAGCCCCATTTAGAACTCGACTGCTGCAGTATCCAACCAAAAGGAGGTTTAATATTGGACGCCTAAGCACACCGGGAATAGCCAGAGTTTACAGAGAGCGCATCTGAGTGAAAGACTCTTCAATATGCACGGGCCTACCACAATCGCCAACAATACGTGGTCAGAATGCAGCTGAAACTACTCTGCCTAACCAACCACCCCCGACAAGAAATCCGTGGTATGATAATGAATGTCTGCAGAAGACAATGACAACCGACGAGGTATATCAGAAGGCGCTCCAACGAAAAACCAGGGTAGCGCGGGACGAGTTCAGAGCCAGGAGAAGGGAGGAGTAAAAAGAAAAGAGCCTTCGCAGTCACCCAGCTCAGGGATATCGAAGAGTCCAGAAACAGAAATCAGGCACGTAGCTTTTTTTTAGAAAGCTAAGAACTTTGCTGCTGGCTACAGACCGGGCATTCAGGCTATTTGAAATTGTGCGGGAAAAAGGCGATCCTATGTCTTGTAACAACTTCCGAGGCATATCCTTGCTTAATGTCGCTTACAAGATCCTATCCAGTGTACTGTGTGAACGTTTAAAATCTTGAAAAAGACCAACGAGTTCCAAGTCGATACCCTTCCTCTCTTCATCGATTTCGGGCAGGTGTTAACACGGAAGGCACTATATTTTTTTTAAATTCGTGCAGCTGTTAGGGTATGCTGACGATATATGTAGATATTACCGCGGGCTCCCTACGTTCCGTTATTGAAGCATTTACGGCGATTGAAGAAGAGGCTAGACGAGTTGTCCTTGATATCAATGAGATTAAAACGAGGTACATGCTTTCGAACAGAAACAACTCCGTAGCACACTGCCTTGTACAAAATGTCACCATCGACAGCCACAATTTTGAGGTAATAAAGGAGTTTACCTACCTCGGGGCAAACGTAAACTCCACAAAATACACCCTGGTGGAGATTCGGCGCAGGATAACCCTAGACAACCGTTGCTACTTCGGCCTGTCTAAACATCTAGGGTCCAAACTTCTAACCTGAAGGACCAAAAACATGCTCTACAGAACATTGATCTTGCCAGTCGTGCTTAACGGATCTGAAAGCTGAACGATAAGCAGAACGGCAGAGCAGATCTTGGGCTTCTCGAAAGAAAAATCATACGCCGGATATTCGGTAATATCTGCGAGGAGGGCGGATGGAGGAGAAGACATAACCGCGAATACTATGAGCTGTACAAAGATGTGGATGTAGTCCGGAAGGCAGAAATCCGTTGATTACACTGACTCGGCCACATCAAGCGAATGGACGACAACATTCCAGCTAAGAGAGTCTTCGAATCCCTTCCAACTGGTTCGAGACGACAAGGGAGACTGAATCTCCAGTTTAAGGACCAAGTGATCGCGGACGCAACAAATCTTGGTCTTGCCAACTGGAAGCAGCGAGCCCGGGACCGTGAAGGATAAAAGGCAGCAGTTTAGGCTCTGACCCTCCATGGGTCGCAGGTCTATTAAGTAAGTAAGTAAGAACCGAATGAGATGATTGCAGCAACAAATCTCAAATAAGGTGCTAAGTTATCTCATTTCCCATACATTTAGTCATTTGCTAAATAATCTCATTACCAGCAAATGAGATGGAAAATGAGTACAAACCAAAGTTCAATAAAGCAAAGGTAAATGTCAGGCAAATAAATTATGAAATTTGATGAATTCTGCTCACAACTCCGAACGAAATATGCAACTTGAAAGACCCACTTTCTTGAGTTTGTCTATTTGAGTGATGTCAAGTTTGATAAAAATCTCGAGACCGACAATTTTCAGGAAACCAATACTTGCCCCTTTAGGTGCAAGTAAAAAACATATAGGAGAGTTACAATCCATCTAGAACTAATCTTTTAGCTAACCTTAATAAAGTGAGCGTGACGCAATGATATCTGACCTATACAGGTGATATTTCCGTGATTTTTAGGAAATTTTAATGCAAAATAGTTGCCACAACTTTTTCTTAAAAAAAATATTTTCACCCACACAATATGTTCTTAGCTAAAAATTAAACAACTTTGTTTTAAAATCATCATGATGACTTACCTGAAGGTGTGATATGCATTTAACTTTGTTATGCACAAAATCGCGATCGAGGAAGAACACTAATTGTAAACCGCCGACATTTTTGTTACTCGCGTAGCAATCACGATAGCGAAAATAAAAGTCTCACCCTGTAGCAAACTTAACTTTATAAATTAATTTTCAAATTCACAAAAACCGCATTAAACCACATCAGTGGAAATTTAACAAATGAGATTGGCAATGCGGCGAGGCGAATCCCACCACAAGAAACACACCAAACGGATATTCAGCCATTCACTGCCACTTTTGCTGACACTTTTCGAGAGACAAAAACCACACAAATAGATTGAAAAACACTTGAATTTCACATTATTTAACGATAATGAACAGCAATCTATGATTTAACATTAATTTAAAGGGTGAGACTTACTTGAAACTGTGAATTTTTTCGACGTTAATTTTTGCGATTTAAAAGATCAACCTGCTGCTACTTGTTACGGGAACGGGTATGAATTCTGCATGGAAAATGGAACACCTTCGTCATCGATAGGGATAACGGCTGTTTCCCACATAAAAATTACTGTAACCAAATGCAGAGAGGGCGTGAGGTATTTCTTTGATTTTGTATTTTTTTGAAGAAAAAATTATAAGTAATTATGACGTGAAATTGATTGTCTTTAAATAAAGGGTGATTCAATTGGAGGTTGCAATTTAAATTTTAAATAAAACACATATCTTTTAGTAAACTGTTATATTTATGTCGATTTTCCTTGCAGACTTCCGCCCTTTTGATGAAATTTTCCATTACTTTTCGGTATAAATTCTGCAGTAGTTCATGAATAACGCGTCGAATATAGTCCTTTAGCTCTGGAATCGTTTGGAAGTCATTGGTAATTACCAATATAACCCCAAAGAAAATAAATCCAAAGGGGATGAAACTTTATGTGCAATAGCTGCATTATTTCTGCCGCTGTGTAACAGGTGGCGCCGTCTTGTTGAAACCACATATTTTTCTTTCTTTGATAGAGTCTAATACGGGCCCGAGATTCAATTTGTGTCTCTTTTATGAATAATAATCATGATTTTGTTTATGTTTACAGCGTATTATAATTTTAGTTTTATTTTGTTCTTTTTTTTAATAATTTAATGCTTTTGTTCGTGTTTTGTGGCATGAATGTATGATCTAAAATATGTGCAAAAATATATTCTATACCTTCAAGCAATATTAAATGAAAGAAATAAAAACATTTAACGTTTTGAAAAATTTTTGTTCCACCTAGTACAAATTCGGGGATTTTTTTTTTCTGGATCTCGGGAAACGATGTTTTTATGGAATGGCAGCACTGACGTCAGTTCTGTACAAGCAGTCCTGAGTTCCAAACCAATATACCAAACTTCCTTTCTTTCTCTCTCTCTCTCTGTTTATCTACAAATGGAGGTGCCCTGAAATAATAATAAGTTGCGGAAGTCATAATGGTCTTATAAACCCATTTCGCTTCTCCCAATTGCGACCAATATATTGGAGAGCATATTACCCAAAGGCTTACTCCTGATCTCCAGTTTGGGTTTAGCAGCAAGCATTCAAACAGTGACCAGGTGCATGGAATCACTGACGTAATTGAGAAAGCTCTTGAAGGAAAATGTCTAGCAAGTCTTTGATAAGATGTGGCATGAAGGCCTGAAGTTCAAATTACAGCAGATTCTGCCTGTATGCCTATACAACATGCTGGCAACATATCTCGGCAGTAGACTCATTCGTGTCAAAAACGGCTGAGGTACCGCAAAGAAGCATTCTTTGTCCGCTCCTGTATCTTCTATATGCCAGTCTTAGTTACATTTACCGATGACACTGCTATCCTAGCGTAGATAAAACGGTCGAAAAAGCAACTGCAAAGCGCTCTGAATAATGTAATTAAATTGGTAAAGGCCTGGCGCCCTCAATGAAACCAAATCTATTCATGTAAATTTCACTCACAAGAAAACGAACACCTTACCTATCCTCACATTCGTATTCCAGTAAGACGCAACAATTTTAATGCGTGGAACCGTGGTTAAACGATCCATATTGAAAAATGACAAGGCAAGGACTAACTACCTGTCACTATGGATGACAGATGGATTTGACAGATGCTATATGGCAGAGACGTGAAATCTTAACCTCCATATTAATAACCTTTTATGTTGCTCGGAAAGCTGTCATTTTTCGATTTTCGTAGGAAACAAATATTTTTATCTCATATTTACACAGTTTTGTAAATATTTTCCTATATATTCCAAGTATTTGGTCTTAGACACAACATTACAACCGAATGACAGCTTACAGTTTAGTTTATTGAAAACATTTTTAAATGAAGTCTCCGAACGCTTAAACTGTGCATACTTACAGCACAATCTATTCTACAGGGTTGAGTTTTGTACAGGAATTTTCGATATTCGGCGTTACATATCTTTTATATATTCGAATACTTTCCGGTTTAAAAGTAACAAGAGTGTGATCGACATACAGACAGACAGATTGATGGACATCGTGTTGAATCCATTAGTGTTCTGTTTTGTACCATTTTGGCGCGGAACACTAAAAACAAAGTCAACTAAACTAAATTTGAAGAAAAGATTTGGCGCCCAATAGATGCTGGACTATGAGCGTCTGCCTAACTCTGAAACTTTTTGGTCTGGTTAAACCTCTCGCGGGCGTTACTCCATTCTTTTTCAGCATCTAAAAATACAAAATTTGTTTGTTTTTTGTGTGTCACAAATAAGATTTTCGAAAATGTTCGCAACCTAACCCTGCATATTATACCGCCACTTTATTTGATTTTCATGAGAGATGGGGCACCAGATTAAATTAACGAACCAAATTTCGTCAAATTCCAAGTTCCAGGTGCGTTATATGAATAATTTTTGAATATTTTTGAGACTCCACTTACCACCACTTTATTAAATCAAATCTCTTCAATCTTTCTCGGTCTGCAGTTAGGTACTTCAGCTGTGGCAATGATTTCTTCTGTATCGCTGCTCCTGCCAAGATAGTTAATCTCCACGTTCTTGGTTTCCCAACCCACCGTGCACATCCAACAGCTTCTGATTCGTTTTACGCCACAATTCCTGGTTGGGTATGGATGTATCGCAGACAGCGATTAACGAAAGCCTGTATATTTCTCGTGATATTTGCCAAAACTTTTCAGGTTTCACAAGCACACAATAGTATGGATTTAACTTTGGATTCGAAGTAAGGAAATTTGACTGGATTTCCAAACTGGAAACAGGATACCAAAGGCAGCGCGAGCTTTATTTATTCTGCCCAGTTCCGTCATCAGATGATACTAAACTTCCGAGGAAGTAAACTGTTCGACATCCTCAATTGGCGTCTGCTCAAGAATAATACGCTGATATGTGGAGCAGCCTGTCGGCATTATTTTTGTCATTTTGACGTTGATTCTTGGACTGAACGACTCTCCATTCACCTGCAGTGGCTAACACATCGCGTCTAGCCAGCTGATGGTACTCGTTTTGCAAGAAAACAGATATCATCGGCATAGCCCAAGTGGCTTAGCTTTTCAAATGGTCTCTATTGGATGCCATGTCTCTAAGATATACTGGTGGCTTCCATTGGTAGCTTAAGACTTGTAAGCAACAAGTGAAGATCACTGCTACTTCCGCGTTTCTTTCATTACGAACATCACATATGTAGTACTTTCTCCATCGCGGAAATAAGGTCCCATTCAAAACAAGCCGATGTGCGTTACAAAAGTCGACAAGCTATACACTATTGTCATTTCGTGATCCCATGTTTTCCAATCACGCGTTCCAGGCCAGCGTTGTCTGATCCGACTTGGGTATTGAGGTCACCCATGACGATTATGATATCAGCTTTCAGAGAGTTGCTGTACACCGAGCTAAGATGAGTATATAAAGCGGTTTTCTCTTCCGCTTAGCACTGGATAATTATGATGTTGCGGATTTTCGAACTGACTTCGCTGACATTGGGGCCCAGGAAATGAGACTGCGCCTTGCTGCCTCGTTTAGTATAATGCCCACAACATTTACGAGTAATCTGTGGCCACTCTCCCTTTCATCCTCACCAGAATACAACATTTTCGTTTGTCCCGTGTCTGATCTGCACTCATGTTGATGTTGATTAGGCGGAACATTCCACGCTTTACCTGCTCGTATCTCCCCTCCTCTTAGAGGGAACAAACGTTCCGTTCTCCGATTTTCGTTACGCACGGGAAAGATTTCTTAAATCTGTCGTTGATTGATTTATTGTGGCGTTTCGGTTGACGCTAGTACACGAAAGATGCCACACTCCCAAATCCGATGTGCGATTTACTACAGTAAAGGCAGTAGAAGGATTCTCCATGACATACATAGTTACCTCAGACCCAGTTCATTTGTTGTCATATTTCATGTAATACAATTTTTTATTTCGCCGTTGGTGTTTTCCTAGATATGATTACTAACCCCATAAGCTCATTTTCGAAAAGCACACCAGGCCTTTGGATAGTCGAACACATACTGATAGAATCCGCCCTCTGCGGGAAAATAGACGCTAGTAGCTGCTGTTGTAGGTCTTACTGAAATAGGCTCATCCGCCACGACGCTATGATTTATGCCGTTGACCACTACCTGTAGTTCATTCGCCTTTAGGTTGTGATTTCCCACTTCCAAGGACAGCATTGCTGGTTTGGTTGCTCCCCTTTCGCTTTGCCGTCAAGGACGTTGCCCGTCCTTTACCACAAGGAGGCGCAAAATAGGGATTTTCCCTTCATAGAGAATATAACCTATTGGCATTACATAGAACAGCATATTTTGATATGGAAGACTAAACATTGTTCAGCTTTCAGATATGATCACATATGTATATACAGCTCATACATTCCTCGGAATAATGAGTAAGCAAAGTTGGAAGTATGTGAGGAAATGATACGATGGGATCGCCCATGCCGAAATCCATTCCAATATTTTTCAATGTTTTTTGCAATGCTGACGATAGTAAACTTTCTGATTATTTATGGCAAATAATTTCATTTATGTGGCTGCCGCGTCTGGCTTAGGAGTAGCCCATCCTGTCAAACCATTTTGCAAATATATCTTCGATGGTTTGTGGCTCGATTTCACGAATAGCTCCAGCAATATTGAGCTTAAGTGCCTGAATCGTATCTGGATTATCACCATAACATCGATCTTTAACGGCACCCCACAAAAAAAAAAAAAAATGATCTGCGGAGGCCAAGCAACTTCACCAAAATGTCTGATTACACGATTAATGAACTTAGTGCGCAAAAGATCAATTGTTCGACAGCGAACCAGAGATCCAAGTTAATTTCCCCAGGTTCTGGCTAAAAAAAAATCGGTTATCATGCCTCTGTAGCACCCTCCATTGATCGTAACGTTATTGCCGTTTTTATCTTCGAAGAAAGTTGGACGAATAATGCCGCCATTCCACAAACTACACCAAACAGCCACACGCTGCAATAGCAGGCATATTCTCGGCTGAGCGCACAGAACGAACAAACTTGCGTACAGCAGGCACGTTTGGTGCATTATTTCGACCGAAATTTCATTTCAAAATTCGCACTGTTTTGGCAACACAGCACTAACTTTGGAAATAAGTTGTTAATATTACTCACCGTTGTTCAAGCGTAAATCGATTCATTTTGTACATCGGAGATATGATACTATCATTTTTTTGAGTGCTAAAGAGCTGCCAGTGTCAAAATAATATGTCATTTCAAAAGCAACCAACAGGTGGCCCACTTGTTGTATTATCTCGATATCGACAAAAAACATCCAAGAAAACATTAGATGCAAGTAAAAATTGTGGTTTTCGTGGGCAACTAACAAATATTCTTTACTACTAAGATTGGGTATAATTTGATGTTTACGTTTTGGTCTTCAATTCCCCGCAACACATTAAGTGCCAAGTCGATTTCTATAACTAAAGGGTGTCCCAAAATTTACGCAAGATTTGGAGTGTTGCCAACGAAAAAAAAGGACAGCGTGACAGCTGACAGTTCAGGGTTATTACACGAAAGAACAACGCGTTTTCATTGTTGAGTAATATTTTACAGTTTGCAATTTTCATACAAAATATGGTCGGCATAGTGCTTAAACTTCATTAACTGTGAAGAGATTAATTCAAAAATTCAGGGAGACTGGATAAATTAGTGATCTTAGAGACTCTGGTTGTCCTTCAACAAGTCGTTCAATACAAAACATCGAAGCAGTTCGTGAGATTGTTGTTGAGAGTCCAGGAACATCAATTCGGCAACGTGGTCAAGAATTGGACATTTCGAGAAGCTCTCTTTAGCGATGAGGCTCATTTTCATCTTGATGGTTTTGTTAACCGTCAAAATTGTCTAATTTGGCTGGAGGCATCATCGGGCCATTCTTCTTTGGAAATGCGGCTGGTCCAGCAATAACAGTTAATGGAGCTCGCTATTGCAACATGATAATCCAGTTTTTTGTGCGCAAATTACAAGATATGGATGTGGACGACACATGTGGTTTCAACAAGACTCTGTCACATGCCATACAGCCCGAGAAACAATTAAATTATTGGTGGTGTAATTTCTCGTTTTGCTTATCGGAATTGGCCGCCCAGATCATGCTATTTAATGCCGTTGGACTTTTTTCTTTGGGGTTTTTAGAAGTCTAAGGTTAGTGTCAACAAGCTCACGACCACTCACGCCTTGAAGGACTAAATTGAGCGCTGTAGCAACGAAATTCAGCCACATTCATGCAAAACGGTTATGGAAAATTTAGACAAAAGACTGAGTATGTGCCAGCAAAGCCGTGGGTGCCATTTACCCGATATGCTCTTCCATACATAAACCTATACTGTATACTTTATGAAACAATAAAACATCTATAATTTTTTATTAAAAACCTGAGTTTTCTATCAAAATTAATTCTTGCGTGGATTTTAGGACTCCCTTTAGTATCCAGCCGTATTTTTCCACGAGATTTATGTTTTTTTTCTCTAATTACTCACCTTTATTTTCTTAAATGTGTCGCTCGAAAATGAGGTGACAGTTACATATTTATATTCACATTCCAACAAAAAATTTACCCCGATTCTCGTTGGCGTTTTTCATCGATTGCCGTTTCAGCTATCGCACCGTGCTGCCAACTCTCAGCAGGCAATAGTCGTTGTTTTTGCCGATTAGAATTCTATTACACATCTGTCGTATCGAAGAAGTTATGAAAATCAGTTCAGAAACTACACGGAAATCGTCGACACACGACAATCGTCGAAACACGACCATGGGAATCAGGATGATCAGTACCCTTATTGAAAAATCGTATAATTTCGCATGAATTTTTACGTATAAAACAGGCTTAAAATAATGTGAGGTGTCACATATGTCATTTCGATTTGGGGAATAAAGATCACTATAAAACTATTTTTATAAAATCTTTAGTTTCAGCAATTTACCCAAACCAAGTATGTTCCCGTCACAGTTCGTACACAGCAAGGCATGCAAATTCCCATAGAATTCGTTGTTACTAGCTTGGTTTCGGGAATCTCTTATTTCTCGACTATAATGATAGGAGCCGAGTACTTACTGCCAGAATACAATGGCGAAGCTGAAGGTGAATTTCGAGGTGAAGCGGAGACTAAAAGTTGAGTTAAATTCAGCTTCACAGACTGCTTCATGCTTCAGCTTTAGCTCCACCATTCTGTTTTGACAGTTCATACGTGATAAGCTCATCCTGGAGGAAAAACTGACGGAGTTCCAGACCAACGCGAGTTCAAGAACACTCGATCTCTATGCGCACCAGCACTACAGATGCATTCCTTCAAATGTGAAGCCAATGAGTCACCTATTCCGTAACCAAATAAGGACAAACCCCATAAATCTAGTGAATTGCATTTTATTATGACTCAACAATCCATTTTTCATCGGGTATATTGTTTTTATTTTTATAAAAGAAAAGTAAAAAGGAGCAAACATCAGTTCAAGAATTAAAGGAATATGTGAGGTATTGCGTGTTCGCAGTTAAGATATCAAGAGAGTCTCACGCCCTCAATTGTACAAGTTCCATAGGGAAATTTGTCCATCCATTCCGGCCGCGGCCATAATTGGTGAATTCCAATTGAAAACTTTTCCAGTGGAATAGGCGACATCCATAATGCCACCTGACTTGTGTTCAGTCAGCACAGCCAATGGCCGTAGACTCTTCCACGAGAAAATCCTAATACGGCCATCCCACCCGGCCGTGGTAAAGACCTTCCTGTCGCTCCTTATACGAATACAATTTATTCCAGGATTCTTTATCGGTATCTCTTGTATTGCAGTCAGCTCCATGGCCGCCAATTGGAATGTAACAGCAACGAGTCTATCCTCTGTGCCACCGACAACACCTCGATTGGTTCGCACATCGAAATCCACACTAGTTGCTGCTCCGATGTCGAAGCGACATCCGTTGATGACCTTCTCTGAGCGCAGGTCCCAGGTGAGAAAATCCCCAGATTCGTACCCGGCCAGAACCATATTCTGTCCGTTCCAGTTGAGCTTCTTCAGGCACGATAGCTGTCCCAGATTCATGCTCTTTTCGGGCACCAGAAGCGTTTGCTTCTGCCAGTCTTTGGTGTGAATCAAGCCAATACTGTTGTCACTCTGTGGAAAGAGTAGCGTCTCCTGTTCGTAGTCGAAGTCAGTGCGACAGAAAGCGATGTGATTCGTTTCAGTTGTCTTCTCCAGCACGTAGCCAGTGTTGGTCATTGACCAGTACTTGAGAGTTCCACCTTTCTCTTGAGTAATCAGGTTCTCCTCGGCGTGATGCATGGCAGTGATGGGTTCACTGCCAACCACAAAGGTTAGTGGGCAGCGATTGGTCTGGAAGGCAGAACACATTAGAGTAGGATCACAGTCGAGTATCGAATGAACTTACATGCAAATCCCAGAGCTGGACAGTTCCCTTTAGAGTGCCGGCAAGTAGTCGCTGGTCTTGGTGGAAGGCCAACGAATTGAGGGAGTCCATATCGGAGTGCCGGAGGACATATACCGGGTCTGGTGGAAGTACAGACATGGTGATGACTCGAAATTATGAATTTCGTGAATTTATCGAAGACTATTGGACGAAATTTAGTCTGAGTTTTTCATGGGGTCGAAATTGCGACGCGGAATTTATGGCACCGGAGTTGAAAACTGACGCATTGGGGGTTATCTGTCAAATGGCACAGCTGTTTCATGTTGACGGACTGGGTACGTACTGTGGCAAGCAGGTGGCGTTGGTAATCGGTTCATGCAATGACTATACCCAGCACTTTACAGGCAGGTGGCGGAGTGATGAATAAGTCTCCGGCATTGGGGAAGTGGAATTCAGTTAAATTTAAAAATTATTTGAGCAGATAACTTACATATGTATGTTTATCAAAGCTGAAATGCAATGAAATTCTTTTTGGGTACACATCAAAACCAGGCCATTCACAGAATGTGTTGAGAACAAAGTACACATGCCATTCGATATCTTTTTATTTATTTAATCCATCTACAAGTTGAATAACTTAACAGATTAGAGAACCAAATAATTTACTATGCGGAAAACTTAAAACTAAAACAATTAACAAATTTAAGTACCGTAAATCAAACAATTCTGGATAAACTTAAGTCTACTTAGGCCAAACTTAAAGGAGCAACTCTTTTTGCCTTAAAGACTTCTCGGGAGCATATATTGCAATTAAAGTCAGCAAACATGGGTTTTTTAAATGATAATAGAGGAGGTCTCTTACAAACATTATATTCCCCTCGTTGCAAGCTTAGCTAAGCATTAAAAAAAAAAACGAATTTAGAAAATGTTCTTTGAACTCCTGAACACTTGATATAAGGGGCACAACCCTATGTCGCAGTACTCCAAGAGTGACCGAGTAAGAGCCATAAATAGAGTTATTAGGGAGCGGGGATTTGGAAAATTCCACTGTATTCCGTTTGATGAAATCGACCGTGAAATTGGCTTTTGATATAATCCACATAGTCACAGAATGTCAATGTAAAATAACCCCGAGAACTACTGCATGATTTATACCGAAGAGTAATGGAAAATTTCATCAAAAGGGCGGAAGTCTGCAAGGAAAATCGACATAAATATACCAACAGTTTACAAAAAGAAATGTGTTTTATTTAAAATTTAAATTGCAACCTCCAATTGAATCACCCTTTATTTAAAGACAATCAATTCACGTCATAATTACTTATAATTTTTTCTTCAAAAAAATACAAAATCAAAGAAATACCTCACGCCCTCTCTGCATTTGGTTACAGTAATTTTTATGTGGGAAACAGCCGTTATCCCTATCGATGACGAAGGTGTTCCATTTTCCATGCAGAATTCATACCCGTTCCCGTAACAAGTAGCAGCAGGTTGATCTTTTAAATCGCAAAAATTAACGTCGAAAAAATTCACAGTTTCAAGTAAGTCTCACCCTTTAAATTAATGTTAAATCATAGATTGCTGTTCATTATCGTTAAATAATGTGAAATTCAAGTGTTTTTCAATCTATTTGTGTGGTTTTTGTCTCTCGAAAAGTGTCAGCAAAAGTGGCAGTGAATGGCTGAATATCCGTTTGGTGTGTTTCTTGTGGTGGAATTCGCCTCGCCGCATTGCCAATCTCATTTGTTAAATTTCCACTGATGTGGTTTAATGCGGTTTTTGTGAATTTGAAAATTAATTTATAAAGTTAAGTTTGCTACAGGGTGAGACTTTTATTTTCGCTATCGTGATTGCTACGCGAGTAACAAAAATGTCGGCGGTTTACAATTAGTGTTCTTCGTCGATCGCGATTTTGTGCATATCAAAGTTAAATGCATATCACACCTTCAGGTAAGTCATCATGATGATTTTAAAACAAAGTTGTTTAATTTTTAGCTAAGAACATATTGTGTGGGTGAAAATATTTTTTTTAAGAAAAAGTTGTGGCAACTATTTTGCATTAAAATTTCCTAAAAATCACGGAAATATCACCTGTATAGGTTAGATATCATTGCGTCACACTCACTTTATTAAGGTTAGCTAAAAGATTAGTTCTAGATGGATTGTTACTCTACTATATGTTTTTTACTTGCACCTAAAGGGGCAAGTATTGGTTTCCTGAAAATTGTCGGTCTCGAGATTTTGATCAAACTTGACATCACTCAAATAGACAAACTCAAAAAAGTGGGTCTTTCAATTCTGTCTGTCTGTCTGTATGTATGGTCAACTGCAGCCTAAACGACTTTACGGCTTTTATCCAAATTTCATACATGCGGTCTGTGGAATTTTCATTCTAACACCAAAATCAACGGTACCGGCTCAAACGAGGAGTTCAAGTAGTTTCTAGCAAGTACTTAAGAGCGCTATAGTGCGCTAGCTTTCCGGTTTTCATTTGGTTTAATTGGCTTAAGAATAGCTATAACTTTCGTTCGTCTGAACGCAGCTGGGATTGTTTCTGATTCCAGTATTCGCTAGCCATCGTCTTGTGTTTTTTTCGCTTTGTGCAAGAAACTCCGGATAAATGCCATCAAACTACTTTTGGAGGCAATAGGAGACGTTGCCCTTGCAGCACTGGTGACACTACGTGATGACTACGCTCTCGCGTAGAATCGTGAGTCCATGTCAAATTTTGAAGACTGAAGTAAAGGAAATCGGGAATTTATAGCTAATGCATCGAAGGCAAAGACTTTTAGCTTTTAAAACACTGCCAATCGGTCAGAAGTCGCTGGAAAAACTTAATTTTTACAACACAAGTATCAGGGTTATTCATGTTCTTTAGAACACTTTGTTCTTTAAACAAAATAAAATAAAAAGTTTTAAAGATTTCAATTGAATTTTGCTTTCTGTTTTAAATTCTGTACTATGCCATTATGTATGGAATACAACATCAGTTAAATGGCCGCCAAGCGAGTTTTTGCAAACTTCGATTCTTGTGAGGTAATTTTCCATGGCAAGTCTTTTGCTGTATTGTAGCCATAACTTCGCAGATGTTGGTTTTGAAGTACTCTGAAGGTTGGGAATTTCTGCATAGACACGATCTTTAGCATGGCTCCACAAAAATAAATCCAACGGGGTCAGATCACACGAAGATCTTCCTTTTTAGTCGTAATTCTGTGTATCTGTTGTATCGTAAAGTGCTCCCTCCGAAAATCAAATTGATGGTTCGGAATTAGCTTTTGCCTTTCAATTATTTTGTTTAAACATTTTGCGAGCATTTTCTCAAACACTTATGATATCATTGGCAATAGCGCGGCGGTTTACCGTGTTTTGAGAATGATTAGGACATCATCAATCTTCCACAATTTAGGGTCATATTTAATATTAAATGTGTCATTTATTAAATTTGTTATTTTAATTGTTGCCTTCCTTGGTAAGTTCTTTAGTATGTCATAAGATATAAGTCCGTATACAGGACTTTTCATTGCATTTATTTCATGCTTAATTAAGTTGCATATTTCGTTCGGAGTTGTGAGCAGAATCCATCAAATTTCATGATTTATTTGCCTGACATTTGTTTGTACTCATTTTCCATCTCATTTGCTGGTAATGAGATTATTTAGCAAATGACTAAATGTATGGGAAATGAGATAACTTAGCACCGTATTTGAGATTTTTTGCTTCAATCATCTCATTCGGTTCTTACTTACTTACTTACTTAATAGACCTGCGACCCATGGAGGGTCAGAGCCTGAACTGCTGCCTTTTATCCTTCACGGTCCCGGGCTCGCTGCTTCCAGTTGGCAAGACCAAGATTTGTTGCGTCCGCGATCACTTGGTCCTTAAACTGGAGATTCAGTCTCCCTTGTCGTCTCGAACCAGTTGGTTGGGATTCGAAGACTCTCTTAGCTGGAGTGTTGTCGTCCATTCGCTTGATGTGGCCGAGTTAGTGTAGTCAACGGATTTTCGCCTTCCGGACTACATCCACATCTTTGTACAGCTCATAGTGTTCGCGGTTATGTTTTCTCCTCCATCCGCCCTCCTCGCAGATATTACCGAATATCCGGCGTATGGTTTTTCTTTCGAAGGAGCCCAAGATCTGTTCTGCCGTCCTGCTTATCGTCCAGCTTTCGGATCCGTAAAGCACGACTGGCAAGATCAATGTTCTGTAGAGCAAGATTTTGGTCCTTCAGGTTAGAAGTTTGGACTCTACATGTTTAGACAGGCCGAAGTAGCAACGGTTGTCTAGGGTTATCCTGCGCCGAATCTCCACCAGGGTGTAATTTGTGGAGTTTACGTTTGCCCCGAGGTAGGTAAACTCCTCAAAATTGTGGCTGTTGATGGTGACATTTTGTCCAAGGCGTGCTTTCCGTATTAACACCTGCCCGAAGAAGTCATATGACAGCGCGTCTCCTTGCCAAAAAATCAGTACGTGTTTGGAAAAATTCGGAGGTTCTACTTCCAAGTTGCACGGTGTATCGCGTGTTTTAGAGCGTGGTGCGACACAACCGGATCACCCCGAAATCGGCCATCATATTGTATAGCTCGGTGAGATGAATGCTGTCATAAGCGGCTTTAAAATCGATGAAGAGAGGGTGGGTATCGACTTGGAACTCGTTGGCCTTTTCCAAGATTTTAAACGTTCACACAGTATACTGAATAGGATCTTGTAAGCGACATTAAGCAAGGATATGCCTCGGAAGTTGTTACAAGACATAGGATCGCCTTTTTCCCGCACAATTTCAAATAGCCTGAATGCCCGGTCTGTAGCCAGCAGCAAAGTTCTTAGCTTTCTAAAAAAAAGCTACGTGCCTGATTTCTGTTTCTGTACTCTTCGATATCCTTGAGCTGGGTGACTGCGAAGGCTCTTTTCTTTTTACCCAGTAGTTTTTTCTCCTCCCTTCTCTTGGCTCTGAACTCGTCCCGCGCTACCCTGGTTTTGTTGGAGATTGTGTTACGCACCTGCATATTGAAGAGTCTTTCACTCAGTTGCTCTCTGTAAACTCTGACTATTCCCGGTGTGCTTAGGCGTTCAATGTTAAACATCCTTTTGGTTGGATACTGCAGCTTTCTGTCATTGAACAGTCGAGCTCTAAATCGGGCTTCTATTAAATAGTGGTCAGAGCCGACATTTGGTTCTACGTAGTAAAAGCGTTGTAAATTCTTAAAAGCTGAAGAAACACTCGACCGCTGTCACATTTGATATTTGCTCTGAATTCCATTTGGATATATTCAGCTGCATTCTGGTTATAGACTTGATTACATCCGGATCATTTATGGGAAGACATTACATTCATTTCAAAGACCTTTTACCAGACAGTAGAGTGGTTAGTCTCAACTGCACTCTCCGATCCAATTTACTCTCCTTGAGTTCAGATCTATTATCGATCACATTCTGGACACTTCTTGAAGTCTTTTAAGTCAAAACAACTCATACAGTGGCCAGAAAAAAAGAAAGACCGTGGATCCGGGAAAGTAACGTTAAAAAATAATGTTCTGATGTGCTTTCCTGATTTTCATTATACTCACTCTGTTTCTTAGATATAAAAATCCCCTGGGTGATAAAGCCAGCTGGACAAAAGCGAAAAGAGAGATCTCTTCCAAATGACCCACCACATCATTGAATAAAATAAAACCTCCAACTCCAATTTGTCCATTTATTTCAAAACAATTTTTTCCCGTACCGAAATGTACTTCCACTTCTTATAAAAAACAAACAAAAATTCTTAAACTTAAAAAAAATTACTAAAATAAATTACACATACAGTTTTGTTCTACTACCAAGAAGAATTTACAATTAAAAAATAAAAACTAAATAAAGCAGGTGAGTTGGATGAGTCCGCTTTTCAAGCGCTTCCTCCGCCGCTCCAAAGCCATCTGGCCTTGCACAACACCAACAAAAAAATGCATCTCTACCAAAGGACTAGAAACAACAATAACAGCGAGCAAATTGCACAGAATATCAGAAGAGCGTCATTTCAATGTCAGCTTCATTTACGTTGCTTATTTCCCGATGGAGTACTGTCTTCGACGTCCAAGTCCTTGGACGCTGCCATTCGCTGAAAGTCACAGTCTATTATTCGTTACCGTTTCCGCAGAGGTCTACTGCATTCATTAGACGTAGTTTGGGCTTCCTTTGCAGCTGGCGCAGATACAAACGACGTCGAGGCAGCGGTTACAAGCCGCTTACTATGCAATCGAGTGATTTTTAAACTTTCCCTCTTAATCAACATGAACAAATATAATGATAAACCATCAACATCTAAAGTTTAGCCGATGCTTTCGTCAGCTAAGGGGCGAGCAAACCCAATTATTCAAAGTTGGGATTGCGCTCCCCCCGCGGACGCAAGCATCGGCTAATACACCATAACACCTCCAACAAAAACAACAATGAAACACAACTAACCTTCTATCTTAAAATCATGCAATGGAATATTCAAGGTTTCATTAATAACTACGACGAACATAAGAGAATATAACTCTGATGCCATCCCTCTACAAGAGACACATTGCACCTATCAAACGACTCCAATTATACCAAGGGCTTATGTTGGATACTTCAACAATTTCTCTCACAATAACACATCTAAACAAGGAGTTGGTATTCTCATAAAAAGGAATATCCCCCATAAGCTACAAAATATCAACTCTCAACAGCAATTGAAATTGTTACAAATATTAAAATAACAATCATTTGTATTTACATTTTACCTCACCAAGTTTTCACATAAACTCGTAGAGACATAGTGAATATAATCGAACAAGTAAATACCCCTTTCATACTGACCGGAGGTGTAAACTCGTGGAGTGAGCTTTGGGGCCCATAAAGTAAAAACTACACAAGGGTTGCTCCAAAACAATGTGCCGGAATTCATAGCTGCTGAGAATTGCCCGTCAGACTGTCCAGACCTCAATCCTGTGGATTATAAACAGTGGTCTATTTTAGAGACGATGGTTTGTTCTACACAGCACTCAAGTATTGAGTCCTTGAAGCGCGCACTTATCAATGTAGTGGACAATTTTCCAATGGACTGGGTGCACAGAACAACTCAAGGCCTTCATAAATGCAATTGGCGCCCATTTCGAATAAGTTGTTCAAATGTTGTTTCCTAAATAATTCAAGCTTTACAGGGAAAAATGTGTGTACCAGTATTTATGACTCGTTGCACCTAACAACTGTGAAATCTATCATAATTTTCGGCTCTTTATTCAACTGCTGTAAAAGCCATTGAATCAAATTTATTAACCCAAACCACACAAGGATAATGTTAATACGACCTCAATTCGAAAAACTTTTATGCAGGACACGAGTGAAATGTCAAAAATCGAATTTCATCAATGACAAGATAATTCCGCCTACGACACGTTTCGGTTCTTCTATTCATCCGAAAACTCTATGAGCTCCCGCATGCCATTTAATTGAATATACAGGTATACTTCCTATATCCTTCTCTATTCTCAACACTACATCGAAAGGTGTCAAACTCCTACTATCGTAGCTGTGTATTGATTAGAGGGACTCGGCCAACAATTCTAACTTTCCGTATAATATGTTTTCCAGAAGTTCATGCCCCCAAATAATTAAAAGTGACACTCCACCTGGACAGTCCAAGTTTTAATTCCCATTTCCCCTCGTGTCGTCGTCCATTCGTATCCTTCCTGTGTTCTTCTCTGCATTGTTATTCTGGTGTGTGATCTGTTGCTATTGCCAGTGCACCTTTGGATTGCCAAGAATTAAACATTCCTATTAGCATTGTTAATATCCTTCATAGATCTAACTAATGAATGCTTCCATTCTCTAAGGAACATACCTCGAAGCGCACCCCCAACCACCCACCCACTATCACCTGGGCGCATCAGGCACATTGGCACTGGCTCTGCTTATCGTCCCGGACATCGGCTGGAGACCCATTTGAAGCAATGTCCAGATCGCCTCCTCAACAGTTAGCAGATAAAGTTGTTGTTCATCCAAATCGCTGTGTGTGTGGGGGGTGAGTTGAATGGGTACGAATAAAAATTAATGAAATCGCCACGTATGGAGCTGAATAGCAATGTCGTTCCGCTTCTATGTGTTTGTGTATAGTGCAAAGTCTCACAAGGACGATAACGACAAAGAAATGAAATAAACTAAAGCAAAGATGAAATTTCTTTATTATCAGCAAGAGAGACAGTCTCGCTCGGTCTTTATATTATTTTTCTCATCCTCGTCGTTTGTGATTTTGCTGGCATCCTTTTGTTTTGCGTGTAAGGATGCATTGGTGGTGTACCTGGGCTTATTGTTTCTTGCAACTACACAATCGTAAGAATTCTGGATTTGTGTAGAAAAAAAAAAAGATGAGCAGCAGAATACTGATTCCAAAGAGTGGGACACATAATTAAGTGCTTGGACTTGGATCAGCTCGGTGCGGGGTGGAAGTCGATTTCGTATTCGGAAACATGCCCGATGGCTATAACTTAAGTGAACATTCTACTTGTGTTATGGGCCAGGAATGTATGATTATATTGCTGCTTAATGCCTTTTTATGCTCTGCATGTGTGTGTATACTTTTGGTATTGGGATTGCTTATGGACTAGCCATCAGGGCAATGAATGTACATACGAGTAGATTGAAATTCATTGAAGATCTATTTATTTTCCTTAAAGGATAAATTTCAAAATGTTAATTATTCAAAATTCCCAGGGGGAGGGATTTAGAATGGTGTTTGAGGTAATACCCTCTAGGGAGAGGATATTACCTCAAACACCCCCAGTGACACCTTTCTAAGTCCCTCCTAATCTACTAACTCCCCTGGGAATTTTGACTAATTGAAATTTTGAAATTGAACAAGTAGAATGTTTACTTAAGTTATAGCCATCGGGTATGTTTACGAATACGAAGTCTTTATCCCTATAAAGGCGTTCAGTGAAGCGCATAATATTAGTCCCAGTGTGAGTTTTTTTTTATTATTATTTGTTCAGTTCACCTCAGAGCATTTACAGAGCATCACTAAAACTGACTGAGTAAGCCAATTGTCACCACAATTAACGGAGACGAAAAGTTTTAAATCAGCGAAGTAAAATGGTTCTTTTTATAATTCAAAAAACTTAGTTGGCGCCACAGTTCGGGTGAACCTGGACACCAACTAACAAACTTCTCAAGTTAGTGCGGTCCTTAGCCAACTGACTTCAAGTTCATTGAGGTTACTTATGTGCACCACCTAAAGCGAGGTCTTCCTCTACTGCGGAGTGTTGTGTCCATCCGCTCATCTCAAACGACCAATGCGCAGTCGATGTCGCTGTACAGCTCGTACAGTTCGTCGCTAAATCTCCAAGGCACAAAAGTCCCTAACACTTTCGAAGGTATAGCTGTCCACTGTGACGTTCTGTTCGATTCCTCAATATTGGGTGTCCCTTCGTGTTGACAGCATATACTTTGTTTTGACTTCGTTCACCGGTAAACCCATTCAATACGACTTCATTTCATCGGCATACGCGAGTAGTCGCGCAGAGTTTTGAAAGATTGTGCCTTTGGTGTTGGCTTGTAAGTTTCACACAATTCTTTCTTGCCTAAATCCTTTTTTGACATCAAAGGTCTCGGTGAGGTGCACCATTACCGACCTTGATGGTGCAGCGAGCATTCTCCATCGCTATCCTGGACAGATGGATGAGTTTGGTAGGGATGCCAAAACTAGATATGGCTCAGTATAGCTCGTCTCTGTAAATGCTGTTGTAGGCGGCTTAAAAATCGACAAAGGGATGGCGAGAATCGATTTGGACTTCTTGAGTTTTTCCCCTGGATCTACCGAAGTGTGACCAATTGTGGACTTACCTGGCCTAAAACTGCACTGATAGGGGCCAATCAGGTTGTTGACGAAAGGTTTCAGGTATTTATACAATTTGGTAGATAAGAACCTGTAGGCGATGCTGAGGATACTGAAGCCTCTCTAGTTGGCGCAGTTGAGGGGGTCTCATTTCTTGTGAATCGAGCAAACGTCTGACCAAATACTAGAAATGAGTTCATGTAAGCTCATTTACTCATATGCGGCTGCTTTAAATAACTCCGCCGGTTAGCCGTCAGATCCAGCAGCCTTGTTGGATTTTAGCTTGGATTAGATTGATCAAGTAGAGGGAAATTTTCGTTATCATCGTTTGGGTTGAATTCATTCTGCCTGACAGTGGGATGTTGGTCTTCGCCGTCGTTATACAGTCTGCAGAAGTAGTTATTTGATATTCTCAGCACCGACTGCGACTCTATTATCGTCTCTTGATCTCTACAGGTATCTGTACGGGCTTTGTTCCCTTGACGCGTTCTTTTCACGTTTTGGTAAAACTCTCGTATACTGCCCTGGAGTAGAATCTCTCAATCGACCTCGTGCTTCGATGTTCTTCCCGTCTCTTTTGTTCGTAGAGCTCGCAAGCAGCCCTCGTCCTTCTTTGCATGCACTTGCCTGCGCTCTTCTTGAAACGACGGGTATTGTGGTGGAGGTCGGGTGAAATCCAGTACATCAGTTACGGCGTTTCTAATGGCATGTTGGCAACGTTGCTACTGGTCTTCAGCACTTGATTTCGGCGGCATAGGAGTCGTAGAGGGATTTGGGGATACGCGTTCGGCAGCTTTTCGAGGTCAGTTTCTCACATTAATTCCTCTTTGTTGTGGGATATCCGTATTCGTATCTTGGCTGTAACAAGGTAATGATCCGAGGCGATTTTGGCTGCTCGAAAAGTTCGGATATCCATAATACTGGATGCATGCCTTGCATTAATGGCAATGTGATCAATTTGGTTGACCGTTTCATGATCAGGAGACCGCCATGTCCCCTTGTGAATGTTGAGCTGAGGAAATCGCGTGCTTACTATGACGTTTCATCCCGCTGCAAGTCAATTAGCCTAAGTCCGTTTCCGGACGTGGTGTCGTGTAGGCTATGTTTACCAACTGTCCTACCAAAGATATCCTCCTTTCCTATTGTAGCGCTGAAATACCCCAACACGATTTTAACTCCATAATTAGGATATTACTTATAGGTTTTGGTAGCGTCTTCCTTGTCTTCAGTGGGGGCATGGGCTTATGTTGGCAAATTTAGCCTTCACGCATTGTCTTAAGATACTCGCTTATGTGTCGGAAACTTAAGACTTCTTGTCTAAGTCTGCCCCTTATTACAAAATCGCATCCAAATAAGCGCTGCTTCTGTTGCCTGTAGCAATCACTATTAATGACAGCCCATTCCATCGCAATTCCTGGATGGCGGGTATATGTTTTGCATTGTAAACAATAAGGTTGAAAAGAAAAAAAAAAAAAAAAAAATTGTAGACCCCAATGTCAATCTGTTTTTCCTCAGTCATATGTGTCAGCAAGTATTGTGCTGCCTCGCAATGGTTTAGGTATATTTGGAAGATCTTCATCGCCTGGTCAGAGCTGTTTTAAACAACGTTTGTCCACTTTACACAGAAGACATAGCGGGTCCTTTGTGCAGTTCTTGGCTATGTGGCCTTCTTCACCACATCTTCTACTATTTGTAGCGGTCGAAATCGTTCTTGCAATGATGTGCCGTGTGACGGAGCACTTTCTTAGGGCTCTACTCTCGCAGATACGCGCAATTCACTCGGCCAATTTTAATTCTGCCTGTACCTGACGTGCCTAAAGTGGGATATAGACTGCTGATATTGATACCATGGTATAGCAATACTACGTTCTATACCACATGTCTGCCACTGCAATATACCATGAAACATACTTGGTATTGAGATTCGCAAATTTTTGCCGGTATACCATACCATCTTACTGATTGCAGCGCCAATTTCTCTCTATTGGCTAGTCTTCTTTGACAATTCTTAGGTATGCACTTTCGCTTTCAAGTATTTGAATTTTCTTTATATTCATAGTTTGGCACAAAAGCAAATCATTTTAATTCATCCTGCCTTGAATTTTCTATTTTTATTTGTTATGACAGACAACACAAACGTCAAAGTGTACTACTGCTGGTATTGATACCATGGTACCAATACCATGGTATAGTGAATACTATAATCCCTGACAGACTGAATTTCGTAGTATTCGATGATTTTGGCGTTAAGGTCCTTATGGAGGAGATTTAATTCGTTCGTAGGTGCAAAGGTTCCGCGAGACTTCTTCAGCTCTGAATAACCCTCAGCCAGGCCCAACATGATCAAGAACCACCGAAAATATTCGGGAGATGACACGAAGCTTATATGAAAATCCAAGAATGGCATATGGCCACCACGTGAACGTCTCAAGAACATTTGAGGCCATATATCACCAATGGTGTCTTGGCTTCTAAGGCTTGAATCGTTATTGGCTTGTCCGCATAGACCAATCACTTCAAATACCCCCACAGAAAATAGTCCATCAGCTACCATTTCTGGAGATAATGTTATCATCGAACAATTCTGTTGAAACCCAGTGACCTGCAGACCATGTTCACACACTTTTGGAAAGAAAACATAGTTGATCATGGCTCTGTACTGGGCGCCATTGACGGTGACATTTCGATTTTCTTCATTTTTTAAGAAGTAGGGCCGGTTGATGCCGCGAGCCCATAAACCGCACCAAGTAGTGTATTTTTCGGTATGCATCGGTAGCAAAGAAGTGAGCCTCAGCACTGAATAAAATTTGACAGTGAAAAAGTGGATCTGCTTCCAACTATTCAAGCGGCCAATCACTGAACTCACGACGCAAACGATGATCGTTCGGCTTCAGTTTTTGTACCAATTGAATCTTTTAAGCATGTAAACAAAGATCCTTGCGCAAATTCTCCCACAAAGTCGATAGACACAGGCTAAGTTCTTGGGAACGATGACAAATCGATGAATTAGGAATTTCCTTAACACTGGAACACTCAAAGGCGTCGACATTTTCTCTTGTCGGTAGCTTGGAGTACAAAAGAGTAAATGTAGTGCGAAATTTTTCAATTGTGTTGCGAATAGCCGACTCAGTTGGTCGATTATGTTGACCGAAAAATTGGCGTGGTGCTCCATAAACATTTTTTAATGAACACTTTAATAATTTTTGAAATAAATTTCCACAATTTGTTGCTAGGACGTAAGTTTTTGCACGATAATTTGCCAAACAATACTAAACAAAAAGATGGTGCCAGCTGTCAGATTAACTATCAGTGTTGCCATATTAAAAAAAAAACCTCCTAAAAAACACCCTTTAAATACTCGTATATATCTTTTTTTTCCACCGAAGATGAAAATCGTTTAAATTTTAAAGAGCTTTCAAAATCGAACGGTTTATCCAATCAAGATTTGAAGCTCTGTTTATTTTCCCTTGAGTAATTTTTTTTTTTTAAATTAACACATCGAAAATTAGCATTTGCAGTACGCTGGTCCACAGTGCGCACTAAGCTGTCACCCGTGGTGAATGCAATGGCCTCTCAACCTCTCAGGACCCCACATTCTGCAATTTTGTTTATTTACGTATCCGCCGAGTGAGAAATGGACCTCATTGCTGTAGAAGATTATGGCGACCATAATCTGTCTTTAAATTGGGATTGGCCGTTTTAAGAGGGTGGCCGTGGTGTAGTGGTAGCATCATCGCTTGTCACGCTGTTGGTTCACGGATCAAATTCTGATGTCAAGAATCATCTATTTATTTCACATGAAATAAATAAAAAAGCCGATCAATTGCGAAAGCTAAGTCAACTCTACTGCGAAGGCATAACACTGGCAGTAGAGTGGTCATATGGCTGAAATTCAACTTGATCGTGATGATGACATCAGGAGGACGGAAAAAAATACTGTGAATCATGAGCAACGACAAAAGCAAACAAACAAACAAGCTCCCCAGTTATCTGGACGCTACCCTTGGAGTTTAAAGAAACTTAATACCATCTGAGTTTCAAACCACTACACTCAAATCTTTCTTTCTCTCTCTCTCTCTCTTCTCCACAACGCCTGTGTCCTGTAATAGTATAAGAGTATTCATATCCTCTTTGGCGAGCGCAAATTATATATAAAAAAAAAACAGATATTACAGATATGTTATTTTTTTTTTTACTAAGATGCAACAATTTGAATGCGTTGAGCGGTGGTTAATCGATTAATATTATTAAATGACAAGCAAGAACTAATTACCTGTCGCTGTGGATGACAGATGAATTTGACAAATGCCATATGGCAGGATGTGATTCATTTTAATCAGCACAATTTAGTCAAATTACCAGCGATTCCTCGAATTACAACATTTCCGCATTTTATGTACATGAGTGCATACATTTTAAATTTTTCATCACAAAGTTTTCCAACAAACATACAACATACGAGTACATCAATGACCTTTCGAATTGAACACGAACTACACACGGTGACGGGTAATAGCTCGACTGTGACATATTCCTTTAACTGCATCAGTATTATTAAATTTATGTCAGCTTGACATTTTTACACTGTTAGTACTGGCTTTCATTGCCATCGGTTATTGCTCCTGAAAATTGTATTAAATTTTCCATTTAAAAAAAAGTGGTAAAATATTGTGCCTTCATAGAATTGCAATCTACTACAATTTAGGAACAGATTGTATTGATTTATGTTAGTTATACACGGTTATTTTCAGTGAAAGGATTTTCCTGGATAAAGTTGAAATTGACTTTAACTGAAAACTCATGTCGAAGTTGAGTAAATTTACGGGAAAAGTTAGTTGGAAAGTATAAAATTGCTTTGTGTGTTTTTTCCATCCATCTATAAATAATGTAGGATCAGTGTGTAATAGCTTCAAATAATTTTGATAATAAGTTTGTTTCTTTATGTCCAAAAGTCAGTAAAGTTTACGGTTTAACACTGAAGGTTGATACCAACTCTAAAACGTATTGATATCAATCAGGGTCGTAAAATTCTTAGCAAATCAAAAATAAGTTATGAAATGAGTACTGGATTCATTCAGTAACGAAGTTCCTCAAAAAAAAAAAACTGTCCAAGTTGATGAAGGGAAAGGTCATCTTTTCATAGAAAGTAAAATCAGAAATGCGGAGTATCTAAAGCAAAAAAAATGGAAAAGAAAATCTATTTACAGCGGCTTTAGTAGTCTTTATGATTAATTCCAGAATCATGGACTACTTACGACCCACGAAAAGCCACTGGCTTGTCGGTCCCGGGCTTCGTACTTTCAGTACCTTAAACTAAGCTGCCTGAGATCGCTTAGTCTTTAAAACCAGGAATTGGTTTTCCTCTGGCATTCTTGAACATGGGGCTGGGATTTTAAGATCTTTTCATTTGAAGTGTTGTAGCCCGATAGGACTGAGTGCATCATCTCAAAGAGTTGCATTTGTATTTTCTCCTCCATTCGCCCTCATCGTACACAGGACCAAATATCCGACGAATGATTTTTCCCTCGAAAATGTTTACAGTCTAACGCAGTATTATAGACAATGAAGTACGAGTATCATCAATGTATAGGGCATCAATTTTGTTCTCCGAGTTAGAATTTTGCAACAAGTTGCTTTGCGAAACCGAAGTAGCAGTAGTTTCCTAGGGTCAGTTGTCGTCGGACCTCCACAGGATGTCGGAGAACGACCGATGGCGTCAATATCATCTGCAAATCGCAACAGCTGTGCCATATTGACACCACATGACAGAGTATTTATAAGCTCCCAGAGCTTTCCTGAAGAGAGGAAGAAGGAAATGATCGTCAAGCTTCCTAAGAAAGGAAATTGGAGGGCTATCTGCGTGCTGCCTGCTGTTGCTAAGATAATACCTAAAAACATCCTGGAGGTAATCAAACAACATCTCGAAGATACACTCGATGCCGAACAAGCGGGTTTCCGGTCGGTGTCCTCCAGTGTCGACCACATCAACACCCTGTGGATCAACATCGTGCAGTGCGTTGAATATAGAGCGCCACTTCACTTGCTGTTCATTGATTTTGAGAAGGTGTTCGATAGTGTTTATTTGGTATGCCTTACACAGGAGAAGTATTCCCAATAAATTAATTGCTATTACCAAAGCTACGTACTATGCGTCCGAATGTCACGTTCTGCACAGAGGAATTTCTCAGAGGAAATCTGAGGAATTCGAGATCTAAAGTGGGGTAAAACAAGGCTGCATTGTTTCACCTATACTATTCCTATCAGTGATTAGCGATGTGCTTCGTGCAGCTTTATAGATGGAAAACGGAGGAATTCGATGGATTCTTACATTCTAACTGAAACATATAGACTACGCTGACGATGGAGGCTTACTCCCTTATAGAATTATGGACCTCCACCAAATGACAGCAGATGTGGCTGTTAGCTTTAGAACTAACTCATCAGCTCAAATATGCATTACTGGACAACCTGTAGAGAGAATAGAGGATTTCCAGTATCATGTGAGTATTGTCTCGATCGATGGTAGAACCAAACTGGCTGTAACCAACAGGATAGCCAAAGTAAAGTCCGCATTCGGGATGTTATCTAAAATATGGCGAGCTAAGATTGTTCCGCTACAACATTATATCCGCGCTGGTTTATATGCATGCAGCACATGGAGAGTGGCCATTACTATCACGAGAAAGCTGCAAATGTCTGTTAACGCCCAATGTATAGGGCTTTGAGGGTGGCCGTGGTGTAATGGTAACATCATCGCTTGTCACACTGTTGATTCACGGTTCGAATCCTGATGTCAAGAATCATCTATTTATTTCGCATGAAATAAATAAAAAAGTCGATCACTTGCTAAAGCTAAGTCAACTCTACTGTGAAGGCATAACACTGGCAGTAGGGTGGTCATATGGCTAAAATGCAACTTGATCGTGATGATGACATCAGGAGGACGGAAAAAAATACTGTGAATCATAAGCAACGACAACAATAGCGAAAAAACAAACAAAATACTCCCCAGTTATCTGGACAGCCACCCTTGGAGTTTACAGAAACTTAATACCACCTGAGTTTCAAACTACACCACTCTGTCTTTCTCTCTGTCTCTTCCCCTTTCCGCAAAACGCACGTGTTCTAAAAATTAGTATAAGGGTATTCATATCCCCTTTAACACGTGCAAATTATAAAAAAAAAAAAAAAAAAAAAAACAGGTGACTGCGCAACACTTTAAGGATTTTCTGGTCCAACCGTATCTCTAACAAACACCTCTACTAAAGATTGGGCCAGGAACCAATAAACACAAACATCCAACGACGGATTAGTTGGCTAACCATGCAATGCAATGAAATTCTTTAACCCATGATGGCAGAATACCTGGCGGTCTAAGGTGAACATGGCGCAGAACAGTCGAGAAGGAAGCAATGCAGTAAGTAAGAAAGTATCAGCTTCCACAGGGCTCTTAAAGATTCCTAGAATTGAATCTGAAAGAATAGAATACAGAAATAAAAAGATAAGATTCGACAAGGAATTTTTCGAATCCCGTTTCTTAAAATTTATATTTGAAGCTACGTCTGCTTACTCTAAAAGAAAACTTCACTTGAAGAACTCGACGGAATCTGATTAAGTTGGAACATACGAGTACATATAGGAAGTGTCATCGTCGAGCAGTTGCTACTGGCTCTGTCAAAAAAGCAGTGCATTGCATAGGGACATTGCTAGTACGGAATTTAGGTAGGGCTCTGGAACGAGGGAAGTGGAAGATCTTCTCTATTTTATTCGGGTATTCATTAGAATAGAGCAGCAGCGGATGGACTGGTTTCTTACGATAAGATACATTCTCCTGTAGAGGTGGATCTCTCATGGACGAGTTCTGTGAAAGTGGAAGTATATTCAACTAGATAGCTTTACAACCGCTTTGCAGTCGGAGATTATTATACGTGCGACTGAACGGACTTAGGCGATATAGATCCTCAACGCTAGTCCGAAAGTCCCAGGAGGCGAAAAAGGTGATGCTCTACCAGGATTAGGATCGGACACCTCATTTAAAGGTATTATAAGTTGGAGCTCGTCATGTTTAAAGCAAGAAACGTCTGACTTATCGACAGACAAAAAAGTTACTAATTTGTCCTTAGCATCTCTTTGAAACTAGTCACTATCTAAGTGATGACCGTTGGTTTCAAAAGCACAGGTCTTTCTGAAATTTTTTCGTGGAAGACAAAATATTTGAGCACTAGAAAAGGTATCATAGGCGATATGTTTAATAAATAGAGCGAGTAAAATTTAGTAAAAGAAAGGAGCAAGCAGAAAAATCCAACGAAGCTGCAAGTTGATATGACGGCACAGCAGAACCATAGCACAGTATCACCAAAGTATTGACAGTTGGGCACAGCTTCTGCCAAAACCAAAAGAAAATAATTCTCTGATAGATTCGAATGAAGAGGAATGCTCCAAATTGTGAAGATATACTCCAAAATATGTGTGGGCACAGAATAAGCACAAGGGTCATCCTGAAGAAGTTGAGTGTTATTAAGAAAAGTGCGAAATGGCACGCGATGAATAGAAGTTCAGAGGAATTTGAGATAAGTTGAGGTGTCCGAAAAGGCCATTACTGACTGAGTCGAATGCAGTACAACAACCTATCTTAAGCATCATGACAACATCAAAAATTCAATTTTTCAGCTCAAATATGGAAAAATTTAAAATATAATCCAGTCCAGTCCAGCCCCAAGCAAAACAGGCAGATCTGAAGAGATCTGAAGTATATACTCGTAGCCAAGATCCGAATACACATGGTAGAGACTCTGAAACCCATTAGATGACAAACAACTCAAGTACGCATTGTAATTGTATTACTCAATTGAAAAATCAGTTCAAATCCTTCGTCCCTTGATATCTAATGCATTTTTCCAAACAAATTATCATTCAAAGAGATTCCCACAATGATTCCTTGGAATACACTTTGAACCCTATCCGTCCACCCCATTGCCTTATTTGAATAACCTCTCTCAAAAGTGAATCACCCTCATTAACCAACAATAAACTAAAAATCCGTTTCGCATTCTTTGAAATAGCCAGCAGCATCATAAACGTCCCATCGCACCAGAGGAGCACCCTCGTCTTCTCCACTCTCATCTGCAATTTAGACGGAGAAATATGAAAAGGAACGAGAAGCTACCGTCTGGCGTGTCCCATGCCACAGCCATAAGGATAATGCAGAATTAATAGAGCAACAATTTCGTATTTTATTTATGCCATTTAACGTGTAACGCAAAGTAGAAAAACAGAGAAACAAATTCCAGTCGTTTTTCTTGTTTTCTGTTTACAAAAACATTATCTACGTGTTTGTTTGTGCATTTTGTGTAATTTTACTTTTAAATTTCCATAATTTTGGTTTTTGCTCGGAATTGTTTTGTCCTTCGTCTTCTTGGTGCTTTTTCTTCATCAGCAAAGTAAAGTATAGCAAGAAGTAAGATCCAAAAGATAATTTATTGATGGCAATGGTATCCTTTGTACCCAAAGGGCCAATACACAACAAAAAACTAGAAAAACCCCAGAGGTATGGGCAGATAATTAAGTATCCTGATGATGAACTTTCCTATTCTTCTTGATTCCATTCGTGTGGAGCTGAAAGAAAGAATCCTTCATAGGTGCTGTTCATAGTCAATGGTGAAACTAATTTACTACAAATGCTTGAATTTGAATTTCTGACCCAGGGATAATGATTGAGTAACTGCAAAGGACTTGTGGCTGTTTGGTCTGTTCATTCGGGTTTCTTTTTTTCTTTTTTTATGTTTGTGACGATAGGGGGTGTAATTATGTATTTTTTCTCTACATTGTTCCCTATCAGACAGTAATGGTGAGAGTAGCCATTATAGTTAAAGTTCACCTTAAGGTGAGTTGTAATTTAATCCTTTGTGAATTGATATTTGCATTTGATAGTGCAGACGAAGGAGTTGGGATGACAAGCGACTAGTAATGGGCCTCGTAGAAGTGAATGCTGGTTCGCTAAAAAAAAAAAAAAACCAATGATGCCTCTGCAGACGAACACTTACGGCACTACTAGTAAGTCCTACTTCAACGCCTCCTCGTGGAGCCTCCTGGTAATTTCTTCGGAAATTGCAAAGTTTGAAGGGGGCAAATGGCGAGTCTCCTGCGCCATTATAAACAGGTATTGCTTGGTCTGTGGCCTAGCAAGCAGCAACCGTAAAAACATTCATTGCACCGCAACACCCGCCTTGGATACGGACGGATACTTTGTTGACGACAATTGGCTATCGACCACGGACAACGATTGGATTCTGGAACGTTAAGATTCTATTTGACAATGGAAAGAAGGTCCCCAAAAATCCAGATTCCTCCAATTAGAGCGAGAAACTGGGCATCCTAGGAGTAAGTGAAATTAGATGGTGGGAACACGGAATCCTAACCCCTGAAACTGGAAAAAGCTTCCTGGTCTACCTACTTTGCGAAACCCACGAAGACTACTCGCGAATATGCAGTAGGGCTCTTGCTTACCCCTAAAGCTATAGATAGGTTCGAGCGTAAGTTCCAAAAAAACTCCTTGCTATTATAAAGGCTATGATGGCCGTAAATCTCATGTCTTACACAACGATAAGGTGTCAGAGGAATTTGAAGTCTTCAACGTCAATGTTATTCCATGTAGTAATCAGTGATGTGATCCGGGCATATCTGCCTGGAGGAAACATGGGGCTGAGATGGACTATGCCATCATATCTCAAACGCCTTGACTAGGCTGATGACGTTTGCCTGCTCTCATACAAGATAATGGACCTGCATCAAATGGCTCATTATTTGGAAGCACAGGCGAACAAAGCAGGGCAATAAATACGGCAAAAACAAAAGGGCTAAGCACTTCAGTCTCTGAACAAAACACCATTGCCGCTCCACTCAACATTGCTGGACAGCATGCCGAGAAAGTAAGCAGCTTTCTATATTTAGGAAATATGGTCTCAGAAGATGGTGGTATCGAACTGGATTTGGACAGTAGAATTCGTAAAGCAAAGTCTGCGTTCTGTAAGCTGTCTAAAAACTGTAAAAGCAATGTTTTCAGTACAAAATCCAAGCTGAGACTGTTCCGATCAAACGTGGAAACAATGCTACTTTATGGGCGTAGTACTTGAAAGGTGACCAACACCGTCACAAGGAAGCTGCAGACCTTCATAAATACTCGTAGATGTCTTCGCAACATCCTAAGGATCTTCTGGCCGAATCGTGTATCGAATGACCAACTACATGTGGTAACGGGCCATCAAAATAGGGAAGAGAAAGTGGCAGTGGATTGGTTACACCTTACGACGCGAAGACAGTTCCATTGCGAAGTATGCCATGCAATGGAATCCACTTACCCAATCAGGCAGATGAGTGGGCTGTCCTAGGCAGACATGGAAAAGGACAGTCGAGGAGGAATCCAGATCATTGGGGATGACTTGGAGGGAGCTCAAGCGCGTTGCAGAACTCCGAACACGATGTGAGCGCATGCGTTGTTGACGCCCTATGCTCCACGAGGGGTCAGAGGACATAAGTAAGTGAGTGTGGATTTACATATTAAAATACTGCACGTAAATATGTAACAGATACACCCCGTGCCAAAAAAAAATCAAAAAAACAAAACACTGCCAATGAATGGAGAAAAGACTTGATCGAGAGATGTTCTATTAACATCAGCACGCGGAGTATTCAACGCCGTCTAAATGAAGTGCGTCTTCAAGCCCATAGACCTGTGGAAAAGCCGCTTCTTTCTGCAGTAATGGAGAAAAAAGATTTGATGAAGGGCAAACAGGACCGCCAATGACCGCAAACAGGACCGCCAATGCTTCTAAATATTGCTTTCTTTCAAGAGATAACTCAATACTTGAATCCATAAATTGACCAAGAAATAGCCCTGACTTTAATATAATAGAGAACTTGTGTACTATATTTTAATACCGGCTGCGCCATGTGTTATTTGAATAAAACACAATGGTCAAGTAATTCAGTAATTGTTTAAGGCCCCGATCCATAGAATCCGTCGCTGTTGTTCCGTTGAAGGTTGATGTTAGCGTTGACATTAATATTTTAATATGCGAGCTACGGCTCGAGTAGATAAAACGTTATTCTGTGAGATTATTTCTTTATTTTCTAGTCTATAGAACAACTCAAGTTCACACTATACTGTTCTTCGCAAATTCTTTCCTTACAAGGTCTCTTTCTTCTCAAATCACTTTATCTCATTTCAATTACTTAATTCACAAATCCAAACTAATTACTTCTTCTTGTTAACTCTCAACTTTCAATTTATCTTCTTTCTAGCAAATTCTTCGACCACTGGAACGAGAAAATTCTGATGTAATAATTCCAAGATGACAGCTGCAGCCAATAATCTCTTGTGGTTATAATTCTCTCTTAATTCCGCGACGTCGTCTTAGACATAATCCTTCTTTATCCGTGGACACGAACCTCGAATGTGTTTCGAGAAAACACTTTGGAATGTGTTGCTAACTTTTGTGGGCGTAGTTATTATGCTTCATTATGTTACAATATATTGCCGGAAAGAACAGTCCAATAAAATCCGCCGCATACCTTTGTTGACAGATGACAGCCGATGACATTTTGTTTTTCTTCAAGCTGTCCGATTGTCAACGGCAATGACAGTTTCTCTACATTCTCTCAATGCATCCACGAATGAATGTGCTTAGTCTCAATTTTTGAATGCGTGAACTTCAATGAGTGAATGTGTGAGCTGCCAACTTATCAACGGACTAAAAAACTAGAAAGTAAACCTACCATCGAAGTTCATATATCCGTTGGTTATTGGCCACCTTCCATAAGAATGCTTGTATTCTATATAGCTGTCAGTTAAAAACGACGCAGTAACGGATCGACGGATTCTATTTGTCGGGGCCTTTAATTAACTTATAATTAGTACTTCAGATGTGTTCTTATCTCACATCGGAACGTCAGTTCTTACTTCCTGCCAGTCTCCTATGGAAATCGCTACCCATTTGTCTGAGAAAGGTCAATAGTGTGAGTCTTTGTACAGATATTTAGCTGATGTTTAGGTTAGGTTAACTATTTATTTATTTTTTCTTTTTAAATAAAAAAAAATAAATAAATAAATAGGTGCAAGTAAAATGGAGGACGTTTTCGAATCAAAATCCCTGCAAGAAGTTCATCGTCAAGGATTAGAATATAAAAAAAAAAAACTTTGGAACCCACCTGTATGTATGTGTTTTCTTTATTTAAAAACCGTTTGAAGATAGGCCACTTGAAACTAATTACGAAACTCCCAAATGATCTTTATGCCTCTGGTAACATTGCCCTTCTCAAATATACTCGTAATCCTCCGCGCTGTGCCTAACAAATCCCATTTTACCTTACATCCAAAGGCTAGAAAAAAAAATCACGTTATAACCTTAAATCTTTAGTAAACATTGCCTGTGGACTGTGGAAGAAAAAAATCCAATTCGTTGAGCTGCAAGATGACGATACAAACATTTCCTATCACAGTGCAGAGGTTTACCTAAAGTTCACCAGTATAGTAGTTACACCACTCCAACTATGCCTCGTCCAACAACAGCAACAATGATGGGCGACAACAAATTTTAATTAGTTTTCATAATAATGAGTAAAGTTGAAAACTGAAGCTACTTTTAAATTGCTCTGGTATGGTGATAAGGTTAATTACAATATGTTGGCTATTCAGTGGGCATTTTCATCTTACACCGGGGAGGGGCTGCACTCGGAAGCTACGATATGTATTAGATGAATCCAAAGAGATTAGATTCAATTACTTGTGATGTGGCATTTTGATTTCAATGTTGTGGGAGTGGGAGTGGGAGGTTGGGATCTAACCTTTTAAGGGTGAGATATCTGAAATGGAAATAGGAGTGTGGATGTAGAGAGAAATTGCTTTTCGAAATTATCTAGTAGTAATGGTCTTTGATATTTGCCTGCTTGTAGTATACCTATGTGCATACTTTTATTACAACAAAAAGTTTGGCTTTAATAGTGACAGGTAGTTAGTTCTTGCTTTGCCATTTTACAATATGGATAGTTTAACCACCGCTCAACGCATTCAAATTGTTGCATCTTACTACAAAAATAACAGTTTTGTAATATCTGTGTACAACAAGTTGATGCTGATTTTTCAAACAAAATCTTCTTCAGAGATGAGGATCATTTCTCGCTCGGAGATCATTGAGAGCTCATTGCATCCACAACGGGTAACAGTTTCGAGCACGCTGTGGACCGCCGTATTTTTTTTTTGAAAACGACGAAGATAACCAATTTTTTTTTGAACCGAGATTGAAAACATTGATGTGAGCGACATGTGGTTCCAATAGGATGGGCCTACATGCCACACAACATATACAAATTTGATTCTATTGCACGAAAAGTTCCGCGGCCGTTTAATTTCGAGATTTGGCGACATCAATTGGCTACCAAAACCGTTCTGATACCGTCTATACAGACAATCCTCAAACTTTAAAGCACTTAAGAACCAACATCCATGAAGTTATGCAAAACAGCCAGAAATGTGCCAAAAAGTCATCGAAAAATACCTAAAAAAAAATCTAAGTTTGCAAAATCTTCCGTGGCGGCCATTTAATGGTTGTTCGCCTAAATGTCTTCCCATGTTGAGGTTGCTCGTGAAATATACACCAAAATACTAACACATATGCACTCTTCGTTTGCTCGATATATGCCTCCAACCTTTCTGAATATTATTTCGAATTTGACTAGTACACTCCATAAACTGCAGTATTTATACAGATACGGTTATTCATGAGCTGGAAAGCCTCAGGTGTATAAGCCAACATAACTATGATATGTCGGCGAAAAACAGTAAAGCCTTAATGCAAGACCCTGTATACTCTACGCTCTCAATCAATCAAATCTTTGATGAAAGTGCGAACAGGCTTGAACTTAGAGCGCAGCCCTGTCTTAGACTTAATTTCACCTCAAACCACTCGGATCTTGCATCGCTATTCCACACTGTTGCCTGCGTATCTATTTAGAGGTTTTGGCTAACCTGTCCAAACTTTCTCAATATTCCCATACCATACCATACCATATAAAATAGAGCGTTTCGGGCCGTTGTATCGAAGGCTACCTTAAAATCGACAAAAAAGCGCATAAAACTTTTTAAGGAGAATGCTCCTTAAAACAAATATAGGGTCGATTGTACAGTAGCCTGGCCTAAATTCTAACCGTGCATACAAATTAGCTAACTCCCTATAGCCACTGTAATATGAAGAAGGGACTAACTCTAAACTAATTTTAGATTTCTTACCGTAGGGTGTTATTAAGACTCTACTGGGAAGAATCTATGGTGAGAAAATCTATTTAAGAAGACATCGGTTTATGATAGACTGCAGCTTACAGCATACCGGACAGTCGTACAGCATACCGCACGCAGTTCTGTTTACCGAAATTTCCTATTTAACTTTCTCGACCCGTTGTCCGACAAAGATTATTTGAATGGTGAAATTTGAAAGGCTGAGTGGTTTTGTCTTGGCTGTTTTAATTTTCAGCCCTGCCTTCCGTGCTTTGGTTTTAAACTATGAGCAGTTCCATTATTCTGTACGAAAGCAAACAAATATCATCAGCAAAGGCTAGATGTTTTCTCTTGTGAAGATACAACCTTGTTACAAATTGCTTTGATCTTCCAAGTCTTCCGACAGCTTACCATTGTGCAACTCATGGTAAGTGTCAGAGATACAACTTCTACGCAAGCCATACCAAAGAATATCCCGATGTGCTCTGTTGAATTTCTTCTCGAAGTCTTTAAAAAACAGATGAAGCGGATTATTTTATGATGACTCGGAAGGTGTTAACGTGGTTAATGCAAGAGGATGCAGGGCGGAAAGCTGTTTGTTCGACTTCTTTGATCCCATCTAGCTACATATTAATTTGGCAGCCGCAGGAAGAAAGCTAATACGTGTCCAGTTTACGCACTGTATTGCATTATCCTTATTTGGTAGTTTGAAAATTATCCCGTTTTCCACTCTTCCGTAAAGCTATAACTTTTCTAGGCAAACTTTATGAGGATGTAGAAAATCTTTATGAGAGGATGTAGAATATTTAGCAACCTACACAACGTATCAAGTCCCACTTTAATCCTCTTGAGTGCTCCGATTATGGTTAAAATCGATGTCTTACTTGGAAGTCCACTTTGGTTATCTCATTTGAGTTTGGGGCAATAACGTCGTCAATTAAAAAGTTTAGTACCGCCGTGAAATATTTCTTGCTCCTTCAGAGCTGACCTTCGTCCCCTATAAGCAAAAAACCGTCGAAACTTTTTATTGGATGTTGCTTAGAGTTCTGACCACCTATTAGCATATTGCTATTAAGTAAGCGGCGTGGGTCAGTGATTAAGTGCGCAATCACTGAGCGGGAGACTTAAGGTTTAAGTCCCGATAAATACCAAAACAAATTGTTCACGCTCCCACCTCTTGTGAACGTCTAACAAACATCAGAGAGCAAAATTGTCATGAGAAACTTCTCTCAATCGAAACAAATTGCCCTTCAGAAATGGCATAAAATTGTGGGTCCCTATTATTCGTGACGGACTGCACGAATGCTTGTTTTTTATTTTTATTTTACAGCTTTGATGCGGTTTCGTATGTCACGCCTTGCACTATGCTGCATATCTTTCCTCTTCATGCGAAACTGGGCTTCGAGCTCGACTCCCTCTATGCATTCGCTATACTTCTGATTGCTTGTGATCCTTCTTCGAGATGGTCCCTAAATTGTTGTTGCATTACAGAATCCCGGAGCCTGTCGGCATAGTACCTTGAGTGTTAAGGACGGATGCAGTGCAAGGCGTTTTAAAGCCAGCCCCACGCTTGTTACGGAAGTCTAGGAGGGAACTTCTAAAACAGTAGGTAGTGGCAAAATATGGTTGTATGTCTGTTGCGTATCAGTTGAGACCTAACTAATCCTATAGTAGATTTTGTGCTCCAACAAGATACTTACACTTACAAGACTTTTGACATCGATCACATGATTGAGCGCCCACCTTGGCGTTTAACTTTAACGGCGACAACCAGTTGTCTTTAAAAATTAGCCTTATAATCCTTCGCTGCGGCTTCTGTCGTGGTGTAACACTGAATGATGGAAATTTTTCATGCCTTGCTCTGAAATCTAGTCGTTAATGTTCGGTCACTATAAGGTTTTCAACATATGAGGTGAATTTGCCAACTCTCCTAGTTTTCCTTTTAGCCTTCGACGGGTATAAGGAGTCAACAACGCCTGCTTGCCATCTTGTTCGGAGTTCGGCAACGCGTTTGAGCTGCCTCCAACTCATTATTAAAGAGCTGTTTTGCGCTACGTTTGGCTAGGGCGTCCCCAGTTCTGACTGCCTGGGTGAGCAAATTCCACTGCATGATATATTTCGCAATAAAGTTGTCCTTACTCCGTAGGGTGTGTCCAATCCTCTACCACTTCCTTCGAATAGTAATGTCTATAGGTTCTTGGCCCGTTTTCTGTTAAAGTTGTTCGTTGGAGATGCGATTGGGCCAAAAAATCTTCAAGATGATTCTTAGATATCTAATTACGAAGGTCTGCATTTTCCAAGTACTGCATCCATAGCAGTACTGATTCTACGTTGGAACGCAACAGTCGCAGTTTGGTTCTTGTGCTGAAGAAATTGCCCCACCAGTCTTTGGATGGAATACCACTGCTGTTAGTTGAGACCACATCGAGCACAGGTAACAGAAGTGTTCAGGGCTTTTGTTTTGGTCCCACTGTTGTAAAAGTAGGAAAATATCGTCAGCGTAGTCGAGGTGTTTAAGGTAAGATATCATAGTCCATCGAATTTCATGATTATCCTCTATCAGTGTTGCACGGAGTACATCGCTGATGACCACCAAGAACAACATCGGTGACAGTACACACCCCTGCCGTACTCCACTGTGTGACGTGGCACTTACCATCCTCGTATGTAACCTTAATAATAGCTATGAGCTTTTCTGAGATGCCTCTCCTGCGCAAGATGAACTAGCTAGCATCTCGATTAAGAAGTCGATAAACAGTAGATGTAGCAGAATACTCTACGCATTGCTCAACTATGATCCGTAAGGTGTTTATGCATTTAAGGTGGTCACGGTGTGTTCGCTTGTGACCCGAACTGTGTAGGTTCGAGTCCGGACGGGGAACAGCAACCACAGCCACTCGAGCATTAAAATTAAATTCAAGTTACTTCAAGCACTACACCATAAGGAATTCTGCCTGGTAGTACATTGGACCGAAAATTGAGTTTGGAAATTTCCTTTTAATAAAAAGAAATAAAGAAAAAAAAGGTGTTTATGTGCCTGTTCGACATCGAGAATTGAATCTAAATGTTCTTTAATCCATTCTAATATGATTCTAGCTATTATCTTGGCTACGGGCGGGAGTACGCACCTCTCCAGTTTCCATATTTCATCGAATTTCATCAGAAGAATATTGCAAGACAGTGTTTTTCGTTGGTACTCGACCGCATTGTGTCATCTTATTTTGCTCAGTCGCAAGATGTTTAACTTGTATCGCATGAACTAGCTGGCGAAATCAGGACTTCCAGAGCCAAGAAGAATCCTATCGTAATCCTTATTCGGTAGTCAAAGTTTGTCGTCAAGGTAGTCTTCCATTTCCGAGGCATTGTCTTGAGCTTCGAAGCTTCAACTTTTCTTTTTTTATACTCGTAGTTGCACGTTGCAGGCTCACTTCCAAACCGAAATTTTTCCTCTTATTTGTCACAAGGAAGGAGCCATTTGTCGTCTCTCTTTTCAAATTTTAGGAGAAATTTCTACATGGCTCCACGAGAGGGGATATGGGGGACTTGCCTTTTGCCTTTTTTTGCATAAATAACTCTAGGGTGCCCTACAAGCGATCTTTAACTTTGAACAGCTTATATTTTCTCTACTGACCTCATAGAAAAAATGAGTATGCTAAGCCCTACATAAGGTAGCAAAGTCGACCATAATAAATGCAAAACAGTTTGCAAAATTCCGTATAATGAAATTTACTTTCACTATAATTAAACTTCATCTTCTGGCTAAAGCCTAAAGAGATTACAAACCATGGAAACCTACCACCTTCAAGGCAAGTAACAACCCAATTCATCTTCTAGTTAATATTCATAAGGCTGATCCGAGAGTTCCACACACCACCACCATTTCAGCCTTCGTAGGTAGGAGTATGTGTATTCATTAGCAATTTGCCGGCTTTATAGTCCCTTTTCATCAAGTATCCGCATACACATTAATCTAACTCCGACCCGGACAATACAAGAAGTGTCAATCGATTGGTTATTTTCCGTCGAGGTTCGTGGAAACTTTTAATTATTATCCACCACCACCAAGCGACCTTAGGAGTGGCAAATAAATTTTAATGGCTAACATTTTAATTTAAAACTCAATTTCTTCGTGACTCCGATGTGGAGAGCGTATTATCCATTATCCGTTGCATGGAGCACGGGAATCGCCCACTGTCCTGTCTTGAAGTTGTGTTGCTTTATTAGTTTTTCCTCAAAGGATCCTGGTAAACAGAAAATATAAAAATAAAAGCAAAACACTGAGGAATGGGTGCAAAAAAAAAAGAGAATCCCGACACGCAATGGGGGCTGCTTAATTATCAACAGGTCCTTATGGATGTTCTGACCATGTCGTGAAGGAGATATTTTGAAGGCGTGCTGCACTGGGGGCGGTTGTAGAAGTGGTTATTGAATGGAATCTCCTGACAAAAGTGTTGGGAAAAAACTATTGAACATTGTGTGTGGTCGTCGGGTTTATTGTTGGGAAATGAGCATTTAAGTGGTTCTTGGAATAGGTCGGGAAATAATGAGGTTGGGTGAGTAAATGCATTTTTAAGTGTTGCACTGGGGATTGTGGTTGTTATCTATCGGGGTTGGGTGATGGCTTTTAAAATGAGGTTAGATCTGTATTGGAGATAAATTGTGACGAAGTGAGCAATTTATGTGGGAGGAGGGACGGGGTTTATGTTTTTTACTAGATAGAGCTGAGGGTTGACCACATCCGTTTGTGAAAGAAAGACGAAAGCCAATTTAGCAATAATTCCAGCACAAAAGGGATAACAATGGTTTTGTAGAATATTTCCTTAAACCTTATCGATAAGGCCTTTCTAAATAGGGATTAGGAGTTTACTGTAGAGCCTAGGTATATAAAATGTTTGACTACCTCGTAGTTATATCTGTCTATCGTGACTCCTAGATGGTATCCGGAGTCATGTCGGCTTCATTACAGAGTGCCGTCGCTTTCTAGGATTAGCTACCAAGATACAAACATTTGGCCCTACGAGTACGGTAGCTTCTTCTTTTCTTCCTTTCTCAGGGGGGAAGTTTAATTTGTCTATGTATCTGTTTTATGCCTATGAAGAACCTACTGCAATCTTTCTGCTATCGTGGCTGCCTAGTTTATGGAGAAATAAAAGAACAATCACAACCCCGCCTGCAACTAAGGCAAGTAGAAAATAAATGTTTCCGTAGAGTGACACCAAATGATGCCCCACGCTTTCAGCTACATCTTAAGCAAGAAAAGAATATATCGGTCCGTAAATTGACGTCTATCCCCCATTGCATGATCTGGCCCAGTCGAGTGCAAGTTATGCAATATAGCCGATATTCGCTTTACCTAACCAGAATAATACGCAAGTTCAATACCTTGAGGGCATACCAACTTCACTTATACACTAGTGTTAATCTCCAAAAGAAATAATGCTCCTGGGGATCCATCGTCATTTCGACCACTATGTACGTATCATCGTCAACAGGCGGGAAGCATCCATTGAAAACTCAGGAGGATTGGCAGAACATCAGTACGGTCGCGGTCAAGGATAGATGCAATCCGGAGTGGCTGTGCTAAATGGTATTCTGCTGTTACCACGTTAGATGTAAGAAACCCATTCAACTCTGCGAACTGAAAGTATATCTTGGAAATATAAGTGTACCTACGTACATCACGAAGATAGTGGAGGATTACCTAAGAAAAATGATCCTGATATATGACACAGACGATGGTCCCAAGGAGTATACCGTCACGGCAGGGTTCGATGTTGGGTCCACTTCTGTGCAATGTTATGTATGACGGGATACTCAATCTGTCCATCAATCGTTGGCTTTGCGGACGATATTGCGATAGTAGTGGTCACTAATCTACTGGAAGAAGTGGTCCAAATAAGCAATCGATCGTTCAACGCTGGCTTGTAAGTTTAAGAAAAACTGAACATAAGACAGAAGTAGAATCAGGAGCAAAAAAGTGCTGGAAACAATCACTCTTATGATAGGGGGGCACCAGATTAAGTCGAAGCACGCCATCAATAATGAACATCAGGAATATGCTAGTGGCAAAGCCTCAGGAGTAAATAACGCACTCGTACGCATCATGCTAAATCATGGAGGACCTAGATACAGTCGACCGCAATTTCTGTCCGGTGTGGTTACATCTGTGATGATCTATGTGTCACCAATGTCGGCCAAAGCTATTAAAGTTAAGTCATACCTGCGTAAAATTGAGTCACAATCCGGTTTTGTGCAATTAGAGTATGCAGTGTATTTCGCACAATTTCAGAAGATGCAGTCTATGCTATTGCAGGATTACTCCCAATCAATATACTGGCAGAGGAGTTAAAAAAAAAAAAAAAATATGAAAGGAGGAACCAGGAACGTATGTTAACCGACGGAGAAGCGAACGCACCAGAAAGGGCAAACAACGGGTAAAGCCCGATGGACCTATCTTCTCATCCCGCTCCTGAAGTCATAGACACGTCTCAAGAATGGCGAGGTGGACTTCTTCACAACCCAACTACTAAGTGGGCACGGTTTCGCGCGTATCTCTACAGATTAAAGCATGACAATTCTCCCACATTGTGCTTACTGCATTCAGGCTCAGGAAGATGTGGAACATGTATTCTTTCACTGTCAGTGATTCGAGACTGACAAACAAAGAATTGACAGGTGGTCGCGCCAACATCCAGTGAAAAGCAAAGATGATTCCTCGCTCATTTCGGATGAGGACAAACTCAAGAGGTTGAAGGATTTGCTATCATTTTGAACCGTGTATTCGCTAACGATATGCTCTCAAATCAAACTTCTGTCAGCTGTCACGCTGTTTTTTTTTTTCGTTGGCAACACTTTACTACAGAAATGGCTCAGAATTCAAATCTTGCGTGAATTTTGGGACACCTTTTATTAACCATTTCTTATGGCCGTCAGCCCTAGCTTCGGCTCCCACGAAGTATGGGAGATTACCGCATGCTATCTGTGGTAATCTCCCACGATGAGGGTGGCCGTAGTGTAGTGCTAACATCATCGCATGTCACGCTACAGGTTCACGGTTCGAATCCTGATGTCAATAATCATCTATTTATTTCGCATGAAATAAATAAAAAGTCGATCAATTGCGAAAGCTTATGTCAGCTCTACTGCGAAGGCATAACACTGGCAGTAGGGTGGTCATATGGCTAAAATGCAACTTGATCGTGATGATGACATCAGGAGGACGGGAAAAAATACTGTGAATCATGAGCAACGACAAAAGCAAAAACAAACAAGCTCCCCAGTTATCTGGACAGCCACCGTTGGAGTTCACTGAAACTTAATACCAGCTGAGTTTCAAACCAACTACACCGATCTGTCTTTCTCTCTATCTCTTCCCCTTTCCTCAAAACGCCCGTGTCCCAAAATTAGTATAAGGGTATTCATAACCCCTTTCACACGTGCAAATTATAAAAAAAAAAACGATGTCAGAACAGTCTCGCCAACATCCCTGTGCTTCTGGCATCAATTATTTGTCCCGCAGTGTCAGAGGTTTCCCTATTTTGGCAACCAACTGTGAACTTCTGCGGTAATCTCCATGGTCACCACTCATATCCTTCCATGGTAATCTCTCCACGAAGTAAAATACTTAACTTGCTGCATTTCATAGGACGCATTTTAGCAGGGGTATGTTGTAATTTGATTAATTGTAAATCTATCTATGTAAAGTATTAAAACCACCACTACTTTATCTCCTTTTCCGATTCGAAATCCTTTGGTAAACTCCTGTTTTTATATCTTCTTTTCTCATAACCTGATCCAGTTTAGATATATCATAGAATCTCCTTTGACTCCTACCGATAAATCTATTCATTCCTAATAATGCGTCACCCGCTGATATGACCCCGATAACATGAGAAGCAAAATATAATAAAACACAAAAAGTGTGACGCCAGCATACTTGCTATTCATCAAGCGTGGTCAGGAGAATCTCTCCCCATAATTTGATAACACCCACGTTTACATATCCACATCCTAATTGACAACTTTTCACCATATTTCCCATAGAAAAGCAAACACATCACCTTTCCATCCCTAGCATCTAATCCACTAGACGACGCCTCCATAAAATCTAATAACAAATGTATATCCATTCACCTTTCGTCAAGGCGTCTCTCTCCTTCTTGGATTCATGAATGTGATCAAAGAATATTCATGAAAATTGCTTCGAAATATAATTTCTAAAAAAGACGGTACGCTACGCATATTGTTGGTTGGCTTTGATTTCGTCCTAAGTGCGAAAAATCTCACACAGTACGAGTATACACTGTCCCTTCCATCCGCCAGAGGCTCCTTTGATTTATGATTATATCCGACCATTGCGACAAAACGAATGTTCTTCTCGTTGGGTCTGCAAAAAAAAAAAAAAAAAAAGCAAAAAAACAACAGAAAAATGGTCCTTGTCCCTTTGAAATCAAAGGGAATCCGGTTTGCCTTATTCATACTTTTGTTTATTACCTCGGCAAAAGATACCCGGGCGTCATATTCATCACACGCAGGATGTCCTCGCTGCGCAAATGAAATTGAAAAATTCCCTATTTCTCCATTCAATTTAATACCGTTAGATGGCTGAGGAAATATCGGTATATAACTCAAGTGACAATTATATCAGGATTCCACTTTGAAAGGACGAAATGAAAATTTAATTAGATCGAGGCGTTTGAATGGAATAAAGAGACGACAACGCTCGTCGATGATTGAGTGCCTGAACAGAAAGATTAGGTGCCTCAAGGATCACATTTAAATGACCGTTAAAGGAGTAACCCATTTTAGGCAGCTTTTTTGTCGGCTTAAATGATCCCATAAGGCGACATTAATGCTCTTAAGACTCTGACATTACGCGCGAATTTATATTTCACTTTGAGTAGGTTGTTCGCGTTTTTGTTTCTCATGCGGACCGGCTAATATCCTGCGGCATTACCCGCCAAATGGATATCATTACTCTTAAGTCCCTTTCCTCTTTCGAAGCTCATCCGTGTGATAATGATGAAGGGCGAGGACAGAGGAGTAATAAATTTATAATATTTCGGATCGCATGCCAGAAGGGTATAGGGTAAGGGTAACTATAGGGATAAGGATATTGCGCTGCCCTTAACACCTTGAAAACGTCAAATTAATTTGACACTGAAATAATGGTGGTGCATGGATTTTCTTTTAAGAGGACCCCTCTCTCTATGTCTGTCGTCCTTTTTCACACTCCATACTGTGAGAGGGCTTCGAGAAAATCGCATTAAGTCGTATTATCGCATTTACAGCTTTTTACAGAGAGAACAAGAGAGTGAGCCTATAAAAAGGTTACAGGTTACAGGTGAATGGGTTTTAATTTTAAGTACTCATGCTAACGCCTGTTATAATGTTAACGGTCTTCAATTTTAATGGTATATTCTCTGTGTCATGCTGGTGTATATGGCATTCTCTGAAATGGATGATTGAATCAAATGGGGGAAGTTTATGCGAATTCGCATTAAAAGCTTTTAGTGGCTATTGACCTTCGCAATGGAGGATTAGTTAGTCTTGAAGATGATGGGGGAGCGATTTATTTGGAATTGATTTGTCTTCTTTGCGAGAGAAGAGTCCTGAGGCGATTTTTAGGACGATGAACTTAGAGTGGATCATTTGCATAACTATTTAAAATTTTGATGTGATTATGAGCCCGTCGGCCTGTAGATACTTTGACGAAGTCTGGTTGGTTGAAATCGAACCGTACTTCAAATTAAGGATTCCATTAGAATCTTATAGGGGTATAGTGCATAGTAATGATGAGGATGAAACATTTTAAGGCGGATCTACAAGATGTTTTGGCATCCTTCAATGTTCCTCTTTCCAGTATGTTTTCATTTTGAAGGAAAAGAGATTTCTTTTAGCTCAAAGTGGTATGGGAAGAGACTACCCATTTTGTCGCGGAGAAGGTCTATCGATTACTTTGCAGCTAAGACAACGCCAGTGAGAATCGCTTGAGGAGGAGACAAGCCGACCAACTGAAATGTAGATCACAAACACGCCTACAAGAATTATGGAAATGCGAATCGAGGGATAGTAGTCTCCAGTGGCTTTATTAGAAGATATGCTAGTCGAAGATGGGAGCTAGATATACTATCACAATTGGAGCCTAGGTTTCAAGTAAACTTTTTCAATGGTAAAAGTTAAACTTAATGAAGTCGAATGCCAGTTTGTCATCCTTGAATAAATCTACCTCGGATCCCTGCCATACTTTCCGGTGAGCGTGTGAGTCTTGCTGACCACAAGATGAAGCGACCTCACGCTGCATTGTCCAGCAGTGTTCCTAAATGCCCCACCAGAAAGACAACCTTGACGGTTAATGAAAAAGGAGATCAAGAACCTCACTCTGCTCCCTTCTCGGAAGCTTCAGAAACGGATGTGCCAAAGGTTGAGGACAATGCAGATTCCAAACAGGAAGAGGAAATTGGCCATAGAAGAATCGAGCTGAAAACCGGATTACTGACGAGGAGGTCAATAAGTCAGTTGAACCAGCCCCTTTTACGCCTAATGGGACGCAAGGTGGTAGATTTTTTTTGTATAATTTGCGCGCGCCAAAGGTGATACGAAAACCTTATATTGTTTCAAGGCATGATTATTCCATCGAAGATGGTTATTAATACACATACCGAGAATAGCAAGTCTTTTAGTTTTAGCGATGCAAGTACCATTCATGGATAATGGTTGAGGGTTTTGGTTTCGCTTGAGAGAAGCATTAAATTCCATGTTGTTGGTTGAATCCCATTTGATTATGCTGTCCAGTTGAGGTAGCTAAGGGAACCATTGTCACTGGTGAAGGACCCCATCACCCGAAAAACGTTTGGCAAATTTGCTTATTCTCGGCGAAAACTTAATGCGGCCCAAATGAAACGTCTGGAAAGTTTCTTTTCTTTAAATACCTGCTGCCTTCTTGCAGCCGTTTGTGTTACATTTTTTACACGACCGGGAAGGACTTACAGTTTTATCCGCACGCCGCAATTAAGACAATTCTACTCTCGGAGGTTTGTCAGACATTCTTGAGTGTAACCATTGTGCCAAGGCACGCCACGAATGCATTCTTCAAAATCGATGACCTCTCGATCTTGTACCTGTCTGAGATGTGGGCCTGCAAAAAATGAAAAGTGTTTTTACGTCTAGGGTGGACACCATTGTCGGGAGACGAAATAGCCAAAGCACATGGCTGACAGCAGACACATGAAGACGGATCGATGAACGTATTGAACTCAAAGCACGGATTCAAACAGCCTCAGCAGTAGAACGCCCTGAAATAGAAGTTCAGTACCACATGAAGAGAAAAGAAGTGCAGCGTAGTGTAAGACTAGGCAAACGTGACTACATCAATGCACTAGCTACAAAGGCTGAAGAAGCAGCAAATAGATGCGATGGCAGGACTCTCTATAGTAGTACAAAGGAAGTCGCTGGTGGTCAAAGTGCGACGCTACATTTAGTAAAAGGACTAGATGGAAATCTGCTGACTTTGGGTGAGGAATACGTGGCCAGATGACGGGAACATTTTGCAGTATTGATTAACCACTTGGTCTACAGTGATGCATGGGAAACCGAGGTCTTCCCCGAAGATTGGAAGAGGGGAATGATTGTTAAGCTGCCCAAGAAGGGAAACCTGACGGGATGTGGAAACTGGAAAGGGATATGCGTTCATCTCGACTCAATGCTTGACAATGAATGGGCAGGCTTTCGAGCTGGATCCTCCTGCATCGACCACATCAACAACTTGCAGATCATCGTTGAACAATACGTCCACTACAGATCTCCTCTACATTTACTGTTCATTGATTTCGAGAAGGCCTTCGGTAGCTTGAATAGAATATGGCGAGCCTTGTGCAGGAGAGGTATAGTATACCAAAAATACTCGTCGCTATTATAAAGGCTACCTATGATGGCGACATGTGACTATGCTGATGACGTTTGCTTGCTCTCACACAGGATAATCGACCTGCATCAGATGGCTCATAATTTGGAGGCGGAGATGAATAAAGTAGGGCTCAAAATAAATACGGCAAAAACAAAAGCCCTAAACATATATTTAGGAAGTATGGTCTCAGAAGATTTTGCTACCGGACTGGATTTGGACAATAGAATTCGTAAAGCAAAGGCTGTGTTCTGTATGCTGTCTAAAATCTGTAAAAGCAATGTTTTCACCACAAAAACCAAAGTGAGACTGTTCCGATCAAACGTGGAAACAGTGTTACTTTATGACCATGGGTGTAGTACTTGGAAGGTTTCCAACATTGTCACACGGAAGCTGAAAACCTTCATAAATAGATGTCTTCACAACCTAAGGATCTTCTGGCCGAACCGTATATCGAATGACCAACTACACGCGATATCGGGCCAGAAGCCAATAGACATAAAAATACGGAGCAGAAAGTGGCAGCGGATTGGTCATACCTTACGGTGCGAAGACAGTTCCATTGCGAAGTACGCCAGGCAATGGAATGCAAGCAAGTGGAAGACCCTAGGCACACATGGAAAAGGATAGTCGAGGAGGAATATAGATCATTGGCGATGACTTGAGCTACCTCAAGCGCACTGCAGAAATCCGATAACGATGGCGCGTAGACGTTGTTAACGCTCTATGCCCCGCGAGGGGTAGGAGGACATAAACGAAACGGAACTTATCTTATTGAGACTCGTGGAGGACGTGTTTTCTAGTTTATAACTAGCCGTGTAAGCTGGTACGCCTGATTTTGACATTTGTTATTAGTTAAGGCTAAGTGCGCACTTTACACAACGAAGAAAATTCATTGAACGAAAAAAAAGGACAGTTGACCATAGATTCTGTTTGACTAGGGTCCAAACGAAGGGATCTCGGGAGATACGCTGAGGTTTCAGTCGTCGCACGAAAAATCCAGAAGTTTCAAGGGGTGCTTTAGAGTTTTAGAGTCGAGATATTCGTGAGCCCTAGTATAGTGATTATTCAAGAGATTTGGGGCCTCATAACGTGTGGTGTCGTCAGGCCTCACGAGATGTATTGAGGTGATGTAGGGTCCTACGAGGTATCGTAAAGTCTTACAGATTCCCAGACATTGTTGTATCATTAGATGCACTATCCTTAACAGTACTTTGCGAGTGCCCGTTCAGATAAGCTAACTCATCCGCAAGGTATTCTCAGAATCTCCATCTCCAATTTTGTAATATTTCACAGAAAATGATTATTTTCACCGGCAGCAAATTGCCTAACTTAATTTTCATCACCTTAACTCGGGTACGCCACGAGACACGCGTTAATGCTTCAAGCTCTTAACTACATGAAACTCAAATAAATTACCTGTGCTAACATTTCTTCGGAAAGTATCCCCAATATTTATTTGTCACAACATCAACAAGTTGAGCTCATCCTTACCTGCCACCCCGTACTTCAGCGTGTATGAAAGAATTAACCAACAAAATTAGGATGCCCCACAAGAAGCGTTATCTCCTTCCCAGGAGGTGTGCCTCTGTGCATGTGTGTAAATGATATCAAATGTGGTGGGTGTTTGCTTAAGAAATACTTTTTTAAAAAGTACAGACAAAGTTCTGCGCTACGCTGTTTTCCCCATGTACGAGCAAGTCTGTAATGAAATATTAAACATTAATTTGTTAAGTAAAACAAAGTCAAAGGGAAAGCCAGCGCTAGCTACGAGTACAGCAAGACAGCAGCAGTTTGACAGTACCAGCCCCTGAGAGAAGTAAGTGCGAGAAGAACGCGCATCCCTGGCAAAAGGGTGCTGAACTGTATGAACGTGCTGTTGAATATTTGAACAGTGGCCTCCCATAGGCATCCGGAAGCGATTATAATTTTATTTACGCAGAAAAAAATAAAATAAAAACAGGACCGCCAACCAGTACTCCTGTTTACATACGTAAATGCACGCTGGCACTGCTGGTAGTACTCGCACCTTTTATCCTTCACCGACACAAGACCCAAAGTGTGTACATGATGAGGACTTATGCACAAGGCAAGGATTAAAATTCCTATGTGTGTGTATGTGTCGACATCTTTATCCTTTCTTACAAAAAAATTTTTTTTTTTTGCTGTCAAGTTAAAGCTTCCAGCATAATTGGGCTTGACTTTTCGTGCCTCCTTTTCCCAATTCCCTGCACATGTTGGCAGTACTATATGCCTAGTACGCGACTGTAAAAAAAAGGGGATAATGAAGATTAATGCTGGCAGGATGAGGTTAAGCAAGATGTCTTGCCTTTGGTTAACCCGATGTTCGGTAAAGAGCGCAGTTATGAGTTTCAATCTCTCTGAGGTATTGTGCTGAGTGTGTGGTCTGGGTAAGTGTTTTTCTGGGAAAAAAAGCATCTCGAATTCGTTTCTACGAGTATACGGTGTAGAGTGAAATTATAATTTATTTTTATTAAAATTTATTGAATGTGTTTACTTCTGGGAGCAATAAAACAGGCAATCGAAAAAAATCCAAGGACGACTTTGATTGATTGTGGCTTATAGAGAGCAGGGGGAGTCCTTTGGAAAATAGGTGTGCTACTATCGAAGGTGAATGGTGTATGAAAAGGTCAATGTACCCTTTGTGCTGTCTGGAACCCAAATTAGCTTTAGAGGGTTTTAATGAGATCAACTGGGTACCGAACTTAGCTACAGAAGTATGTGGATGGATGAAGGAATGCTAGAAAATCGCATTTTTGAAAATCGCATCATAGATGAAGAGGATTTCAAAGAGATGAAGAAGATTTCAAAAGGACAAACTGCAAAATACTGACGTACCTAGAGATACTTAGTCTGGGGGACAGCAATGAACAATTCCAGAAACTGTATGCTGGTCTGTCTCTACCGCATGCTTGACCTAATGGCACTATATTTATATAGGAAGCGGCTGTTTAATGCGCAGTCTTTCAGTAGTTTTGGCCATTCTGGAATCCACCTATAGGGCGAGGAGATTGGGCATATCCCGAGCATATTCTTTCCCATTTAACCCCTGAGTGTATGAATAGTTTTGGGGTTAGACGCACTGCAACTTAAAGTATCAGTCAATGATCGAATATCTAGACGAAAGGTCTCTCTCATCTGGCCTGGAGCACCCTAGACCGTTCTGCACATTCTTGATAGATTACAAAATCGCGCGTTAAAACTTATAGGTGATAGAGACATTGTGAATTCCATTCATTCACTAGAACATCGGAGAAATGTCTCCTGTCTCTCCCTGTTTTATAGTTCTTTTTAATAAAAAAATGCTCCAGCGAAATAGCCAGCTGCATTCCTCCCCTTCAAAACTTCACCCGCAATACGCGACATGCTTCGAATGCACATCAGTTCACCCTAAAGCCTAACTTCGGTTAAATATAGGGATTCGTTTATAAGCCGAACGACACGAATGTGGAATGATCTACCAAGCTCTGTATTTCCCCATCACTACAACCTTCAAACATTTAAAGCCAACGTGCATAGGCTTCTCCTCTGTTCCTCTTCTCCCTTTCCTTAAAAGCCCGTGCCCTGTAAGTATAAAGGTATTCATATTCCTTTTGGCGCGCGCGAATTATAAAAAAAAAAATCTATTTCGTAGGCTGCCAGAGCTTACTTTGTAGCGGGTCGGTGTATAAATCCCGTCACATTCTAGGCTTATCTTCTATTTAAGTTCATTACGATTCACTACGACGTGGCCTGACATCCATTATAGGAGGACATTGTTGATTGAGTAGATTGTTGAGATTTCTAATCACTCTCTTACCATAATAGAATATTACATTCTAACTTTCAAGATTTCCGGAATTTCTGTAAAAGGGTAAGAAGGCAATCCAAGGTTTCGTTACCCAAACCGGAGCCTGCAAGGACAGGAAGCAGTTGGTACTAAACATATGGAAAGACGATTTCTGCAGACTGATAAACGGTGACGGAAGACAAAATCCTGTTGTCAGGCAAACTGATAGGACAACCAATCAATATAACCACCGGACCGTAACGAAGTTGAAGCATATAAAGACAAGGTCTAGTAGCTGAGCTATTTAAGGCTACAGGCAATGACTTGGTAGGGTACATGCACCAACTCATCTGCAAAATATGGTCCGACGAAAGCTTGCCCGATGATGGAACCTTAGCACCTTAGCATGTCCGATCCATAAGAAGAGAGACCGCCTCACCTGCCAGAGGAATATAGTAAGTCTATTGAACATCGCATATAAAACTTTATCTGGTGTAATGCTGAAGCGCCTGAAACGATAAGTCGAGGACTGGTTTTACCAGTGCGGTTTTAGACATGAAAAATCGACAATCGCCCAAATCTTCACTTTACGCTAAATCCTGGAGAAGACCCAAGAGTTCCAGATCGATACAAACCGTCTATTTATCGATTTTAAGGCCCCATATGATAGTGTGGATAGAGATGAGCTGATTTGTGAGCTGTACGACGATGGAAAAAGTTCGTTGCTTAGTCAAGGCCGGAAAAGGCACATCAATACCACTAGAGGATTCTTCAACCTGGTACTGGAGAAAATACTGCGAAATTCACAGGTCAACACATCAGGCACTATTTTTCACAAATCCATACAACTACTTGGTTACGCAGATGACATTGGTTACGCACTTGGAATCTTCAACGTTCGATTTATGGTCCCACCTACGTTGACAGTTTATGTAGGAGAAGATTTAACCACGAAATATAAGAGCTGTACAGAGACACCGACTTCGTCAAAAATATCCGTGTACAACGGTTAAGATGTCTAGGTCATGTAGAGCGAATGGACACCAATGATTTAACCCCTTCTGTATGGTAGCTCCCTGAGGGACTACGCAGAAGAGGACGACTTCATCTCCGATGGCGTGTGCACCAACCAACTCGGCGTATGCAAATGGAGGCAACTGGATAAGGATCGTGCTGTCTGAAGAGGTAGTTGAGGGCCTGCTTCACCCCGAACTGTAGCGCCATCGTGAGTACATGATGGTTGGTTTGCACATTAATTTTTAGCTTTTTTTTATTGGCCCGAAGGAAAAAAAGGAAGTGGATCACTAATCAATCCTCAATGAATAACAGTTTGAGAGCATTTCTCTTTCCCTATTTCTTCTTCTGCAATTCCAGTGGTTGCTTCCATTGTTTCTATCAGACATGACTTCATTGATCTTGACATGCATATGCAAGCCAAACTCTGCACTTTCTCGAGGCTGTCCTTCTTGTTCTTAGTTCTTAGTTCTTTAAGTTCAAGGCAGTGCGCCAATCGTAATACACATCTGACATGTATGACGATTCATCCCTTGGTTCTACCCTCTAGAGCAATGTAGAACATTAGCGCTCGCGCAGCTTTCTTCTTAGGTTTATTCCAAGGATTGTGCTTTCTAGGACAATTTATAGTTTTGTATCAATTTCTACCAGCCGGATATATCTCAAGTATTGCAGAAGTATTTTTTAGAAAGGAAGACTTTGTTTTTGTGGCAGAAAGTAAGGAAATGTTCTAAAAATCTGCCACTGGTTGCGGTCATTTTTTTGGCAACCAGTGCACTCACGATTGTACAGATCAGTAAGTTATATTACTGCAATTTTGTAATAGCTCTCAAAAGGGTTGCAGTGTGCGCCAGGCTTAACTGACAGCAGATCCAGAATATTCCTGACGTAAACTGGTTGAATTTCTAACAGATGTTCGAATACTGCTTAATTGAATGGTTTGTGTTCATGATACTAACCTTTTTAGTAAGTGTTGCCACATTTCTTCTTAGCCAGTACAATGCGTGACAGACTCTTGGAACTTTCAATCAGCCCTTTTTTCTTCATCGTTAATACTGTTGTGCCAATGGAGGTCGTCTAGCAGGCTGACGAATTGGTCTGGGATCTCTAAGTTCTATGCAGTGCTGTACTGAATAATTCGGCCATACCCCCCATCTTGTGAGCCGAAACTTATTTTTTCTACTACCGATTAGCAATGCTTTCCTCTTCTTCTCAGCTAGTTCAAATCCGACTTATGGCAATCCTGACTGTTTGAATGGATTTGCTGCGGATGTCATGACATCCCTGAAGCATATGCCAAGCCTCTGAAGTCTATCGTACATTATGTTCCATAATATAGGCAATAGCACCGATCCCTGCGGAACTCCACCAGATATGAGGTACTCTTGTACTTCATCATACATTTCATGTTGATTAAGTACCATGGCATCATCATCGTTCTAAGAAACTGCATTGTATGCTCCAAATTGATGAATTGAAAACATTTTGCTACAGCGGCACTAGATTTGTTGAAACCTCCTTTCTATTGCTTTTCCTAAATCGTTTCGCTGTTCCTATAGCGTTTACCGTAGAGTGATACTCCATCTGTTCCGGACAAATGCATTCAATTTTCATTGAAAAGCTCAGCATTTTGTCATACATAGAGTAGTTCCCTTTTAGGATAGGAAACTTCTCGTACACACTGTTTAAATGGTGAGTCCTTGAAAACCTGTTAGAACATTGTTTTAATGGTTGCCAATTACTGTTTAATGGTCGCGCAAATTGTCGGCGGTTTTTTCCCTGTTTCAGTTTGACCCATTTTCAGTTTGAAATCTCACGCAATGCCCCTTTGGATTGAATGATTAATGATCCCGAACGAAGCAGGTGTTAACTTTCTAAAGGAAGAACAAAAGTAACCTCGAAAATGGTGAAAATTTGTCACCTTCATCCTGCGCCAATCAAAACGAAAGGAAAGTTAGCACGAAGTTATTAATTAATCCTCAGCACTGTGGTAGGTCATGACAGTTATGAACTGTTAAATTTGACAGTTGTATTTTGTTGAAATATTTTTATTTCAAACTTCAAGGAATTCTGACTCCTTTCAACACTTTTTGTGTTCAGCTTAACTACGTACTTTTTTGCATTTTGTGTTAACATTTTTTGTGTGTTTCGGTGAGTTGGGGCGGGTGGGAAAATAATAAAATCTTCACTCGTTAGATGCCTATAAAAAAATATGTAGTCATGAAAATTTTCCATTAGTTGTGAGGGCGTGGTTGCGCGCCCCCACTCACGTGTGCGTGTGTTCATCCTTTGTCAACGAAATTATTTTTAGACGATTGCACAACAATTATTTTCGTGGGGTTGTGCGCGGTTAATGTCTGTGCCGTGAGGGGATAATTTATCCAGGTAGGCATCTAATTGAATGTAAGCAGGGGAAAAGGTGGTGGTTATTTTTTGTTTGTTTTGTGTTTACATGAGATGGGTGGTAATGGCTGTGGAATGTGTGTTTCCATGAATTAATGTGGCTACGGTGGATAGACGTGGGTTGAGTAAATGAAAAAGCACGGTGAACCAGTGAAGCTTGTAATTAAGTTGTTGATTTGTTCACTCTCGGATTAAAGAGTCTTGACCTAGTGGAGGTTGTTAGCTTCGGAGGGAGATTTAATTGAATAGTCAATTGGTAGAGTGTTGACGGAATTAAAGGTGGATTTCGAGTAGATGTGGAGAAAATCAGTAGAACATTTAACAAGTAACCTATTGTAGAATGTAAATGGACTTTCCCAACAAGTAACAGAAGTGCATATATCCTTATGCTCATTCCTGAGACCAATCTTACACAAGCATCCCGTATTCGATACGCAGGCTAAGGTTGTAAATAGTGACGATTTATCGGCAGATCATACTCCCGCGAATGTCGCTCAAAACTCTATCTGAAAAGGCCGCAACTATAAGACTCACCATCGAAGACACCCTATGGAAAATGGGTTGGAAACCCAAAGCAGAAGGCTGATCTATCGAGCGTTTTTAAACCTACCCCACCTGACTTAGTGAACGTTTTGTGGGACATATGAGACAAAATATCGCCAGGTGACGATCTTGCTACCGCTCAAATTTTTAAATATCTGCAGGACGTAGCAATAATGCAAATGAAGTCTGTTTTAAACTAAGACATGTACCTCATCACTGGAAGATTACTGTAGTAATCGGTAATACCGAAACAAGGTAAGCCTTGTCTAACAGAAGTTACTTCCTATAGGCCAATATCGCTACTCTTGATATTTTCAAACATTTTTCAAAAACTACCCCTTGAAAGGCTAGAGAAAATTATTATTGAAAGACGATTTTTCCCGAACCATCAATTTGAGTTTGGGAATAAGCATTCGACAATAGATCAAGTGCACCGTATTACCAACGTGATAGAGGGAGCACTCGAAGGTAAATATGTATGATCTGCATTATTGCTGGACGTAGCGCAAGGTGTGGCATAAAGGCTTGGAGTTGAAACAGTGTAGGGACCTACGAGTAGAAAATATTATGAGATACTGAAATCTAATGTGGCAGACAGATTTTTTCGACAATTGAAGAAATTAACGGCAGGTGTCCCACAAGGCAGTGTTCTTGGACCAACTTTGTATTTATTATACACAAGGGATATTCACTAAGCAACAACTTTATGGTAGTCAATTCGACAGTCGATAATGCGCAAACAAAGCTTCTGCAGTAGAATTCAGTCAATAAAGTAATAGATTGGCGCATTAGACTTAACGAGAACACGTCTACCCACTTTATAAAAAAGAAAATAAGCTCTCTGTCCATCAACAACTAAATAGTTCATTATGATAACACAGCAAAGAGCCTAGAATTGACCTTAGATGCCAAATGTTCTGTCACGACACCAACATCTATATGGATATCCCTTCGACTTAGTTCTATAAGACTGACTGATCTCCTTTTGTCGTAGACTGGCCATAATGACAGTGCATGTATCTAATCGATACTAGTGTTTATTAGCTTCCTCATTAGACTCGATGTCTATCTCCTTGTATAGGGTGCTAAGCGATACACTAGCCTCGGAAAGGGCCCGCGAAGGGCTTATACCTATAAGTGAACCTTCTCTGGCTAGTTTGTCCGCTTTTTCGTTACCGGAGATATCCATGTGGCCCGGCACCCGGCTCAAGGTCACCGTGTTGGTGTTGGTGTTGATGTTGGCCGCTTGGCTATCAACATAGATATTGATTATTTGCCCTGAATCATATCCACAGCTTGTTTTATTGCAGCAATTTCGGTTTGGAAAACACTGCAACCATCCTTAAGTCTAAATGAGCGATATATATTTCGAGACTCATAGTAAACGCCGGCACTAGTACCGGCAGTCATTTTGGACCCGTCGGTAAAGATGGCCAGTTCATTCTCGAAACATACTTTTTTTTTTATAATCTGCGCGCACCGAAGGGGATATATATATCTCCTTAAGAAAGAACACAGAGCTACACACTCACATAGTATATGTTCTGCAGTTTCGTCCTATTCTAGGCAGAGGTGGCAGGTAATATCCTCTGAAATTCTTATTTTGCTCGTATTTAGGTGGCAGAGTAATTTGCAGTGACCAGTAAAGAAACTTACAAGCCTTCTTATGTCATTTCTGCTATGTTTTGGGATATCAGCTGCTTTTTTTTTTGTCTGAGGCCTTGGGAGTTATTCTAGTGGAAAATGCACATGTTGCGTTCCCAATTGTTTAGGGTTAGTTTGAAGGCAGAATCAGATATTTTGCAGAAGGGTTCAGGTCCAATGAACAATTCAGAGGAACCTTTCCTGGCTAGCAGATCTGCAGTTTCGTTGCCGTCAATGCCTACATGACCCGGTACCCACTACAATTTTACTTTATTGTATCGAGCCAAGTTTTGTAAACTGTTGAAGCAGCTTAGAACTGATTTTGAACTGATTAGGTGGGGGATCAGTGCTTAAAGAGTCGCTTGGCTGTCGGTGAGTATGTGTATAGCGCCGCCTTTGATGCCTGAATGCAAGTTTATATTAGCACAGGTCTCGATAGCGTAAAGCTCGGCCTGGAAAACACTAGGACTCTTTCCAAGTGATTTTGTGATTGGCGCCAACTCATGAATCAATTTGTGATCCATCGGTATACCAAACGATTCCTTTTGGATCAAGCAACGGTCCGCCGGTTTGGTATCTCAATCTCATACATTCTACCAAAGTAGAGTTATTTGGGCGTAAAGTCAGAAACCATGCTGAGCAAATCTAGCTCGGGGAAGTCGGTTAATAGATCCATGAGATCCACATGATCCCATGTACTGTTAACATCTGACTTTCGAAGATTAACTGCACTGCGAATTGTCACTTTTTTTTTATGAAAATGTTTAACGGAGTAAATCCGATTATGGCTTCTATAGGTGTGTATGGTACCTGTAATGCCGAGGCAAGCTAACATTTGAAGTTTGCTGATGGTTGTGACCTCCTTGGCTTTCGTCCACCAGACGGACGCGTATGTAAGGATGGGTCTTACCACCGAGGTATATAACCAGAATATGGCCTTTGGGGACAGACCCCAGGTTTTGCCATATATACGGCGACAGATCCACATGGCAGTGATTGCCTTGGCAATTGTATGCTTAACGTGGGAAGTTTCAGGCCAATTCCTAGATATTTTACCTCATCGGAAAAATTAATGGTTGTGCCATTTAGAGTCACTGAACCAATGTTCAGTGTTTTTCTTCTTGGAAACGGTACAACGACTGCTTTGCTGGGGTTTATCGATAAGCCCTCGCCAGCATACCAGTCCGAGACTACACGTAGGGCAATTTGCATGAGTTGACACACATTGTCTTCATGTTTGCCTTTGTTGATGATCATAAGATCATCTGCATAGCCTATAGTTGTAAAGCGTAAACTATTAGGTCTATTTAGTACGTCAGCCACCACGAGCGACCATAAGACAGGCGAGAGGACGCCGCCCTGGGGGGAGCCATTAGCCGCGGAGATTGTCACAGAGACCTCTCTTGATGAAGATGTTATTATGCGGCTATCGAGCATAGTCCTAACCCATCTGGTAATAGGTTCGTCGATTCCCCTGCGTCTCATGGCACTAGTTATGGATTCATAACCAATATTATCAAAACCACCTTCTACGCAAATGGCGATTTGTTTGCCACGACAGACTGATTTGATCTTTGCGACGAGATGATGAAGGGCGCCTTCTGTGGGTCGACCTTTCCTGTATGCATATTGACTAGAGTGCAGAGTAGTAGTCTTTTCAAGAATACCTCTAATATGGATGTCTATCAGTCTTTCCATGGTTTTCAAGAAAAACGATGTCAAGCTGATTGGACGGTAGAATTTGGGTAGCTCACTGGGTTTGCTACCTAGCTTAGGGATAAACACCACATTTACCTCCCGCCAAGTTAGTGGAATGTATCCCAATTTAAAACTTGTTCTAAATAGAGCTACCAAGGTGGGTAGGATGTATTCTAGGCCTTTTTGAATAAGAGCTGGAAAAACACCATCACTGCCGGGTGCCTTAAAGGGTTTAAATGAACCGATTGCGCTTTTAATTTTATCTTGACTGAACAGATTTCCACACAAGGTGTTGATTCTTCTGGAGGTGTCACATGTGGTGCCTTCAGGAGCAACAGGTGCGTGATCACTTAAAATTGTCGAACCAGGGAAGTGTATCTCGAGCAAAGTTTCCAGGGTTTCCCTTCGACCGAATGTATAGGTGTCATCAGATTTGATGAGCAATCCCAATCCGTTGGAATGATCGCTAGAGGTGGACTTTTGGAGACGGGCTGCTACTGCAAGAGATTCAATGTTTTTGCAGTTCTTTTGGATTTCCTCGACTCTATGTTGAATTTAGTCAATGCGGAGCTATATTCGTTCCAATTTTTATTGCGTTTTGCGGTGTTAAAAAGTTTTCTCACCCTCTTGCGGAGTATCTTTAGCTGGTAATTCCACCACGGTACGCTCCGCTTGCCTATATTGTAATTTTTTGGGACACAGCTACTCCTGAAGGAAGAGATTAGACATTCATTTAGTTGGCAGGCTGCCACATCTGCATCACATTTTGATCTTAAAGATGTCATCTATAACCGCGAATTTTTCACGAAATAATGCCCAATTAAGAATTAATTCGGTGCGTAGTGTAATTTGTTTTAATTATTCTGCATTTTATTTAAATACACAATTGTTATGTCCTTATTGAATAACCCTGTACTACTAAAGATGACTCGAGACTACTGAGAAGATGAATCGTTTTTGAGTATCTCAAGCCGCGAATTTATCAGCCGCTCCTCCTCCAGTCCAGAGGGACAACGCGGAAGAGGACGATTAGACATAAGGTGGCGTGCGCAGTTAGAGCTGGACCTTAACCAACTCAGAATACGAAACTGGACGCTTCTAGTTAAGGATCGAGTTGGCTGGAGGGGAATGCTGGTTGATCTAAAGTAAGTTGTGGTTTAGTGCTAGAGCACTTTTAGAATATAATATTTTTTTTTTTTTTATAATTTGCACATGTTAAAGGGGATGTGAATACTCTTATACTAATTTTTGCGTTTTTGTGGAAAGAGGAAGAGAGAGAGAAAGACAGAGTGGTATAGTTTGAAACTCAGGTGGTATTAAGTTTCTGTAAACTCCAAGGATGGCTGTCCAGATAACTGAGGAGTATTTTGTTTTGTTTTCGCTATTATTGTCGTTGCTTATGATTCACAGTATTTTTTTCCGTCTTCCTGATGTCATCATCACCATCAAGTTGCATTTTAGCCATATGACCACCCCACTGCCAGTGTTATGCCTTCACAATAGAGTTGACTTAGCTTTCGCAAATGATCGACTTTTTTTGTTTATTTCATGTGAAATAAATAGATGATTCTTGACATCAGGATTCGAACCGTGAATCAACAGCGTGACAAGCGATGATGTTACCACTACACCACTACACCATGTGCCAGCCTTTGAGTTCGCCGATGTCATACGGAAATGCCTACCATAAAATTCCGCCTACCTTCTTCTCGCAATCTTGCTCTTGTAAAATAAATTAAACAACATTTAATATACTGACTGAGGCATTTATTTTACATATATAATCTCATAAATTTTTAATGTATATAATAATATAGTTCTTGTTTTGTTTTTTGTTTTTTTTTGGTTTTGTTTATAACTTTCCTTTGTCTGTAGGTAATTTTTATTAAATGTTATTCATCGGTCTTGTATTTTATTTTTCTCATTATTAATAATTCCATCCACTATACTTCTTTTAATTCATATTTACCAACATGTTGCTTTCTTGCCTGCATGAATATACATAAATATATACTTTATATAGTAATATAACACATTTACATTTTTTTTTTTTTAATTTTTGTTTAAATTTTTATTGAAATAATAATAATAATATCAGAGCCATTTTTCTCATTTTTTTTTTTTTTTTTTCTTTTTGTTTAAATTTCATTTCCTCCATTTTCATTTTAAATCGGAATCTTTTCATTTTTTCTGTCACATTCTTTTCATTTTCTATTTATTTATGCTTTTAATCTGTCCATTGCACATTTTTTCTTTGGTTTTCTGTTATTCTTTCTATCAGTAGCTATCTGCTTTTCTTTTTGTTTAGTTCTCTTGGGAAATTATAAAAAAATGAGTTGGAAACTTTTAAGTGAGCTTTCGAAAAAAAAGGTTTGTAGAAAGTTTTTTTTATTTAGCACACGTCGAAGTTTTCTTTTGTTTAAAAATAAAAATTTTAATAAATTAAAATTTAAGAATCGTTGCTATTTTGTTTTTATACATAATCTCTTCTTATATCTCTCCTTGAAAACAGAATAAAATTGTTCTTCGTATATATAACAAACTTAAAAAAAAAAAAAAAAAGAATTGAGATATAAAAACAATTCTTTTTGTATATTTAGTTATTTACAAAGCGAAATGAGTATTGAAAGTTTTTTTTTTTTTGTTTTGATGAAAAGAATGCTGTTATATACAAAAAATACTTGAAATATGTTTTTTTTTTTATGAATTACAAACATAATTTAAAATAAATACAAAAATATTTATATACACTTATATATATTTTTAATTTTTTGTTTTCTTTTTTTTATATATATAAATAATGTACATTACTTTTAAGTAAATAGTTTTTTTGTTTAATAAATTCTTTTACTCTTGGAATTCTTTTTTTGTTTTGCTTTTTTGTGCTTTCAACAATTATATTTTGGAAAAAAAATTTTGTTTTGGGTGCAATTTACATTTACGAAAAGGTAGTTCTAAACTTTTTTTTTTTTTTTTTGTTTATTCTAATACACAATAATGCAACAAATTTTTATAATTTACTTTTTTTATGTTTGATTTGGTTATGTTTTGTTAAGAAAATCTCTCCTTAAAAGTACAAAAATTAAAGGTAAATGAAAAAAAAAAATTGGAAAACTAATATCTTGTGTGCTAAAATTTTGAAAGAAAAAAGAAAAAAAAAAAAAAAAAAAACATTCGTGCAAGAAACAAGGGGAGCTCTTCTGTGGTTATTTTTAAATATTTGTTCTCTTATGTTTTTAGGAAGCAAAGGATTTTACTTAAGTGCTTTAGCTTGTATTTATAACTACACGTAATTAATTTTTTTGTTTTTTGTCTAACAATCAATATATTTTTTTTGTTGTATATGAAACTACATGTTTATTTATTTATAAATTGTGCAAATATAAGTGCATTAAGGTGCATCACAACAATTATTATTTTTATATTTTAGTAAATATTTATAATTTTTTTTTTTTTGTAATTTGTAATCATTTTTTCTTCAACTTTTACTTTGATTTAATATATAATATTTTATATATTCGGCACATACATATTTTTAGCAATAAGCTTTTCTTTTTTTTATTTGGGTAATGTATTTCTCTGTTTGTATTGTATGTTTTTCTTTTTTTTTTTTTTTTTTAAAAAAGCCTTATCTTCTCATTGCGGATTAGAAATTAGAAGAGGGTAAATTATGAGGGAAAAGTGGGGGAAATTTTGTGTAAAACTGAAAGATGAAAAGAAATGAAGGAGAAGAGAAAAGTTTTGCGATAATTTCTGAGTTAGGACGGATTTTCATTAACATTTAGGTTTCTTTTGGTATTTCTTTGTGTCTTTAGCGGAAAGTGTGTGTGTGTGTTTCAATGAGAAGCATTTTAAGCTCTTTTATACACCAATACTGTGCTATTTGTTGTCTGTCAGTTTTCCTCCTCTGTTACTGTTTTAATTCTCTCTTTTTTTTTAAGGTACATGTGACTACTATATCCTAAAATATATTCTTTTGTTCATAATAATACTATTTAAAAAAAAAAAACAACTTAAAAAGTACACATCTATACATATACATTTTATATTTCTTTTTCTTAAAGAAAAAAAAAAAATAATTCCAATTATATAGGTTTTTTGTTTTTAATAATTCCAATTACTTTCTGTAGAAATGAAAATAGTTTTTGTATTTTTTTTGTTCTTATCAAGGCGTTGTTTAGCTATAAAACATTAATCTAGTACATTTTCTTTGTTTTCTAAAAAAAGTTCAAAGTGAGTGCAAATTTGTTTTTTTTTAGTATTAAAATCTTTTTTTTTTTTTCGTTAATAAGTGCAATAATATCACATACTGTGTGCAGTGCAGTTTAGTTATACAAACAATATACACATACAATGATTTTATACATTTTATTCTTATATAAACGGAAAAATGTATAAAACGTAAACATAAAAACATTTATTTAAAAATTTATTGCTACAATTTGTTTTTTTTTTTTTTTTTTTCTGATAAAGTTTTGCTTGAAAAATAAGAAAATGAAAAATTTAAAAACAAAAAATTGACAAATGACATTGCTTTTGGTTGTATTATGATATATTTAGATTTTTTTTTTTAAAAAAGAAAAACACAGAAAGTAACATAAAAATAACACACATTTTATTTTTTTTTCTAATTTTGTTTCTCTAATTGGTGCAGTTTTTGATTATATAAGTGCAAATTGGTGATTGGTTTTTTTTTTTTTTTTTACTTTGTAACAACAATTTTATTTTTTAAAAAAAGTTATATATTTTTGTATAATACATAATATTCTAATAATTGAAAATTTTGTAAAAAATAGGCGTGCAATAATTTAGTTTCATTTAAATTTTAAAAAATGTTTTTTTTTTTTTTTTTCTAAATTCAATACTATTTAATTTATTTGCATTGTGTGCATTGCTTTGTTTTAATTTTTTTTATTTAAATTACTTTTTTATCAATTTTTTACATTTTAGAAATATACTTTGGGGACTTTTTGTAGTTTTGTTTGTTTGTTGTTGTGTTGATGTTGATGTTTAGATTAGAGGGAAATTGTTGTAGTGCTTGTGTAGACAGAATTGTGGTAGAGGAAAGTGCAAGTTTAAAAAAAAAAAATATTTTAAAGCGTAATAAATTAGTTGTATATATAAAGAAAAATTGTTGTGAAGGCAGAAGGACAAAAATTAAAATTGATAAACAGCGCATGCAAGTTTTTGTTTTTATAGTGAGAAGATTTTAGTGGAAGAAAATATATTTGAAATTTGATATTTAATATGATTAGTCGTTTCTGTCTGAATCTTTGTTTATTCTCAGGTTATATTTAATTATTACATACATGAAATAACAATAATGTAGAGAAAGCAGCTGACTTTTCCGCCACTCTAAAACTTCCCATCACATTAGTTTATATGTTTAACTACATTATATGACATTACATGTTCTACTACATTATTCAGCTATGTTTTGGACTCTATGTTCCTAGATCTTTCGCGCTTCAAGATATATTTTGCCGCGCAAACAGAGCAATACATAATTTTTACTGGAATATCGTTATAACGCTGCTAGTTTATTTTTATTGTAAATTACGTGTTATTTTGACACTGACAGTTCTTTCGCGCTCAGAAAGTTGACAGAAATACAGTATCTCCGCGGTATGAAATAAATAGATTTACGCGTGAACAACGTTGAGAAATATTGAAAACTTGCTTCCAAACAAAGTGAGTGCTGTATTGCCGAAACAGTGCGTCAAAACATGGAACGTGAAACGAAGAAAGGAACTGAGGAAATGAACTTGGATGATCTTTGGTGCCAGCAAGATGCCTCACCGTTTATGACGGTCGGTGTGTCATGTACGAGACAATGGGCGAAGCTACGATGAACAATGAAAAATCAAATAATCATTATAATCACGAGACTCCTTAATTTCCAAATGAGATTTTTATGACAGATGCGCCATCTGTTGGTTTGTTTTCAATTTACATATTATTTTGACACTGACAGCTCTTTGGTGCTCAAAAAATTGACATACCGTACCATATCTTCGCGGTACGAAGATTTATGCTTGAACAACGTTAATAAGTATTGAAAACTTATTTCCAAAGTGAGTGTTGTGTTGCCGAAACAGTGCGAATTTTGAAATCAAATTTCGGTCGAAATAACGCCACAACCGTGCCTCCTGTACGCAAGTTTGTGAAGAAAGTTCTTTCTGAGGAAATTGAGAAAATGAACTTGGAATATTTTTGGTTCCAGCACCTTCCGAGTGTCATATTCGAATATGATATCACGAATTCTGCGTATGAAATTTTGCATCGTGGTACAATTAACGTCGTAAGTTTTACATCTTGGAAAAGACAAAGGTCTGTCTCTGAAATTTCTTAAGAAAACGCAACAATTTTTCAGGCACTTGAGCAATTTGTGTGGTATAACACATCATCATCATAAGCTTATTCCTCAGTCGGGGTACATACGAGTACAGATAGGAGGATAGAACTACGAAACTCACATTTCTGATTTCCTTTACAATAAGTCTTTCCTTAAAAAAAACAGATTCCTACAATCTGAGCATGAAAACACTTACAGCAGTGGATCTCACTGAATGGAAATCATTTGTTTTTTCTAGATCCGAGAACAAATTGATATTAGTATGCTGATAAAGTTTAAGGAATGTTTTTAAATGCGAACAAGTTCTAACTTTCTGTCAATTCAGTTACAAATAATAGGGATTTCTCTTCAAGTTAATTTTGTCAGAAAAATTTGAAGATCGCTGTAGCTGGTCACTGGTAAGACTATGTTTTATTAACTCTACCTATTATTTGACACAGGACTAGCCTGATGGAATAGCGTCTCCCGATAGATTCAGATTGGACAAAAAAAACCTTCCAATTTCGCTTCGAATTGTGACCCTACAAATTCCGAGATATGAAGTTTGAAGTGAATCTGCCCGGCCCTTTAGGACAGACAGATGGAATTGGCAGACCCACTGTTTTGAGTTCCTCTACACTAATCAGCCTTAACCAAAATCTCGAGATCGACAAATGTCACGAAAACAATACTTGCTTTATGAAGGTGCAAGTAAAAATGGAGTTCCTTAAGGTTATCCTCTAGCACCATTACTATTTGCACTGTATAGATTAACTACTCAACTGTAGCCCTCAGTTTTACTGACGCACACTTACATAAATATATAGAGATGATGTGGAGAATTACTTTCGTTTGACTTAGGATTCAAAACAGTTTAAATTTTAAATCGAATCTATACTTCGTTGGTGAAGAAAATGTGCTTGACTGGAACGATAAAGTCAAATACTATTTAAATGTGCCGCAAAGATAATAGCACTACTGGAAAGGATACTTAAAATAAAAGACTACAACTATGGGCTATGACTCCCTAACCCATTCTGATACGGGTTGAATCAAAAATGACTTATTAGGGTTCCTAGTCACATGCCAAATTGCGGGCAATGAAATCTCTGTCTCTCAAGTGGACTCTATTCCTACAGCGAGATGACCAGGCATGGTATTCTGCTAACCCATTAAGTATTTGGCGATAGGGTAGATAAGAACGAGAAACGATGAAATATACTCTGCGAAAATAAGCTGGTTACCTCCAGCTTTTTTCCTGTGAAATTATGTATTGAGTTAATTTTGTTCGACATATTTTAAAGTTTCTTCAAAATGCACGTGTAAACCGTATTCGTTTTAAGTTCTTGTACAATTGCGTACATATGCACCTTACGGGAAATAGACACCGCGGGAAACTGTTTATCATTGATATCAGTTTTGTTCAGCGCCGCCGAGTCAGCAGCAGTTCCCACGTATTTTAAGTTTTATGTAATAAGAGATCAGGTAATATTAGTATGCGTGTCAGCATAATTTATACTATAAAAATGTGTGAAATAAAATTTTACGTGGGATTTGAATACGACAACTCCAACAGAAAGGTGTATTAATGTTAAACTATAACCACCCCCCACCAGTGGTAAGGTGGTCTTAGTTAGACATAATAATATATCAACAGCTCTGAAGTTTGTCATTTTAGGATAGTGGAACGTAAAGAAAAGATATGTGTCCTAGATAAATGATTGTTTTTGGTATTTGTATACGCTAAATTTGAGACTGTAGACAAATGAACGGTACAGTGTTTTGTGTATTAAATGATACTTCAGCACAAAGCTTTAAAATTATTAAATTAAAAATATTGTTGGGATTGGTTTAACATATGGAATCTTTGAAATATAGTGATATATAACCGATCTGGAAGTAATCAACGAAAAGCCTACTGATAGCCTCCTACTCGTAAATAGCCATGACGTTTCGGCTAACCCAAATATAAAATTAAAAAAAAAAGTTAGTAAGTATATTTAGACCTAGACATGTCACAGATTTAAACGTACAGTTGAGATTGCTTGGTTTCAAGATTAGTTGAACGGGAAAAATATATTTTCTAAAGACTAGTAAAGTCATTGATGTTGTATAGGTTTGCTGATGTGGAATGATACATTTTAGATATTGCATTAAAAAAAACAACTTTTTGTTTACATTTTTAAAAAAACTTGGATGTCCTCTCATGTTCACCCACTTTATTGCTTTTCTCTATCATAGTGATCTAAAGTTTGATTGAAGTAAAGGTGCAGTTAAAAAATTGAGTGAATTTTACGCGCCCCCAAGTGAGAGTTTTGCCTGGCAAATGGTAAGCATCTTAGCTAGATCCCAGTTTATGGTATGTGTATGTACTATATTGATTTTTATTGACTGTAACTTCAACTGAACGTTTCGAATTACAAAACGGGTTTCTTGGATCGTAAATATTCATTAAATGAGGAAAATGAAGCAGAATTCTTTAAATTTGTGATCCTACAGTCGAGAAAATGAGTTGAGAAATTTAGATAGGTTCTAGTTCATGGTGTATGTATGTACTATATTGTTTTCTATTGACAACTAAAAGTTTGACGAGGAGTATGAATCACAAAACTTTTTTCTTGGATCACAAATATTCTTTAAATTGGTCACTAATTAAGCAAAATGAAGCAGCGTTCTATAAGTTTATGATCCCTCAGTCGAGAAACTCCCTCAAATAATGTTGCGTGTCTTTGATTGATGCAAGCTAATAGTGAATGCATTCGCTATATTTTCCAACTGAATTAAACAATTTACAGTCTGCAAGTCGGTACAAGGATTTGAAATTTTTCTTCGCTGTATCTACCTTAAAAGTCCGACTATTCTCAGAAGATAATCTTTTTACTTTACTCATCGTAGTAACAGAATATTTTTTGAAATTCATTTTTCGAGTTCATTTATCGGTTACAGATATTTCCTACTATCATCATCATTATCATAGATTTTGTGATCAGCTGACGCAATCAAAGAAACAAAGTGTAAGTAATGGTATCTATGGTACCTAAAACCATTAAAAACAATCAACTTAAGTGCTTACAACAACCAACTACGAAAACTTTAATGATTTCGTAAAGTTTCTTTATATTGCAAAACTTTAACGATAACCTCTGCCTCTGATACTTAAAACACCATATGGCAATTGAAAAGTATCCCGAAAACCACCTGTAATCCGGAAAACTTTTAATTCATTTTCACTTTAACTCAAGTTGATATTACCAGCTTCACACGAGTGTTAATCGATACCTTCTTTTTTAAATAAATATTTAAACAATTACACAAGCGGGTTTCACTTTAAGACGAAGGATGAAGATGCTTTTCAATTTTAACTTCTTATAAATACCGGAAATTGACTGTCGAGTCCGTAAGACAAATTTCTTTCTTTATCGATTTTCGAGGAAATTTCCTTCCTGGGATAATGAAAAAAAAAAAAAAAAAAAAAAAAATCTTAATCCTAAGAAATATTATTTTGCTAAGTATTTATTTGAATGCCTTTGACATTTGGAAGCAGATTAGCTATAAACGTGCTTGCAAATGTGGATGGATAAATTCAAATACAAAATGAACGCCAAATTAATCTTTAACTATCTTTTAAAGGTGGGTGGGACATTTTTTTGTTTTTTAGGTTCTACATTTTTTGGTATTGGGATTAAGTTATTTGATTAATTTGACATTCAGCCTCCTTTGTACTTAAATTCATGCATGGCATTCTGTGTATCTTATAAGCTAATTGAAAGGAAATTACCTTCAAAAACCTCACACAACTCTCAGCCAAGCCGCTTGCATTCGATTTTCCAAATCCCTTTCATAATAAATGTATTTTAAATATTAATTTTTTTTTTTTTTTGTATTTTTTTTTTTCTTTACTTTTAAACATTTAAATCTACTCTAAAGAAATTATTATATATTTTTTTTTTTACTTTTTTGTTTTGACAAATTTGTAGGAAAACTCTCAAAGATTACAACAATTAATTATAATTTGTGTTGGATAATTAATTTAAATATATATATATTTTTTTTTGTGTTTTTTTTTCCTGTTTTACCTTTTCTACTAAATGTCCTAATTCTGTCTAGAAAATCATCCCTTTGCTCAAAGTTTTTTTTTTTTTTTAGTTTTTATGCAATCTATCAAAACATTCAATTCAATTATTTTTTTGTTTTTGTTTTAATTGTGTGTAGACTGGTGAAACATCTAGACAGAAAAATATTCTAAATCTCTATAATAAATGTGTAAATATATATTTAAGTATTTTAGTTGTGTTTTATTTACGCTAAAACTACTAATAAATTTAGGTGTATTTATGGTGAAATTTAATTCTAAAAAAACTATCTTTTCCCTTTGCATTTGGTTCAGCTGAGAGTTGTGTTTAATGATTGTAAGAGCTATCCATTTTACGAACATTTGATGTCTGTACCTCAATCGATGTTTTCCTATCTCAAGGATATCTATTCTGTTCTTAATCTGATTTTCCGGTTTTATTTTTAGAATATCGCATAATGTGTTCGAAAGATGCTGATGAATGATAAATAAGGCAAGAATCATGAGACGAGAGATACTCGTAGAGAGTGAAATATCTAAGTGAATATTGTATGTAAGCCATAGGGAACGATGCCAGTTGGTAGTAGGTGCGAGTATCTATATATATTGAGAGTTGAGAATGGAAATGATGATGATAGCAAGATGATATACATAATAAGTGGGGGTTGATTTTAATCTTTAATTTTTGGAATTTCCTATGTTGCAGATATTTCTGCCGTGATGTGTTGTGGGTTGAGTTTGTTTTGGGGAAAATCAATTTGATGATGCGATGAACGTTCTAGGATTAATTGGATTTATTAAAGTACTTGAGGTACTTTAATTTTCGTTACCGTAGTGAGAAGGAGTTTTAGTTCTGTTATTGCTACGTGGCAAGTAGATAGAATAGCTTATCTTTGAGAGTAGTGAGGACTTTAAGAGAGTTGTTTGTCAGAGATAAATGTGGTGGTTCACAATGGTGTTTTATAGATTCGGAAAATTGAAAGCCAAGTGGTGAAGGAAATGTCTCTATAACATTTTATGAACTGTTTAGAGCACATAAAGGTGAACTGAATGCAGAATATGGGAGTTCTGAATAGATCTATATCTGTGGTGAGTGCAGAAAATTACATCTTTAAATATATAGTGCTCTAGGGATTTCAGAGCGTCTGGAAGCACCACATGTGAATGTTGAGGGTCGCAGAATTTAGTACAAAGTATTGCTTAACCGTATAAAGACATTAGGATTACGCTACAGGAATGAAAATTCAACTTTTAATGGCATGCACCGCCCAGACTGACAATATTTCATCAACAACGACAACATATCCAAAACATATCCAAAACAGATCCTTAAAATTCCTACAGGCCTTTCAGTAACCGTCAAGCAGGCTAACTATACTTTTTACCGATGGCTGCACTATCGGGAGAAAATACGTATTTAAACAGCCATTTCTACTGACCTAAGCTGTATGTAAAAGATCAGGCCGAAATCAGATCCACTATTTTATTGTTACCTCGTGAGAGTCCCCTAATCAGCGAAGACCTCGCTGTTAGTATTTGCCCATCGAAAATAGTACTCATTGTGTAAAAATGATGACTGCACCTGGCACGTGCAACCACTAAGACATGCCATTAACAGAAAGCGTTCGAGTATAAGAATTCAAATGCAGGCGTTTTTTAGGCACCATCTCTGGCGAGAAATTTTTCCCCGACTTCAATTGCAAGTTAATATGTGCTAAGCATTTCTGTATCCTTGTGGACAGAAAGGTTGCTATAAAATCCATTGGGTCGGAAAGTTAAATATCAAAAGTAGGCGTCTTTTTAGGCACCAGCTGACACCGAAATAAATCTCTTTGGGGAGGAATTTTTCCATGACAATGCTTAAATTGCAATTAAATATGTGCTAAACATTTATATATCCTTGTGGACCCAAAGGTTACTATAAAGTCCACTCACTATGGTGAATGATGGTGTATTTGAAAATACAAAATAAAAAGTACACCAAAAGTACCATCAAGGGCTGAGTTCTTTCTATAATTATTTTTTAGGATCTCCAAACGCGAAGAGATAAAGTTACAAATTCATGTTAAGAACTATTTCTTGCAAGGAAGTCCGTTTTGGAAACTCACTGAGCTGACAGGTGGCAATTACAAAGATGCTGTGTGACAGCCAGTTGACCCTACCTACCTTTGTATATCTGAAAATAATAATAAACCAAAATCCATTTTCTCATTTTATTAGAGGCGTAGGTCGATAAGAAATAACAACAAACAACGTTATTTCCAATGCAAAACTGACATTTATCTAAGACACACACCACTTTCAGGAAGAACTCTCACTTGGTGGCGCTTTTTACTCAATCATAGAGGAGTAATACAGAGAAATGATGAAGCTTCGAAGCGAAACCGATTGAGCTATATCTGTTCACCAGTCCATCTTTATGTATCAAGTTTTGGAGCTTTAAATTTTTAACTAGATAAATCAAACTGTATCATATGCCACATCGACTTCACTTCAGAGCGGAAACTTAAAAAAGTGATGCAAAGTGACGTACGAGTATTTTTTTGAAAATTGAAAAAAAAAACAGTCTTAATAAAAACATTCTTAATAAAATTAAAGGAAAAGTGTCGTGATAATAAAGAAGGACAGTCCCTTGAAAATGCACAAAAAAATATTTCTTTTCTACTGAATTGTTGTGGCTTATGGAATATGAGTTGCAAAGACTTTGTTTTAGTTCTGCTTCATTACTGTCTGTGACTATTTTTGGTTACTTGCAGGCTTTTCGCTCCAGCTTATTGGGACTATTTTTTTTATCAGTGCGATCGGGGGAAGAGTTGTGTAGAATACAAAGAACAAGATACATTTCTAAGGTGGCCGAGAATGTCAATTGGGTTTCATAGTATCAAAATATAATGGATCTGATCAACAAATGTTTCATTAACACAAAGTATAGTAAAAAGGAACAGGGACTAACAAGAACCTTGCAGAACACCTACATTTGATTGGTTTTTATAAATTTTTTCCAAGCAGAAGGGTTAACAACACCTGTGTATTAAATTTGGTGTATTTGAAGATGTCTTTCAAATCTGATGCACCCTTTTGAAAGAGAAAGCAAGTTATCTTGTTCGTATTGTCGAGCAGAAAAAAAGAAATGGACTGCAGGAATGTTATTTTAAATATAGACTAGGCTCGTAGGAAACATTATAATTGACTGTGACTGGGGCAGTGGAACCGTAGAGTTTTAAGCCAATTAATCTGTGCTGCGTTCCAACTTCCTGTTACCTGATAAGAGCTATTGTCTTTACGTTAACGAACATTATGGCGAATTATTTGTAAAATACTTTTATAACTATTTTTTATCATTTTGCATTGTCATACTTAAAAAAAGAACTATTTGGGAACGGTTGGACGCGTTGCAGAACAACGACAGCATATCTATACAAAAGCTTCTACGTCCATGGATTTTGAATTTGCATTCATAAGACTGAAAGAGTAGAATAGAAAGAGAAATGATCTTTGCTGTATAGGTTTGAAACTTGGATATCTTTAGTTTCTGTGTCGTTCTCCGAACTAATCCTAAAGGATTGTTACAATTTTTTGCATTCGGTTGGGATATGTAGCCATTCGTTCAGACTCGTACGACCAAATGCCTCTAGAGAGAAATTGTACAGTGCTAAATACCTTTATAAGTCAGAAAGAATAGGTTGTTCGATATTAGTTTGAAACTTGGATATTGTTAGTTCCTGTTTACTCCATGGGTGGTGTTTGAACTAATCGTCGAGAATTGTTACAAATTCTCTGCATGTGGTTAGGATTCTTTAGTCATTCCGTTCAACGCACATTGTGTAATATCCGCCCTTAAAAGTCAAACCTTTACACTTGAAGGCACCCACTATTGCCAAAAGTATTATCTTTCCATTACCCGAAGGTTTACTACAACATCATACTGATGACAATTATAGTTCATAAACTACCCTAGGTTCTTTGACCCGACGATCCTAAAATGACACACAATAGCATGCTATTGCAATGAAATTTGTCAAAACATGATGATAGTCTGAAATGTGCATAGGTCTCCTGGATGGAAATGAAAAGCTCATAAATTTGTACGGAAAACCATATAATTCTTTACGGATTCGTTTATGGTCTGCTCTAACGTACATAGTCTAAAAATACTTTTTACGGTACAATTCATGACTTTTGTGCCGAGAAAGCAGTTGGAAAAACATTTATGACTGTGATAAGAAGTGTAGTGCAAACAAAGTTGACACGAATGCAATGCTTTTATTGACTCATTAATATTTGATAGAGAACATCGATTTTGACGTCTGTCAGAAAGGTGTTAGATAAAGTACTTTGTGACAGGGATTAAAATGTTATTCACACACTTATGTTTGTTTGGAAAAGTGTATTAATGGCTTTCGAATATTGAAGCATTTTTAGTATTATTCGTTGAGGGAGAGTGTTGTCAGAGAGAGACTGCAACATTTATTGACAGTTCTCGTTTGTTTTCGGAACTGTCAAAAATTTCGGGAAATTCTATGAAAGTAAATATTTGACAATAGATATTTGTTCACGGTTCTTCTTCAATTCACCCACGAGAAGATGTAAAATTGACAAAACTTGGAACTTCGGTTTTCAGTAAAGAAACAGGTTTCAGAATTCCCGTCTTCGATCTGTAGCGGTTGGCAAATAAAACGACTGCACTTCTCCTCACTTCAGAAAAGTGTCAAAGTGAGGTTCTAGAGGCTTGTAGCTTCAACGAGAAATAAGCTGTGTATTTCGACGTTGGAACGAGCAGCGTTCAAAGACCAAGGAATAGTTCAAAGCAGTCGAAGAAAAAACCTAATAGCTGTGTTCAGCGAGTGTATTGCAAGCATTTTCTGGACATACTTTTGAGGAGGATCATGTTTGTGAAAAAGAGCTGAGAAACGAAATGTTTCTTCTTCGTTCACACTGAAACCGATGAAAGAAAATTTGTGGACTATGTAGGCAAAAGGGTGGTTAGGTTGTAAGGGAATAAGGACCCTCAAACGTCGAGTACATTATAAGTTGATAGGATACTGTCAGCAGATGTACCACCGACCTTCCATTTCATTTGTTCTGTTCCTATTGTGGGAACAATTGAAGAATTGGGAAAAAAATGAAAAGTTCCATTGAAGGTCTATATAAATAGCAACAAGCTCGAAAGACAAGCAATTGTGTCAGATGCTAATGTATATACCCAAAAGCCCTTCCAGTCTTGCACAAAGTACCAATTTTAAACACATCTGTCCAGCCTTTTAGATTTTGAGCCAAATTTCCCTTGGTTGGTGTGGATAAAAGAACGAACTGATTACAAATAATGAGAGAGATCTAACCAAGTCAGCGTGTTGGGTCTCTTTTCGTCTCTGTTTAGCGATTGGAGAATCTTATTCCACGGGTGACAAGTCTGCTCGCAAGCAGGAGGATTTTTTTATTTAAAAGAAAAATTTATTGTCCTAAACTAGGACCTAAACCTATCATAGTGTGAGAGTTTTATGCATTCCTGCTGACAGTCGATCTAGGCGCGAGTGCATGACATTGATCTAGCCTCAACTAATTGCAGTACTTGCGACTTTAGAATCAAGCGTCATCTTTACGTATCGTCGTGCAATAATCTAAAGAGCGAGGGCTATAATAGGCTGTAGGAATGAATACACTGTACTGTAAACTGGGAAGGTTATGGTTAACATGAAGGTTATTTTTTTACTTATACAGCGTGCGGTCTCATCAGTGGACTTAAGCCCGGGTTGAGCATATCTTCTCAGTTATCTGTTCCTGAGAAGTGCGCTATTATAGAGCAATAGCTAAACTGAATTTTACCAGTTTCCGTCTTCTGTCATCTATCTTGGCAGTTCTGACAAGCTGTATTCGGTCATGACAAATTTTATACCTAAACCTATAGTACTGTTATCGTACGATTTCTCAAGTTTCATGCCCACTTCCTTACCAATTTGTCCCCGCTTACAAGGGGCATACCAAGTTCACAAAAGGTTGTGCGAAATGATTATCGAAGACACACTACCATAGTAGGACCATCTAGTCTAATTCACAATCAGTTGGTCAGTTCCTTCTCTTCCCATTTACTGGTGCTTTGCGGTGACCAGACCAGGTACATAGAGAAGGGTAACTCTTGACAGTAGATTGTGAGAAATGATGAAAATTTTGAGCTGGCCCGACAAAATTAGCCAAGACTCACTACCACAGGTCACGTTGCACCATCTTTATGTATTCGCGGAAAGCCAAAAGCAGTAGTGAGTCCAGGAACCTATTTATTATAATTTAATCTTTCGAGTAGGTTGTTGATCGCTGAAAATGTAGCAACAAAACAATATTGAGGCGGTAGTGTACTCGACAGAGTAGACGATTCACGATTTGATGGAATCGGTGAACACAGTCCATCCAATTTCTTTTTGAGGAGTAAACTGTCGCACTTGGGTGCTTGAAACGCTCGTTTTGTTGCGAAAAAAAAACATGCTGCTTCAGTATAGAGTGTTTTGTTCGTGATAAGTCGGGTCGATGATAACCGATTAGTTTTCGCTCGCTTTTTTATCGTTCCGCCCTGGTCAGCATTTTTTTTTTCGTCACGTAACAAAGCTTTTCAACTTGCAGTGTTCGGAAGCCGGTTAAAGCAATTTATGTAAACCAAAATAATTTCGAATGTTATTTTTCAAAAAATATATAATTTTAATACATCAATTATTTTATTACATGCAAACGACTTAAATATATTAAATGTCAAACTTAAATCAAAAATAAAACAAATAAAGGCCAAAAGCTAGGCGTTACATAAGAAAACAGAATAGAGTTAGAGGTATAGACATAGATAGATAGAGAGAGAGAGAGCATTTTATATAATTCTTTTTTGTTAAGAAAACGAAAAAATAGATTTTTAAATGCATAGTCCGTGACTTGGAGAGATTTTCAAAATGTATTTTTGTCAATGTTTTTTTTTTTTTCATTCATTTTTTAAGTCCAGTTTTACTCCTTTTTATATATTTTTCAAATGAGTTTTGAAGTTTAAGTCTTTTAATCTTTTTTTTTATTTGTTCATTCTTTGTGTTTTGTGGGGGATCATTCGAGTACTTTGAGTATATCCGTTTTTTTTTTTGACTTAAAATACTTAACAAAAATAGTGTAATCCTGTTTTTTTTGGAAATTTACAATGACATCTATTAAGTGGCTATAACTTGGGGGTATGAATATTTTTTGTTTTCTAGATTTCTATTTAATGAACTTAAAACAAAATATGGTTGCTATTTTTATTTTTTTATTTTTTTTAGGAATGTACACATTGTTTTCGTTTGTTTGGATATTTTTTTATTTTTATTTTTTATATTTAATTTTAACGCACATTTATATGTATATTTAGGGGTTAAGTTGAAATTGTTAAATAAAAATAATTAAAACAAAAAAAATCATCGATCTTCGTAAGGACAAAGGATAAATTAAAGAAAGAAAAAAAAAAAAAAAATCTTGTAAATAAGGCCAAGCATCTGTTTGTTGCTTTTGTTTTTATTTATATTTTTATATTTTACATTATTATTTATATTTGCAAGTCTTTTTTATGAGTAGTTTGATTTTATTTGGAAAACAAATTATAATTTGTTAGTTGTAAAAATTGTTATATTTTTTTCTTGTTTTGTTAAATTTGTATTCTTTTGTTGTTGTTGTTAATATAAAAATAGGCCAAAAATATATTTGTTCTTTGTTTTTTCTATGATTTGAGATTAAAAAATGTTTCTTTTTTTTTGTTTTATATTATTTTGTCAATGCTTTTAGGAAAATTGTTGTTAGAAATATATATGTATATATATTTGTTTGTTTTTGTTATATAACTACAGAGAAAAAAATCCCATTCTGTGCAAGGGTCGGGTAAACCTTTTTTGAAAGGGCTATTTTTTATTAAATTATTTTTTTTATTTTATATTTTTTTTTTTATATGGAATAATGTGTTCTTAAAGGTGGGTTTTTTTCCTTTTTTTATTTTTCTTCTTGGTTATTAGTTTTTTTGATTAATTGGAATCAGTTTAAATTATATGCGTGCGAGTAAATTTGAATTACTAATTGAGTTGGGAGTCTATGTACAGGGTGTTCAGCGAGTCATTCAGTATTTCTCGAATCGAAAATATAGCACTGGGCGTTTTTCTCATACAATGATTATCACTTTACATATAAAGAGGACACATAAATATTTGTTATATTTAAACGTGAAAAGGATTTGAATGCGGTTTGGGGCCTTCTGGGTAGGCAAATGAAATATTAATCATTGTAGTCTGCCTATCAGCCTAACCGATTTAGAAGTCACAGGTATTGTTATTAAGGGTATTCATCAATGAAGATTTTGAGCCAATAATCAAATCGGAATATCATACTGAAGCCGAGCAATAAGCATAATTAATTTGCTGACCTGAGCTTTGATAGAAAAAGCGAGCAATTGTCCTTCATCCAAATTACTAGAGATGCAGTGGATGTGATGAAAAGGCAGGAGCTTCTTGTTTTTTTTAATATTGCTTTACGTCGACAGGCCCCGTCAAATAGAGAGCATTCTGACGTCGCATTGGTGTCCATATTTTATGGTGACTTACGTCTACAGGCCCCGTCAAACAGGGAGCATTCTGACGTCGCATTGGTGTCCATATTTTATGGTGACTTACGTCTACAGGCCCCGTCAAACAGAGAGCATTCTGACGTCGCATTGGTGTCCATATTTTATGGTGACTTACGTCTACAGGCCCCGTCAAACAGAGAGCATTCTGACGTCGCATCGGTGTCCATATTTTATGGTGACTTACGTCTACAGGCCCCGTCAAACAGAGAGCAATCTGACGTCGCATTATTGTGAGGAGGAAAATTCCATCGTAAGTAACTCACGTTGCATTCAAAGATTTAAGAGACACTGTTATTCGTTTTGGTTAGGGTAATAATTTCACGATATAACCATTCCTATTTTTAAAGAATGGGTAATGTTTACATGTGCTAAGAATACAAAAATCGATGACAATTATAGATTATTTGTTAAAAAAGAAAGATTTAACTAAATGGCAACTTACGTTACAACTTCAGGGCATGATGTTTTGCTTAATTTATCGATTGAACAATTCCCACAAATATTATTAACTAATAAAATATAAAATATGATTCAGTAAAATAGAAGAAAATCAAAATTTTTCAGTGTAACTGGCGTTACATGAATATTGCGTATCTTTGAACATAGCCACTGAAAAAGTCGCTCTGAGAAAACGGGTCATATATCATACCCACAGATTTCCAAACTTTGACGTTAAAAAAGAGTGCTACCAGTCTTTAAAAACATTGTGAAGTTAACCAAAGAGTAAAGTGTCAATATTTCCATCTTTTTAGTACATAACTCTTTTGTAATGGAATGACGCAGGGGATCCGTAATCCCCGCTGGGAACATTTTCTATTTAAGCGCGGGGTTAATAGTGGATAGTCTGACATCCAGCGCCGGAACGTTGGGTTTGAACTCTCTGTTTGACGGAACATTGTTTGAGCGCGGCGATTTGTTTTGTTTTGACATCTAGAGAACGTGGAAATGAGACATCAAAACGATCTTTGGTTGACGGGGCCTTAATTGTTAACTATTTAAATGCAACTACGCAATTGCACGACGTAAGTTAGAAAGAGATAGAATAGTACCTAGACAATAGAATAGTACTATGTATACTGGTCAACGTGGCATGAGAGGATAGTTTTATTTTTGTGTTTCTTGACGAATGAACAAATTTTGAACAAATTTTGTTTAACTTTTGTAGAACACAAAAACAAATTATCAATCTCATCCATAGCTTAAAATCTTCGTTGATTAATACCCAAAAAGTAAAGTTTTGAAGTAACCAGTATAAGCGTGGAAAAAATAATTGTTTGGTAAAAGTCGACAGTTTCGCAAATGAAAGCCCTAAGTTAATTTTCTAAGCATCAAGCAACCTTTTGGGTTAAAGGCTATTTGCCAGCAAAATTTCAGGTTCATAGGATTTATGGGCTTTGAGACAAAGGCAGAAGAATCATACGAGGCAAACAAATAATTCTAGCCAATTCCTGCACAATCTAGGTTAGAGTCGATCGGTCATCGGAAGAAAAAAAATTTTTGAGTTATTTGATCTCTTCTGGATGAAATTCAAAAAATAACCTTCGAGGTGAAACAGTCTTCGAGTCTTCAGGTTTAAGTCATCAAAAATGACCGAACTTCCTCAAAAGGCCATATGATAGATGCCACAAGGCATGGGTTGTATGGACATGAACAATTTAGTTCCTTTGCCTGAAAATGGTTATTGGTAGACTGCGGAGGTGTGTTGTTGATGGACCAAATCTTTTGTACCTCCTAGTCTACTACAAAGACCATATACGAAAAGCTTATTAGTACTATAAGACCTTAGTACTTAAAAGACCATATGATAGATGGGTGATAGATGTTTAGTTCCTTCCGCTGAAAGTGGCTATTGGTAAACTGTTATGCGGAGGTGTGTTGTTGACAGTTCACATCTTTTGTACCCCCGAGTCTATTATAAAAACCATACACGAAGCAAGCGAAGAGCAAGAGTTTATTAGTACTATATGCAGGCCCACTTGAGCATAAGGTCCTACACAAACTGAAGCCTTTCACCAAAGACTACATACTTAGGCACATTAATCCATCATCGTTTCGAATACCGATGAGCTAAACAATAAAAAAAAAAAAAAAATGTTCAAACCTGCTGATGACTCCCCAAACACCCTGTACCTAAACATATAAGAAACAAAATTCAAAATCAAAATAAATTTAATTTATCCTTTATGAAGATCGTTTTATTAATATTTATTCTTTTCATTATAATTTCTTATTACGTCACAAACAATAAAATTAAAAAAAAAAAATTATAAGAAAAAAATCCACAACCGATAATTAGATGTTAGAATGATTGTTTCACAATTGATTGTTGTTTCTCTCTTCGTTTTGTTTTTTTTTTTAAATATATTTAAATAATATTTTTAAATAATTATGTTTTTTTTTTTTCTTTATATATATATTAGAATATTTTTAATTATAATCATTTATGCTCTTTTCCAGTCAAATTTGTAGTATTATTAATTTTATTTTGTTGTTGAAATCATTCCAATCGGTTGCCAGACGTTGTTAATGATTTTTTTTTTACATTTAACTATAGTAATAATTTTTTAATGTTAATATTTTGTGTATATATATAATTTACATTTAAATGAATCACAGAAAAGTATTTTACATACAATAATAAATATAAATATAACTATTTATGAATTTATATAATGTGTTTATGTTTGTTTTCTTTAGAGTTAAAGTTTAATTTTAAATTTTTAAATTGAAATCATTTTCAGAATTAAATTTCTTGTTTTTTTGTTAAATAAAAGCAAGTAGAAATCTAACATAGAGAGAGAAAACAACTTAAATGAAACGAAAAACAAATATGTTTGTTGCATTATTATTTTGTTTTTTTGTTTTTTTTTTGTTTTGTTAAATTTAAAATCCTAGATTTTACATGTATAATATTATTTAATTTTTTTTTGTATGTTTTGTTAAATTTACTTATCTACAATAGCTGCCTTATCCATGAGAATAGTTTTTTTTTTTATGTCCGTACTACAAAATAAGAGTGTAAATAAAAAACTTGAAGGGAAATCAAAATATAATTTGGATGTTAAGTTAATTTTGATTGTTTTTTTACGGATTTCTTTTTTTTTATTTAAATTTAAATCATTTTGGCTTCTTTCATGGAATTATGTGGTTTTTTTGTTTTGTTTTTGGAGGAAATCAACTACTGGATGTATTTCTAGGTTGTCTTTAAAATTTAGTTTTTCACATTGATATTGATTTCTTTCATCCTTTGTTGGAGGAGTAATTTTCGTTTTCTTCAAGGGGGGTTAAGTGTTGGTTTTGCTATCCTGACCAGTCGTTTTTTTTTTTTATTCATTGTTTGGTTTTATTTTAGTTATACATAGTTGTGATTTATTGAGTTTTTAGTTTTATTTCTTCTTAGTCTTTTTTTATATAATTTTTTGTCCTTTTTTACATTAATAATTAGGTGTATATATACTTGCAGTTTTCTTATTCTGGTTTTGCTGGCTTTTTTACACTACCCAATCTTTACATTGCTGTTCAACGGCCTCGCGCCCATCTGAGGAGAGCATCAGCTAACACGTCTAAGTGAGCCTTCGTCTGTGGAGAGGGAAGAAAAGAAGAAAATGGGTGAGTTGATTGCTCGTATTTTATTGATTCTTTATAATTTAAATGCGAATTGTGTTATAAATCATAAGTTTTTATAACCCTAGCATTAACTTAAATCTAGCCTTGAACAACATACAATATTTTTGTAGAGCAAGTGACTTGTAATTGTACCCATCTTCGTGATCTCAAATGTACTGAAAAATATCTTAGGGCAATTAACTAAACTATCATTGCCAGCAGTCAGGGGATGCGTGCATTCCAGTGCACTTGTGGCATTTAAATCAGAGTTGGGCTTAATCAATTACAAAGGTATTCAATGACACATAGTAATTAAATTACTTGACAATCAAGATCACAAGTAATCAATATTTTAGATTACTTTGTAATCACAATTATTTAGTAATTACAGTGTTGATAACGGGAAATTTTAATTACATATAATTTAGATTACTGGTAATCAGCAATTAATTACTTAGATTACTATTGTATTTATTTACTACAGTGGGGTCCTGTAACCCAGTTTCGCCTATGTCCGCTAATATTCATGAGGTTGTGGGTATCGTGGGTCCGTGATAAGTGCGCGTTCACTGAGCGAGAGGTTCAAGGTTCGAATTTAAGAAAACATAAAAATAGAAAAAAATAAAAAAATAAAAAAAAGTTTTCTCACGGTCCCACCTCTCGCGAACGTGTGACAAACATCCGAGAGTAAAACTGACATGTAAAAGCTTCGCTCAATCGAAAAAATTGCCCAAGGTCCCAATCATTCGTGTGGTTCACAGCACGAGTGGCTGCGAGAAGATAGTCCAGGCCCTGCATTAAGCTGTTAGCGCCAAAATATTTATCTATTTATTTATTCCCTCCACGTCACAATCCATTTTCACTCACGCATTCTAAAATAGTTCAACTACAGTCTTTAAACTTAATTTCCACCATTATATCATCCAAAACATCAACCACCTGGCCCATACACTCCACTTCCACCCGCAAGTCCTCTAAGGATCACCTCACGCTGCATGATAGCTCTATAATTGCCAACAAGTTTAATTCTTACTTCACAGAAATTTGCACCAAACAGTGACACTTTGTGGATGGATTTGTTGTTTCTCAGCAATCACTCGTAGATTTTCTGAACTCCAACTTCGACAATTTTGGTGATAAAAAAGCCATCAAAATGAAAATGAGCCTCATCGCTGAAGATGATTTTGTTTGAAAAATCAGCATCCACTTGTTGCTGTTCCATAATCCATTCAACGAACTCTCTTCGCTGTGCGTGGTCAGTAGGCTTCAGTTCTTGAGTCAATTGCACTTTGTATGTATGAAGATGCAAATCTTTCGTGAGAATACGCTGGAGAGAGCTTCTCGAAATGTCCAATTCCTGACCACGGTGCCGAATTGATGTTCCTGGACTCTCAACAACACTCTCATGAACTGTTTCCATGTTTTGTGTTGAACAATTTGTTGAAGGACGGCCAGAGTGTCTAAATCTCCCTTAATTTTTGAATTAATCTCTTCACAGTTGATGAAGTTAAATCGCTATTCCGACCATATTTTGTATGAAAATTGCGAACTGTAGCTGCCACACCTTCATTATTTTTAAAATATTGTTCAACCATAAAAACGCGTTGCTCTTTCGTGTAGCGCTCCATTTTTAATAACCATGAACTGTCAGTTGTCACGCTGTCTTTTTTTTTTTTTTGTTGGCAACACTTTACTGCACAAATGGTGCAAAATTCAAATCTTGCGTGAATTTTGCAACATCATCAGATCCATGATGCTATTGGACGAATAATGTTAATATATTGCGTTAGAAAGATTGGTAGCAGAAAGTGGTTTGAAGAATTATTGCATGGAGTTTGCTTCAGAAGCAACAAAATTGCAACCCAGCGGTTATGAACTATGGCGATGGACTTGTCAGAAATAAAATGCTCGTGAGCTGTGGTGAGTTTCTTAAATTGCATATATATTCTGCAGTATATCTATGCCTGAAGTTTTCCAGTTGCTATTTTTGGAAATGACTTCATCAACGTTGTGACGTTTCTTGATCTTCCAGACATAGACGGCAGAGATCTGAGGCAGCGCTACTTATTTTGTGGAGATGCTTTTGGTATTTTTTTTTCCGATTGATTGATTGATTTCAAAATCAATTAATATCTTGGCCTGACGAATGCTCTGTATTGCATTCCATTTAGATATTGATACAAGTTTTGCTCAGAAGTTTAGTTCCAGTTTCAAGTAGCTAACAGGTAGACCACAGAACGGCAATGGTCCTGTGAATAGTAGTGCTGAGCCGCGAGTTCGTTATCATCTATACCACTGTAGCTCTGAACCCAAAGGATTGTGAAGTTATTGTGAGTAGCTAGCTGCTTTAGGGTATTTAGGCAATTCCAGGCCAGCTTAGACCAAAAGTAGAAGGTGTGTAGGGCTTTAATAGCCGCTTGACTGCCAGACAGGGCGTTAGTATTGGATCTGTGGAGGTTGCGCCTAATGCATTCTCTGGCGTAGAATTTGGCCTGGAAAAACGAAGTAAATCCCAAAGAAACTGCCAGTTAGAAATTAGGGTTGAACACTCCCGCAGCTCTCCGTCTTCCATCTTGGATCCATAAAAGATGTGTTAAGTGTTTTGGATTTGTAGGCCTTAAATTCGAAAAGGCAGGTGGTACAGATATTTCTAAAGCTTTGTGCTACCTGCTCCAATTCTGGGAGTTTAAGGGTTAGTTCTGTGATGATGGCGTGGATGGCTGCTTTTAACTGTGACTGACACTATGGGTGTGTTTTCTCCAATCTTACGAGTAGCTAATACTTTGGCTATGATTCACTGTCGTTGATCGATTTCAGTTAACTCAACGTTATTTCCGCAGACTAAATTGTAGTCGTTTATTCTTCTGTCGAGTACTTAGGCTAGCATGTGTTACGCACCATTAGTCCACTGAATCTGCAGTATAGGACGCCTTGTATGGTGATCTCAAGATTTACGCAGAGCCTGCGCCACTCTGTTTTCACCATATTCCTCTTGCAGTTTTATATCTGGATTATGTTTCCATATTCTACTACGTTTGGTTAATTTGTTGCGTTAGTGAGCGCCTTAAACCCCGCATGAATTAAACTCTGTCCTGCTGATATAGTACTGATGGTTCAGTTGGATTTCACATCCCTGCCATATGACATCCGTCAAATCCATCTGTCATCCATAGTGACAGGAAGTTAGTTCTTGCTATGCCATTTTACAATATGAATCGTTCAACCATCGCTCAACGCAATAAAATTGTTGCACCTTACTACAAATATGTCAGTTCTGTAATATCTGTGTGACGCGATTTAAGGACAGATTTATCACATAAAATCTTCTTCAGCGATGAGGACCATTTCTGGTTCGGCGGCTCTAACAATCCAAATGTGATCATTCAGCGGCCATTGCATCCACCACGGGTGACAATTTGGTATGCGCTGTGAATTTGCGGCGTGATCGGGCCGTATTTATTTGAAAACGACGAAGGTGCCTCTGTTACGGTGAATTCTCTGAGCTATGGTCAAATGATCACCAACTTTTGTTGTCCTGAAATTGAAGACATTGATGTGAGCGACATATGGTTGGAACGGGGCTATGTGTTACACAACGCAGGCAAATTTGGCTCCAGGCCGTTTAATTTCGAGATATGGCAACGTCAATTGGCCACCAAAATTGTGGGATCTGACCCCGTTGAATTTCTTTTTATGCAGCTATGCTTAAGATCGTGTCTATGCAGACTATCTCCAAACTTTGGAGCATTTAATAACCAACATCCGTGAAGTTATCCATACAAAATAAATAACCTTGTACCTTAGAAATCACGGCAATGATAAATACCACCTCCTTAACCTTTTTGGGCTTTTGAAATATGTCGGTATGGATGTTGGATGTTGTTTGTCATCACACTTAAGAAAACTTAAGTTCTATAAACTGACCCCGTCTCTAAAAGCAATCACTTAACTCAGCGTCTACCTACTACTTTCTATTCTAAACAATATCACTAAAATGACCCACTGACCTGTCTCAATTCACGTCCTCATTAGCATCATCATAATAAAAGAAATAGTAAAACCAAAATCCCACAAAAAGAAACCTGCTAACATAATCCCTTAGCATAGCTCCCCTATTAAATATCACTCCCCTTCTATTGTCATGACATTGACCTCTACTCTTTGGAAACCAATCCGAAACATACATACAAATGATATATCTTTTAAAAAAGGACATTCTTATTATCCTAAATAATTTATAAAGATATTCTCTCCGCGCCATCTTATATTACAAGGATAAACTTCATAAAAGAATGACCCTCATCGAAAAATGCGTTAAGGGAGAAGAGACGAAAATCACAACAACAACAACAACAACAACTTACTAAAGGAATTTCTAAAATAGGACAGGAAAACACACATTTTTTCTGTTGCTATAAACTTTATGTCCCTTTTCTCTGCCATATTTTCTTAGGTTCAGACATTTCATTGAACAAATATTTCCTTTTCTCCTTTTCTCCTTTTGACTTGTTTTTATTCTCCCCTAAGAGGGTTTAGGTTCGGGTCATCCCCTTAAATTTGTCGCCTTACCCACTATCTACGGCAGGGAGATGGAAGTAAATAAAGGCAAACTTCAAGTCTGAGTGTTAATAAAATATTCAAGAAAAGAGGTTCGCAATTCAATTGTCCTTTTTTGAAATGGAGATCACCGTCTCGAGATACATATGAGTATACCGTATCTAAATCAACTTTTTGTCAATTGTGTTTGTTATTTTGTTTTTTGTTTTTAAGGACTTACCGTTTTATAGAACATGCACGACCGTCTATCCTCATCTTCACCTTCCGGACAATCAATGAATCCGTCACATAACACATGATCATCTATGCAACGATATCGTCCTTGCAGATCCGGTGTTGGACATGCGAATCGTTCCATACCATCAATCGCTGATGGGCATTCTATAAAGAGAAAGAAAAACAGATCAAAATTATTTAATTAATTACGCAGGACAAGGTATATTGAGTATAATGAACTATTTTTAATAATAATTAATTTTACTGGTCCACAGACACACACTCAGGGACACATGTTGGCAAAAAACAATTATAAAGGATAAGAGTGTCCTGTTTGTTTGTGTTGGCCATTTGTTTGTCGCTGTGCTCATGTGTGGGGCATCGTAAAAGCATTTTGCCATTACATATATTAAATTGTTTGGACTCTTTTGGGTGATGTACTCGTACTCGTATGTGGGTAGGAAGGACATCATTTTTTTGTCCCCTTCTCGTAGTCGTCATTTTACATGGAACATGAGCAAACATTGCGTTCGGGTTAAATTACCTGGGTTTACTTTTTGTGTGGCTTAATATCGCCGACAGCAGTACAGGACAAAGTGGAGCACAGTAGTTTAGGTGTGGGTTGGGTTGTGCTGGTAAATTTAATGGGAGCGGGTGGTTGACAGATGGGAGCAGCTGCACTAGCAGAGGTTGTGACATACTTGCGGCATGTTAGTTAGCGTTGAGCATTTATTGTGGATGATGGTAAATGGCTTTGGGTACATTTTTCAAAGAGAACAAGATTGATACGATGCTTTGATGGAAAAATGCAATAAGGGGTATTTTCGTTCAACATTTTTCTAACAGACATACGGTCAGAGTTATAATGGGGGCTGTGAGATACGTATTGCAAATGGAATTGGAAATTGGGTATCTGATTTGATTTTCTTTTAAGAACGGTGGGGTCCGATCGACAACACTTCTCCACTATTGAACTTAAGCTTGTCACGATCATTTTGCCATGATGAAGCAGCAAGGATTTCTTAGGTCTATCTGCATCCTTATACTACGGATGCCGTAATGCACCCGAAGTTTGAATTAGAACAATTATTATGCACTTTTAGGGTGGTCTATTGTCGATTTTGGGGTTTGAAACCACACTTATTTTGAAAAGATTCAATGGTAAACATATTCAAATAAAATAAATCACTAAAGCAGGAAGATGAGTAACCTGTAACACAAGTCATAGGACGTTTCCCAGATGTATGCTGAGAAAGCCCCATAGCTCATCGAAGAAGTGCCTGTCATCTTTGTCTTCCCTTGGGTGATACACAATGTATTCATTACTACAAGTGTTCGCTGCTATGTGTTTGCCAGGCAATCTGTTCCACAACTACCTGTACGACACCAATTTGATCCCCCAGTGCTGTGTTCACTAAACAAACATTTGCTGCTGCAATGGTATTGGATAGAACGGTTCTATTGTTATGGCTACAACAAACATTTACACTATGCCGAATTAACTGAGAGTAGCGAGCAATATACCCGAAAACGATATTTTGAGAGTTGGAAACCTCACTTCGACGCGAGTGAAGCGAACGAAGAATGTTAAATTTTTCACCATGATTCCACGTGTGCGACTCTAGCCATTTGGTTGAGTTGTAACTAACTCACAGTACAAACACAAATCCACAGATTCGCGAACAGATTATTTGGCAATCATATTTCGGAGAACATAATATGTCCTATAAACACATTATATAGATTCAGTTCAGTCATCGTGGACTATACCGAGGCTATTAGACCTTTGCGACAATATTGTCTTTTCTGTTAAGTTTTCCAGCTTGTAAGCATTTTGAATCCTAAATGAGCAAGTGCTATGGCACCTGCAGGTAGTGAAAATATCACCGGCGCTAGCACTGATCCTTGTGGGATGCCATTGTTTAAGTTTCGGCGGCTGCTTTCCCGGTTGCCCAAGCGTACTGTGAAGTGGTGATCGCTTAGCATGTTGTTTATTTGTTTGTAGGTGGACTTGCAGGGTATCATCGTCAGAAATTTCGTCAGCAATCCTTGTCTCCACATAGGCAGCAGTTAGATCGATAAATATAGCACCAGTTTTTCGTTTTTCGAATCCGCTTTCGATATAGGTGGTAAGAGACAGAACTTTTTCACTTCAGCTTCTGCGAGAGAGGAAGCCAGCTTGTTCGACTGGGATGACTTTATCTATAGTTGGCATGATTTTGTTGTAGCAGTCCTTCTAGCAGTTTGTAGCCTAAAGTTAGGAGTGCGATTGGCATTTTGGGATAATGCCAGTCTCGCTTATTGAGCTGCAGATTTTCGACAGCTAGAGGACAGCATTTGTATCGGGAAAAATTCCGCCTTTCTCGTTTTTTATCGATTTTATAATTAATTCAATTTCCTCTGTCGTAATGGGGTTGGTACAGGCAGTTTTTTCGGTTGCATTCTTAAGGTTATTGTGCAGTTCTTCTGATGCCTTCGATATCTTAACGATTCTGTCGGGTTGGACCTAGATTTTTTGTTGTACTCTCTCTAGCCTGTGACGGATTGTGATTCTTTTGAAGACCTCTGCATTGTTGACTGAAAAAATCCTAGTCATTGGAATGCCAGGTAAAACTGCATTCTTTGTTTCCATCACCATTACGTCCCACGAAATTTAATTTCCTATTGGAGTTATAACTCAACTTTAAGCTTTAGACGAGGAGTAAATTCAAGAAGTTCTAAATTTTTCTAAGCCTAAGCTTTACGTTTCTATAGAACTATGCTCTATGTATCCTTCAAAAAAAATTCGGATTAAAACTGTGCACGTTATATACATAATTTGTCCAAAAAACTTTGTATCCACTGCTAGGTAAATTCAAGAAGTTCTAAATTGTTCTAAGCCTAATCATTACGTTTCTATCGAACTATGCTCTATGTATCCTTTAAAAAAATTCGGATTAAAACTGTGCACGTCGTCTACATAATTTGTCTAAAAAACTTTGTATCACTGTTAGGTCATTTAAAATTGAAGCTATACCATAAGCTAGTGGCCGTATATCTACGGATAGGGAGTTCAAAAAGACTCGGCAAGCCTCTGACTTTAGTGCCTTGTATCTCATTTGTTTAAGAAGGAACGGGTGGGCCATCTGGTGGATTATTTTTAAATTACATGTTATTTTGACACTGACAGCTCCTTCGCGCTCAGAACACAGCATGGAAAATATTGCAAACTTATTTCCAAAGTGAGTGCTGTGTCTGTCTCTATAATGGTTTTGAAGAGTAGAACTTTACAGTTTAAACTTAGCTTCACATTTTTGCTAAGAAGCCAATGCATTTTAGATTTGCTCTTTCCTTCTATGTGTTTTAACCAGGTGAGCCTTTTGTCGATATGAATTCCCAAATAGTTGACTTCTGCTTTCTACGGTATGGTTACTTCATTTGTTTTTAGTGGAAGGCAGTTTTTTTTCTTGACGGCAAGCGTTATATGAGAGCTCTTTGAGCTGTTGACTTTAATTTGCCAGCAAATTATCAAGTTCCTTTATATGGTTCTGAAGTGTTTTTGAAGCCATTTCGGGTTTTGTGTGCGAGCAGAGGATTGCTGTTTCATCGGTGAATATAGCCGTTAATAAAAGATCGTGAGTAGGTAGATCAGAAGTATACAGACGATACAAGATAGGTCATAACACACTACCCTGTGGTACTCCAGTGTGAATGGTAGGATTTCTGGATGTACCTGAGGATTAACTTTCTGCCCTTTATGTAGTCCCTCGTGTCAAACCTTATTGAATGCTTGAGCTACGTCTAAGAATAAAGCAGAGGAATACTTCTTTTCTTCAAATGACTTCCTTATTTGAGATCTAATTCTATTAACCTGTTCCTACTGTGATTTCTACGAAAACCCGAGGATTTGTTAAAGTTTTATGCAGAACAGCTTTTTGAAAAGTTTAGAGAGAATCGGCAACATTTGTTGGTTCTTTTCCGGGCTTAGGCACCATAGTTTTTTTTGGGAGAATTTCTATGTTTCCTGGTAGTGGCCAGTTCCTAAAATACCATTGAAGATATGCATTTTATATTTGTTTGTTATTTCCGGCAGTTCTTTTACAATTTGGCTAATCATTTTGTTATGTCCAGGTGCCTTTTTCGAATTTAAGTCCTTTTATAACCCTTTTTGTTTCCTTTAAAGTGAGTTTGATTGGTTATTGTGCTAGTTTTGACAGGAGTTGAATTTGATTTAAAGACATTTATGAGGTGTTCAGCATAGTCTCTGGCTCAGTCTCTATTTGGTAAGCAGATGGGGCATTTTAAGCTCTTAGCTGAAAGTCAGCAACCAGTTTTTTTTTTTGTTGAGTCTAGGTTCCTCAAATAATTTAGGAAATCTGGGTCTCTCTTTTCTTTTAGGAGTCTGTGTAGTTTTTAGTACAAACCCATCGTTGATTTTTGAGGTTTGGTGATCTGTAGTGGCTATCCTCGTGTTCGTCCTGTGCTGTTGTAGAAAGTGAGCGCCTAAACCCAAGAACTTCAACTCATCAACAGATCTCAACAACTGAATATTAGCCGCACTAGTCTGAGGAGAATTATGTATAAAGACCTTGGATTATTCCCTTCCGAGGTCCAACTGACTCAGAAATTCTCAGCGTGGGACTGTATGGCGTGGTTTGTGGAATGGCTACATTATTGGTCCATTTTTGTTGTAAAATGATAATGGCAACAACGTTACTGTCAACGGAGAGCGCTACAGAGGCATGACAACCGATTTTTTTTCCAGAAACTGAGAAAGTAAACTTGAACGATCTCTAGTTTCAGCAAATTGGCGATACATGCCATACAAGCCATCCAATAATCGTGTTATCAGCCATTTTGGTGGTATTCCTTGGTCTCCGCGGAGCTGCAATTTGACGCCGTTGGACTTTTTCTGTGGGGTGCCATTATAGACCGTTATTATGCTAACAATCTAGAAACAATTTAGGCACTTAATCATAATATTGATTGAGCTGATACTGCGGATACTGCAAAATCGGGTTGACAGGATAGGCTACTGTCAAGCCAGCCATTTAAATGAAATTATTTTCCATAAATAATCGGAAAGTGCACTCTCTTCAATTAAGCAAACAACTTTGAGAAAAAATGAAATGCATTTTTGTTATAGCAATTTAAACAGAAGCCAATAGATGGCCCACCCTTTATAAGTTACTGGAGATACTGATGGCAGCCATTTTATTATCGTTCATCTCCTAATTGAAGTTCAAGGTCTAGTTAACAGCTCTATTTCGAATGTTGAACTTGAACTCATTATGCACTGCGTGAAACAAACTTAACGACTAAGCAATGCCTCAGCATAGAAATAAAATCTACAGGGAGCTACAAGGAAATTATCCCTCAAACTCGCATTTTTATGTCATTACTCTCCGGAAAAAGAGTGACAATGAGAGTGAATTTATATTTCCTTTATTTCGTCACATACTAGCAGTCTCACGTAGAAGCTCTTCCACTGTTAATCCCATTTGTTTCCCTTTTGAGTGAAAATAATCGTTAACACAGTCTAAAAATATCTTTCTAAACAAAAAAAAAAAAAAAAAAAAAATGTAAGAAGTAGAAGAATAAAACACATCAACCCACATAAAAACCATATCAAATGTCCTTACACATCATACATGTACGTGTGTATTATACTCGTGGGGAGGACAGACACAATGAGGGTGAATATACCCACCCTAAAAAAAATGTGTATTACCTGTCATTAACCTGTCATATGTACACACGTACAAACATACAGACAAGTTGAAAACTTGAAAACAGAAAAAAATAGGAAAACTATTCCAAGTTGAGTCAGTAAGAGTGTTGGCGCGCACATATGCACTCAAATTTCTTTAATTTCTGCATTTCTTTCTCTCTTCTCGTCCCTTTTTAAGGATCAAATGTCCGGACATATGTACTTCAGGAACTCATGGTTAACGAAATGAAGAAAAGAGTAGAAAACCAGAAACGGAACAAGTTTTATTTTTCAGTCTCTTATGCTATTTTTGTTTGCCATGTTTAGGCTTTTTATAGACAGTTTTGTACGTGCGTTTTAGCTTTTTAACATGAAACACATAACTGAAAAGGAGACGTAAGTACAGTCGGGGCGAAAGGTTTCCATCGTCTTAAGTAAAAGCAAGTCTAGTTGTTAGATGACTTGAATGGTTTAGAAATTCTAAGTTTCGAACGTTTACTTAGTAACCCTTTTGTTCAGATGCAACTGGTCCATTGTATTTCCAAGAAGCAAACCCTATTTTACCCATTTTAATGGAATTTCCCCATCTGCCGGAGAAAGTCAAGTAAACGCTTCAGTCATAAGGAGCTTATGGTATCAGCACTCATCACATCAGCGCCGAAAATCTGCCATCTTACATTTCTTACAGATGTCCGGGAGCATTCGTTTAGTCTGGCCGCATCCTGGAAAATCGTGCCATACACAATTATGTTCATAAAAAATCCAATTGCATGTTCAGGTTTTTTTGCAAGCAGGTTCGGGTCCTGAGAAAACCTCCTCTGAGTCTTGCATTGCAATCTCATCGGAGATCTCATTCCAAGAATCACAGAGTTTAGCCTAGCGGTCGAATTCAGAGAGTTTTTGCATTCTACAATTACCTTGGAAGTGGTTAAAGGGCTGAGAAAGGCCTTAAGTGCACACCGACTGCCACTACCGACGCAAATACTACAACCCTTCCACCTATTCATGGCCATTAGGATTGCATAAGTCTGCGTTTGGAGACGCATATTTGCTTAACGGAAAATGCAGCCTGATATTGTCGTCCTCCAAGAAGACATCAGCGCCGGATCCCTGACTAGTTTTGGAGCCATCTGTGAAGATTCGGCTACAATTCCATTCTGGTTTAGATTATGGCCGAAGCCAGTCCTGAAAACAAGGAAAGTCGATTTTAAATTTGAGTTACAACCGAAGTTCTGGTGTCATTGGGTCAGACGGTATATCCATAAGGCAGGGGTCGTAGGATACTCCACTGTGGGTTGTACCAAAAGCCACTGCGTTTAAGATGACAGATTGCTTTGATAGTACTGCCAATGATATAAGTATCAAGAGGAGGTATGAGTACATTGAGCAGTGCATATAGAGTAGAGCCAATCGTACTTGGAAAAGCTTCCGTGCAGCCGAGACAAGTCGGTCTTTGGAGTTTGTTGCAAAAGGCAGTCATATTTACGCGAAAGCCCCTTCCACCAAACAACCGACGCATATACTAGGAAGGGTCTTATCATAGCCGTATAGATACAAAGAACCTTACTCGGTGAGAAGCCTCATGCCTTGCCGAAAGCATTCTTACATTGCCAGAAAACTGAGAGCGCCTTGGCTGTTTTCGACTCGAAATTGACCAAAGGAATTTTTTTTTTTTTATCAAGGATTAATTACTTTTAAATATTTGGCATCATTGGAGATCCGGATAGTGAAGCCCTTTAGCACTGGCTGAGTCAAACCGGACAACATCATCCTTCTTCTAAAAAGAACAACTTTGGCCTTGAGGGGATTGACCGGAAGCCCATTCCTAGTGCTTACTTCTTATCGTCTACGAATGCCTAGCACGGGTTATACGATCAGAATATTGTGCTCAAAAGTAAACCATTCTTCACAGGCGTGTTTTTTTGCGAAATGTACCAATTCGCAGTGAACTCTCTAAGAGGATCATGTCTTTGGTTTGTGCTGTCAAAAGTAGAAAGAAACCCAACGAAAAAAAAGTACACTTCCGAAATATGTGCCCTCTTCGTATTTTGTATTCGAACAATGAATCCAAAGCAGTATTTACTGCGGATAAAACACATAGCAAGATGTTGCTAGCTATGCAGCAAATTGTTGTTTTAAAGTTACAAATAAACACGCCTATTATCAACAGTGGCTGTCAGCAGAAGTTTATTTTTACTTCTAGTGTAAGTTTGAACCATGCTGTGTATATAGTTAGCAAAAAAACAGGTTTGATGTTTCTCTAAACAGGATTCCGAAAGAGTTTCTGTCATTCTGAGTTTGTAAGTTTTAGTGCATGCAACATACAGACGTTATCCCGACAGTTGTTTCCTCGACAGTCTTTAACCCAACAAAGCATATTCCAATAATAGTACATATTTTGAGAGGAACTTGGTGAACTTTCACGATAACCTTTGTCGAAAACAGCGAAGTATCTTGGACTGATTCTTGATAGTAAATCAAACTGGAATGATCTACCAGGCTCTGTATTCCCCCATCACTACAACCTTCAACATTCAAATCCAACGTGCACAGGCTCCTCCTCTGTTCCTCTTCCTCCTTTTCCCAACGCCCGTGCCCTGGAAGAGTTTAAGTGTATTCATAACCCCTTCGGTGCGCGCAGATTATAAAAAAAAAAAATATCGAAGAATGGGTAAAAGGGGCACCCATAGCTCTTTGCACCTGCAACAGAATCTATAGGAAAAGTGGGGACCTTCCCTAAAAATCATGCGCTTACTCACCTACGGGTGCATCATATTGTGAACTACAGCGAGTAAATAAAAAGTGAAAGCTACTGACAATATTCACAACAGGTGTTCTAAAATCAACCACGACAGCAGAAATTTCAGCAAAAAATACAGTCTGCTTCAGTCAGTAACATATATCGACGGAGAGACTGACTATGTAATACCCAATGAGGATTTCAAGCCTCCCTGTCGAATGCAAAACGAAAACAGCTAGTTATACGAAAGTCCTATGTCTAGGTTTAAGAGGCATATAAAAGCACAGTTGAACATTAGATTCGAAGAGGCTCAACTTAGAGCGTAAGTTTAACATTTTCCAACGAAGCAAAATAGCTGGGTCTTGTTTTGGACAGAAAACTAAACTGGAAACCTAACGTACGAGAAAGAATAAGCCACTGTCGCATTCTTCGCTTTCAAAAAGGCATTGGGGACAAATGGGGCTTACAACCCAGATTAACTAACTGGCTGTATATCTCGGTCATTAGAGCGGTCGTTATGTATGGGGTAGATGTCTGGTGGATTTCCTTGGATAAAGCGATTAACCAGAAGATATTAAGCAAGGTCCAACGTTCAGCCTGTCTGTGTATTAGCGGACCACTGCGAGCGACATCTTCCGCAGCTATGGACGGAAGATAAGGCGGTATATTTCTACTCGTATACCGACGGTTCAAAAACTAACGACGGGATGGGTGGTGGTGTCTTTTCTGATAGGTTTAATTTAAACCTCTCCCAAACCACTGTAGCGTGTTCTAGGCGGAGATAATGGCAATAAGGGAAGTCTTGTCTTGGCTAAAGAAAAACGTGGTATCAATCGTTGATAGCCGCATCTTTTCAGACAGCCAAGCAGCAATAAAATCCTTGGAATCATTCTCAATAAATTCTATAACAGCTCTAGACTACCGATCGTCTCTTATGGAGATGGCAGAGTAGTTTAATATTCATTTAATTTGGGTGCCGGGGCATAGGGACATTCCCGGAAATTGTAAGGCTGGCGAACTTACCAGACATGAAACAACAATACCCATCTTTCCAGGCAAAAGTTCACTGGGTATCGCTACATGCAAACTTAAATTAAAGCTGGATGCTATTGAAAGGACAAATTCTAGGTGGATAAGTGATACAACTTGTCTAGCGACAAAACAGATTTGACCTAAGCTGGATCTGAAACGCTCTAAGAATTTGATTTTTCTTAATAGACTCAGCGCTGTTATAAGTGTCATCACTGGACACTGTCTAATAGGCAAGCATGCAACAAGGTTTGGCGTTTTTTCAAATGATTTCTGCAGAAGCTGCATGGACGAGGAGGAGGGGGAGACTATTTGCACCTGCCCAGCTCTTTTTCAAAGAAGAAAACTCCACTTAGGAGCCTTCTGTTTCAACGACCTGAATGGTCTGAAAAAAAATAGACGTTAAGGACCTCCTACGCTTCATCAGAAGCTCCAATTGGTTCAATGAGTAGTTAACAGGTAGTTAAACTGTTCGACTTCCTCTATTGGCGTCTGCTTCAGAATAACACTCTCATGTGTGGAGCGGCCTGTGATTTATTTATTTATTTATTTATTTAAGCTTAATATAAGCAAGGACTTAAAGCTAAACTTAAAACTAAAAATAACTAAACTAAAACTGTGCCTAAAAGTTACAGCTTTTCGGTCAGGAGGAAGAATTAAAAGAATGAAGGGCGTTTCTCAGGGAGGCCCTGCTATTGTGAAAGTCAAAAACGTGGATGAACCTACGCTGGATAGCCTCGATTCGCAAGATATGGATTTCGTAGTAAGGTGACCTTACCTGGCAAGCATACACAAGAAGGGGTCTGACGAATGTGATGTGTAAGGATTTTGTAACGTAAGGGTTTAAGAATTCCTTTGACCATGAGTTGATATCAATATGAGAACGGAATTTGAGTTCCCTTTCACAGATAACACCTAAATCGCGCAGTGAAGAGACAGAGGGAATAGAGTAGATTCTAGAGGATGGTCGGATACGCTTACGAGAATATGTAATAGCTTTGCACTTGCTGACGTTGAGCTCAAAAAAATTACTATTGCACCAGACTGAAAATAGGTTCAAATCGTCTTGCAGTAAGAGAAGATGGGATATATAGGAAGATGGGAGTCATTGATGATACAATCGATATCGTTAATTATTAAAATGAAGATTATTGGACCAAGATGGCTGTCTTGAGGGACTCCTGATGTGACTTTAATAGGATCAGCAATTGAAGGTAATTATATTGCAGAGCTTTAAGTTTGAGGAGAATGATTGCATGCGAAATTTTGTCGAAGGCTTTGCCGAAGTCAGTGGCAACTACATCGACTTCATTACCATCTTCCAAAATGCACAGAGTGCTGGATACAAAATCGGTAAGGTTGGTGGCAATCTATTTGTCTTTTTACTGATGATCCCTAGTCCGACTGACTCTCCGTTTACCTGCAGCGATTGATACATCTCGTTTAGCCCGCTGATGGTACTTACCAGGAAACAGACATCATCGGCATAGTCCAAATGACTTAACCTTTCAAACGGTCTCCATTGGATGTCATTTCTCTCAGATATACCTACAGTGGCAGTCAGTACATTGTAGAAAGAGAATTGGCGACAGAATACCCCTTGGCCTCACTCCCTGTTGCACTTCGAAAGAGTCGGAGAGCTGTCTATTGTGCAGAATGAAACACCTTGCATTATTATAGGACTCCTTTCTAACGGCAACTATATTTGGGGGATCCATATGCATTCGTGAATTACCCGGTCAAAGGCCTTCTCAAAATCCACGAACGTGAGGTAAAGCGGTGACTTGAACTCAGCTAAGAACGATACGCTAGATATCTTTTGTCATATAGTCGACGGACTGCGAAAGCCCGTTTGATGACTTTTGAGTGAAGTCTCGGTTCTAACCTTTATCCGGTCGAGAATGATAGTTGCCATTAGAATCCGGGAAATGATATAGAAAGCTAGAACTATGCACACTCGTAAAATATGGCAGAAACTTCCACACGAGTGCACTTGTTGTTGAGTACACTTAACTAAGCTGGTTTTTAGATTATTTTTTCCGAATATTGAACCTTTTTACCTCCGCACGTCGTCAACTCGAATGAAACCTTTGCTAAAAGTCTACATCTGTTTTATAACCTAGGGTGGTAGAACTTCAGTTACACGCCCAATAGTATATGCTGTTTGAGTTATTGACAATTCTCTCAGTTCCGGCCTTTTTTCTAATTCTTCGAAATACCGGAATGTGTACTGTCCCACCTCACTGTGCATCCCCATTGAAAAAATTGAAAAATTGTTCATATTTCACATACATATGTATCTCTGTAAGTCATTGTGTTTCAAGAAAGGAAAGAGAAACTTTTCGAATCCAAAAAAAAAAAAAAAGAAAAATTACAGAGGAAAAAAAAAGCAAAGTAAAAGATGTGAAAACATTCAACTCAGGGATTAAAAATATCCACCATCAGCGGTGGAGAAGAAGGGCTCTACATACATGATACGAATGGACCTCACAAGATATTGTGACATGACTACGAATAAGAAGTCCAACAACACCACGAAAGTAAAAAAATAGAATTTAAGAGGACAGCAAAAAAGAAAAAAGAAAAAAAAAAGAAAACATGTTTTTAGATATCACGTAAGAGAACACATATTTTCCTCATTTCTTGGGAAAAGAATTTCGGTGTCATTTCTCACACATATACTCGTATGTACAGACAGTTTGATAAAATTTACAAGCTCACATGTAAGAGAACAATTCTCGGTACAAAGACATAAACCATTCCGTGTCCGAGTTCAGCATGAGACTTTCTGTCTAAGATGGGGGCGTCGTGCCCCCTTCAACAACAAATCCCGAGGATAGTTGGTTACGACCATCCATCTATGTTGTCCGAAAGCAACTTGCAAAGGACTGTGTAGGTACCCTGCATCCAGCATGCTAAAGATAAATTTGCCAAACCCCCGCGCCCACTCTGCAAGTCAAAGTCGCTTGAGAACCTCTTTGTTACAAGTGACCCGTAATAAGTTTCCCTGCTACGTCGTAGTTGGGCAAAGGAAAACTTTTGTCAGGTAGTTGCCTAGTTGCCAGTTGAGTGTTTTCTGGGTGTCAAAAGTAACTCGTTAATATTTCCATTAATACTCGTATCCTAACAAACATCCTGCCATTGAAAGTTTCAGCGATTACGTCAGCGTGAGAGGGACGACATCGCTGTGGGATGCCCCTGTCAGTTGGGTGAAAAATAGACACGTAGTGGATAGTGAGGTGAAGTGAAGTTTAAAGTGCTTTGTATCCGAGAGATTAATTAGACAAGTTAACTTAGTCATGGCGATGTGTATGTCACGTGTGTTTGCGTTTGTTGCACAATGTATTGGCATTTCACTTTATGTGTGTCCCTGATGGGATAATCACAGTGAAATTACTCATTAATCGTGAATCATTTGGTCAGTTATCATCTAAAATTTCTATGGCCATTGTGAAATTGGCAGACGGGGGTTGGCATTATCGATTGGATTGTGTTAATTATGAAATTATTTAAAGGTATTATCGGCTGCTAATTGAGGTTTAAGGGTATTCAAATCGATTTGCTTTAAGCAATCATTTACGATATGATGACAAATGATGGGAGTAAATCTATCAAAACGCGGCAAGGTATCAGTATTTTATTGAAATGGGGAACAGAAGAGAATAGGAGCGAGTAGGAATTTGTCAAACCTAAAAGTGTGACACTATTTTCTATGGAACTCGTTACTATCTGACAATCGGTTTTAAAAACTAGAAGAAATCGAACTCTTGGGCACCCAGCTAGAACCATAGAGCTAGAAATACTTGGGCATCCTTCTGCAGAATGTACAGCATAAAATCATTCTGAACATTCCGAGTTTATAGAGCGATTATATACTATAGAACTACAGAACCAGGATTGCTTTTGTTACTCTTCCGATAAAAGAATGCTGGCTGCTACTATGTAGATTCTACATACATACTCTAAATCCTTTCATAAATATTCAGTTGGGACAGAAAAGCGGTACGTCACATAGGTACACTACTAAGATGGGGAGTATTTTTCAGTGATAGCTTACAATATTGCATGCGAGGGAGTGAACTCGGCATAATGTATTCAAATTAGCAATTTGTATATTGCAATCTATCGTGCTATGAACATGGAATCGGTGAAATGTTGTGCCTACAAGATTAGGACTATTTGCACGGGCTTAACAAGTTACAATAGGACTTGAATATTATTCAGATGTTTAAAGTTCAGCCCTAGAACCATTCCCTTCATCTGATCGACAGCAGTCAACTTCAACATTCATTTCCCATCTGCAATCATTAGTTCATCAGTCGCAAAGATAATATCGGTCAAGTAGTAGTCGCCGGTAGAGTTGATGCAAATTCGGGCTCGTTCCACAGCATTTTTCATGACTTCTCTCACAACTTCTGGCGATAAATTCTTCATTTCTTGTCGGATGTTCTCCTTTAGGGCCACCAAGTTCTATTGCTTATTTGTATAGATCCGTGACTTTCAATGACCCCAAACAAAGTACTCAAATCGGGCGATCTTGCGGTTCGTCCGGGAGCTGAGAGTGTGACTGAAAACCCAACTTTTTTTCCATTTCGAGACGAGCACAGGAATTGGGCCTATCCCCAACCACTTTGCACCACATTTTGCATAAAGATCTTGGCCTACATGCTTATAAAGTCCAGTTGGCACAAGAACTGAAGCCAGCAGACCACGCACAACGCCGTATTTTCGCTGATTGGGTGCTGGAAATGAATGAACATGATCATAATTTTTTTACACAATATTATTCTGAGTGATGAGGCTCATTTTCATTTGTCTGGGTACGTAAACAAACAAAACTGTCGCATTTGCAGCTCCGAAAACCCAAGAAAAATAGTGGAACAACCTCTCCATCCACAACGAGTGACAGTTTGGTGCGGCTTTTGGGCTGGCGGTATTATTGAGCATTTTATTGGGTATCATTCGAAAATGATGCTGGTGCGACCGTTTCAGGAAATGGATTGCATTACTGAACGATCTTGCCGACTTTTTTTGCCTGAAATTGATGCTAAGGACATGGACGACGAAGGAATGGCTTTATTGCGTGACAAATATCCGGGACGTGTGATTTCTCGAAATGAAGACGCCGAGATCGTGCGATGTAACACCATTAGAGTTTTTCCTTTGGGGCTATGTTAAAGATAAAATCTACTATCTTATATCTCGAATATTTAGACCAAATCCAGCATACCATGATCTCCGATCCGAAACGATTTTTCCAATTCATCAACACAAAAAGAAAATCTGACAACTATCCATCTACTTTAAAATTGTCTAACACTTCCTCCGGTGATCCTGAGATAGTCGCAAATTTATTTGCTCACTTTTTCAGCCAATCATTTTGCAACCATGGGCTTGAAGTTGATCTTGAATACTTCTCCTACATGAAAAGCTGTGCCCAAACCTCATTAGTCTCCGTTGACATAACCGTGGAACACGTGAAAGAAAAGATAAAAAAACTCAGGAACGAATACTCTCCTGGTCCTGATGGTATCCCTTCAAGAATACTGAAAAATTGCTTGAACCATCTGGCCCAACCCCTCACGGATCTCTTCCAAATATCTATCGCACAAGGAGTCTTCCCCAAGCTTTGGAAGAGCTCTTACATAATTCCCTTTCACAAAAAGGGTCCTAAGAATGAAATCTCAAACTACCGGCCCATTGCTAAACTCTCCTGCGTTCCTAAGCTCTTTGAAAGCATTGTTTACGATACAATGTTCTTCCATTGTAAGTCTATCTTTTCCCCTAACCAGCACGGATTTCTTAAGGGAAGGTCAACAACTACTAATTTAACGGAATTCGTATCTACCACTCTGTGTGCATAAGAGGATGGCAAAGAAATTGATGTAATTGCCACAGATTTTAGTAAGGCCTTCGATAAAATCTCGCACAGAATCATTCTTTTAAACTCAAATCCCTTGGCTTCCAACTGAGTTTCATTGGGTGGATTAAATCCTACCTTGAGGAACGTCAATACAAAATACTATTTAGATCGGCTGTATCCGACCCCATTAAAGCTACATTCGGGGTCCCTCAAGGTAGCCATCTTGGTCCCCTGATTTTCATTTTGTCAATTAAGGGTGGCCGTGGTGTAGTGGTAACATCATCGCTTGTCACGCTATTGATTCACGGTTCGAATCCTGATGTCAAGAATCATCTATTTATTTCGCATGAAATAAATAAAAAAGTCGATCAATTGCGAAAGCTAAGTCAACTCTACTGTGAAGGCATAACACTGGCAGTAGGGCGGTCATATGGCTAAAATGCAACTTGATCGTGATGATGACATCAGGAGGACGGAAAAAAATACTGTGAATCATAAGCAACGACAATAATAGCGAAATCAAAACAAAATACTCCCCAGTTATCTGGACAGCCACCCTTGGAGTTTACAGAAACTTAATACCACCTAAGATTCAAACCCACTACACCAATCTTTCTTTCTCTCTGTCTCTTCCTCTTTCCACAAAAACGCACGTGTTCTAAAAAATTAGTATAAGGGTATTCATATCCCCTTTAACACGTGCAAATTATAAAAAAAAAAAAAAAAAAATTAAAGAGTCTTATCTATCCATCTACGCTGATGACATGAAAATCTTCAGGCACATATTAAACCCCGCCGACTCTTGCCCACTTCAAGCTGACTTGAATAACTTTTCAACCTGGTGTCAAACAAATTTTCTTGAGCTCAACGTCAACAAATGTCAAGCTATTACATCTTCCAGCCCCTATATCCTATTTCATCTCTGACGAGCCCGTCCCTTCTATAACTTTATTACGCGATTTGGGTGTTATCTGCGACAGAGAACTAAATTTCCGCTGCCATATTGATAACATTATTAGCAGGCCAACTCTGCACTCGGTTTCGTAAAACGCTGGTCTAAAGAATTCCCTACGTCACGAAATCTCTCTACTTCACATTTGTTCGGCCAATCCTCGAATATGCTAGCCAAGTATGGTCCCCTATCATGATACCCATTCCCTTCGAATAGAGGTTGTTCAACGCAGGTTCATCCGTTCTGCTCTTCGCGGTCTTCCTTGGTCTGACAGGCATAACTTACCCCCCTATGAGAATCGTTTGAAATTAATTAACGTACAGCCACTTGAAATACGTCGAGAAATTGCTGACATACTCTTTGTACATCGGCACAGAAAACTCCACGCGACATACTTCCAGAAAACATATACAAACTAGTGCAGCGTTACAGGTTCGCCTGGGAGAAGATTATAAGAAAAAAATATCGACAGGCGCTTTCAGAAAGCAGGACCAGATTCCACTCAAACTTGAGATGAAGTGACTTGACCACATCTTACCAAGACCAAAATTTATAAATCACAATATTCCGCGCATTACTGCCAATTTGTCAACGCTTGACGATTAGACATTCTGCCACTATCTAGACAAATTGCAGTCACACTATCCATTATGGCTCATTAGGTCAAGGATCAGACATTCTACCATAATCGCCTGACTACCACAAAATGGTAATTTCTGGTTTTACTACTCGTATATTCAACATTTTAATTGCTCAACTTGTCACACATAAACAACATTCCCCTACACCCACCGATAAATAATTTATTCAGTTTGTATCAGCATAATCTGCTGCACACTAATTACCCGAATAATATCAACAATTTCACTTGGTTTACACAATTTTCCCTAATTTGACGATTCAACAATTCGAAAACAAAAAAGATCCACATACGCCCACCTGTCCACGCATTTATTAAATAAAAAAAAAATATATATATATGATAGTAATAATAAAATTTTCAAATGAAATTGATTAAAACATTGCACCAATTAATATTCACCGATATTTCGTTTCATTTTTTCAAAAATTTGCAATTTAATTGAATCTGCCTATGATTTACCATGCACCAGTGTTTCGCGTTAATTTAAAAAAAAAAAAAAAAAAACTTACGGCTGGTCACATGTGGTAATCGATGTCGTGTATGTAATTCCCATACGTACATCGGCTCTATAGGAATTATTCGATTAAATTTAAAATTAAATTATTGATTAGGTTTTTGCGGACAGATGAATGGCGGCATTCCATTTGCATAATATTGTGTGGTGCTGCAAACGATGACAGTCGTTGGTTTATTAATTAGCGTGGTGCTGTGTTCAATTGATTGACTCTGGTTTGCATTTGTTTTTTTAGATAAAATTTATTGACGTAAGCTTGAAATTAAGTTTATAATAAATCAAGTTGACAGTAATATAAGTTGAGATACTATGCTGGGATTCCCATTCAAACTTGTGATGATGTTTTTGTAAAAATGTATCTACCTACATATATATTACCATTAAAAATATTGCCAACTCATTCTCACATTAGCTGATTTTTGATACAATTTCAACAACAACAATATGCCGATTCGGCGGTCACTGATCATGCAGATTTAAACGAGCCCGAATGATCTCCCACTCTAAAAGATTGCAAGATCTGCTCAAATTTATCTGCTCTACAGCCAATCAGAATAACTGCCATTTGACAATCGAACTCAGTAGTAACTGATCTTGCGCAACCATTGTGCAACAGCTTTCGCAAAAAGCTCTGATTTATCATGACAAGTGATCTCCATATAACCTCCTTGAGAAGGTATCTAAATAAAAATGGCGAATTCCACTAATTTTTTGCAAAAGATTTTCTATCCTTGGGCTGATCTTCTATTCAGTTTTAGATGTTGGATGTAGCTACGAATGATCTTCCAAATTATGATAGACCTCTGTGCCTTACACCAATCGTATAAAAACTGAGGTTGGCAACTGATCTTTGATGAAACGGATCTCTAAAACAATTGAACTGATTCTCAAACATTTCTTTTCCGACTGATCGTGCAGCTAAATGTGAGTTTAACTTCTATCTCGACATAAATAATCAGAAAGCAACTGATCTTCGATGAAACAGATCTCTAAAACCATTGAACTGATCCTCAAACATTTCTTTTTCGACTGATCGTGCAGGTAATTGTGAATTCAACTGATATCTCGACATAAATAATCACAAGGCAACTCCTCATCTATAGATTTCAACTGATCTTTTGCACATCCATAACTGATCAACTGATCGTGACAACAAAATTCCTTAGTACAACTGATCCTTACAACAAATTGATCTCTATAATAATAGATTGTCTATAAGTTTGTCCACTGCTTACGACATTCGCAATTGATCGTGCAGTAGGTTGCAGGATTATAAAATGTGGAGGTTGGCAACTGATCTTCGATGAAACAGATCTCTACAACAGTTGAACTGATCCTCAAACATTTCTTTTCCGACTGATCGTGCAGGTAATTGTGAATTTAACTGATATCTCGACATATGATTCGATTTCAACTGAATTGATTAAGAAAAAGTAGTGCTTACTACAACTGATCCTTACAGCAAATTGATCTTTCTCCTTTATAAATTTGTCCACTGCTTATAAAATTAGCAATTGATCATGTAGTAGGTTGCAGGCTTAAATGATCTTCATGATAACTAAGCTTTATTGTCTTCAGAATAACTGATCTTATACATCAAATGATCGCAACATAGCAGTCAACAAGCCAGGTGGAATGATCACTACCCAGCTGTGTCGAGTGTACTCGATCGTTGAAGTGTGGTAGTGCTCTGTGGCAGCAACTTTGAAATAGACTTGCTATCCAGCCGAATCGCAATGACTACATGCCAGATGGTCGATTTACTGGTTTCTCCAGTTAGGAGTTCCAACAGATCCTCATCTCTCTCTCTCTCTCTCTTTGCCGTGTTTCCTATCCGGGGTCGACCTTCTTGCCTGAAGCGGTAGTATATCCGAGATAACCTGGGTTGTTACATCTTGCAGGTTATTTTTCCTGGTGTCGTTTTGAATTGTGTCCGTCGAGGTACCTTGTGGTTTTTATCTCGTTCTTGGTAGTTCCAGAATACATAAAGCTCTTTCTACGATGTTGCTTTCGTCTCTACGCATCACATTGTTGCTATTTTGATGATTCCTCATATGTTAGTGTTTCTTCATGTAACGCCTGAGTATGCATCCCCACTCGATTATAGAGGTTTGATAGCTTTTTGTGGTCGCTACTTAACAGAAAAGTAGAATATCTATTTGCGTAAGAGCTAAATCCTTGTAAGTGATCCTCATAAATATTTATTTTGCATAGCAAGATTCTTACTTTTGAGAAGTGATCGTGAATATGATCGCTCTCCAGCTGATACATACATATGAGTATATCGGCATAAGTAGAACTGATCTTGGGGATTGATTCTCGTAAGCCTTTGTTTTGCGAAAACCAATTCCTTTGAGAGTAATGGAAGAAGGTCCTCGGTAGTATAAGAGATGCTGTGGAGAACTGAGTTACCTCCTCTGAGAAATTTCTGATCGTGTAGACCACTGGTATGACCGAAGGAATTTAGCTTTGGGAAGTTTTCGAGAATATCATTGCCGATCTTACACAAGAGATCTCTAAGCTATTGATCTTCTCGAAAACATTACAACTGATCTTAAAAATTGAAAGTCAGTCTTTTGCGCAAATCAATCTGAGGAATATTTGCAAATACACACGATAAAGCTGGAGGCTATTTATTGCCTCCAACTTCAAAACTTCGCTGGGTTGGTGTTTCACAAAGCACTCAAGAACCCTTTTCATTAATTTCAGTGGGATTTGTTTTGCACGTTTGATTTCTATTGCGGATAGATACAGTTCAAAGTCATCATCAGCTATCCTGTTTTCAGAATTTAGCACGATAAAGCACTGCCCTATATTTTTTACGTCTGCTGTAAGCAAATCGTGGGTTTTCAGCAGTGAGAAATTGAGCACATACTTCAAAAATATTTACAGACCCGAAATTTGTCGTATGCGTGTATCAAATATGAAATAGGTTGCAAACACATCGTTCAAAAACAGCTAAAAGAATTCCCCAAGCTTCATATAAAAACATCCTACACACAGTCATATTTTTTTTCTTCGGGTTTCCTCACCCACTCCCAATATTTATCTTTTCTATCTTCCATATACAGATCATTAAAAACTCCTTTTATGTCCTAGCTTTCACGCGCGCATACGCCTTTGGCATGGGGCACACACACCTTTCACGTTTACGGGTGAAAACAGCAGCTCTGTCTCTGTTACGTTATGTGGGCTTTAAGGAAATTCTGTGTAATTTGGAAATTATCTCCCCCACGGGAGTAGCTACTTCGCGAGAATAATTTTCCAAGGACATGGTAAACATCCTTTAGCGATATGCTTATATCCACTGGGGTTGGGTTTCTTTTTCCTGAAAATGGGTGGAGATATTTCGGTGGAGAAACAAAAAATGCAAAAAAACAACTTAATTTAGAATTTATGAAGAACAGTATCTTCGCTGATTTTTATGGTGGTTCGGGTCACTTAGAAGATGGGACTTTAAAGTTGTAAACATTTCAATTAAATACAAAAGCTAAGGTCTTAAAAAAGTTATGCGCAAGTATTTGCTTCCTCGTCGTTATTAACTGCCTGAGGAGGATTTTTTTAGTAAACTTTTTGGGGTCAGGGAAGTACTTTAGTAGCGGTTAACATAATAAACATGATACAGACAGCATTTTAAATGGGAAAGCGTTTATTGGATTTTCTATTTTTAGAAGAGCCTTAGGAAATACAATTTGAAACATGTGTACGAGACCAGGAGGTTTATGCAAAGTAAAAACAAAAAATAATAACGAAATTGGGCCACGAGTCTGTCATGTCATAACAGATCTTCTGAAGATGCAGAGCAGTTCTAGACAGCAGATACTAATGGATGTAGTCAACAAATTTGGTGCATTGATTTAAAAAAGTCTGCTAGAAGGTGTTGTAGAAAACGTAAAATTAGTGCAAGAAATTGTGGATTTCAACATCAACTTAAGCAAGTGCACCTACGAATGTCGAAATGCATATGCAGTGAATGCGTCATGCTTTGTGACTCTTCTAAAATGGTTTCAAGGATTTCAAGCTGGACTATTTTCTGTGGAGCGAAAACCTCGAGAAGATCGTTCCAAATTTTCGACCGACGATACACGAGCGTTACATGAGTATGACCCTAATGAAAACAAAAATTGACGGAGATTCAGGAAATGATATTTATGAACTTGAGCTTGAGCAACTATGTGACGTATAATATGTCGCATCCTAACAACCTGGACGCGAACATCTCTCTATCGAACTTTATTTTTTTCATAGAACAAGTTAACTTTGGAATTCAGTCCTAAGCATATTTTTAGAAGCTTTTAGTTTGCAGCTATTTAGGAGCATAATCCACAGGCATCTCTTGTCGCTATCTCAGCCCATCGTAAGAGGTTATAAAAAAAAAACGTATTAATTCTAGGTCGTCAGCGTGAGCGACTGCAGGATCGATTTATGAGCCATGTTTGCTTCGTCAGATCTATTTCGCTAAAAGTTAGGTAAGCAATAGGAAAGTAAATAGCTACCTGCCTGCTGACTGAACGGAAGACTGAATTAGTCGGAGAACTTAAGAGTAGATGCAATATCCAACTCATGTAACATTGAAAGTGGCGAACCAAAATGGATTAGGCATAGTGATCGCATAGTGGCGAAAAAATCATCACCCTATCGGAAGATGCTATCATTTTTGCAAATGGCTTCATATGTCATCGCGACTTTGACATTTGTGAAGCAAACAGAAGCTGTATACATATAGACACACCATGGAGTTCTATGGCCATGTGGCACCAACTGGGAAAACACTGCGACGTATAGCCGCTTGCGTCAAGGAGACTGGCTAGACAAGGGACAATATTAGACATGGCTGGCACCGGAGTAGCCGTTTGGTCGAGAATATCACTGCTGTGGCTGCAGATGTCCAAGAGAACCCTCAAACATCAACCAGATGACGAGCTACAAAATTGGGCATCAATAGACAGTATTTACAGCGAATTTTGGTGAATAACTTGAAGATGTATCCAACAGTGCATCAGCTATTCCGCCTGCAGGTCGCCAATAAAATTTAAACGTAATCAAAAAATAGAACCAATTTTTTTTATTTACAAACAAAGTTAATGCCTTCGGAAATCGAGTGAAGACTTTTGCGCCACCTTGTACCAGCGACCGAATAACTTCTGTCAAATTCGATTTGTATTCAAATTCTCCTCGTTTATGCTCTATAAACTACATACGTCTATGATACAATAAAATCAGAGACATAGGGACACAAAAAGACTTCATCAGCAGACCTACGCATTCGCCCGTTGCGTATACCATTCCAAAAATAATGCCCTCTCCCATTTCGACCGTATGTATGTATTTCAGTGTCAAAGAAAAGAGGAAACAACAAATAACTAAAGCAAAAAACAAGAAAAGTATTTGGCTCCAGTTTTATATAGATCACATGCAATACAAGCGTAACAACCTATCCACTGCTGCATCGTTGTTGGCGATGGTATCTGCTGATGGAAAATTGATTGTACGATAAGTTGATGAAGACAATTTTGCTGATTCTTTATTGCTCGGCTTCAGGATAACATACAAAATCGATTTATATATGTATATGGATCCATGTTTTAAATTTCCTCAAATCGGATAATCTGTTGTTGATATATAGCGCACGCGATGAATATGTGGCAAGCGGAATATATGATTTCTTATGCTTTCAACCTCCTTTTCATTTCTACAATTGAAATGCTGCCGTATCCTTCGTCTAGGGTTTACCACCAGGCAAAAGTTAAAGTTCCTAAGTCCCAGGATTTCAGAGATCGATCCTCGTTAAAGCTATAAAAGTCGCAGAATTCCCAATACCGAAGTCAGTTATGGTATGCGGAGAAGGACTTAACCCACACACTGTTGGAACAAACTTTAGGTAGGACAGGACCTTTGCAAACATCTTAGTGGAAACACAAAAGAATGGAAAGACTACAGTTTTGACTAAAGAGTTTGATACATTTACCTCTGAGTGGATGTAGCATGCTTTAAGATCTCAGGACGTCGCAGAATCGCAGAATATAACATTAGTAGGCTTCATCGATGAGATTGAAATCGAATTAGGATTCATCGAATAGCGTTCCCTATATTCTGTATACCGACGATATAGTCAAAACAACTGATGATACAGAACATCTTCAAATGATGGTAGACATAAGTAGTCTGCAAATTAGAGGACATAAAACCAAATACACATCAAGCAACGCAATGCAACTTCAAAGTTTTCCACTTCGAATGATTTAGACCTGAGGCACTACATCACATAAATGCTGAACGCACTGTACAACTAAAAGCTGATAGCGTGAGTCACAAGGAAGGTCTATAAGGATCTATGGCATAGATGCTGGGTCCGCCATGATATGTGGCTCAGAAATGTGGGTGCAAGATGCAACGTGGCATTTGATCTGCTAGTCATGTGGCAGAGATATGGGTAGTGTGACAGTGAAGATGTATGCCCGATGGCGTGTTATAGCTACGCCGCGACCAGATAAAATGCCATGTCGCTTTGGTATGCGTTAGGCTTAAGATGGCACGCGTCGCCGAGATAAAAGTTCTGTTTTGAATGGGTAATATATTTAAAATAAAACATATCGGTAGCAGAGAGTCGCTAGGTGATAATTTGATGGGAAGGCCGGTAGAAAAGCTTCGAGTTAACACCGAACAGAGCTCATAGTACAGGGCTGATATCCCATTGGTGTAATGAAAGAGAAAATAAATCATAGGACCATAGTTATAAAGAGTTGATTGTTTTATATCCTGCAGCTTATGGTCAGAATTAAATGAGGGGAGAACCAAATGCTTACCACCTAAAGGGAAAAAGGAAATTCGCATCCGACTGACGGGACATTGCGCAATCTGAGGAAGAATTAGGAACCATCAAACACCTGCTCTGGCACTGCCCAAATCTCCCCAACCGACGCCTCCTCTATATGGGAAACTTTTCGGAGAACTGGGTGAGTTGGCACATGCATCGCTGATGGACTTAATGAGATTCATAAGGTTCGAGCAAGAACCAGCCAACTAGAAACAATGTTCGATGCGGTAACATAACCCAAGGGGAACCACAATGGACCATTAGGCTCCCTAACCTAACCTAACAGGGACGATGCTTGCTAAAGATGAATACGAAAATTGAATTAGATAAATATGCATTGTAGATGTGAATAGTACCAACTCTTTTATTTAGTTGGACTCAGACAGGGATAGAAATCCAAAAATCTTAAATACTGAGAATATTTCGCTAGGAGATCATTTTTTTTCAAAAGAAAAGTACTTGCAATAAGCAACAACAACCAGAACATGAAAATAGCTTCAAGTCATAACTTTGCTTGCTCTCTGGATAAAAACTGTTACATTACACCCAAACAGCCAACTTCTTGGCTACTTACATCCACAATTTCCAACTTTAAAGTCTCATAAACTGTTCAGCATATTACACCATGCCGGAGAATATTATCCACCTTAACTCATTTAATTCTCCAGCACGACTCACAAACACTTCATTCCCGTGGACTAACAACAAAGTGGCACATCTACGGATATATGCCCTGCCTTGTGTAGTTATCTTTTCCAACAAAGTAACAGCAAAAACATCCTTTAGACACAGTAGCAAGCAAAAAAAAAGAAAAATAACTTATTTGACAATTTCTCTGTCCTTTTTTTTTATTCTTCTGTTGTTTCCCACCGAAGGATCCACACTGATGCACATATAGCCAGGTTCAATATACCTTCGAAGGTGCTAGAGAAGAAGCTCTTCTCCACTGCTCCTCGTATCTTTCTGTTATTTTTTTTTTCTTATTTGTTTCTTCCTTTTTTTGTTGCCAGGAGAAACTTGAGACGGACGTAAAGTTATAGTCCTTTTACCTGAGTAGCGCATATACCTATGGCTTTACACACAACTATTACCATGAATTTGTTGCCAGACTATGGTTATACGATTCCATTCCTTTTCGGCCATTAGCAACGAACCCGTGCTCTACATCCATACATCCTAGTGTATCCTCTTTAACAGGATACTCATTTATGCTGCAGTTGTGATGCCAAAAACCGTTGCGTTGCTAAAACTTACTGCGAACAATTTATATTCCTTCTTCAGAGTCGCCTGTCAAAAACAGGACACTACGAGAAGAAAGGTGTCTACACACCTGCTCCTGTGTATGTGTTTGCTTGACATAAAGTAAACGAATTAGAAAACATTTTTGAGATACAGATGTCTCTACACCCAGAGGTTACATGTAAGTTCTGTTAAAATGTTTGTTGTGTGAAAAGAATAGAAACGTGTCCTTTGTGTGGGAGGGGCCTTCCTTTAATTTTATTTTTCTCTGCATGTCAATACTATAACACCCGCAAATTGACATTTTCTGGCTTCCAAACATTGGCAAAAGGACATCCATATAGGTATTATCCTACTTTGGGAGGTTAAACGTGTCAGCTTAGGTCAATCGATTGTTGTGTAGGGGTTTTCAGCTTATTGTGTGTGCGTATGGAATAAAAGGCAAAGCCAAAACTTTCAAGGTTTTCAGTGTGAAATTTTAATATGCAAACAGCTTTGGGAATGTGAATAATTATTCCTGTTGTTCGTTGGATTGCTTTTATTCTCATTCCCGCTGCTGATCTGGTTCTGTTTGGAGTTTTCGTTGCAGGTCCTTGTTTTGATCATAATTTCAAATTATAACCTTAAAAATGGAAATTTTAACATGTTTGCCATTGTAAATGTTTACACAAGTGTTACTGCTGGTTTCGTGGAAGACGTTTGAATTTTATTTTTGTAATAAGCCCAGCTGTTGCTTGTCACCCTTAGAAGGGAGCTTTGACTGAATTGTGGATGGAAACATGATTCTATCGATCTTTTGCTTTTGGCGTGAGAAGTTTCCTATTTTAAGCTGCTGGTTTTAATAATTGGCAATATTTTAATGCCTTGAAGTCCTTGATATAATTTGAGGTTGGTGGGGATAAGAGAGCGTCTTTGGGTTTACAGCACAACACCACTTTTGAAAAGGATTCAGGCTAATCGACAAAGCGGTTTTCTGCATCAACAACTGAATATTGCCATCGGATGTCCTGCCAAGGTACGTGTGCAGGTATCCTGAATTTGATGCCACAAATAGCTGCAAGTGCAAGAGAGCCTTTGCTAGTCAAATGCCAGTCCCAGGGTTCTAAGAAGGCAAGCTATTAACACTTCTTAGGTACTGGGTTTCTTTCGTCTATCGCAACCCTGGTAGAGTGACGGAAAATAAGTGCAGAAAAACAAGGAGGCACTACAGAGAAGGCGAGGAGGACTGTAGCCACTCGCGACCTCTACCGAAAAAGAAGAAAGGGTAGGAGCATCAACTTTTCCGTTGAGTCGTCAGAGAGACTTCTTCAAAAGTCAAGAAAAATGGTTGAAGACTAGATCTACGAGGGACATGTAAATAAAATGGAAACGAAAATGGATTATGTGACTCTATCCCTGACTTATAACAAAATCCCCACAAGAATAATCCCCACATGAGAAGAATACGCTGAAGAGGTGTTCATGATGCCAGAAAACATATTTATCATTTCCACTGATGTGACAGTTTAAAAATGACAAATGTTTTGCAAACCAGAAAACATGTTACAAGGCGAACAGTCCGTAGAAGGAGAATACGCTGAAGTAATTCAGAGTCCTGAGTTAAAGAGCAGTCAGTTCTGCTACCTTTATCACCCCTAGTTATTATATTTAGGGTTGTTGCCATTGCTGTTGTAGAGCTGCTGAATTGGAATTCTATGATCTCCAGGCATGTGAGACGCTGGATGTTCGATAACATTGTGAGGGTAGTCCTCTCGACGATCCCTTTTTCTGCTGACTGTGATGATCACATCTCAACTCAAGTTGGAACAAAATGTCCAAATCCGTTCCCTCCAACAAATTTCTTCCGCAAATATAAAATGCTCTCCATGTTAAGTCACTCAATTGACAGAGCAACAAACAACGAAACACTTGACAATGGTGAGTCCTTGAAAAAAAAAAAAACATATTTCACCAGGTGGTGGTAGCAGATCCTTCAGACAATCGAACGCCCCCAAGGCTACACTCACATTCAACATGGTAACAACGTACGTTTGTTTTACAATTGATTTCCAATCACGGAATAGTATGTTCCTTAAAAAAAAAGGGAAGAATTTCAACACAAAATGGAGGACTACCCAATGCTAACGCACTTTCGCTTTGCTGTATATAGAGTTCGACACTCGAGAGTTTTCATCGAGGACGTAATTGAACCTCAATTGTGCGAACTCGGCGAAAGGAGTCGAGGAGTTTCTTTTACTTATGTCTTCGGGCCCCACTTGAAATCCCGGAGAGTGAAGTGCCCCATTGTGTTATTTATTAATGTATTATTCGAGAGAAGAAGAGGGGTCGTTGGCGCAGCCACAAGTCCTTTAGAATCTCGTACATAGTCTGTCATGCGTCTCGTACCTACCTTAACTTACTTTTGCGGTTCTGGGGGCTTTATAGCCCTGAGGGACATATTTTTTTTTCTCCTTCTAACACCCCCTCTTGATTAATATTCGATGAAGAATAAGAGTGTCATGTTTTTATTTTTTTCTTTGTGAGCATGTGTATGAGTGCTCGCGCGATACAATGAGTGAATGAGTGAGTGAGTGTCAGAGGTAGCGGCGGCAGGTGGTTAGAGGTCAGGATAAAACCCAGGTAATAGATTGTGGCACATGGTTCACAATGCTCCCCAATGGCTAAAAAAGAAGTTGACAGTTGTCGGGGATGTCGACAGGAGGCGAGGCAGAGGCGTGCAGTAACGCAATGGGTAACATATTCTTCGTTTCATTGTTTGGAGCATTGAAGCGGCAAGCGTAGGTACGTACATACATACGTATCCACTTGAAGGATATGCCATTTGGCATTTGGCACTGTGTGAGATGAAATGTTCGTTTTTCTTTTCGTTTTTTGCTTGTAGATTAGTATTTAACATTTAATTGCTTGGAGAGTTGTGTGGAATGGAACTTGAGAGAAGTGTATTATATATTGTGTCTGGGGAGAGCAAAAAAGCAGTTTATTCAAGTGGAAGGCTACAAGGGACTCTTTAATTAACTGACACGGAATAGGTAAGGTCTGGTCTTTAGCTTGATTCAGTTGAATCAGTGAAATTTTTGTTGATGGACAGTTTTTCGACGGAGTAAATGACTTTAAGGAGAGTTTCAGGGTGATGCTGAAAGGAGTTTGATCAAAGAACTTTCAACTCGTAAACTCTACGGGGAAAGTATCTTCAAAGGAGATAATGACAGATACATTAGATAAAAAAACTGGAAGAGGAAGGCAATCGTACCGGGATTGCAATAAAATCTACTACTCTTAATGGAATAAGAACCACCTGGAACCACGTACTATTGCCCTTAGCCATGATAGATACACAAAAATATACAGGGCAACAGATCTAACGAATCAATAAAACTATCAATTAACAGCCCATCTGAAAGTCGAGAATAGATATAGGAAAAAGTCTTTCGTTTGCGGTGGTGGATCTAATCTCTGGTAGGTAATGGGTTCAAATGTACAAAGCTCTGGGTTACTTCAAAGACCCTGTCTATTGAAGCCCACTGGAGTGAAGCTTTGGTAAAGAATTTGGAGGTTAAGACTCATCAGAGGACTCATACTGATTTCAACCATGTCTATATTGCAGAACGACTGATAGTAGAGAATTCACCGTGCATTTGTCCTTGTCCTCAGTCCTTAGTCTGTTGATACCTTTAATGTTTAGAGTAGTTCTTCACTTTAGATGTTGTCATAAAATCAATGACTTTCGTGGAAGAGGAACGTTTCATCCAATATGTACTTGCATTTCGAAAGAATATAGAGAAATGTTTCTTTTGTTCCAGTTTTTACGACGAAAGAAAAGGGACTCTGTAAGTACTCTACCGACGCAGTATTATGTGGTAGACTTTCTGGCAGACTTTGATGGTCTAACCAATTTAAAAGCGTTTTGCGGATTCTATATCAGAAGCATCTTTAGTAATCATTTAGCTCGAAGTATCTACAAGACAAACAATATCTTACACAGAACCTCCGAATGCGTGGATATCGCGCCCGATAGTACTGATATCTGGAGTACATCTGTCGTGACAGTTGCTATTGTCCTTGATTCGCCGAAAGTATTTAGTATTTAGTATTTTAGACAGATAGAAGAGAGACACATTTTTTTGAGATTCCCTATACTAAAATTGATCAAAATCGCGAGATCGAAAATTATCAGGAAACCAATACTTGCCCTATAGGTTCAAGTAAAAATCGGACGTTGCTTCTCATGAAGGGCCATAGCTACACAAAGCAGATTTACCAGCACGTTCAAGAAGAAGGGGCAATCCGCACACTGGACCAGATCTGTCTCCAGCGACACACGTCGGTTTCGCCAGGACGAGTAATCTTGCAGAAAAATTAAGACGTTTGCAGCCACTTTAACACTCGGCGCAAGCTATTAATTAATCCATCATAGAGTCTAATCTCGTCCTGAGTGTAATCTGTGTTCAGTCAGGGCTTCGCTTCGTTTACCATCACTATGTGTCCGCCCATGGTAGTAGCAATCGCAGTCAAACAATGGTGAAACTGAACATTGTTTGTTAGTCGATACGGTTACCAACTATACCGCACCACTGCAATACTGAATGAAGCCCACTTCTCCAATTGTGATGATAATCCTTCATCGACTGATGCAACAACGATTTCTTTTCGACAATTTACACGAATTCTTCAAAGGAGCTATTTAACCAAACCCTCGATGGCTGAATTTGAATGGCGATATGTCTTTGTTCTTGACTGCTCGTAATATACAAAGGGTTGTTCTTGCTTTTATGCTTAGCAGTTGCTTAGTCTAGGATGAAAGAAAATGTCATTATACGGAAGCTACGGATCGAACTCCTCGAATGTGTGTATTTAACACACAGCAGCTGGCCGAATGTCATACTAAGGATGTTCTGATTTTGAACTTATTTGTATTTGTCTTCAAGCGAAATTGGCAAGCTTATGACGATCCACAACTTCTAACATCAAACTCATATCATTAAACTTTAAAAAAATGGTAGAAGAGCAGAAATAAATCAAGATGGGTTTCAATCCCATAACTACTACCGAGTGCCATAAATCCATACGAAATTCAAGACCCCACCGATGGCCTTAACGTAGTAATTAAAGCTCCCTGTGCTCATAGCTTTGATACTCAGCGCCCACTGTGCATATTAGTTCCCTGCGTTCTCCTTTGGAGGGCCCACATCTCCCTGTGCTCAACCCCTCTGAGCTAATCGCTTCCTGTGCACATAGCTATCTGTTTCCCATGACAATGCCTATACCTAGTTTCGTTGAAAGGAGCAATCCTTAATTGAAGACATACTCACTTTGTCTTATGTTCATTAGTATCAATCAATTTTTAACTTTGTTCAGCTCTTTTTTTTTTATCTGCCATAAACCTTACTTATATCAGTAGACTCGCGGTAGGGTGAACATCGGTACATAGATCCATACTCAAAATTGTACACGTCGTCGTAGATGTCGCCCAAAGCATATATACATAGTACTCGTAGCCTTCATAGAAAGACTTAAGGACGAGTTGTATAGCAATATTACCGCCTAAGATGAATTCGATATACGTATAGAGCGTGCAAAAGTGGGGAAAGTTAACTAAAGCCCGAGCTGATCGAAGAACCTGGATGATTGAACCTTAACACCCACGTACGTCACTTATGATGTGCAGTTTACTCGATTATTAGACTTGGAAACAACACATTCGAGGCGTAAAGTGCCTCACTGGAGGTCCAAATTATACTATCGTAAGCGTTCCCAGGCCCGGATCCTTATTAGTTTACTCTATCGCGAGTCTACTGAATACTTGCATATTACTTAAGACCCCTAGAGTGTCGAAGGACATATTTCACGCCTACGAGCGGTCCTTCTCAATTTTCTACTTAGATTCCAATATTTGTTTGGTTTTGACTAAACCGAAGTTCTACTGACTAACTGACCAGTCTATTGCCAATTTCGTCATCCGTAAATAATTATTTATTCGTCCAGAGCATTCTTAGTATACTGTGGATTTTATCACTTCTCCTCCTTTCACCACACTCCCTGTGTACCAGCACCTCGCTATCAAACTCTTTGGAAATATTAAGCGAATAATGATAATGGAATTCCAATGCCAGGCTGTGCTAGTATTAATGGTTAGTAAGACTTATATTTGACATCACTCAAAGCGGTGACGTAAGGATTTTAATCCCTATCTGTGCTATGCTGAATGACAACAACAAATATCGCAGTCAATATCGTCCAGTAGATATAAGATATAAAAGGCCGGCATAAAAATATTCCTTTGGTGCACTAAGCCCCCCGACTGAGGTGGAACTTCAATAACGCATAATGGCAGAAATTCACCTCAGAACTAGATTCCAACATTCGACGGATACCTCCAAATGTCAAAAATACGAAAGATTTATTGGCACCGTACTAGCTACCGCGAAAAAACACATCACACGAGGGATCCAAAAGGAATACATACCGAGTTGGGTTGCAGAAAGTGATGGACTTTACAATTCCTTCTTATTAACTTGCAGTCTTGCTACTCCTGATCTAATTACTGCAGAATCCAGAGTGGTTTTCTTATCAAAATCATGAAATGTCTCGCGCGCTCTGTTGAAGAATCTCAGGCCTATAATCTCGACCTCCTTTCTGTTAAAAACTCTCAAGAGAATCTCTATTACCTATCCAAATCATAAGATGCCTATCAAAAAGGTAAATCAGTAGGAACGGCATTGCGCCCTAACAGAAACTCACTCTCATTCAAGGAATTCCTTCTGTAACTGCTCTCCAAGGAAGAAAATACATCGAGACACATAACACATATGGTATGTGCTCTCTAAATGAACTTTTCCAAAGTCTTCGAATCCATCCCTAAGGTACGAGGCACACACAAGTAGAAAGGGACCTCAACCAACAGCAAGGTGTGCAAAACTGGAGGCGGCTAGCATAAGATCGGGCTGGCTGGAGACGCTTGTTGGTTGAAGTCCAAGTCCACCCCGGATTGTAGCGCCATCTTAAGTAAAACCTCCAAAAAGTGTATATATTTTTAATCATCATCGAAACTTATGTCGATCTAACCATGGTTAACTGTCCGTCCATCCAGTCTCTCCACTTTATATTTTAGGCTGTAAAGAAGAAATTTCACACATAAGCTGTTTAGAATCCAAAGCAGTTCATTATTTGAAAAATATTGACTGATTGGTTTATACATTGTATGGGGACACGCCCCCTTTTTCCGTCAAAAATCCATATTTTGTTTTCTCATATATATTTATGGTAATGGTTAAGTCTTTTAGTGAATATCTCGTTAAAATCTGTGAACTTCTGTTACAAATGGTGACAGCCACGCCCACTTTATGTTAAGAAAAAATCGTAACAATAGTTTTTTCTGATAAAATCTCTAAAAAAAACCCATGGAAATATCAACTGATTAGAAAGATGTCATTGCATTAGCAGTAGTTCACAATGCCACGCCCACTTCCAGATAGATTGTAACTTTTCCGTATATTATGGTATGCTGACAGTTTCAAAATGGTTACCAGATTAGCTCTGTAGGGTAAAATGAGTCTACCTGCGAGGTGCTATCAGTTATGAGAGTAATTTGGAACCTCAAAACTGGCAAAATTATTCTCATAGTGATCGAAACCGCTGTAAAACTCTGAGATCTACTAAAGAAAACCATTTATTCTACTCTGGATTTCAATCTACAAGGTACGCCTGACTTAATTTCTAAGACCGGTGCAATTATTGGACCTGATATCTGTTAGAATCTAACAAAATGTTGCTCCAGGGCAGTCATAGGTATGTAGATCAAAATTTATGGCACATCTTAACAGGAACACCTTGTGAATCTTAACCGGCGTAATTAGTTTCACATTTCCTTCTAAAGAAGCTTCTACACAGAATAAACTTGTCGCCGGATACTACCTGTAGACTATGTAGCGGACACTAGTTCTAACTTTACTGCGCCATGCACCCAGAAAGGATAGCAAGATTTCCGACATCCTCTAGAGTGAGTAGGCTCCTCATAAACTACCCTTTTTACGGTACAAAAACTGAACCCAACATGCGAGATCTGTTTAGCAGCTCACTAAGATCTACATTTGCATAAAATCTAACATCTCCGTGGCCGAAGACACTGAGTCGACCTTCTCAAAAAATTCTAAAGGATCTGACGATCATGACGAGAAACAAGTCCGTCTACTTTTCTTCTGCAGTTTTTTCACTTCTTTCTTTGTCGTATGTCTGCAAGGATCTGGAAATATCATGACTACGCATCTAATACTTCAAACTCTAGTTATCGACAGTTCGCTAGTCTCAGGATGTCATCATCTGCATCGACTCCTGTCTCGTCCTTCAGCATTGCTGTGGAAAGTTTCTTTCTATTAACAATTCTAATACGTTCCGTCTCGATTCATCAGATTTCCAAAGAACATCAAACTTATCTGCAGAGTGAACTCTCTGTCAACCAAATAAATGTCAATCGTTCTTCTGACAAAAGCTTGTATCATCATGTTCCAACGTTTGAAAGCCTTTTAATTGGTAAAACTTTCGTTAACAATACGATTTGAGATATAACTTCGATAGTTGTGCACCAATTTGTCCAGTTGATTGCTTTGTTTGTCAAAATAAAATCCTATTTAAATGACTTAGTCTTTCTGTTTGTCGAAAGCAAAGTCCATAGCATCCTAAGCAGTGTCAAGAAAAAGCTCTTAAAACCGTTTCAACAAACAAGCAGATTGCAAATGTCATTTGTGTTCGAAAATCCTCTAATCAGTTCAAATTTACCACTCAAATAAACGTAATAAAAGCTGCATCTTCTCATTGCCGTCACGAGCCATCAACTCTCAAAGTCAAATGTGAATCCTGACGATACCCATCATCTCGAATGACACACTACAACTTAGAACCAACAGAGATAAGTTCAATAAAAATCAAAAGGAATCACTGTGCAGCATGAATCAATGCTCTATATTTAACGACACCAATACAATTAATATCCTGAAACGATTATTGCTCGCACAAGCACAATTATTTGGAAAGCATTCAGGAGTAGTGCTGCACAGGGATTAAATGGGGACAAAATAAATCGCAATAAAATCAAAAAAAAAAAAAGTCATAACCAAGAGATTCACATTCAACTCTGTGTGTGTGTGTGTGTGTATCTGTGACATAAAAGTGTTATTTCTGGTATATCCTGGCACATACACATAGCATGGTGAGCACAATTTCCTTATGATTTTCCAATAGTGCAATATATTTTTCGATTGCAACATGATTTCTGCCAAATGCTCAGACATACAGCCAGTCAGACAGACAGACAGAGTGAAATAGCGAGAGAGAAACAAGACTTTTGTGGTCAGAGTTTGCTATTTGTACATCCTTTTTTGAGAGGATAAGCAAACAATGTATAAAAAAAGATACTCGTATATATGTATCTCGCTACTGCTTTTGAACTCGCTTGCGCTTTATGCATTGTGAATTTTAGGCGCCATTTAGTCCAGACACTCGGGGGTGGTTGTTTGTACCGAAAAAATGCCACATTCAGCCAGAATTGTTGGAGGATGAGTGGGTGCAGCCACAGAAAAGCCATTTCAACTCGCAAATGGCGGTGTATCTGTGTGACTAACACTATTCTATGGCCAAACAAACAATTTTTATTCATAACCACCAAAACGTAGAGCAGAGCAAAGTAAAGTGAAGTTAAATGCAACACTCACACTAACACTCTACTATTAAATTTGCAACGAAAATTTATGCCATTAAAACGCTAGTGAATGTCCTTTTTGGTACCTTTGCGTGTGGTAGTCATGTGACAGTTCTTTTTTGCAAGGAAAGAGGGGATGAATGATTTTTATTTCCTTAAAATTGAAGACGTCTCCTCTCCTACGCTACCTATTTAGGGAATGGAAAATCTGGCAAAGATTTTACAGTCGGAGCCAAAATTCGACTGAAGGTGGAATGGTAAATGGATATGGATGAACTTTTATCTTTGATCAGAGATTTCCAGTCAGTGTTAGTGCAGTATTTGTACGTATTTGTGTCACACAAAACCCACCACCAGTTGAAGGGTTAAAAAAAAGGAACAACGCATCACGACTCCTCGGTAGGGTATGAGGAGTTGTTTACGCAAAAAAAAAAAAATTCACCCCGAGAAATCAATTTATTGCCAAGCATGAATAATTTTATCGCTAGGGAGTGAAACGTGAAGAAAAAATTCACTTCCCCCATGGGATTGAGGGAGTGTCACTGGTTTAGGCGGCGATTAATTGACGGTGACAAGAATAACGATGGAAATAATTCAATTAATTGGTGTAATGAATTAAATTAGCAAAGAGGGAAGGTGATTTCGAAATAGAGGAGAAAGTGGGCCGCAGGTGTTTTAGTTCTATCGCTCTGCGCTTAATATATATAGTCTGGAGCCATGAATTTGATGCGATGTCTCCCAAAGCCTAACATGATCAAGAACCGAACAATCTTCTGTTCCGATCTTCCTTGCCTTTGTAGCATGTCAGTGGAGATCACCTGATTTAACTGGTGTTACGTGTAAAGTTGGCAACATCCGAAATTTGTAATTTGGTAGCACTGTCCCAGAGGTAGTACATATCGGAGGTCTCCTGTCTATGAACTACCTAATTCTGATAGAAAGCCAAGTATCTGGGAGTTATTCTGGACAGCAATTTGTCGTTAGATCCGTATGAATCTGTTGTCACACTTTTAGTTTTTACTTGCTTCCTTGGCCTGATCGACGATAACTAACGAAATTGTATGCCTGGCTTTTTGCGCAGCATGCCAAGAACTGCCTTAGATATCATGTTCCCTTCGCCAGTTCAGATACACACACAGATGGGAGCAAGACCGCCTCTTTCCTTCAGGTAACATTGACTACAAATATAAGTATTTAAGTCACCCATAAATTTTCTTTAAAATGGAACGTGTACAGGAATTCAGCAAGCTTCTTAAGGCCCCGACCCATAGAATCCATCGACGTCATTCCGTTAAAGGTTGACGGTGACGTTCACGTAATCCATCGCATACCTTCGTTGACAGATTGAAATGTCAACCGATTGTCAACGGCGATGACAGTTTCTCTTCTCTCTCAATGCTTCCACCAATGAAAGTGCTTACTCTCAATTTACCAATTGAACAACGGACTAAAAGAGTAGAAAGTAAACCTACTTTATCCGTCGAAGTTCATGCGTGCGTCGGTTATGGGCCACCTTCCATACGAATACGTGTATTCTATCTATGTGTCAGTTAAAAACGATGCAGCAACGGATCAACGGCTTATATGGGTCGGAGCCTTTACTGCTTCAATAGAAACTATTCATTTGTTCAAACTGGGAACAACTTAAGCTACAGTGTGTATGGCAAACACGTGTGGCTCTTAAAAATTAGCCCGTTAGTCGCAGACTTTAGAATTATACCTCCTCTAATACGCAGTAAAATTTTACTTCAGTTGCATCTCGATTTTGTAAGTTACAAGACGTATTCCGTAATGAGTACTCTATATAAGGTTCGGTTTAAAGCTGTGTTTCTTGTTGCTCATCCATGGGGTCCAAAATTATCTTCAGTGGACGAAGAAGAAATTGAATCAGTTCGTGACCTGCTGTGTGATTGTCATGCCCTATCCGTTACAAGAATGAGGACTCTCGGAAGTTACTTCTTCTCGGAATTGAAGGACTTAGGTAATATAGAGCTTACGGACCTCCTGAGATTTATATCATTATCTGGGTGGTTCCAACAGCGGACTTTTAACGTTTCCAGGGTTAAACGATTGTGACTATATTTATCACAAGGCACCCATCTACCTAACCTAACCTTCTATCTTCAGTAATCGCAAAATTATTCGAGAACAAAAATTTAATTGCAAAGACGTTGCGGCCAAGCCTTTGTTAACCGAAAAACACATTAAAAAAGGACTTGAGTGGGCTCACCGATACATAGATAAGGGCTGGACCAAAATTATTTTTATTATATATTATTGTGGACTGCATATACGAGTAGTGAAACTGTCGTCCAACGAATAGTGAAACATCCGTCAAAAGTGCATGTTTATGGCTGTTTTTGTTCGGCGGTATTCGGATTGGTAACCTTCACCGGAAAGAATGATCCAACTGTATAAAAAAGGATTGTTGTCCGCTGAAATGCTCTTCGGACGTGAAAATCGGGATTGGCCCCTACAAGAGGACAACGATCCGAAACAGGGTAGGTAAGGGTAAGAAGAAGTTTATTCAAATTTAAAATTTATCTCGCAAAGATCCCATTTAGCCCCATTATTGGCTGATACTAGAGACCTGAAATCAGAGCCTTGTGTCCAGCTCTCCTCCGTCGTTTCAGCAGCTAACATTTCTGTTCTTCATTTTAAGGAGATCCTTGTGTCCCTGTCCATCTAAGGAGTGAAACAAGTACTCTAGAAAAAAACTTTGTGTGTCAAATACGAGAGGAATTTGCACGACACGCTAACCACGAAGTCCCAAAAGACCTATTGCAAGGGAGACCTGTAGTTTCATCCGGACGGGTAATCCTGTTAAGAAACAACGAATTACTCGTAAGTTGCCACCTTAAAAACAGGAAACGCGACCGCGATGTGTGTCCTATCTCTTTGGTACTATGCCAAAATTGTCTTTCTCCTTAAGTCAGGGAGAGAGGAAGAGGATCATACTTTAGCGAAAAATTTAGGATGCTTGGTAGCAAAATAAGTGAGGACTAGCACGCACATCAGAATGGTACACCCTGTGAATCTGCCCATCACGACCTTGTTTGTAAAATCGAGAATAAGCACACAGGATACCTTTAATAATGCTACCTTTGGTACATACAAGAGTGTGGTGACTATATTTGAATACTGGTATCAGGAAAATCCTTACAAGTGGCCTGTAATCAAATGCAAGCCACTTTCGATAAAATCAATGATTGGCTCACAAGGTATAAGCTATTGACTATTGTGTGGACAAATTTGAAGCTTTTGCAACTACAAACTTCATTGGATATAGACATATACCAGTGGGAGAGCGAGCGACGGGTGCTTATTGGACGAATTCTAGAGCTTATAAGACCCGTTAGTGGAATTTGTTTCCTTGTTGTAGTCAGTCTGGTTCTTCTAACCCAACTGCTGTTCCGTACATTATAATGGGACTGGCCATCATGGTGTATATCCATCTCATGTTGCTTTGGCTACCACAGCTTCTTCATGTTTGTTCCAGAGAAGTTGACTGACTATGTTGTCTATGTCTGTTGTACTTAGATATTTGACCTGTTGTTGTGGTTCTACTCTTATTACATTTACATGTGTTTTAACTACTTCGTAACCATTTTGCCATGAGATTAGGATTAGCAGGAAGTATTAATGGTGATGTGATGCGGTTCGAAGGACCAATTTTGTTAATTTGTTATCTCATGGCTATTTCGAATACGGTCAGGTTTTTAATACTGAAATTATTCACGATAGTGTAGGAGGTAACACCTTAGTCCAAAACCAAATAATTTATCTAACAAATGTCAACAGCCTTTATTATTCAGGAAGATTAACGAAAAAAGTAAAAACATAAAACATAAGCCAGACATAAATGTATCTACAGAATGGGAGACAGCAGTCTAGGTAGGTAAAATGTTTACAGTAGGGCTATAAAACCTGATGTTCTCATCAATCCCCATGAAATGCGTCTACCCCAACCAATATACACTCCTGTCTTAAATATTAATTTTAATTCGTGTAATTGACACGTAAGCCTACAACCGACATTTCAATCCCACTGATAATGACTACCCCTTTCAACTTCATTCAATTAAGTTCATCGCCAATCCAAGTTTATCTCTCTTTTAGAGCTCACTTTTCTCAATCACCAAATGTAATTCCTTTCCTCGAAATTACTAATAATAAACATTGTTTATGGACGCGTAGTAGTAGTACACCGACACGAATCAAAGTGGCTCCTTAGTTCGCTGAAATATTAATTAAAAGCTCTGTCAAGTCCCTTTCCCTGATTTCTGTCTGTAAAGTATCCTGGGGGATGGTGGTCTCTTTCATCTCATGCTCTTTATCATCGTAAATTCCTTCCACGTTTGTTCTAAAAAAACAACCTTCTTCGGATAATATTTTGAGAATCTTACAGTTCATTGGAAAAATTTAATTACTTTCGCCTCCCGAAAACAACTTCGACAACAAGGGACTCTCTCGTGCGGAAAATCCGACGAGCAACGAACGCGCAAGAAACTTTTCTTCATGTTCATCGCCGTCCGGTCAAAAGTTTTCTTTAAAATTATTTCCTAACCTCCCCATCCACCCGAACATATAGTTACGAGAGCGTCACTACGATTAAGACAAACTGCAAATTAAATATCCAAATCAATTACCACCCATCGCCACAAAGTTTGGAAATACTCGTAGGATTGTGGCTCCATCTACAAGGGGGCAGAAGACAAGTTTACTTTTGAAAAGTAAATAAATTACTGTGGGCAATAAATTCTACACAATAACTGCTGGAACAAATACGCACAATAGCTGAAGAATAACACATACAGTGCTATAGAAAGGATATCAAGCATAAGATGCAGGAAGTTGCGTTGGAAGTTTCCACCATACATAACGAATGGCAACAAACAACCAAAAGATGCATATTAAGGCGGGGGTGGTATATGTGTCGACTTCAAGGATATATGTGTATGCATGTGTGTGGGAGAGACGCAAGAAGACTACCAATGCCAAGCGCCATTAGGGGTGGCTGAACTACATTTATCTGGGGCTGGGCTCTTTGAAGTGTCGTACAAGTTTTGTTGGTGATTGGGTCGAGACGACACGACTCCCACAACAAAACAAGGATCAATGTAATTTTTGGATAGTGGCTCCGCTATAGCAGATAAGGAAGTTTTCTTTGGCTTCCTTGTTTTTTTGGGGGTTCTTTTTCTTGCATGCATGCATGTATTTTTTCGCCCAATCTCAGGACGTTGAACTTTATAAATTTTTTCCGCTGTTCTGGCAGATTTTTTATTTTTTTTTATTTGTCCTCTGAAATTTAATTCGTTTCGATTTAACACATCACAGTGGGGAAGGTGTAACTATATTCCACACCTGATACTGTTCAAATCGATCTGGATATAGTGGTAACCACACTGCAGGATATGTGAAAATTATTCCATCTCATCGCTCCTTTGTTGTGAAATTTTAATGATACACCAGAAACGAATGAAATTATTTTCAGGAAATTCACATGAATTAACAATGAGTGGAGGGAGAAATGGTGTGAAATGTAATATTCGTTGAAATATTTATTTAACGAGTGCATAAAGTGGCGATGTGATGTGGCTCGAAGGACCACTTTTGTTACTTTGTTTAGCTGATGCGTGGGAGCTACAAAGTAGGAAAATGATGACCATTGATTGGTTTGATTTAGAAATGTCAATTGATGATTAATAACAAACGAAGTAAAAAGTTCCCTTACATTGCATACCAGATGCTATTGAATATTGTCCTTGGGTGCTCTTTAAGTTTAACTGTAGGTAAGTATGGTGATTTCGAGGACCATTGTATGACAGTAAATGTGGATGAGGAAACATGAGTCATTTGTCTTTATTCTCTATATAGTCGTACTACAGATGATTTTTTTTATGCCCAAATTTGCTGAGTACAAAGGTGAGATCCCTCCCAGATGAGATTGAGCCAAACTAAACTCACCTCCCCTTTTACTTCTTATTTCCTGCGGTACCGCGGTAAAGCATTCCATCGCAGGGGGATTGACTTAGATGCCATTCTTGCTTCTGTTAGTTCAGTTGAACTCTTTCCTTCCCCTCTCCAGAACACACAGTTTATTCATAATGATCCTTGCGTTTTCTGCCACACCAACAGTGTTTTCAGGTGTTGATGGCTCGCTGAGTTCCGTGTTCGGCATTCTCTGTGCAGTCCACCCAGTGTGGGCAGTAAGGGCACGAGCAGAAACATGCATGGCAGGATCTGGATTAGGTGACACTCCACTTCACCGTGCGCCTTTCTAACCATGGCTGTGTTTGCGGTATAAGTCGATGGATCCACCTCAGAGGCATTTTCAGGAGAATTTTAGGGCTCTTGGCAGTCCCTCACGCTTCGCATTCTTTCTTCTATTCTGTCAGTTTTTGCCACCCATATTTGTTCCATCTTGCTCGGTGTTCGTCTACTATGATGTCTATTGGAGGCATTCCTGTCACCACATCGGCTGCATCATTTGAAGTAGTGCTGAATGCACAACTTAATCTCGTGCATAGATTCGGTTCACTGAAGCGATTTTTAATCTGGCTGAGGTAATCCTCATAGCTGTAGTCCAGATTGGTGCAGCGTAGATGGTTATGGATGTAACTACTTTCGCCAAAAAGCAGTCAGTCCTTCGTCCAACTACTCGTATGTTTGGCATGATGTGCGCTAGTGTACCACTCGCGTTCGCTGCTTTACCTCAGATGTATCTAACATGTTCTTAGTGTGCCTTAGATGTTATGGTATGGGCGCCTATTGTAAAACTGACCGTTTCTATCTTCTTTCTACCGCTTATGAGTACTGCTTATGAGTACTGCCTGCAGAAGCAGCAGAAGCAAGCGACTGTCGAGCAATCCTTATTATCGAGTTTCAAATCTGTTCCATTTCTTTCATCAGTTTAGCAGTAACAATAGCGATGTCATCAGCGAACCCAATCTTTGCCACTTCAGGGATTAGGAAATGTAGTATTTTGACATACATAATATTCCAAAGCAATGGACCCAGCCCAGAGCCCTGTGGTAGGCCGCCATTGACCGTGTATTCAGTATTGTCAGTATTGTATACCAGTAACAGTAGCGATGTCCTGAAGCTCCTGAAGTAGTCGATCACAATTTTGATGAGATTCATTGGTATCTAGCATGCCCTTGAGAGTTTTAAGCTCCAGTTTGCTGTATTAAATGCGTTTTTGATGTCAAGGGTTTGTACTTAGTTAGGGTTAATTTTAACCGCATCTACAGTAGAGTGTGCCTTCCAAATGCCGTACTGGTTCTCCGACAACCTTCCTACAATTTATATTGCTGCTTCCAGTCTGTTGCAGATGACGCATTCCAGTATTTTTCCTGCCGTATCTAGCATCATCTGGTGGTTTATTTCCTTTAGGGAGTAGTACTAAGGTCTGCCGTCTCTATTGATCCGGAAAGACTCCCTCCTTCAAACACGAGTTACAGACGTCAGCAAACATGTCAGGGAGCGCTTTGATTGCCGCCTTAAGGTTAATGTTGGGAATACCGTCCGGTCCAGGTGCCTTCTAGTCCGTACGGTACTTACAAAATGGCGGCTATTAAGTAGTCATAAGAACTATCGAATAAAACTATCGATTTATTCGATAATATCGAATTATTCACTCATTCGATATTTATTCAGTGTATTTCATTCGATAGATCGCTGAAGCTGAGTAGGTGTGTAATCTTCCAACATGTTTGACGTTGACGCTAAGGTAATGGTGGAAGTCGTTTTCGAGTGTGAATATCTCGAAAACGGACCATAACGCGAGAAAAAATATTAGGATTTCAATTTTAGGTTTTGAAATTGTCTACAAGATGGATGACGGATTTTTCAATTTGTTTGTACGGAATTCTCCAAAGTGCCAGGCTTTAGCCCGAAGTTAGTGGAAATCTAAGCTTCATACATCACAAGACGTCAATGATTTGCTTGAGGTTTGAGGTTTCGACTATCGATCGCAGTAATTTTAATTTGATAGTGCCTTTCACTAGGGCTACTATTATATTCTGGAGAGTCACAAAAAGCGGGCAACGAAGGTAAAAAGGGCCATTACAATTTTATCCGTTTAAAGTCTTAAAAAGGCCTATTTGCTAATAATTAATACGAGTCAGCAAAGAAGTGATATATTATCAACAACTTAGGCTGCATCTCCGATTAATATGAAACAACTTGTGCCAAGTTTACTGCCCAAAATGAATTCAAACAAAGAGTTTCCATCCAATCATCTGCGCTGTATTCAAGTTAGCAAAGTCCATAAGAAACCGGAAATATTTAGAAGCACTATTTGCAACATCAGTTGATTTTAGCGAAAGTCTGGGCTATTATACATATTTACATGTCAAGCACTGACTCCTCATAAACTCCATTTAGTTTGGACAGAAGACAGCACTGGAATTTTGACACTTTGAACTCAATTCGTTTTGTCAAACGCCAACTGACGATTGCGTAAATATTTGAGCTGGATTCGACAGAAATTCATTGCAGTAGTTTTAAAGTTAATGAATTGGGATGCAATTAAGAGAATGATATTATATAAATTAGAAAAGTGGTCGGAGAGAGAACAGATATTTACAAATCAAAAAGCTATAGACTTGATCAGATGTGCAGACATAAGGCTGTAGGCAAAATCCCAGTGCATGTACATGGTTCAGTTTATTTCAAAAAGAGTGATAAGAATCAAAGAACTTAGAAAATAGAAAAAGGGGCAAATTTGCCCAATTTTAAAAAAATGTCTCATGGGGTCAAGACAGTGAAAATGGGTCAAATTGCAACTTTGTGTACTTTAGCCCTGCCCAACACTACTGGTAAGTCGCTCCCGGTAACTCCATAAAAAAGTTATTGAGGATACTTTACTCACTTAGACTCGGTTTATGATACCAGCGTGGTGAGGTACTACTCAAAAAGGGGTTAATACCAAAAATGATGCTAGGTAGTGTCAGAAGTGGGACCAATATGTGGCGAAGACATGCACATCAGCTTATTTTACTTTACTTTGAATGACTTTACAGTCAGGTGTGGACCAGGGCTATAGCCAATAAACTTCTCCAGCTAGTCTAATCCTTCTCTAGCTGCCTCTAGTGTCAGAAGTGGGGTTTCGCTTACTAATGGAAATGCAAGAATTCCTTAACATATATTCTACAATTTTTGTCAAAGCAATTCTTATTTATTTTGTCTCACCTTGGAGGCACAAAATGTCACTTGTATTAGGGAAAATATATAACTTCAATTAGAAGGCTGGGGAGAATATGTGTACAAATTCTCCCGATTGTATGGATTTTGTTTTTAAATATCTAAAATTACTGGTGTGCTAGATTTTTAGGCAGTTACTGGTCTAGCTCGTCATACTAAAGTGTGATATAATTTGACGTCAAGGATTTCAATTCCGTCAAAGTTGATACATTTTTTTTTGTAAGCTGTCATCTAAACACATGACAAATTAATCAAGAACTTAAATAAAAAAATAAATAATATTCTTAGTGATCAGCTAAATAAATTAAAGTCAAGCGAACAATTAAATCATTTTCCAATCAGCAAAAAGTAACTTTTTGACCAGCAGAAAATAATTTCAAAACAAAAAAAATTAATTTAGCAGAAAAAGTAAACGATTAGCAAGAATGAATTATTTGATCAGCAAAATATACATTTTCTGCAGCAATAAAATATTTTCTGATTTTTCGATCGATTAAATGGTAGCCAAAATTTATTTTGCAAATTCGTGTTCATTTACGATTTCGAAACGAAAACTACCGAACTTCCTTGCTGTGCTATCTCTTGAATGTGTGATATTAATTCTACCTTGTCATAGGGGTTGGTCCTCTTGGTGACTGTGACTGTTGGTGTCCCTGAATGTCAGTTCTATAATTTACTACTAGACTCGTTTATTTTTAGCATTTTACGAAAAAAGCAACGTGTCCTTCGATTTTACGACAGGGCACAAGTTCAAAGGGGGGGTCGTTGGTCGGGCTGAAAAAAAAAAAACTCGAATGCGTGTTCAAATAAGCCAATCATCCTTCAAAAAAAAAAAAAAAAAATTAAGCAATCACCTAAGTTGCCCCCAACTACAAAACGTCACTATCATGTGGAACGGATAAATTTAGATGTCCCAGACCACATACAAATATTTATAAAAAAAAATCATTTTTATGCTGGCGTCGGTGATAGTTTTCCCACCTTCATAAAATTGCAATCGATTGAGTACCACTATTCCACGACGGGGTGAGGAAAAAAAAAAAAAGAAGAAAACCCTGAACAATGTCAACATCATCATAATTTCCGGCGCGTACTTCTACATTTCAAGCGGATTAATGGGTTTAACACAATTTGATTTCGTCCTGCGTCCAATTAGGTTAACAGAATAATATGAACTTTTCTTGTTTGGGATATCCGGTCTCCTGTGTTACTCGGAAAAAGTCACAAATCACTGAGGAATTTGACAAATGCAGCAGACCCTGACGGATGGAGGTTGTTAAAGTTGACCTGCGTCAATGTCATTCCTAATGGGTCGGTGGAAAAAAAAAAACAAAATTAATCTGACTTCGAATGGACAATTGTGCTGCGGATTTAGGACGGGCGAACGAGTGGGACGGGACCATTGCAAAGATCGGTTGAACTTCCATCAGCGCTCTCGGTTTGACTAATCCATTTACTTAAGTGCCCCTTTGCATGTTAACATGATATTTGGAGGGTTGAACTTCCAGTGGTTGCTGGTGGTGGTCATTTCGCTGTGGATAACCTGATGGGTGCACAGTTCCGGGGGAGTGAACCTTTACAGAATGAGAGAGCCCGTGAAATTAGCGTAGTCTTCCTGTGGTGATACAGTGATTTTTCTTTACCTCCCTCACGGACGACTGCCAAACAAGGTACAACCTAAGTTCGTGAGCAAGGGGCGGGTAATTACGGATTAATTGTGATTACTGAAGAAATGAAAAATTGGAACAGGTTTTGTCTCGCGCTCGGTGGTTAATTACACCTTTTTAATTGATTAAAAAGGTTTCACACCAGCTATATACGTTTTCCTTTTCTGTACGTTTTTTCTATTTGTTTTGTTATTTTTTTCGACGGCTTGTTGAGGAAAGTTGTTTGTTGTTTCAGGCTTAATTCAGAAAGTTGTGTTGTTTTAGGTTAATTGCTCATTTGTATCCGCAGAGGGTGATGGGAATTCTGAGAATTGTAGGCTTGCTTGGGTTATCGTGGGATTTGTTAATAATTTTTGAGGAAATATTGTTGTAGAGTAAGTAGGATGGCAGAAAGTTGTAGTACCTTCTAAAAACGAATGTCCTTGGAAGTTTTGTTTGACATTTTCTAAAGTATTTGATGGGAAGTGTGCAGGAATTGGGTTAATAACAATCTGCACTGCTCTCTCTCTGCACTACATGACTAGATGGACAAAGGCTGTCATTGGAATAAGAAACCTACGTCTAAAAGCAAAACTGGCAATCTCCACTCGATAAAATTTCACAGGATGAGATGAATTTCATATAACTCCCTAACTAAACGAGATAACTTAAAGATTGCTATCGCTACTATACTTCATTCCACCAGAATGTGTCTAGACCGTTCAAGTGTATCAATAGCCTTGAAATATGTGAAAGTCTGTAAGTATACTCGTACTTTCAGTCCTAAGCGAAACCAATGTAAAAGTTAAACAATAGCTTTTGCGTACTTCCTGCTACGAAGAGCCTTGGGATGGTAACAGAAGCTCATTACGCCACCTTTCACTGTTTCAAGAAGTGAACATTTTGCCCGATATTTAGTTCCATTTGCATTGAGATAGTATAAGATAGAAGGGCTAGATTACAAAGAAGTCCTTCTGCAGAACTGACAAGTATAACTTTTTACATCGACTGTGAGAAATACTTTAGGTGAGATGGCAAAGATGTTGAATATTCTAACCGTCGATGATCGCAGGTTCGAATATCTGCGGTGCGCAGGTGAATTCTCCCAGCTGAGGGTAGATTAGCTGTGTAATTGCGTATAAGTTTTCCACTAGAAAGTGATCAATCGAAATCGGCACTAGATGGCGATCAATTATTAAAAAAGAAAAGTAATTTGATTAATGTATTTGCTAAGAAAATACTATAAAGGTTCTAGTATTTGCTGAAAATAAAAAAAAGTGCTTTGGTTAGTGTTACCATTGATGAGGAAAAGTGCATTTTAGTCAACATCTACTCGCAAGCACTTCCATACAGTAGCATGCATCGAATAAAACACGTCTATTGTACTAAGACTGATAACGAATGCAAAAGTACTTTCCATCTCATTTGGATTCAACTGTACTTGCGTTGACCATTGTAAAGAATATCAGAATTTTTCACTCAACTAATCCTGGGGTTTCTGGATCGCAGTATGTATTTTATGGCGGAATTCCGGGATTTCAATTAATAATATACACAAGTGAAAAAAATCACAGTCATCTCGGTAGAAGAAATGAGTATTTTATAGAGATTTGCTGGGTGAGGGCCACAGTTTGGAGGAGGAAGGCACAGGTTGAGGGACGATATTTGTTTTAATTATGCTTACTCTCCGAATAGCCTCGCAAGTGAAGAATTTTAGGAATTAATTTCTTAATTATAAGTATCTGACTAAAACTGAAAAAAATAAAAAGCCTAATTTTGACCAAAATCTTTAAGAATGTCCGCTCTGTCAGGGATGTCAAAGCAGCTTGTAGAATTAACTTTTCAATAATTTTCTGTTTTGAAGTGAGGATCAATTGCACTTCTGACACTCAAAGCTTCCTGGAGAATTAACGAAATATTCAACTGTAAGATATACTGACCACATTCCGAGCAATATTGTACGGGATGCATGACGGTCAATCGCACTTCCGACACTTAAGACCAAACCATTATATATACATCCTCAAAAAAAGCAACTCTTAACTCACCTTGAAGAGTAACCTCGTGTGAACATATTCAGCCATAATTTTGCTGATCTATATTTACGACAGAAGTGTGTGAGGTTTGTGACGATCAACTCCACTTCTAACAGTTAACGTAAAATCATATTTATGTTATCAGGCCTCAAAAAATCTAATCTGGTTATGAAAACCCTTGATGGGCTCTCCGAACTGGTTCAAAGCAACATAGTCATCCTTTATTATATTCCAGGTCATAGTGAAAAATCGTCGCCTCCCTCCCTTGCCCATTCCGTAAGTTCCAGTCACCCAGCTTTTATCCAAGTATTTGCACTGGCTTTTGTGAAACACTGATAATAAACACTGACTATGAACATACATATATGCCTGATCCGTATTTCCAATAGTATTGGGTATAGCTGAGTATAAATTTCTTTAGGACATGTCATAAGGTGAAAATATTCGCTAGACCATATTTTAGAAATGAGCTTCCTACCAAGCAACTGTGCAGATTCGACCCCGAGCAGGGATCAGCTCCACTAGACCAAAAAGGGTTTTCTGCCTGGTAGTACATTAGAGTCTCCGGTTTTTCTCGTGTACCCCACTTCTGACACTTTTCGGAAACTAAACACAGGGAGCACAGAATGTACTAAACTTGCTAGAACACAAACCATTTAACCTCCTTAACAGGTTGACGGTGTTTAAATTAATTAGGATTAGTGATGTTATTTAAATAAAATCCACTCTAGATAACTCCACTTCTGACACTCAGTCTCATTAAGCTGTAATCTTTATCGTCATAAAAACTTTTTTCTAACTTCTGTTGCCCGGAATCATTAGTGATGGACGTCAGTCAAAATAATTGTTACATCTAAAAATATTGAAAGCTTATCGTTTAGTCAGTTTAAAAATTAATAAAAATATTTCCATACGTTGGGATTTATTTTTAACCATTCTAAGCACACTTAAGACACATACGAGTAATAAGTCACCACTCCTATTGCTTGCATTCAAAATGAATGACGAAAAAACTCACCCAACGTCGAGAGGATGGAGGCTATAAATAAGGGTCTTTATACCTTATCATGACTAAGTTTCATATTTAAATCGATGGGGAGGAAGTAATATTCTTGGAAGCTCACCCGCCGCCGTCTACTGCCCATATGAGGACTGACTTAGGGTAGTTTGCATCAAAAATAGGCTTCGTGCAAGAAATCATATATGCATTGAAATTTAAATTAACTTCATTCGGTCTTGAAGGAAATGTTAATTGTCACAGGGGTGGAAGGAATTTCTTCTGTTTCTAGTTTGGTCAGTAGGTTAATTGATGGTGTAAGTAGTTTAATATGCCTTTGGAAGGTGTGTCTAAGGAATAAAAGATTTGTTTGAAAGAAAAAGTTGCGAAACTTTAATTGCGATAATTGGTGTGTACAATTTTAACCTTCTATGAGGTTCTGAAACGGCCTTTAAAACTCCGGATGCAAATTTGTATCTATCAGAGAGAGGTTGGTGATGGCTTCAAGATTGCCGCAAACATGGGACCTGGTTTATTTGGAGAGTTATCCATATTCCAGACAGAAGTGTTCAAAGTGTGGAAATGACCAATTACACTTCTAACATTTGAGGTTAAACAACATTTTCTCGGACAAACAAGCTGTTCTAGATGCATCTTGGATAATTAACTTCTCAATTAGCTGATATACTTATCTATAAACCGAACTGAAGTGTATGATATGCATGCGGATCAATTACACTTCTGACACTCAAGGCTTTTTGGAGAATGAACGTTCCATTCAACTGTAACATATACTGATTCATATTCCGAGCAGTACTGTGTGAGATGCGTGAGGATCAATTAAACTTCTGACACTCAAGGTAAAATCATATTTATATCCTCAAAAGAACAAGCAGCTTTTAACTCACCTTTGGAGAGTGAACTTCTTATTTTTCTACAGCATACCCACATCCAAAGCTGAAGTATATGAGGTGTATAAGTATTAATTGCACTTCTGACACTGAAGCTAAAATCTTATTTGTATTCTAGAGCCAACAACAATTCTCAATTGCATCTTAGAAAGTGAATTTCCCAGTTGTATTTACCATATACTGATAAATATTCCAAGCAGAATGGTTTGATGATCAATCGCACTTCTGACACTCAATATTTATATTGTCAAACAAAGAACTACTCTCAAGAAGAAGAGTGAGTTCGTACAAACCATCCAGTCACCCAAAGTATATACTGATCCATATTTCGGCCAGGAGTGTGTCAAGTTTTTGATGATTAGCCCCACTTCTAACACTTGAGGAAAAATCATATTTATGTTCTTTAAAAAAGAAGCTGCTTTCATACCACCTTTGGGGAGTGAGCTTCTCAATTAGTTGTAGCATAACTTAATTAAAGGGCTCCTGACCTGAGAATAGTCTCTGCCAGAGACAGGCCTTCATCTTTGTAGGCAGTGTGCTTCTAATTTTCTATACCGAGCGCTTTGGCATCGGTCTCCTTGTTATCTCAAATCTGTGGGTTGGGATTCGAAGATCCTCTTGGCTTGAGTATTGTTACCCATTCGTTCGATGTGGCCGAGCTGTGTAGTCGTCGTATTTTGGGTTTTTGGACAACATTTACATCTTGATACAGCTTGTAGAGTTCGCGGCTGTATCACCTTCTACATCCGGCCTCCTCGCATAGAGTGATTAATGATTTTTTGCTCGAAAGTCGATAAGCAGAATAATTGGAGCAAGACGGAGTGTAGTGGTTGATATTCCAGTCATGGGCCATACATTCGTCCACCTATACTTGGTTGATAATTTGATGCATGTGTCCTACCAAAACATAAAGTCCATATTTGAATAGCTTCGCTTGTAGGCCATCAACGCCGGTGGCCTTGTTGTTCTTTAGCTTTTTAGTAGCAACCTCGTATGAGTACATTCTGGGCTCATCTTGTCCTATCACTCTCATAACATTATGCCCATTCAGCAACTGCTGGAAATGCTGCTTAAACACATCTACAATCCCCTATGCGTCGGTAACTAGGTTCGCTTCACAATTTCGAAGAGCCTGCGTTTCGGCCTTCAATCCAGTTGTCTTCTTATAGAACTGCCGGATGTTGTTTACATAGCGTGTCTCTTTGATTTTTTTGAGCTGGGAGATTGCATGTGCCCTCTTCTTCCTATGCAGGATTTTCCTCTCCTCCCTTCTCCTGGCTCGGTGCTCTTCCTGTGCTGCTCTTCTTTTGCATAGCAGCGCCTTAAGATGTGCGTTTGCGTTTGCGGTCCGTCATAATGGATAACTGGTATCACAAGGCGGATTCGGCTACACCTTTAATGATATTGCGGTACTGGGTCTACGGTGCACTGACGTCAGTTGAAGGCGAGTGTAGAGCGGAGAGTAGTCTCTGGCTACCCCAAGCATGCTAAGGCGCCCAAAGTCAATTCTCTTTTTGTGGGCCATTCACAGCTTCTTTTCTTTGGGCACTCGAGCTTTAAATTTAGCTGCAACAAGAAAATGGTTAGATTCGACGTTGCAAGATGCGTGCCTCGTATCTCCTAGCACTATCTGGAGATAGTCAGGTTGCTGTGTGGAGTTTAAGTCAAGGGAGCCTAGTGCTTCATATCACCATATAACTAGCCGCTGCAAACTCTATTGTAGCATAAATTGATCCATACATCAAGTAAAAGTATCTGGTGTGTGAGCATCAATCCTACTTCTGACACTAAAAAAAAGAAATCCAATTTGAATTGTCAAACAAAGAAGCTGCTCTCAACGCACTTTGGAGAGTGACCTTCGGGCGAACTTCCTAATCATCCAAACAACCATATTTCGGGTAGAAATACGCGCATGTGAGGTTTGAGAGGATTAACCCCACTTCTAACACTTGCAGTAAAATCATATTTATGTTCAGAGAAATATAATCAATTTATAGGACAATACTGCTTTTCTTCATTCCTCTCCTTTTCGTTTATGTCGCAATTATGTGATGCTCTAAGAATAGCAATAAATTCAGTTCAGCACTCCTTTCAACAAATACTCGCTTTGGTAAGGATGCCTTGAAATCTATTCAAACAAACAAAATATTTTCTCAAGACTGTTATCTACTACATTCATACCATTTTGATCAACTAAGCCAATTATACTCGATTTCATTGAATCCACAAGTTTTTAAAAGGTTATTAATAAAATACCACCGGCATGGCTCTGGGCACTCTCAACCAATTTTTAATTGAATAACCATCACGGCTAAAGAATTAAAATATATTTTTCCGAAATTAAACCTTACGAGTACATGTCACGGATTTTTATTTCAATTTCACTCACCATTTATCTGAGAGTCACGCGCGTTTATTTAAAGTCGGCTTAAGGGTATTTTCGAATGTATGGCTATTTCGTTTGCGTCTAAAATTAAATAAATGCACGTAAATGTCGTGTTATTGAGCTGACGGAATATAAGGTCAACAAGTGGTGGTGGCCAAAATTGTCATCAGAAAAATGCCAATGAATCGAGCTAAAGGACGAAATAGGTTCCATCCAAACCCACTACGAAAATTTGTGTTAAAAAGGATCCGCTTTCATATTTCCTAAGGCAAGAGATTCATCTTGCAGACTTGAAGCAAGGATCTTCACTCCGAACCGGAAATACTTTTAAAAATAGACCCTGTTACCAAAAATACAAAAAAAATATAAATCAATACAGCACCCCATTCGATATGGTTTTCTCTTCCCTTTTCGTGGACTTTTAAATTCAATTATAATTCGATTTATCCTAGCATAGATTTACGACATTGCCCATTGCCTTTGCTCAAATTCAAACTTTCGTTGCGTGAAGTAAAAATGTCATCGGGTGAAAGTAATTTCCTGTTACCATATTTGTGTGCGAAAAAATATACAATAACTCTCCCGGCGGCCTGTCTGCCTGGATATGTTCTCCGAAAGCAAGGAAATAAAATCAAAGTCATTGAATAGAGCAAGTATCTCAGGATGGATTTTTCCACATATACTCATATGGATATATAGTATGTATTTTGTTGGTGATTTCCCCTTTGTGTGTCAGTTGAGGATAATAAAATTGTCCAAAGGACATAATAATAATCGCAGGGATCGTTGTGATTTCAACGATAAGCAAGCTTCCGTTGCTAGGGCTGATCTTTGAATTGGTTCTACAACCCTCAACAGAAAACTGCCACCCACCCAAACTGCCTAGGAGGCCCGATAATTTTCGATACTTTTTTGCAGGCAGCTATAGTACGAGTATCCATAGAAAAAATAGAATTTTCCTTCATTTTTTTTCCTTTTTTAAGGATGCTGTAGGTGTACAGCTGGTCTGATGTGTATCTTGGGAATTGTCTTTGTGTAAAAGTCGGAAGATGTGTAGGTTGGAAGGCATATTGACTATGCAAAGGCCCGGTTTCTGCTTTCAAGATGGTTGCGAGATCAAGGCGGAGGATTTTTTTTTCATTTCGAGGAAAAAGGGAATGTCGCCACTGTCGTCGTTACCACCAACAACGGGGGTAGTTTATTGATTTTTGATTTTGTTGTACTTGAGATACTCAAATATTTAGACTGCTTGTGTGCATCTGTTGTGTATATCTCAGTTGGATTGATGTCCTCAAATAGCATTTTGGAAAGTGGATCCAGGAGCGATCCGAGATTGTGATTGGGGTTTTGTTTTAAGGAAAATTGTGGTTATCCTTGAAAGTTTATTTGTATCATTTATGTATTTCAAGTTAATCCGGTTCGAAGAATCAAAAAAGTTGTTTAACTATTCACAAGGCTTCGAATTTAATCGAAGTGAGTTAGTGTAGTCACAAGGGAGTACTGGTAACCTGAGAGCCACTTCAACATATTTTAGAATACCAGGTCGGAGTGAAACTCTAAGAATGCAATGCGATTTGGAAATAGAAACAGCGAAGCATATCTATGAAGAGCCAGCGGCAACGTTCACAGCTTTGACTAGAGTTTTCACAAGCCTCGCCTCAATATCGAACCTTCAGAGGGTCCAACAATGGCCACAACAATGTTGTTGACAGAGCTCTAATCTCATTTATCCAGAATGAGAAAATAATTGTGGATGAGACAAATTAACAACGAAGCTGAAAGCTTTGCAATAAGGGACTTTCTAGGAGCTATTGGGGAACTTGTCACCAACTACATAACTCGCAGAACAGATCTGTAAAGCTACTGCTAGAACTGATGTTATGAAGAGGGTTCTAGTCTGGTGAATGCTCAGTAGAATGTCTTAAAGTAGTCTCAAAGGTTCTCCGAAGACAATCGCACACCGAGAAGGAAAAGAAGCAAAAATTACTATGAACGCATGATCTGTCAAGGAAGATGAAAGTAATTCTCTCCACAACTTTCATAGTTGCAGTACTGACACAATACGAGGCATATCGTGAAACAATCATTTTCAATCCATAGTTAACCAAGGAAGTTAAACAGTCCTTGAACGTATAGAAAAGAGATGTACATACAAGTAAAAATCCAACTACCGGCTTAGGACTGACATAGCTGGCGGATGTGATTCATGTAGGTGAAGAACGATTGTCATTTGTGGTGCCAACTCCGATGGGCCGGAACAAATACGTTAAACCGCAGGCGGGTAGTCCTTAACCCTCTAGTTTTTAGGGGAATACTTATAGATTGGGCATTGATTATGAAGTCGGTTCTGTAATAACCTCATAGCTTTTACATTCAAAGTTCTCTCTCTCCGATGTCGATGTCTTTTGTGTACTAAAAGAAGAGGTCGCAGCTGACTTCCTTGAGGTATTCCATATTTCTGTCGCAACAGACAGGAAATTATTTCATTCATAAATGTAGACTTGTAAAACAAAAAGGATAGCAAACCGAATTCTAAACACGACGATGCGCCTGAACGGATAAGCCTTTACATTTGTTTGGTATACAATGCATTCCATCTATTTTAGCCTCCTGCAACCAGCCATCTACCCTCAAAATTACTCATCCTACTTTACTCACATGACATCATAACCCAGTTAAATCAACTCAAAACCACTTTACTCAACGTAACATGATTACTGCTGTCACACCAGGATAATCATAATCACTATGCATGACCATTTCCATCCAGAGAACGAGTGTTGATAAAAGTATACATCTACTGTAGTCATTTACAGGACTCGTAACGGAAGGTGCTCACCCAACATTAATCCTAACTTCTACGTAATTCCCCTTGTCCTTTCGACTTTTCCCAGGGTATCCTGGAATATGTCCCTCTCGGCAAACAGAAAAATCCCAAATTTCATATGCACTGTCCTAAGCCCACCAAGCACACACACATACTACATACAGAAAAAAGGACTCGCTCGACGCTCATAAATAATAATAGGGTGTGGATTGCCACCGCTACTACTCTGTTTTTGTTGGAAGTAATACCATCGCGTGTGCATAGAAAATATTCCAAAACCGTCATCGGATACGAAATGATGGGAAAAAAAAGTAAAGTATAACAGCGCAATGTTGGCTAGCACAAGGATAATAATAGTGTCGTGGTTTCGGCTGTTCGAATGTGCTCGAAGTGCGCTTTGTGTCAACGCCACCTGTTGACAGTGTTGGTGTTTTTTTTTTCGTCTGTGTATCTTGAATTGTTTGGGCCCTTAAGCCCACCATAAGCTACATAGTAAAAAAAAAGGACGAGAAATATTCTAAATTTAATGCTGAGTTGTATTTTGGGACTTTTTGTTGTTTTTTTTTTTTTTTCATTTTCTAGTTTTGCTTCACACTGAACCGGAGGCGATGTCCTTGCGATAACCACTCTGAATGTAGGCACTGCTGACTTGTGGAAGGTATAGAATGTGAATAGGCAGGCACGAACGAGTCGAAAAAAAAAATTGTCATGAAATTAGAGTGGAAGGCTTGAGGGCTCTTTGACCGACACACTCCTTCGCACAAACATATACACACACACAAACACACAAATAGTCCTTACTAAAGCTTAACCACAATAAATGCTGATTTGGTGATACTTGAAGTTGATAAGTCAACATTTTCTGTGTGTCTACCCTGGTATGGGGTGTGCCGTTGTGCGTCATTACGCTGCCACATGACGTTTCATTCTGGTGGAAGGGGTGGAAAGCGGCGGCCGTCGAGAAGGACGAGAAATGGCGTGCCTGTAGGGCTTTGCTCAGAATGTAACGACACCTATCATTGTAAGCATGGTAATAAAGCTTAATTATTATGTATTATTCAAATTTGGAATATTACCATTTAGGGTAGGGGAGTGCGCCTGGCTAGCAGAGGAGATGAATGGATGCGGTGTGTGTGTCTGCATTTTCGTTACCACTCTGAATGTGGATTACACGTTGAAGTATGTGTTATTAGCCGCAGTTGTGTAAACTAGACTTAAGCTTAAGCTTAATGGAAACAAATGCACTAAGTAGTACTTAAAGCGAAATAAAAAACGCTTTAAGGCTAAGCGGAAAGTTGAATGGTTTTGGGACGGAACTGAGGGACTCTTCGTAACATATCCACATTTATGGTTCGAGGATCTAAACATTGTCCATAGGACAAAGCCTCACGGTGCTGGATTTTCGATTCTCTTTGATAATGTCACCAATAGGCTAATACACTAGTAGTCAAGGTAGTAAAATATGTAAGCATTGAACATGTCCCGGGTTTCGGCACCAACAAATAATAGAATATGCTTAGCAAGAGATTGTAAGAAAAATATGATGTTTCATCATTGCCTTGACTAATACTGGTACATTTTGTGATTGAATTGATAATATTTCAATACAGTGAATTCGATTAGTTCTTTCCGGAGTAACATTAGAATCAAACCCCAATTCATGTATTCAATTGCCAAAAAATTCGAGATTCTGCTTGAAGATGCACTTGAACATACTTCAACATAACTGAGAGTAGTTGACGATACGTCAGGACTTGTGTATGGTCAATTAAAAAAAAAATGCTAAACGATGCTTGAAGATATTTGGAGATACTTGAGAAGAGGGCATCGGGATAGGAATCACTTTGAGTCTCGCTTTTGGATTGGCCCAGGGAAGATTATGATGCTTCGAAAGAAAATTCAACTGGAAGCTGAACAGCTAAAGAGAATGAAGCAGCGAACTCTCAAAAAAAAAAAAAAAATACAAAAAAATGGTGTGCGGATGGACCCAAAACATCCACAGGAACTGGAGTAGATGTATACGGGCCCATAATCAAGGCAACATACCCAGAACCAAGGCATGATACCACAGTATCTTTCAAGCAGAGATCTACGCCATCGAAGGATGCGCCCACTTTATCCTCGATTGGAAGTATCGCGGACAAGATATCGCGATACTCTCGGATAGCCAGGCCGCCATCAAGATGTTACGATCTCATGAAATCAGATCTACACTGATGTGGGTGTGCCTTGTCAAAATAGACCAATTGAGTGAGAATAATAGAGCCACCCTCTACTGGGTACCAGGCGACGTTCCCTCTTTTGTGGAATAGTGCTCCACATTATTTAACAAGATGCTCTCAAAATTTTCTCAACATTTCTGCAAAATATGTAGCCTCCGCGTTGCTCTATATATAGTTTCCCGAGGTGTTCCTTAAGTTTTTAGTGACCCGCCTGTAAGAATGTGCAGCCGGTTTTTGTAAATCTTTATACAGACCTTACTTCTTTTTCCGGTTATAATTCCTGAGAAACTCTTTGACTTGCTTTAGCTTAAGGAGTTCTTCCCAAAGCTTGATTTTTTTTTAAATCCCTCCTCCTTCCGCAGCTCTTCCTATAATGTTCTCCGTATGCGGTCCCAGCCCGCAGAATGGATCCGGACCACTAAAAGCAGTCTCTGAGCCTTTTCTTGATTACAGATACTCCGGTTCATCTATGAAATTTGACTGGAGGAGGTGCTCTAAATCGAGTATTTCGTCGAGCCCTAAGTGGGGAGGCACAATAAAATCATTGAAGTTGGAAGTAGTGGAGATAAGATATGAGGGCCGGCGTTTATTAAATGCCTAACTCGAAGATCTCTATAGAATCAGTATGGAATCTTTGAAACTAAATGAAAACCGTCAAGAGAGATGGTGCATTTACTTTATATGCATTTTAGCATTCTTGGGAAATGTGCACTGGCTTGAGTTGACGTCGAATTCTGAAGAGAACGACAAAGTGAATTTCTTGCTGCATTGGCGGTGGAATTTCTAGCATTTCAAAATCCCAAACATTTCAAAATCCCGAATTTGCGGTCCATTGTACTAACACAGAGAAACCCAATTTTGGTGCAGTGGTTGTAGAAACTTTATTTGTTTCTCTTTTACGCTCGGGTGGTTCTTGGTTAATGTTCTCCGTTCGGCCTTCAACCTGTACAGATGTCACCCTTCCATCCACCTTACACCACTAATTTTACGTTTACACGTATTCGTCCTTTTTTTTTTTTTTAAACTAATAAATTGGAGCCAACTTGGCGAACTTTTGTTCACCCATCCGCACATTGCTACTTGAGACATTTTTTAAAAAGAAAAAGGGGGCGAGGCTGTTGCCATTTATAATCGTCGTTCGGAAAATAACTTTTAAATAAAGCTCTGTCGCCACTGTAAGAATAGGTTCGAGGAGACGAGATCTATAATATATGATGAGTGAGCGCTGCAGTGTATTGTCGTATCAATAGAGAAATCGCTGAAAGATAAAGAATACACATTAGCCGCCTTCCTAGACATTAAAGGCGCCTTCAACAATGTCAGAACGGTTGTGGTGCGCAGAACCTTAAAAAACCTCAATATTATATAGTTTCAGCTTGGTGGAATATGGTTAGAAGCATACGCCTCTAGAAGTACACCTCAAGGCAGAGCCATATCCCCACTTCTGTGAGTAATCATTCTAAACGAAGTACTTCTAAAACTCGGAAACAGCGGTCTCAAAGCAACTACGTATGCAGACGACGTAGTGCTGTCGGGTACAGGCAAATTTCTTCCAACCCTTAGCGAGCAATTAGAAGGGGCATTAAGGATCTAAATACCTGGGCCAACTATTGTGGAATGCTGGTTAATTCCCAAAAAACCGAGTTGGTACTATTTACTACCAAAAGGAAAATAAAACAATTTTTGTAATCTTCTGTTGGAGTCACCCCTCTCATAATCTCCAACAGTGACAAATACTTGGGACTCGTGATCAATAAGAAACTTAAAAACTACGATGGCCTTCTATTCGTGCAGTAGAATATTTGAAAAACCTGGGGACCTAACCCTAAATCATCATATGGACGTATACGGCTATAGTAAGACTTATACTGACTTACGGCAGCCTCGTTTGGTGGCAGGTAGCCAGCAAAACCACCAACCTAATGGCCATCACGAAATTACAAAGACCAGCGTTTATTGGAACCACCAGTGCAATGAGAACAATAGGACTCGAGTCCATTCTCAATCTGCTTCCACTAGATATTTTGATATTTTTTTTTTTTTTTTTTTTTTTTATAATTTGCGCGCGCCAAATGGGATATGAATACCATTAAATTATCTCAGGGCACGGGCGTTTGTAGAAATTAAGAGAGAGAGAAAGAAAGATTGGTGTAGTGGGTTTGAAACTTAGGTGGTATTAAGTTTCAGTAAACTCCAAGGGTGGCGTCCAGATAACTGGGGAGCTTGATTGTTTTGCTTTTTGTCGTTGCTCATGATTCACTGTATTTTTTCTCCTCCACCTGATGTCATCATCACGATCAAGTTGCATTTAAACCATATGACCACCCTACTGCCAGTGTTATGCCTTCGCAGTAGAGTTGACTAAGCTTTCGCAATTGATCGACTTTTTTATTTATTTCAGACGAAATAAATAGATGATTGTTGAGATCAGGATTTGAACCGTGAACCAAGAGCGTGACAAGCGTTGATGTTACCACTACACCACGGCCACCCTCATGATATGATTATTTGCGGCTATTAGTGTATTAAGAATCAGTTAATGAGACAGCTGGAGACCAAATACAATGGGTCACACTACGATCCTACAGAAATATCTATTCAATGTATCTACTCCTGATTACTCCATACCATACCTAGGCTTTATAAGACTTTTCTTAAGCACCTAACCAAATAGGGATGAATGAATAAGCGGTATATTACCAATATATAATCTAAAGCGGTATACACCGATGGATCCAAATGGAAACAGGTATCTACTCCGAGTACTCCGGTACGGGTATTTACTCTGACCCGCTGGGTATATCAAAGTTTGTCCGACTTCCGAATCGCAGCAGTGTTTTCCATGCGGAGGTCATAGCAGTGACAATAGTCGCCTGTGAGACTGCGATGACGGCAATACCACAAGACGATATCACCTTTTTGATCGACAGGCAAGCAGCAATAAAAGCGATTACTGTTACAGAAATAAAATCAAAGCTTGTGAAGTGCTGTCGAGAAGACTTCAAGGTTCTTGAAACACAGCACAAGTTAAAACTCTGCTGGGTCCCTGGATACGAAAGCATATATAAAAAATGAGAAAGCGGATGAACTGGTAAGACAAACGAAGTTCGGCACTAAGCCCTTACCAATCTGACCCCTCGATGAACCACCCGCCTTAAACAATAAAGATCGAAGCAGGCAAACAACAGGTGGACCTCTCTAGACACTTGGGTCACCTCTAGGAAGCTATGGGCCGTATACGACAAAGCCAGGATCGACATTAATATGCATGAATAAAAAATCCCTATCTACCCTGAAAAAGCTACGGTTGCAGTGACAGAGAAGTTTACCAGGATACAACCCACTTTCTTTGCCACTGCCTAGGACTCTATCACCAAAGAAATTAATTCTTCGGACGCCACTTCTTCCAGGATCTAGAAGAACTATCTGGCAAACCGGTGAATGACAACTTGAACTTCATCAAATCCACAGCATGCTTTGTACCATAAGAACAGTAAGTATGGTTATATACAATACTTAACCTCACGAGCAAGGTACTTTTACTCTTTCCCCCAATGTGTACCACAATGGGTCTCTGTAGTGACCTGAATGTGGCGGAGGAGGTTTATATGTTTCTTTCTATGGAATTGGATATACGATTGTCTATGTTTTGCATGAGTTGACTTCACAGTATCTCTGAGATACACATGTCTGGGCGAGTTTGGAACTTACTCGTACTTTTTATTAGAAATCTCTGAGACACGTATGAACAGTTGAGGATTAAGTTAGCTCAAGAGGTCTATCTGGAAATGATTTCTTTCAAAATTGCTAATTTTTTGTTACTTAACAATCCTTCACTTCTTTGGCGACAAATTGGCTACAAACGTCTTTTAATATTTGTACTCCCTGTTAGCTGCGCAAGCCTTCAATTAATGAAGCAGACAAAAATTTCTGTAACAATTCAAGTTGAACAACATGAAAAGGAAGCAATTTTACAAAACCATAACAAACTTCTCCCCTCTAATAGACCTGCTCAACCTGAAAAGAAAAATGCTCAGCCCCTAGCTTTAGTAGCTGATATCTCCGCAGGGAACATCAAAATTATACCATCGTCGAGAAAAATAAACGTCAATTCTCATCACGTGCTTCCTTCATATTCAACACCATATTCCATCCAAAGTTCTGCCTTAGGACTGCCTCGTACTCCTGTCCTAATGGACATTCTTGTCTTCGTCCTGTTCTTACTTTTATCACATTTACTGAGTCAGATGAACACTAATGTGATGAGTCCATCATCAGCAATCAGTAGAATACTTAAAGTAGTATATTTTTTTGGATCTGTCCACAACAGCTATTCCTCAAAGGCAAATGCTGAACATGTACTCGTATACAAACAAAAGGACTTTTTTTTTTGTTTGCTCGTTTTCCTTTTGCTTATCCTGAAGATCAATTTATCGTTAATTTGTTGGGAAAAGTAATTTTTCCACCATCGTCCTCGTTCCCCCTCCTAACATCAGGCATTCATATATTATCTCTACTGTACATGTGTATAGGAAAAAAAAAGGTCACTTCAGTTTGCCTTCTTGCGAAAAATAAAATATACGTGGGCTGAGGATTCTTTTATCCCCAGTGCCTGCAGATGAGAACACAAACTTTAAAATAGAATCATTCACTTGGCATCTTAGTTAATTCAACTTTAGAAGGAGACAGTGGGCAGTAGCAGAAGCAGAAGCAGAAAAAACTGATTATCCTTAAGAAGTTAAAAGAAAAACAACAAAACTTGAAGGAAAACTAATTCGTGAAACCTCCGTTAAGCCACTCACAATATATTTCACATTTTATGCTCCAACTGAATTTATGCAAAAAGTTTTCCAGTATCCGTTGGATGCAGTTTTAGTTACAATCCGGTATAACTTTGTACATTAGAAGTTTCTTTTTGCCAGGCTGTTGCATATTGTTAGTTAAGAAAATGTACAGGACAATTCAAGGCTGCAGAAGTGCTTTTACTTACCGGTGGTAAATTAAAAAAAATATTCTACAGTTGGTGCCTTGGAAGGGAACTCCTGAAGGCCATTTGTTTTCTCTTATTTTATCAGCAACTTTTTTAGACTACCTTTTAGCACTAAGTATCTTTTTTGTCACCGCTACTGTAGATGTTTTAAATTTGTAAAAGTCGTGGGAAGTTTCCAGTGAAATTAAGATTTCTTTGTATTAATATATAGCTGGGGATTGACATAACTTTAGCTGATACATATTAAAAAGTTGGGTAAAGTATCTATATAATCCCTCTTTACATTCCCTAGCATATCTAATTGTAACTTAAGTACTCGACGTTGTTAGGCTAGGGTATTCCTGATCAAACAAAAATCAACATTTTTAACCAGAAAATTTAAAATCCGATACCTTAGACCTCATCTTCTAAAATAGGCGTGGCGTTGTATAAATACAATGAAATCTTTCTACTCAGGGGATATGCTTACTCGACTTTCAAGAGATTTTACCACATATCTAACTTGTTGCTAAGACTTTTTCTTAGAAGAAAGTGGGCGTGGCCATTGCAACCGAAGGTCACGGATTCTGGTGAAATATTCACAATAAGACTTAATCATCACCGTAAAACGAGTAGCTCTAATAATGCAAAATAGGTCGATTACTAAGAAAACGCCCCCAAACAGTGGGCGTGACATTACACAATGTATGGACGAATTGTAGAAAATGTAAATGTCTATATATTTCAGTTTCTGGTAAACATATTGATAAAAGGTAATTTTTTTTTAAAAAGCAGGCGTTTTTAACAACAAAAAAGATTTCATTAGCTTAAGCTTATTAAATAACTTGCGACAGATGATGGAGTAGCAGTCTCTAAAGTGGATGGTGCGAAAGGAAGGCATGTTTACAGAGGTGCCTCATTGCACGTTCGCAGATTGTGAACTTCGGAAATCGGGCACTGCAGGTATCCAGCTTTGATAAAAAATATTTTTGAAACCTTGTAATAATACAGGTGACTGACTGGCAAAATTCTTAGAGACCTAAAGAGCGCTATGGAGTGGGTGGGATGAAAAGCACCACAAATCTTTCGAATAGCACATTTTTGCAAGACAGAGAGTGGGTGAATTTGTGTATGGTAAGCTGCTACCCAGCATTCAATACCGTATTATAATTTAGAATGAAATATTCCAAAATAGAAAAGATTATTATTCACACAGAATTTATGCAGATGATGCAAACCTCAGATAGATGAACGCAGATACTGGTTCAGAGTCAAAATACATAAATTTATGATCAAAACAGCTCATATTTTAGTCAATGCAAATGTAAGTATTTGAAGTTATTCCCAATTTCAACTTTGAAACAATTCCCATCACACGTTGTATCTACATCAAACACCAATGGTGCAGATACGACATGAACAATTTGACAATTTGTCAAACTAAAAGAAACATTAGTTTTGTTTTGTTGCTTATCTTTAGTTTGTGTTTGGCAAACCAGATTCTCAGTAGGTTTATACCAGCTACTAGGTTCAGAGGGTTATCAGTGCAAAAGCCGTTCCTTTTACGGCAAAAGGTTGGTTAAACATAGAGTTTATATAGAGTAGGAACAAAATAGCCCCCAAGGACAGATTCGGGGTACCCCTAGGTTTATATTTTTAGCATTGCTATAACTAATGTAACTGTAACTAATGTAACGCTTTAGCCGATTGCAATGTCATGAGATTCGTTGCTTGGGGAATTTCTCAGGAAATACTTACAGTCGCAATCAATGAATTTTTCTGGATACTTGGGGAAGCGATATGAAAAAAAAAAAAAAGACAATAGGGCCACCTTTTGAATGGACTAATATTCAAAAGGACCTATAACATGTAAAAATTGACCACCCATGGATAGAAATTTTATGTACTCGTACTTGTTCGAAAGAAGCGAAGCTGGTCAGGAGTTTTTCCTTAGAAAAGGTAAACACTTAGTCTTTGTCGAAGAAGGTTTTTGTTTTTGCTAAACAAAAGCATCTACTCATCAGTACCTGCTTAGGCCCAATGAAACACGGCTATTACTGATATTGCTGCAAAAAGTTGTACCAATTATCAAAACCAATTAAATAACATCTGGACTGTTCCTAAAAGATGTCTACTCTCGAATAAATAGCTCAAAGTTTCTCTGACACTGAATTAGCACTTTTCTGTGGTTCTCCACTCGATTGTAGTACTTAGAAGTCTTTCGCTCTATATCACAATGTTAATACTTCATGACGAAAAAACTTGACCTTGTATTCAATTTGCTCTAAGAAAATTTATTAAGCGGCCTGAGCTAATATTACTACTCGTATCTTAAGGCTCCAGAATCATTAAAAAATATTTACCTGCAATAGCTATTGACTGTAGAATCAATGTGACACTAGCTATGAACAACTGCAAATGAGAAATCAATAGTGGAGCACCTCAACGAGCAATTTCCTGTCTACCCTTTGCTGATGAGATTCTAGTGACAAAACAAATGACAATATGAAGTTCTTAGCGAAAGAATCTGTAATACACTTTTCTTTCTTTGAAAATAAAAAACTTTTAAATTTAACAAAAATCAAAAAGCAGATCAGTTGAAAATGATCAACCACCGCGCCATAGATCGTGAAATAGCATGGACTCTAACCTTGTATGGTGCCTTAGATATGGCGCTAGTAAAATATTTATTTTTTTTTTTACATTGGATTCGATGTTTATAACAGGTTCTAGAGAGAGAAAGCTTGAATCTAAAGAGCGACTTACATAGAAATCTAAAAGATTGATCCCACATAGCACAGTACTTACCAACATATTCTTTTAAAATATGATTTCTCTGTGTTTTATGTATGAAATCCAGTTGGTACTGATTCTTAAACCTCCTATGTCTACTGGTCTACAATAGAAAAGGGATTTTGGAAGAAAGCCTACCTGATGCACGATGTCATGCCTCAGGATCTCTACTTTAATAGTGTGGCAGTATTTTGGCTTAAATCTTTCGCTAATGCTAACCGGAGACTCAATTCTACTGAGTAAATTCACTATATAAACAGCAACGTCCATCTTGTGTTGTGGCAAGTTCTTTAGATCGATTCAGCGCCATCCAGTAAGGTGATTTCTTCTTACAAAGTACGAGTAAGTTGATTGGTGATTGCCGTTGCTAAAATATGCAAAATGGTTTTGTATTTGCTAAAAAAAAATGTCTTTGTTAAAATAAAATTGAGGTTAGGTTTTACCACTGGTGAGAAAAATAGCGTTCCTTTCGGCATCAATATTTACTAGCTCTAGTCCAATGAAAAATGGGTACCGATAGTTTTAAGGTGGACACTATGAAGTACCGGAAGACCTAGAAAGTTGACCCAAAATTGTATAGGACTTCTTCGGATAGGTCAAGCCATCTGGGTTAGCCAGTAAGGATAATCCTCGCCTTGATAGCCTTGAATTACCTGCCTCTGTTTTCTCTTTTTTACATCTCCAAGGTTAATTTCTTTCAAATAAAAGCGAGCTACATTTAAATTTAATAAATTGGTTTACTCCACTAGAGATTTGAGGTAGAAGTATGTCAAACGCCTCTCTTGGATACATGAAAATCTTTTTCGTGTGCATTCATTTTAATTCAATTGAAAATCTGTTAAAAACCCTCTCAGTAATGTTTTTCATAAAAAATTGTACCTACTTCCCAAATTTTTACTTCACTATTTCATAAATAGAATAATTTACGTGAATAGCCCTTCCACCATCCCCTCAGTAGATCCTTACAAACTTCGATTGTAAACACGTTGGGTGTGGTGCATTCAAAATGCAAATGCACTGTGCAGCCATCCAAGTGCCCACTCCAACGTCACTTAACGAAAGTGCGTCAGTTTTCATTCAAGTCCAACAATATTTACACCCCTTCCCACCCAGTCAATCTGTCTATGTATCTATAACTTTACTACCTCTGGCGGATTGTGTTTATTTTTGCATGTCCGCCAAATAGATTTTCGGTCTGGTCATGGTTTTCAACAAGAAAAACATATACCGTAGTCGTGGTGGTGAATGTACGACGTACGACTATCAGGACTGAACGAGTAGTTGGATACCAAAGACTAGTAGTTGCTGGAGGACCATTAAAATGTCAAAAACATTGTCGACGATAGAAACGCTGTCTATTTTTAATTGTTTGCGTTGCAATTCGGTCCCGCTCAAACGAAAAGAAGAAAAGAAATAATTATTTAATTTACAAGGACACCATACTCGTACCATACAGGCTATCTGTTTGTCATAACAAATTGTCCTTTTGTTATTGCGCTGCGCTGCTGTTCTCCACATGTGACGTGGTTGTTGGGATTTTTTAATGAATGAAAACGAGGATTCATTTGAAATGTAATTTTAATTGAATTCCCAGGTTTGCGCATAATTCTTTCGTTTCGTCATACAGTGCTGTTGCAAGGTGTGAGAGCATACTCTCTGAGTGATTGGTTTTTAAAATTAAATGCTAACAGAGTATGAGGATTTTGTTTACGTGAAATTAATTTGAAAATGCTTTTTAATGGGAGGGCCACTTTACTTTTTTGCCCGCTAATTTAATTTTCTCACAGATTTAACTACTTTCACTGCTTGTAAAGGTTAAATGTTTCGTTCTGAGAAATTAGTTACGTAAGTAAGTTTCTCATCTAAGGGAGGAGATACGAGTACATATTGGTTTCATAAAAAGATGTCTCTTATCAGTAAGAGCTTATCTATCCAATGAAGACAAACATTTATAAAATAAAGGGCGTTGAGACGCACGTCCGGAAAGTCCTAAAAACTTGGAAATTTGATTAGAGACCAAAAAGTGTTATTTTTGACAGCCTGTATCCCGCAAAACGAAAATCGATCCATGTGGCATACGCTCTCTATAAGTGTGCAAAGTTTTACCTTTCTAGGTCTTGAAAGTCTGAAAAGGCGCATCACGCACTGGCAAGTCATTTCAAAGTTATTTTTAAGTGTTTTGTTGCAAGACCCTGTACTTTGAAGATTAAAAAAATCATTCCTGGCAAGGTTATATCCCATAGTCTGTGCTGTAGGTGTTTAAGTTTAAATAGTCCAGAGCTTCTGTAAATTGTGGAAATTTGAATTGATCTGTCCAGAACTGCAAAAAGACTAGCTTGCTTAACAGGGCAGCTTGATTGCTCGTGTTGTTCGATGACTGATGGTAATAGGTGGGTTACATACTCAGTAGTACAGAGTCGCAGTCACAAGGAAGAACTGACTCTCTAAGTTTGTCCTTCGATATGTAACCCAACCCAACTGTTTGATACAAGCCTATTTAGCAGCGAATTTCAGGGCTAAGGTGACCAGTTAAAGCGGCTTGTATAACAAAAATTATTAGAGATGACTACTCGCTCACCAAAAACTTCAGACCCATAAGTCTGACTTCATTCTTGCTACAAACCATGGAAAGACTGATTGAACTGCAGGTATGTAATGTTGCTTTGGGATTACGTCCTCTATCTGAGATGTACCCATCAGCGTGGAAAATCCTGCGAGACTGCACTTTAGAAATGAATTCGCGATGGGCATTTTCATCGACATTGAGGGTATTTTTGACAGTATATGCGATTCTGTCAGACAACACGGCTTGGGTGCAGTGCTAATAAATAGACCTTTGGTTGTGGATAAGGATTAAGGCTGCCCACAAAGTAACTTTCTTTTGTCATTGTTATGGTGCATTGTGATCGACTCTCTATTAAACACTCTCAACAGCTCTAGCGTCTACGCTGAGTCATACGCGAATGATGTTGCCGTACTTTCTGGCAAATTTTGCCTAAATACTATTTACAACAAGGTGCAGATGGCCCTAAACCTGAGCGATAAATGAGCTTATGCTTAATCCTATCAAAATTGATGTTGTTCTCTTCATGAGAAGGGGTCTAATTTAGCTGGTCCATAGGCCTGCTTTAGCCAATCCAAGTGATTCCTACATAGTAAACTTCTTTGGCGAAAATATACTGAGTCGAAGACATCCAGGGTGGTATCATTTTTCTGGCACCCTGAAAGATCGTTTTAAGGAATTCAAAAAATATTCCCTGAAACACTCTGTATTTGGAAAATCACATAATCGCCTCCGCTATGCTCTGCAACGTGGTTTGGGCAAAGCTTTTATTTTCATTTGAGAACAGAATTAAGTTTTGTTGTAAATCTTGTGAACAAATTTGACATTTGACAACGGAATGAAGTTGACTGCATTCCATTAGATTGTCTTTGCTAACATAAATTCATATATATTGTGAGACAATATAGCTATGATTCAGATTTATGAATGGTATCAGCCATCAAGCAGTGTGAGGTGTGCATATAGTAAACCATCTGTCCACATCTTTGGATGACAACTAAAGAAATATAAGACAGCTTTGCATCTATCCTATCATGAAGATATACAGCCAAATATTATGTTGACGGATAGGTTAATACTTTGTCTGCATGTTTAATACATACTCATCTGAAAATTGAATAGTTTCATCACAAGTACGTCGTCTGTACTTGAAAACATAGAGTTAAGCACTTTTAAGACAGTTTGTCGAATAAATTGCAATTAAGTCACTGAATCACTCTGTACAATTAATCTATATACAGTTTCACTTCTGGCACTAAAAAAAAAAAAAAGTGCAAACGCTTCTAGACTAATGAGACTTTTCTATTGAATCATTTACTTGACATATTCCACTTCTGACACTACTACTACCATTTTGGCGTTAACACCTCAGTCTGGCCTAGCTACTCGCAGCCAATCGTGATGTGCGCCACGCGAATGGTTAGGACCTACAGTTTTATGCTAATTTTTTTTTTTTGATTGAGAGAAGCTTCTTATGATAATTTTTACTTTCGGATATTTGTGAGATTTTCGCGAGAGGTGGGACCGTGAGAAAACTTTTTTTGTTTGTTTCTTGGTTTCGAACCTTTGAGCCACGGCACCCACACTTCTGACACTAAGCAACCCACAAATTGCCATCGCATCTAACTCACACTTGAGGAAGCTGACACATTGCCTCACTTCTGACACATGCAGACATATTGAAAGGACTTCATTTCTGAATCAAATCACAATTGATTTCATCCCACTTCTGACAGCAATCGTCCTAAAATAACCTTCATATCTAGACTACAAAATGCAATTATTTTTTAGAGCTCAGCTAAAGTATTCTGAAATATGAAAACGACTCCATTTCTTAATCAAATCATACTTGATTTGAAAAATTACTATAGTATCCAGACTAGATTATAGCAAGTATTTTTCAAAACTCAGCTCAGACATGATAATTGAAAAGTACCCCATTTCTTAATCAATTCACAATTGATTTCACCCCACTTCTGACACTTAAAAGTACAATTGAATTTATTATACAAAGACCAAAAATCGAACTCAGACATTACGAACTATAAAAAGAATCCATTTGTTTGCAGCGAACTGTCCTACATCACATTAGCCGGACCAAAGTTTACGTCGTTTTTACTAACGTTTATGAGGTCAGTTAACAGCTTCGTTTTTAATGCTTCTATTAAACAAGTTTGCCCCCTAAAAATAAACTACCACAATAATGTAGTCAACTAGGAAAATCATCTTCCTGAAGCAAACTTTCAACTATATACATATATCCCGAAGCCTCCCTCCCATTAAGCCTAACAGCAAAACATCTCTGACAAATGACCATACAAACAACTAAACCTAATTATTATCTTTCGACAGTATTCTCGGTATCCGGTGCTGGGCACTTTTCACACTTCTCCTGACACGAGTATGCGTACATATACAACAGGCTAGGTAAGGGTATATAAACATTTCTCTAGCCCCAAATGAGACAGATATTTATGATCCATGTGCTTGTGTCAAATCCTATCCCCTCCTACGTAGAAATTCCTTTTCTGTTGACTCTGCCGTTTATTATTCCTCCGATTCGTCGTAATGACAAACGTAGATGAAGCAAACAAGCAAGTTATTTAATGCCTGCCGGACGTTCCCAAAAAAAAGTAGATATACTGACTGAGCCTGTAAGGACGAACGGACGCCCGCCCACTACCCTCCAGTGTTGCCCTGTGTATTAGTCATTATTTTTAATAAAAAGTTTCAGAGGCTATAAAATTTATTATGGCATCATAAAGCTTTGTGCGAATTAAATTATTTGCAAGCGTCTTCCTCTAGGAGCCCCCAGGAGAGACGACAGAGCCTGTGATGGTTCTGGGTGATCACATGAATGGTACCCCAAAGGTATTAAAACAAAAGGTCAGTGAAAGATTAATGATGAATCAAATCATTGATTTATGCTTGCTGGTGGTAGTAGTCATTGCCATGAAATATTATAGTCTGGTCAATTGTGTTAACATCTTCGTCAAATCAAATGAAATGAAAATTAAAACGTAAAGCTCAGGAGAAAAAAAAAAAACATCAAAAATGGAACGAAAGAACACAAAAAAGGAAGGAAAGCACTCAAGAAAATTAAATTCAAATAATTCACCACTACTACGGTTAGTGTGCCAGGGATACACGACGACGATGAGAATGATTACAATGATGATGGCGCTAGGGGGTGTTCGCGGGGTAACGAAAATAGGACGAAGGAAACGTGTGGCGGGCTGCTCAATTTAAATACACTTGGCAAGGAGGCGGACGTCGGCGTCGACTTTGACGTCAGTCACCGTCAGTGTTTATGTTCTGGTTGTTATTGTGTTTTATTTCCATTAAACGATTAATTCGATTAAAATTACAGCACACATATACAGGGATAGAACATAAGGTAAGGACGACGCAGGATGAAGTGGGGAGGAAAAACAGAACCATATGCTTGAGTGGGTCATGTAACTTGTTTAGTAGTGGTTAGTATGGTATGAGTTTGCTATGGGAAAGGATACACACCACCTTCAACCTTCAGTGGTTTTGGGGAAATTTTCACGCAGGATTATACCTAACTACTGTCGTAACATGAGTCATTAATAATAAGGAAGCTCTCTCTGTGACAAATTTGTAATGTAGCGAGCTTCGTAAATTATGTGTGGTCTAAAAATAACTTTTGAAATATCCTTATTACCGCTATTGCCAGTTTCGTTTTAATAGCATTACTAAGTTAGACTTTAAAGGGTTTCAAGGAAGTCAAAAAAAAGAGAGTCCTTGAATAGTAATTATATTATGTGTGCGAGGGAAACTGGGATTTTTTTTTCAAAGAAAAGATGGAAGGACTTTGTGAAGAAATCCCATCATTTTCGAAATGGAGACAAATTTTATTATCGATGGTATTGTCCTTGCTAAAGCAAATCAAAATTATATGGTTTTTCATTGCCACTTGATGAATTGAAGGAAATTGTTGCCACGAAATTGCGTGTTCTGATAATTCTGGGAAATTTACTTGAACTTCAGCTGTTGCATGACAGTGGAGTGTTTTAACTTTGAAATTAATCTAAGGTCTTGAGTGTGCCGAAAGATAATTTCTAAAGTCAATCAAACCAAAGTAATGTCAACGAAAAATAAACTAGGATCGAGTGTAGATGTTTAATCAAATTCACTCACCTAAGCTCAATTTTATTCTGCTCACTGACACTATTTCGAAATTTAGCAAAGACTTTCCATCCTTTAGCAAACACATAAACCTTTTTCTTATGTTCTTAGTAAAGACGTTCATCTATCTACATTTCTGTAATTAAAAATACACTACTAGATAGCGCTGAATCGATCGCCATCTAGTAGTAAAGTTAACAGCTCATCCTACCGCTGCTGAGTTCATGTCTGGCAGGTACAGCTGCATAAACCTTTTTCTTATTTTCTTAGCAAAGACGTTCATCTATCTAGATTTCTGTAATTAAAAATGAACCACTAGATAGCGCTGAATCGATCGCCATCTAGTAGTAAATTTAACAGCTCATCCTACCGCTGCTGAGTTCATGTTTGGCAGCTGTACTCATATGCATACATTATTTTCGCCTTGCGCTAACTAGGATAGCTCTGCAGCTTGGAAAGACCTTTGCCTTCTATTTCATTATTTGATATTCTTCTTCGTAAATGGAGTGTAAGCTCTTCCAAAGATTTCCCATTACAACTTCCATTAGATCAGAAACGCAATAGAATAAAGGTGAAGTCATTCTGTATAATCTACCCATTGTTCCACTTTTGATTTTCCAATCTAAAAAAAATATATGCTATCGCATCTGAACAACAAAAGAATTTTACATTTTATAGCTCAGCGCAGACGTGATGAAATATGATTATGACGCCACTCTAAATAAAATAACACCTCTGACACTACCCAATTTAAAAGTTGTAATAGTATTCAAACCTGTTTTTACTGCACAATCCTTTTGTTGAACTACCAGCGATAGAAATATAATCGGGCTTAGCGAATTCAAAATGATAAAGGTGGTTCCACTGTTCCACTCAAATTTACACCAATGAATCACGTCAAGATACAAAGTACCGATTTTGGTGAATTTATGTTTTTTAATTTTTTTTTATTGGAGATTCGCCCATAAAAAATGGGCGAATGTTAAATAAATAGTCAGTGCGCAATATAAATTTAGATTAGTATCTTGTGAACATAAGTAGATGAACACAGCAAGATCTTTGTAAACCTTGTTCACTAGCACTGAAAGATTATCTAAAGCATCTGTAAGAAGATAGGTATCACTATTCAAAATTTGATTCACGTTTATTTGATTTCAACTGCAAGAAGAACAATAAATCCTTCAATAATCGAATGAGTTACTGTGTACAAGTCACTTATCAGATATGACTCACTTCTGACACTAGCCGGTATAAAAAATTAAATCGCATCTGGCATGAATTTATGAACAATAAAAAAACTATATCATTGCGGTCAGACAAAACAACTTCACTTTTAAATCAAATTTCAAGTCTTTTCCACTGAGTTACTCTCTGCAAATATTCCATTTAAACTTCTGACACTAACCAAAGTGGAAAATACAATCGCATCTGAACTCATAAGTCACTTTTATCTCTTGTTGACTGACACTAAACAATCTAAAAAATTCAATTGCTTACTGTTTAAAGGCAAGTTTGGGCTTATAGTGCTTCCCATAGATACAACAGTTTGGTCATAAATGAGGAAGTTTACAGTGCAAATAGGGGTGAAACCCCAAAGCTCACTGACTAATAGGATTTTCCAAACATTGTACCTGACTCATGGGGTTTCACTTAAAAACGAAACCAGAACCAACTGATTTGGAATGCAAAATATGATTCTCTGTGGTAAAGCATGGTATTCAAATTCAAATTCAGCCTTTCTGATGTAACACGAACTTAACTGATTGATAATAAAAGATAGAATCTATTCTCTATTGCCTCCTTCGCTGACTTGTTGTCCAACTCTCTGTAGGACTGTATCAGTGCTTTGAATGAAATCTTTAAAAGAGAAGTTTAATTTTCATCCCCTTTGTGAACCAAAAATCAAGATGGACTTTATGAACTTAAAAAAGTTGATTCATAAAATGGGTCTTCGAGAGTTGTTGGTGTATTCAAATCATCCCAGCAATTTAAAATACCTACCCGAGTCTTTAGAAATGTTTTCTTTTTCTTTTTAAGTAAAACTTCCTTAGCCACGGTAGAGTAAATTTGTTCTAACGGCTGTAACGTCCAAATATCGTACGTTAGTTGTTTTGGATGCTATAAAATGACATTCAAGGTCTTTGGAAAAATGCATACAACGGTATAACGAAAAAAAGATGTAACACTTTGGGTGTAACGAAAACATGTAATGCTTATTTTCTCGAAATCGACTAAAATGATTTTCACCAAATTTTACAATTTAGTTGGCTAGGATTCAGGATACAAAACGGCGTTCAAGATGTTTGAAAAAATATCTTTAACGGTACTTTAAACAAGTTTTCCCAGGTGTAACGAAATAGTTTTAACGCTTCGAGTGTAACGAAAAAGTGAAATGCTTATTTTCTTGAAAACAAGATGAGATATCGGGCACTAAAATTTAGAGTAAAAATTGTCGTTGGAGACTGATGACTAGAGATTAAAATATTTAATTTAATTACGTTGCCTACTTAACTTCTATGTATACCGCATTATAGTCTCTTTATCCTGATATCCTAAAGCGGCTACATAAACAAACAAAATTGTAAAATTTAGGATTGTGAGAATCAAAATGTGATCGTTGAGAGGCCATTGCATCCCCATTTTTTTTTGAAAACATCGAAGGTGTCACTGTTACGCTGTCTGCGCTTTGGTCAAATGATTTAATGTCGAGATTGGGCGACATCAATTGGTCACCAAAATCGTGCGATTTGACCAAGTTGGGTTCCTTTTTGTGGGGGTATGCTAAAGACCGTGTCTCTGCAGATGATCCCCAAACTTTGGAGTACTTAAAAACCAACATATGTGAAGTTGGCAATGTATTTAAAACAGTAACAAAATTCCATTGAATCTTTAATACTTTTCATTATATTTAAAAATAAATTCCTAAAGCAGAAAACGGATAACCCTGTACACATGAGTTGAGTATATTCTCTCCCTTACATTGGAAAATATTTCCATTTCTTAGAAATTTAAGACATTATCTTGTCGGAAGTTTCTGTATTGTAAAAGACTTCCTGAAACATCATCAAAAATCACAATTTTATGAGAATTCATTAATTGCTTTACAGTACACATCCCCTTGTATTGTTCTACCCTATTACAAGCTCCTGCTGGAAAATCCAATTAAATTCCAATTCCATAAAACACTTTACTGTATCTTTTAACCCGACCAAGCGTATTCCCTGGGAAATTTACTTTCATCACATATGCAGAGATACCTACGAGTACAAACGTTAAATTATAACGAATATAAGTTCATTACTTACTTTAAATAAAATTATTTAATGGATTCTCTTTGTAGCTACATCATTAATTACACATATATTCCCTCAGCTAGAATTCCCATAAAGGAATGCTATCAATTACACACAAAAGTCGACTTATTTTTTTCCCGGAAACACTTTTATACACCTGTTGCCATGAAATGATTAATTTGACAAGGAGTTAGTGGGTGGTAGAAACGCAAAGTTGTACAAACAATTGTTGGTCGGGTTAAGTGTTAGCTTTGTGCTAGAAATGCTAGAAAGTTTTCAGTTTTCTTGAGTAAAGTGAATTCTTAAAGTAAATCCAAAGCGGTTAAGTTCTTCTAGAGTTATGAGCCTAAAAGTTTGGAAATATTTCATTGAAGCAGAAAAGCTAAATGTTTTTTTTTTTTTTTTCGTTGCATTTGCATAAAGACTATATTCTTCTTTAGAGAAATTCATTGGTAGTCATGACCATAAATAGAAAACAGAACCACGTCAAACAGTTTTTTCTTTTTCCATTTTTAGAAAAATCTTTGCAGGATTCTGTTGACAATTCAATACATCCAATACTGGTCCCTAATCGGAATGTATTTAAGGATAACAAAACATATCATACAAAATATCTATTATATAAGAGGCTAAATTACTGGAAGGTTCATTCTACCTATATGAAAGAAGATGAAGATTTAGGGGGCAAATTTGGTGGAGATACTTAAATATGTGACCGTAAACAATTGGTACTTTACTTCCAAAGTACTATTGTAAATTGTGAATACTGAATAAAACTTAGATTTTGTATTGCATACTCTTAGGTGACTGGTTTCGTTGTTATTTAATTTAAAATTGTACTAACATCTAGATCCTGACATATTTAAAATACGTCACGGAGTACAATGAGTTGATTTGAAAATATAATTTGCATTTAATACCATTTGAAGCAAAGTTTCATACCATAGCAGATACAAATTTTGTCCAAACTGAGCACCTGAAAATAGACACCGAATAACCAATTTTATTGCATACTTATTGGTGTTTGGTTTATCTTTAACATTAAAAGAGTAACACCTTGGTGTGTTGTGGTTTATTCGGCTTCGTGGCGTATTGCTGGTCAATAGAATCAATAGAATACGAATTGGTTTGTTTGGATATTTGGTGGCAAATACGCTTTGTAGTGGTATGTTATGGTACAAGTAGTGTTGCCAGAAGGTTCTGACTGACTGAAATGATAACCAACTTTTTTTTGGATTGAGATTGAAGACATTGATGTGAGCAACATGTAGTTCCAACAGAAGTAGTTGTCAGAAGGTTCTGACTGTAAATCCCACTTGCTGGGAAAAAATCCCTCTTCACCTCTCTCTCAGAATGTTGCCTTAAGGTTAAAAAGTTAAAGAAAACTATTACTTTTTGTTATGAATTCCTCAAATTAATTTATTTTTATTTGCATCTTCAAATGACAAGTACACCTGGCTATTGAATGAAAATTGACGGTATTTTAGTAAGAACAGATTTTGAAAATTTCGGTTTTCTCAAAAACTATTCAAAACGGAGCAAAGTGATATGCTTTCAAATTTGAACATAGTACATAGATGCATGAAAAATAACGTATAATTCGTGATTCATAAGTAAGTTCTTCATGAGAATATTATTTTTTGAAGAAATCCCCAAAATGATGAAAAATTAGAACAGAATCCCTTATCCCGTCAGAGGGGATACAAAATCTCTCAAAATGGGATAGATATTGCTTTCCTTGTGTCGATTTCAACGAAGGTTAGCTATTAGTACAATAAAGTAAGTAGACTGAAGTACGAGCACGCAATAGCAATCGGCTTTTTAGACTAGATGTTTGTCACAATACTGGGCTAATTGTAGTTTCTTCCGCTTAGAACTTTTCTATGATTAAATTGGTTTAATCTTAGGGTAATTTAGCAGGTATCGTCTTCTGTTTCAATGCACAAATTACCGAAGTGGTACCCATGATACCTCTTCTTCATCGTCGTTGCTATGATATTCAGCTTCAGGAAAATACTCAATTACAAATCAAATTTAGTTCCTTTCGGATGTTGTTCGATGTAAGTTGTTACTTAGCTGTATGGTCTCTATCCAGTAGAAACATGGGCCTAATGAGCGTTGTGGAGAAAATATTATTTTGAATAGTTTGTCTTTCATTTCAATTCGTTCAAGGCTTCGATAGCATTACACACAAATAAATAAAATTCAATTTATATGTCAAAAGCATTGGCAAAATCCAGCATCTTCATTACACCCCCAGAAAATATATCGGATTAATAAGCCTTTTATCCTTTTTGCGTTGTGACGCTATAATTCAAAATTAGAAGCACTGACTTCCAGACGCTTTGTTTTGAAATTTACGAAATTTTTCTGGAAAGATTTGTAGAGAGCTCCAAGCTTTATAATTTTCTTAAAACTGAACAATGATCGTGGAAACATACCTACACTCATAACAGCTGAACGGAAGGGATGAATTTTAATCTTTCGTTTAAGGTATTAATCAACCATTTCTATCAAATATATTTTGAATGTTTTCCTGAAGCTGAGAAACAAAAAATAATGAATTTGTTCCCTGATCCAGAAAAGGTAATCAATTTTCATCCAGTGAGTGTGTGTGATGGCATTCCCTGATCGGAGTAATATTTTTTTTAAATTTGTTTGGCTAAATTCGTAATGAATAAAAAAAAAAAATCTTGATCTTCGAAACGTATATACTCGTATGTATGCATATCTGTGCGAACCTTACTTAATGCATTGGTCTCACCTCTCGCGAAGGCCTAATCCCAGAGTTAAATTGTTATGTGAAGCTTCTCAAATATTTATTTATTAATTTATTATTATTTATTTTTCAAGTTGGTATTTGAGAGCGTGAGGAAGTTAGTTAAGATTTGTGCGTCAACTTCGTGGTTTCTTTTTTTACTTTGGAATATCTCTTCTACTTATCAGGACTATAACTCTACGAGACTCAAACGATGGGTTCGTTATTGTAAGCAGAGAGTTGTTTTAGGGTTTTCAGTTAGCTTTAGAAAAGCTTAGATGGAAACCGATAGTTTAGAGTTTTTAGTGCTGCCTGACTTCGGAGACCGGCTCTTTCACCGGCTCTTAAATTAAGGACACTCAGCAAATGTTTTCTTCCAGTCAGTCATGGTTTAAAATAGCGATTTTGAAACCTCCAAAGACACTTGAGTCACAATAAATGAAGACAACCTACACAGCATTTCCCAAGAACATGTACTCGTATCAGTGAGGAAACATTAATATACCAAAGTTTTGGCCTCTGGAAATACAATTTTTTGTGATCGCCGGTGGTATATGGGAAGAAAAGATCGAATGTCACCGGCGACATACCTAAAAACTCTTACAAGCTGACCATGTATCAGTGGTGACTAGTTGATGAAATTCCTAGCAATAAGCGTTACGGTGATCCCTGTAACTGTGGCCAAAGAAAAAGATACGAGTATATTCTAAACTCATTTCTAATTGGCCTTTAATACAAGTGTGAAGGTAAGTACTGGCCTATGATGAATAGAACTGTAAGCAGTTGAATCCAAAAAAATATCAAATAATCTTCTCGCACGAAGATGGCTCTTGTTGAACCCTATACTGGCCTTTCGCGGGACTATATTCATCTTGCGTCATAATCGATTTTACCCCAGAGCAACCTTTTGCCATCAGACCACCCTGCGTCATAGTACACTCACCTGTTGCAGTTGAACATTTCTATCTCCTCTAACCGTATTATGCAGATGATTGAGCACGCGCTGCCATACTTTTTTAAATACAATAACATCTTCATTCTATGCGCTGTCAGTGATATGAGGAAAATGATGATGTTGACAACACACTGAACTCCGTAACCTTTTCAACTCAGATCAATCTCCCTAGCCCACGTGATAACGTCACAACGTAACGAGTTTATTGCGGTTCACTGGGTTTTACCTTTTACAACACCGGATCTGCGACGACCTTGCCACATCCGCTCTATTCGCGGTGTGTATGTAATGTGTTCCTAACCGCAAACGGAACGGAACCCCAAGCTCACAACCCCTTTGGACTGGTTATATTTATCATACCCTCTGTCTGTCGTCTACAACTAACGTAGCTATCGACTGCACAATAGTTCAAAAAGTTCAAAAACCCGTGCTTATGCTATTCTGTGCGCCACTAAAAGGACGAGGACAAACCCAATAAAAGAGAAATTGTATCGAGGCGGGTTTAATGGCCACAAATAGCGAACCTCTTCATAAGGTGAAGGTAAGCACACTGGGCGTGCGAATGTCCTGAAAAGAGAGTGAATTTATGTATATTTCCATTGTGGTTTTGAAAAACGAATTAGACGTCAGCAATGAGTGCCTTCCATATCTTTTGCAGTAATTAAGTTAAATCACTCCCCAGAGGGTTGAGAAATAAAATGAAAAATTCCTACCACATCCTGGCAGCATCAAAACATCTCTTCGTTCCAGCTGGAATTTCAGGAAAAAATAACTTTTTTTTTTGCGTACTACATACAAATATACTTATCCGTGTGTACCCTCAAAAATTGCGTTATTATTTATTATCCTTCATGGAATTTTGTTATTTTTCTTCCTTAAAAAAAAAAAAAAAAGAAAAAGAGAAGAGAACCACAACGGTTGAGTTGAGAAGAAGATGTTTCTTCCTTGCGAAGGAAGAAAAATATCTTATTTTTCATCTTTCGAAAGATTGCAGAGGCTGCGCTAAATCTGTGTATCCACTTCTACCTGTAATAGAATGTGGATGGGGGAGGCACCAGAGCCAGCACACACTAAGAGGACAAACAACAATTTGTTTAAGTAAAAGGATCCTGGCGCTTCGCAACGTTGTCAACAGCCAGGAGTTTTCTATTATTTATGACTTCTTTCGTGTTCTTGTTTTTTTTTATATTTTCTGTATTTTTGTTTTGACGTGGGGGATCCTTAAAACGAAATCACAGTACTACCCGATACTCGGAAGTACTACCGTGATTATGGTACGCGCACCCACAATAACATTTAAAACTTGATGTTGTTCGTTTAAAACATTTTATTTTATTTATACATACATTGGCCGTTGTTCTTCCACTGGGTGTGGGGGGTTTGGGTACCCCCAAAAATATAACTTTGCCAAGTGGAAAACCTGTTTACGATAAAATATGGGGGGGGGGATGGTTTCCCTTCCATTTGCTGACGCAGACCCCCTAAGGGTTTGATGGATGCACTTGTTTTGATAAGAATGTGTCGTGTGGAATTTTCAATAACTTTTCATTTTTCATTCGAAATTGCATGGGGGTACGTGATGCGTTCTGTGGATACTGTAAGGAAATGTATAGTTTTTTCCATTTTTAAATTGAATTTTGATTTATTGCCATTTTGTGAAGTGGAAGTTTTGATGAGATAAACACGCAAAGTTGAGAAGTATCCTTCAGTTGATGGAATTTGATTTGTGAAGGGGTTTTCTTGAAAGTCGTCGAAATCGTTGACAGTAAATACGAGATGAGTTACTGGAAATAAGAGACAGTTATAAGAACTTTTCTACAAGCATACAAATCTAGTCCTTTGGGGGTATATATTTCAACAAAATTACATTTTGTAGCGGGTGAATGACCCCAGAAGCTAGGTCGTTACACCCATCACTTTACTTTTGAAACCCTATAAAAGTTCACGAAATACTCTTTCCATTGATGTATAGACCATCTGAATCGACCTAGATACTTGTGTGCTTTAGGACCTCGAAGTAAATCCAATCGCAAAAATTTCTTAAAAATCTGCATTTTTGTCCAAAATTAGCTTACAATTACTTTGCCAATGATTTGGTCTGTAGTACAAAGATTTGGTGTCACAATTGCTTACGAATCTTTATTGAAAATTATTTTTTCAGATACCAAGTGATCAAAATGTGATGTGGAGAGCTGGTTAGACTCTCTGTTGTTCGCAAAGTTTCAGACAAGCACAGTCATGAATTTGGTTCATATTCACAAATTGTATGTCAATTCACCAAGCTGTTAGAGAAATTCTTCACGTATTGTCGAATTTCATTAAGCTGTGTCCACTTAATCCCTTAGTACCCATCTGGGTACAATTTGGTAACCAACTTTTGTTAATTTTAGGATTACTTGTCGTAAATATCGCTGCTACTGCACGTTTTTTCCTGTGACAGGCCACACATGAGACTGTTCGTCAAACTATTTGCGGACGTGTACAGCACACTCAGCGCAGCCAACAAAGGGGACACAATTTTGGGGTCTTTGTCCTCTTTCGTATTGATTAGGTTTTACAGATACATTTTCGCATTTTGTTGAATTGTGCTGTGCTGTTAATATTCCTGCAGAAGCGGAAGGAGTTTTCATTCCTGACTTCTTGTCTAAAAAGTATCAGTCTTGTCTTGTAAGTTTTCCAGTGCAATGCTTTTGCTGCGTAAGGTTTTGAGTAAAACTCCATAATAATATATAATAAGTAACAATATACAGAGATAGAAACAATTAAAAATTTCCCATTGCTTTGTTAGAAGAAACGCTTTGCGAATTTCTGTTCCCGAACTACCCATAAAGACGTATTTGCTGTATCGGTTTGAAGCTCGGATATTGTTAGTTTCTGTCAAATTTGTGGGTGCTGACCTGGCTAACAAGAAAGAATTGTTGCAATTTGGTGCAATTTTTTCTACGGGTTCAATAGACTCTAGATAAATTACGATTGCATTACTTAAGCACCCAATAATACACTTCAAATATCATCTTATCTGCCCCATCAAAAACCAATGAAATTGTTCAATCAAATATTCTACTACTACTCCTTCCCCTTCTCAGTTAATTTCAAATAAAAGTGTATATTACCTCTTTGACCATATAGAATGTATCAATATCTTTTCAGCGTGATCACACTTGACAATCAACTGACATGACACAACCAATATTTTCCAATTTGTTAAAATGTCAAAAGTCATCGAGAGGTATAGTCTATACACCACCACCAACACCATACCAAAGCCTATGCAATTATTATAAACTGTCAAAATATAATTCCAAAGACTTCAGCACCTACATAAATGTTCAAAGAGTATGTGGACGGGTCCTTTGTGACAGATGTCAGAATATGCAGAACGACAGACAGCTACTCAATCTGTAACATATGTGACCAGTAATCACGCCAAAAATTGTCTACCACACCTGTGGGGGGGCCGACAACAACAACAAAAACAGATTTCTGATAAGTCGACAAAAATTAATATATATTATATATATAGGTATAGGTACAATCTTTGTAAAGGTGTCATATAGGAACATATAATTTTCTTCGTTACTTCGAAATGAGTGGACAGGTGTGTGTGTTTGTGAGTGATTCGATTGTTTAAGGGAGGACGAAAATAGTTCCTTTTTTTTCTACTTTTTGTTTTGCCTAAATCGTACAGAAGAAAAGTTGACGAATGAAAATAATTTCTCTTTGATAGGGAGAAAAATACAGGAGATGATGTTGAAGAAGGAGTGATGTTTGAATAGACACGTCAGAGAGATTTTTGACAGACAGCCCTGGAAGTGCGTTGGACGTCTTGTTATATACGAGTATTCAATAACTTTCGATAGGCAAGCGGAGGTCGCTATAATATTAATTAAAAGTTAGTAAACTGTAAGGCTAAAACAAAAATTTTCTAAAATGAAAAAAGCCTTTCATCCTTAAAATTGTTGGTTTGTTGAAAACTACAACTGAAATTAAAATGAAATGTTTATAAATTTACACGCTCTTAACGTCAGAACAGCATAAGGCTCGTTTCACACGTATCATATGCCGGATGTACGACAAATTTAGAATGAATCATGAAAACGCAGTCATTAAGTTGTATACATTTTGATGTATCCGGTGTCGGCTATCTGTCATCCGAAGCCGATTTGTATAACAGGTGCCGTAAATGTGTGAACACTTTCATTATGACTTCAAGACGGATATCCGATTCTCTGAATCCGATGCCGGATATGTGCGAAAAGGACCCAAGTGTTATTAGGGAGTTAGTACAGAGGATAGAGTCTCAGTGTTAAAGACCGCACAATATATAATATGTTGTCAATAAGACATCAATGAATGAATCAGGAGGACGCAGTCATTTAATTCTATACATTTTGATGTATCCGACATCGGATATCCGTCATTCGAATCCGATTTGTGTAACCGGTGCTGTAAATGTGTGAACGACTTCACAAGGTAGACATCCGACGCTCTGTATCCGATGCCGTATATGTGTGGAAAGGGCGCAAGTGTTATAAAGGAGTAACAGAGGGTACAGTCCCAATGTTAAAGTTTGTACAATATATAATGTTAGAGTGACAGTTCCTACAGCAATATGGTGAAAACCCACCTATTTTAACAAATAAGAGTAAATGAATTGTTTCTCAGAGCGACCTTTCCAGTGATGTCCCTTCAGCTATAGTAAAGACCAGAATTATAAGGTTTGTCTCTCTACTACCACTAATATATTCAAAAAAGTACACTTTTTATTATGAACATCGATTATAACGCGAGTTAACTTGACAAATTTCTATTTACTTTTATATAACAGAACCATATATTTTTGGTATTAGTCCTTGTTTCTAATGTGACAACATTTGTGTATTTCAAATTGTTTAATTGGTTAATTAAGCAGAACTTACTAAGAAAAATAAGTTGTGTATAAAACACTTGTGCCAAGGCTGTAACGCGCGTTACCCTTAAGTTAAAGAACCTGTAACTATCATAGCTTTTCATATCTTAAGCACTAACAAACAAAATCAGTTCATCAACAAATAAGGAGTGGTAATAACCGAATTCATAATAATGTCAATTAGAGGTCTGAATGTAACGCGAGTTACCATGAAATGTAACGCAAGTTACAATGGAATGTAACGCGAGTTACATTGAGTAATAACTTCTATGTTAAGTATTCAAAGTATCTAACTAGAATTGCATTGACTCCAAATATTAGATTCAATTACGTAACAGAAAAGGAATGAGCGTCGTACGCTATTATTTCCAACTCAAAAATTTTAATATATACGGGTGGGTTTAAGTTGAATGAAGCGCAGATGTTCAAGATATTTAGGTGGTTAGGCTTGTAGTGCCTCTACTGCAAATACCCAGAGATGACATGATTAAGTAATTCGAAGTTATGTACTAAACAAGAATGGATCAGAGAATCTACGATACATACACTCAAAGATCACACCAAAATACTATACCGATGGATAGAGTACGGTTGAGGAGAATGGGGTAGGAGTTTATGGACAAGGAACTAAATATTCACAACAAATTCTTCAACATCGTTCGAGCTGAATGTACTTAGCCTTGACATAGACTATCACAACTAACGCATTGTGATTCGTCCAATAGTCATGCAGCCATCAAAAGATTGAGCTCCTGCAAAATCATGACTGGGTAAAAGCAAATACGATAGTAACGAGTAAATAGCCAGGGGAGCAATTCTGGTCGCAGGACCAAAACTCTTCTCAGAAGAAGAGCTACACAAGTCGCAGAACTCAAAAGAGCTTAACTGTGTAGGAAACACAAATATTTTTAGGGAGTTTCGAAGTAGGAACAAGCACCGAATATTTAACAGAAGCTCTGGAAACACCTCAGGCAGTTAGGTCAAAGGAGACTCCAGATCATACACTAAGGAAGATTCATTAACTCACAAGAGAGAAAGCTGACTGGAAGCCTACTAAATAGACGAGAGAGACTTCCTATCTCTAAACTATCTCTAAACCCAATCTACTTCCTCAAACTTTTAAGTGAAACTAAACTGAATGAGGTGTTCTTTCCCGAAAAGAATCTCGGTGTTCCTTAATCAATGCTTTTAGGTTAAAAGTTTTGGTATGTTATGGGTATGTTAATGTACCGAATATTGCCAGCATTTAAGGCTGAGGACTCATAGTAAACCATTGACTTAATCGGGAAGTTAGAACTCTTACCGATGGATAAAGCACTATGAAGCCCGTCTCTGATCACCACCAACAAATGTGGAATGGTTAGTATCTAGAAAGTCTAGAAAGTTGTTGGGTGAATCTTAAGTCACCTTAAGTCGACTTGGGTGGAAATATGATGGAGATAAGGCATATGGAGCTGAAAAGTCTGCCATAACTAGTAAGTTCCAGTACCAGCAGCTATACGTATTGGTAACCAGTGGCTAGTATAATTTAGATCTGAACAGAGGACAACGTTTTACGTGAAATTCTATAAATTCCGTTCGTTGAACCCTAATTGGACAACACCCACCTACACTTAACTAAATTCATCTTATTTGCCGCAACGTACACTCTCGAAGGCGTGTGTTAATAGGCGGTTTTCTAATTGCCCTCCAACAAGAAATTAAACTACAAAAAAAGATAAAAGGAAGAGTTCTCTAAAGAAATAAAAAAAAAGTGTGGGTGTGATTTTAAACTGTACCTTAACACCTTCCACACCTCTTTTGGAGGAACCCAACTCAAAGAAAAATTTCCGGAGTCCTTTCATTCTTTCAGTGAATGGAAATTTATTTCCAAAAAAAAGAAGAAGAAAATAATAATAATCAATTCAGCCCCAAAGGAGTTGCCAGCGTTCGAGTCAGTTGCTCCTTTCTAGCCCATAAAGTCAGAGTATAAATTAATGAAAAGATCCCACCAGGAGCAAACCCCCCCCAAAAAAAAAGTATAAGAAACAAATTTTACTATGAAGGCGAAAGTAAATCTCAGTCAAGTAAGCATCACCACCACCACGACCAGGCTTCAACAGAGAACGAAATAGCGAGAGAAATTAAAACCAAAAATAAAACAATAATAATAAGTAAGAGTGTATAGTATATCCTTAAGGTGCTATGGGCACCCGAAAATGAGAAAACGAAAACCAAAATAAGTTTTCTCCAAAAATAAAAGAAAGAAGGAGGAACAAATGGTAAAAGGAAAACGACAAAAGGATAACCAAAAGGCAAACCCGTGGTGTGCGGTGCGGCGCGGAGAGATGTATCGGTTTCGGGGCGGGTATCCCAGGCAGAGGGATATTTTCTAAAAATAGAACCGACAAGTAATCTTGGGTGGAGGTGAGGTAGTTCACTTTCAAGGACATATCGGATTCAAAGTACAGTCGGTTTCTTCTGCTTTCGTCCTTCTGTTTTATTCTCTTTCTTTCTCCTAATAACATACTTTGCACGTTCTCAGTGTGTAGCCGTATTGTACGTGTCCTGCTCTTGTGAAATATCTTCCCTTTGTGTGTATGGGTTTTTTTTTCATATACGCATACGCACTCTACGCAGTTGAAGTTCGACGAGAGTGTACAATGATGAAATGCGAGAGAATTAGAAGTTAGAAGGCAGAGACAACGATACAAAAAAAAAAAAAAAACAATTTAAAGTCCTGTTGCCTAATTTTGTTCTGCCTCCAAACACACATCTTTCGGAATTTCAGATTCGTATTCGTATTCGCACACTCGTAGTTCGTATGGTATGTTGGGAAGTAAACACACCTGATGTGCCTTCGAAGGATATTCAACTTCGTCATTCTCTCTGGCGTTTTCATTATTTATAGTGTTGTGTGTTATGGAGTATTCATTTCGTCCTCTTTTTCATTTTTATTTTCTTTGTTCGTCGCTTTGTTGTTGTGATTTTTGATCCATGGAAAATTTAATTAAGGCTAAACTGAAACGCGGTATGATGTGGAAAGAGAATTTAGAATTTTTAGAGTCTAGAGAGGTTAATTGGGCAGTAAAAAGCAAAGAGAAGTCGTAGGATACACCATTGGCATCATTAGACCCGAATAATGAATTTTCTTCCTTTTTGCTCAGTCTCTCCACTTTTATAGCTGACTTCCTCCATACACATTGTCTTGTCTCTTGTACAAGGACGAAATGAATGCTTTAATGAGGTGTTGTTTCTTTGACTCTTGTTAGTGTGTGTATTGTGTTGTTTTCAGTCTCCCCACAGAGAGAACGAATTATGGCCCATAAAAAAGAAATTAATGTTGAAATTTTGTTGTTGTTTTTTTTTTTTTTATTCGGCCTCCTTGCAGCGTGATATTAATGATAACAGTGAAATTAAAATTCGTGCGCCCCTAAATGTATGCTAATGTTAATTACTGAGTGGTGGAATCATATTTAAAAAAAAAGGATATTCTTTTTTTTTTATTCTCTGGAAATACGGAACAGGAAAGAGAACATGAAGAGACCGATGAGGATGTTTACGAGTCCGCTGGGAAGAGAATGGTGCCGTTGCCGATGTAAGAATAATTTATTTGATAATGCAAATTTTAGTGCACACTTTTTGGTTGGAGGGCAAATTAGAAATGGTATTTTGTTGTCCTTAAATTTGTGAGGATCTTTTTTTTTTTTTTTTATGTGACTAGCCTGGGAAAACGATTTGCGTCATGTTTGAATGACTTAGTAATGGAATGGAGAGTTCTCGGGGATAATTGAATTAAAATTTTACATCAATTTGTTCGGATCGCGGTATCAGATGGTTTTCTGAAATTAACGAACAGGGAGCAAAGGAATTTCTCGAATAAGGTGCCTTAGTAGAGAGTTCTTCTTTTCTTATGAAATCCGCTGCGCCTGACATATTGCAAAACTAAGTTAAAACAAGCTGGCATTACTTCGACATTTCAACAAAGAGCATACGTTGCTAAAACCGACCTAACCCACTGACGCATGGACATATCTAGGCGCTCATTAAAAACCCGATTCTGCTTTTCATCTAAAGGGTGGGCCATCTGTTGGTTTTGATTTGAAATCACCGTAAAAAAAAAAAAAAAATTTAACATTTTTCAAAGTTGTTTCCTTTATTGAAGAGAGCATACATTCCGATTATTTATGGAAAATAATTTCATTTATATGGATGCCGCGGTTGGTCTTGGCTCTATTTCAGGAATACCTCGGATGGTTCTGGGCTCTATTTCAGAAATACCTCGATCAACATTGCGCTTAAGCAGTTCAACATAAAACGGCTGATTGCACGATTATTGAAGTTACTGGCACGTAGCGCCATCTTGCAAGAACCAGAGATCATCCAAGTTCATTTCCTCTGTTTCTGGCAAAAAAAAAAAGTCGGTTGTCATGCATCTGTACCGCTCTTCGTTGACCGTAACGTTGTTGCGATCTTCATCTTTGAAGAAAAATTGATCAATAATACCACCATTCTACAAACCACACCAAACAGTCACTCACTTAGTATGCATTCGCTTGTCTATGATTACGTGTAGGTTTTCTGAGCCCAAAATATGGCAGTTTTGCTGGTTTACATGCCCGCCGAAATGAAAATGCACTTCATCTGAAAAAATGATTTTTTTTTAGTAAAATCGACGTCAATTTCGAGCTGCTCTAAAGCCCAAACAGAGAAGTGATAACGAAGCGGGTGGTCATTTTGCTTCAACTCATGAGTCAGTTGGACTTTGTAAGGGAATAATCCGAGGACAGAACGATTGTGTTTTCAAGGATAACTTGTGTTTTCAATTAGCATGCCAATCTCACGAACTATCTTCACAAACTTGCGTACAGAAAGAATTTCGTCCGAAATTTCTTTTCAAAATTCCTATTGTTTCGGCAGCACAGCACTCACTTTGGAAATAAGTTTTTAATATTTCTCCGTTGCTCGAGCATAAACCGATTCATTTCGTTCTGCGGAGATATGAGATATTTTGATAGTTTGAAAATAAACCACCAGATGGCCCACCTGTTATATGGTCCGGAAAATAAAAACTGGGAAATTGGTCCTAAAATAGTTTCCCAAGTCTTATCACATCGTCTTGGGCTTGAAGAATACGAGTAATTGTAGTAAATTGGCATCCATTGGAAGGTTGAAGAGTCACGTCGCACTTCTCAACCTGTTAATAGTGTTAGTAGATCACCCTTACTTCTCCCACGAACTCTGACAATTTTTCCCATTTTACGAAACTAAAATACCCACAAGCAGTTACTAACATGAATAACTTAAATGTCCTTGATTATAGGAATTTAGTTCTAGCTCGCCTTTTTTTAAATGATGGAGGATACGAGTATATTTGAGATACAAAATCGAAAGTAATAGGAAAAGGTTTTAGACTCTGAAGCTCTAACCAAATATAATCTTGAAATTAGAAAATGTAAAAGAGAATCATGGAAAAAGTGCTGTCAAAAGCTTTGTGACATTCCCAGCAGTGCCCACATTCACAGAGTTCTCTCTAAACAGCACATCGGGTTGATGAAAAAGTCAGATAGCACATACTCGTATGCAGAAAACGATCTACAAACGCTACAGCTCTAAGCCGAAACACAATTTCCAGACTCCATTATTGCTCCCATCTCTATCCAGATAAGGATTTATAGACCAACCAGAGAGCACTGGCAGGAATCAAAAAAAAATTCCCACGAAGAAAAAATAGTATGAGCCATAAACTCTTTCCTTCCATTTAAAGCCCCAGGAGAAGACGGAATATTCTCTGCTCTCCTCTAAAAAGGTACCCCACTTTTAACACCACTTCTCATTGATATTTTTAGAACTAGTTTTGCATGGAGTTACATACCAAAAAGCTAGAAAGAAGTCACAGTAAAATTCATCCCCAAAACAGGCCGTAGAGTTATCCAAATGCCACCGACCCATAAGCCTTACTTCTTTCTTCCTGTAAACTATGAAGAAAATCCTTGATAGACATATCAGGGATAGAGCCCTCGTCACGAATCCTTTAAACAAAAATCAATATGCCTATCAATCTGGAAAATCAACAACTCATGCTCTTCTGGAACTCACAATAAGGATTGAAAAATCATTTAGAGATAAACAGCTGCTTTGGGCTGCTTTCTTGAAATCGATGGTGCTTTTGATAATAGATATACAGATGCGTCCAATACACAGGAAAAGATAATACTACATGTAACTGGATAAAATGAATACCAGAAGCTCACTACGAAACAATAAAATCAGAGTCACTGCTGCGAAATGTTGCTCCCAAGGTGGAGTCCTCTCCTCTTTATTGTGGTCCATCGTAGTAAATGAACTGCTGAAGATATTCAGCGAAGAAGGCTACTATGTCCAAGGTTACCCAGATGATATTGCGATTAAATTGGGGGGAAAAAAATCTCTGATCTTCTCCAGAGGGCACTGAATCTAGTTGCTGACTGGTGCCAAAAAGTCGACCTTAACGTCAACCCAAAAAAAGGAGCACCATAGTTGTATTCACCAAAAGAAGAAAACGAGAAACGTTGAAAGCACCCACATTGTTTGGTGAAGCAATAGAATTCTCTAAGGAGGTCAAATACTTTGGCCTAACACTTGCTTGGAATTCTAACCTCACAAAAGACAAGACAAAGCCTCTCACTATGGACCAGCAATAGACTCATTGGTAATAATTGGGGTTTAAACCCCAAAATGATGCTATGGCTCTACACAGCGATAGCAAGATAGCTTGTCACATATGCAGCGTTAGTATGGTCGCAAAAAATGAAACAGAGGCCTACATAAGACAGGTTCTATAAACTTCAAAGCCTATCGTGTATATGCACAACAGGTGCAATGAAAACTGTTCCTACTGCAGCTCTGGAGGTTATTCTTAACCTACCATCCCTTCATCTTCATATAAAAAGAGAAGCTATGGTTACCGCCTTCAAGCTCATTGCTGAAGATGACTCAAACTCCAAACTAGTTCACAGTGACAGTAATGAACTGCTATTTAGGAATAACTATCAGGGGCAACTTCAAGATGACATTCCCGAATCACAATAACTGGGAGCAGAACAAACCTGCATTTGCCGATGATTCTCATGGATCGAAGACAGATGAAGGAGTTGGGACTGGGGTATATGATTCTACTACAAAGACCTTCATCCACTCCAGTATGGGAAAATGTAACTCCGTATTACTGGTCATAGAAACCATAATAACCAACAAGAACATTTATATCTTATCAGATAGCAAGGCTGCTCTATTAGAAATTAAGGCTTACGAAATAACATCCAAACTAGTATGGGAGTCCTTTCAACTACTCACATGGATAGTCAGCACAAACTGTGCAAAAAAATCATCTCATTCGGGTGCCAGGACACAGCGGATACGAGGGAAATGAAATGACTTACCTGCTAGTCAGGACAGGAGCTTCATCAAGCTTTATGATGCCAAGATCATTCTATGGATTATCAGTCAGTAAGGCAAAAAATTGCATCATTACTGGATGAAAACTGAAGGTAACAGACAAGCCAAAATCTTTCTGTCAAATACCTCCTACAAAACAACAAAACAACTCTTGCAGCTACAGGATTCCTCATGGCTATAGGGAAGCGCTACCATTCGTGACGCGCATAGCACTGCGAGAAGCTGGGGATAGCGCAAGATAACATATGCAAAATGTGCGACGAAGATGAACAATCAGCAGAACGCTTGTGTAAATTCTACCTTGAAGCAGACGACGAATCTGCTAGTTCATTCAAAAATATTGTTATGGACCTGGCAACGCTATCACATGGCAGTGCGATGACAGACAATTCGAGTCTCGTTGTGAGGGGATGAGGCTGGCTGTCAAATGCTAGTGTAGGAACAGGGATGGTTTTGACTTCGGTTTTTTTCGACCTTTTTGGATTCTGGAGGTTCCAGCAACGCGGACGCGGCCTAAATTGAATCGCGGATAATCGAGTCCATCCATCGTAATAAATTAAAGAGAAATAAACTATTTTAACCCTTTCGAGAACCACAACTCAGATTTCATTTCATTTTTCGTTTTCCGCTTAATTTTCGCCAATTTTTCCGCGTTCGTAACAATATAGTCGAATTCATTACCAACTCTGGCATCTTGAATGAGCTTTAAGATTAGGCCCAATAGCCACAGTGACAAGGTGTCCAGATCCCACCTCAACCAACAATCTGCTTGTACATGGAAAAGCTAATCATCTTTTGAAGAGAAATATTTTTTTTACCCTTTCGGGGAGATTTTGAACTTTATTTCTCGGAAAGTGTTAGCTACAGAAGAAAAACAATTGTTAACCACAGGATTGCATTTTAAAAGGTGAACTCTCATTGTAGATACACATATTTGGATGTAGGACATTTAGCCTATTTCACCTTTTTCACGGTGACGGCAACAAAATTATTGAATTCATTTCCCCATGTGGTCTTCACGTATAAGCAAAGTTGTAGGAAATGGAGAGATAAGTTTTGCGGTGGCCTTTATTGTTCGTGAATATCTTTGGATGGATTTAGAAATATGAACTAAATCTAACCTTGTCAAAGTTTTCCTTCGGTTGGTCTTTTAAAAGAAAGTAAAAATAACAGTTCAACATACTTGTCATCTAAATTATCCTCATTTCCACACAAAAAGTTTCATATCCCTAGACGAAAAAGTATTCAAGGACTTTTAAGGTTCCTACACAACGAAAGTCGGACGAAAATAAGTGTTAGATTTATTTGATTTAAAAAATGTTGTGTGAATACTTAATTTATTTATTTTATACGGAGAATAAATTTGTCCCCAATTCGCACGAGATGATTTTTCAGCATGGAAATTCCCACGAAATAGAAACATCTCACGATAACTTTAAATTGTTCAACAAATTGTGGACAGGCAAAGTGAATTCCCTCCCCTTTTTTGAGATATTCAAGGATTAAGTCTAAAATCGTTAGCCTTGAATATTTTTTCCTTCAAACCTTGATCGACTGATTTCCTTGTGAAGTACAATATAAACCATTTTTGTTATGTACAAGGTGGCGCAAAAGTCATCCCTCTATCGGAAGATGCTATCATTTTTGCAAATAGCGTCATAATGTCATCGCGACTTTGACATTTATGAAGTAAACAGAAGTAGAATACATGTAGACAAAAGTGCTATACTCTTCAAGAACGCGGAATAATTGTGTCAATGTTTTTGACAAGTAATCGGTCGCTGGTTTTGACTCAACGTGAATTTTGTCGTCGATTCCCTGGTGGTGTGGTACCAACTGGACAACCACTGCCGCATTTAGCCACTCACTTCGAGGAGACAGTATCAAGATGCGACAGTATCAGACATGGTCGAGAAAATCACTGTTGTGGCTGCAGAAGTTCAAGAGAACCCTCAAACACGGTCCTTACAGCGAATTTCGGTGAAAGACTTCAAAATGTACCCTTACAGAGTACAAACTACCTAAAAAGGGATCAGCAATGGATTTTCAACATACTCGGATCAGTAGAAACTCCAATAGGTGAACTAAAAAGGAAAATAGACCGAAAAGCAAGAGAATTGATTAACTCCGCATGGTCCGCCAGAAGCGACTGTGTCATATCTCGCAGCTTATGGCCTACAGTGGATGAAAACGGAACAAAAAGCCTACTGGCGATGAATAAAAAAAGAAATTCGAATCTTGATAAGCATGCTAACAGGACACTATGCGATAGGGGAATAGGCATCAACACACCCGACCACTGCAGAAGCTGTCAATATATAGAGGTGACAGAAGCTATCAAATACTTGTTATGTGATTGACCAAATCTACAAAACTGCTGCCTCCGTCATATGGGAAACAGGCTTTTTGACGAGCTGGGGGATCTCGTATATGTTCCACTTAGGAACATGACAGGCTTTATAAAGAACGCAGGCTACAGAACCCACCGCAAGACAAAGGTTTTAAATATAGGTTCCACACAACAAAAAGGGTGGCCGTGGTGTAGTGGTAACATCATCGCTTGTCACGCTACAGGTTCACGGTTCGAATCCTGATGTCAATAATTATCTATTTATTTCGCATGAAATAAATGAAAAGTCGATAAATTGCGAAAGCTTATGTCAACTCTACTGCGAAGGCATAACACTGGCAGTAGGAAATTCGGTCATATGGCTAAAATGCAACTTGATCGTGATGATGACATCAGAAGGACGGAAAAAAATACTGTGAATCATGAGCAACGACAAAAGCAAAAACAAACAAACTCCCCAGTTATCTGGACAGCCACCCTTGAAGTTCACTGAACCTTAATACCAGCTGAGTTTCAAACCAACTACACCAATCTGTCTTTCTCTCTGTCTCTTCCCCTTTCCTCAAAACGCCCATGTCCTAAAATTAGTATAAGGGTATTCATAACCCCTTTCACACGTGCAAATTATAAAAAAAAAAAAAAAAACACAATGGCAAGAAAACTGGCAGAACCTTTCCCTCAACCTCTAGGGAAGCCCCTTGCCACCAGCATCAAGTGCAAAAGACCAGCCACCAGAAGTGCCGCCTCTGATATGCTAGGTTACACCAGGCGACAACAAAGAAGAAAGCCGTGGTTTAATGAAGAATGCCAGTGAACGCATTCAGCCAAACAAGAGGCATATCTTGCAATGAGTCTTTTTAAAGTCGCATACAAGATTTTGTCTGCCATATTATGTGAGCGCTTAAAACTGATCGTCAACAACCTGATAGGTCCTTATTAGTGCGTTTTTAGGCCGCGAAAGTCTACGAATTCCAAATCAATACCCACCACCTGTTCATCGATTTTAAAGTTGCCTATGACAGCATTCCTGCCAAACTCATCTGACTGCGCAGGATGACGAATGAGAACTCCCACTGTTATATCACAGTCGGTAGGTGCACAGGCTATCATGCGATTTCTTCAACATAACACTTGAACAAATTTAACTCACAAGCCAAAAGCAAAGGTACAATACGTCGATGATACTAACATAAACGGAAGAACTCAGCGGGCCGTCAGTGGTGCATTCGTGCGCTGAATGAAAGCAGAAGGAAATATATTCTGTCTACAAGAAGGGATACTAAGGGTGGTAAAGGACTTTGTTTACCTAGGTTCTACGGTGAATTCTGACAATGACATCAGTGCGGTGATCAAACGAAGAATTACTCTTCCCAACCGCTGTTTCTATGGGCTAAGAATGCAATTGAGCAGCAAAGCTGAAAGGAGGATTACTTACGACAGAGGAGGAAAAAAGAGTCCAAACTTTTCCGAATGTGTTAAGGGGGTGACCCAACACCAAAACCAGTACAAGAGATAAAATAAAAATGCGAACGGTGTTGTAATTGTCTTTATGAAATTCGAAATGCGTCAAAATGACGCGTGCCGTAAACCTAGTGTTAAAAGCCCTTCACACACCATACCCTGGTATCGTCAAAATGAAGGCATTGGCGCGCAGCCATGTATGGTGGCCTAACATCGAGCTCATCGGGAATAGATGCACATCATGCCAGCGAAACCGGAAGTAGCAACCACAAACCATTGGGAATCAACTAAATGCCCGTGGTCTCGCCTGTATTTCGACTTCGCGGGGTCATTCCAAGGCAAAACGTTTTACTTGATTGTCGGCTCCTACTCAAAGTCGGCAAATGCCGCCATTAAATTCTTTCGTCAACTCTTCGCCGCCTACCGGCTTCCTGACCAACAGGTATCAGGCAACGGGATAGCATTTACATCTGATCAAGGTCTTCATGGAAAACAACTTAAGCCGTTTCATGTGGCCAAGCGGATGATACTAAGCACTAAGAATTATCTGAAGAAGTTGTGCTAAAACACAACATAAATATCGATCTGAGTCTGGACAGATATTTGTTCAATCAGCATATTACTCCGCATGTAGCTACGAATTGCTCGCTACTTAACCGCGAGCTCAGGACATACTTCGACAAAATTCAACCACAAGGGATATCCTTTGGTAAGATCCGCGACCCTATTAGCGCCAAATTACAGGTAGTCCAGTTTGTGTTGGTACTTATGATTAAGAGTCTGGTATCTGACCAAACTAGCCTCATTTCCTACAGAATCCGTCTAAAAGAATCTCGAGTAGTTAAACGTCATACGTTTCCATTGGCGAGGTACCATCCGTTAACGACTCAGAAGCCAGCGTACTCTCGTCATCTAAAGAAACTGAGTAGTGTACTTTGACACAACATGCACGATTATCACTAGTGCACCCTATTGCTACCGTCGTCCCATTGACACCGGCACCGGCACCAGCTACGGCACCTATGACAACCCACAAATCTAGTCGCATGTAAGGGCTGAACAGCGATATATAGCTGGTCAACAAAAGTTCGAATTCATCGGTTAAGATGACTAGGGTCTGTAGAGCAAATGGACGTCAACGCTCCGGCCCGGAAAGGCTTCGAATCTATCTCGGAGGGACGACGCGGTAAAGGAAGATCTTACTTAAGATGGCGCATACAAGTGAAAAGGGACCTTAACCAACTACACGCACGAAATTGGAGGCAGCTAGCAAAGGATCGAGCTGGCTTAGGTCCGCCCCGGACTGTAAGCGTCATATAAGTAAGTAATACGAAATATAAAAATCTTGTAACCCTGTCCAGTATATCAAGAATAGCTAATTTTAGTTTAAGAAACTTTTGCCTGGCCAGCAATATTTTTTTTTTTTAAAGAAGAATGGTCCGATGGAGCCTCCAGCCCAAAATCTGCACCAAATAGTGACCCGTTGTGGATGCATTTGTTTCTCAACAATCACTCGTAGATTTTCTGAACCCCAAATTCGAGAATTTTAACGATTAACAAAGCCATCAAGATGAAAATAGCCTCATCGCTGAAGATGATTTTGTTTGAAAAATCAGCATCCACTTGTTGTTGTTCCATAACCCATTCAACAAACTTTCTTCGCTGTGCAAGGCCAGTAGGCTTCAGTTCTTGAATCAATTGCACTTTGAATGTCCTGTATGAAATGTCCAATTCTTGACCACTGTGCCAAATTGATCTTTCTGGAATCTCAACAACATTCTCACAAACTGCTTCGATGTTTTGTGTTGGACGACTTGTTGAAGGACGACCAGAGTGTCTAAGTCTCCTTGAATTTTGGAACTAATCACTTCACAGTTGATGAAGTTAAATCACTATTCCGACCATAATTTGTATGAAATTGCTGCCGAACCTTCACTATTTTTAAAATATTGCTCAACAATGAAAACGCGTTGTTCTTTCATGCAGCACTCCATTTTTAATAACTCTGAACTGTCAGCTGTCACGCTGTTTTTTTTTTTAAGTTGGCAACACTTTACAGTGCAAATGGCGCAAAATTCAAATCTTGCATGGATTTTGGGACATCCTACGCCATTTACTCTTCGCAGATATCTCAATGTAATAATAGTCTAATCTAACAGCTGCAACAATGGCCAGTGTATTAATTTGAAAATATCTATGCACAACTTAACGTTGCAGACATCTTTCTACTTAGTTAATACAATTGAAACTTGACAACGAAAACATTCGATTGTACTTTCATCACAGAACGACTGAATACTCCACTCCTCATTCTCTTTCCCATCCAAAATTTGATTGAGCTTGAAAATGAAAGTTGCATTAACTAACCTCCGTCATTAACCAAATTCGGATTGCCGACAATAGCACCCTCAATGTCACCATCAAATCCAAATACGAAATTGTATCGTTAAACTCTGCAATTATTTCTATTCTTACCTTCATAAGTTGTTCCTATTTCTACGCCTATTCTATTGCTTTAACCCCTGAAAGTGCACTTAAACGTCAATTACCTTCCAACGACGACGTACGAAAAACTCTGTAAAAAATTCATTCCAAACCAAAACGAGAAAAAAAAAAAAAAACTATTAATAGTCCCCGACACCACCACCAGAACTAGCCTGGCAAAGAAGGAATAAAAATGTTACGTATACGCCCTACCCGGCTGGTGTTGGAATTATTATTGTTCGTCCAACTGGACGACGCTATACCCATTTCTGAAATTGTTGTCTGCTGCACAAGTTATACGCGTAGCTTTATTTATATTTTTGTGTGTTGTATAAATAAATAAAATATCGATTGGGCCGCGAATTAGTTATTCACAATAAATTGTCTATTTTTCATGCTGCCCATTAGAAGGATAACGTCCTATTGATGAAAATAATCCACACACACACATACACAGATAGGGAGAGAACCGGAAAACCGATATACATAGAAAATTCGTCCAGCAGACCAAAAAGGATAAAGCAAGGATTAAATGGGAAAAAACGAATACCGAAATAAATTCCTCGTCGCTCGCACCTCCATCGCCATCCTGTGAAAGTTAACCTGTTGTTGTTCGCTACTAGTTTCATATGTATACAGTCGGGCCTATGATTGTGGCGGTGTGTGTGTGTTTGTTAGTATTTATTTGTTCTCGACCGTTTGCTCAATTTGTGTGTTGTCCCATTCCCGAATCCACCCTCTTAGATCACCACCAAAAAGTTTTTGGCAGGACATATACAACACAAATGAAGTTGAACAAGACAGATGGATGGGGAGGAGAAGAAGGATAACGCTGAATGGCAGCAGCAGCACCAGAAACCAGGTGATGTTTGCCTATTGGCGGCGACGACGTTGGTGTCATATAATTCCAAGTGGATAATCCCAGAATTTTTACGGAAGTGCTTTACAAGTGAAGAGGTAAGGACATATCTATGTCAAGAATTGCTCTTTCTGGTTTGGCGACGTCGGCGGCGGCGACAACGAGTTATGTGCATGCACTCTTCGATGAAATTTAGGTTGATGGGCTCTAAGAAAGTGTTGTTAGCCGGAAATATTCCTTGTCTGAGCTTCTCAAACAAGAGCGAAGCAAAAAAAAAAAAATTTACAGAGAGATTTATAGCCACGATGGTCTAATTTAAGGATTTCGAATGAAAGCACAAGAGGAAAAAAAAAATTCTATCATACGAGTATACGAGTATCTGTGTATGCGCTCCTGCGAAGGAAGTAGTATCTTGAGTACAGAATATGGAAGACCGGTTGGCTGCTACTGCTGCTGCTGCTGCTGCAGTCTAAGTGGGTCGTTTGTGTGCTTCATGATGATGATTGCGATGATGATGATGAGTTTTGCCAATTTCAAGTATATTTTCTTTGGGCGTGGGATTTAGCCTTTAAATGGTTTGGTAATAACTCAATTTTAATGGGAGATACTTTTTTTTTTCTTTATTGGTTTTTACGAGTTTATGGGTAATATATTTCTTCTTCGAATGTCCTAATATCCTTCGAATTGGCCCCTTAAGTTACCGCGAAAGAGATTGAGGCAACTTAGACTTAGAAATGAGTGTGGGATGATATTGAGTTCATCAAAGAGTAAACGTTTTTGCAGAGAGGTTGAGATGAATCGCTTTGCAAGATGCTTATAAATATTTATAAATTCTAAGGGACCTCTGATAGACTCAAAGTTGTATCAAATATGGAGAAAGGAAAGAGTATACCTAGTTGCATTCTTGGACATAGAAAGCGCTTTTAATGAAACAGATACGAGGGGAACTCCACAGGGAGGAGTCATATCAGTTATATTGGAAGAAAGGAATAGCATACGCACATGACATAGCAGTTCTGGTAAATGGCAACTACTTACATCCTTCAGCGGTATTATGAAATCTGCACTAAAAAATATCTCCTCATGGGCAGAGTCAAATGATCTACAAGTCAACCCAAAGAAGACCGGACTGATTCTATTCAACAGAAGAAGAAAAATAGAAAATTTATTGGAACACCTCTGAAAGTCTCCAACGAAACTAAGTTGAAATCATTGGTAGGTAGATAGGAGTGGCTGTAACAGCATCCCCTGCTGAAATCTAATCAGCGCTTTAATGCCACAGCTCAGGTGATCTATCCGGTGTTGCTTGGATGATAAAATGTAAAGATGAGGGGGTTAGCGTAAACCTTCTTTAAATCCACCCTGTGGCTCTCCGAAATCTCCTTTAGGTTGTCAAAAAAAAGTTTACCTAGTGTGTACTGTCTAGCCCTACCCAGAAACGGGCACTTGCAGAGGAAATGGGAGATAGTTTCTATCTCGCTTGCAGTATTGCAACTGCGACAATGTACATTAGATGAATATCTGAACGCGTGAACCCCAATGGGCCTAATCTCGATTCAAAGATTACTTGGAAGCGAAACTTCTCGGTATCCCTTGGTATAAACGAGCCTTTGGACTACTTTCGTCAGTGACTTCTGTCGCGGCTGCATGGATAAAGAGGAAGAGGAAACACATTTTATCTTGCTGTGCAACTGCCATATATTATCCTCAGCAAGGATACTTATTCAACGAACTCTTAGATACTGCCTATTCGGATATCATGTTGGAACACAATGGACTTTCTCTTGTCTAAGTGGATCCTACTAACCATGAAGGATAGCTACCAAATGTAATTGCTATTCTTCTACTTTGGACCTACTTTGTCTGCGAGTTTTGTAACCATGCTTTGTACTGAATGTAGGGTTTATAGAGATGACTAGTACTCGTATCTATTGAGTGCTTTTAAGTCACACTGGCTGACTAACCTCTAGACCTAGAAATTACCTTTTTTTTGTTATTTCAAACATTTTCCAATAATTGTGCAACAAACTGGAATCTAAAAAGCGATTTCGAGACCGCAGTACTTCTTTCAGTCATGTTTTCTTTAGCAATGGGTCCAGAAAGTGTAAGTCTCTCAATTTGGCATGCTTCTAGGAAGTTTCAATCATTTTTTGCAGAATTTTAAGGCGCCATAGAATCAGCAAAGCTGCTGAGAAAATTTATACGAGTATCCATAGAATGATACTGTCGATGTTTTCTTAAATTAAGAAGTATTATCCACCTTTTTCTCTGGCAAGCCGATTCATCCGATCAGTACCTCGAAAGTACCCCTAAAGACAAGAGCATGCACATATATGTAGTAGAATTTTTCTTGACGGTAACAAGCAAAGATATCAGGGTATCAGAATAATTTTCTTTGATCAAGCTTCACTGAGCTGCTCATTCAGTTGGTGTCAAAAGTGGGAGGTTTGAAGCTGATGCATTTGCATGAATATAGTACTGTTCAATAAGTCTTGGAGCCGATGAGTTGGTTAGTATCATGAATTAGGAAATACCTACCAAATTTTGGCGGAAGTGTCAGAAGTGTCAGATTAAATTGTGAACTTTTGAAAGCAATTAATGTGAAACAGCATTCAATAGACTATCACCTACTCAATGTCGTATGAGTTTTAATAGGGAAGCTATTTGTCCATCAAAATAGATTTTGCTTGGACTTGGACTTAGACTAGGCATTGAACTTGATTTTGATAACACTTTTGAAATCGGTACAACATACACAAAATACTAAAACTGGCCGAAGTGTTTAATGTAAGTTTTAAATAGAAAAGTTAATTTAAAATTTGAAGAACACTAATTTCGTTCACCGATTCCGTGCTACCAAATTCAAATTTGTTTTCAGGTATCAGAAGTGGATTCGAAAAAATTTAAATTTTGTTAAAGCTCGCAGGAGTTGAGTGAAATCACTGGTCCTTGTAGTGCAGACAAAATTTGTGTTTGAAATGAATATTATAGTCAATAAGATCTTCACATAAAAGAGCGTATCTTTTCTAATAAAATCTCTGTGGAAATAGCCCCAAAGTACGAGTAGCTAAATGTATTTTTCTTTCAATCAATTATTTCACAGCGCGATGAGGTATCATGCAATCCGTCTCATTTTTTTTACAAATTGATGCGACGTAAAGCAGCAGAACAGTATTTGTACAAATTTACTTCATGCTCGTTCTAAAAATAAATTTTAAGCCTACACGAAAAGTGCCTCAAACCTATCCAAGACTGTAAAGCGCTTTTGTTGGAAAAATTCAAAGCAAGGCTTATCGTACCTACGTCATAAAACTTTATAAATTTATTTTTAGAGAAAAAACAATCAATCAAAACTGGAGGCAAGTCAGTCGAACGTCTCACATGCTTATATACGTACCCCTGATCCAATTAAGCTCTGAGGTGTCTTAAATGATTTCATTTACGTTCCATGCATGAACGCAGAATTTTTTTCTCAAAGGTCTCCAAGACGACGACGGAGGTTCGTAAGTGTTTTCTCTTTAATGTCACAGAGGCACTGCTGCTGCTGCCTTGCGAGAGTCTTTTGCCCCCGAAAAAAAAGGAAAAATTTCAATCAAAAGCTAATTGAATCCAATCCACCCACCAGGACTGCCAGAAAGTCTCCAAGTCCCTCGCACCCCAGAAGCTCGAAAGCCTCCCCTAATGATGTTCATTAATCTAATCAGAACATTTATTTCGCATTACATATGAGATTGCAAAATCCTTTTCTCTTTTACCTATCCTCCGCTAGAAGGTGTGTATGGTTTTCAACGTGTAGCAAGATGCTGCGGACGGACAGAGTAAATGCTTTTGTGTGTAGTTCTGTTCCCCCCTTTGTTTATCATTTAAATTTTAGTCGCCCTTTTTTCACCCTGCATCTCGTTGTCGCATCCTGTTTGTCCTTTCTCAGTATTTCTAGATCTTAGACGGATTTTGGCAAGGAGCAAGGGAGGAGATATCTTAATGGAAAAATGTTTCCTGTGAATTTTTTTTTTTGTGCGCTCTCCTCAAGCTACAACATAAATACGCGCAGCAGTGAGTGAGGTTTTTGCCTGCTGGCTTCCATAATATAGGTATATAAAGTTCTTTTATTATGTTAGCATCCTGTGGCAGTGGCATCAAGACTGAAGTAAAGAATTTCTTCTCAGTGTTCACTGCCGCAGGATCAAGGAGGGAGATGTGGAAGAGCCAGCGCACCCGGCAACAGCCATTGTGATATGTTTTTCTTTCCATTTCTCTCGCTCTCGCACTCTTCCTCTGGTAAAGTCAAAAAAAGAAACTCACTTGTAAGGATGTGCGGTGTATACATGGCCTTATAAGTGCCACAATCTTCGTGCAGTGCAAGCATGTTGTTGCATATGTGCGAGTATTCTGATGATGTAGGTATGGTGCTTGTTTCGCTATTGTTGCACTCTGAAGGATATTTCAAGTCTGAGCGCGCAATTTATGAGTTTTTTTTTTTTTCATTTTGTTGTTTGTTGCCTTACCTTGGAACGACGAATTTTCAATTCTCGAAAATATTCTTTTGCTGCAAGTTTTATACTTTTGAGCGCTTCTTGGTAATTTTTCATTTAATTACTGTATAGAAAAAATGTTATATGCCTGAGTGAAAGTAGTTCCAGCCAGTAGATGCATGCTGTTAGTGAATGCACTTGGGCGGGTGGTGTCAGAAGTGGATTTGAAAAATTGTAAATTATTGAAGTTTGAGTAAAGTATTCAAAACTTTTGGAATAATTGAAATCACAGAAAATCCTCGGGGAATGTTAATAGTGGAAAGTTTTCAAGTTTCTGCAAACAAATATTTACCCTTTTTATTGTGGTGTCCAATACAAGTTCTGGCATTGCATTTAATGGGTGTAATATTTCGTGTTACTCTTTCGATGAACTTTTGAGTAGTCGCAATTTCATTCTGACACATTCACTTTTGAATGTTCGAAGTGGAGTTTGTTCAGGTAATTTGTTTAATTGGCTTGTTTTCATAATTTCTGCGACTCGTGAACCTCTGTGGTGCATAACATTGAAAGCGCTTGGCTAGAAGATGCTGATTTGAATGCTTAAACTTTATTTTGCATAAAATTTGTTTAGTTGGTAACAGAGTCTCTCGGCAACGATGGTTTTATGACATTTGTAGCTCTATGGCATTTTTAGTCTTCGGGAAATAGATTAAAGACAATTCTTTATCTTAAAATTTGCAACTTCTGACACTTCTACTAAAAGTCGCAATGCATTTAGTCCTCCATGAGATAACTGTGATTTACATTAAAAAGCGGCCAATCTTTGATGAATGATATAAGATTCATAAGTTTTACAGTTTCAGACGTATCACTTCTGACGCTTCCACCAGACACTTACAACAAAGTTTGAAATGTGATAGGAATCAGGCGTCGTATTAGTGAGAGATACCGAATTCATAATTTCAAATCCCTCACTTCTGGCACTTTTAACCAAAGTTAGGATATATTTCTTCTTGTCAAGTTATCGTATTGCGCTATTAGGTTTAAACTTTGCACCAGAAGCTGGCTGCCAAATGTTTGTTAAGCGATACCGTATAAATATTCTCACTTTTGACACATATACCAAAATTTGAAGTGCATTTCTTTTTCAATAATAAGAATCAAGCGTCGTTTACGTAAGGCTGTCAGATTTTGGGGAGGAATACCCGATTCATAACAGTTTTCCAACATCAAACTGCCCATTTCTGACACTTCTAGCAAAAGTTAGGGTGAATTTGTTTTTTCTTTCTATTGATTGAATATCTGTTTACATCGCGGACTTATACTTAGCACTTCTGACACTTGGATCTAAAGACCCATTTATTTTATGATATTGACCAACTGCTGGGAGTCTATACAAGAAAACACCATCGTCTTCGTGAGTATTCAGTGCCTCTTCTCTTAATTTTGTATTCCCACTTCTGACACTTTTAGCGAAAGTTGATATTGATCAAGTATAGGTTGGCATTATGCGCTGCCAAATTGGTAATTGCCACCTTCAGCTTTAAACCCTACACTCCTGACAAGTGCAGGGGAATTAGAAATACAATTCTTTTATGGCATTGATGAACTCCATCCTCAGTATCCTTTGTTTTAATTTGTTTTTCCTTCATTAGATACCTCACACCTCTTCCATTCGGCATAACTCAAGCTTATAGCAAACTCTGCTCCTTTAGCACTCATTCCCCCTTCATTTTGTCGTCTGAAAGAAACTAATTTACCATGGCAACTGCCACTTAAATCATTAAACCGTCCATTTAGGTCTGCGCATCTCACATTTATCTACCTTTTGCCACACTTGATCGTCGTCAATTGAATTTTTGCCATCAAAGCATATCCATCCATTCTCGCCATTCATAATGCCCTTTCCAAGAGTTAACCGTTTGTGGTTGGCGTATGCCCTTAAGCGACCGTGTAATCGCACCTGGATACTCTCATTTCAATTTTGCCGACGACGACGACATCGGTGGGACTGTCTAATGGCTGCACAGATACTTAGCTCCCTTAACCTGCCAAATGAACAAGCGACAACGGCGGCAGTGAAGGTGATGATGTGCATCTGTCACGGCGGGATGATGACGGCATGACCACTTAAAAAGAGGAAACCGCATTTCGTTTCTTCTTCTGCTTAGTGTGTTCGTCAGCAATCGTCGTCGTCGTCGTCGTCGTCAGTATAGGCACATGGAGAGGGTCACCGCGACGCGACACAAAAGCCAGACTGATGAAGGAGTTGGGAAGTTGTGATAGCTGAACACTGGAACACACGTTATAGCGACATCTTGTGAATGACACTTGATTTGCTAGTACATGGGGTCCTTCGTGTGTGTGTGTGTGTAAATACACAGCAGCCCCCTAATTTGAGACTTGTCAGTGGGGTCGCCTCGCGCACTTCCGTCGTCGAAGTTGGAAGGCAGTCAGAGTACTTGAATGCCCACTTGCGAACATCATCGCAATAAGTGGATGGTGCAAGGGTGAATTGCTGGGGTGAATTGCAGGGCTGTTGTCCTGTTTCTATTCTACAATATTGCAGGTGAATTCCTTTAAATTCTGAATAGAGAAAGGGGGTGGGAATTATGAGAATTTCCTTTCTTTCTTTTGTTTTATTTTCTTCAGGCGCGTCACCGTCTGTCATGACTACTTTAAGTGGCTAGCAAGCGAAAGTATCAGTTACAGACGACGTCTTGTTTTCGGGGAAGCCCAGCATAGGGTTCAGTTTAGATTGAAATTGATGAAGGGGGCCTAGTACTAGTTGGCGAGCACTCTCTATTGAGTGGAAGTTATTGCAGTAAGTCTGGGGTAAAATGAGTATAAGGGTTGAGATTAAATGAAATAAGACACCTTTACTTGGTGAAGGGTGCGTGTTGGAAGGGTGATGTTTTGGAAAGATCTCTTGTTACGAGGGAATGGAAGTATCTGTTATAGTGTAAGTGGTTGTGGGAGAGGCTTAGAAATCATGCCATGAAATTAGAGTTCATAATGAGATTGGCTGATGTTATTGTGTGAGTGTCAGAAGTGGGGCTATTACCGGATGTGCTGTAAGCAGATCGATGACAATCAGTCCCGTCAGAGGCTGAATTTTACGTTGATTCCACATGGTTCTGTCTGAAAAAAATTCATATCTATGTTCCACTTCTGACACTACCTGTCTACTTAATTTTATTATATAAACAGGGTTCTATAAAGCAATTCCCATTTAACAGCGAAACGGTGCAGATGCAATATTGATCCAGAAAAGTGATGCACGCAGTTTCAGAAGTGGGACTATTCCTTGATCTGGAAAAAATGTGCGAGTGTGAGAAGTGGAACTATTACCTGATCTGCAGAAATCTGATCTATGGCACAGAATGTAAGAGTTTATGGTAAATTTGTAATCAAAAATGAGCACACTAACACAGAGCCTTGCTTAATCTAAGCTCTGTGGCCTGACTAGTATCGTCAGAAACTGTATTTTATTTTTAAATTGAATTAATGACTATGATGATTCCACATGGAAAATTGCCTTTCAATTGGTGGCCCGCTTCTATAACTTTCTGCAGACTTATGCAATTCCCAATAATTCGATAATATCTATGCATCCTTGTCGTAGGGATAAGCCATATTTGACTGCTAAAGTTATTCAAAGACAAAGCCATTACAATTCACAGAAACTGCAAAATTATATTTCTGCCCATCATATTTCTTTCACAGAATCTCGCAGTTTCAGAGTTTTTCCGTCAGTCGAGAAGCATTGTAATATTTTTTCTGGTACGTGTCAGAAGTGGGATTTGAAGTCAAAGGTTTATTTTAGCCTGTAACTGGAAGTATTTATAAGATTTGGTGAGTGTAACTAGATAAAAATATATGTACTAGCATAGAAGGTTATCCAATTACTCGTACTGCTTCAAGGAATACCGAATTTAGAAATTAATGCAAATGACAGCTTTGATGAAGATGGAGTGCTGTCGTGTTTTTTCCTATCATAAACGTACGAAAATTCAAACGCTATGGAATGGCCTGCTTTCCCCTCTCTGTCCTTAATGTTATATGTAATAATTACCCTTCCTGCTAGAAGACGTTGGTGGACATTTCAATCGACTGCCAGAAGTGGAATATTGTTGAAAAATATTTTCTCGGATAAAAATAAACCTGAAGTTGGAAGCGTATTGTATTTTGACGGCATCGTTCTGAAGCCTACGCACAACGTCCTTTAGAAAACCAATCAAGCAATGACCTTTTCAAACTACTCAGCGTAAAAATTGTTAAACTGACTTGCCAAAACTTTTTTTTTTCGTCGTTACTTAGTAGCCAATCCCTCTCCTTTCAGCTTCATCTTAATGACGTCTAAATTGCTCATTTGTTTGCATTACGATGGCAAAAAAATATTCGAAAAGAAAATAAAGGACAATGAAACGAAAAAAAAAAAAAAAATGGAAAAAATGTAATCCTGCCGAGAAACCTCCACTTTGCTATCAATCTAACACGTCCTCAGCACATACAGTTTGTTCTTTGCACACAATTACCTATACCACCCCGCTGCCGATGTCTCCCATTTAATCCTGTTACATACAAATACATTTCTGCTTTCAAACGGCGCATAAAAAGGCTTCACCGAGCAAAAGAAAAGGATTACCCCACCAATAACTAAGCATCATTTGCTATTTTCTTCCTTTCACGACACCTGAACCCTTGAACTTTATGTTACCATACCGCATGTACACAGACACAGCCAGAGGTTTAGCGAGAGAGAGAATGGAAGCCTACACCAAGTTTTCATTCAGGATAACATGATTTCCAATTATCTGAAAAGCCCCAACCCAGAATATTTGAAAGGTTCTGTGTTACCTGGGTAAATTGGTAAAATCGCCTCGGCAATAAATCACCAATTGAAATTTTTGTCAGAGTGTGTGCTTCCTTGTGTGTTTGTTCATAATAACGTAAAAGAGATGGAGGAGGTGAGAGTGATGCATTCATCAAAAGGGCTAAAGGATAATTGCACCCAATGCACCCAAGCAAATAGTTCGCCTAATCACATGCTCAGGTGAAAATGGCAGCATTTATCCAATTCAGTATGGCACTAGGATAATACTCAGAAGTTACGAGTGGTATCTAAAATAGAGGGGGAGATGCCATTTAACTAGGGGCTATGTGAGGGATGTTTTGTGATTTCTGTTTGGTTACCAGATTGATTGCATCGTGCGGTAAGATGGACGGATTGATGAATGTTCTAGGAACTAGGATAAAAATCCTTTCTTTTAATGTAACGAATTTGCCTGTTTGTTAAGTGTGCTGATGGTTTTTTGTTCGTCACTTGGCTGGAAAACCCTACTAAGCTGAGTTAAAGGATAAGTCAATAGGTTAAAGTGCAAGGACATTTGAACAGATTTTTAGAGAAAAGTGTCAGAAGTGCAAGTGCAAATTTCCTCCGCAAGATACTTCTTGACCTGATTGTATCAACATCGAAGCTTGGATTTAAAGAAATAAAGATATTCCCACTTCTGACATTTAAACTAAAACCTTGTACATATTTTGTCAAGTGTCTGGGCTCGAATTAGAAAGTCAGCTTAATGCAGGTCATGTCTAGCCCAAGAATTTCTATAAAAATTGCAAATCCATGGCTATCCAGCGCCAATCGTTTGGATACTACTTGATTTCATAATCAGGTCACTTCTGACACATAAACTAAAAACCTGTAAGCGTTTCCTGGAAAAGCAATAATACCAGCTTCATCATCGGCTGGATACTACTTAATGTGTTAGTCTCTCTGAAACCGATTTGGAAACTGAAAAGAAAAACTATAATACTATATAAAAAACGCAATAAAGAGAACTCTATTGTACATTCACAAATAATTGGTCAAAAGGATATTTTTATTGACTGTCCGAAGTGCAAGATTTTTATAATAAATATACAGTACACAGAAGCGAATAGATAGATCAGCTAATTGTAGATCAAGTCTACTTTGAAATAGGAACTACAGCTTTTCTCAGTATTACTTAACTGGATAGTATTGTACATTTGGCTTAATTCAAAGAAAATCAAATTCAGCCCACTTCTGACACTAGAAACCAAAAATCTACAAGAATTTGTAATAAAAAAATCAATAAGCTGAACTCTATTGCTCTATGCAACACTGCATTTTGTATTCAAAAAGAATTGGCGAAAAGGACATTTCCATTAACTGTCAGAAGTGGAATATTTTTTCTAAAAGTTTCAGACATGATAGATATCAATCTTTTTTCATTTTGATGCTTATTGTGTTTGCAACGACTTTTTTAAAAGGATGATGAACTCAGCTTCAATATTGATTGAGGAATATCCAAATCATCATGTAGGACTTCCTGTCGGCCTTCAGCTCTCTTCTTTTGGCTCTATGCTTCAAAAATTGAATACAATCTTGTATGACTCTAGGTAGACGACAGAGATACTTATGCATTTGTATATGTCACATATTTGCACACTTTTTCATCATGCAAATGTGTCTGGGATCTAATTTGAAGATTAACTCAAAAAAAAAAAAAAAAAAATCAGCCCATTTCTGACATCAAAATTAATAAATCACAAGAGCGCAGATTTATTGTTGAAAAGCACATCTCCTAGTGACAGCGTATCAGTCGTTACGTTCATTATAAGTAGAAAATCATTTTTCTTACGCTGGTGTTTCTTCTCTACCGAACGACGTCTGGAGGGCCTTTACAAACAGTGCTCTAGCAATTTCAAAAATGTCTAGGTAACTTTTTGGAAAGAACCACTTACATATGTCTTAGCGTCTTAGCGAACAGTCAACCTTTTACTTCATTAAATTCGATGGAATTTGAAAACACATCTTTAGAACCTTTTCCAGATTTCATGTATCATTTGCATCTGAGATTACACGTAAAATAGTCTAAATTATAAGTTATTACGTACATTCCTACTGAGGCAAATATTTCAATGCCAAAGATACACATAATACAAATTGTTCAATTTTAGCCAACCAAGTTCAAGTATTTCAATCATATTCCTCTCCGAAAGGACAAAAGGCACCGAGTGTTCGTGTGGATAAACGCAATGCATTTGAAATTTAACCTCACAATGTGGACTACGGTGGATTGAAAACAAAATTCCTCCCAAAAACAAATGGGAGTAGAAAATCAAAAAGAGCCGTGGGCCTATGATTAGACACAAATAGAAATAGCAGACAACAGAAAACCAATTGAAACAGAATCCTTCTTCGTTTGCATTCCAGAAGGATCTCAATTGCAAAATTTCACAAGAAAACACAGAATAACACACATCTCCTGTGCCCGCTCATCGCTTCTTTTCTGATTGATGATGAACATTCCTGGGATACTACCTTCTTTTTTTTTATATCTTGTTGGTATTTTGTTTTAGGACAACAAAAAAACAAATCAAGTCCTTCTCAATTGGCTACAGGTAGGTATACATATCCGCAGGATATCTCTCTCCATTTCACTTGGATTTTTTTTTTTTTTGGAGATGATTTCAGATTGAGTTTGTTTTTTTTGCTCCTTATTATTCCTAAGGCGAATGGTTTTAGTATATTTTTCTAACTTTTTTACAAGTGAGGAGTTGTAAGCCCACACAAACACACACATGCACAAACATCCATCTGAGGGGAAGAGAAATTATTGAAGGACTATTCAACTTAATGGCGCATTATGCGAATTATTATTGAAGCGTTTCCGCTGAAACTCTATGTTGACTTTCCTTTTTTTAGTTCTACGTCTTTTGGTAGATAAACAAGGCGGAATAAAGATTTTCTCGAGTTTCTTTTTTTTCATTTTTAAATTATTCAAACCTCCAGCGAAGTTTATTGGAATCACTCAACATTTTAAGGTACATGAGGGTGGTTGGAAATTTGAATGAACACGATGAACCACTTTCATCTTTATGAATTGTAATTAGATTTTTTTTTGTTCCCGATGGATGTATTACCATGGTTTTGACTTAGTTTTTGTTGGCTCTTTTGATTTTTCTTGTACAGCAGTAGAATTGTGGCTACTTGCGTTTCTAAGAAATTTTTAGTTTTGGTGTCAGAAGTGGGCTGATTTAATTTTTTTTTTTAAAACCTTAAGTCTATTTCGTTTAAAAGTGAATTAAATATATGTACGTATGTACAACCACCAAAAGAATGAAAAACATAGTCGTAATGTCAGTTTTAGTTTTTTTTTGTTTAACTGTCAGAAGTGGGCTGGCATTTTTATGCTCGCCTTCCTGATCTCCGGGTTTGAAAAACTAAACCCTATCTATCGATAGATAACTGAAAAAATTTTCAGAAACAAAACACCACGAAGTAGATGAGTTAGGTCTTAGTGTCAGAAGTGGACTGATTTTCAAACACCATCGCCCTGGTCTAATTTAGAAACCTAGAGAATAAACCAATCAATAAATGAGCGTTAGACTGATCGAATTAAGAAGTAATTTTAGGGTCTCCTACTACCTTAAAAATAATTCCTAATTATCACACTTCGAACACAGTCCGCTTACTGTGCGGGAAAAGATCATAGCAAATGCTGACATTCAAGTTGTCGCATAAATAGAGAGATAGTACGTATAATAGGGAGTCGCAAATCTAACTTGTCAATCTATAATTTCTTGGTACAGATAATAGACACAAGGACTGCGTCACAGTAATGGCCTGAAAAAGTGTCCTACATATTATATAATGTAGTCAGTGCTCAAGGCATAGCCTGGTTCCTAATTCTAGGAATGCCACTAACAGAGAAGACGGATTATGTTACATTTACTCTAAAATTAGATAAAAGAGATTCATAGAGATTCCATTGCGTTTGAGACATTTACAAATGCGATCCACTATGATGGTCTTAAATCTAAGTTGCATTTAAAATAAATCTTTCTGAAACTAAAGGCTGTTGGTTATCCAGCTATATGCAGTTAGTTATACTGATGGGATAAGATGTCCACTTCTGACACCCAGTTAATAAATAAATTCCTGGCTTACACCACTGTGAAAGATAAAGTGATTAGGAGCAATTCGATGAGCATTACTCACTCTCGTGAGATTTCTTTGTAAAAGAAATTATTTGCTAATAGTCCACTTCTGACACTCAGCTAATAAATAAATTCCTGGTTTAAACTATTTCGAAAGATAAAATGATTAGAAGCGATTAGATGAGCACAACTGAATATCTTGCGATTTATTTATAAAATAAAATATTTACTAATAGTCCACTTCTGACACCTAGCTCTAAATAAATCTATGCTTCAAGTGAGATATACCATCACATCACCAATGGACCTGTTGCTAGGAAAATCGTACTGCCTGTCATTGAGGAGTTTTCGTGAATGAAGATATTTCATAAGTTGACGATTTATCAAAAGGGATTCGAAAGAAGGGAGGTACAAGTAAGTGTAATGGGTCGGTAATTGGACAGGGAGGAAGATTCGCCTTTTTTAGCGACGGGTTGGTCAAATAATATTTTTCATCTACTCGGCAGTGCCCAGAAGGGTAGGATAGACAGAAAAGCTTACGCAGAGGTTTTTCCAGCGTGAAAGAATACCTATTAAGAAATGTGGGGGAGATACCATCTCGACCAGTGGATTTGTATATGTTAAGACCTTTGGACTTGTCCCATGAAAAATTCGACGCTCTCAAGTAAAGGCGCAGACAAAGCACTATCTGGCAGCGTGAAGTCCGCTCAGCATCTAGCAGATTGGTTTTTTCTAAGAAGCTGCCAGCTGATAATATTTTTGACTTCCGATACTCAGGTCATAAATAAATTGCAAAAGCCTGACCCTTGCGGAATTTAAAAAGGCGATGGACTAGTATAATCGAAAAAAAATTAAACTTTCACTTCGTCTCTCTCTAAAATGCTTCTCCTAATTTGGAATCCTGGTTGTTCGCGAGGCTCTTAATTAGCTGTTGATTACTGAATGTCTCTGTGGTAATAGCGTTGGAAAGAGAGATTCAGATAGCAGGACAAAAGTGTCTTTTGAGATTTGTTCCCAAAATAATAATAATAGTCTACTTCTGAAACTCACAGTTTAAATGAATTGGTGCATGCGCAACCTTTCAAAAGACATGAATATTGCCGACAGGCCTCAGAGACTCTGAATATGAATGGTAGTGTAATAAGTATTTTTGTTTACTAAAAATCGTTGCACGTAAACAAGTTACTCTTACCTGTAACACTTACAATGATTTATTAGCTTTTGTTCCCTGCCTCATACCGAAGTAAAAGTCGTCTTAAATTCTGATGCGACTATAGATAATGTCGAGCAATTGATTGTTGTTTGATTTTGTTCGAAGTAGTTGACTAAAGTTTGACAGTTTTTGATTTTTTAATTTGTTAATGTCAAAGGTGGCACTACTTTTTGCCTTTAAATCGGTGACAGCAGACAGCATTAACCAATCGAAACGATTCGCCACAAAATCGAATACCGTTTTCGGACATGTCAGAAGTGGAATTATTTTACAGTTTGTCCCTTACGCCATGTAACTTAAGAATGAAACCGTGTCAATATGTCCACAACGACGTACAGAGCAATTGCTTGTTGTTTTATAGACATTTGCGCAACATTTGATTTCTTAATTTGTTGATGTCAGAAGTGGCGTTGTTTGTTACACTCATTTCGAAAGTAATTCTGTCTGGCCTGCTTAAAAAAGTTGTGCACCACTCGAATACTGTTTAATCAAAGTGACTTTATTTTTGCACCTTGTTCTTGCAACTCTTTTGTTGATCGACGTCTATGGAAAATGTTTCAAATCGAATGTCCTGCAACATGTTGCGAGGATTTATTCAGTCTACCTTTTGTCTACTAAGTGCCTCTTACTTGTGAATTTTTATTTTCAATTCAAAGCAAAACAAAAAACGCAATCTAAACCCAGATACTCCCCTATTTTATAGCAGTTCCATGCTTCATTAGAGATATCTATACTTCACAAGAAGCCCCAAAGCACGCACGAATAGATAAAACATGTTCCACTTCGAATGCCCCTTTAGAAAGCCATTTAACACCACTAATTCCATCAATTCTCGCTGCCGCAGGAGGACGTAATCACTTGGTGACATTACCATTCTCTAAATAGTTGTGTAACAACTTTCCAAAACCCCTAACGTGGTAGCGTGAGTGCCCTCCTCATCGCGCCCCTATTCGTCGATTCATCCAATCGATTCTAACGCGAGAGGACGAGATATATGGGGTGCCCCGTCAATTTAAACCAAAGTACAGCAACAGTTCCTACGGCGACACAACACCACCACCCAAGCATGGGCTGTACTCAATTAAGATCAAAAGCTGCGATAGGTAAAGAGAGACCATTTAACAGCAACAAGGAAATAGTGTGCCCAGAAAGCATTGAGTAGCTCGCCGTCTAAATGAGAGTGTGGTACGCGGCCGGGTTTACCTGTGTTCTAAGCCTGACTAGTAGATGGAAGATGGTGGTGTTGTGCTAGCGGCACAAATTTTGAATTAACAACCGGTCGTCTGGTATTTGTTGCAGGATTTATCAGGGTGATTGGAGTCCTACCACCACCAACCTCTGTTTGCAGGTTTATTTCAGGCTTCCGTGCGAATTTTGTAGACTTTGTGTATAGTTTTCTGCTGATAAGGATCTTTGTGTTGCTATTTTTTGTGCGGACGTCGAAAATTGCGATACCTTAAGCGTAAGGTGGATACTTTCTTTTTGCAAAGATATTTTTAGCAGCGGTTTACATGTTTATTTGTTGTTCTGTTCCTTGGTGAGTTTTTTTTTTTTTTTTTTTTTTTTTTTTTCCTGCCAAAACCAAAGGAATGGGGAATTAAAAAGCTGGATTTAGCGATATCCTTCTTATACCCAAAGAGGAAAACCACTCTCGGCTGAGATATTTATAGCAAATGATTTATGGGCTTACTTTCGACATCGAAAGGAGGAAATTGTGTGTGAATCTGTATAAATTACGAGGATTTCTTCTTAAGGGGGAGACCCATACCCCGGGCAAAGTATGTCACTGGAGTAACTTACTTACTTTTTGGTTGAAGTTCAATATATGTATGCATGTTTGTATCCACTTACCTGAAAAAGAAAGAAACATTTTTGTTAGTTGTGAGAATGCCAACAGATGAGGGTTGTATTGTGAATGAGATTGATGTGAAGGGATGGGTAAGGATTTCTTGTGCTTGGACTCAAATAGGTCAAGATTTTGGATAAGGTTGACGTAGAATGGTAATAAAAATGGATTTATTATACGTTTTAGGGTTTTTGTGAATGAACTTGCTGTCTTTTAGACAAAATAAACTGGAGCATGCGAGTGTATGTACGAGAATCTAGGCAAATTTAAATTATTTTCGATTTTGCTTTACATTATGAGTATCTGTGGGAGTTACAGACGATCGAGGTTTTATGAGGAAAACTATTTTTGAACTTATGTGTAGTGTATGTACTGAATTTTCTACGGAGGCCTGAATGGAGAACGTCTACATAAAGAACAAAATGGGTTTAAGCCAGTAGAGCATTAAAAGAATGTTATTGACAGTTTCGGAAAGTAAGACTCGTTTGAATTGTTTGTGCATGAAACTTTCTCCAAAGTCTTAATTTTAATTTTCATATACATATGGCGTAGACCATGAGAGGTTTACTTCCGTCCCTATTGCTGTTCAAACAAGGCAATCCATTGGGATTTCTTGATTCAAAAACAACTTCTAATAACCCATTTCTTCCAGCCAGGTTCTTACTGACCCCGTAGGCTAAATATGTTTGTAAATTTGCGATTGATTGACACTTTTGTTCCCTTAACCGTATCTAAAAAAAATTATTTCTTACTGTCCACTTCGGTCTTTCGTTAATATTTTGGTTAAACCAATGAAAAATATACCATTAAAGGACTATTTCGAAGTCAGAAGAAAACAAATTTGCACGTGCGGAATTCATAAAGGCGATTCTGTCGTTCAAAAGTCATATCTTATAATCCACTTCTGACACTTAAATTTATAATCTACGATTTTACTTTTTCCAATACTTCTTCTGGTTAATTATTTATTTGCTTGCATATTTTGCTGATCGTTTAATTATTAAGCTGATCATTAATAATATTTGCGTTTATTAAACAGAATAAGAACCAGGAGCTGTAGTATCTATTTAATAAATAAAAGCAGGCATATACTCGTAGATAGTGAATTTCATCATTTGTGGAAGCAACTGTATGAACATATAGAAAAGTTCCATTCATATTTTCGAATGAGCGTGGAACAACTTTTGATCATATTTGTATTAAAGAATTGAATAAATTTGAATGTCAAACAGATAAGTCCTCCGGAATATCTTGAAGTTACTCATTTCTTTAGCCAAGGCATGCTACAGTTTATCCAAAATAAAGCAGTTTATAGCAAAATAAAGGGGATCTTTTTGATCTCAGAGAGCATTTTTAATGAAAAGCGGACTGAAAGCTGAGAAAATAAACTTTTTTGAATGCGTTTTGCGTGGAGGAAGAAAGGGACACTGTTTTGGTCAGGTTTCATCCAAACTTCTTAGAAAGAACTATGAGCTGCTGGTTTGGAGGAAAGTTTTAACTCAGTGTTTTTTTACCCTACCCTGGAATACAAAGCCAGGTGGATGGTCAGAGAAGTCTAAAAGGGGCTAATGATCAGAGGCTTATCTCTTACGCTAACCCTAAGGCTAATGGACAGACTAGATAATCAGAAATATTCACTTAACACAAAGTGAAGATGAGTTGGAACCCAATGCAGAGACTCAAAACCTGCAGGATGGGGGCACTTCCGCGCTATAAAGAGCTCCCGATTCTCTCTTTTTTAGTTAAGTATCTAGGTTAGTCGTTAATTTCCAGTAATTTTGAGCATTTAAAGTTGGTCAATCTTGCGATTGATCGGGAAACTATTGACTGCTCAAAACATGATGGTGTAGGCTGAAATTGCAAGTGCGGGTTGTCTAGGACCTTAATTTTAGACTAGGTAACGTGGGCCAGCAACCTGCGCTACCGAAAATTGCCCGCTACAGAAGGAGTCATCATGCCTCGGATAAGGAATGATAACATGTTGACGACTTTTGGCTATTGTAACCGAACAAAAATACGATTCTGGAATAAGAAGATGCTCATTGACTCTAGAAGCGATGCATCTCACAATGCCAGATTCCTCCAACTGGAAAATGAATTCATACGATATAGACTGGACATTTTGGGGGTAAGTGAGATAAGATGATTAGGAGCGGGCGAGTATAAGTCTCCAACGCATAACATTGTACTACTCTATTCCGGAAGACCACCCGGAAGTCCGCGGGAATATGGCGTTGGACTGCTGCTAACACCAACAGCACGCAAGGGCCTAATTTCCTGCCAGCCTTATGGTGATAGGATTATGACGGCCAGATTTGGGACTAGAGTACGACGGCCCAACGGATGGCTCGCCTGAAGACATGTAGGAGAGCTTCTATAACCAACTAAGCGCCGTCTTCAACACAACACCAAATGGAGAGGGGATTTGAACGCCAAGGTAGGCAATGCTAACGAAGGGCTCAAACCTGTTGTCGGGAAGAATGAACTAGGCAACCTGTCACAAAGTCAGCTGGGTTTCAGGCACACAACCTCCAATCAAATTGACCATTTTGCCATAGCTAACCATGCTATGCAATGGAATTTCTGGCGGTTCGAGGAGAAAATGTCGCGGAACAGTCGAGGAGAAGGCACGGCAGTTTGGGGGAAAGTTGGGGAGAGCTAAGATATGTACATTGCCAGAAGCCATACACGTCAGGAGTAAGAAGTATTTACCATCGATTATATTTCCATCAATTTGATTGCAGGAAAAGCACTGATTTGGCCGCAAATCATACACTGCACCTCAGCTACTTTGTTCCAAATTCTTCACTCAAATTCGTTCTGCCTAAATGACTTAATTACTCTCACAGTCGATTTTTTTTCCAGGAAATCCAAAAATTCATCCCAAATTACAAAAAAAATCGATTTCTTCCCTTTTTCCCAGACCACTTGGCGACATATTTCATTCATCTTCGCCTCACATACACACACATACACACGTATAGATTCTCACCAAATAACCTTTATTAATCATCCATCAACAAAGTATATCACCGTCAAGTGGATGGACACGCCATAAATACAAAAATAAAACCTCTTCCCTTTGGCGTACATCCCTAATGATCTTGAAATATCCTGGAGTTTCGTAGAAACACTTTCAATCTAGTTGCGTAACTGACAGAGTAGATGGCTTGTCAAGACGAAACGAAGGGATGAACAAAACAAAAAATTCTCACTTTCATTCTAATTAGGTCAAATGTCCTTTCTCTTCGGTAAGGAAAAATATCCTTTCTCACAAAAACAATGGAGAAACAGAAACAAATCTTTCGAAAACAAATGACATCTCATTCATTTGTCGTCATTCGTGTATAGATAAATTTCATGCATCGCATCCTTTGAAGTCATTTATACCCAAGGATACACTAAAATGCACAGCAAGGAAAAAAAAAAAAAAACATGTGGATATGCCACCTTTCAGCAGCCCGAATAAAGGACACATGTTGCGTACAATCCAAAGAAGATGTACCCACCGCACCGCACTGTGTCGACACTTTGTCTGTGTGAATTAATTGCAAAAGATATTCCCATATCCATACACCAGCCGAATCCGAGAGCCTGAGAGCGAGATAGAGGAAGGAAGCCATCAAAACCAGGCCACTTATAAACAAATCACAGTAATTTCATGGAACTGTATCGATAATCTGTGTTGAATTGACATCGAATGACACCGAAACGGAGTAGAATGGATCAATGGATATTCATTCATCGTTCCGACGAAGCCTGCTGTTGCCTCTGGTTCGATTTTCCAAAAGGATGCGTGGCATAATGATTGGTTGTGAGAGCACGCAGAATGAAATTGTATCTGAAAGTGCAATGGATGAGAGTGGGTGCGAGCCGCAGGCATTTTGACATTCAGGATATTCAGCAGATTCGTTTCCATTTATCCGATTGGTTAAATTGTCAAAACTCAAAAGAATGGTAATTATATTCTGGATCCGATATATGGAAATGAAGATTTGATTCAGGCAGATGCAATTTTGTGTGTGGCAGAAGGCGCATCTGGGAGGATACGAGTATAAAGCTCGTTCGAAGTTTCTAACTATTTGATATTTATGCGGAGAGAAATCAATTACTGAATCGCTTCATTCCGCTGCCATTTTGCCCCATTCACCAGTATCATTAACTGACGCATGAATTTGAAATTAGACAGCCTTAGGATTATAAATAATTTTTTTAGGATTTCAATATTTTTGCTCGGATTCGGTCAGCTATAATAAGAGAATTCCATACATTCGGACTAAAAATTATTCAGATACTCATGAATTTTTCGGAATGATAATAAATTTCGAGCGACATACCATGATATAATATGAAAATAAGCAGTTAGACCTGTGGTCACCAAGAGCAAACAATATATAATTGAGAATGGAGCGGAGAGGAGCGGAGCGATTATATGCTTTTACTATCGCAGAGATCTTTCTTATAACTTACAACTATAACTATATAAAGATTCCGACTTTAGGCTTTTTGATTTTGGTGATTGTGTTTAAAATCTTGGGGCTTTCATCTTTTAGAAAACACTGTCTTTACGGTATCACCTTCAATGATGTAATGAAAAAACACAAAGCATTTACACATTCACCAATAGTACTGCACTTCACTGCATGGATCTAGTATCTCCAGCTATGGGCAAATGAATCATGTCCCCTTGTTTAATAGAAGACTAAACATACCAGTATTGAGGGCGCACAAATCTCTGAGCATACAACTCGAGGATTGTCTCAAGATAGTGTCCTCTTGAAAATGCAGGGAAATAATGCTATGGGACACACTGATAACATTGCAATTACAGTCAGCGCACATTTTGAAAGCACCGTCTCAAATGTTACGCATTTAGCACAATCTACAGTGCTACTTACTCCGTCAACTAAATGGAGAAATCTTGAGGAGCCACTGGTAAAACCATTCAATTCTCTTAAGCGGCCAAGTACCTACTATGTATCCCGAACAGGAAGCTGACCAGAATACCTCTATGAACCTGTCATCGAATTTGTGGAAAAAGATAGGTCTTAGACTCATGATTATCTCTTTTCTGTTCACCCATGTGACCTATGCTGTCGTAAACTGGGTGGAAAAACACTTATGATGTCACTACAGTCAAAAAGCTAAAACGAGTGCAACTCATAGTGGGAGTCTGTACCTATGAAAGACTGTATTAAGTCTACTACCTATCCGTGTCCATATTCAAGTAAAAGGAAGGCTTAGTCAACGAATTCAGCTTGTTTTCGAAATTGTTGTACACCCTAAGGGAGAAACACAAACCTTGCACATCATTCCTGCATACGAATGGACCGGGTGCAAAATTTATAGCCAGTCCTAACAAAATTGAATAAGACACATCAATATTTCTAGCCAAATAGTCAGGCTACCCCCAAAGCTGTTGAACATCGTGTTATGAAGTCTACGCTTTTAGTAGGCTCCTTCTAGTACATTCGGAAATAGCAAGAAACAATTAAATCATCCTTTGTTGCTAGTGCCGTCGCTTAGTGGTTATTTAAGTAAGTGCGTGGACCAGGGTGGTTACGGTGTAGTGGGTAGTGTGTTTGCTTGTGATCCGAGTAGCAACCAAGAGCCTCCCGAGCATATAAGAGAAACTTAATTGAATCTAAGTTTCTCCAACCACTATACTAGAAAGGAGTGTCTATTTGGTCATACAATGGACCGAAAATAGAGTCTGAGTGCTCCGGCAAATTTCCCCCATCCTTTTCCTTTAAAAAAACAATAAAAAAAAGCGCGTGGGCCACTGAACGGAAATTCAGGTTCAAGTCTCAGAAATATCAGCAAGTTTCTCCTACAATATTCTAGAGTAAAACTGTCATGGAAAGCTTCTTCTTCTTCAAAAAGGGCACTAAACTGTAGATTCCTTTCGTTTGTGTGAAAAAATATAACACGCACGAGTGGTTGCCATGTATGCTATCAGTAGGTTGATACTTTTAAACCTCTTTATCTCTTAAACAATTTGGGGCGTTACCATGAGACACTATAGACGTAAAACTCGTCAGGGAAAGCCTGCATCAGATAACTTTTACCCAAATCCTCAACTGCCTTCCCCAGGCAAGTAGAACCTCGGTAAAAGCCCACGTACACGGCATGAATCTGCAACATATTCACCTTGTACTCGTAAAACTCTGTTACGACTGTAACGAAATCTCTCTTTTTCAAGATAACATCGAATAGGTTATCCTCATTGATGCTGTCAAATCAGAAAAGGTTCTTGATTTTCAGGCATCTCCTAGAGTGAAAAAACTACTAGATTTCCTAAAGGGTCTGGACAAAGGACTTTAAGGAACTGTAGTGCGTAAGCTGCCTAATAATCTCCTGACTACTAATCTAATCGAACTCAAAACTAAAAATATTCACGCTTGTTATAGATAGTCATGTATCGGATGTGAGTGTGTTTTATTATGTAACCCTTGTATCTCATTTAATCAAGTAGTTATTCACTTTAAAATTAATCTAAAAAAATAATCTCGTAGTTATTTTGAAAATTGTTGTTTCTTATCGTAACGCGACAACTCTAGAACTCCTGAACAGATTCCTATGTGGTATTATTTGTTGTGATGGAATTTTTCAGGAACACTCAACACTTTCCATTTTCTAAAATGTGTGCTATCTCCAAGAATGTAAAATAAATTGATCTACGAGTATGTGATTGATTTCTGCGTTGTAACGCTGTAACTCTACAACACTTGAACCGATTTTCATGACGTGCATCTTGTGACTTAGGAAATTGTTCAGCGAAGATTTAGGATAGGTCTAAGGTTTTCTAAAATGTTTATTATAAAGACCGTTTTGTCATCAAGGAAATTTTTCTGGATACGCGAAAAAGACTTAAATTCATCTCAAAATTTATAAACCATTGTTAGCAATTTTGCATAATTATACGGCCGAGTTAATTAGTCTATCCATCTGGCTGGCTGTGCACTACAATTATCGGGGCAATAATGTTTAGAATTCAGCTTTGTGAAAAGAAAGTATTTAGGCAAGTTTTAGTGCATTTTTATTGACCTTCAACGTATAGTTTGGATTTTATTCGTTTCTCTGTTATGCTGTTCCCCGCTCGGGCTCGAACCCGCACATGCCCATGGCCAGAACTTTTAAAATTGAAACGAAAGTACTGCCCGAAAATTATTCATTTGATGAGGCCTGTTTTGGTGCAAGTAAATCAGTCTGGATAGAGCGAATATGTACTTTCATTGCAAATTCCATCTCTTATCCTTTTTATGGTACTTTTGTATGTGCAGAGATACGGTTTAAATTAAATACTTTGAGCCCTGCTTCTCCCTCAAATTCAATTGAAATTCCAACCGAATAAGCTATTTATACTGTGATTTGTAAATTGGTACGTACCCTTCTCTAACAAAACCCTTCCCCCCTCAGCTAGAAAAATAAAATAAGCCACAAGCTATCTAACCGTCTTACCAGACCTATCAGATCCTTTACGGATTGTTCTGGCGAAGCAATTAAAAATCAATATGTTAATTATGTAATTAATTTTCGAATGCGTACCGAAAGGAATTCAACAGACGACCTACGTCGTTGTCGTCCTTATTTTTGTTGGTTAGTAAATTATTTTGTTTTCGACATAGCTTCAAAAAAAAGGTAACCTATTTCGCCCTAAATTTCCTTCTTCGCCCCCTTACCAGTCTTCCCGCATCACCACCCCTGCCATTTGTTGAATGTTTTGTTTGCATTTGTATTTTTTGGGTGAATACAAAAACAACAAGACATCAGCTGTCGCCCCTCGCTTTTTCTCCTTTTCACCCTCAAACCCAGTGTAGGCCAAAATAGACAACCAAGGTACGTAGAAGCGGCAAAAAAATGAATAAAAACGAAAGGTGAGACACGTGTTTCACCCTTGAATTCCGATTATAATTGTTGTATTCGGCCATTTTCTTTCTTCTTCGTTTCTCTATACCCCCACCGCCTACTACTCTCACTCTGTATTGTATTATTATTATTATTGTTATTATTTATTGCTGTTTGGTGTATGATGGAAAACATTTTTCGATTTGAATTGTCGTGGTATGTATACATATATATCACCCGTCGAGCGTAGGTACCCCACCGACCCCCACACCCTCTTCCATGACCATCGATCACAGTTGGAGTTCCAACAATGGTGGTAATGAGTCCTTCCGCGCTCGTTCCTTCTCTCTGCGCCCTCAATCAAAACAATTTGAGATACTTCAAAAGTCCTGGGGGTGATGGATAATCAGTAGGATACGACAAAAAAAAAATAGGAATTCATATTTTTGTTAATGCTGACCATTGGCGCGGATAAAAAATATATTTAGAACCTTGAATTGGAAGTGATTTTGTTGGCAATGTTAATGGAAAAATTGCCTTGAGGGAGGAGATAAGAAATTTTGTAAAAGTCAATCAATACCCCGCTGGCGTACTGAGTTAAATATTCGATTTTCAAGTGCCTACAGGTTTTTAATGGTCTATTACCATGGGAATGGGGTACATAATGTTTTTTCTGGTTTTTCTGTTTCTTTTCTTTTTTTTAAAGAAAAAGTTTTTAAAGTATCTAAAAATATCTATAATTGTATATCCGGAGGCTGTAGGAGAAATTTGAAAACGGTTAGGTAGGATGGAGGCAAGTTGAATTTGTAATGAAAATTCACTGAGTGTGGTTTTTAATTATACACAAAACCATAGGACACAAATCATGAAATATGCAAGAATTTGGTAAAGCTCATCTGTACAGCTATTTTGAGACAACCGGGTGGTGAAAGTTATAGCCTCTACTTTGACTTTGTGTACATTCGAGCACAGCTGTGGTTCTTCAGAGGTAAAAAGTCAGGCAGGCTTATGTACATAATCCACGCATCTACGCATTGTGCGTTCTTTAGATCCTGAATTGCAGTCAATAGTAGCCCACTGTAAAAAATATAAAATTAAGTGATAAGTGATATTTTGTTCTGCTTTTTGCGTTGTAACTCTGTAATTCTGGAACGCCTGAAGCGATTTCAATGATGTGTATTTTGTTGCTTAAGTTATTTTTCAGGGAAAGTTTGGCGATGTCTATGTAACACACTGTATTTACTGATATGTCTGTTGTTCCTAATAATGTGATATTAAGTGGTCTATTTATATGCTTTTTGCGTAGTAATGCTGTAACTCTAGAATGCCAGAACCGATTTCAATGGGGTGTACCTATATTTTGTTGGTTAGGGAATTTCTCAAAAAAGGTTTGCCGATACCTAAGCAACAGGCTTCGTTTTGTGAAATATCTATTCTCTCTAATAATATGATATTAAGTGGTCTATTTTTCTTCCTTTTGCATTGTAACATGGTTGCTCTAGAGTACCGGAATCGATTTCAGTGCCGTGTATTTTCTTGGTTGGGGAACGGTTTATATGATAGATACCTAGGAGCACACTCAGTTTTTAAAATGTCTAATATCCTTAATTATATCAAATTCAGTGGTCTATTTTCTCTTTTAGTACATTGCAACACGGTAATTCTAAGGGAATTTTTCACGCGAAGTTTGTCGAAGGCTTTGTTCCAAAATCTCTGTATATGAACCAAAATGTGTTAGTAAATTGATTTCTCTGCGTATGGGGAAACAAAATAGTCAATTGTAAGAGACAAGTTTCTCATCATAACACCAATGATGTTCCAGGAGGACCTACAACTAGTAGCTTTTAGTTTTCTTTCAAAATTCGAACAAGCTCTTATGTATATATTTTTAAAGTATCTTGAGGACTCTAACACGTACAATTGCACTTCTGGCACTCAAGGTAAAATCATTTTTATAGTTTTAAATAAACAGGTTATTCTAAATGCGTTTTGAAGAGTGAACGTCCGCTTAAGCTGTTAGATGTACTGATCCCTTATACTTCTGACACTCAAGGCGAAATCATTTTTATATTCTTAAACAAACAAGCTATTGAAGAGTGATCGTCCCCTTAAGCTATTATATGTACTAGTCTATATACTGAGCAGAAACGTGTTAGGCGCGTTAGAATCAATTGCACTTCTGACACCCAAAGCAAAATCATTTTTATATTCTTAAACAAACAAGCTACGAGTATTCTCAACGCTTCTTGGAGAGTGAACGTCCCATTGAGCTGTTTCTTATACTGATCCATATACCGAGCAGAAGTATGTGAGCCACATTAGAATCAATCGCACTTCTGACACTCAAGACTAAATATTGCTTATATTCCTAAACAATCTGATCTCAACGTACCTTGGAGAATTACCTCGTGTGAATATAGTCAGCCATAATATATACTAATCTAAATCACTGGCCGAAGTATGTGAGTTTTGTGAGAATCAACTCCACTTCTAACACTTAAAATAAAATCATGCTTATTATTTTAAAACCTTTGTTGTGGTCTTCTAATTGAAACATAGTCATATTTTATTAGAGGTTATAGTGCAGTACAATCCTTCTTTCTCCTCTCTTTTTCGTTGTTGTCACAATTATTTGATGCACTAGGAATAGCACTCCTTTCCACAAATTTTTTATATTGATGTGGATGCGTTGGTAGGAGTGACTTGAAATCTATTTTTTAAAAAAATATTGTCTCGTTGCCTATTATTTACTACATCCATGCCACTACTATTTATTAAACCAATTGTGCTTAATTTTATTCAATCGGAAAGTTTCTGAAAGGTTGTAAATTTATAACCACCGCCATACCCCCCAGCATTCTCAATCTATTTTTAATTGAATTACCATCACGGCAATTAAATTAAAATAAATTTCTCCGAAATAAAAGCATAATCGTACATTGTCATGGATTTCAGTTTCAATTTCCTTCACCATTTATCTGAGTGGCGCGTGAGTACTTACGTATACTTGTTTTCATGTACAGAAATGTCATATTATTGAACAGACGGAAAATGAGGTCACCAAATGGTGATGACAATTGCTTACTGTCTACTAATTGAAGTACACCAACATTGTTACTAGCCAAATCCAATGAATGTAAAGTACGAGGGAGTTTTCATCCAAATCTACCCACATAAATTGAGATATGAATAAAAAATATTTGTCCTTTCTGTTTTCTAAGACAAATCATTCCAAATTTACACCATTAAACCGCAGATAGTCTTCATCCAACTCCGCCTACTCTAAAATTAGAATATAAAATGTTTCACATTTAAGGGAAAGGGATTCATCCCTGCTATTACAAGTTTTTCTCGAACCAAAAATATCCGACTTTTAAATCAATTTACTTTGTTGGGTCCCTCTTCCCTTATCCGATCCACAAAATCGAGAAAACTGTAGAAAATAAAGGCTGTCACCAAAAATACCAAATACTCGTATATGAATCAATACAACTTTTTAAATAACATTTTTCTGTTGAGCTGTTTTTCTTCCATTTTGTTGTACTTAAATTCATTTATAATTCAATGTCTTCTACCATCGATTCAGGACATTGTCCATTGCCATTACTGAAACTCAAGCTTTCTTTCCGTCAAGAAAAATGTCATTTGGATGAAACTAATAACAATAACTCTCCTATCTGGACACCTTCCACTCGCATATCCTAGTATCAGACATTTCTCCGAACCAAGGAAATAAAATTGAAGTAATTGAATAGAGTGAGTATCTCAGGATGGATTGTTTTTTATATATATATATTTATATAGGGCCTCCAAACAGTTATCTCTAATAGATGAAAGTTCAGGTCATTCTCAGTGACAGAACAAGGACATTATTACAGAGCACAATGTCCTTTTGTTCCAGTAGAGCATATGACCTCAAAGATCCTCCTGAACCTGACTCTGTTTGGTGCAAATATCATTTCATATATACTGTAAAGCCTGGAGTTTATTCTCGATGGTCGTGCGACAAGCTTTTTCTGGAGACTGCCGTATGGATGTTAGGTTGCCGTAGTGTGAGTCTGATCCGCTGCTGCCATTTTTTGTCGGGTATGATTCCAAAGTTCTCAGACATTGATGGGAGGTCAAGAGAAACAGTTCAAAGAGTATCAGACTTTCTGCCAGCTACGAGTCATTATTGGCTATTGAAAAGCAACGAGATGGAGCTATTCCTAAGTCATGCATAAAATATGCGATATCCACTCGTTCGATCTTCGCTGGATTAACAGCCATAATGATATAGAAGCCAGGAAAGAATCAGCTTTAAGCCTCACAATGCGGCAATTTCTGCACACCTCAGCAAACCTCATGTGCACCCAACAACTCGTTAAGGATTCTTTGTTTGATACGAGTGAGTTTGGCTTCAAACAGGAGTACATGTGTATATACGTTTTATAGGATTGGTAAAGTCTAAGCATTGCGGTCTATTTTTTAGCACTTCGACACGCTACTGTCTTTTTTTTTCTTGATGGCTTCAAAGAGGCTTTGAGATTTACACACTAGACCCAATGTCTCACGCCATGCGTGCCCGTTACTGTCCGTAGCATACTCGTGCACTTTAAAAAATATTATCGGCCGGATTATCGACCTTTGAAGAATGAAGATGGTCCAATGGCCAGACGTTGCCCATCTTTCTACAAAATGGGTACCTAATTTTTCAAAATTTTCGAAAATTTCATCCTCAATATCCCACCCTTCCAAGAGATTAATGGTTGTCTTTTGCATAGGAATATCTCGAAAACGGTGCGTCCTACGAACAAAATTATTAATGTTGAAAAGATAGTAGTGGAAACAGTTTTTGAGTACGAATATCTCAAAAACAGTGCTCCGTACAAGAAAAATTAATGTTTTGAAATTCTCTACAATATGGATTTTGGGTTCTGTCATCCTCTATAAGGCGGACGCCCAATTTTTTAAATTTTCGAAAGTTCTAGGTCCAATAATACCAAGAACTTAATAGTAGAAATCATTTTTGAGTACGAATATCTCGAAAACGGTCCTGTGAGAAAAATTATTTTACTTGAAATGTTGGGTTTTGAAATTTTATACATAAACTCCGAGGACCTGCTCCTCAACATCACTTGGTCCTTTAGAGTTGATTGTGCTTTATTTTCCAGCTAACGGCTAAAATTGAACGAAAAAACGACTAGGAGCAAACTAGGAATGGGAAAATGTGCGTGGAAACTAATTGCGTTAAATGCCACTAGGCTAGGCATTAGCTCTTCGGGCTACTGCCATGTACTAACTCTTATTACTTGCTGCCTGTATTCCTTCGAGAACCCATAGCTCTTTGGCGGATAGCTTATGAAGAAAGTGGGACTGGGATTACAGGTCAGGTGTCTAGAAGAGAACATATCAATAAAAGAAGCACTTTCGAAAAGTTTGAGCCGCAATAAAACGATTTCTGAAAAAGTGCCTCCAACTTGCTTTAGAAGCAGGTGAAATCTTCGTACTTCTACAGCTTGTAGTTTGCCTAAAACATTTCAATAAATAATAAAGAATCTCAAACTGTCAAATTGTAACCGCTTCCTTGGACTCTTGATGGTTTCAGATTTTTCATGTACGAGTAGTGTTGTCCTCAACTTCCTCTACAATTACAGTGTAAATCATGTGTCTCTACGACTTGTAGTTTCTCAATTCAAATTCTTACAATTTTGTAAAAAATAATAAAACTAGTAAGTCAAGCTTCCAGTTTTCGTCCGTTCCACTATTCGCGAAAATCTACTGATTGCAGTATAATCAAATTCGCACCAAAAAAAGCCAATGAATCGTGCCTAAGTCATCTACTTCAATGGAAATTAGAAAAAAAAAATTTTTCACTTCTGTACAGTACAGTACAATCAAATTCGCATCGAAAAAAGCCAACGCATTGTGCTTAAGTTATCTACATCAACGGAAACTAGAATAAAAAAGTTTCACTTCTGTTTCCCACACAAAAATGTCCGTGGATGAACCGATTTTGATGAATAGCGGAAATTTTTTAGCCAATCTCGAAGTAGACACTGGGTTGTGTCTCTGGGATACGTGGAGAAAGGGTACAAAATGCGCAGGCTTTTCTTGAGAAAAGCCATGATAGATAGAACATACCTCGTGCCATGATACATGTGTAGAATCAAATCTTCTACTATTTCTCTTGACCTAAGGGTCGATGAAGAATAAATTTTTAACATAAAGTGGAATCCCACTTGCCACTAATCCTATTTTATCTAAGTAAATTAAATTCCAAATTCATAGCCTACGCAGATGTGTGCCCATTTCTTCTTTGGACAACCCACAAATAATTGCTATTCATCTCTAGAGGAAAAGAATTTCAAAAAAAATTCTCAAATACTTAATTACATTTCGTTAGAAAAACCAATTCATCCATCATAAAGGATTCCATCTTCTTTGATGTAAATTTTCCATTAAAATTAGTACGATTCCCACTAACATCCATGCCATTAACACGTGTAATTCCGGGGGACCTTCCTCCTCCGCCAACACGTATTTCATTTCATTTGTATTTCTCTTCAAAAAAAAGGGAATCTCTGCGCTTTAAAAAGGATATTCACTCGCAGCCATGTGGCGCACCACTTAATGCAATTAATCTCGTGTTGAATTCAATTTTCGACACTTGGAGATACTCTTCATTGAGATACTTTTTTTTTTTTTATATACGCCATAGGTGTTTCTTTTTTTTGTGGAATTGCGCATTTAATTGTAAGGCGGCGGTGGCAAGCGATGATAAACAACAGGACATATGCGTAAAAGAGTAAGTTTTGACGTAGTTATCCTGTGGATATTGGAATACGACGCAGAATATCGATGCCACGTGCATCCCACCTACACTGGAGTGTGGCGAGTTCTCTAGCCTAGCCATCCATCAACTAGCCATTTGTCCACATTTGGTCGAACGACTTAATGTGTGTATCTCCTTGCATTACATTAATTAACAAATAAATATAATTACTGCAGGAATAGCCGGCACGCTGTGATGTGTCCCCGACAAGGTGGATTAACCACTTTGAGTTGTATTGTGTTTACATATGTGCGGTCGTCGACTAATTGGGATTTATAGTGAACAAATAAAGTTTTGCGTGGTGACAATTAGTCGTGTTCAACAGCTACATGAGCCTTTCACCCATGATTAATGCAATTTAAAACTTTAAGTTACCCAGGATTAGTTTCCTCGTTATCCAATCGATGATGATAGATGAGAGGGCAACTTTTTTTGATTGATTATGATTGTTTAACCAATTATAGAAGTGTCCTCAGGATTCCACTAGCTTTCTGCGTGTGTGCATTGGAATTGAATTGATCCAGGCACAGATGAAAAAGAGCAAGGTATACCTACGTTCTTCCGATGGAATTTTATGCATCTGCTATGGCAGACATACGGATACAACTTCTATGAATAAATTTGAATGCGTATTGCCTGGTATAGAGTCAGGCACACACGTGCTTAAGTCGTATGTAAATTCTCGAGAAGCGATTCATCTTCCCTAAGGCAATTAGAATATTTATAGAATCCTTTCTTTTTCCAGCCTCACATCCTTGGGAATGAGAATAATTTGTGGAATATTTTTCGAAGCTTTTAAATGATTCGTTAACGCCAAAAGGTTGGAATTATATCAAAGTTCAACCACTCGGTATATGCTAACATGGAGAATAAATAAATACTTGAATTTTGTAGAATTGGCGGCTATTAATAACAGGGATGATAGAAAAGGAAGCTGTGCCAATTGAATATGGAAAAGAAAATGATTATTCTTTCAATGTGCACACGCTTGATGTATTTGGTATCTAAGGTACTGTGTTCCATGAAATAGGTTTTTATTTCGTCACTGCCTACCATACGAATTAATTTTGCGAACAAAAAGTTGGAAATTAGACCTCCTCATACGTACATATGTAAATAAATCGGCTCTCTACCTAACCTAACTGATAATCTAAGCTGTCCAATATGACTGCCAATCAATCAGGTGTATTCTATTTCCTTACACTCTACCATACCGGTCTGTTAAGTATCCAATTAGAATCAGTCAAGGTCTAGAAATCTGTCTACCAGGCTTAATTGTATGTCAAAAAATGCCAATGGACCAAACTAAAGGCCTCTAATGGAAGAGGACAACAAAATTCAGAAAATTATAAAAAAAGTGTGGGGCCAAAGATCTAAGAATTTCAAACTCAGACTCGTAGTGGAACCCCTGTTTGATGTAGTGGTTGGGGGAAATTATATTTTGCTAATTTTTCGTTTAGGATCAGGTGGTTTGCGATTGGTGTTCCCCGATGGGTCCTCAAACTGCACCATTCGGGTCATTTTTCTCACGAATGGAGGGGAAGGAAACTACAATTTTATTCCAAATTAAGAAGCTACTGCTGACTATGAGCTTTGTCGGACATTTACGAGAGGTGATGCCATTCGTGTTGTGCGCATCACGAATGGTTTTATGCTATTTCCAAAGGGCTATTTTTTTCGATTGAGAGAAGCTTTTCATGACAATTTTTACTCTCGGATGTTTGTCAGACGTTTGCGAGAGGTGGGACTGTGAGAAAGCTTTTTTTATTTTTTTTTATTTTTGTGTTTTCTTGGATTTGAACCTTGAATATCTCGCTCAGTGATCGCGCACTTAACCACTGAGCCACTGCTCCCGTAGTAGTAATAACGGAACATAAACGCTAAAATTAAACTTAGTAAGATCGACCGTTGTAGGGCCTGCAACAATGTGGAGCCTAACGAAAATGTCCCCCGTTTGTTCTGTATACTCCCCGGAAAATTTATGAAGGAATTGTACGAATTCATTAGGACTTCAGGACAGTTTAGAAGCTAAAAGAAAAGCATTGGGGTTTTAAAGCGATAAAAACGAAAGCTGCTGAACCGTTTTCGATGAATTACAGATAAATAAGCGAAAGATCGATAAATAAAACACGATTACGTAAAGCATTCACTAATCCTATAGAATGGAGGAAAGATATACTCGTACAGTGAACGATGTACTTTTTGACTTTGATTTTCGTACTAGGATTGTTTGTTATTTTTATTTAAATTTGACTGAGATAATAGGTGGATGAAGATTGTTTTCTAAATACAGTCGTTAAAACTGACAGCCCTAAATATGTAATAATGAAGAAACCAACCAAACAAAAAGTGGTCATTCTAACCGGTTGGTTGTTATATGAGACGGATTTGAATAGTAGTTTTGGCTTCACTGAGATAGAAATAGAATTTAAATTAAATAGCTAACACAACCGGCTGGTTAATTTAACATCACTTCACAAATCATAATAAGAAAAAATTAAATAAAAATCGATCACCCAAAGAAAAAGCTTTATATTCTACTGATAGGACGCTTGACTATCTTTTAAAAATAAAACGTCGGACATTCCTTGGATGCCCTATCCATTGTATGCCAGGTACCAGGAGAATAGCTCATAAAATCACAACTGACACCTTTTTCGGGTTTTTATGTATGTCCTGTGCAAGTGAATACATTAGTAACTACCAAAACACTTTCACCACAAAATTTGAGTACTTCATATCTGTTTCCCCAAGTGCATAAACAAAAAAAAAAATCTCAAACCAATTAAACCAGTTTTCTCCAAATCCACCTTTACCCGCACATAATCATATAAATAAATCTGTTGATTTGTTGTTCTAGAACAGATTTTAAACGTCTAGATTGATTTTGAAAAATTTCCTATAAATGTTCCAGCGGTGCTCAAACATTTTCAATCGGAAATGAGCAGAATGGGATGCCAGTTTGAAGGGGGTGAACTCCTAATTTCAATTGCTAAAGCTCAACCCTTTAGATTCAAAGATACTTTTAAGAAAACATGCTGCATAATAGGTAGTTCGCGTTATCATCATCATGTGTAGGTACATGAATAAATTAATATTTCAATGTATGAATGTCTGTTCTATAACAGTTTTTAAACACCACAATTGATATTGATTAATTTTTGTTCACATGTAGACATATCTTCCACTTATGAGTAGAAAGTGCCCCTCTTTATATTGTTCTCTGTCCACTTTTGGGCATAGCTCCCAAAGAGGTCCCTGCGATACCTAATGTATGTAAGATACTTTTATATACATAGCTCATTCAAAGATATTCTCAAAAAGTGTAAATAAATCTGTTAGGTATTGGTCTGCTTATTTCTTTGTTCCATAATAGATGGTAGGCGACTTCGCCCGGGTTAAGGTATAACTCTAATACAGGTCCCTGCGGAGCCTAACATTATTTTGCTCGTCGAGTTGGGTATAGTTTTAAAGTTTATGATTTTCTGATACTCAATTAGATGCTATGTGGCTCATTTCTCTTACACTTTAAGTACTTTATTCTAGTGCAAATCCGGGCAAGAACTACGGATAGTTGAAAAATAATTAGTTGAGGATACGCACTTATAATTATGCTCATTGATTAGCTTAAGGATAATATAAAATGAAGATTTATGGTTTCGTCTTCTCGAGTCTTCTCATTAAATACCTTAAGTGCGTCGTGAATTCGTCTTAGTTGCTGAGCTTTTTTCAAAACGGAGCGCAATTTGCGGCGGCTATTCTTAGACCCTCTCCGACTAATATCTTAACGAACAAAGAAAATGGTATTGAAATCGGTCCGCCCGTTCATGAGTTACAGCGATTAAAACTGAGAAATAGTTAGGGATTAGGATTTCACGTTTTTTAATGACACATCATTCCAATGGTGCATTATTCTAATGTAAAAATATATCATTTTAAGACCCTCTTTACTCACTTTTAATTTAAATGTTTACTTTTCATTAGGGTGGCTTAAAACATCACACAAATTCATAAACAGTGACAAGTGAATCTCATTTTAAATGTTATTAGTTGTTTATGCAAATTATGTCTTAATGGGGAGGAAAAGCATTGTATGCCGCATTGTATCTGCCACCCACACACACAAAATGTAGGATATGTAAAATAATAGTTACCTACACAGGAGATGAGAGATATATTTACTTAGGAACACAAGCAGAATGTAGTAGTTGATTTAATTAATGGTTCGGTATTCACACTTGAAGTACTTCAGTTTCTGTTATATATTCATTTCATGATGTTCATAGTTTTCATTTCAGTTTATGCAAATAACAAAAGAGAGAGTTGACAAACAAACAAACGAACGATAGACAAATTCTTTGTTTATCTAATTTGTTTTGTATGAAATATGCGGATTGTGGATAGAAATAAACTCTAATGAGATGAGTGTTGCTTATTCATTTCGCTGTGAGGACATAAGAGCATTTTGTATCTTGATAGTCAATTTAGTTATGTAGCTACTTGTGGTTGGTAAAAGAAAGCAAATAATACGAGTAGATACATTCAGTTTCAATGGATTAGAAGCAAACTATATGTTGTGTGTGAAGTTTTATGGATCGGTTTTGTTTAACATCCTGTGGTCAGTTTTTAGAAGTAAGTCGAACCTAAATGTAAGACGATTAAAATTAATTTAGAAGATCACTGTATATGTGGTGTTTTATGAGACAAATAATTAGACAGATATATGGTACGTGCCTAATATTGGCGTAATTTCGAGGGGCGTAAAACGTTATTTAGAATTTAAGGAAATAGCGTCTCGAGTACCGCAGGGAAGTGTTCTAGGTCCGGTCTTGTATCTGTTGTATACTCATGATATATCACATGCACTACACTTGGTATATTTGGTGGTGATACTGCCATTTCGGCGACAGGAAAACCTATCGAGAAAAAACTTGCAAGAAGTAATTGAATGGAGAATCGTGTTCAACGAAACCACATCTGTTACCTATAAAAAAGTAAACAATTTACCTATCTTCGTCAATTCCGTTCGAATTCATTTTTCAAACCAGGCTAAATACCTCGGGATGACACTTGTTAAATGAATTGTCAGTTCACCGTGGTACATAAGAAACAAAGATATCTACAGAGTTCTCGGAATTTCCATTGAGGAAGCTGGTTTTTTAGTGGGTAAAAATCCCACATTACTATGAACACGCATTTTACGGTCAACAAAGTGTCTTTTTTGATGATTTTTCCCCTAACCTCAGGAGAAAAAACAAAGAAATATCTCGCTCATTTTATGTAATATCATAAAAAAAATAATAATATATATCATGGTACCATAGGTCTTGAACAGCTCTAAACTTTCTATCATTGATTGACTGACTTTTATATGAACAAATCTTAACTAGATAATTTTATAAGGACTTTACTTCAGGATGGGTGGTCACTGGTCAGCAGAAATGGATTGGGCCATTACAGCAAAGTTACAACAAAGTTTGAGGACCAATTGTTTGCCCAATTGCATAGGCTTCGACCAGTGGACAGAAATAAAAAAAAATGATTGCGCGCTGCAGACGTAAAATGCACTAGACTACTTTTGCAATTTGTACATTTTTAGCATTCTACCTTGATCAGCAAGTTTCAGGAATGACTACCGTGTCAAAGTAGTTTTAGGTTGACACATCTGTTATTAACATTCCCTCCAAAATTTAACGTCGTAGCTTGACATTTGTAAAAGCTACACTGCCGAGAGTACATCTGTTTCCGTCTGTTTTTTTCGATTTTTTAAGATTCTAAAAATGGGATCAACTTTGCATCAACGAGTTTGCATCAAATTTTGTGTTAAAAACGAGTTCAATGGCAGAATCCGACTCAACATTCGTCAAACTCATAAGAGAGGAGACTTGGGTTTATGAGTACGAAACGTAATCCAGGCATCAGGCGAGTGAATGGCGTACACTGAATGAGCCAAGACCGAAAAAACCACGTCGTTTTCAGTCGAAAAAGTTGACGTTTTCATGGATTACAACGGTGTTGTGCGTCATGAATTCTTGCCATAAGACCAGATAGTCAACAAGGTTTATTATTTGGGCGTTATGAGACAAGCAATTTGGCAAAAAATACCGGATTTGTGGGCAAACAACTCGTAGGTTTTGCACCACGATAACGCACCGTCGTACAATGCCATCCTTATTTTTGAGTTTTTGACCAAGAACAGTACGAATACCATCCAATAGCCTGATTTGGCTCTCTGCGATTCCTTTCTGTTTGATCGACTTAAGAAACCGCTCCGAGGAACGCGTTTTAGCAGCCAAGAGGAGATAATAGAAAAATTGAAGACGGCTCTGATGGATATACCAAAATCCGATTATAAAAAATCTTTCGAGGATAAACTTGTTTTTTTTTCAATTTTCTGAATAAATTCCTGAAACTTTTTGATCAAGGTAGAGTGTGCATTTTGCAGTAGGCTTTTGTAGAAATTATATTTTTTAAACGTAAAAATTGACTTTAAGTCATTGGTTAGTAATTAACCTCAAATACCTAAAAATGCTAGTTCAGTTTAATCGTTAGTTTCTCTATTTTGACAATATATGAAACTTGTTTGCTACTTTTAGCTAGCGCTTGAAATTTTCTACTTTCTTTAGGAAAAGCCACAACCATTAGAATTAAAGACCTTTTTGAAAAATGGCTTGAACGTATTCTAAAGTTGAGGGACTTAGTGTTGGATACACTTCAAATTAGTGATTTGCTAAAAATTCCAATACAAGATTTAATACAAATAGTTTCCATGTTCAACTCAAATTGTATGAAGCTGTGGAAGCAATGTTCGCAAAATCGCAATCTACTACTATGCATCCCCATAGCATAAAACTAATTGGAAATTGTTTTCAGGTTAAAATACACTCGTTGTTTAAATCTTCTCCGGTTCTCCGTCGGATGTACTGGATACCATCTGATGAATTGAGGTTGTATCTGGTTTCGTCGGTGAAGATTACAGCCTTCCAATCATTTCCAGTACAATTCTGATGAGCTCTGGCAAAGTTTAACCTTGCAGCTCTCATTTTTAGAGTCAAAGATTGTTTTTTCTTGGTGTTCTGGCTAACAATCCGAATGAATTTAGTCTCCTGCTGACCGTTCTGTTACTAATTTTTTTTAGATGTTTCTTCGAAAAACTCTAGATTTACTTGCTTTGCTGTCTTTTTTCGTTTACCCCAAGATATTCTTTTTAAAATTCGGTCCCTCTTGTTTCCATTACCGGTACCAGTTTTGCGTTTTGTGGTACCAAACACCTTAATTTGGTTTAACTATTTTATTATTAGCACGTGCTGTATCCAATTTTGTTTACCAATAGCTTTTGCTGACAAACCTTCTTTATTTAAAAATATTACAACCGTTTTTAACTCACTGGTAAGCTGTTCACCCATTTTAACTACTCTGAAGCAGAAATGAAACTGAGCTTCAAATCATGCAAGAGACAATCAAAATGTAAAAAATAACCGCTATACAATTTTCCATAGAAAAAAAAATGCAAACGTAGTTCACTTCGAGCTGCAACTTTAGTTTTTTTGTGAAATAGAATGGTGGTAACTTTTATTTGTCCATTACGGTCCTTGAAAAGCGTCATCAAATATGGTGGGAAAGTGATTTTAAGGTGCGTGTCCATTTGAGAGTACTTTCGCTAGTAAACTCTTGAGAGTTACTCTCGAGAATCTAATATCGCGAGTTTTCTGGCAGAATTTTTAGAGTTTATTTTTTGAGAGTACTCTCATAACAGTGTCCACTTGATATATTTCTTGTGCTACTCGTAGTTATCTTTTGGAAGTAGTGCAAGTAACATGTATTCTTACCAGCGGAAGGTTGCAGCTTAGTGAAATAGTAACGAAAAAATCAAGAAACGATTTATCCACTGTTTTCCATAAGGTTTCAAAAGATTCATATTTTTCTATTAGTAGATTTGTTTCCTCCGATGTCCACTGTTTTGCCATGTTGACTATCGACAGCTACTCGCAAAATACGAACTGTGTTGGAATTCTGCGAGCTAATTTCCGATAGTGATCAAAACATGTGTCCACTTGCGAGTGACTCTCAAAAAGTTGAAATGTCGAGAGTAAAAACTCTCCGCGAGCTACTCTTAAGACTGTGTCCACTTGCGAGTTTGCTCTCGAGAGCTGCTTGAGAGCTGCTCGCAGCATTTTTACTCTCAAATGGACACGCACCTTTAAATTGCCTGAGAGTTGTGTTCAATTTTTAATTCAAGAAACTTCTTCTATTGATGAAAACATTCCAAGCACTAGTCGCGGAAGACCACGAAAGTCTTTTGAAGAATCTTCGAATAAAACCAAAAAGCGTCGAGTAGAAGATATCGTAACATCCAAAAGTAGTGACGGGCTACGTTATGCAGCGAAATTATCCAGTCACTCACCAAAAGCAGACAATAGCGAAATTCTAACGCCAAAACAAGTCCTACCATTATATTTAGATTTGGACCTTTCGGAAATAAAATACAAGTTCCATAGAACAATAGTAAATGATTTGCACAAAGACTGCTTTCCTAGTTTAACCTCTCTGAAAATGTTTAAAAAAAGAGAGAGCTCCAGGAGTTAAATAATACTGCTGAACATATTTTGCAAATCAGTAATAGAATCTGTGAAACAACAGCTTCATTCGTTTGTAAGTGGAGCTTTAATGGAAGTTCTGGGCATAGTCAATAGAAGCAAATATTTTTTAACCCAGAAAATACAGAGGAGTTCAAATTTCTGACTATATTCTGCCCTCTTAAACTGGTTGAAAGCACGACAGGTGTAACTCTATGGGAAAATACCCATTCATCCTCAACAATTTACCGCAGATCAATCAAAAGAAGATGCAAAACTTTTGAAAGATGAAGAGAACAAAATGAATGAACAACTACTTCACCATAAAAAAAAAGCTCTGCAATTGAATTTTTTTTCCAAATGCACTTCATCATGGTTGATGGGATCGAAATGTTATATTTGTGACGCAACTCCTAAAGAGATGAATACAACAGCGATCAATGGGCTTTCTACTTTGCATTGCTGGATAAGATGCTTTTGAATATTTATTGCATATTTCATATAGGCTCGCGATGCTGACTATAAAACAATTTACGCTAACAGGAAAAAAATAAATCTACCAATGATGGGAATACTGTTAGACTTTTTTTTTTTCTCAAATCCAGAACTGACGTTTCAAATAACAGGGATCGATGAAAGATTAATAACAAAATTTTCAATCATTTTCAGAGTCCTGGCTTGTTGGAAAAATTCGGAATTGTTAACCGAAGCGAAAGATCTATATCTTCAACTTTACAATTGGTAGTACATGCCAAGTAGTGTCCACAACTTGCTAATGCATGGCCCAAACGAGTAATCTAATCGTTCGACGTATCTATTGGTCTTCTTTCAGAAGAAGTTATTGAGGCAAAAACAAGAAAATCACCCCGCAAATATTTAAAGGAGGATTGAATGACCCAATTGCTCCTTAAATCCGACCCAGTCATATCGCATTTAAGATATCCAATATCAAATGATACTTGCTGACAATATGGAATTGGACAAAATTACTCGCCTGACTGTGTCTATGACTAGCATACTGAGTTAAATAAAATGCATTGTAGTCAGAATACTCGTATTTCACTTTCGGTGTTGGTTAAGCGTTTTGAGAAACTTTATTCAAATCAATGCTGCCAGATAAAAATGAATGGAAATCGTCGGCAACTTCGCAAAAGAATTGTCAAAAATTATCACTGAATGAAATTGAAATGTTCCGCTTCTGTGATTCCTTCACGTTTTCTCCACTAATCTGTTTTCAGTTTTGTCATCCTTTTACTTCAGAATGTGCATAAAAGGCGAGTTAGAGCTAATTGGAAGCCTTCATAGACTTTCACGAAGCTGAAACTGCAATAATGCTTGCTTGGAAGGAAGGAAGAACGCAGAAGCAAAGTCCAAGCATCTCATCCAGAAAATGAACAACCAACAACGCTCGTTATCAATTTTAAGGATCAATATTTTTTTAATATTTGAAAGTAAATATTTTTTGCTATAAAAAAAGTGTTTTTTTTTTTTTTTTTTTCTCAAATTGAAGGAGCAACATTTAGGTCATCTGTCACCCAAATTCATTGAAACAATTAATTGCTTGTCCACAGGAAGAAACTCACAGTTTGTATTTGGGGCACTTTAAGTTCCGGTGAGTTTACGTTCTTTACTTATAACAACCAAAAATATATATATATATATTGGGCGCCAATTAAGACTGAAAATACGATTTTGAAGCAAAATCATTCTCCGAAAATCTGCCCCAAACTAGAGAGGTTTAGCCCGTAGGCATATACTCGCCGACACTTATGAATCATCAGGTCAGATATATGAATCGGGCATATCCAATGGTACGGGCCATTGATATCTGTTGAAGATTCCTGCACCTCCAGGCGCAATCAAAAAAAAAAATGAAAGTGTGCAAAAGAAATAAAAAAAATTACAAATTGTCTAGAACGGCTCTTACGATACTTTGTCCCCCAAATTCAAACTCATAAAATGATATCTTTCTATACAGAGGATATTTCTGGGATTTTTAAGAAATTTTATCACTAAACAACTTTTTCTTATCAGAAAATGGGCGTGGCTCCCAAAATTTGTAACCGAAGTTCAATGATTCTGATGAGATATTTACAATAAGTCTCAACCATCATCATAAATAGTTTTGAAAGAGCAAAATATGTTTTTTTTATAAGAAAATGCCCCAAAAAGGAACTGATGGATGGAAGATTAACACAACTTTTGATGCTGATCACAAATGTGCATATATCCTTCCTATGTTACAACCGATGGATGTATCAAAATTAATATATACGGTCTATAGGATAGGGTATAATAAAGGGCTAGACTGGATTCTTAATTGTGTAAGACTATGGACCATGTGTCCAAATTTTGAATGCCATGTCCTCACGTATGTCAGAAATGACTTAAATATCAATTTTGAATAAAATCGTCTACAGCCTTAAGTATCGTTATTCGACAGACACAATTGTGAGATCCACTTTTTTTTAGTTTCTCTAGTATAGTAATACTAACGTTTTCACTGATTTAAGACGAACTCGTACTAGTCCCACCGAAGTTCTTAGTGCACAAAGCCTTTATGACCTCCACTCGATATGTATGTACGTTTTCTTTCCCTCGATTTGCATCGTAGATAGTCGACATAATTCATGGGATTTTCCGAATTGACAAGAACTTTGTTTTATTGTTCTCGACTAGAGCTCTCTTTAGTATTGAACTTGGCAAACAATGCCGATTATTGATTTTGTCACTCCCTTTGTTTCTCTCTAACATTCGATTCACGTTTTTCGATTTACGTCGTATTTTTACGAAACGCAGATCGACATAAATCATTTGACATACGATATTCATTTGAGATAAGATTATCAAACATAGGACCCTAGAAACTATTGGGAATTGCATCGGGCTAACTTTCCAAATTCCAAACCACTCAAGAAATTACAACAAAAAAACTACAACAAATATTTGCTAAACGTAACGTACGAGATGTAACAACTCGTTGCTTATTTTTCAAAAATTATTTTAAAACAAAACGAGTAATGGTATCTGACGAAGGAAATTTCGGGGTTCATAGCTACTAAGTAATGTTTCATTTTGTGACTTCTAAGTATCTGGAATGTTTAAATGATTATTTTGCAGAAAAACAGTTCACAAGTAAAGTGTTCATAACAAAATAAGGCTCACATTTGAGGAAAATACTTTCAAAACTTTCGAAATTCCATAATTTTTTCAACCACTATCGAAATAGTATAAATGCTTTGTAATTTTTTGTTAACATAAAATAGAATTCATTTCGAATTTAAGAAGATACGAGTAGTTCTGAGTTAAGAACAAGTCAGACTCAACCTGTATTTAGTTCATACCATAGAATAGAAGACGTACTCGTATGTAATTCCTTTCGAATTATGTACTTTTATAAATTGTATCTAGGGTCAAACGTCACATAGAAGTATTACTACGCTCTGTTACAATTTCATATAAAAACAAAATTTCTGAAAATGTCGCCGGGTTTTGGACTTGAAAGCTCATTACATCCTTCTTACGAAAATAATGGCCAATAAGAAATAAGACCATCCAACATTAGACAAATATTACGCGCATTAGGCAAGAAGAAAATGTTTTGTAATCGAGAGTATCTACAGCAAAAAAAAAACAGCCCACCCCCCTGGTAGATAGATACATAATCCATATAGTTTTTTACACGCTCATTTCAATCCTTATTTGTTTCTACGAATCCTTACACAATCTGCATAACATCTCGTCAGGAAATGCCATCGCAAGGTATCTATACAAATACATATGTATCCATATATAGATATAAAATATGGATTTTCTTTCTTTCAGAAAGCCACAAAATATCTATGTGTAACGCCGATGTAACGAAATTTAAAACAAATGTACGAGTAACCCTCCCTACCAATACTGGCAACAGTTGTCAAAAACAGAGCCCAATAAATCCCTTTAATTATCGACAATTTATATTCGATACACAGAATAATAATAAAAAAAAAAACCCTTCGATAAGGACATTTATCGACAAATTTTCCACATAAAAGGACGCACGCTACGAATCTTTTTTCTTTCCCCATTTTCATGTTCAATTAATAACCCATATATATCGGAAGAACAAAAATCGGACAGGACATTCCCATAAAAAATAAGGGATACTAAGAGGGGGGATATATGTACATATAACAAAAAGAAGGACATAGTAACATACCAATTTGCGGCACATCGTACTGTCGCTGTCCTCTCGCCGTACGTAACATCAACTGGCTGGCTATACTATGGGTAACGGGTGGTGAGCCAATACCGCTATTTATCCCTGAACGCTTATTGTTGCTATTGGGATGTAATAACTGTTGCTGCGGTTGGTTTGTATTCAGCTGTTGTTCTTTTGCTAGAGTCGATGGTACAGCCGCCGCCCCTACTGTAGATAAAGAGGGTGGTTTTGATCCTAATGAAGGGAGCTTTTCCAGATTTTGTTGCTTCTGTTGAGTCCTTTTCCTCTGCATCTTTTGTTGTAATCGATGGTTGGATTGGGATTGGGACGACAGCTTATCACCGCTTTCATGGTGATCGAATAGCTCTTGGAGCTCTCTTGGCGATGGAGCATGGTATTGAGGTGATGCCTGATGATGGATCGGTGGGAATTTCCTATAGATTCCTTCGCCGCGATTGAAAATGTCCTCCATAATCTCATAGCTTCCGTCGTCGTAAGGATGAAAATGATTGGGTTCAGGATTTTGGTATTCCTCAAAGGCTCCTCCGCCACCATCACCAGCATCGTCATCATCGCCGGCAAAGAAGAACGGTTCCCGTCTCATGGGGAATTCATTATCCTGCAGCATAGTCAGTGAGGAAGGTTGGTAGTTTGTACCGCCACTAGCAATGCCATCAGTGTCACCAGTTGTCAGATGTAGACGGCCGGTTATTATAGGCCGGCCTCTTCGCCCGCCGCCCATGAATAGCATTCGCTCTCGCTCCGATTCATCTGCCGCCGCCATCCTTCGGTAGGGTAGATTGCTGTGATGCTGGAGCGTGCCGGTGACGCCCGAACCGCCGCCAGTGCTGGGCATGGGTGGGCTACTGCCGCCGCTACTACTGCTATGCTCAGCGGTACGGTCATTGGTTAGATGAAGGGATAGTGTGCTGCCATTGAGGACACTCAGACAGGCCAGGGTTTGGATTATTTCACGGATCATCTTGAAGTGTGATCTCTTTTTTTAGTTCTCTCTGGTGGACTACGGGTATCTGGCGAATTGTCCCTTTTCTGAAGTTTAAGTGTGTTGTTTTCTACTCAATAACTCCAGAAGTGTTTTTCAGTGCGAATGGAAAAGGAACTTAACATGCTGATGGGAGTCCTTTTTTGAATGTTGTGCCTGCTCACTGTATATTCCCAGAGTGACTATGCGGTTGATGACTTGCCAAATTTGCGTTCCTTTTTGTCGTCTTTTTTTTGTGTGGCTTTTGAATTTTTTTTTTTTTTTTTTTTTTTTTCTCCGAAAGGATTATGGAAGGACGGAGCGAAAAAAAACAGAAAACCGAAAGTCAGAACGGAATTGTGTAACAAAACCAAGAAAAAAAATGAAAATTTTATTAACTGAATGACATTTAAGTCAGAAAGGAAAATGAAAAAATCGAAAAGAGGATATATACAGGGAGAGGGATTTGAAGGAAGCGAATCAATCGCGTTGAACGATGACTTTTTCAATCCACCTGTTCTATTAATTTGGGTAAAGTACCGGGGGGTTTTCGCTTATGTCCTTTCGAAATTGACTTGAGTTTTGTCCCGCACTACGCACTAGAAAATAACTTTTTTTTTCCACACTTTTATTTGAATTGCAAGGATATTCCAAGTATTGCCACTGATTTTATCACTTTGGTTTCTAAACGCGAATAATTTAGATATTTCTCTCTCTCGCTCAACCACTTGTTTCCTTTGAACTGTGATGTTATACACTGCGCGATTAAATATCCTCGCAGGACCTCTGTGGACTTTTAACTAAAAATCTAAAAAAACATAAAAATAAAAATAAAACACACTTTCTTTTCGGCGAGATTTAAAAATAGAAATTCACTTTTCACTGCATCCTTGGTAGGTATCTGTAATAATTATCCTTGATTTCTTCTTATTTTGGATCTTAGTCTCGGTCGTGAGAAATCCTTTTTTGTTCGCGAAAATCTTAACACTGAATGAAATCAAGAATTGTGAATGTACTTCGTTCGGTTCGGTTCCACACACCACACACAAAAAAAAATAAAAAAAAAAATACTTAACGCAGATCGGGGGGGTTAGTTGCACTACAACCACCCTGTTGGGGGGCCAGCCTGGCCATGACGCGGCTCTGCAACGGTCGTCGTCGTTGTCGTCCCGTTTTATGGGGTATTTTTGCGCTGCTGCTGTTGTTGTTCCTCGTTACACACTCTTGTTTCACTTGGAACACAACAACAAAAGAAAAAAAACCAACAAATTTTTGTGTGTATATTCCGTGTGTTGGTCAAGTTATATTGTTCGTTCGTTAAGGGATGAATCGCGAATGATTTAACGTTGGGCACCTTCGGCAAGGATATCCTTTCTCTGATGCGAGCAGGTTCTTTTTTCTAGTATTTTTGTTTTCAAACACTCTGCTCTGGTCTGTCTGTGTGCTGCTGCTGCTACTGCTGCTGTATGTACCCGCAACGACGACTACACAACACAATGTCGCCGATGGATGGCAGGCAAAAGGATATTCTACTATCCTTCTGCCGGTGTTGAGGTATTTCTCGTCATCGTTCTCTCTCTTTTTCTCTCAAATTTTTTTTTTTTACTATCTCTCTGTGTGTTGGAGGATATTGTGTGGGTGTTGTTCATGGGCGAAGGGAAAAGTTCATCGGCGATTCATTTTGTTGGTTCAATGACGACAGACAACGCATAAGTATCTGTTAGATGGTTTGCAACGATGACAACATTCTTGAGAGAGTAAAATCACCACTCCTCTCTCCTTTGCTCTCATTGTCGCGGTTCCCAGAAAATACAAAATAAACAAAAACCCCCTCACCCCCCCAAAAAAAGCTCAGCCGCGCATGTCCTTTGGCTTGACTTCAACATCTGAGTTCCCCTTCGAAACGATTCCGATTAGTATGGAGCTTTTACGGTTCGCATCAGCCGATGACTGTGGGTGCGCCATCAGCAGTCGCCCACGCATAACTGTGACGTAAACCATAGCCACTATATCGAGCGGCGACAGAGACGGTGGCTGCTGGTACTGGGGCTTGTATAGTGCTGCTGCTGGTGCTGGCCCTCATTCAAAGGATTCTCGAAGGCGACAGGTCGACCGACGACGACGACGACGACGGCAAAAGTTGTTACGAAATAGAGCGTAGTGGATGGTAGAGAATAAGGATGTAGGCGGTGAGCGGTAAGGGGCAAAGGGATTGCTTTGTATGTTTCCCCAAGGAGCAGAGACAGAATGAAAAGGATGTAGCAGCATTCACGGAAGCTCATCACTGAACTACCTCACTATGGTTTAGTGGAGAAAGGATGCTCAGTATAGTTTGGAGTCGTTGGATGTTGCTTTTTTTTTGTTCTCCGTTCATTTCTAAAAGTCTATGAGCTTGCCAAAAATTCTTTGAAGAATTTCATATTGTAATTCGGTGGAAAATTTATCCTCTTATGTCTCACAGAAATACGCTTTCGTTGAGTAAGGCGATGATTCTTTGATGACTCTGATGTGCATTTAGTTGAATCCTTTGAATTTTAAAATAGAAATTTCATTACCATTTGAGAGCCATAATTTTCTTAAAGAGGAAGCGAGGGCAAAATGGTGATTGACAGCTTTTTAAGTGTGGATTGGAGTTGTGGGGTTTGCATAAGAATGAATGAAGCGTGGATATGGTTCTTGGTCTTAGAACTTCTCGCAGGTGAATCCTAAAAATAAAGACGTGAATTGTTATGAACAGAACAAAAATAAAGCTGTATAATCTGAGAAGAAAAAAACATTGAAGAAAAAGAAGACAAAGTACGCTATTTCAAGCCTTTTTCGATATTTCTTTGATCTTGTGTTCTAAATAGGTTCGGGTCATTGAATATTTAATGAAGGTTCGCGTCTTAACTTAGCACTTAGTGCAGCTCAGAACCATATCGTATAGATCGGTGATTAGGTGTTTTGGAGGTCTTTTTATTTCTCCTTCCGACTTGTTACGTTTCAAAAAAGTTAACTAGACATGATAGCCCACGATAGATAAAGTTCTCTGTGGTAAGTGGGTATAAGATACCTTATGGCATATTTCCGAGATCGAGAGTAATAGTCGTGAAACTGTTGAACTTTTTTAGTTTTTTTTAGAGCTTTGTAGCTTTATTCGACTTATCTTTGATATTCCGTTTTAAATTGGTTGTTGCTGCTTTTAGAAATGTTAAGAAAATAAATTCGATTCGATTAGATTAATTGATGGGTTATGAAGACATTTGGCCTCCTAACACTTCGACCAGAAGAGATCTTTTGTATTATTCCCTTGGGTCTATGATTTGTAAGGTAGCCTGTTAAGATTTTGGCATCTTTTTTTCCGAAGAGACAACATTTCATCAGCTCTTTCCATTTAGATATTGATAAAAGTTTTATCCAGGAAAGGTAATGTTCATATGGTGCTAAGACGCGTCTTGGAAGTTCATCCGCGCTTTCGTTACCATCTATACCACTATAGCCAGGGAGCCAAATTATTGTGAGCAGCTAGGTGCTTTAAAGCATTTAGGCAATTCCAGGCCAGCTTAGACTTAAAGTAGAAAGAGTAAACGGCTTTAAAGGCCGCTTGACTGTCAGACAAGATGTTAGTATTATGCATAATTCTATGGCGTAGATTTTGGCCTAGAAAATCGAAGTAGAATATCCCAAAGTAACTGCGAATTATAAATTAGGGCCGAACACTCCCGCACCTACTCCGTAATCCACCTTTGATTCGTCGGTGTACCATATTGAATGAAGGTAGTTCAGGGAACGTTATCCCCCATTGTTTCATTTATCACGCTCTAGGATAATTATCTTAAAAGGACGGCAAAGATTTATTTCTAGGGGTATGAAGTCCGTAATATGCATCTCTGAATTGTAAAATAGCGGGAACCTGTTTAGGATTTGTAGATACCCTTTGAGATTTACCAAATTAAAATTTGAAACTAGGTGAAGTTTTGCAGCTCTGCAGCTTTCTTTTCTTTGATATAGAAAGGGAGTGTTTTACGAGAGCTTCTAGCGCCTGTAATTACAACAAGTAAGGTAGATCTAATGAACCATTTTTGGTCTTAGTTCCCATTTCCTTCCAAAAAGTTTTGACCATGACCATAATATACATATATAACGCTTTCTTAATAGTTTTGTCTAGCTGTTTGTTCGCAAGTATTTGACTTCCTTGGAAAAAGGATTTGTTTGTTGTTTAGCATTAGATTTGAGAGAATAAAGGGATGGTGATCGTTTTGTTAGAGCCCCTCAAGTTGATACCATTCTCACACTTTATCCAGGGCATTCTGCATGAGATCAGTGATAGTAGTTTCATATGTGTCTCTGATTATTATGACCAGATTATAGCCCTGAGTTGTATATCCGAAGTTGGTTATGTCGTTCAGGAATCGGTAGATAATTATTGACAATAGAAGAAGTGATAGGACACCACCCTGAGGACAGCCTTTAATGGTACTAATTGTAACAGATGCGTTACCTAATTTCGCAGAAATGGTCCTCAAATATATCCATCTGATAGTTGGTTTGTCTATTCCATTTGCAGCTGCAGCTCTTTCGATGGTGGCCTGGGAGGTTTTATCAAAAGCTCCAGCTCCAGTCCAGAAAGGCGTACAGTGCTATTTCCTTGGCACTGAGAGACACCTCTATTTTGCTAACATGATATTGCAGTGTAGTGACAGTGGATTTACCAGTCTGATAGGCGAATTGAAGTTTGTTTAGAGGGTGTTTCTTAAGTCTCCATAATCTTTAGAAGTAATGATGTCAGACTTTTCGGTTTGAAAGATTTTGGATCCGATGGGGAATTTTTTTCCGACTTTAGGAATGAAGACGACATTAACTTTTCTCCAGGGTAAAGGGATATATTCAAATTCAAAACTGGATCTAAACAGAGCTGTAAGGGAGAGAACTAAGATATCTATTCCTTGTTGCACCAGGGCAGGGAAAATACCATCCCCTCCTTGGGTAAAGTGTAAGACAATGTGGAATGATTACATTAATAACATTACTTCAATCCAACCCCGTTCGCCATCTGATATTGACCGACCATATGCTGGACTTACTAACTGAGGAGATGAATAAATGTGAATAATACTGCACTGGGCAGTGTGGCATGCTAATTTTCAACAAAGAAACGTTCAAGGGACTCGGAAGGTTCGAGAAAGAGGACAGGGAAACCCAACGTAATGCTCGGCAACTTTTCTGTAAAAATATAAGGAGACTGGACAGTGCCAAGCGAGGAGACACTGGAGAGACAACATACTCTGTAGTAAGAAAATTGATAACCTTCATCCATATAAATCTCCTGGACTTGATTGAATTTTCCCTGTAAAACTGCAGGTCGGGTTTGACATATTAAGTCCATGGCTCTAGTCCGACTTTAGGAGTAGTCTTATTTTTTGCTAACCCCCAGATTCTGGAGGAAGCTCAAATTAGTCTTCATACCGGAGAAGCCCACATATTCCCTAAAGACTTCCATCTAAGCCTATGTACCTTTCTCTCAACGATCCTGGAAAGACTGATTAACTGTCTATATACCAACAAATTTGGATAGCAATTTCGTATCGAATTCCAACCTTAAGCAAAACTTGGTGGAGACTTAGCTGATAGGAACCATTGATTGATCTCTTGAGAAGAAGGCCTTCATGATGATATCCTTCCTTAATATTGAGGAAGTCTTCAACAGTGCTTAATCAGTGCTGCACCTGCACTTCTCAGACTGAAGATTGACAGCTGCCTTTATAATTGGGTAGAGCAAATACAGAAAAGCGGCTTAGCATTGCTGAACTGGGGTGATGTTTAACAAGAAGGTCGGTTTACAAGGGTACTCCGCAAGGCAAAGTATAGTCCCCGCTACTGTTGATCATGGTATTGAATGTATTGATTAATATCCTGAGAAAAAGGAGGGTACAGTGCTAAAGCTTGTGTAGACGACATTGCGATAGCTATACCGAGAAATTTTATTCTCACAAAAAGAGGTCTCGTGAAATCAGCTCTGAAATGGATGAACATTGTTGGTCTAAGCGTTAAGACTGAACTGGTTCCGTTCAGAAAAAGGCACAAGGCACCATGTATCATCCCTCCAAGACTCAATGTCATGATATTTTAATTCGCAAACCATGCCCGTTACTTGAGAGTATTTGGAAGGTAAAGCTGGTAACTGCCCTTCATGGTACTGAACCTCTATGTGGTCTACTCCTAAGCCACTTGAATCTAACTCAATTCCTGGGAGTTCCAAGAGCAACTGCGGAATTCCACTCAAAGACTTCGCCAGGTCAAGAGGCTCATTAACCAAAAACGGACTTTCTAAGCGGCCATTGTTCTCCCAAATAAATGTTTTGGCACTAACAACCCCTGGCCTGCCTAATTTCTTGTAGCCATTTGTGCTGTTCGAAACTCGAATTGTAGGAACATTAGGACTATACTGCAGATAATGCCTTGAATATCATTTTATGTGTATGCCAAGCCATTGCTCGCCGTAGATCAAAACTCGCAGAGTCAAACCTAACCTGTGAGGTTCAGAGAAAAAATTCAAGTCGTGACACTCTTCTTCCTCTTCTAATTTGCGGCCACCAATAATGCATATCATAGGTATTAAAAACCAATCTTGCTACCCGGGGACGTAAGAGTAGGAGGTACCCGGGACGTAAGAGTAGGAATGGCTAAACAGAGTGTATTGTAACAACACTATTACGCATGTCTTGAACCCGGCGTCAATCTAGAAAACTTCGCTACAGGCTCTCCTTGCAACATCCGAATACACTTATTTTCACCAAGGGCTTTGAAGATTAAACCAGCCATGGTGAAGTTTTGATGTACCGTCAGTTCTATACATAGTATTTGGTCGCCGTTCGGCTTTCTGGAACAGGCCGTTCGTCTACTTATTATCCTTGCAATCACCGACCGACGACGTAATGGTGATAGCCTCTTAGAATCATTGGTCGACTCACAGCAGGTCTTTGCAATGATTTTTGAGTTGAGCTTTAATTATTTGCTTAGGTGGCGCTACAGTTCGGGGTGAACCTGGGTCCCAAGCAACAATCCCTTCTAGTTATCCCGGTCCCTAGCTAACTGCCTCCAGTTGAACACTCCAAGTCGGTTAAGGTCCCCTTCTTCTTGTGTGTGCCACCTAAGGCGAGGCCTTCCTCTACTGCGTTGTCCTTCCGTGTTCGATTCAAAGACTCTGTGGACTGGAGAATTGGTGTTCATTCGTTCTACATGTCTTAGCCATCTTAGGCGACTGATGTGCAGTTTTTTTAACTTGGTCAATGTCGCTGTACAGCTCGTATATTTCGTCGTTGAATCTTTTCCTCCAAAGCTCGTCAACGCGAACGGGGCCGAATATCTTACGAAGAATTTTTGTCTCGTAACGACCGAGGATATCTTCATCCGCTTTCGACATGATTCAGCGCCATAAAACAGGAATGGGATGATTAAGGTCTTGTATAGAGTCTCCTTAGTTGTTCGGAATAGGGCCTTACTACTTAATTGCCCTCTCAGTCCAAAATATAGCGATTAGCTAGAGTTATTCCTCGTTTGATTTCTGCTAAGGTGTCATTATCAGAATTTACAGCAGAGCCAAGGTGGATAAACTCCCTTACTACCTCGAAGTTATGGCTGTAGACTGTGACGTTCTGTCCAATTCGTCGATGTCGTGTGTCCCTTCTTGGTGACAGCATGTACCGATTTTGGGTGCTTCCATTTCAATACTAGCCAACGCTCCAGTGACAGCTCGTTGAGTTCGTCCAATTATGTCAATATCGTCGGAGTACGCAGTTACATAGAGTACATAGTTACATAGAATTTTGAAAGATTTTGCCTCCGGTTTTGGCTTATGAGTTTCGCATAATTCTTTCAGCGCATTACCTTGTCTAAATCCTTTTTTGACATCAGAGGTCGTTACCGACCTTGACCTACCTTGACCACACTAGAACCACACTAACAGGGGCCAATCAGATTGTTAACGAGGGTTTTCAAACGTTCACACAATATGGCAGATAATATCTTGTACGCAATGTTAAGGAGACTGATACCTCTGTAACTGGCGTAGTTGAGGAGGTCTCCTTTCTTGTAGATAGGGCAAACGATGCTGAGATTCCATTCATCAGGCATACACTCGTCTGCCCAAATTTATGAAAGTTATCTCCAGCTACTTTACACAACTCGGCCGGTAGGCCATCAGGTCCAACTTGGTTATTGCTATCCTCACTTCGTTTTGGTCAGTGGACGAAAGTTTTGGCTACCAATCAATACCGATGTTCTTCTCGTCTCTTTTGCCCGTAGAGCTCACGAGCAGCCCTCGTCCTGCTTCCTTCTTTGCAGCGCTGTTTTGTATGCTTCTTGCTTGACTGCATGTGCTTGCCTGGATACTTCGTGGTGGTGATCGGGTGAAAACCAACACAACAGTTGCGGCATTTCTGATGGCATGTTGGCAGCGTTGCCACTGTTCTTCGGCACTTGATGCTGGCTCTCATGTTGTGGAGAGATTATTAGGGATACGCGTTCGGCAAAGATTCGGGCGGTCTCTTGCGAGACCCAGGGAGTTAAGCCTGCGTGAATCTTTTTTTTTGCAGCCACAGTTCTTTTATCTTGTTTTTCGGAAATGAGTGGCAATGATGCGGAATCTCTGCTGCCTATTCTTGAACGCACTTACGGAGTAGAGTAATGGCTTGTGACTTTAATGCTACATCATTGAGCTGTTCGTAGAAAAATCTTTATTTTCGTTTGCTGTTCATTCCCTTGCTGTTCTTCCGTCCGTCTCCTGATTTCTCCATTGGCTCTTGATCTTCTGTAACTATCGAAGGGGTACGCCTTAGCGCCGCTTTTGTTATCGGTCATTGAGTCCAGATGATTGGTTTTGTTCTGCCTTCTCAACCTGTGTGGAGAGAACGTTCATAAATCGATTTGGTAGTGAATGTATGAAATAAAATTAGAACTTTCCCTCGTGACAACTCGATACAGCCGTACAAAATCAAGCAGCAGTTCTTTGACGACAGCACATTTTTTGGTATTCATCGTCATCAGTCACACAATTATGGTCAAATGATTCTGAAGAGGCGATGATAAGAGAACGAGAATACCTACCAAAAGGAGCCTTCTAGAATAGCTGTCAGGTGTTACATTTTTCAGCAGGAATTGCTATTGAATATGATTTCCATCTTAAACGTCGAACTTGACATTCCGATTGCTTCTTATACCCACGATATCTACGAGTCCTTTATTTGCAATTCTTATATAACTTTTTCAAGTAAACAAAAGCTTATCTCCTTACGAAATAAAAACCCACTTAACCACCTTCCGTTGCGAAACTTCAACGGTGAAACATGCCCGGAAACTATAATTCAACCTTTCAGTAGTCCTTAAATAAACCACACGATAAAGTTGTTGCCACCTTCTCTTACCCACAATGCCAACTCCCATGTATCAATTTTAACTGCCGATAATTTCAAAGATGGCCATAAATTTCTCCCCACAAGGAATAGGGGGAGAGGGCATACGAAAAAAAAAAGAAAAAAAGGAAAAAACAGGATACGCATGGAAAATGTCCAATTGGGCATTTTCAGTGGAAACCTACTCCCTTAAACGTATGATTTATATGCCCTACCCTCAATGGTGATAGTCGATGTCCACAAAAATGTCCAAAAAGATACGCAATACCACCGGGTGTATGTATATCAACTTCTGAGGGACATCATCATAATCTTCTGCACGATAAAGAAAGGAGAAAGCAAGAAAAAAATACGTATCCTGGATTGATAATAAATTATCCTAACGAATTATGAAATTGTCGGAAGTAAACAGTTTCCCCGAAGGATTATACGAACAAAAATCAATAGAACGAAGGAATACATATGTCTTTCTTTCCGAGAAGGGAGCCGTTTTGAGATTTTTTCTTTTCCTTTAGCTAAAAATAGAAGGAATCGCAGTTATATCGATGAATGGCAGGCTTTTGAATGGTCCGAATATCAAGTGAGTGGGTGTAATAAGGAACTCCTGCTGGTTAATCTTTGTCACGCTTTGATTTGAGGTTTTCTTGTTTTCTTTTGATCGATTGAAATGGGGGTAAATTGAGGAAATATTATATGTGATTGAATAGCAATGTAAAAAGAGTTTTTGTTTCTAAATTGGAGAAGGAGATACTACGATGGTAGGGGAATCAATTTAAGAGTTACCCTTCCTACTAATATATGCGGATGCAATGAAGACGTGGACTTCTACAAATAGCTATTAGGCGTTAGATAAAATTTATGTCTAAATGGCGCCCAACGCGGGGCAACGATTAGTACACATAAATATCCATCTAAGTTCTTGACCTGAAATTATAGAGTCTGATTGTCATGTATTTTCTTTACGGTTTAGTCAAGTGTTTTCTTTAGGGTTATCGTTATACTCATGGGCCGGGCATTTCACGAGTGTCTGGAGGGTGAAAAAGTCCACAAAATGGACACAGAGATCGTTGATTATTCACGAGAAAGTTGAACTTCTTTCAGAAAAATTTGCAGAATGGAAGCGTCGAATTGTTCGGAACGGTTAGTCTACCGAAGACCGAGATCGAAAGAACATAAACAATCATCTGTAAGTCCAAGGAGGTCATACAATTTAAAATGGCAACGGCCGGCGGCAGGAAGGAATTTGGCAGCAATTTTTCATAAAATAAATAAATATATATTTTCGTGCTAACATCCCTTACAGGGCTTGGCCTAGCTTCTCGCAGACACTCGTACTGTGCGCCGGAAGAATGAATAGCACCACAGTTTTATACTGTTTGTCTTTGGAACCCGCACCATTCGCAAGCAAACACACTACCTACTACACTGCTCACACTATACTGCGGTTAACTGCCATGACATAAAATAAAGTCTTCCTTTGCTGTTCCTTTTGAGCAGAATGTTTCTCGATAAATATTTGTTTAAAATAAGATAGTTTGCCTGTGGGCTCGGATTTATAGGGGTTCATCTTCTACTAGCTCGTTCCTTTATAAGACTGCGGATCTGCATTATAATCAAGAAAGTGAGGAGAGTAAGAGCTAGATCTACTTTGATAGACGCGGAACCTGCAGAATGATGTGGCTAGTCTTCAACATCACAGGTATTCGCGGGACAGTCCCTGAGTAGAGCGTTATCGATATCTATGCGAAGAGTCTGTGTATAATTCAAAATGATGGGGGAGATACAGAATTTATTCACCAACAGCTGAGTCGCTCTTAACATTTATATTTGCATCAGGTTCCCGGAATATTGGCAGAATGAATCCATAAACATGGATATAAAGAACGAATGGTAATCAATTCTATGACACTTACAATCGTTGGATATGCCCTTTAGAGACGGCGCCGCACCTTAAGAACTCACTTAAGATGGCGCTCGCATTTAAGGGATTTCAACCGAACTGAAGGCTTAGAATCAAAGTAACTGCAGAGGCTTATTAAGCAATACTCACGCCCACTCTGTGTGTAACTGTGCAGTATTCGAAACATTTTCTGTGCATTATATATTAAAGGGACCGCAAATTAACGAGGGGTAGCTATCGTAAAAATTTGTCCAATTAGTCTAGATACCAACCATTCAATAAATAACAACAACAGACACCTAAGCTCTGAACCAATGCACAGAAATGATTTCTTTCTATTTTTACATGCACCTATAAGGACAGGTACTGGTTTCCGAAAAATGTTCGATCTCGAGATTTTGATCAAACTTGGCATTACTATGACAGCCAACTCAGCAATGTGTGTCTCTCAATTTGTTCCGTCTGTCTATCCGTAGGCAAGACTGCAGCCTAAATGGGTTGCATCGTTTTATTGGGCATACAAGGTGGCACAAAAGTCATCACCCTATAGGAAGATCCTCTGATTTTTGCAAATGGTGTCTTATGTCATCGTGACTTTGACGTTTGTAAAATAATTTGGAGCAAAATACACGTAGACTAACCATGGATTGCTATTCTCTTCAAGAACGGGGGATAATTTTGTCAATGTTTATGGCCGGTGGTTTTGGCTCAACGTAAATTTCGTCGTCGATTCCTTGGTGGTGTGGCACCAACTGGACAAATACTACGGCATTTAGCTGCTTGCTTCGTGGAGTCTGTCTGAACATGCGACAGTATCAGACGTGACCGTCCCCATATCAGCTGTTCTTTGATGGCTGCAGATATCCAAGAGGACCGTCAAACATCAACCAGGCGACGGGCCACAATATTGGGCATCAATAGACCTTATTTACAGCGAATTTTTGGTGAAAGACTTCAACATGTACCAGTGGAAAGTGCAAACAGTGGATCAGATATTGCCTGCAGACTACCAATCGCGTGTAAATTACAGCCAAGCCCTCTTTAACTTCGACCGCGATGAGGGTGATTTTTTCATGAGTGGCGAGGGGCATTTCCACCTATGCGGATATGTGAATAAGCCAAATTATCACTTCTGGGGCACTGAAAATCATCGTGTAATTCACGGAGGAAAGGTGATTGGCCCATATTTTTTTGAAGACGACGTCGGCTATACTGTTACTGTGATTGTTGAGTGCTACAGAACCATGATCAACGACTTCTTGCTGGCGCAAATTAACGAATTGGATTTGGAGAACATATGGTTCCAGCAGAACAATGCAACCGCACACACAGCACTAGTGACAGTGGACATTCTGCAGCCGTTCAAAATCTTGTTTTGACTCTCACTCTCGCAAGATCGGCCGATTTGACTATTCTTTGGGATTTTTTTAAGTCACGGGTCCATACGGACCCTAAAGTAAAACATCCGACAAGAAGTGGAGAATTTATCGCTCGAAGTTTTGAGAAAAGTCATGGAAAATGTTGTGGAACGAACCCGAATGTGCATCAACTCTGGCGGCGGCCACTTGACCGATGTTAACTTCGCGACTTAATGGAAACAACTTTAAACGTTTAATAAAGATATTCGACAAACAGTACAAATTCTTTTTATTTACAAACAAAGTTACTGTTTTAGGAAATCGAGTGAGAACTTTTGCTCCACCTTGTGGGAACCTTTCTTTTAGCGAATACAGACACCTTTACGCGAAGACATTTGTCTAATTATTTCGTTTGAATGAAAAATCCTCCGACTAGATGGCTGCACCGTCTATAACATAATCTGTGTTGTTGAAAAGGGTAGCTCCGTTGTTCGAAAATACATCTCCTGGACAGTTGCGAACCAGTGGGATGACAGGATGATTACAATCGAAGGAAGCATAAGTTAGTTCCTCGTCAATTGACAGCTAAACTATCTCTCCGATTAATTAACTTGTCTACACACGAAGTGTCACATTTAAAGTGACAGTAAATTACTTTTGTTTAGTTGAAGTGCTATTGTTTTCATTTCACTGTGACAGCTGACATGGGCTGTGTTCAAAAACAAATTCAACTGCAAATACACAGATGCAGAGAATATGTGACCTTTGGTGTACACATATGGTTGAGGATTAAAAATAAATATTTAAAATTTCAATCTGTTTCTGGATGAACCCATTCACGGGTTCAGTATCCTCTTTTACAAGGTAAGAGCTCCGAGTCTTTTGCTTCCCCCTACTGATGAACAGCTGATTTACTAAATGTATCATTTGACGGAGAAAGTGTCCCCAAAATCTTTTCTAAAAATAAAAATCCCAAGTGGCCTTCCTCTTAGGATGACGCAACATTCCCAGCTGCTTGCGTTATTTTTGTGGGGAAACCCTAAAAGTCACGATGATAAACCACACAAAAGTAGCATAAAATTCGCAACTTTGCTTTATGCGTATCCTTTAATCAATTAACATGACAATGCGTCTCCGGTCGAAGGGAATTTTACTGAAAGTGTAAATATTTAACTCTGCATAGCCTCAATCAAATATGGTCCACAAGGGAGCACTTAATGTCCGTTTAGTTTAGTCCTGACGCAAATGCGTTGCGTCTACCCCCTCTCTCTGTCAACCAGAACGAAGAAGAAAAAGCGCTAAGTATGCGTCATATAATTGCCTTATTATCACTTGTTCGGTGGATGGTATGTCCCCATCGTTTATTATCCTTTTTCAGGGATATAAAAACATTAAATTTATTAGCTCGTCTCAAATTTCTCCAAAGAGCGGAAGAAAAAAAAAAAAAAAAAAAAAAAAAAAAAACTATATATAGCCGCCAACGCCGCATACACTTGTGAGTCCTTTTTTCCACTCCAAAGAAAATTCGAACGACACCAGCAAGCAACAACATCATAATAATATCCTGCCGAAGAAAGAATAAATCGAATTTCAATTTGAGGACCGAACTGAACGACAAAGAGCAGCAGCACCAGCAACAGTAGCATCAGAGGGACTCGACTCGAATACATTTTTATTTTCCACTCTCCTTATTTTTTATTATCCTGATTCGTGTGGGGGTTTGAGACGCGGTGGCGTGCAAATTACTATGCCACCAGAGCATTTTTATATTTAGGCAAACGCAACTTTTGTATTCTACAAAGTATAAGTGGGGGGAGGGGGAAGGTCCCTCATCACCCCCTAGCTGCTTTGCTGATGGCAGGATATACGCAAATGTGATTTTTATTTTTTATTTCTCTGTGTATTTTTTAATAGAAGAGCACAGCCTCTTAACTTTTATCTGAGGAAATAGAAGTCCGCCCACGCATAGAATAACACATATTTACTCATATAATCATTTTACCGATGGAAGGAAGAAGTCCTTTTTGTTGAAATTTCCTCTCCTTTGCCTGTGTCGTGATTTTTCTGTCCTTCGGAAGTCGTCTGTGATCTGCGTTTCTGTTTTTTTTTTTTTTTTTTTTTTTTTCTCAAGCGGAAGGACTTATTAGTTTATCCAAACAAAACAAAATGAGGCAAGTGCCTGACCTTTATATTTGACGTTTGGTTAAGGTCCTTGGAATTAGCTAGAGGGTAAGGATACCCTATGGCTTTGGGAATTTTACTTGCGCATTTGAATGCAGGACACACGAATGGAGTTATCTCTATTTTTCGACAACTTTCTAACACCTGATGAGGCGTGCCCTTTGCTCCCGGTTTATTGGGCTTTAAGTGCCAAAATATATCACAATAAACGTTCGAAAGTAACTTTTGGCAGGATTTTCCATTGTTGAGCATTACCTTTTCATTTCATTTCGAATAAAGGAATCTACGCAATTTAGCATCCTTTTTTTTGGTTTTTCTATTTCTCTGTTGTCTGCATCGTCGACGTCGTTGTCGTCGTTCGTCGTTCGTTGTCATCGTTGTCTTTGGTGAGAAACGTGATTCGAATACTAACAAGTATCTTCTAGTTATCCTTATAACACTCACATATCCTTGTGCTTAGTTAAATTCATGAGGACGGCCCCTTCACCTAGATTGTCACTCTCTCACACTTTAAGGCTATACTCCAGGATTTTGTTGTTCAGATCTAGAACGGCTTTGTAATGGATTGTTGTCTTTTTTTTTCCAGGCCAAGCGCAGTACTTGTTGTTGTTTTAAGGAGCTTCGAGGAAATTGTTTAAATTAAAGATAACGGCGGAGTGCTTTTTTAAGAATTCTTAGATCTTTATGAATTTCCTATGAAGTATAGAAGGATGTAGGTATTCCTCTTGAACTGTGAAAATCTGGAATTTCTTTATCATTTTGCATATGTGAAGGATATGCCTTTAACATATATTTATTTATGGCCTAAGGATATCTTTCAATCAACGTTTTGCTGATGAATCAACCAGCCATTGAAATATGTAAGGATTTGGGATTCATTTGTCGGAATTGATGTAGGTTTAGAGAAACGAACTTACAGGGTGTAACATTCCAAGAAGTGGAACCACTGCGGATTTGCTAGTCTCCCATCGAGCACGCCCTTAGGTGGCAGATAAAGGAACTCTCTATAGAAATACGTGGTAGGTGGGAAATAAAATACCACCCGCGGACCAAAACTAGCTAGGGTTACGATTCTCGAATCAAAAAACCTCTGTTAAGCGACCCGTGTCAGGTTTGAATGGTGCTGGGGATGATACAGCACCACTAACGGAGACCTTCAGGCTGTTGCCCTCTGAAACAATTCTCAGGGAGAGTCTGACCCTACAATCCTATTAGATCCATTCGGAAGAAGATCGCTGGTTACCAGATCTCCAGATCTCCTGAAAACAATACCAGCAGAAAAGCAGAACATCGCCGATCCCCCGGGATCCGGAACCTGTAAAAGTACGGAGAACCGTGTCGAAATAGACAAGGAAAACACCGCAAGTCTCAGATTGACCAAGCAAAAGCGTGAGAGTGATGCGATGATAATCCTCGGCAGTAGAATCAACAAACTGGAAACACGAAATAAGGAGGCTGGAAAGTTGAATCCGAACTTGCAGCAAGTCGGTGGAATAATGCGAATCATCAAGGAGGACAATGGGGGGCAGAAAGCATACAACCCAAAGACGGAGCCACAAAGAAACAGTGCGACCCCCAAGAGGGAGAAGGATAACACGAACGGTCCCGCGCTGAATCCTGGAAGACAAGCGACATTGCGAATAAAAAGAAGAGAGGCACTGCTCCAAAACTAAGAAAGCAATCGAGTTGCGTGATCCAAAGAAGAAAAAGCGGAGGCACAATCGAGCAGACGACCGGCTCTAGCGCTCTAGCGTGCATAGCAATAGGGAAACAGGTGCCACCAAAGAAGCAGGAATGGATCTAGGTGTTGGGACGTGAAATAAAGAAATGGGATCCAACCCGACCCGCCGCACTTGTGATAAATGCTACTGGGGGACCTTTCCTAAACGGACATACTAAAAAAAGGTAAAAGCAGACCCAGCACTTAAGAACTTAGAAAAAAACGTCAATAGCGTCAGGAAGATGGCGAAAGGAAAGACGCCCAAACTTCGCACTTCTAGCAGAAGGTGGTGGTGGACCAAAGAAAAAGCCGAAGTCAGAATCGTTACGCATGGGGTAATGAGAGAGTTAAAGTATCTAGATGAGATAACCACGAAAGTGGAAGTCTATCTTTTATTATAACACCAGTAAGGATAACAAAACCCTATACCAGCAACAGCAGTAATGCCTATTATGCTGGGACCCAGACAGCAGAAATAAGTCTGCCAGCAAACATCGTCAATAAAGCGCCGGCAGTCGGGAAAATTCGTATCGGTTGGGTAAACTTGGAGAAAAGACCGACCTAAAAAGATTCCTCGGGTATGGTCACTTCGCAATGGCCTGCTAGAGCGATGACCTATCCGAGCACTGCCTCAGATGCTGTGAAAAGGGACACATGGCTAGGAACTGCTCCTCAAAGACGGACTGCATGCTCTGCAAAGGAAGCGGATGCAGCGCCAAATACAGCACAGGAAACATAAGACGTCCTGCTTCTCAGCAGAATATGAGGCGGAAGACGGAGGCACCACACAGAATTAATGCGTTGAGAGTATGTAACGCCTTCAGAATAACTTCCTACGACGCCGTGTGTGTAGTGGCTGGCATGGTGCAAATCTTGCACCATATTCTTGCGAAAGAAGCGCAAAAGAAGTACCTCGCCAGTAGAATAATAACGATACATAGAAATACACAGGGAAACAAGTCTGCAAGAATGGCAGCAGAGATGGAACCACTCTGATAAAGACAAGTGGACGCACAGAGTGATCCCCAACATAGATGCACGGAATTTCTGATTGAAATGTTCACAGGCCATGGTTGTTTTAGTACTTGTACTTGTTGTCGTCATGCTCAAATCGGTAGAGATTTGAGCATGACGACAACCCCTATTGTCCGACCTGCACGGAAGCAGTCGAGGATCCGGAGCACGTCATATTGCCCGCGGTACTGTCGGAGAAACTGGAAGCCGATTTAATCGCAGAAAACATTACCGCACAAACAATAGCTGGGACGCAGTTAATGATACTGTGGAAGCCATTATAAAGAGGCAGCTTCGAGAAGTCCGACAACGAAACCCAGTGCAGGTGGCTCTTCGTGGCAAATACGAGTGAGCCAAATAACTAAGGCTGAAGTCCTCCTGGTGATGAAATGCTTGACGGAGGTCCCGCTAGGACATAGGTGGGTTTATTGAGTGGAGATCCCACACTCTTACTGAGTACGGGGTAAGTTTCGTTTTTGAAAGATTCCCCAAGCAAAAATAAAAGAAAAAGGGGTGGACCCTAAGCGAGGTATTCATATGGAAACCAGTAAAGAAAAGACGAGTCCTTATTGCATTCATGTGGCTGCTACTTGTAGGTTTCTTCAAGTCTTCATCTAACTAAAGCGCAATAAAGATCCTTAATAGCCGTCTGGCTCTTAAAGTCCATTTTGATTATTCCTACTGGCCAAGCGATGGCTGTGATATCTATAAGTTTGCATAAGCTTTAGGACTTGTGCCAACATCCAGCTTGGATTCATCAGTGGCAAGATTGACTTTAAAATAACGACTTTTGTCCGTGCATTGTCCCTTGTGACAGCTTGCTAATAAGGTTAGCTTCGGATGCATGCAGATATTGTGAGAATATTTCCATCACTGGGTACCTTACAAAAACTTAGACTGTTTCTTAAAGAGAAACGTGAAGGAGGTAGGTAACATAGACATTGCTTCATGGGATGATTAGATTTGCACTTTAGTTAGTAGTTTCCCATGGATCGCAATAGATACATTTTGGGTCTTAGCGTTACGTGTAAATACTATTTCCAAGTCCTGTGTAACTCAATGCCGTTTGGTTAATTTAATTTCATATTAACTTGCGGTGAAGCGACGTTTTGTGAATAAATCCAAGGTTAGGCCGGTCATAAAGTTTGACGGTCATCTACTTATTGTGTTTCTTTGCCAAACCCATAGCCTCTCGATTTCTCAGTAAGCAAACCTCTAGCTTTTCCAATTTGCCTTCATGAGCTATGATCCGTGCCAGCTTCCTTATTTTTTTTTGTTTCCATCTTCATACAAAAACTTTCACTGTACTCTGTCATCCATGAAAATTAATTTAACCCAAGGACAAGGACTTCATTAATCGGCAACTCCATAGCTTCCTTGACCTACAGCATATTTCCACTTACATACACTCAGTTGGGTCATAAATTGTATCTCTCCACATGGTGCCTTGAAACCATGCGCAGGCTACTCCCCTCCTCATCCCAAACTCTGTCTAATGTCCATCCAACTGAGTCACCAAGTAATTAGTATACTTTTGGTCCAGTTAAAAGTGGATACCATCATACAGTCACCAGAAATAAGTGTCCTGAAAGATACATCTCTCTTTCATTCCCCTCCTCACCATGGTGACGCTTTTAATGCCAAGTATCATGCTGCTTTACAGGACCATCCTCTCCATGATACCAGTCAACAGCCATTTAATTTAATCTTATTAACATAATTGGTTGGGATTAAGATTCCATCAAAATGAAAATGGCTGGAAAAACAAAAGAATCTGATTAATGGCCAAAAAAAAGAAGGTCCTTTGCATTGTCGAATCGCGTCTTGTTTAAGAGGATTTAGCGCAGATTTCTGACAATCATCTAACTTTCGGTGTGGGATGTTTTCAAAAAGAAGACAGAAAGTGGGGGCAGGAGTGTCCACCGCAGATCAAAGATGAAAGACAAACTTGATGATGTGTAAATCATCTCGAATCAGTGGTTCGTTCTCAAATTTGTATCACTTCGAAGGACATATTTATTAGGAATCCTTACCCCGCACGGGAAGGGATACCAATCTATTTGGGTCACTTGACAGGAAAAGTGCGGTACACAACTCCTGCGAAAGCTGTGCTGAACATTTTCTACAAAATCGATGAAGCATAAATGGATAAGAAAATTTGAAAATTTTCTCAATTAACTGAAGCGTCTGTAGTTGCCATGGTGGAATTTGGTCGGCAATATTTATTCGGTGGATGGTGGTAGAGGTGGTGACGGTAAATTGATGGGTCAATTTCAGACACTTGCTGGATATTTTTGTGTTTTTTTTTTTTTTTTTTCTGACTAATTTACCTGGTGATGGAATTTACTGTGAGCGAGGACATTTTTAGTATCTTTAGCAGGAGTATGGTTTTATTTTGATTAGAAGATATCTGACGTCGACTGCGGGAAAAATAATTTATTTGTAATCCTGCGGCAATCAAAGAAAAACAAAATAAAATGGATGTGTATCCTTTAAACCAGTTCATTTGCTATTCATAAAATAGAAGGTAAATTGGATAAAAGGGACTCATATCAGTTATCTTGGATAAACACATTCGTAATGGAATGCGGACTGACCCAAATTCATTTTTTGACTTGAATAACTCTCATACTTGGAGGTATATCAAGTGAGGTACGTATCTCTGAAAGGAGTTATCTACAAGGCCGCTTGTATTGTGTACGTGGTAATGAGTGGATCCCGTCAAATAAAGATTAAAAATGAAAAGACTTTCGCCTATTCACAAACCTTAAACGGGGAAGTGAGAACCTAGCATTTCTTGATATGAAGGCTTAGATTGTTTCACAGTATATGTGCCCAAATTGGGCCCGTAATTCTAGCGCTGTAGGATGTTTCAGACATAATGTAACGGTGCCTAAATTTTAACCACTTAGATATGTATCTCAGATGCTTGGCACTCTCATTCCCGCATCTCGTTCTATAGTAAGATAGATAGACTCCGCCATAATACTTATCACCAATACTAAAGGAGCAATGTCCAAATATGCCAGATATGGCTCGTAAATTTCTGCTTTAAGACTGGTCATAATTTTCTTGTGATTGGCATCCAAAAATGATGGCTGAAATCAAATGCTAGTGTTTTTTGCATTTGTGTGATCCAGATGTTTTTTAGTCTGCCTTTTTTGCGCGATTGTGTGGGAACGTTGATTGATAGTTCCTTTATGACGGGGTTCGGAGGATCTCTCCATTGAACATGACAATACTAACTGAGCCGGTCGTGCTCTATCTTGCTTGTGATGGGTTCTTTTACATGAAGGCTTTCTCGAATCTTCGAACCTCTTATTCTATCAAGCTTTGTTACTCCTGCTGTCATGCGAAGCATCTTCATCTCAGCTGCCGTTAATTTGCCCTCATACTTTTTGTATATTGTCCAGCATTGTGAACTGTATGTAAGCGCCGGATGTACAACTGCGGTATAGAGCCCATGTCCATGATCATGCGCACGTAGGTTTCTGGAACTCCTCGTTGTATTAGCGCCACCCATAAGAGATCTCTTGGTTGTCTATCAAAGGCTTTTTTCAAAATCAACCAACACCATATGCAAGTTCTTTAAGGAATCACGATGTTTTTTCATTATGATCCTTATACTTTGGATTGCATCTGTTGTTGATTTACTCGAGACAAACCCGCACTGGTAGCCGTATTATTTTCCGCAGTCAGCCATCTAATACCCGCTCACCGATCTTCATGGCGTGTGACATCAGCTTGACAGAAGCAGTTTCGCGTATCGCCCTTTCCTTTGTGCAAAGGAAGAAGATAACTTTCACTTCCCTGATTAGGGATTGGATCACCGCACATAAGTTTGGAGATAAGAATCATGAGCCATCTGGACCCGATATCTCCCATCTTTTTCTAGAACTCAGAGGGTATCTTTTCTTCTTTTTTTTTTCGAGTATTTGACTGCATTCCTAACTTCTACGACAGTAATGTCGGATACTTCGTCATGGTCAGGAGTGGCTCTTGGAAAGTATACCCGAGGAAACTGTTTGTACGGCTATTTTGAAGAAAGTTGTTCCCTTGTTCAAGTTGTTTTGTCGAAGCTCCTGGGTAGTATCAGACGCCGAAGACGATATTTCCTCCAACTCCCGATAGAGGCATTCGAAACTTTTTACTTGAAATTTCGCACACTTCTTCTTCGCGAGACCTTTGCAACATTTACCTATATATATCACTTCAAAGCGAGCTTTTTCATCTCTATTAGTAGAAGAGCACTTTGACCAAGCCTTGAAAGCCGTTTTCTTTTCCACTACTTTAGCTTTATCTGTCTACCACTACGTTTCTTTGGCGTGTTCGCAGGGGCCTTTCGACGTTCCAAGCTGTGATTTGCCTCTCTCGAAGTAAGATTGCTGTAGGGAATCCCACATATCTTGTGCTCTGCAGTCCTCATCACCGACCTCATCGATGATGGTAAAGAGGTAATTTGTCATGCTGGTAATAAAAGCTTCGCCTTTTACTTTGTCCAGCTTCTACCAATGTTTTTTTTCCCGCCTCCATAAAAATTTCTGTCACAAGGAGACGGTGTCGCTGGGCGATCGCCTCTCCCAGGATCGCCACTGCTGTAAGTGATCAGGTGCCGGCTTTGTTTGACGAACATGCTTAGGATGTCTTCACCTGGAGAATTTTTGTAGTCTTCGTAGTCTTCGTTTGTCTACCCGACGTGTCCGTTCAAATCTCCGACAACAAACATCCTTTGGGATGTTTTTGATGAGGTTGTGAAAATCCAGCCAGAATGCATCTTTTTCTCTCTGTTCACATCCGACTTGGAGAGCATATGCGCTTTCAATATTCCAAACATCAAACGGTCACTGGACTTTGAAATGGTCAAGATTTGCCAAGTAGCTCTGCCGCGAGGATGATATCAATTCCATTTTTACCTTCTTCCGATCCATAGTAGAACATCTTGTGAGCTTTTGCTTAATGTCCAAGAAACGCGCCTGATTGCCGGTGTTTCGTCATTCCATTTCTTGTACACACAGTATGTCCACTCGGCTTCTAATCATCATTTCTTCAAGCTCATAACTGCGACCAGTCATACTTCCTTACGTCTAAGCCGTTGCATTATTTTGCGGAAACCTAATAGCTCTGCCCCGAGCATTTCGGCTCGTCCCAAGATCACAACCACGCGTAGCATTGGTAGTGCCTGGCGGGGTAGTGCCTAGCGGAGTAGTGCTTTTTTTTTAGCGTACTTTTCCCTGCATCGGAACGGGTTCATAACTCACAATCTAATTCAGGGATACCCAATTTTTTTTATTAAATCTTTCAGCGATAAATAAAATAAATCATTCTAGACTAATCCAGGTTCCACCATCGCTCACAAAGACGCAGATTATTCCAAATACGAATCTGCTCTACAAAAGATCACGACTTTTGTGGAAAATATCAATTAATCCAACCACACTTATGTGCTGAAGAAAACATTTTTAATTACGTGAGGTACACAATTGTACAGAAACCTTAACCTCCAAGAAGAACTTTGTGGCTTCATTCTGTTAAATGCCATTTGGTCAACTCATACTCTCTGCTGCCAACTGGTACTATTTTTACCCATCCATTGGTGCAGACTTAACACACGAGAAACTCATGTATACGCTAATAAAATGTCAGCCATATCCTCGGCAAGGAATTAATGTTTTTCTTTTTCTACAAAAAAAAAGAAAAAAAGTGAATTTTGGTGCTTCTACCGCATACCCCCACAGATACACGCACACATTTGTCGTCGGCGAAATCCCAATTTGCGAGAAGTAATTAGTATGCGCATTCATATGACAGTAACATGCAAGTCTAATTGAAATTCTCCAGCGGAATTTGCGTTCCCAAAATGAAGGATATACAGGGCACCACACCGTGTGTGTTTTTGTGGGATGGTGCGTTCATTAAATCCAATGACAGCGCCACAAAATATGTTAATCCTGACAACTGGCTGCCATGTGACAATCGTTGCTCCTTGCGTCTTCTTCAAATCATTGTCGTTTCCCAAAAACAGAGTCATCATCTCTGCCAGAGAACTACCTCAATCCGTGGTGGCTCCATCTGGTGATAGCCACCATAGTCACATACATACAGGGAAAAGCTTCCTGCCCCATTCACAAAGAGTCAGAAGCAGCTGGCAGGAGCTGGAGCAGGCACAGCAAAGGAGGCATAGACCGAGCGCCGACTTCACAGATGATAATTGTTGTCTGACGCACAAAGGAAGGAATAAATTTATCAAACACACGCACACTCGTACACAGAGAGTGCCGATACTCACTCACACAGAGGTCTACATTCATGCGGAGCGACGACGACGACAACTACCATTGAAGGCATTTTCATGGCTATGCGCCTTTGCCTCCTTCGTGTGCCTGTGCCTTATAGACAATTTGGGGGTACCACCGCAATGTGTCACCGGTTGTAAAGTGATGACGTAAATTGAATGTGGTACTGTGCCATGTGTGCGGTTGAATGGAAGAATTCTTAAATCTGCCGGATGGGTGGTGGGCGAGGAGGCTCGGTTTGTTTGTGTAAAGCTTTATTATGTTGTGCCTTTTGTGAATGCCTTATGATCCATTCATTTGCAGGAATTCTCTCCTCTCACCACACTGCACGACGAAATTAAAAAAAAAAAAATACAGAAAAACTGTGGCAGTTTTTGGATTTTTTTTTTGACTGAGGGGTTAACATGCCTCGAAAGGGATCTCCTTGTGAGGAAAATTGGTTGATTATAATGCAAGGGGATGGTGGTGACAAATTTTCCATAGAATTCCTCGGAAATAAGCGTGATTTTCTAGAAGCAATTGAATTAAGATGCGAAGCCGCAGTGGGTGCTGGTGGTGGTATGACTTATGACTTTGTATGACAGCCTATGACTTAGGTTCTGTGGTCTGTGGAGATTAAACTGGGTTAAGGCAAAAAAAAAAAATGTTGTAAGTATTTTCTTAGCAAAATGTCAGATTTGTATGATAATGTAATGCTGTTATCCTGGAATGTCAAACAAAAAGTAGGACGATCACGTCATTTAGATGATTTTGATGGTTACGGAGGAAATTTCTTAGGATGGAATATCCATAGTGGCCTTGTCATGACTCAAGACTCAAAAAGAGATGGAGTATCAGGTTTAGTTTTAGGAAATTCGGATATACAGCCATAAAGGTGTGAGCTGAGATAAAAGGAAACGTTGAAGCTTCTAGATAAATGAAGTGGAAGTGTATTGTATACTATTGGGTGACCAGATAAGAATGATAGGAAAAGAAATTTAAATAAAACAACAACGGTGTGAGATATCAACTTGATTCTGGCTTTATTTTGAAGCTACATACATTATGAATGGAATAGCCCCGGAGAAAATAATCGAAGTGTGTCAAGTCGCATGATCACGGCGGCCAATTGATGAACGCTCGCCGTGAGATGACCCAGTCGGCAAATTTCTCCTTCACCACTTCGAGCGTTGCGTCGCTTTTATGACATGTAGCGCCGTTTTGTTGGAACCACAGCTCGGATATATGTTGTTCAGCTCTGGCCACAGAAAGTTGGTTAACATCGCTCTATACCGAGGACCATTAACGGTAACGGTGTCTCCTTCCTCATTTCGAAAGAAATAATGATGCCGCCGTGTCATAAATGCTTGGTCAAAAATTTATAGATTGTGGTCGCTCCAATAATGGCAATTTTGCTTATTGACATAGCCGCTGAGCCAAATATGGGCCTCGTCCGAGAAGATGATTTTTTGGACAAAATCTGGATCTTCGGCCAACATTTCCAGCGCCCAATTAGCGAACTCACGGCGTTGTCTATGGTCCTCCGGCTTCAATTTTTCCGTCAGCACAATCTTATATGGATGTAGGCCCAAATCCAACCTAGTTGACTCTCTGGCGATGCCCAATGCAGTTGATCAGCGCCGAATCGACATTTCTGTGACTTCTTCGATACTGGCCGCTATGGCGGCTATGTTTTCTTCATTTCGAACCAATCTCTGTCTGGATGGTGACATAAGGTCCAAAAGAGTGTACTCACGCTCAAACTTTTCCACGGTGCGACGAATTGCCTGCACGCTGAAGTCATGATGACGACCGACCTCACGACGAAATTCACGGTGCGCATTTAGAACTGAGCCGGAATTTCGATAATATTTTTTAATAACTTCCACACGTTCGGCAAGCGTCAAGCGATGCATGATAAAATGGCAAACCTTACTGAATATTTTGACAGCTGAATGTCATTGGTATCTTTGACAGCTGCTGAAGCATAACAATTGGAAAAACTATCATTGCTATCTGGTCACTCTTTATAACGAATTCAAACTATTGTCATTCTGCGCCACCCTGTACTATGAACCTAATTAGATCCTTTTAAAAGGTGGAGTTATTTTGTTTATTATAGTCTCTCTAATTACTACTACTAAGGGTTCTAAAAAATCATATTACTAATCTCCCTTAATAATTAATTCGTGAAGACTCCCTTCGCTGCACCTTTAAAAACTTGTCAAATCTCAGTTGTCACAAGAAACGCCAACAAGCCATCTATTCCGCTGTACGTCGTTGACCTTTTCAACTTCATACCGATATCTTCCCGTTTTCACACCTCACGCCCAAGTGCGATATGAATACTCGTACTTTCACGAAAATTAGAAATTAGATACCTAATTCAAAAAAGGTTCAAAAAACTCCCTAACTAAAGTTCCTCCCTTTTGAAGTCATTTTCATCGCCGCCATGGCACAACTATGCTGCTAATGTTCCTGGGGCGCTCATGTTACACTGCTCCGTCGCTCCCACCCTTTCCCATTGCCATTCACAAACTCGACTTGATTATGTTCATGGGGATGATAATGATAACGACCATGATTATGATGATGATGATGGCAAACAATTTTTAATTTATGATCCCACATGATTCTTTGAATAATGATTTGCCGTACCAGCCCCAAAATGGGGGCGCAACACGTTAGCAACACGTTTATCCTGAGTGTGAACCGGTGTTTTGTTGATTTTTTCCATATCCTTACCGCCCCTTGATTGAATCTAGGCCAAGAACACATGGCCATAACAGGGAATTGGCCACACAAAAGGATACACAAGGGGAATAATCGTATAGTCTATTTCAACCCCTCCGCATTTATGATGGACTAGAGAGGACGGCTGATACGCACATTAGAGTGTGTAAATTACATATTTCACAAAAAAAGGGCCTCGAACAATCCATATATGAACTCGTTTACGGATTTTCGTGGTGTGTATCTGCCGAGTTGTTATGAATGAACGGACAATGGCAGGTTGCGTGCGGTATATTTTCTGACTTGGTATACACACGCGCTCATTATCACACCCACCATTCGTCTATCCTTTCTTACATAAAAATAAAAAAATAGTCATAATCATCATGTCCATCTCATCCCCATCCTCAGCTAATCCACTCATGCACTTTCGTCTATGATGTCCGTTTTGCTGCAAATAGAATGAATATCTAAATATAGAGGCGAGTGGAAATTTTCCATATATCCTGGACAATGTATCTATCCATGCAATGTAGACTTTATAAAGTTAAACGCTAAACAAACAGACAGAGGGACTGGTGGCTGGAATCATTTGATTTGGCACACACCAAGTGCGTGCCTTTGCCTTCCTCCCTGTGTATGCGCACGGATGTAGAGAGCAACACCGCAGGTCATGGTCGAGGATGTGAGCTTTTTTTTCAGGGACACCAACACAGTGTGGAAATTAAATTTGGGCAATCTATATAACTAGAAAGACTTGTGCAAGGCCGGCAGTCGAGAGAATTTAAATTATTAAGCACATTTTCAAATTGCATTTATGCTGATCTTGAATGTGCCAGTGAACCATTTGGCGGCTCCATCTCGGTGCGATAAGACCAATAGAAATTTTATTTTATCGACTTGTCGAGTTCCTTTGGCAAATATGATTGTGTTTTCCGTCAGGATTCCGTAAAAATTACGTTGGATGCATACTCACATTTGAAAGATAGAAATGCACTTAAGTAGTAGCATCAGCTACATCCCTCTTTAGTAAAAGTAGATTAGTTCACACTTCAGATTCACAAATTTCTTCAGTGCCCATAAAGTGGGCAACTTTACTTACTTACTTACTTAAGGTGGCTCTATAGTCCGGAGTGGACCTGGGCTCCACCAACAAGCGTCTCCAGCCAGCTCGATCTTTAGCTAGCTGCCTCCAGTTTCGCACGGTCTCCTTCCACTTGCATGTGCCACCTGAGTCGCAGTCTTCCTCTACTGCGCCGTCCCTCAGGAATGTATTCGAAGATTTTCCGGGCCGGAGCATTGGTCTCCATGCACTCTACCACCTCAGTCGTTGGACCTTCTCTCCTGGCTAAGTCGTTGTCGCTGAACAGCCCGTTCAGTTCGTCGTTGTATCTCCTCCTCCACTTACCATCTATGCAGATGGGACCTAAAATCACCCGAAGAATTTTCCTCTCAAAATAGTCAAGAGCAACCTATGCCTCTACGCCATATAGTAGGACTGGGATGATTAGGGTTTTATAAAGGGTCATTTTAGTTGTTCGAGAGGGCTTTGCTATTCAATTGCCTTCTTAGCCCAAAGAAGCAGCGGTTGGCATAAAAATAAAGTCCCTAACTACCTCAAAGTTATACCTGTCTACGGTGACGTTCGGTCCGAGACATCGAAGTTTTCCTTACTTGTTGACAGCATATACTTGGTCTTGCCCTCATTGACCGTTTCGCCGCTTCCGCCTCAATACTCACGAAAGCGCCACTGACATCGCGCTACGTTTTTCCGATTATGTCAATATCGTCGGCGTATGCGAGTAATTGGACGGACTTTTGAAAGATTGTGCCTCTGTTGTTGGCGCGTGAGTTTTGCACTATTCTTTCAAGAACTGTGTTAAAGAATTCGCATGACAGCACGTCGCCTTCTCTGAATCCTCATTGGACATCAAAGGTCTCGATGAGGTTTTTACCGACCTTGATCTTCCATAATCATCCTGCACAAACGGACGAGTTTGGCAGGGTTACCAAATATAGATATAGCTCGTCTCTATAAATGCTGTCATATGCGGCCTTAAAATCGATGAAAAGGTGGTAGGTATCGATTTGAGGCTCCTGGTTTTTTTCCAAGATCTGTCGTTTTGTGAATATTTGGTCGATGGTGGACTTTTCTGGCTTAAAGCCACACTGCTATGGACCGATCAGGTTGTTGGCGACCTCTCTAGTTGGCGCAGTTCAGAGGATCTCCTTTTTTCAGGATCGGGCAAACAATACTGAGGTTCCATTCATCGGCATACTTTCATACCATATTTTACATATGAGTTGGTGCATGCTTCTTACCAAATCATGGCCCGCCGCTTTGAACAGTTCGGCAGCTAGGTCTCCAGCTCCAGCAGCTTTGTTGGACTTAAGTTTAGATATGGCTATCTTCACTTCGTCTAGATCGGTTAGACCGAATTGTTGGTCTACATCGTCCAGGTTGAATGGTATATTCTGCCTGACAGCGGGATTTGATTCGTCGTCGCCCTTGTACAGTTTGCAGAAATGGTTCTTCCATATCCTCAGCATCAACTACGTATTTACTACGATGTGGCAACTTTAGTCAGCCATATATGAGACCGATCAGTGTATCGACATCTGCTTATACAACCAACCAGTTTCGGACAATTGTAGTGAACAAAACTTTTTAGTCAACTCATTAGCAAATTACCCGACCTCTTCGGAGAACATCTGTCGAACTTTTTTTAAACCATGCTCGTCAAGTGCAGCCACTGAAATCTTTGAGTATGTTGACAAAAGGCACGGAGATGAAATTCCCGTTGTCACGCTCAGAGAAGTAAGACGAGTTATTAAATATGAAAGCACCAGAGTACCATCTAAGAACTGTCCAGGTTTTCAAAGAACTGGCACCAATAAATACGAGTAGCCCTAAAAAAAACTCCATTTTGTAATAAACGCATGCCTAAAGCTCCGATATGTCCCACATCATTGAAAAATTGTTGAAGCGATTGTAATGCCCAAGGAAAGCCATCAAGAGAAGTGACATCTTATAGACTAATATCTCTTATACCAATTGTGGCAAAAGTTTTCGAAAAATTACTAAGGCTTAGCACAATCATAGATTGAAGCAGGTGTCCCACAAGGAAGTGTCCTAGGACCAAATGTTTATCTGTTGTATATCAGGGTTATATCGTTGGATAACAATGCCATGATAGCTACTTTTGCAGATGACACTGCAATATTAGTACCTGATAAATGCACTGTAAAGGCAACAGAGAATCTGTAGAATGCAGTGAATGAAGTAAGAGATTGGACGCAATAATAGCAAATGTCGAAATCAAATGAACAAATACAAAGATAAACAATCTTCCGATATTCATTAACAACTATGTTGTATCCCATGCCAATACAACCAAGTATCTTGGAATTACTTTGGATGCGAAGATAAAATGGAGTGAGCACATAAAAAAGAAGAGAGAAGAACTAAACTTTAAAAGAAACTATGTCTACCCTGAACAAAATCATGCTACATAAGCAAGTATTGTAGCCTGTTTGGACTTACGGCACCCAGTTAAGGGGTTGCACTAGGAAAACAAATACTCAGACATTCCAAAACAAAGTCCTTCAAGGAATAGTAAATACCCCTTGGTAAATAAGAAATATAGATTTGCATCGTGACCTACAAATAGACATGGTGCCAGAAGTGATTAGAAAGTATGCTGTGACACACAATCAACGAATACAAAACCACATCAACTCCGAGATAGAAAAAGTCTTAAATGTTCGTACATTACCCGGAAATTGAGAAGAACCCATGAGCTAATGGTCTAAATGGGAAAGTACTTAAAACTATAAAGTTTTCTTAACGAGATTTTAAATATAAGGACTTGCTTTTAGCACTCAAATTCAGAAGAACAAGAACCGTGGACGAACAGACGGATGGACATGGCTAGATCAACTGAACAATTTCTCTATATTTCGAAATATGTATCAAAATTAATATACCCTATGAGATAGAGTATAATAAGATGGTCGAGATCGTCGGTGTTACACACAGAGGTCTATATAGACCTATTGTCATGCCCAGTAGTGTGAAAGTATCACCTGCTCGCGGAGCAATCTCTAAAGCACTCTCTTATTGTCTTCTGGTTTCGAACTGCGTTGAAGCATGGATATCTTGGAAAAAGTATCTTCCAAGGGTTTTGTGTCTGACTTGGCAGAGGCCTGGTCAGTGACATAGAAAGTAGGTTGTGTCCTCATTGGCTTTCTCATCTCCCCAACCGGTACAGAGATCATCCTCACTTAGCGTTAGCTTTTCATATGATATCGCAGAATATTATATCCTGTAATTACTCCTACAAGATTGGAAAGGGTTTTGCTGTCTTTCTGCAACATTGCATTAGATCTAGTCTTGTTGTCCATTGGCAATAGTTCTTTTGCTATTTTACCGGTGCTCAGGGAGCGCCATCTATTGTTTGCTTCCTCGAGAGCCCTAATCCCTACTTCGTGTTTAAGCTTACACATCGAGACTTTTACTGAGTGACTGAGCTTGCTCTAGGTCTAGCGCAGAGCCTCTTCTAGCCAGTTCATTTTTTCTTTCTTCTTCTTCTGTTTAGGTCCTCCAATATTTGGCAGCGGTTGTTCTTACTGCCTTCTCAGCTGCGTGTTACAGGCGTTGCTTAAAAGTCAACCTTGCATCTATAGTAACGCCAAGGTACTTTAGCTCTGGTTTGGAAACTACAACTAGTCTCCATAACTCTGCTAATTTTAGATCCATGCTTACTAACCAGTCCTGTACCATCCCTATTGCTTCATTACAGTCATGCTCCAACTCCTCAAGCAATTTGGTCACTACAATGATCGCTATGTCGTCGGCGTAGCCAATTATTTTCGAGGGCCTTGGGATTCGAAGCCTGAGGACGTCATCGTACATTAGATTCCACAGTAGTGCACCTAGTACGGAGCCTTGGGGGACACCGCCCGTGACGTTATACTGCCTCTGTACAATAGTACAGTATTCTATTTCTAAAATAGTCAGCCTTTATTTTCTGCAGGTAATCCGGTACTCTCTTGGCGGTAAGTGCTCACAGAATGTTACTCCAGTTTGCGGCGTTAAATACGTTTTTAACATCCAGCGTTATGATTGCGCAGAACTGTTTACTTCCGCCCTTCCATCGTCTTCCTTCAATGGCTTTTTTCGCTGTTTTTACGACTTTGTCGATGGCATCAATCGTGCCTTACGGAAGCCATACTGGCGATCTGTCACTTATTATGCGCTCCAATATTCTGCCCATGGTGTCCAGCATGCATAGAGGCCTGATGTGGTTCATTACCTTTAGGTAAGAGGACAAGTCTTTGCTACTTCCACTGATTGGGGAATATACGTCTGCAAAGATGTGAGGGCGGCAATTAATTACTGCTTTTAATGCAATGTTTGGGATTCTATCAATATCAGGCGCTTTTTGATCCTTGATGTTTTTGCAGACTTGTAGGACTTCTACTGCTATGACAAGAGGTATTGGCAACGACCTCATTGTGGTTCTCCTCTTTTGATTGCCTTCGTTGCACAGTTCTTCGAAGCTTCTCTTTTTACTGTTTTTAATTGCAGCTTTTAAGCTTCCTCGGGCAATTATAAATCTCTCGTGGAGTTCTCCGTGGCTGTTGTGTTCTCCGGAATTCTGGCACAATCGGCGCGCCCTGTGGCAATCTGCGCGCAGTCTGGCGATCTCATCATTCCACCAGTATACATGCCGCATGGAAGCATCACAAGCTCTTATCACTTCACTCGAGAGCAACTTCGCTTTATCGGCAGCAGGTCCGTAGAGGGATATGTCCTCCGTCATCAGGGATATGTCCTCCGTCCTCCGTCATCGACGTCTAGGGTGTGAGGTTTCCACCCCTTATTCTGCATCTCTGCTCTCCTCTTCTTTCCTCTATTTCCTGTATGAGTGGGTCGTAGATGAAATTTAATTGCCTGGTGATCGCTGTGCGTCTATTTTTTGCTTACTCTCCACGCAGCATCTCTTGCCAAATACATACTCACAAAGGTGATGTCCACTATTGACCGTCTTTCGTTTTTGTTGAAGGTCAGCTTGTTTCCTGTGCTTAGGAGAACTACATAAGTCCAACGATGCAAACGCCTCCAGGAGAGTTCTTCCTTTGGTGTTTGTGGTACGTGAGCCCCATTCAACCGCCCACGAGTTGAAGTCACCTGCAATGACGACGCGACTTCTTCCTCTTACAGTGGTTATGATGTTGTCGACTATTCTTTCGAATCCTTCATTTTTCAAGGAACTACATATATCGGTTGTACAGTGGTATCGACCTAGCTAGAAGGGTTCGAATACATCGTCTAAGTACATCAACACTCCGTCCCAGAAAGTCTTCTAATCTATCCCTGAGGGTAGTCGCGGTAAAATAAGAACTCGCCTAAGATGGCGCACACAGGTGAAAAAGGGCTTTAACCAACTACGTGTCCAAAACTGGAGGCGGCTAGTACAAGATCGAACAGTCTGGAGACGCATGTTGGTTAAGGCCCAGGTTCATCCCGGACTGTAGCGCCATCTGAAGTAAAGTAAGTAATTGAACCCGGAAAAAGCCAAATTAACAAGAGACTAGACTTCATGGAGCAAACTAGAAAACGGTTAAAGAAAATTTATTTTAGCTTTCATTGGAATGATTTGAGTGACTAAAACGACGGTAGAGGTTGGCCAACATTGGGTTTCAGGACAATATCTCCCTGATGTGGGTATGAGAATGATTAGCAAACAATATAGGGAGATACTGGAATTTATCCTAAACGATTTTGGAGACATTTCTGTTTGCGAAAAAATTGGTTTTCAGCAAGACAATGCTTCAAAAACAGTCCGTCAGTTGTTTGAAGTCAGCGGGGCAGGTGTTTGCTCTATCCATCATGCAGTCCTGAGTTAAATATACCAAATCGAAAACTCAAGAAAGATGATGGCGTGGGACTCTATAATCACTAGATTACTCTTCTTTCACTTCTTCGTGAAAGGAGGTTAAAGTGTCTCAGCTAAAGAGTCAAATTAACCTTTCACTTATTAGTTCACCGTTTAGCTTATCGAATCGGTGACGTTGCCAATTTGCTCTTTGCCACTGCAAATGCCATGACACTTGTATCTACCTACTCATTTCAATGCTGAGATTTGTTCTGGATTACTCGACTATTCCATCAATCTAAGAGCTGTCCATCGCTAAAGCCCTCTAAAATCTCCACAAAAGGCAGTCACTTTGATAATATAAGTATAGCCACTCATTTCCATCGACAGAAGCCGCCTGTAGCATTTCAATGAGTACAACAAACAGAACTACGAGTAAAGGACCTGATTCGATTTTCATATTATTGTGAGTAGAGCGGGTTAGTTTCACTTCCATACACACCCACTCCTTTCACCCCAATTAACACAAGTAGCGTCATTCACTGCGCGTTTTCATTCCCTTCGTGTGCTGTTGTTACTGTTAATTTAATGGAAATTTATTTGAGTCGAATATTATTTTAATCCTTAAAGAGAAAATCCATTCCAACAATAGTCACTCTCGCACACAAGTACACCCGCCAAACAGAGTGGAGTGCTTGCAAATGAGAAGGAGAAAGTGGAATCATAGAAACTACGGCGCCTTAGTCGAACTGTCGTCATCGACTCGAACTCGACGACAACAACGATAACGATGAGAAGGAGGAGGATTTTTTACGGTGTAGCAGGGAAATGGGGGCCGCACACTCACTGTCACTTGAAATAATTTCAATCACACATACATATACATTCGAATGTCCTCCCCAATCACACTTCACAAGCTCGCATGCATTTTTCGCTTTCCAGAGTTTTTCTTTTTACAGAAGAAGAGTGATCCTTGCGTTCGAGGGGTTTGAGTGTAATTGAGATTCACTCCCCCACAACAATTGTTGGAATGTGGCACCCACCCCCAAACAATACAGCAGGGCATGAGTGGGAATAGGTACGGTTTATTTAATTATCGAGGGGTGAGCAAGCGCTGCCGTGGGGGATGCGCCGCGCGAATTGGAGGCGCTTGGTCTGGCCGCCTTTTCTTTTATACCATTGTTTTTCATTTTCGTCCTTTTTTTTTCTCCTTCATCTAGATTCATTCATAAAAATTGTGTGACATGTGCTTTGTATTTTAGAAAAGAAGGAAAAAAAAAAATCAGGCGGAATGATCCCACCGAGGACCATAAATTTTGCCTGCCTTCGGGCAAAAGGCAGATACATATAGTAGTGTCAGTGGTTGTGGGGGTGGTAGAAAGATTCTTCTGACAACGAGCAGCGTAGAGTGAACGATGATGACGGTAATAAAATTTAGGATTTTCTATTTTTAGGACACAAATTGCGAGAGATTGACTCACATTAGGACCGCGCATACCGATGAGATTAATTTGAATTTTTGATTTGGATTTATACAGCGAGATACTCAATGTGGATGTGTGTCATATTTTTTTGTCCGTATTTAACTCCTCCTATAAGGTTTTTTTTTCGCAAGTTTTGACTTTGTTTTTTTATTTTTTTATTTATACATGTGTGGTAATAAAGTCGAAGAGATTTTGAGGGCAATTCGAAGCCATGACGAGAAGTATGAGCAATGCTTTGATTTTTATGCCTTAAACTTGGCATCTTTGAATCCGAAGTCATACTGCTGTCGATGATTGTCCTCGTAGTTTATTGATCGAAGAGGATGTAACGAGAGGATCATCATTTTCGATAACTACACGTGTCGGAGAGAGTGTAACGAAAAAGCAATAACAAGGAACGAAAGTTGTTACCATGAATTCATACTTCAACTTATGCAGAGGGTGAGAGGGGATGGGAACCGGGATTCTTTCTCCTAAATACAAACTTGAACAAGAAAATGAGCATAAACAAAATGGACCAACCAATCTGCGATGAATGCCATCAACACAGATGGATCAGGGACATCTGGGAGGATTGTGCAGAACCAATGGGGAAATTTATAATGATCTTCCTGGCGGAAATCAACGCCATAGCAAGATACATTTCCATTACGTCAGATAGTCGAGCTGCCATCAAATCGCTTTGCAAGTACCCGGTCAAGCTCAATAGCCTAGTCAAAATCAACAAAGTTACCCTCGGTAACTAGAAGAGCTACGGAAAGAGGAGTAAATCGAGAGAGCTGAATTATTTACCCAAACTCCCAAAACTAAGATGGGCGAAAATACACCTAGGAAACTACAGTCGAAGGAGGTCTAAAATCTGCATCAGCGGAAGCCTTGTATACTTATAGGCTTTCATGCGGAACTCCAGATCACATCCTTAGAAATCCTAGGGTATTGACTCATAGGAAGCAAGCTGTCTGAAAGCCTACAAGGAGGGAGAACTCCCGTCTTTAGATCCAAAACAGGTTAGCCTATTTGGTGTGGCTGTAGTGTAGTGGTAACATAATCGCTTGTCACGCTGTTGATTCACGGTTCGAATCCTGATGTCAAGAATCATCTATTTAATTCGCATGAAATAAATAAAAAAGTCGATCACTTGCGAAAGCTAAGTCAACTCTACTGTGAAGGCATAACACTGGCAGTAGGGTGGTCATATGGCTAAAATGCAACTTGATCGTGATGATGATATCAGGAGGACGAAAAAAATACTGTGAATCATAAGCAACGACAATAATAGCGAAAACAAACAAAATATACCCCAGTTATCTGGACAGCCACCCTTGGAGTTTAAAGAAACTTAATACCACCTGAGTTTCAAACTACACCACTCTGTCTTTCTCTCTGTCTCTTCCCCTTTCCGCAAAACGCACGTGTTCTAAAAATTAGTATAAGGGTATTCATATCCCCTTTAACACGTGCAAATTATAAAAAAAAACCGCGGTTTTGGCGGTTTAATTCTTTCCTTTCTCTTTCGATAGTTCTAAGAATCTTCATTACGCGCATTGTGCTCCAAGTGACCGTGTCCCATGCTTTCCGGCTTTTTAGCATTTCAGGAATGCGGGGAGTAGGGGCTATTGTCGTGTTTGATGTTGGTTTGGCTCTGTCGTTTTGGCATGTTTGGCAGATACGTTGTACAACTTTAAGTACCCCTCTGATGTGTGGAACCCAGAATTATAAAATGAAGGGTATCCCAAAATTCACGCAAGGTTTTGCGCCATTTATGTGGTAAAGTGTTGCGTGGAAGTGTTAAAGACAGCGTAGACAGTTCAGGGTTATGAAAAATGGAGTGCTACACGAAAGAACAACGCGTTTTCATTGTTGAGCAATATTTTAAAAATAATGAAGGTTTGGCAGCAATCAGTTGCAAATCTGTTGGCACTTATTGATCCAGTTAAAAACTCCAGGTACTAACTCTAACGAGTACATTCCCCACTCTCGCGTTGCAGTCCTATATACTACCATCAAGTCTTCTCTATTTAGAAGGGGAGGTTTTTTGTGAGAGTAAAAATCTCTCACTACTATGCGCATGCGCTGCCGGTCCTCATAGTGTTTATGAAGTTTTTCACCTAACCACGTAAAAAAAAAACTCTCCTTCTTGTAGACAATTTCATAACCTGAAATCCTAAGATTTCGAAAAAGTCCGATTTCATCCTGGAGTTAAAAAAATTGGTGAATTCTACGACCGAAATCATTAATGTCTTTCGAAAAGAAATACTTTCTTTGAAGCTTCAGATTTTGAAATTGTCTACAAAATACTTTTAAAATTTCTGAAAATTGTACAGAATTTTCAAAACTGTTCTACCTCAGCCCGTATAGTCTGATAAGAAATTTTGAAAAATTTATGGAAACAGAAATACGTCTTTTTTCGAAATACTCCAAGGTAAAGTGCTTATTGACGCTGTTTGCGCAAATATTGGATATTTATGAAAATAAGGCTTTCTTTTATAAAGAATTTAGAAAATCTATTCTTTCGACCTTGAGAACTTCTCCGTAGAACACACCGTCTTCGAGGTACATTTGTGCATACAAAGTAATTTCTTTTTTCAAAACAGACGGGCGCCCTACCCGATTTTAGATTGCGATTGTCTTACCTTGGTTGGTTGGTTGATTTTAGAGGGAGAGCTTATTCTCTTCTCTTAGGCCTCCACTGGGCCCATTGTATTCCCCTCATCTGTCGACCTGTAGGCATAATGCTGCGATCTTGAAATTATGTGTTGAGTGGGGATGTAGGTATTGGAATTATGGAGTATCGAAAGGAGACTTTGTTATATAATGATCGGGAAATCATCTTGTTCGTTTAGCGAACTCCAATATATCACCGATTCCTATCTTACTGAGGTGTGGTAGATCCGGTATCCTTGGGGATCCCAGTATCTTCAGTCTTAACATCGCTGTTGCAGGGCAGAGGAAGTGTTCTTTATCTTCCTCCGCCTCCTCACAGTTGCCACAGATTGCTGTATCAACTAGCACGAGTCTGAACGAGTGTTTACTCGTATTGAGATTGATGTGACCTATTAAAAAACCAACACCGCTCTTAACTGTATTCTGCTTGCGTTGAAAGCTCTTTTTGCTGTTTTGTTGCTCAGTTCTGGCCACGTGTTTAGATTCGTCCAGTAGTTATTGAACTCCTGTCTTATCTTCTCATTGATTATCGTTTTAATTGTCTTTACAGGATTCAGTTTTATGTTACTCGCTCCTTTCGTTGCTAGTTCATCTGCGGACTCTATTGCGCCTGGCAAGTAAGTTCAATTTAATTTTGCACTCACAGGGTTTGTGATTGCGCTAATTGCTGCTTTGCTGTCTATTTACCTCTCTTCGCTGGTGTCTTCTGCGAGTATTTCAGTTGCCTTCATAATTGCAAAGGCTTCTGCTTGGAACACCGTTGCAAATAGTTCTAGGTGAATAGCAAGTTCAATCGGTGGGTTAGCACAAAAGATGGCAGCCCCTGATTCTCCTGATATGTTAGAGACATCTGTATATACCAATAACCCATTGTTTAGAAGTTGTTGGTGAACGTATAAGACTAGGACAATCGATGAGTGGTGTCATTTCTCTTATCATTTTGGTAATTTTTTGATGTCCCGCCTTCGTTGCCTTGTGAATGAAAGACCAGCAATCTTTTTCACTTCGAGGTACACTGGTAGGATGTTTAAGATCGCTTCTATGGTCGCTGTTGGTGTTGTGGATTGTGCTCCTATGGTACCCAAGCAGGCCATACGCTGCACCTTTGTTAACAAGTCCCTTGCGTACTTTTTATTTGTCACTGGCCACCATACAACTACTCAGTAGAAGATGATACGTTGTATTACGCATTCGAATATCCAGTGCACCTCTTCCGCTTTCAGACCCCATGGCTTCCCGATGGCCCTCCTGCATATCTTCTAGATTTAATAACTCTTTCTTCCAGGTTCTTTCTCCAGGTCAGTTTCCTGTCTAATATTATGCCCAGGTACTTGACCTTGTCACATAGTTGCAGTGATGCTCCTCCAAGTTGTGAAATGTAAAAAACACTAGTTTTGGTTTTTTTTGTGAAGAGAACCAGTTCCGTTTTATTTGGATTTATTTCTAATCCACCCACCTCCGCCCATTTCGTTATGATTCGTAGGGCGTTTTGCATAAGCTCTGCTATGATGTTCAGGTGCTTTCCTCTTATCAAAATGGCTTGATTCCTTTTCTTGAGTCCTTTTAAAAGGTTGTACATTGTGGGCGCCCACAGAAAAAGAGATATTATCCCCCCCTGTGGTGTTCCCGTACGAATTGTTCCCCTTCTTGTTTCGTCTCCCAGTGAAGCTGTTTGTTATTTTTTTTTTTTTTTTTTGATGAATGCCCTTTCGATATCTAGAAAGACGCCTGCGACTGAATCCTTCATTTCAAACGCATCTTCTATTGTGGATGCAACCTGGTGTAGTGTCGTCTCAACTGTTTTCCCTTTGAGGTATGCTTGTTGATTAGGGCACAGTCGCGGATTTGTAATCTGTGTTCTGATATAGTTATCTCAGATACTCTCCATCGATTTTAATAAGAAGGACGTTGAGCTAATAGGTCTATAGCCTTTCACCGTCGAGCTCTTTCCCGGGTTTTGGTAGGAACATCACTCGCACCTCTTGCCATTATGTTAGCGTGTATCTGAGATATAAGCATCCCTTGATGATATTAACCAAGGTTTTCTTTAGGGTATCTAATTCTATCCCTTTTTGCAAAAAAATGGGAAGTATTCCGTCCATGCCCGGTGATTTATATGGTGCAAATGAGTTAATGACACAGGCCACTTTATCTGCATCAACTAAGTTGTCAGTGTCTTCCCATTTTGTTTCAGCTCGAGTAAGCCCACACTTGGAAGGTGCGGCTGCGGTTGCCACGTAAGTACCCGCTTGTAGAAGCTGATAACTTAGTGGTTCCTTGGGCAGGATCTCCTCTAATCGCGCTGCTCTATTGTTGTCGCATATGTTGGTGCAGAATGTTTTCCGTGATTTCCTTTTGGCAGCCCTGGTGAGCTTCTTTAACTTTCTTTAAAAGATTCCCAATCTGCTCCTTCGGTTGTTCTTAAAGCTTTGTTTAGGCATTGTCTAGCTACCCTCCTTGTTTCGTGGAGGTCGCCGTTCCACAATTTTTGCTTTGCACTTCTAGGTAACGGTTTCAGAGGACAGGCAGGCGGCTTCAAAGGATTCTATGATACACTTCTGTACTTTAAGGACTTCTTTGTCCTCGTTTAAGGTAATCAAGTTTTCAATATTTAAATAATCAGCCGAACATTCACCTCTTTTCTTAATGTCCGTGCTTCCCCAGTTAATGTGATTGGCGTTAGCGTCCATTCCCACAATTAGACCTTTCTGCTGGGACCTGATCCAGGTGATGCACTTCTTTAGCTCCTCGCTAGGTGGAAGTTGCGGGAGATAACAAGAGGCCGAAATGATATGGTTGGTCTCACTATTTCTCACCCTGTATTTGAGGCTCTTTGCTGTTAGGTCGCCTGTACTGATCTGTGGGATAAAGAACATATTACTATTCTTTTGCGCCACAATACTGTCTCTACACTTACTGTTTCCTTTGTCTGCTATCACTTTCAGTTTATTCCCCCATTCTGTTACTTTATTATTCAAGCATCGATTCAGGAACCCTGAATCAGGACGATATCCGCCTTTCCTGCTAAGAAGTAGGCACAGAGGTTGGCAGTTACCGCCCTGCTGTGTTGAACGTATGCTTGGATTACCTTCATCTATCCTCTCATGAAATAAAGGGATCACGAAGCTGACTTGGTGAAAGCCGAATAGTGCTTAACCCCCTTGTAGAACAAGTGACCCCAACGATTCCTCGTCAATCCCTACCACGATCAGTTAGCCTTTGCCTGTCTGTTGGCATTGTAGATTCCTCGACTACCCCTGGGATCCAAACGGACACCCTGGTTAGTCTGAGAATCTTTTCCGCTGGTAGATCATCTAGCTTGGTTCCTTCCCATCCATGGAGTCTGGCTGTTAATTTGCTTAGTGACTCAGTCGAGGCTTCGTCCTGATGGCAGATGTAATAGCGGCTACCCTTGAAACCTGGCCTCAGGAAATTCAGGGAAGTCTTCGGATTCTCGCAGGGCGTTTAATCCAGGACAACATTGAGGGCTTTCTGGAAATATTCATGCAATTCCTCCGATTTCGTACCATTCTCGTTTTTCTTATTGTAGACCACCATCTCCAGGAGGTTCGTAGATGCTACATCCTTATACGACCTCATGTGACGGGACTTAATTGGTACGGCTGTCTGCCCTCTTGAAGTTGACGGCCTATTCGGGATCTTGGATTTTGGCTGTGAGACAGTACTTCCCTCGCTCCTCCCTGGGTGAGTGTTAGCCCGCCCTGGTGGGACAGAGTTAAGCCTAGTTTGTGGTCGTTGGTCTTTTGACGACTTGGCTTCTTTTATTCTGCGGTAGCTCAGCATGAGGGAGAATCCTCCTCTTGGCATCAGAATTTGTCGAGGCAATCTCTGGTAACAGAGTAGGGTGTTCAATCCGTGGCTCACTGCTCATTGTTGAAGCCAGACAGCATGGGTTTGAAGTCAAAATCCCTTGCTTCTCCATCTCCAATTGCTTTCTTCCTTTACCCCTTTTCCCCTGTTGGGCTCCGAAAATTTTTCATCTTCTACGGGCCAGTGGATAGTCCTCTTTGCGAGCGGTCAATGCTGATGTCATTTCAGCCTCTTCAATTTTATCCGCTGCAACGGAGAGGTGCTGTAACCCGAAGTTATCTTGATTGAGAGTATGATCCACAGGCAACTTATCTCCTTTCGGGGCCAAGCCCTCGCCGGCAGATGTGGCTTCTGTCGACTTTTGGATGTATATCCCCATCTATGTATCTTCTTTTATTTTTGTACTCTCCGTGTTTGTTTTGTGTTTTTGCTTCTTCACTGTAGGTTCTTTTTGTTTACCTCTTAGTTTCATGACCTCAAGAATGTATAGCTCAAGAATATCATAGGCCCTCCACCACAACAAGGTAGGCAAACGACGGAGGTGTTGTCTTACCTTTCCTTTTTTTTACTTTTGTCGCCATGAGTGAGTTTTGTGAAAGTACTTAGAAATCCCGAATTCGTTAAATGATTCTGTCTCTCCCCCTTGAAAGTGACATCTAGGATTTCGGTTTTCTACTCGTAAGCCTGCACGAGTTTTGACACTCAAATTTTGTACACTTTTTCGACAAATATTTCGATTTACTTCCAATATTTATTGGAAAATCGAGAGTCCTTTCTTCGGTCCAGAGCTTCACAGCTTATCGCTTGCACTTCGTCTTTAAAAAATGTATTTGCGCCGTAAGTTTACCTGGCTTCCGGAGGGTATCTAAAAGTCGTTTTTCGATTTCTCTTTAAATTCAGAAATTAGATTAAAAAACCCCTCAAAGCATAACAAGAAGGTCAGTGGAAATCCTGCAAATCCGATGCTATTATTCTTCAAAAATTATCAAAGAAACTCAAATTATCCTTAAAGGTCAGAGTGTTACTGTTCATGCTCGATGTCTTCCAGCAGCGTGGTTAATCTCAATACAAATGAGCGAAAGTTTCACATGAAAAAAAGGAAACTCCTTACCGCACCGTATCTCCTTAAGAATTCAACAATTTCCGAAAATAAACTAAATGCCATACTGTCCCGTCGTTCATATCTCTTACAACGATACGACGATAAGGCGCTACCAACCCCCCTTAGTGAAGCATATAACTTCTATTGTATCACCCAATTACTCATAAGACCACTCAAACAATGTACACATACGTTATGGGTGAGCTCATAATACCTTATGAAATCCCTAAGACACCACAGGACTTCTTTTTTTTCTTTTGCTCTCACTCTACTCTTGACATACAAGCATCGAACTATAAGGAAAAGCCATCTGCAGTATTCTTTCCAGGTGTAGCAAAGGAAGATGTTCCGCAGAACTGAATTCACTAAAAGGATAAAACTTCATTCCGTTGAGATGTTGAGAGTCTTGAGACTCTCGAGTGCATCTTGTGGTTTGTGCATCTTTTCTGTTCACTTATACTTGGAAGGAAGCAAACTGAATGCCTAACTATCTTGTTATGTATGATTCTTTTATTCCGAGAATAACCAACCATGTGGCTCCTTAAAGGATAATCCATCAGTAACAGGAGAGTAGAAATCCAACTTTGAAAATTAGAAGATAATTCAATCCCACTGATCACTGATGTGATCCTTAAAAAAATCAGCCACCCCATGGTATATCTACAGAAAGAGGATTTGCTTGGTTTTGCCCCCCAAGTGAGTCCTGTGTCGTGCTATGCCTGTGAGCTTCACTAGTTGTGTTGTGTAATTTCTTCTGTAAACATTTCCCAAGAATTTTCAACTTCCTTTATTCAGGGGAATAAGAATGCAGTAGACTATAAAATTTATCATTCAAATTAAAGTGAAAAGGTTTCTCCTTCAGGATGTGTGTGGTGATTAAAAGCTGTGCTGACCTTTTCCACCATACGCTGCTGAGCAAACATAAGCTCACAAATTTTCATGAATCACTACATATCCTTTCGCTCTCTCTCTCTCTCTCTCGCTCTGAAATATCCATCCTCTCTCAGTTTCATTTGAATGACCAATTTTTTCCGATTTCGTCATGATGTTTACACACAGGACGAATACATCTACGGTGAAAGGAGAAGAATTTCAAATCGATTGCCGGGCTCCACAGTTCCTCCGAGGTGGGCTTGAAAAGGAGTAAAGTTTCTCCGTCAATGAAACACGTAGAGCAGGAGCAGGAACCATCGGCTCGGGCTCCCCCCCGAAATGAGTCACACGGAGAGAATTGAAAAATCCTTGACTGATAACATTTCCACACAACTAAGACGAAGATGCTGTGCAAGTTCTTAGAAATATTCACTCTGTGTGTGGGCCGAAAGTATTATTTTTGGCACTAGTTCAAGACATAAAATTTATAGGACCACATTGATTCATTGAGGCAAAGGATATGAATGTAGTTTGCCCATCCCCAGTTGTGGTTGATGTTTACACACATCCTTTTCAGTTAGAGAACTACTAACTCCCCCAACACACTCAGAGAGAGAGAAAGATTGAGAGAAACAACAAAACATCGTAGTTGTCTATGATCTAAGACTACTACGCGATTGTGTTTTCCTTTCAGAGTCCTTATTTTTGAATGAAAAGCGTGGGCGGTAATAGATTGGTCCTTCAAAAAAAGGACAAAAAAAAAATAGAAATAATAATGAAAGCAAAGTGGAAGGATAGGATGTCATCATCACCATGTGGCATGATGTGCTGAGTGAATATTGGCGCACTATCCTTACATTCACAAGAGGACAGTACGAGTAGATTGGATACTATGAAGCGGATATTTACCTGTCAGCCACGGGTCGGTTGTGATTCGAGGGGCTACGCTATGGCTATGTGAACCACTATGGACAGGAGGCACGTTGAGAGATTAGATTAATTAATTTGCCATTGTTACTGAGATTGGTTTGGACTTCTTTTATGCTGGTGGAGCTATTTATAGACAACGGCCACTATGTTTGAATAAAATTAGTCACAGACAATCACTGTGTGCTGGGCCTGGTGTGCTAATCTGGTTACGAGATGGAATCACTTTGCGGTGGGTTGGCGTTGTTGGTTGACTTGACGCTTTGGGATGAAAATCGATATTTCGTTGGTGGAATGAAGGTGCTAGTAAACATGGTTTAAAAGTGGAATGAATGGTTGGCAGTTTGTTATGTAAGTTTTGAAAATGTGTTCTATTTTAAGAAGGTTTCGCGGCAGAATAAAGAAGGATTATTTAATGAAATCCTGAAAATCAGTGAAGGTTAAAACTGTCTGTTTTGCTATTTGAAATACGAAAGAAAAGAGTCAAAGTTTGATATACATCACGCGCTGGCGGTCCTTCTCTCATTTGAATGGAAGGGACCTACAGTTTATGGAAGCTATGCTATGTTTGTAAGACATTCATAAGAAGTTGTACAGTGGAAAGCATTTAAAAACATAAAACTTTCAATGCAAACCTTTTATCACAGTGTGCCTTGTCGAAGTCATTTTCTCACTGTTCATCGCTCAAAAAATAGTGACGATAGCATACACTACACTATCTGATAATCTGTCCTTATGTTTTTCCATGCCAAACATTCCATAAAAAAACTCCTTGTTCACACCCCCGAGTATTGATTGTTTTGCACTTTCTTATTACAGTTTTTGTCCAAGTTTTAACTTTCTAAATTGAACCATCAAATGTGCGAAATCTAGAAATTTAATAAAGTTCCGGCACGTTGTTGTGACGTTCATGAAATCTGCGAATGAAGTTGGTCACTAATGAGCATCCTGTCGAAGAGTAACCGGATCATGGGAAAAAGTACGCAAAGAACACGAATCCGTTCGCACATAGAGGGTTCCTCTAAAATAAAGATGCTTACTCGTATATACTGTATATTTATACTTAACCGAATTTGTGTCCAATAAATTCTGTGAATCATAGCTGGATGAGCGCAGAATCAGTATCAGTATCTCCTCCTATTATAGCAACTTCTCAAGGTACCCATCTTGGACCATTGATCTTTATCCTAGCTATAAACGATGTTTGATGTATAATGAGGGACTCTGATCTGTCCATCTACTTGCTGACTCCCGCTTATTGTAGGAAGACTTGAATAGGTTCTCCATCTAGTGTCAAAAAATATCTTTTTTCTTACAACTGTATGTCGACAAATGTCATTCTATTACTTATTCCCGTAATAGCCTTTGACCACCTCATAGGGTCCTGCGTCAACAACGTCTGCGCCCCATCTTGTTTGGACTTCTGCAATGCTTTTGAGCTCGTCCAACTCATTCCCAAAGAGCTTGATCCCTCCTCGGCTGTACAGCGTTCCGCTGTTCTGCTTGCCTGGGTAAGCGGATTCCACTGCATGGCGTATTTCGCAGTGAAGTTCTCATCGCACCGTAAAGTGTATCCACTTTCTCCTTCACACAGTAATGTCTACAGATTCTTGGCCTGTTCTCAGATGAAGTTGTTCGTTGGAGATACGATTGGGCCAAGAGATCTTCAAGATGATTCTTAGACATCTGTTTACGAAGGTTTGCAACTTGGGTGCGATAGTGGTATCCACCTTCCAAGTACTGCATCCATACAGCAGTACTGATTCCACATTGGACCGGAACAGTCGCAGCTTGGTTCTTAACCTAAGAACATTGCATCTCCAGTTTAAAATAAGTTGTCATAGTCCATCGAATTCCATTGATACCTTCTGTCACTGCTGCATTTATTTCGCATGAAATAAATAAAAAACTCGATCAATTGCGAATGCTTATGTCAACTCTACTGCGAAGGCATAACACTGGCAGTAGGGCGGTCATATGGCTAAAATGCAACTTGATGGTGATGATGACACCAGGAGGACGGAAAAAAATACTGTGAATCATAAGCAACGACAATAACAGCGAAACAAAAAAAAATACTCCCCAGTTATCTGGACAGCCACCATTGGAGTTCACTGAAACTTAATACCAGCTGAGTTTCAAACCAACTACACCAATCTGTCTTTCTCTCTGTCTCTTCCCCTTTCGTCAAAACGTCCGTGTCCTAAAATTAATATAAGGATATTCATAACCCCTTTTACATGTGCAAATTATAAAAAACATCGCTGATGACCACCAAGAACAATAGCAGTGACAGTGTGCACCCCTGACGAACTCCACTTTGGACTTCAAAATCGTCCGACACTTTACCATTGTGTAAGACATGACACTTACTTCCCTCGTATGTAGCCTTACTGAGATTTTCTGGGAAGCCTCTTCTGCGCAAGGCCAACCAGAAGCATCTCGATTCAAGCTATCGATATCCTTCTCGAAGTCAATAAACAGTAGATGTAGCGGAGACCTATACTCGACGCATTGCTCTATCGAGAGTTAAAGCTAAATGTTCCTTAATGCGTTCTAATATATTTCTAGCTATTATCTTGGCTACGAGCCGGTAGTACGCATATACCTCTCCAGTTTCAACAATCCATCAGATTTCCCTTTTTTGGGAGTTTGACGATCATCCTTCTTTTCCACTCCTGGGGAAATTGCACATTTTCCCACTCTCTCCGTATGAGCGAGTGTAGTAGTTCAGCCGGTGTGTTTGGCGTCGCTTGAAATAGTTCGGCAGGGATGCCATCAATACCCACAGCTTTGTTTTTCTTGAGGGACTTAATTGCTGTTGTTATTTCGGTTTTTACTGGGAAGTCCAGTACGAATTCGGGAATTTATTGCTTCGGAAGACTCATTTGGGTTCGAGATCATATCACCATTGTCTAAGTGGTTAAGGACTGTAGCGGAATAATTTCTCCATCTAGTGAGCTAAACTCTTCACTGGATGTTGTTTGGAGTTCCGACCACTGATGAACTCCTTGGTGAGGTTATAGGCAGTCTACTATCACACCTGCTTGCTGCTTCTTCAGCTGACGTTTGTCGCGTCTTAGTCTACGCTGCACTTCCTTCTTATTCACGCGATATTGGGCTTCTAGCTCAATACTCTCTACTGCTCTGGCCGCTACAATTCGAGCCTTGATTGCTTTATGCTCATCGATCCGTCTCCAGGTGTTTGCCGATAACCATGTACGGTGGTAATTCTGTCTTTTACCGACGTAGGCACGTGCCTTAGTTGCAAAAACATTTATCACAGGATTCCAGTAGTTATCCACGTTTTCCTGCATTGTGCTGCTGAATGTTTCTGCTTCTAAGGCAAGATGGTCCCTGAATTGTTGGCGCACTTGCGGATCTCTAAGCCTGTCAGTATTTACCCTGGTAATGTTAGCAGGTTTGAGCGATTGCTGTTGACGGCTGCAGTACGAAAAGCGTTCTTGCCCGACATCTGTTTCGGACGTCTAGAAGACAATTTCTGGAGCGGCGGCTGATCGCAATGTGGTCGATTTCAGAGACCTAAGGAATTTGGGTTTGCACTCAATCTGCATATATTCGTATAGTATCTCGAGGCAGTTTGCTATAGATAAATGCAGCTATGTTAGTAGCAAAACGTTTGTAGTGTTCTGTTCTAACTCTTGGAGCGGTAACTGCGGTTGTAGACTATACCATTTCTGGTAAGGTGGCATAACCACCTCGAAAGTCGAACAGTCGCAATACCTTATAAACGTATAGATACCTGAGTGGTAAAATATTAGTAAATAAGGGTAGGGGAAACTCCCACCGTGGTTTAAACATCAAGGGGGATTGAAATCAATGCTCTGACCCAGAAGGTCTTCGAATACATCCCGGTGGGGCATCGCAACAGAAGAAGACCCCACCTTTGGTGGAGCGCATAGTCAAAATAGGATCTCAGCCAACTTGACGTGCGAAACTGGGCGCGGCTATCACAACATCGAACTGGCTGGAGCCTCTTATTGAGGCCTAGGTCCACCCGAACTGTAGCCCTATCTACAGCAAGAAAGTCAGGATGACTTCTAGGATTTTTATTTTGTTTAACTTCTCACTAGTTTGTAGACTAGACTAGAACGTTGGAGGAGGTAAAAGAAGTTATTATAAGAGATCGCATTCGATCTAACAGACTTGTTAGACCGAAAAGATTCCCCATGAGTGGATGATGAGTGCATAACTCCCAAAGAAAGGCAACTTAACAGAGTCGTGAAAATACCTATGGGTCGCATTACGATATATGTACACACTCGTATGTGCCTATCAACCCTCATCAGTGAGAAAACTACACCGGCTTTTGATTGACTTTTAAAATGCTGAAATCTATATTTGTATTCCAATCTGTTTCATATTGATAAGCATTTCACGTGTGAGGTGTCATTCATACATCTCTACATGAAGTTAGGTCGGACAGTGAATTTCAGGAGACATTTCTTTAGTCATGCAACTCGAGTTCGAAATAGCACCTAAAATGATTCAACATAAACGTGAACTTCCATCACACTCTTGGTTCTATTCTCATCAATTCTCAACACGCCACAGCAACTTTTACTTGCAGTTCATCACTGAGTTCAAATGCGATTGTCGAAAGTTTTTTTTTTTTTTTTTTTTTTTTTTTTTTATAATCTTCTCTAAGGATAGGCGAATATATAATGCTAGGACAGCACCCCGAATTAAGTACTTCAATGTTTATTATCTGATATGTTGCATATGTACGTTCATAATAGTAGGTAATAACCAGCACATGTATCTACAAATACCTTAAGAAAAACATGAAATTAGTTATCATCCAGACTCATCCCATGATTCACTTTTATGAACATTATGTCGTTATTGGATTCATCCACCTATTAATTCCTTAAAATATCTTCCAGTCTTTCAGGGGCGGCATTTTGGTTGAATCACTTCACTTTGTACAGGGTGGGCCATCTAAACAATCGGCATCTGGCAACCCTATAACTTTGACATCTGTTTTCAGATCGGCTTATGACAGTCCGCGTTCGAAGCGTCACTCCAAGGCCGTGGAACAGTACACGCCACCGCCCTGTTGTCGTGCAGTTTTACATTCAAAACATGTTCTCAATTGTGAAAACGCAACGTGCGTGTCGTGCAAAATATCGAGTGAGGGAAGTGCCTTTAGGCGTTTACACCAGAAATGTATCGCCACCGGCAATCTTGGTAATGCCAGTCATCAAGGCCGACGTCGTCCGAGGCGGTCTGATGAGAACATTGAGGTTGTACAGGCCAGTGTTGAGAGATCACCGACAACATCGAGTTGCCGCCGTTCTTTGCAGTTGGGCCCGCAAGTCTGACGCATAATTCGTACTGATTTGCAGTTATTCCCTTACGAAATTCAATTAACGCAACGACTTTTACCGATCGACAAGCCACGTCGAATTATGTGAATTTTGTGGCGAACATGACTCAAATCGACGATGATTTTTGGCAAAAAATTATCATGAGGCACATTTGTCTTTGAAAAGGACCATAACTAAACAAAATTGTCAGTTCTACGCCGATGAAAATCCTCAATTAATTCACGAAGAACCTCTCCACAACCAATGCGTGACTGTTTGAGCTGGAATTTGTGCGGAAAGAATCATTGGACCGTTCTTGGACATCGTTCGAAGACGATGCTGGAGCAGCCGTAACCGTCAATGGAGAGCATTATCGGGCCCTGATAATGGATTTGTTGATGCCGATTCTGACTGATAATACCATGGACAACTTTTTGTTCCAACAGGATGGCACCACAGCTCACACAGCCCGAATCACGATCGCTTTATTGCGTCCTTTGTTCCTCGGACGCCTAATTTCGAAAAATTTTGATTTTGACTGGCCTCCGCGATCAGCCGACTTAACGCCTCTAGACTTCTTCCTGTGGGGTTATTTGGAGTCCAAAATTTATGTCAACAAGCAATGGACCCTAGACACTTCGAAAAGTGATGCGAAATGACGAAAAACGGGTACATTGCGCCAATCGCTCAGGCAGCGACCATTTACGCGATATCATATTCAAAAAGTGATCAGAACAAATTTGCAATGTTCAAAATAAACGAAAAATGACTTCACAGTAAATAATTTGTGTTTTTTAAAAAACTATTACCAAAAAAACATCCGGAAGGTTTAAATGGCCCACCCTGTACAAGTTACGTTTTAACGCGCGGAGAAGACAAACAAAAAAAATACATGAAAATTATTTTCTATGGACAGTAGATTAAGTGCAGCAATTGTGGACCACCGCTTCCATTTTTCATTCCTGTTTTGTTATTTTTAGCTCTTTTTCAAAAGTAATAACTTAAAATCCAGTACAAAACTTTTGCTTCTGAGTTTAAAGTCAAACTAACCTAATCATGCTGTTTTTTTTTTCTTGTAAGGGTGGGGCGGAAATTTCACAGTCACTGTGAGACCTTATTATTATTAGGTTCATTCCCTCATTAGAGTTTCCCTCAGAATATAATTCCTTCAGAATTGTTATCGAGGGTCAAACACTCCTTTTTTTGCCTTGGCAAGGATGGTTCATCCTGGAGCACCCTCTCTAATCCGGTTTCTATTAGGAATCTGAGAATGAGAAGTGGGTCTATGGGTGGCATATTCTCATCTGATATTTGGTACTTGCCCAAGTATTTCAATGCTTTGTAGGTTAGTGTCCCACAGGACCATTGCAGAATCTTCATTTGTTATACCTAGTTTCCTTAAATGCTCCCCGAATTTACAGTGCCCCGTTAGAAAGCCTGTTAGGATACGTAGGTTATTCTTGTTAAGGCAGATACACGCTTCTAATCTCTCTTCGCGTATGGTTCAGTTCCAATAAAGGATTCCGTTGCTCTTTGTCTTGCCAAGGAGCCTGCTTCTTCGTTGCCCTCTATTCCAGCGTAGCCAGGTATCCAATAGAGGATTACCCTGTTACTGCAACCCAATTCATTAAGTTTGTATAGGCATTCCCACACAAGTTTGTCTAATAACATGGGAGTCAAGTGCCTTGATAGCTGTTTGACTATCTGACAATATTGCTATGTCGCATTTTTTGTATCTTCTGTCGAGGTTGAATTGAACACATCTACTCGTACGAGTATCTATAGCGTATATTTCAGCTTGAAAGATGCTTACTTTCGCCATAGGTTCTGAGTACTTTGTTCTTGGCCCAAATACACCTACCCCTGTTCCTTCTTCAGTTCTCGAGCCGTCCGTATACCACTTTATTGTATGGTTAGTCAATCCGTATATTAGGGATTCATTGCTCTAGTCCTTCTTATTACTTAACTTCGTTCGGAATCTTTTATCAAAATTAAATTGCCTCATACTATTGTCCCTAGGAATTGCTAGAAGAGGGAGTTTCTTGAGAAGTACATCATATTCTTTTGAATTGATGCATTTCTCCTTCCCGATGCCCTCTTTTGCCATCCTTAGGATCGTTCGCTTTGCGTATTGTTTAACTACAATATGAAGCGGAGTTAGGTCCAGGAATACTTCCATGGCAGCAGCTGGACATGTTCTCATGGCCCCAGTAATATATACAGAGGCAAGCAAAACTTTGTACTTTAGTGAGTGTACTCGTATTCCTTGTTGTGACTAGACTAGTTCGTTTGGCCCACGCTATCGCTTCATATGTGATCATTGGTCTCGGGGTTAAGTCCGAGATAACACCTCCTTGTGAGGTTTTTCTATTTACGATCTTAGTTATACTGCTGTAATCTACTGTAGCTTTGATTATAGTATTTAGCATGGATATTATCCAATACCTAAGGAAAGACTCTACACCTAACGGGGTGAGAGACTCTTGAATAGCTTTGGTATGGATTTTGTTGAAAGCTCCTTCTATGTCTAAGAAGGTAGCAAGAGTGTATTCTTTATAATGAAGAGTTTTTTCTACCGATCGCACTACCTCATGAGGAGCCGTCTCTGTAGATCGTCCTTTGAGGTATTCGTATTGGACAGTGGAGAACTATCCAGGGTTTTTCGAATGTGAAAATCAAGGATACGTTTGCGAATTCATATCCTCGCCGGCCTACCTTCGAAATAAAGACACTCGAACAAGTCTCCAAGGTTGGGGGACATGGTTTAAGTATATAGGTCATCTCCTATAAATCGGTAGTAGCCAGGGAATAGCTATGTCTTGCACATTCTGAAGCATAATAGGCATAATGCAGTCAAGGCCGGGTGACTTATATAGAGAGAAGCTGTTTATGGCCCAAGAGATTTTATCCTCCTTAATGATGTTTGTAATGCTTTCCAATACCACCGGCGGTACCCTATCAGAACTAGCTTGTTCTGTGCTACTGTCTCTACAGTCTCGGAAGTGAGTATTCATAAGAAGTTCGAGCGAATCCGCGGAAGAGTCTGTCCAGCTAACATCCATCTTTTTAAGAAAGGAGTGTAAGGTCCCTCAAAACCCAAAACTTTGAAATGCGAAACAAATATTAAATATTACACCCCACCATGCGACATACCAATTTAAAGCTGGGCTTTCAAGGAGTCCAAAAGTATAAAACTTTTGAATAAAGTTTATTGAACAAAAAACAAAGGAATACTATCAACGATCCCACAATTTTGTTCCAGTGCCGCCCTTGAACCAGTTTTCGAATACTTCTACTATTTTTAAATCTAATCAGTTTACCAAACACGATGTACGTGCTTCACCTTAAGAACAAACATACCCTCTCTTCAAGTTGAATCACCTATAAACTTGGCATTACACTCGAAGAAGCATCATACGAGTATAATATTGGTATCCCCAGTCGAAGTAAAATCCTTCAACCATTTATCCCAATTATTTCTCAAAATGCTCTACCCTCCACCCATACCTATAATCTGGGATCAAGAAAAAATGCGATACCGTAATCGAAGAAGTTTTCCTCGGATTAACAAAGAAATAAACTTCTTGAAAAGCTGGCAAAAAAAAAAAAAAAAAAAATGATCAAAGTGGATTTTCGACAAGCTTAAGATACAACACAACAGGACTCGCCGAAAAGGACGAAAACCATAAATCGAATTCGACCCCAAAGGCAAACACTCTACGAGGAGATTCACTAAACTTCAGATCATGTCTCTTTTCGGTTCCTTCTTCTCATCCTTGTTCTCTAATCTTTCTCGTGTGAACATCGATTAAAAATTAAACTGAACGAAGTTCAAGGATTCCATGGATTTCACCATACACACACACACAACACAAAATATAAAAGCGAAGAAAACCCAAGGAAATCTGACCCATGTCACAATAATTAATATAGTATCTTCAACCGCACACCATAGCATAGCATAGCAACCGAAACCAAGAACGCAATTTACTATGGAAAATGTCCTGAACCCCATAAAATCGCCCATCGTAACATGATCTCTGAGCGAAAAACGTATCCTTTTGGTATTTTTCTCAATGAAATTAGCTGACGAAAGAGAAAAAAGACAATCGGTTGGTTTTTTTTTTTTTTTTTGAATGAAAAATAAAATAAAAACTATCTCCCTCCACTACCCACGAAAACGAGTAACTAACCAGCCGCCCGCCATCATCTTTGTGAAATCGAAAGCGTGGGTGGATAACTCCGCACAGGCTCTTGTACCAGAATTTGGAATTTCGTCATCTGACAGTGGCGGCGGCGGCGTCGGTGGCAATGATGGCAACGATGGCGTCTTTGGTGAATCAGTGATTGCGATGATGCTTGGCCAACTCCTTGATTTGTGTGCACGCACTTCATATTCTGCACTGTTGCAAGGACTCTTGGTGTTTATTGTGGTTGGCAATGTGCTGCATTCTGCTGTAGTTATGGCCAATGTAGTCTTGTTTCTCTGTGTGTGGGGGCCCACGAGACAAATGGGAATAGGAAAATGTCAAGTCACTTAATTTTTAGAAAAAAAATAAACTTCTTGTGTTTTTTTTTTGCTTTGTTTTGGAAAACTGAACGGGTAGCGATGGCGGCAGGAAATTGCCATGGATAATCCAGAGAGTGGAAAGATGTGCCTTAAGCTTTTTTTTTATTTTATTTTCTCACTAGGATGTGGGGGCTAAGTGATTGACGGCGTTGTATGAGTAGAAAAAGATACGAAGACTTTTGTTTGCATTGTAGCAAGACTCTGCTGCACGTGGGCCATTCTACGGCGCTTTTATTAATGGATTTGCTAGAATGATGTCATTGCGGCGAAGAAAAATTTCTCAATGAAAACGTGTACGTGCCTTTTGAATTGAAACAGTTTTAGCGGGCAATTGCGTAATTGTGAGTGGCCGCATAATACGAGATGTGGGTGGTTTAACCTTTTTATAGTTGGAAGGAAAGGAGACTAGGATAGTGTGACTAAAACATTTGTATAGAGCTAGAATTTCAACTCTAAGCTGTAGCAATCAATTCCGTTAAAAATTTCCTGCTAAGTTGTTAGATGACGTGCCAGTAAGCAACAGAGAAATCGCCGCACCAACAGACAAACCGAAGAGGGAAGTCTGGAAGTTGGCCGCAACCATCTGCACAGAAATACATTTCAACCACTCAAACCGCCAGGTGTGGATGGAATCTGTACAGCACGGAAAAGAAGAAAACATACACCTAATAGGAATAACTATAAGCAGTCCTAGAACTTGAGTATATACCAAGACCCTGGAGAAGGGTAAGGGTAGTTTTAGGTTAGGTTGGGAGCGGGCTGTGCATATCAAAGACAGCTTACTCGGGAGCCTATTGGTCCATTGTGATACCCCTTGGGTTATGATACCGCATCTAACACTATTTCCAGTTAGCTGTTTCTTACTCAAACCAGCGTGTGCTCCTTATGAATCTCGTGAAGTTCATCAACGAAACAGGTGCCACCTCACCCAGTTCTCCGAAGAGAATGTTTTCCTTATTTTTTACGCTAGGAGGTGGTAATCTTCAAAAGACGAAACTGTGGGATTTTTTCCCACTAACCCTTCTTCCCGTTAACCCTATGGTACCGCCGTCTTGGCATTTCATCGCAGGGCGGGGAGGAGCCAGCCTTCCACTAATTGCACCTAGTCGTTAGACCAATCAGTAATTTGTCTTTCATATCTTAAGGTGTTTATGATAAATATTCATCTGTGGACGATTAAATATTGTTATAGCACAGAGTAAAAAAATATGTCCCTTTTTCAGGCGAATGGGATTTACTACTACGTCCCAGTTTGATCGAACTCGTTCGAATCGTGCATAAGACATGATGTTCTTTCAAATTTGGTTGGAACAACAAATTGCTTGCTGCTTTTGCTGGCCTACAGAAGTGGATTATTAAATTATTCCATTTGAATACATAGACGGAAGTCATTGATTGGATTCACTAGTGTACTCTTCTGGTGTTGGGGTATAGTGAGGTTCCTGTGCCTCTCACTCTGGCGTAGTTGGTTCAATTTCGTGATTGTTTTGCATTTGTTTTCCTGACAAAATTTGAATTTTTTGATTTTTACTGGTAATTCTTTTTTGGATTTTCCAGGCACAATGTTTTCGCAAGAGAATAAAAAGTAAAGAATTTCTTTGCGATGCTCAAAGCATTGGTTTTGCTCATCAAACCAGTTCGAGTCTCTAAGGTTTGTTATTCTCATGCATTCCAAGACCATTCTCTCCCTTATATTTCTAATATGCGAAAAATTCATCAGTTGGTGCTAAGAGACTTCCAAAATCACTATTTTGGGAAAAATTCTTAGCAAAAATTAAAAATTCTGACGGACATATTATTTGTTCATCACTTTTTAAAAATAATTTCGAACAATTTGTGCGCGGTTGAGTCTGGGAGGTATCTAAATTCAAAAATTCTACATCGTCATCAGCACAATTACTATGAGGAGAGAAAACAATTAGATTTGAAGACTGAATTTTTGACATCAAAACATTAAATTCCCCTTCACTGCGAATAATAGAAAAAAATTTTTCCAAAATATCTTGATGAGTTCTCTTTGTACGTAAATACTCAACTTTTCCGAATAAACCATCCATTGTACCATTCCTTTTACACAAAAGTTTCTTGGAAGATTAGTAGACTCCATGCTTTAAAATATTTTTATCGTAATGAGACCCACTACAGTCGAAAGCATTATTAATTTTTAATATAAACGCTTGTGTTGCTAGAGCTCCATTTGAACTATTTTTTAGGCAATTAAGTTGATGAGCAGGTCTTGGACCAAGTTCTTGGAAAATTGTGAAATTATTTTCTAAAATAGACTTTAGGTTAACCCCTTTGACAGAGTTTGCTGAAACAAAATAATTTAAAATACTTTTCCAGCTATCAAAGAGGCCGTTTACAATAAAAACACAAATTTCTTTGCTGTACAATCTTTTTCGATCCACTCCTTGATCTTCAAATCCATCAATTTATTTTGGACGAATTCTAATTTAATCAAATATCACTACTATATTCCGTTAATGTTAGCTTAATGATGCAAACTTTGCTTTCAGAAAACAGTGGGCATTGTTTTGGAATCCAGGTTCTAAGCCTTTAACATGAGCCTAATGATAAAATGTGGATACGTGGGGAAGTCTAAATCCCAATCTATCTCGAAGGTATTTATAAACGTTCTGAGATCTGCAAAAAATGTTTTCGGAAAGTTCTCTTTATATATTATATTTTTTGGACTTGGACAGCCCCATATTGAATGCTCTGAAATATCAAGTACTTGAATTTGCGATGATAAACTAGTTGATATTTTGATAGTTCGTAGAGAGAGCGTTATGCGTTTTAGTTCTAGAGCGAAGTTTTCTTCTCAAGCTTTGAATTTTAAGTCTGTTTTTTTCTAATCAGAATTTGTTTTCTCCTCTTGTGTGCATTTTTCTAATAATTTATTGCATCTAACGCAAGAAATATTTGAACTACTAGAGGTCCTTCTCCGTTTTGGTAGCAAAGATGAAAGATTTTCTAAACTTAAGACTAAATTTAAATTATAATTTAGATTTAAAGAGGGAACAGCGTCCCTTTTAAGCCGTGGTGTAGTGGTAACATCATCGCTTGTCACGCTGTTGATTCACGGTTCGAATCCTGATGTCAAGAATCATCTATTTATTTCACATGAAATAAATAAAAAAGTCGATCACTTGCGAAAGCTAAGACAACTCTACTGTGAAGGCATAACACTGGCAGTAGGGTGGTCATATAGCCAAAATACAACTTGATCGTGATGATGACATCAGGAGGACGGAAAAAATACTGTGAATCATAAACAACGACAATAATAGCGAAAACAAAACAAAATACTCTCCAGTTATCTGGACAGCCACCCTTGGAGTTTACAGAAACTTAATACCACCTGAGTTTTAAACCACACCACTCTGTCTTTCTCTGTCTCTTCCTTTCAAAAAAAAAAAACGCACGTGTTCTAAAAATTAGTATAAGGGTATTCATATGCCCTTTAATACGTGCAAATTATAAAAAAAAAAAAAAATTTTCTGTCAATAAATTCCGAAGAAAAATGATTTTGACAAACAAAATATTTTCCTTCGCTCTTAAAATCGCATGCCTGCCTCCACAAATTACTCAAAATTTCATTTTTTTCATTTGAAGGACATGCAAAAATTTGCAGATCGGGGAAATTTCTTTTCGATTTTTTACAAATCGAACAAGAAACGCCAGACTTCCTTTTATGTGTATCACACATATTCAAAAAGTATACCGCAGCGACACAGTCAGTCATTCGTATACATTCGTTTGCAAGATCGATTGAGACGTAAAACAAAATAAAGGGTTGCAGCAAAACGAAATATGAAAAAAATGTGTGTATATCCAAGTTACAACACACTGGAGGATGGTTGATATTCGCGACTATAAGTTAATAGAATTTACGCCGAAATTATTTAAAAAAAATACTTTTCAGGGCAGATTGCCCTGTCCTTTATTGTATGAAGTATCGATTAAGACTAACTTAAAAATAAAGAAGACTCGTACAAGTAAAATTATTGAAGGTTGCATTTTCATTAGTTTATTGCAATGTTGATTTCCCTAGCTTGCATTTTATTTCCCAACGTGAATTTCCCTGGAAATTCGTTTCTCGCCCCAGACGCTAGGTCAGCATTTCCGCTGCGCGTGCGAGTGGTTGACGATGTTAACTCTTCCCCCTTTAAATGCGATGGTCCTCAATCGCCTAAAAGTAAGGAAGGTCGTTGAACTTTGTTTGTTGGATTCTTCCTTTTGGTAAACTTTCAGTGTGTGGTGGAGCTTCGATGTTCTTAATTTCTTGCTGCTGGATCATGACTCTGGTTTCATTACTTGAATGCCTTGTTATGATTCTATAGATGGTGATAATTACTAGGATAATCCCGATGAGACTTATTGTTCCGCAGCTGATGAATGCGTAAGCTTCGTTTTCGCTTTTGAGCAACTCGATACTTTTGGTATTGTTGATGTGGAGTTCGCCCATCATTTCGAGCGACAATAGTCGATGGAATCTGTTCTCTATGGGTGTTGGCTGCAGTATGGCTGGAAGAACGGTGTGTGTAGAAGCTTCGTATGCCGCAAATACTCTATTATTTATCGTTATGTTGGTTTTCTCGTATTTAATAAGGAAGGTACCAGTAAGGTTCCGAGGCGTGGATTCGACTTGGAGAGTTCCGTTAAAGTCGTTAAGCAGGATCATTCCACTTGTTATTTCCTCGATCGACGGGATATGCTGACTATTCACTTTATTACATGTTGCTATTTTACTATTTAATAGGTTGGGAATACATGCTGAGTTAGCAATATTTATAAGATCTCTTTTATTACAAATTGAAACACTATTTATTACTTTACAATCATTAGTTACGCCAAAAATTTCGTTTTTGTTTCTTACAACTTCTTTATAGTCTATTTCTATGGCTACTCCATTTCTCTTCACAGGTTTTAATAATATTCGTTCATATGTGGAAGGATCGGTAGTAGGGATATTAACAATATAAAGTATGGAAGCTGTGTTTGTTATTATCTTTATTTCAGCAAAATTAAGAGCTTCTTCTATAGTAGTGAAAGGGACATTCTCTTGATTTAGTGTTTTTACAGCTAGGCTTATTTCTTCTTTTGATAAAATCATTGAATTAACAATTCCTAGTTTCGCCCAATGTATGGCCAAATTAATGTTAACTAATTCTTCTTTTAAAATTTTAAATTTGTATTGAATATTTAATATTACATCTCTGTTGAAATTTTTATTGGTTTTTAGCATTGATTCAATCTCATTCGTAATCTTGGTTATGTTATTAATTCTTTCATTATGCAATTTATTTATTACAACTTGATCGTTAGAGTTAGTAAGTAGGTTATTCATTTTTCTTTTGATAGTAATGAAATCGTTGTGGTCGGGATTACCGGCAATCCACTTCCACGTCGAACCTATAAAATCTAGAGATCTTCTTACCCTTTTTGGTTTTAGGTTAGATATCAAATCTTTTATTTGCTCGTGCTCATGGGAAAGGTATAGGAAAAGGGAATCGTTCCTTGTTTCGTTAAGTTTAAGCATTGGAGAAATTTTGGTCAAGAGTTGGTCGTATTGGTCGAGGTCAATGTCATGGATTAATTTGAAATTTCCGTTCTGTATCTTTGTTTGTCCAGTGTGTATTGAAACGAATTGAGAATTAGAGAAGTCCAAAATTTGGATTTCCGCTTCCGCGATGCATAATGCATGTCTGAAAAGAGAGATATGAAATTTATTGTTCAGTTCCTAATATTGCTTTTGTGGATCGTTTTGCCGGATTCAGTCACGACAGTTGTATTTTTGTTTTCCTTAACTACTTCCTTTTTATATCGGACGGTGAGTTTAGAACCAATTCTTTTGTTATGCTTTATGTAAATGACGTCTCCAGGATGGTACATCTTACATGGTTTCCTGGTTTGGTTATGATAACTTAAATCTTGTTCTTGTTTTTGGATAATTTTATCTATATTATTCTGCCTGGTTTTATCAAGTTCTTCGGGGGTTATTTGTGGAGATCGACCAAAGAAGAGTTCGACCGGTTTTTTTCCTGTTGTGGAGTGAATTGTAAAATTATATTCGTTAGTGGCTCTTTCGAGCAGTTCCTCGAAGGATCGGGATACCTTTTCAGCCTTGAGGCATCTCATGATCTCTGAGAGAGTTGAATGAAACCGCTCAATCTGCCCGTTTACTTCGGATTTGTAGGGTGGTGTTCTGTGAATACGAATGCCCAACTCGTCTTCCATCATGGATAATATGGATACCGAATTAAGGGCTTTTTCGTTGTCTATGACAACACTCTCGGGAATGCAGAAAGAGAATAAGATTTCTCGAAGAGGTTGCCTGAGGTCGGTTATTGCTCTTGACTTGATAATTTTAGTCTTGGCGAACTTGGTGAGCTTGCATATGGCGGTTAATACCAGTTTTTTTTCCGTTGAATAAATATCTAAATGCAGAGTGTGGCCAGGATAATTAGGGATTGGAGTTGGTTCAAGGATAGGTTTATTTGGGTGTCGTTCATATTTGTTTTCTTTGCAAATTCTACATACTTTTACTAGTCTTTTGATTTTTGATGCCATTTTCGGAAAATAAAAATGTTGAAGAAGTTGTATGCGGTTTTCTTCTGGATTACGGTGTGCCCTGCGATGGATACTTAATATTTTTTCTTCCTGCTCCGTTTCGTTGGCCAGATCTTCAACTATTGTTTGAGTGTATCTAACTTTGTATTTGGAAAAATGTTCGGGATAAATGTTTTGTATTCGGCCCATTATTTCTTCTTTTGTTTGCAAGCCATTTATTACACTGGGATTTAAATATTTTTTAAAAATTGAAATGATATCTGAGTTGCTATAACTGGGTTGTACAAAAACGTGTCTGTGGTACGTGGGGAATGGAATTAAGAATTGATGGCTAGTTGTGTCCCCGATTTCTAAAATCAGCTGATTTCGAAAAACGTTAATGGGTACTTCAACTGCTGGTATCAGGTTATGTGAAGAACTCTCATCACTATGTTGCGTCATGGTCATTGAATTTATTTGTGTTTTTTGTGGCAGTCGAGATAAAGCATCGGCAACTACATTTTCCTTTCCTGGTTTGTACTTGAGTTCGTAGTTGTACTCCTCCAGAATTGCCTTCCATCGCTTCATCTTGTGGTTTGTGTTTCTATTACTCAGCGCATATGTTAATGGCTGGTGGTCCGTATAAATATTTACCTTTTTTGATCCGTAAAGGAAATTCCTAAGCGAGTTTAGAGCCCAGATGATGGCGAGCATCTCTTTCTCGTTAGTGGCGTAGCTTTCTTCTGTCTTTGTCAGTGTCCTTGAGAGAAATGTTATGGGTTTTCTGTCCTGGGATAGGACAGCACCAATTGCATAGTCGGATGCGTCCGTCGTGAGTTCGAAGTCTTTGTTAAAGTTCGGGTGAGTGAGAGTTACTTCTTTGGAAGTTAAGGAGTCTTTAATTTGGTTAAATGAGTAAATGCAATTTTCGTCAAGATCTATCTTTTTATTTTTAGAGAGATGTCTGGACACTCGTCCGTCTTCCCCTCTTAAAAGGGATGTCAGGGGTTTCGCTATTTTCGCATAATCTCTGATAAATCGGCGATAATACCCTGACATACCTAGAAAAGATCTCAGGTCTTTGAGCGTTTTTGGGGGTGGTAGCTCTGTAATGGCATGAACCTTTTTAGGGTTAGTCTTAATGCCATCAGTGCTGATGATGAATCCTAAGAATTCCACCTCGGTCTTGAAAAATTCGCATTTATCCAACTGAATCTTCATGTTGGCGCGTTCTAGAGTATCAAAGACGGCTTTCAGGTTTTTAAAATGTTCAGCCTTGTCTTTTCCAAAGATGACAATATCATCGATGTAGACGTAACATCGTTTTCCGATGTGCTCTCTTAGGATATCGTCGAGAGCTCTTTGGAAAATTGCCGGAGCATTTTTCAAACCAAAGGGAAGACGAGTGAACTCGAATTTCCCGTTATTGATAGAGAACGCCGTTTTCTCAATATCGGATTCTCTGAGCTTGATTTGGTGAAATCCGCTCTTCAAATCTATGACAGAAAACCATCTGTTGTCGCCGAGGTTAGCTAGGACCTCATTGATTTCCGGAATGGGGTATCTGTCGGCAATGGTGACCGAGTTAAGTTTTCGGTAGTCGATCACCATTCGATATTTTTTTTCGCCTGAAGCGTCCAATTTTTTGTTGACGATCCAGACTGGCGAATTATATGGAGATTTCGACGGCCTGATAATATTATCATTTAGAAGTTGGTTGATTTGTTTTTCAACTTCTTCTTTAAGTCCTCTTGGGTAGGGGTAGGATTTCGAATAGACTGGTTCGTTACCTATTGTACGAATTTCTCCTTTCACAGTTGTCGCATAAGTAAGTTTCTCGTCAGGATCAGAGAAGAGTTTCGGAAAAGACCCAATAACTCTAGTGAGATAGTTAGAGTCTTCGTCATTCAAATGGGATGTTCGGATATTTACGCTATTTACGGTTTCAGTTAGATGCTGTTTAAGTTCGATAAAAGTGTTCTGGTGAACTTTCATATAGTTATCATTTATGTGAATAACCGCATTCAGGCTTTTAAGGGTATCGTTCCCTATAATGCCGTCGAATGATATAAGGGTAGGAAGTATAAAAAATTGTAAGGGGCCTATTTCAGTACCAAAAAGAGGAATAAGACTATGGTGGGTTATTCTAATGTTTCCCCCTACGGAATTAGCATAGAAAATCTTTTTGTTGGGGAGAGGATTGCGTATATGTCGTGGTTGAATGTAATTTTTGTTCGAGCCTGTGTCAATTAGAAATTTATACACCTGTCCACTCTTTGCAACGTGCTCGAAATAAGGAAGCGAAGAGTGTTTTAATCTAAAAAATATATGTCATCAACTTGTTGCGGTGGATCAAAATATTGTTCGTCTGTTTGGTCGTCACTGTATTCCGTAAGTGTTTGTTCGTGGTTTTGATCTTCTTGGTTCATCGTGGCTTCGTATTGTTCTATTTCTTGTTCTTCGGCGACGGCTTCTTCAGTATGGTAGACTCGTTGCATTTTATAGGGTTGATGAACTTGTTGTGAGTGCTCTCGCTTCTGTGCAGTAGGCTGGTTTCTTGGTCTATTTAGGTAATTTACCCTCTGAGTTCTAATGGAATGATCTATGTCCATAGGCTTGGGAGGAAGTTCGCGTTGGTTTGGTGGAAACCGTTGCGGTTGGGCTTGTTGGAAAGACCTAGAGTGATATTGTGGTTGCCTGTGGAATTGGGGTTGCTGAGGTTGACTAGGGTTATGAAGCAATTGTGGAAAGAACTCTCGCCTTGGGGCTGGAACAGGAACTGGGTGTGGAGGATTGAATCTTCTAGGAGGAACCGGTGGAGGTGTTTGCTGGAAGGTTTTCCGAGCTGTTGATTGGGAATTATTGGCGTGTTGAGTTCTGAAGTCAACATTTTGGAGTTTAAGACAAAGATGCAGAGCCTGCGGCAAATCTGCGGGTTCCCTTATACTGAGTAATCTGGGAAGGTCGCCTTTCAACCCTCTAACGAAAGTATCAAGTGCCTTATCTCTATAACATTGAGTCATGTTATTTAACGACTCATGGCTCATGTCAATACAACCGAGTTTGTTAAGAATCAGAGATAAATGATGATAAACTGCTTGATAGAATTCGGGTATTGTATTGTTACCCTGTACCAAAGTCGTCATTTGGTACTCGAGTGTCCCTAGATCCCTTTTATCTGCATAATGCAGAGTCAAACATTTAGAAATCTTTTCCCAGTTTAAAGGGGTATTATATGATTCGAGCGCTATATCGGCATGGCCTGTTATTTTATTTCTAATAACGGACAAGATGCCATAATATTTTGGAGTACCCTTGAGGTGCTCGTAGATCTTAAGTATTCTTTCAACACTTTTCTTCCACGAGTTGAACTCCTGAGCTTCACCTGAAAACTCGCGCAAACTCTTAACCACATCTGGAACTTTGTCCATGTCGGCAAGATTCTGATCAGTGGTGTTAATCGGTTGATCAATATCATTATTGATATCTGAGGCTGGATTCATAATTGAATTAAATATCTGTCGTCCCTGAATGTGTAGTGTTTCGGTTACGAGTCTGGTTATGAGATGTACCAAGTTATCGTCTATTTGGTTTGTAAAGGAGGGGGCAGGAGGAGCAGGAGGAGCAGCATTTTCTCCTGGTACTTCTAAGCGGGCTGGTCTGATTAAGTTATTTGGGTTCGACATTTTGAAATTTTTGTGATTGAAATTAAGTCAATGAATGTGAACCGAGATTCGCAATTGAAATTGAATCAAAAATAATTAAAATGGGTCTTAATCTAGATGAGTCTTAAGTTGTTACACAAATAATTACGAATTATGTATAAAAAAAAAAAAAAAAAAATGTTCTTACAGAAATTAAAATTTGGATCTTATTCTAGTTGAGTCTTAGGATGTTACAAAATCGATTACAAATTACAAAGGACAAAAATATTCTTACAGAAATATAACGGCTTCAATTCTCATAACGAAGATGGGTTCTGGACCGTGGCTGTTGGTTGGGGCGGCTGTTCGCTATTCCGGAACTCCTTTTTATCCCTGTTTTACAGGATTACTCGGGGGCCTCTTTTCCCCTACACAATTACTAATCAGTCTCGTGGCCTGGTGTCCACGTTACGAAACTTGTGGCTTGGTGTCCACTTTGTTTTACACGCACTATCAATAATTTCGTGGCTTGGTGTCCACTTTACACAACTTGCGGCTTGGTGTCCACTTTTGTTGCTTACACGCACTATAGTGAAAATTTCGTGGCTTGGTGTCCACTATGAAACTTGCGGCTTGGTGTCCACTATTTTGTCTCACGCACTAGCGATGATTTCGCGGCTTGGTGTCCACTATATTTTTCTCACTAGCACTATTTCCACGATTATTTTAGTTTATAAGTGCGTTTATTATTCGTACGCGTATTGACTATTTAGCAAAACCGCACGGTCCCTGCTCGGGCGCCAGTTAATAGAATTTACGCCGAAATTATTTAAAAAAAATACTTTTCAGGGCAGATTGCCCTGTCCTTTATTGTATGAAGTATCGATTAAGACTAACTTAAAAATAAAGAAGACTCGTACAAGTAAAATTATTGAAGGTTGCATTTTCATTAGTTTATTGCAATGTTGATTTCCCTAGCTTGCATTTTATTTCCCAACGTGAATTTCCCTGGAAATTCGTTTCTCGCCCCAGACGCTAGGTCAGCATTTCCGCTGCGCGTGCGAGTGGTTGACGATGTTAACTTATACAACTTAAAATGGTTTCATACCGAACTGATGCAACAACCCTTAGGTTCAGAATTTTATTGGCGTTGAAAAAGTAGTCATTTTTTTGCTCTGTATGCGATATCTATGTAACTTTATTATCTGTGGTTATAGCTTTTTGTATTTTTGTATTTTTGTATTTTTTTTCTACCTATCTAGCTAGTTCAAAAGGTTTTACTCTTCTTAACCTCTCCTAGTCAGATTGCTAGTATTTAACAGTCGCTTTTGTATTGATCATCCTTACATGAAATCGTATACAGGTTTATCAATTATTCACCAAAATATTCGTAGTTTACGTAAAAATTTTGATGTTTTTCTAGCTCATCTCGCATCCCTAGATCATTTACCAGATTTCATATTCGTCTCCGAAATATGGATCTATGAATTACTATGAAGTTTCTAACTTTTGTATTCCCAATTTTACTTTCGCGGCAACTTGCAATGATTCTTATTCAGCTCGTGGAGTGGCGGTCTTTTATAAGAGTGATATTGTGTGTGATATTTTAAAACCTGATCTTAAAAGTGCTGATTTAATTTGTTTAAATTTTGAATTATATATTATATAATTTATTATAGAAAATTAATTTAAAGAACAAACTTGGTGTTGAAGTATAGAAGCATCCTCACAACATTAGACTTAAAAGATGTTATGATATACTTTGCAATGAACTTAAAACTGAAATTCCTCGCTGTAGAGATAATTATTTTAGAAATAGACTTGCTGTTAATATAGGTAACTCTAAAAAAGAATGGGAAGTTGTTAACGAAATCTTAAATAAAAAGAAGCCTAAAGCTGATATTTCTATAAAAAATGGTAGCACTGTAGTTAATGACCCTTCAAAAGTGGCAAATTTATTTAATGATTATTTTTCCAACATAACTCATAGCATTAATAACACTCCTCTTTCGACGTCATGTCAATGTACTGATAATATTATTCTAGATTCCTGAAAACTTTTTCTTCGACAATTTTTCCTCATTGGAAATTCATAAAATTATAATGTCTCTCAAAACTTCCAATTCATCACCCAATGATATGATTTCCAATAAAATTTTAAAAAATATTTCGGACTATGTTTCTGGTGTCTTGAGTTATATCTTTAATCTTAGTGTAGAAAAAGGAGTTTTTCCAAATTCACTCAAGTTAGCAATTGTTATTCCGTTGTACAAAAAAGGAGAAACTACGAGTCTCAACAATTACCGTCCTATTGCTCTTTTACCAGTTTTTTCTAAAGTTTTTGAAAAAGGTATGAAATCAAGAATGCTATCCTTTTTGGACAAAAGTAAATATTTTAGTGATACCCAATTTGGATTCAGAAAAGGAAGATCGACAGAAGAAGCTGTTTTGAGACTGTGTGGCGAACTTTATAATAGCTTGAACGAATCTGAGATTGCTGCCTCCCTGTTTATTGATATAACAAAATCATGTTTTGCTACTCCAGAAACTGTATAAGGCAGGTTTTCGAAGGTTTGTTTATGATTGGCTTGCATCTTATCTCAGAGACCGCAAACAAAAAGTTAAGATTCAGTATAATTTGAGTTCGGAAAAATGTATAAACATAGCTGTTCCTCAAGGTTCCGATTTGGGCCCAATCCTGTTCTTAATTTTTGTGAATTCACTTTTCGTACAACGTTTTAAAGGCAAAATAACAGCCTTTGCTGTTGAAACTGCTTTATCCTACTCTGAAAAAAACTATTTCAATTTGTGTATTTCTGTCAATTATGACAATATGCAATATGGGCTGACCTGTTGGGGAGATACTCACTTCAATAAAATTGAACGTTTGCTTACTAAGCAAAGCATGCGATTCGTATTTTGTGTAGAGTTAACCGCAGAACTCATAGCTTTGAGTTATTTAAAAACCTTAAAGTTCTTCCACTTAAGCATTTATATTTTTATAAAGTTTTGAAAACATTTTTTGAAAATTCCGGGTATTCTGCCTCAAGACTGTATGGTTCCAATAATTTACGTGTAAATAACCAGAATTTAGTAAATGTACCCAACATAAAAAAATCACACTTTTCACTCTTCTATAAGGTCACAGCGCCTCGATTATTCAATAGTTTACCTGTAGGTCTGAGATGCGAGATACGTAAATCAGTTTTCTTAAAAAACTTAAAATCTTTACTTTTTTCTTTCAATCATGATGAAATAGATTCATTATTAAATGTAATAGTCTGATCTGTTGAATTATTTGTTTTTTGAATTGCATTAACCACACAATTGTAACAATTAGAAGTTTACTTTGATTTTTTTTTTTTTTTTCTTTTTTTTTTTAATTCATATTGACCACCATCAATATTTACTTAAACATAATTCAAAATCTAATGGTACATTCGCCTCTTGTCTTTTGGCAATTGAATATTCCCAACTGTTTCATTGAAATTTAATGCACTTTTTTAAAATAGTTATTTTTCTGTATATAGTAATAATAAAAAGAATGTTAGCCTTAAGTTCTTCATGAAACAAAGTTTTAAATAAATAGATAAATAAATAAAAATAGTTCCGACATTTCTGAGTTGACGTGAATGAGAAATCTAAGTTTGTGTCTCGTATTAGCTACTTTATTGACTTCATTTTCTATGCAGATCAGTGTTTCTTATGCATTTACTATATTCCATAGTACTTTATTTTGAAATGTATTAGAATTTAAAAATGAAAGAGTATTTCCCTATAAGCCAATACATTTTACCCATCCATTTTGATATATTATTCACTGCCTTCTGTACAGTTTCTCCCACAGCAAGGATAGCAGTATCATCTGCAAATGTCGCCACAGTTCTTTCATCACTAAATGGCAAGTCACTGTTATATAAGAGATATAATACAAGGCCTAGCACAATGCCTTGTGGTACACCAGCTTCTATTTTTCTCAATGTGGAGTAGTCATCTCCTTGTTTGATTCTAAAAAATCGCTGTAATATATAAGACTCTAGAATTTCTGAGTATTCCTTTGGTAGATGCTTTTGCAATTTATGTATCAGTCCTTTGTGCCATACTTTATGGAAAGCTTGAGCTATACCGATAAATATAGTAAAGCAAATCTTTTTTTCTTCAATTTTTCAATTTGATCAGTTATTCTATGCACCTGATCAATCGTGGAGTGCTTATTTCTAAAACAAAATTGATGGTTTGGGATTAGCGATTTTTCTTCGATTATTTTATGCAGACGTTTAATCAACATTTTTTTCAAATCTTTTGTCCAACATAAGCAGAATCGATATGGGGCGGTAGGACGTGGTTTCTTGGTTTTGGTATCATAATTACCTACGTGACTTTCCACATGCTAGGTACATACCTTATCCTGAATGCAGCATTTATAATCTGTGCTAGTTTCTTTAAGCCTTTTTTGGAAGTTGCTTTAAGATTTCCCCTGATATCAAATCAAATCCTGGGGCTTTTTTTTAGTATTGATGCCTTCTTGTATTTCATTGTTACCGGTTGAATACGTCTCTCCTCTTCGCACAATTCTTCCATTTCTTGATAGTCTTTATCTTCATATGGTTGGAAGACGCCATTGAGATACTTAGCAAATAAATTCGCTTTTTCTTGGTTGTTTTTTGCCCAGTTACCTGGTGGAATGTGTGGAATTGGCCTTTTCAATTTCTTTGTTGCCTTCCAGAGTGAGTATTCGGTACTAGCATCATTCGTAAGATTGGTAAGGTATTTTTTAAGAGACTCATTTTTAAATTCTATTATCGATCTTTTAAGCTTACTGTTTGGATTATTCAGTATTGTTTTGTCACTGGGCGCCCTTGATTGTTGCCAATGTTTTCTAGCTCCGCAATTATATCACATATTTCTTTTGGATATGAGTTTTGTTGGATTTTAGTTTTGGTTATAGGTGTTGTAGCCCATGCAGCTTTTTGGATATTAACTGTAAATATCTGAACAGTCTTTTCTAATTGATCTTCTGTTTCAATTGTTTCTGAGAGCTGAATACTATCCTCTAGATTCTGTCTGTCAGTCATCTTATTAGTTAGTTTCGGGCTATTTTCATTGCCAGTTTTTTATCGCCAAGTGTTAAAAGTATTGTGGAATGATCTGAATCAAGATCTGGCCTTTCTTCTACTTTCATAGTATTTGATGAGATATTCTTTGTAACGTAAAAGTCGACAAGATCTGGGGTTTTGTTCCTATCTGTTGGCCAATACGTAGGTTTTCCCGTTGAGTGATATTTGCCGCTAATTTCTTTTATTACTTCCTCTTGTTTTTGTCAATCTAGATCCCCAATACTTCTTTAAATCCTGATGTCAAGAATCATCTGTTTATTTCACATGAAATAAATAAAAAAGTCGGTCAATTACGAAGCTCATGTCAACTCTACTGCCAAGGCATAACATTTGCACTGGGATGGTCATATGGCTGAAAATGCAACTTGACCATGATGATGGCATCAGGAGGACTGAAAAAAAATACTGTGAATCATAAGCAACGACAATAACAACAGAAATGCTCTCCAGTTATCTGGGCGCCACCCTTGGAATTTACTGAAAGCTTAATACCATCTGAGTTTCAAATCAATCTTTCTTTCTCTCTCTCTCATTTTCTACAAACGCCCGTGCCTTGAAATATTTTAAGGGTATTCATATCCTTTATAGCTTTTTTCCATGCTATATACTAGAATTTGATTTTGTTTTTGTTGTTGCTCCTGTTTTTGGTCTTAATACTTTTTTGATAATATTTCGGACTTTGGGTACTTCTTTTGGCGTTCTCGGTTGCAAGTCTTTTATAACTTTAGATGCGTCCTTTTCTGAATTAAGTATAGTTTGTTTATGCTTTTTGTCTTTTGCCAGTTGAATCTGTTTAGCAAATAAGCAGCCTCTATAGTTGCCTGGATGCTTTTCGTTGCAATTGGCACATTTTGCTGGTTCGTCTTTTTTCTTCATACAATCTTTAGTATGGTGTTTCCCATATGGAGGAGCCGACGGTTGTGGAGATTAGGGCAATCGCAGAGTAGGGGTTTGATGGTTTCCATTTCTTCCTCATTTTGACAGCTCCTGCAGTAGTCCGGGCAGTTTATGCCCAGCCTTTTGACCATAGTGCCGATCGCACAATGTCCCGTTAGTACACCTATCAAGTAGTGGATTTCCTTTTTCTCCATAGCTAGTAAGCATTTGGTTCTCCCTTCCTTTAATTGTGGCCATAGGCTGCGGGATATGACACAATCCCCTCTTGATAACCAACCATTGATGGTTCGTTCCCTGGTCCTAAGGTCTATTTGTTTGTGTATATGCTCTGTAAATAAGGCTGATCCATTTCTGGTCAATTCATCTGGTATCTTATTTCCTTCTATATCACTATGTCTGGGAACCCAGCAGAGATTGACCACGTAGATATTGCTAAGTTTGTTCAGTGTTTTACGACATATTTATACTGTCCTAGATCTTATTGTCTCACTGTCCATCCAGTGCCTTGATTGCTGCCTGGATGCCCACAAAAATTGTATTTCGAGATGGACTTATTTTCTTTGTTAGAATTGTCAACGCTGCCCTATCAATGGTAAAGATTTCACCTTGAAAGATACTGCATACATCTCGGAGTTTGTATGAATCTTTAATCTGTAATGTTTCACAGAATACTTCTGCTCCGGTTCCTATTTCCATTTTAGACCCATCAGTGCAGATATGGATGTCCTGTTCATTCATCAATGAGGTGGTTTCCCATTCCTATCTTTTGAGAATAAGTGCAGAGTAGTTCTTATTGAAATCCTGATATGAAATAACATAGTCTGAGTTTATCCTGGGGTCAACAATGCCATAACTGTGAAGTATAGAACGTGACCGTAGGAACTTTGCTTCCAAAGACCGGACGCCTTTAGACGGATTGCGTTTTTGCCTGTACTCCTGCAGGGGAAGAAGGTGAAGTATTATTTCTAACCCTACTTGTGGTGTTGATCTGAGTGCTCCTGTTACTCCTATACATTTGTGTAACGCCAGTTACACCAACCAATTTCGATTTGCTTTCAAATAACTGTATAATATTTTATTTTTGTTAGTTGACAATGTTCCTTGTAACAATATTTGTGTATTTTAAATTATTCAATTAGTTAGCTAAGCAGAACTTTGCGAAAAAAAAAATATCATGTCCCGGACATGTAACGCGAGTTACCATTAAGTTTTCTGAATAAATAACACACGTGTAGTTGTTCGTATTCTTAGCAACACCAGGCGTAACCCGTTCGTTAAAAAACAAATAATATTAATACTTCTAGAGCCAAAATTAATAGTAATGTCATTTAAAGTTCTGAATGTAACGCGAGTTACCATAGAATGACTTAAATTGTTAATATTATTCTTTCATGACCTTGGAACTTGGCAATGTTAAGGAAAACTATCGACCCACTCCTCCATATAACCTTGGCTCTAAAGTAAACCTTTCCAATTCGAAATAAACTTTACTGTACAACATTTTCCAGATAAGAAACTCCCTTATTAGAACCCTCGTCAAGCAAACAGTCAAGTAGTTTCATCTGATTCTCAAACATGATAAAAGTTTATTGTGTCCTTGCAAAGTAGTCTCAAAGTTTTGTATACATGTGATGCCACGCATCTGTGAAAACCATATAAAAATGCAACCACACACAGATCAATTTCTATGAGAGGCAGTATGAAATCCAAGAAAACGGTGTACCATTAAAATTTCCAATCCACAAAGTTGCCATCATTTTGGATTTAACCCCAGCTAAAAGCATCATAAAATCCTTCCGCAGCCATCATTTGCCTCTACCACCTTCATATCAACGTTCGTGGGAAACAATTTTATTATTATAAATAACTAACTTAATGTCCCATCAGGACACTAAATTTCACTCTCACATGACGCTCCCACAACATTACGGCTTATATCTCAGGTAACCAGTCGCCTCGCACAAAAACCAACCATTCTCACCGACACGACGACAGGACAGAGAACGAGATGGAGAGCTGCAGCTAGGCAGCTCATTCAAGTTTCATCAGCAAAATACTCCTCCTCTAGGGGGCAAAGGTAGGTTTCAAGAACGTGCAATGTGATACTTTATTAAAGGGACAACAAACCATCAGCAGCAACAGCCACAACCACCAACCGACGTTTTGTTGTCCTTAATACACTGATCTAAGGTTTTCGGGTGAAAAACCGCAATTTATACACCTTCTAGTGGATATAATACCCTGGATACAGAAACATACGCATATTGGTAGATAGCTTTTTTGAAAGTCCTTCTTGTATCCTGGGAGATAAATTCTTTTTTTTTTCTTTTTTGGTCCTTTGTTTTTCACTTTATTACTCAAACCGGTTATGTTGCGAGGATCCTTGCGTGTAATGTTAGCCTGTAGCTTTGATATCTGGTAATTATTTGGTTCATTCTATATAGCGGTAAATCGAGAGTGCTGCCAAACGCGTGGTACGTAGTGTCATTTCGAGAAAATAACGAGAGAAGCTATAGGTCGATGCTCAGAGGCATTTTGGGTATTTATGGTTGTTCGTGGATGGAAACATTTTAAGACTTTAAGCTATTGCTTCAAATGTGAGGCAGGACGAAACGACCCTGTATTGGGTACTGCATATTGCAGCTCTACAATGAGACTAAAGTACGTCAATTATTGGCGTGAGACAAACGATGCTAACGGTCACAACTTAATTCCTCACTTATCCATGTGTGTACTTGTATCATGTAATGGTTTACCTATGATTTATAAATTGGAGTGTAGCAATGTTATAATTGCATTGCGTAGTTTTTGTCACTTTCCCTACTTTGGTATCTAAGTATCCATTGAGACACTTTTTACACCTCCGTTGTAATATTGAACTTCTGTTCTTAATACTCTCTTAAGCAACGTATCTAAATAATTTGTTAAGCTAATCAGGGGTGTCCTGGGAGGATAAACATTGAGAAACTTTAATAAATAAATATTAAAAATATTTTATGCAGCACCCTGTATTTCGAAATTCGAAAGTCTCACTGCGTTTTATCGTGCTATATTATCCGAGCAATCTTGAAAGTGTGAAAAGACACACACACTCCACACTGAGAAGTCGTATTAAAATAATTTTTAAGATTTTATTTGTAACACCCTGTCCGTCTCTGCTAGGCTATACTCCGGAGTCTGTACTGTACCATATGTGCCCAAAGGCATACCATATGTGTATAGGAAATCTGAAATGCTTGAGTACATGCTAAGCAACATGGACATAGCAAGGAGCATGGCAGAAGAACAAGCCAAAGAAGTCTCAAGGACCTTATCCCGAGGATACAATGCAGCCATGCCACGCAAGGAAAAAGCAAATGGGTGGGCACCTGTGTACTGGTGGGATGACGATATCTCCAATCTTCGAACAGGCTGTCTCAGAGTGCGGATGCGTTAGCAGAGAGTCAAAACCGAGTTCGAGGTACTGAGAGAACAGTTCCAGAGGAAGAGAACACAACTCATGGAGGCGCATACCAAATAGTTAAGAAAAAACTAAGGAATGGGGCACGGCAGCCGCACCAACATAACTGGACTTTATATACGCAATTGTCAATGCACTTTTCCCGAGGAAAAAATGGATTCACCTAACCAAGAAGAGCAGCTGATGTAGTGCAGACAATACCACCAGTCACAAGTGAGTTAGTCCCAGAAGCCGAGGCAACAATAAAGAGCAGCAAGACGCCAGGAATGGACGTGATCCCGAACCTAGTGCTAAAAGGAGCCATCAAAGCAAGACTAGAGATTTTCACAAACCATTAGACGACATGCCTAACGGGTGGCAACTTCCCGCTGCAGTGGAAATCCATAAGGATAACAAGCCACCTGAACAACCGTCATCATACAGACCTTGACACAACGGGGAAAGTGCTCTAAAAAATAATACACGCAACGCTAAAAGCATACACGAAAGGACACTCGGGGCCCTCCAACCGACAGTTCGGGTTCAGAAAGTGTGCAACATTGCGCGTAAAGCAATCGCGTGATAAAGACCGTTAGGAGGGAGAAAGCAGTACTGCGCCGTCTAACACTCGACATCAAGAAAGCATTCAATTCAGCTAGCTGGGCCGTGACCGTTAAGCAACCTGCACATGCCTTACTACCTGCTAAGAATAATAGGCTACTTCAATGAGAGAATTCTACACTATGACACGAAAAAAGGGCCTAAGAAGTACAAAATCATAGCAGGGCTTCCCCAAGGCTCAGTTCTAGGTCCAGTTGTATGGAATGTCATGTATAATGGCATACTGAGAATGCCAGGGCCGAGTGCAATAGACATCACCGACTACGCTGATGATGTTAAAGTCATGGAAGGATGAATGCAGGACGATGATAGAACGTCTTACTGTTCGGGTCGGTGAGCAAACTATCGAGCACCTGGGAGTGCCGTTGGATCACTCAAACACCATATGAAATACGCAGGCGAGAGATTCTCTGTCGGCAACCAATTAGGAAACTACTGGCAACTGTAAGCAAGTCGATCCTTATGTACGCGTCCACCATATGGGCACCAGCGACGGATCGGAAAACGTACACGAGACGGATGAACTCGGTGCATTGTTGAGAGTATGTTGCACCTTCAGAACTGTGTTAGGGGAAGCGATCAACGTAATCTCTGGCCGAATGCTCATCGATCTGAAAATTAAGTCCGTGGCTTAAAGGGAGAACCAGCCGGATGGCAGGAGAGCCACCACTGGGACTTTACAAGCAGAATGACAACACAGGTGGAAAATGTAAATGCGCTGATCTCCAACATAGAGGAGTGGACCAGTACGTGGATGACCCGTGATAGAATGCCCATGATAGAATGGCAACGAGCGCAGCTTGGAATACAACAAACGAAGTCATCACAAGCATGATGCAGCAACTGTGCCTGGAAGAGCGAGCAGCGAGAAACGAGGAGCCTGTAAACTCCGCCAACTGAGAAGGCGAAGGGACGTGACACAGCGGCAGCTACGGCCGAAACTTGAACTTGAACTTAGACTTGGACCTGGACTTGGACTTGGACTTGGACTTGGACTTGGACTTGGACTTGGACTTGGACTTGGACTTGGACTTGGACTTGGACTTGGACTTGGACTTAGACTTGGACTTGGACTTGGACTTGGACTTGGACTTGGACTTGGACTTGGACTTGGACTTGGACTTGGACTTGGACTTGGACTTGGACTTGGACTTGGACTTGGACTTGGACTTGGACTTGGACTTGGACTTGGACTTGGACTTGGACTTGGACTTGGACTTGGACTTGGACTTGGACTTGGACTTGGACTTGGACTTGGACTTGGACTTGGACTTGGACTTGGACTTGGACTTGGACTTGGACTTGGACTTGGACTTGGACTTGGACTTGGACTTGGACTTGGACTTGGACTTGGACTTGGACTTGGACTTGGACTTGGACTTGGACTTGGACTTGGACTTGGACTTGGACTTGGACTTGGACTTGGACTTGGACTTGGACTTGGACTTGGACTTGGACTTGGACTTGGACTTGGACTTGGACTTGGACTTGGACTTGGACTTGGACTTGGACTTGGACTTGGACTTGGACTTGGACTTGGACTTGGACTTGGACTTGGACTTGGACTTGGACTTGGACTTGGACTTGGACTTGGACTTGGACTTGGACTTGGACTTGGACTTGGACTTGGACTTGAACTTGGACTTGGACTTGGACTTAAACTTGGACTTGGACTTGGCCTTGGACTTGGCCTTGGACTTGGACTTGGACTTGGACTTGGACTTGGATTTGGACTTGGACTAGGACTTGGACTTGATGTTGGTGGAATGCATTTATTGCTTTTTTATTATTTTCCTCTACTAACATGAGCGCTAAGCCAGTAGTCGTTTTTTTATAGGGCAGTAGTTTGGCTATTAGTTAGGACCTAGGCTGAATCTCTGATACTGGTATGGTTGTCAATTCCTCTGATTACTCGTAATTTGAAATACAACGAGATGCCCAAACGCACCAGCATTATAAAAAGATTCACTCACTATCCCAATGCCTATGCATTAACAGTTGAATTTATCAAAAAGGGACGAGGACTACTTTAAAGGTTTACATAACGGTTGAACTGTCAGATCAAAGTTGTTAGCAAGGTTTCTACCATGAAAATCTTAGCCATAAACAAATAATGTTCTGAAAAGATTTGCGTAGATTTGATGTATCTCAAGCGAACGATTTCGGTAACCAAGCCCTCTGCCTATGTCCCACTTCAGTAGAACTGAAACTTTAAGCAGGTCGTAGATAAATTCCTTCAGCTGTTCATCAAGATGCCTTCAACGTGTTCCCTGTGTATGTGGTTGGGTCAAACCTCACCTTCGTGTACAATCGTGTCCAACCGATTAAAACCCACCATAGGTCAAAACTTTATCCTATAATCCACGCACGATGGAAAACTTCATTAAGCTGATGTCTACCAAATAAAAAAGTAAGTGTCACTACCTAGCATGTAAGTGTCACCACCTAGCATGTGTTTAAAAGTTAGTAGTGGCCACGGTGTAGTGGGTAGTGTTTTTGCTTGTGACAAATAAAAGAGAAAATGTACAAAATCTAAGTGTCTCCAACCATTACACCAAAAAGAAGTTTATGTCTAGTAGTACAATGGACCGTAAATCGAGTCTGAGTGCTCCGGGATTTGGAAATCTTTAGAATTACAAAACTCAGTAAGAATAAGGGTTATTGGGGGAGATTAGTTATGGATTGTTTGCAAAAGCTTGTAACCTTATCAGACTAACCACATTTTTTATTCAATTTACGTTACTTTTTGAACTCTAAACGCATTACATTTACAGCAAATCCTATCAACGTCTCCCCATGGATCAACAAGGCAAATGCATCTGTTTCACATAAATTCCTTGTAGATACTTCTACTTCATTCTATCCTCCAACGTAGTGCTTCACGCAATTGAAACAGAGGAGCTATCTCCAACAACCAATCTAACGACACACATCGAATGTCAATGGAATTTGTTATCCCATGCATGCATCTGACGACGTTCCGGATATCAATCGCAAGGAAGCAAAGAGATGTGTAATACGCAGAAATGCATAAATACGCCATCATCGTGATCTCTCTCAGGCTATCAGGGAATTCCTTGAATATCGCAGAAACAATATTGTATCTGTTCTGTATTTTTCCTCGTCGAAGTGATAAATGTAACTGGATACTTGTGCTCACCGGTGCAGTGTACATGCACTTGTATGGAATAGGAATCGGATTGGAATTTCATCACATTAAATGCAGGGAGTGCGTTCCATAAGTTGTTGGTATTATTTCTAGAGTTGCTCTTGACGGTGAGTACATAGCTCAAGATACCATGAGATAAGAGCACTTAAGAACGAATATCTATTGTGAACTAGATGCGATTCTAATTAGTGTCACATATCGCAATAATGGGATAAACTATTCTTTAGTGAAATAATATGAAGAGAGAGTATTCTTTGAGGACGCTAAATATTTGCCCGATGAATTCTTCAGTGTTTACTTGTCAATGGTTGCGCTGGAATCGATTTAACCTACAGATTTATTTAAATGCTTAGTGTCAGAAGTGGAATTTAAAAAAAAAATAACTTTAACGAAGCAATAGCAATAGATCCATTTCTCCCGCAGCGATATTTAATTGAACTGTTGGCATATTTTCTTCCAGGATGACTGGAAAGAATGAAGACTTATTTTTGGCAGAAGTGTTGACCGCATCTGTGAATTCCCGAGGGGTAAATTTTGTTCTAAAAACATTTTTTTTTACTAAGTCGAAAGTGGAAGCCATACAACAGTTCAAAGGCAGCCTTGACATTATGTTTGTTGGACTTCATTGGGAAGGCGAGTGTCAGAAGTGGACTGGATATTTATTTTTTTTTTGTGGCAAAATTGCAAGAGATGCACTTGTGAGCTCAGTACTAGGATTAGCGTGTCCACGGAATCTTTTGATCTAGTAATGGATTTAAGGGATTCTTAGGCCGCTTTTGGGACCATTGATTTACCATAGGATGTACATATGTATGTATATCTAATATGTCATATGCTGCATTCACGCTGTTCGTTCTACGACATACACCCGAGGTTTCCAGCATTTTTCCACGGAACTTTATTGTTTTGCTTTAGGATTGATGGTTCTGAATTAATCGCTTTCATTACACATCTGTTAGTCTGCATTCCAACTATAGCGCATCGAAGTCCTTCTTTTTACTGAACAGTCTACAACATTCTTCCTTATTGTACAACTTGCCACTCCGGGGGTTAGTTGCCTTCTTTTGGGCCGACTTTGATGGTTCTTCGTAAATAATAAAAGTATATTTCTGCACTTCTGACACTTTCACTTTTAATTATAAAAACACTCTTAGAGATGTCACTTTGAAAACTCATCCATAGGCTCTGTACTTCAATATTTGATCATAAAAACACTCACTTCGAGAGCTTACCAATAGACTCTGCATCTGAAATCATGGCTGAAAGGATATCATGAAGGATATCTTCTATTGTTATTTCTGTCGTTTTTATTTTATATTATGAACTCTGGAAAAAAGTGAACGGAAAACAAGAAATATGCGAAACATGACTCTGCAATTATGAGTAAAAGCAGTCTACGAATACTGTCTCTATATTTGTTAGCCAGAAACTAGTTAGAGACCAGGAAACTACAATAAATCGATAGGAATGGAAAGCCTGGTTTTAGCTTAAAACCAAGTAAGTAAAACATTGGACTTCTACACTTCTGACACTTCCACCTTTTATCCCAAAAACACTTTAAAAGGTGTCAGAGTATTCGTTTTTTTATTCAAATCATCAACTACACTAAGATTATCTAAGTTTCTGCACTTCTGACACCACATCCTAGAACAATGAACAGCCATAAGGAGAAACGATATTCTATTACTGTATGCAATGGCCGATCAATAGGTGTACAAAATGCTGTTCACTTTCAGATCTAAAGCTCAATTTTGATTTTTTCACTTCTGACACTTCCATATTTAATCCAAATAACACTGCCAGAACCCTCCCGGGCTTTTAAAGAGAGCTGCGTACGATCGAGATTGACCATTGCCTCATGCACATCTTGTTTCAATCCACAGAAATCTCGACTGTGCTCATTTTCCAAAGTAAAACTGACACGTTTATCCCATATAACCTCGTTTCACATTTTCTTTTCTTTTTTTAATAACATTACTTCCGTATCATTCTAAATGTTGTCGCGTGGGGACAATTTTGCAATTTATTCACATCCTCTAACTCATCCCTCCAGCAGTGGCGGACGGCGGTGCTCACAAGAACAAATCACAAAAAGGACACCCGAAACGAGCCACGATGCTCGTAACATAAACGGTCAATTGGGAATATTGTCCATAAATGCTGAAAACCAATAGCGACAGCAGTGTACGAGTACGAGATGCCCACAAGTGTTCCGCTCCAGATCGGATTACATTCCAGTCAGGACCAGAAGCAGCAGCAGAATCATCCTTCGTCGTGGGTTGGGCAACTGGTGGCAGTTAGACAACGGGCAAATAGTGAAAAAGCACATTTGTACATTCGTGCGGTTATAAATTGAAAGTTATGGTGTAGAAACAATATCCTTTTGTCCTAGCTGAAAGTCCAGTAAACATCCCGCTTGTATCCTTCGAAAAGGCTATGTGTGTATCTGTTTGCGTGCACTATTATTATCTCCCACAAACGGAGTTCATACGAAAGTGGGAGCCAGAGTAAAATTGCACTTTGCTTGCAGGAGAAAAAAGCAATTTTGAAAATTGTATATTTATGGAAGGTCGCAGGGCGGCAGCGGCATACCTACTTCCTAACCCCAACCATCTTGCATCCTTTCAGCGTATGCCAGCGATGGACTCGTAAAAATTACCATTAGTAATTTTATGATTTGTTCAGTGCATCCACGTGCAGTCCATGCACAGTACTGTAGTGTTTTCCTGTGCAGATGGCATTTTGCGAACTGATTCTTGTGCTGCTGAGTGCGGGGGCTTGCGGAAATGTATCCTGGGAAATGTGTTATAAAAGAAGAAACTAATGTAAATGCGTGCCTGGGATTTCAAATAGAATTGCAAAGCCAAAGCCATTCTTGGTCTGGTTTCATTTCGGCAAGCAAAGGAATCCTTTATATTTATTGCGGGGCCATCGAGAGAATGATGCATTATTCTGTGGGGGACTTTACGAGTTTGTGTAGGTTTTGCTCGAGAGAGCCTTCGAACATTAAACATTCGTGTGCCATTTCCCGATGATATCCTTATCGGCAATCTCGTTGTAATTTATTTAAATGCTCAATTCTTTCAGCGAAATACTAAATTAAATCCTAATTCATGTCATTGGGCTTTAATAGGTCCATTGTTCGATTTAATCGATGGAGGGGAAGGGATATGTTGCATTGGTTTGGATTGCCAACATGATTGCGTTAGAGAATTATAATGAGAGAGGTTTGTTTGATTCTGATTACCCATTTGTGGGGAGCATTGTTCCGACTTGTTTGCCTTTAATTACGACTGACTATACTGTCTTTTCATAGTTTTGCTCAAAAATACTACATCAACCGGTGATGGATGAGAGACTTGAACGTTCATTGTACTGATAGGTAGGTTGGCAGGTTAGCTGCGCCCTGCAGCCCAATAAGCAATTAAGCGTCATTTTGAGTACCACAACTCACGTGACGTTGTGGTGTTAATAGGTTGTTGAAAGGAAACGGTTTTAAATCCATGCTGTGGCATTCAAAAAACTGTTCAACTCTGTGATATTTTTCTCTGAGATTTCCTTAAGATTGTTACGGGTTTGCCTATAGTTAGATCTTGGGCTCTTCTTAAAGCCGGAAACCTATAAACTATAATTTTTGCTGCGTCTACCCGAGTCTTTTTCTCAAAATCCTGTGTTTGTGTCACCTAGTTGTAGTTCGGCCTAGAAATGATACAACTCTGCAAACTGTTCCAACTTTTGTCTGCCACTGATAGAAAGTGTGAAACGATTTCGCTCTTGGTAATTCTCATCGGAACGAAGACTACCTCTGCAGAGGATCTGTCAAGGACACACCTCTTCCTAGCCAGCTCGTCGGCTCTTACGTTCCTCTCTATGTTGCTATGACCTAGCACCCAGAGAAGACTGATTTTAGTCCGACAACCTAGCTACGAGAGCTCTTTCCTACACTGTTCCACCAGCTGGGAAGATGATGTTGTTGAAATCAGGGCCTTGATACCAGGGATAGGGTATAGACTTGTGTCATATTATCGGACACGCTTCACGCATTGCCCGAAATTCCGCCTGGAAGACACTGGATGAATCGAGAAGGCGGAAGGATAATCAAATTTTCAGTATTTACGAAAATATTCCCGCAAAGACCCCACAGTCCATCTTAGAACCGTCGGTATAAATTGCTGACTTTATGACTTCACCCCTTTTCCCAGTCTACTCTGGATGGAAAATCAACTGTGAAAATGGACTGTGGAGGAAAAAAACAAGACACCGTTCTATGTTATGCGACTGTTGCGGCTTTTCTTTGTTTTATAATAGGCGAGATACGATCGCTTCGGCAGTTAGGCAGACAATGCCCATTAAAAATCTCGTCAGGAGCTTACGCACCTCTCTTTACCTTACCATCGATCGTGTCCCCACGATCCGGGTTCTCTCGGTTGATTTTACCCACGGCATCAGCGTTGGCTTCTGCACTAGCAGGAGCAGCTTCATCAGTTTCCGAGATTGATGAATCGTCTTCTGCGCTCACACACTTCTGCAGATTGTGCACACTCTAATACCGCCAGGATTGTCCGTTCCTCCTGGCCATTCACTCTAGGAGTCCTCACCGCGGTTCTGATGTGCTGCACTCCATTGTCCTCACAGTACTGCTCAAACGCTTTTGGGGTGAACGCTGTCCCACGACTCGTAACGATCTGTCTTGGCACGCCAAGGTATTCAGATATCTCGTTCATCACATTGATCACGCCCTTCTTATTGGCGGTCTTCACGGCTCGCAATACCGTGAAACTATCCACCATCGCTAGTACGTACCTAGTCCCGCGAGCGAACTGTCCGAGATGATCGAAATGCATTGTGTCAAACGGTAAGGCCACCCGATCCGCACTATGAAGCTCTCCTTCGGTCATTCCGCCCTTCCTTTTGGCAACGCGCAGTCCGCATAGGCCTCGATGTATTCCCGCGTGAAGCCCCGCTTCCTTGGGAACCAGAACGTTTCTCGTACCTGTATCAGCGTCTTTTCCTCGGCTAAGGACGAACTCCTGTAACTTCAGCCACCACCTTCCCACTCGGGGATGTTCTTGGGTTTGTTTTTTGTTGCGATGATCGCCTCACAGTCCGTTACCACCTTGAAGTCCCTTCCTAACAGATAAACTCGGAACCGGTCGAGGCTGTCCACCTCCAGGCTGTCCACCTCCAGCTCGTAGGAGTGATACTTCCTTTCATCCTCTGACAGGATAGATCTAGAGGCGGACGCTCTCTTGAAAGTCGTCAACGGGTACCGGCTTTATCGCTCGGAACGCCTCCATACATTCTGCGTCCGCGATTCCTTGCATGACCTACCTTACCAGCGCACTCCTTTACTTGTCCACGGGATGCAATCGCTTTCATGTGGAACACGTATTCCTCCAGGTTTTCGCCGCACCTCTGCATACGTTCTCGTAGCCTATAGTGGACGTCTGCGTCATCCTCACCTGACGGGAAGCTCCGACACAGTCCACCGAAAAAATCACTCAGAGATTCCATTGTGGCGCTTTGTCTCCATAATTTGGCAGCCCCTACCAATCGCGTCGTAGCCGCCATTAGCACCAATTTCTCGTCCAACCCATACACTCATTAGATGTCTCCCACCTTCCGCATCCAGGCTTTCGATGAGTGCCCAGCGAACGCTTTGTTGTCGAACTCTGGGATTATATCCACCACTTCTCGGACCGTGTAGCGGCTCCTCGCGCAGCATCCATCTCCAGGAGCTGAGACACTGACTTCTGGCACCATGTTCTCCGTCGAACCTTTCGAGCGGGCCATCAGCTCTACAAGTTTCTCCTGGACTCGTTGCAACTCCTGCCGCTCACAGATGGTTTCTCAGCTGCCCCTCAGTCGCTGTAATACCTTTTTCCATTGTTTTGAGAAGGGATATTAGGCTGATTAGTCTGTATGACTTCGGCTGTGTTGGGTCTTTTTCCCCCACTTTCTAGAGTCTTAACTTAATAAATCCCCTCCGTGTGTAATTACTTCTAGCATTCGAAAAGTGTTTGGTTTCCGATTTCAAAATTTTCAATTTCAGATCAAAACAAACACTTTTCTTTTCGCATCTCTCTGTCTCTTCCGACCTTCCCATACTCCTAATTCAAAAACCACCAAACAGATTTCAATGAAATTTGATTCCACGTTCCCGTAGAATATTGGCACGGTCGTGCCTAAAACCATTTAAATAGAACTGATTTGTTACGACAAATCAGTATGCGGGCATTTCAAAATCGTATCTGTTTTCGAAAATTGTATAAACGTAACAAAAATTTCAGACTTTACTCCGAAGTTGTTGAAAATATTTTTCGAGTGCGAAGATTTTGAAATCGGTTTTGGATTTTTCTACAATCCATTTTTTAATGTTTTTCAAAAATCGTTCAAAGTGTCCTGTACCCCGAACTTAATGGAAACCGCTTTTCAGTGCGAGTATCACGAACGTTTTTTTTTTTTTGTAGATACGAGTAATGTCCAACCCCCGAGCAGCCACTACTGTCTCAGTCCATTCTATCCAGTATCTCGGACGGAATAGATCATCTATTGAAGAATATTTGGAAAATCTGCTCAGTTTTATTTTTCGTTATTAATTCCACAAGAGGCTTACGTACGTCATACCATTGCCTTCACAATGTTAATTTGGGAACATGGAATGCAAGTCAAATGAATACACTTCCTGTACACTATACAAGTCGTTTAGATATCTATTGCATTTCTCTGCCAATCATTATTCACTCAGAAAACTCTCGAAATTAACTCTCATCTTTGCCTGCATATAATCAGCAGTAACTCAATTGGTTTCTCATTCCTAAGTCATTGAATGTCAAACAACATTGCAGCCTCCATTCGATGGGAACCTTTGCCATTTCAACAAATCGAAAAATGTTCCTTTGTCTTGGTTTAGCAAGGACAAAGCATTTTTTTGGCAATGCCACGATAACGATTTTTTATTAACAACACAAGGGAGACATAAAATTTAGGATACACAGTGAACATTTAACGAGGCACACAAGAGAGCAAATAATCCGTTTTATGAAGATGGTTCAACATCAAGTGATTAGAGACAGAATTGTGTATCAAGGACGACATGACGAGCGTAGGTCAATTTTATTGCTGGATTTCATTTTTTTAAATCTCTACCTCCCTTCTGAACATACACAGGACACTAATGAACATTTATCAATCAATTTAAAGCTCATCACAAATGTGTATCCTTTCAGTTCCTCCCTGCAACCATAAGTCATACTTTTGTCTATTTGACATTCTACCCTTTCAACAGCAACAGACAGCTTAACAATAGAATCATGTAGTGTATACAAAGTATATAATAAAAAATGAGTTAGAAAAAAAAATTGAAGAAAGAACACACATCCACCATCCAACCACCCACCCTTTTATCCTTTTTTATGGGTGGCCGCTTAATGATCGTCATCGTTGTCATTGTGAGCGTCTCCTGTCGCTTGTCGAGGCCACTATCATTGTTGTTCTCTGTGTACAATGTTGACAAACTGCGACGACCTCATATCCTGTTCGCGTTAAGGTGAACAAGTGAATTTCATGTTTCAACGCAAAAAGAACTTCTGAGCGGTTTTTCCAGTGCTTTTTCCTTTGGTTTTTTGTTCCAAATCCCCCTCGTTGGTAGTGGGAACAATAAAATGCACGACATTATCAAGAAAGAATTTTCCCCATTCTTGGAAATGAACAATTTCCTTTACGGTGTTTATTTTTTGCAAGCAACTCTGTCGACATGATGTGGAAAATTGTGTGATTCGGTGAAAGAATTAAATTGAACGTGTTAGATAGTTCCTTTTTTTCTGGATGTAATTAAGCTAGTTTCGCGTGCGAGTCAGTGGAGCCAACTAGGACATTCTTCGTTGGTTGAATAGTATTGTTTAGTTAGTAGTAGACTTTAGATACATTTCTAGACAACCTCAGAGTTGTAGTAGCTGCCCATGTAAGCACTTTGTTGGCAACATACAATACATCTGCACTGAAAAATGTAGCTTCTACTGATCTTGCTATAAAACAAAACAACAGTTTCAATAAGGGAACTGCTTACTTTACTTTTTACTTTCGTTAGAGCTACAAAGCGTGATGCTCCTGGGCCTCAAGTAGTATGCCTCCCCAGCCGGCTCGATCCCTAGCCCGCCGTCTCCAATTTTGTACACCTAGTCGATGGAGATCTCCTTCTGTCTAGTCACACCATCGAAGATGAGGTCTGTCTTGGTTTCTCGATCCCTCTGGTATGGCGTTGAAGACTTTACGGGCTGGAGCGCGATGTTCATTGGCTCCACATGACCCAGCCATCTTAACATAAGCTTATGTCGCTGTACAGCACGTACAACTCTTCGCTGTATCTTCTTCACCAGACATTGTTTTGCACATATACACAAACAGGACCATAATGCAGCAAAGGGAGCTTTCATTCGACTGTGTAAGGGTCCATGCTTCTGCACCATAGCGCAGGACCGAGTGTTTTGTATAGCGACTCCATGGTTCTTCTCGATACGGATTTGTTTGTCAATTGCTTATTCAGCCCAAAGAAACAGCGATTAGCAAGAGTTATTCTACGTTTGATTTCCTCTCTGCTGTCGTTCATCGAGTTTACAGCAGTGCCCAGATAGACAAATTCCTTGACTACCTCGAAGTTATACCTATCAATTGTGACGTTCTGACCAAGTTTGCGATGAGAGCCGACTCTTGTTGATGTTTACTGCTGACTCCTCCATGCTAGTGAAAGCACCAGTAACTGCTCGCTTAGTTCTTCCTATCACATCGACGTCGTCAGCAAACACAGATGTACTGGCCTGGGCGTTGCGTACTACCTTTTCTAGGATAATATTGAAGCAACTGCTTGACAGTGTGTCACCTTATCTTTACCCTTTAATGGTGTCAAAAGTTTCAGTAGAATCCTTTCCAATTTTTACGAAGCAACGGGCATTCTCCAACGTCATCCTGATAAGTGTCATCAGTTTATCAGTCGGTGGAAGGCTTTCCAGATCTGAAGCCGCATTGTTAAAGACCAAATAGATCATCAGCAAACAGTTTGAGACGTTCACATTAAACGCTGGATAAAAACAAGTCAAAAACGGAGGCGTACAGGTTGTGGTTTCAGAAGAAAACAAGAGCGGCTCATCAGTTGACCGAAGGAAGGATGAGAAACGCATGCTCAGGTGGAAGAAAAAAGAACACCAACAGCATGAAGTCGAGGAGTTGCAGAGATACTTCAGTAGAAAAGAGGTAAACTTCTATAAAAGAGTGAAACAACCTACATCAGGATTCACGACCCATCCTGGAGCCTGCAAGGATAGTGATGGGAACATTGTAGTAAACAGACTACTTTAACCAGTTACTAAATGGTAATGACAGTCAAGATGCCGCCAATGAACAACCGGTACAAGTCCGACCAAAGGGAGATAAAATTAGGCATCGCCAGGCTAAAAATGAACAAAGCAGCTGGTGCTGATGGACTACTGGTAACCTAGAAATTGGCCCTCCAATTTCGGGGTTATGCGTCTGGGTAAATTCCCTACCACGGACAAAATTAATAGTTACGAAGCAACCACAAGCCTCGAAAATGAATGGATCTACTGTTGACGACTCCAGCAAACGAAATAAGGACAACTACCTTCGGATCTGCACGTGGAATGTTTTTTATTTTATTTACTAAGGTGATTGCTACAGAGAACAGAAGCAGCGCTTATTTGGAGGCGGATTTGTCATTAGCGGCAGACTTAGACAAGAAGTATTAAGCTTCCGACATGTAAGCGAGCGTCTTATGACAATTTGCATCAGGGCTAAATTCGCCAACGTGAACCTATTATATACTCATGCCCCCACAGAGGACAAGGAAGACGCCACTGAAGAGTATTTCTACGAGCTCCACGACAAAATCTATGAGCATTACAATCGTGTTGGACGATTTTAACATCTTTGGTAGGACTGTTGGTAAATATAGCCTATACAACTTTGCAGCGCAAAGAACATCACTATAGCAAGCACGCGGTTTCCTCATCTTAACTTTCACAGGGGGACATGGCGGTCTCGGATCACGACCTTTCGAACAGCGACATCGACTCGGATCATTACCTTGTTGCAGCCAAGGTACGAATGCGGATATTCCAAGCGTCACAACGAAGAAGAATTACTGTGACAAGATACAACGTCGAAAGGCTGGCGTATCCCTGAATCTCTCTACGACTCCTATGCCAACAGCATCAACTGCCGAAGACCAGTTGTAACTGTGCCAAAATGCCTCTAAAAACGCAGCAACTGCTGTACTGGGTTTCACCCGACCTCCACCACGAAGAATGCGGGTAAGTGTATGCAGCAAATCAAGAGGCATATAAAGCGGCGATGCAAAGAAGGACGAGGGCTGCTCGGTAACTCTACGAACAAAAGAGATGGGAAGAACATAGGCTTCTCTAAAAGAAGAAGAAAGAGCCCGAGAAGCGCGCTCGAAGATTGAGAGATTCTACTCCAGGAACAATGTACGGATATTTCACCACAAGGTAAAAATAAGGAAGAAGATGAAGAAGGGAACCTTATAGTACTCGTAGAGTCACAGTCGGTGCTGAGAATGTGGAAGAACTACTTTTGTAGACTGTATAACGGCGACAAAGATCAATATCCCGCTGTCAGGCAGAATGAACCATTCAACCTGGATGATGATTTCCAAAACTTCCGTCCGCCTGATCAAAATGAAATGAAGATAGCAATACCCAAGCTAAAATCCAACAAGGCTGCTGGGCCTGACGGATTACTGACGAAGTTACTTAAAGTAGCTTGAGATGCTGATGAATGGAATCTCAACATCTTTTACCCTATCCACAAGAAATGAAACCACTGCGTCTATTACAGACGCATCAGTCTCCCAAGCATTGCGTACAAGATCTAATCTGCAAATTGTGTCAACGCCTGAAACCTTTCGTCAGCTACCTGATTGGCCCCCATCAGAGCGGTTTTATGATAATACTTAGTTAACGAGCTCCCGATGAAGGGTCCCTGCCTTCCATTCTCTTCGATGCTGGGTGCTCTGCTTCCAGTTTTGCAGACCAAGTGCTCTGCCATCCGCAATAGCTTGGTCCGAGCCAGTGTAGTCGGCGTATTTTAACTTTTCCAACTACATCCACATCTTGATGCAGCTCATAGAGTTCGAGGTTGTATCTTCTTCTCCATTCGCCCTTCTCGCATATGGGACCTAATATTCGACGACGAAATTTTCTCTCGAAAGTATTCAAAATCTGCTCTGTTTTCCTGCTTATCTTCCAGTAATCGGCACCATAGTTCACAACTGGCAGGATCAGACTTTTGTACAGCACGCATTTCGTCTTCGGAGTTAGGAATTTTGAACCTAGTTGTTTCGCCAAACCGAAGTAGCAGCGGTTTCCTTGGCTTAGTCTTCATCGAAACTCCACTAAGGTGTCATTCGTGGCATCCTTAGGCGTTTTTGATTAAAACAAAAGTCAATAAAGGCGCAGAAAGCTGAACAGATATACGACATTTTTTTTACAGAAACCCACTCACGATAACCCTATGACATTTAACACCATTGACTGCAATCGTTGTTCAATTCTGAGTGTGTGTTATTAAAATGTCCATCAGAAGATGAAATTTATGAATTGATGGGCGAGTGAATTTCTAATACAAGGGACAGGTCGATTCGCTTTGTCGTTCCAACCCGTATACGAGATACGAAAATTGAAAGCTACATTTGCTGGGTGTGTGTAAATTATGAAATATGGCCTTAAGGGAGCACACACACAGAACCCACCAATGAAGAGATACAGAAGAGCATCAACCTGCCAGAGCACTTTCCATTTTCCAATAAAAGAAACCAATTTCATCTTCTTTTCGTCACTCCCTCCAGACAATTTGCATGAGATACAGCCACTATTACTACGCATAAATTGCCTATTCGGCGGCAAAAATAAAAAAATTCTTCCCTTGCTCCAAAGTACGAAGGATCCTTACAACATATGGGGTGTTAGATTGGTTTCGGCAAAAAAAATGCGGTTGTACCTAGTATATACATACTCGTATAGTCGAAACCTTTGCCGGTGTGATCTGTGTGACTAGTGGTTGGGGTTTTGGCGGCGTGGCGCGGTTCTTGACATATCAGGCGTCAAGGACCTGCGTCACTTCTGTTCAATTTTCTCGACAAGTGCCGTCAATTTTTTCCTTCTTTTCGTTTTTATTCGAATAAGAAGATGATGTGCTGTGTGGCAAGCAGAAGTCTGTAGTTTGTTTGGAATATGCCAACTGCCTTGGGTTTGAACCATACGTACTTGTCAGGTTATATGGAGAACACAGCCAGTGTTCCCCCCACGAGTTAAGCAAATAACTGTGTGTGGAAGTCAATTTTTCGTTTCACGACAAGGCTGGGCGAGGGAGACTTTTTTGTTTCCCCCCTTTTGGCCACAAGAGGATTTTACAGATATTTGATTGCAAAATTCAACTGGGAAATGTTTGTTTAAATTGAAAATTTAAGAAATTGAAAGGGGCGCTCAGAGGTGATAAGGCGGATTCAGGGTATTTGAACTACGTTAGAGGTATCCATATCCATGTCTGTTAGGGATTTCTGGAGATATATTTGTTTATGGCATTATCAAAGTCAAGTTGAGGCAGTTAAGGGTTAAGGGAATTACGGTTCGTTTGAAGTGTGAATGGGTAGGTAAATGTTAGGTGAGTGTTTCCACTCAAAATGTGTTCCCAAAATAAAGTGTCTCGAAAATGTGAAATATGCTGCGGTAGTAAAATGTGTACGGGATGACATTTAGAGGCAAGTACAAGTATTTCATATTCAGTTGAATTTTTCTTACTTAAAGACTTGATGTGAAGTAGGAAATGAAAGCTACTGACACGCAAATACACCAGAATCGAGTAAAATATGTATTTTGGAAGATTCAGACTTACAGACATATAACTCATAACCCAAAAAGACGTTGGAATATTGACCTGGAGAACTCAAAACTTTGTAAAGGGTGCCCAAAATTACCGCAAAGGGTTATGTATGGAATAGATTTGCTGGCACATACGTACTCTTTTGTCCAAATTTTCCATGACCGTTTTGCGTAAATGTGGCTGAAATTCGTTGATATAGTGCTCAATTTCCTCCTTCAAGACGTGAGTGATCGTAGGCTTGTAGGCATAAACCTTTGACTTCAAAAAATCCCAAAGAAAAACGTCCAAAGGCGTTGAATTGCATGATCTGTGTGGCCAATTTCGATTACACCACCAGGAAATGACTCATGTCGTCGTGTTGAAACCATATGTCGTCCACTCCATATCTTACAACTTAGGCACAAAAAACTTAATTATCATATCGCGATAGCGAGCACCATTAACTGTTATTGCCTGACCAGCCGCATTTTCAAATAACCAGTGACACGTTGTGCATGCACTTGTATGTTTGCGGATGCATTTGTTTCTCAACAACAATTCGACAATTTTGGCGATTATCAAAGCCATCAAGATGAAAATGAGCCTCATCGCTGAAGATAATTTTGTTTGAAAAATCAGCATCCACTTGTTGTTGTTCCATAATCCATTCAACGAACGCTCTTCACTGTGGGTGGTCAGTAAGCTTCAGTTCTTGAGTCAATTGCACTTTGTATGCATGAAGATTCAAATCTTTCGTGAGAATACGCTATAGAGAACTTCTCGAATTGTCCAAATCTTGCCAACGGTACCAAATTGATGTTCCTCTCTTAACACTCTCACGAACTGCTTCGATATTTTATGTTGACTTGTTGTAGGACGGCCAGAGTGACTAAAGTTACTAATCGATCCAGTCTCCCTGAATTTTTGAAATAATCTTTTCACAGTTGGTGAAGTTAAATCACTAATTCCGACCATATTTTGTACGAAAATAGCGAATTGTAGCTGCCAAACCTTCATTATTTTTAAAATATTGCTCAATAATGAAAACACGTTGTTCTTTTATGTAGCACTCCATTTTTAATAACCCTGAATTGTCAGCTGTCACGCTGTCTTTTTTTTTTTTTTCTTTCGTTGGCAACACTTTACCGCGCAAAATTCAAATCTTGCATGAATTGTGGGACACCCTTTGTTCACTGTAGAAAGGAGCAGTATAATTTGACAGCAATGGAAGCATGAAGTTGAACGCGAATGTATCTACAGGGTTATTAATTTAGTGATTTACGATTTTAATTTAAATAAAATAAAAAGTATTAAAGATTTCAATGAAATTACGTTACTGTTTTATATATTATACTATGCTATAATGTACTACTTCATTATGTATACGCCATTCGATGACTTTTCGAGACATTTCTGACTTACATATGTTGGTTTTTAAGTGCACGAAAGATCTTTACCATAGCCCCACAAAAATAATTCCTACGATGTCGCCCAATCCGAAAATTAAAAGTCCGTGGAACTTCTCGTGTAATAGAGTCAAATTAACATTTATTGTGTGGCATGTGGGCCCCTCCTGTTGGAACCACATATCCCTCAAATCAATATCTTCAATCTCAGGTCAAACAAAGTTGGTTATCATTTGACAAAGTACGACCCGATTACTCCGTCGGTCCACAGAGTGCATCAAACTGTCACATTTAGATTCTTAGAATGCAATTTTATTTAACATGGATTTGTTCGAATTTGGTGATTGTTTTTCGAACTGTTTGCTCAATTTTTCGATTATAGTGACCATAATCTGTCCTTAAATCGCGATACACAGATATTACAGAACTGTTATTTTTGTAGTAAGATTCAACAATTTTAATGCACTGAACGGTGGTTAAACGATCCATATTGTAAAATGGCAAGACAAGAACTAACTACCTGTCACTATGGGTAAAAGATAGATTAGGCAGATGTCATATGTCAGGGATCCCAACCTCGAAATGAATAACTCTTTATTTAGGATGCAATTCTTATTCAAAAATGTAAACAATTTTAATGAAAGTAGATACTGCTATCTGCATCTACCGGTATTTCTCTCAAAAAGAGCGATTCAATAGAATCAACAAATAAAAATTAAATTTTCAAGGACTTTATGCTACAAAATATGTCACTATTCTCTTAAGTGTATCCGGTTTGAGCCGGCTAAATTGCAGGACGTTAACAAACTCATCCGTCGACGTTGTTACACTGATTTACATCTGTTGCCCAACTCTATCATCTTCTAATTGGGCTAGTATAACTGCTAAATCAGACATCCAGTTACAGATATAAAAGTTTGTGTTTTCATGAATGTAGTTGTCGACTTTGGTAAGTTACATTTCGGCTTCTCATCCTGCTTTTTATGAAGCCTATTGCACTTTGATTTGTGTTATGTTGCTAAGCAATTGCCTCCCAAATCTATCTTGCCGAGGGCTACAGGAGCCTAGGAGTGGAGAGCACAAGAATCTCCTTATTGTCAAGCAGAATGTGTATCTTATTTCATTAAAAAATGACAAAATACGTTATAACTATTAAAGTTTTGATCGCCTGTCATCGATAGGTAATAAATAAAACTCTAGTGTTGCCTATTACTTCAGCTTTTTCTTAAATTTGGGAAAGTGAGGAGTATATTCGTTGAAGAAACGACATCCATCGATTTCGGATCTAGTGTCTGTAATTTGATCCTCCACCCTTTTGACGATTTTATAGAATTTAAGCCGACCAGCCCGGTTGTGCCAGAGTGTTTATTTTAATTGTCTGCTTTATCCACTCTAAACAAATGAAAATTATGTATTCCTCGCCTGGGGATTGTAGATTCGCATGTTAAAGTGGCCACACACCTTCGGAGCGAATCGCCGAACCTGAAATTACACCAACAGATGTACGAACCAAATAGACCCAGTCTCTTTAACAGAAAGCTTAGCACCCAAACAAAGAAAAAAAATACGCCAAAAACCACCACTACCACCAAAATCACCCAAATTAAAAGAATTACTATGAAATACTCGCCATAGCCGCAAACATTCGAAAATATTCGTGGACTGGTCCGGAATCGTTGGGTATGACGGTAAAGTAAAGTTCGTTTACTACAAACACCATCGGACATACCAGCCAAAGCCTGGGCCTCTTGAACAGATTGTTTGGGCAAATTTTCCTCTCCCATTCCCGCTACAACCTAAAAGGAACAGGAGAAAAAAGGAAAGAAAATAAAGCTATCTACTGCCGCATAATACTTAGCGATGAAGGTTTCTATCTCCGAGGTTAGGCAGATGATATTGCGATACTAATCTAAGGTAAATGCCTAAAATTATTATATACGGTGATTTCAACATGAATATCCTTAACTTGTCCTTTAATTCATTATTTAAAAGCACTGTGACGTCTCTTAATTTAGTTTTCCTGAACTCTACTTACCCAACTCACTTCAAACCGAACTATTCACCCTTATTGCTAGATGTTACCTTGACAAGTAATAAAAGTATTGTATTATAAAATGTCAACTATCTGTACCTGCCTTTTTATATCATGATCTTGTATTCGCTAACTTCAGTGTTAATGTAGATACTCGTAGAAGTTCCTCACAACCGATGGGTTGATTTCCGTAGTATTAATGTTGAAAGTCTATTTTCTGATTGTTATAGTATTGAGTGGTGTAATATCTATCTGCCGTCGGATGTCAATAAACAAGTAGAGTTCTTAAATGTAAGTCTCGAGTATCTGTTTAGTATTAAAAACTAAACCCTGCCCTTGGCTTCGTATAGAGAATCCCCAAAAACATATAAAAAAAAGAATTGAAGAAAGCCAAACATAATTCATGGAGAAGAATCTTCTGATGCGTCTAGGCTGAAAAAAAATAACGTCTACTAACCCATCAATGCCCAGCTGTTTACTAAAACCAGGTGATTCTTGGACAACCCTCAGTGTCGACGCGTTAAACTTATTAATAGATACACATTTCCCAAGTAATTCTCAAGCTGACAACAATATTGAGCCTGGCAAGTCAAATGCACAAAAAACAATTTCGCCATTCTGCTTACCCAAGACAAACTTCTTTGGACGCCACATAGCTTCAAACCATACAAATCCGCTGGACCAAATGGACACCTTCTGAATTACAAAAGACTTTAGACATTATTCTGTCAGGACTAGTGTTAAAAATATAAAATTTCAGTCATTGAACTACCATCTCTTAATGGAATAAGCTTAACCTACTCTAACGAAGCAAAATATCTGGATTTTATTTTGGATAGAAAACTAAGCTGAGAACCCAATATACAAGAAAGAATAAAGAAAGTCACTGTCGCACCTTTCTCTTGCAAAAAAGCCATTGGGAACAAATGGGACCTACAATCTAGAATAACAGTGTACGGGGTGGTAGTCTGCCCACATCGTGGAATGCCTTGGAAAGGCCATAAACCATAAGAATCTAATCAAAGTCCAAAGTTCGGCTGTGCATGAGTGGAGCACTGCGAACGACAATTTCGCGACATTGTTGAACTGCCAACTTTCAATTATCATTGCGATGACTTTTGATAAGCAAATACTAGAAGGTTATTAAATATGGATCGATACACACTCGCAAAAATGGTGAAAATATCGCGGAAACGTTTCGTAAAGTTCGCACTGCTTTTGATCATCATCAAGCGAATCTCGCACAGCTATAGCGAATTTGAACATCTCGGAAAGGTTAGTGATGTGAAGACTCCAACTTGTGTTTGTCCGACAAGGTCAGCTGAAAATATTGTTGCCGTAGCTGAGAGTGTTACTGAAAACCCAGGTGTGTCCATTTCGAGACGATAATAGGACACGTTTAGTCTAAACCTCTTTTTTCGTCTCCCAAATCATTATACGGTGTGCCAGGCGGAAATAATGCCAATAAAAGCAGTGTTATCTTGGCTAAAGAAAAACGTTATATCAACCGTTGATATCTGTATCTTTTCAGACAAAGAAGCAGCAATGAAATCCTTGGAATCGTTTTCTCTAAATTCAAAAACAGCTCTAGATTGCCGATCGTCTTTTATCGAGATGACCGAGCAGTTCAATATTCGTATATGTTGGGTGGCAGGGCACAGGAACATTAAGGCCGACGAACTTGCCAGATATGAAACAACAATACCCATTCTACCAAACAAAAGTTCACTGGGTATACTGATCGCTACATGCAAATTCAAATTAATGCTGGACGCTATTGAGAAAACAATTTCTACGTGGACAATCGCCGGGCACTGGTTTGGCATATTTTCGAATGATTTCTGTAGAAGCTGCATGGACGAGGAGAGGGAGGGGTAAACTATTCTTCGCCTTCTTTGCACCTGCCCAGCTTTCTCCCAAAGAAGGAAACTCCACTTACGAGCCTTCTGTTTCAACAACCTTAACAATCTGAGTAGGTAGAGTACAAAGGACTGCGGCTCTAGATGCTACGGGGGCGATGAGAACATGCCCAACTGAAGCCTTGAACGTAATCCTTCACCTTGTACCACTCGACCTTCATATAAAGTATATATCAACATGTAGTGCGGTCAGATTAAGAGAAACAGGTAGCTGGTGCGATAGTCTTTACGGCCACAACAGCATCCTTAATCTGCTACCTCGGTAGTTGGCGGAAAATCCGACCGACTACATAATTCCCAGGGTGAACTTTCGCAATGATGTCTTTTTTTTTTTTTTTTTTATAATTCGCGCGCGCCAAAAGGAATATGAATACCTTTATACTGTTACAGGGCACGGGCTTTTAAGGAAAGGGAGAAGAGGAACAGAGGAGAAGCCTATGCACGTTGGCTTTAAATGTTTGAAGGTTGTAGTGATGGGGAAATACAGAGCTTGGTAGATCATTCCACATTCGTGTCGTTCGGCTTATAAACGAATCACTGTGAGATTCCCTTCCAGGCCGGAATGGAAATGTGACGCGGTGACTAACGAGTTCAAAACATATTTTCACTGACGGGTCGAAAATGGACTGCGGAGTAGGGGAGAAATCTTTTCTGAATTCCTCAATATCTCTAGTTTATTACGTCTACCCAATTCATACAGCGTATTCCAGGCGGAAGTTCTTGCTGTACGAGAGGCCATAGCCATTTTCATTGATAGCCAGGCCGCTATCAAAGCCACTTTAGTTGTGGTATTAAAATGTTATGTTTCAGCATAGTATGCTGTCACAACCACACCTACCTACCTACCTACCTAGGGTAGATATTTAAAAACTCCTACGCTTCATCAAAGACTCCAAATGGTTCAATGAGTAGGCAAGTTACCATTTTCCCAAAATTCAGTTGGTATCACAATGGACCTATTATTGGTCTAAGTGCGTCGGCTTTCAGCTAGCAGCCACTTCTACCTAACCTAACCTAAATATGTTGTAGCGACTCTGATAAAAATATTGGTTTCGGATAAGCTACACCACTCTGTTTGGATTTCTCTCCTGCAGTGAAGTAGGTACTTATAAGCCACCGGATGGTGAAAGTCGTTCCAATACTTTTATACACTACTCTGTACCACAACTACGTACTATAAGAGGGTCAGTACGAAAACAAAACTGCACTTAAAAACATACTTTCATGTCCTATAAAAAATTAACTTTTTTAAATCCCAAACGTTTCTCATCTTTCCCATCACTCCTCAAGGACATTCTACTAGCAAAAAAAAAATTAATATTCCTCCTTAAGAGTCGCGAATAAAATCCTTTAAAGATAGCATTACCATTGAACATATGCACACACACACACCCACTAACTCACACGCGCATATTCGCATTCTAAGGCGCGGCCGCCATTAACATTTTATTCCAATAAAAAATCAAAAATAACTGTAATTTAAAGAACTTTATGCATCCATCATCATCATAAGAGTACGATGCGAGGATGGAATGATAACACGTACGCACACAGGCAGACACATATGTATCTACCTACGAGTATCTACGACAAGGTTTACGGATTCATAAAATTAAACGATAAAACCATCTTTGGATGAAAAGCTTCAAGAAAATAAAGAAGAAGAAGCAACAGAATTCACATCACACACCACCAAAGTAATGCAAAACGAAGGAGTAGGTATGTAGGTGGAGAATAATAAAACATGAAGAGATAATGCAGAGAATATTTTCCCAGGATTGACGCAGGCAAGGATGAAAAACCCAGCCAAGCCACCTTACACTGTCGCATAAAAGGGATCAAGAAAAGTTCATTTTTATACATGTGTACCTACACAAACCGAAGCGGGAGAGCGAGATGAATGTGCAATCAGATTTCGAGGACAAAGTAGGAACGGCACCAGCAGTAGAAGAAGAAAGTTGATAAATCCAGGTGATGTACACGTCTTCGAAGCCTCGGTTAAAGTGCATTTTGATCATTAAATTTATATTAAACTGCAACCCACCGCCACTGGAAACTTTATCTGATTCCTTACCTTCTGCTGGCTACTGCTCCTGTGAGGTAAGTCCGTTTGTGGGCCATACAAACACAAGTGGGTTTGAATACATACCTTCAATATTAAATTCAACATGAGCCACTTTGTCGGGTAGTTGACTTGGCTAGCATACTCGTAGTCCTTGTCCTTAGCAAAGAAACCAAACGAACCGAAGAGTTAATGAAAGTTCAAGAATAAGTAAAGTTATGTGCACTGGAAGTGCACCTTCCTTTTGCGAATAGGACACCTGATGCAGTGGCCAGCATCGTTGCAACAGGTTAGGTGATTGTGAGGAGAGTTTTCTTTTACTCCGCAGGTAGGTAGATGCAATGAAGGAACATCAACAATTGTGTTAAAGGTCAAGAAAGACGTGCATCCGACTGAGTTAAAAGGCTTACCCCTGTCTACAGACACTGCGGGGAGTTGATTGCAACGTTAACGGAAACAAGGCGTGAAAGTCTTTCCACCCCAGATTGAGAAACGCATTTGTTGTAATTAAATTAATTCAATTCACTTTTGTTAAGAGATTTGCCGGCGAAAATATTCAAGGGTAATACTGGGATTTGTTGTACTAAACGAAGAGGCAAACATATCCGATGGAAAGGCAAGGATTAGCAAGAGTTACCATAAAGTGAGCTCTATGAAGTTTTTATTTCCTTAAAAGTCAAAATCTAGCATGAAAATTGCATACATACAATGGCAATGCCTGAGAAAGTATTTTGTATGTCTTCTGACCCCTCGTGCGGAATAGGACGTCAACAACTCCTACGCGCATCGTGTTCGGAGTTCTGCAACGCGTTTGAGCTCCCTTCAAATCATCCCCAATGATCTGGATTCCTTCTCGACTGTTATTCTCCATGTCTGCCTAGGGCAAGTGGATTCCATTGCAATGGAACTGTCTTCGCGATGTAATAAGTGACCAATTTGCAGCTTTCTTGTGTTCGTCGCTCTCCAAGAACCAAACCCATAAAGTAGCACTGTTTCCACGTTTGATCGCAACAGTCATAGCCTGGTTTTTGTGTTGAAAACATTGCTTTTACAGATTTTAGACAGCAAACCGAATGCGGCCTTTTCTTAACAAATTCTGTTGTCCACATCCAGTTCGGTACCACCATCTTCTGAGACCTTACTTCCTAAATATAGAAGCTGCTTACTTTCTCGACTTGCTGTCCGGCAATGTTGAGTTGAGCGGCGCTGATGTTTTGTTGCGAAATTGAAGTGTACAGGGCTTCTGTTTTTGCCGTATTTATTTTGAGCCCTACTTTGTTTGCATCTGCCTCCAAATTATAAGCCATCTCATGCAGGTCCATTCTCCTGTCTGAGAGCAGGCAAACGTCATCAGCGTAGTCAAGATGTTTGAGATGTGATGTCATAGTCCACTCACCCACTATTTCCTCTAGACAGAGCTGCCCGGATCACATCATTAATTATTACAAGGAATATCAGTGGCGAAAGAATGCAACCTTGTCGTACTCCGCTGTGGACCTCAAATTTCTCTGACACCTTGTCGTTGTGTAAGTCATGACATTTACTGCCATCATAGGCAGCTTTTATAACAGCGACGAGTTTTTCTGGTATACCTCTTCTGCGCAAGGCTCGCCAAATAGCATCTCGATTCAAGCTGTCGAAGGCCTTCTCGAAATCAATAAACAGCAAACGTAGCGGAGATCTGTACTCAACACATTGTTCAATGATGATCCACAAGGTGTTGATGTGGTCAATATAGGAGGACCCAGCTCGAAAGACTGCCTGTTCAAGCGTTGAATCGAGATATTCTCTCACTTAATCCAGAATTGATCTAGCTATTAGTTTGGGCACAGTCGAAAGAACGTATAGCCCTCTCCAGCTTCCACATTTCTTAACAATCATTCCCCTTTTCCAATCTTCGGGGATGGTCTCGGTTTTCCTTGCTTTCCTTATTAATGGCTTTCGGATTTCCGCCAAAATGTTGGGTGCATCTATGCCAACAGCCTTGCTTTTCTATCAGCGGTACTGGGGTTTCAGAGGTGCGAATACGGGAATTTGTTTCTGCGAAAGGCTCACGTAGCCCAAGTGGTTAAGCACTACTGCAAAATATTCCCGCCATCTGGCCAGCTGTTCCTCATCCGAAGTCAGCAGATTTTCGTCTAGTCGTTTTACTAGATGTAGATTGGAACTTTGACCAGCAGCGAATTCCTTAGTAATACAATAGACGGTCCTGCCGTGGCACCTATTTGCTGTTTCTTCAGCCTTGGTGGCTAGTGCGTTGATATAGTCACGCTTGTCTCGTCTTACACTACGCTGCACATCTTTCCTCTTCATGCGGTACTGAACTTCTATTTAATCCTTACTGTGAGTACAATAAGTCTTTTGACAAATCTGGCCCAAGCTAGATAAAAAACGGTCTGATAGTTTAGTTTTGCTAAAACGATCACAGATCTGCACCGTCATCGGTGTCCTCTTGGGGCACTGTCCCATCGGTCTGCATGCTAAAAGGCTGGGCCTCTTTTCAAATGATTATTACAGAAGCTGCAGAGACGAAAAGAAGGAGGAAACGATCGTCCATTTCCTTTGTGCCTGTCCAGCCCTGTCCAAAAGAAGACTGCTCCAGCTAAGGACTCCATTGTTCGACGACCTCCGCGACCTGGCGTCAGAAGCAATCTCCGCTTTATAAGAAGTTCCGGCTGGTTCTATTAGCCCTTAGGTAGTCATAATAGCAATAGATCACAATGTTCCTCCTTTGGTGTCTGCAGTCAGCCATGTGCGAAGCTGCTGATTAATATATATCCTTAAACCGGAGGTTCGGTCCGGTCTCCCTTGTCATCTCGAACTAGCGGGTTGGGATTTGAAGACTCTCTTAGCTGGTCCGTTGTCGTCCATTCGCTCGATGTTGCCTAGTTAGTGTAGTCGACGGATTTTGGCCTTCTGGACTACATCCGCATCTTTGTACATCTCATAGAGTTCGCGGTTATGTCTTCTTCTCCATTAGTCCTCCTCGCAGGTAGGACCGAATATCCGGCGTAGGATTTTTCTTTCGAAGGAGCCCAAATCTGCTGTGCCGTCATGCTTATCGCCCAGCTTTCGGCTCCGTAAAGCACGATTGGCAAAATCAATGTTCTGTATAGCATGATTTTGGTCCTTCGGGTTATTAGTTTGGACCCTAGCTATTTAGACAGGCTGAAGCAGCAACGGATGCCTAGGGTTATCATATATAAGTTCTAACACGAGATGTGACTCCTTTATCACATGACAGCGCGCCTCCTGGCCGAAATCCAGTGCATGTTTGGAAAAATTCGGAGGTTCAAGTTCCAAGTTGCACTCTGCATCGCGTATTTTCGAGCGTGGTGCGACACAACCGGATTAGTTTTTTTGCGATCCTGAAATCAGCTATTGCATTGTATAGCTCGATGCGGAGAAATCGATGAAGAGATGATGGGTATCGACTTGGAACTCGTTGGTCTTTTCCCAGGATTTGTTGCGTGGTGTAAAATGGCTTTAGACGTTCACACAGTACACTGGATAGGGCCTTGTAAGCGACATTAAGCAAGGCCTCGGTAGTTGTTACAAAACATAGGATCGCCTTTTCTGTGAATGGGGCAGATAGAGAGTCGTCGGGTATGCTTTCGTCCTCCGATACTTTGCAGATACCACCTGCTTTGAAGAGCTCTGACGACAAGCGGTCCAAGCCCGCGGCTTTATTGTTCTTCAACCTTCTCAAAGCTGTGCCGACTTCTTCTAAACTAGGTGGAAGGACTATTTCATCGACTGAAGCTGGGTTTTCCTCATACCCTATCACTCTCTCTTAGCCATGCCCGTTGAGCAGCTGCTGCCTAACACAATTCCTTGCGGGTTGGTGACAAGATTTCCCGCACAATTTCGAAGAGCATGAATGTCTTGCCTGTAGCCAGCAGCAAGGTTCTTAGCTTTTTTTAAAAAAGCTACGTATCTGATTTCTGTTTCTGGACTCTTCGATATCCTTGAACTGGGAGACTGCGAAGGCCCTTTTCTTTTGCGCAGTAGTTTTTACTCCTCCCTTCTCCTGGCTCTGTACTCGTCCCGCGCTGCCCTGGTTTTTCGTTGGACCGCCTTCTGATATGCCTCGTCGGTTGCCTTTTTCTTCTGCACGCACTCATCATTATACCACGGATTTCTTCTCGGGGTGGTTGGTAATCCAGAGCAGTTTCGGCTACTTCCTTGATGGCAGCACTGCATTCTGACCGAATATTGTTGGAGTTTGTGGTAGGAACCTGCATATTGGAGAGTCTTTCACTCAGTTGCTCTCTGTAAACTCTGGCTATTTCCGGTGTGCTTAGGCGTCCAATGTTAAACCTCCTTTTGGTTGAATACTGCAACTTTCTATTATTGGACGAGCTCTGAATTGGGCTGCTATTAAATAGTGGTCAGAGCCGACATTGACCTCTCTGAATGTTCTCACATTCAGGATATTAGACGAGTGTCTTGCATCAATTAGCACGTGGTCGAACGGTTCGGCCATCCGAAGATAGCCAGGTTGCTGTGTGGATTTATTTGTGAGGACTTCTCGTACTACTTATCACCGTACCACTAGCTATGAATGGAACTACATTACGAGTATATCCATTAAACACTTCCCCAAATCATAACTCTTGTGAAATATGAACCTACACCTATTTCGTCCGAAGTAAAAATGTCAGACTGAATTATTCCAAAAATGAGGATCATTGCCCCAAATGATTTCTCAAGCAGAAATCAATTAACGAAGCCTCTGTCTTGGGTTAATTTTATTGGAAATAACAGGTGAAATTGTATATCAGGACAGTTCTTATCTATTCCAGCACGCACACATAAAGTGGCAGTGCCACTCTATCACAGCAATCATTTCTGAATGAAAATTTATTATCCTTTCAATTGTTATTAATTATCATATACAACTGCCACTTTTCGCATTTTCTAAATTACTTGTTACCTGTTGCCTTGCCTGTTAGTGCTTGTAAGTGCGAAAGGACAGTGGACACAACAAACACCAACAAACATAGTAATGATAATAAATTGGTTTCGAGCAGTACCTGAAATTGGCAACACTACGTATGTCCTTCTGCTGTTTTGTCGGTCGTCCTGCAGATTCATATTTTCACTGCACAGGTACTCCTTCGGGCGATTGTTTGATATAACAGTGTACACGCTGGGAAAGAAACAAACAACAGTAACAGCAATGTTTGTAAAGGTCATAGCACGCAATCGATAAAGCAACTACACGAGGACGACATCCTAATGCGTGTGAAGGTACTCCGTCCTACGCCCGTCGTCGTCGTCCCTATGGTGTATTAGTGGGGGAGGGGTTGTTTTCGCTTTTTATATTTCCTTCGGATCCTGTGTGCTCCTCTTGCTGCTATTGCTGCTGTATCCTGTGTGTATGGTGTTTCTATTCAAATAAAAATTGCATTGCATCGCTGTGATAGGATTTTCTATTGTTGTTGCACCGTTGAACCTCACGGAAGGAAGGATATAGTAGCAGACTTGACTGGTGCCACTACACCGTGAATTATCGATGTGAAGTTTGCTTAATTAATGCGGTATACTGACTTAATTGGATTCCAACAATTCGTATAACAGTTCTTTTTCTATTTCATTTTTTTGGAATGAAAATAAATTTTATCCTTAGAGAGCAGAGGTTGGCCGGGACTATTTAGTCAATATAAATAGCGCGCCGGACACAAACAAAAAAATGTTGTTGCCACTGCAAGTGGCTAACACAATTTAGTGGGTAGAGCGGGTTGGTTTTTTCACTTTTTCTGCGACTTTTAATCGGAATGACCGTAGAACACGTGACATTTAGAAGGACGACCATAGCAGTAAATGTCCTGAAAAAGAGTTGTTAAAAGTTCCATGCAATTTATACAAAGTTTTTTGTGCTCACTTGTGGAATGTGGGGGCGTTGTACAATTGGTTTACTGTTTGTGGGTTGTGGAGGGTTTAAACGTAATTTCTTCGAGCGTAAACATTGTTAAGTAAACTTGAAATAATTGACATATAGGTTAGGTTTAGGAAGGATGGTGACACGAAAGAAAAACTGCACTCTCTTAAGACTCTGTGGGAACTGAGGCAGATCCTCAGTAGCTATATAGTACCTAAGAAAGCTAAAGTTTAGAATAAGCCACGAGATGATGTAAACTATGAAATCTATTATGTGACGGCTTAGGTCAGAATAGATTCCTTCCGTTGCTAATGGAGGAATAGAAAAATTCCTTCAAGTTTTCAATTTCTAAACCGTCTAGCACTACGTTTTTCTCTAATGATCGCCGAGGTATGGAATTGTTGCTATGGAAGCACACAGTCGTCGTCTTACCGGACAGTCTTCACAAAGCCTAGGAACATATGCTGTATCTACAACCATGATTGCTTCCTCATCATTTTGTAGGTCAAAAGATGCAAATGCGACAAAGAAAACTAATATCCATCCACTACCGCACCATTTCTGACAGCGGTACTCTCTAATTGAAAAGTAATGATCATGAGATTTATCTTATTTTGCTTATTGCTAAGCTTCAAATAATAGTTAATAACATAATCGATAAAGAAATCCATTTAAATTTGATAAGTCTTTGTAAGCATTTTCAGTCTGTATCTTTGGAATTTTAGCGTGAGGTGTAAATTTATTGTAATTGCTCAGCTTTGGAGAAGGTAAACGTTATGTTTAACTATTTGCAAATATTCTCTAAGGAATTACCTCAGTAACAAAGTAAACGGCATCGAAATCGGTTCAGATCATCTTGAGTTACACGGCTACAATGCATAAAATTGTGCAACCATAATTACCACTTAAATTTATATTATTAGGTGGAATACTTGATTTAGTTTTTGGGACGATCTGTATCCATACGAGCGTAGTTCGTTGATTCAGATGAACACCGACAGCGTGACAAAACTGCTCGAACCGGGTAAAGGAAACTGTTTCTCAGAATGTGCAGCGAAGACAGTTATGGTGGTTATGAAAAAGCTTAAAAGATGGCAACCACAGATCTCTACCTGCCCTGAGTTCCTTAAAGGAATCGTCACAGGATTGTTCTCACATCAAGCAGAAATGACAAATATGAATAATTACTGTAGTGGACCTAATGATATATGCCACAAGATCGGTGATAAAAAGCCATACCAAAAGTGTCCCTAAGATGTCACTCAAGACGCGTACAGACCTATTTTTTGGTGTGCACAACCCATGCTTGAAAGAAGTAGACTTCCCGGACCAATGGAAGTGATTGGTGGTTTTCTCGAATGATAAGAATAAACCACCAAATGAGCCGTCGTCATACAGCCCCCACTGCATGCTTGATACGGCCACTCCCTGCGATCATGCATCCATTGCCAAACAAGAAGACTTTAATCATCATAGGAATATTGTTCATAACAGTTCATATAGATGATGATAACCCACCGAAACTGCGTCCCAAAAAACCCGAGGTACAAAAAAAACTAAGAATACCACGAATTTCAAACATAAGTCAAATACATTTGTTCTGAAAAGCAAACGAGGACGTTTGCACTTAAGAAGGGAGCAATTAACACCGCAGATTCTTTCCCAACATAGACACTCTACACCTGCACGCGCAGCATCTTTTCCATACACTTGCACACGCTCCAGCCTCATGATGCTGACATCACGTCTGGAGCACACCCGACTCCTAAGTGAAGCACACAGGCGGCAGATTTTAAGTTAATTCTGTTTTGGATGTTAAGAAATAAGATCCCAAAAAAATATTTTTTATACAAGCAAAAGTTTGGAGCACATTCATTGAAACAGTCTGACCGTTTACTCAGTGGTCCAACCGGTGAAATTCTACAATTGGCGGGAATTTTTTGCGCAACGTTGGTATTTAAAGGAAGTTCAACTTATTCCATTGCAAGCCTGAAAAAGACTTGCCAACGTGTGAAGAGTTGAACATTCGTAGCAGGGTGAATTCGGTCAAAGTCAATAGAGAAACAGGTTGTTCCACGGTAAGTGATAAACTTACACAGCATGTTAAAGAACGGTTTCCCAATCTTTTTAAAAGATGCTTGCCAGGGAGCTGCGAAATTAAGCTGAGGCAAGGATATAAGCCCTACGCTATCCATGTAGCACGTAGGGTTCGAATTCCATTAATGAACAAACCAGATGGTGACATTAGGATTTGCGTGGATTTGACACAACTCAATGAAAGTGTCCATCGCTAAATACACCCCGTGCCAGTCCCTGAACGTATCATACTTTTGCACAAATGAGGGGAGCAAAATATTTTTCGAAGCTTGACAGGAAATCTGGATTTTGGCAAATAAAATTTTCGGCGGTCTCACAACCACTTACAACATATCTGACAGCATTTGGGGGTGGTCGTGGTGTAGTGGTAACATCACGCTACAGGTTCTCACGGTTCGAATCCTGGTGTCAATAATCATCTATTTATTTCGCATGAAATAAATAAAAAAGTCGATCACTTGCGAAAGCTAAGTCAACTCTACTGTGAAGGCATAACACTGGCAGTAGGGTGGTCATATAGCTAAAATGCAACTTGATCGTGATGATGAGATCAGGAGGATGGAAAAAAATACTGTGAATCATAAGCAATGACAATACAAAAATACTCCCCAGTTATCTGGACAGCCACCCTTGAATTTCAGTGGAACTTAACTACACCTGAGTTTCAAACCAACTACACCAATCCGTGTCCCAAAATTACTATAAGGGTATTCATTTCACACGTGCAAATTATAAAAAAAAAATAAAAATAAAAAATTGGGAGATACTGTTTTCTTCGAATACCTTTTAAAATCTCATCGGCATCAGAATACTTTCAAAGGAAAGTGCAGCAACTACTATGCGGCTTGAAAGGAGTATTAGTTCACACTGATGACATTCTAGTGTTCGAGTCTACAAATGCAAATTTGGGGTTACATCAGTAACATTTTTAGACCATCGTGTTGACGCCGAAGGAATCCGTCCAGAATTGAGCAAAATTGAAGCTCATGTAGTAGCTGTAAGGAGATTTTTGGGGATGGTGAACTACCTGAACGATTCAAGGATTTTATAATAGGACTAATAACAAGCCACCGATCCCGATATTTTCAACGAAAGACCTGAACGATCTTACACCACTCTTACAATGACTACGAATACAGCTGATGAGGTTCTCCTTCAACATCCGGTATACTCCAGAAAAATAACTTTATGTACCCGATACCCTATCACCCCAACCATGACCGGGCTCAGAAGAACCGAATATAGAGGAAGATTTGGAGGCTTATGAGGCTACAATTGTAGCTGCCTTGCCTGCTACAGATTAAAAGCTCCTGGAACTGTATAAAAGCCAACAGAAGGACAGCGCATTGCAGCAAGTGATGAAGCTAGTCTTAGAGGGAATGGTCTAAAAAGAGAAAACTTACCCCAGATGCACTGGAGTATTGGAATGATCGCAATAACCTTTCAGTTTGCGAGGGCCTCATTATGCAGGGAAATCGGATTGTGGTCCCAGGCGAGCTGAGACCATCTATTTTGGAAAAACTTCACGAAGGTCATTTGGGCGCAGCAAAGTGCAGAACACGAGCATGTCAAACGGTTTGGTGGCCGGGGTGCAGCAAACAAATAGAAGATTTTCTTCAGAAATGTGACATCTGTGTCCAAAGTAAAATACACAGGCACAAACCATTATATCCTTCCACAGCTCCAGAGCGACCTTGGCCGACGGTGGCCATGGACTTATTATCGCTGAAGGGAAAGGAGTACCTTTTGATAGCGGATGCATTTTCAAGATACCCAGAGATTGCACGATTAGAGAGTTTAACATCAGTCAGCATAACCAATCACATTAAATCGATCTTTACCAGACATGAGATCCTTGAAACGGTACGTAGTGACAACGGGCCCTCAGCAATGAAACTTTTGCATATCACTTCGCCTCCGCGATATCCCCAAAGCAATGGTTTCATCGAAGTGATGGTAAAGTCGGTGAAGTCATAGCTGAAAAAAAAAATACCAAATATCGAGTGGCTATAGTCCAACAGAGTTGTTGATGTGACGGCGAATAAAAGCCGAAAACAGTAGACCTGAAGATTTACAATGAAGCAGAGGAGAGTAGACGAGAAAAGCAAACTATAAGCAATAATCGCCATCACGGAGTCCGAGAGAGAGATGAATTTAAACCTGGAGATATGTACTGTTTGGGTTCGCGATGCAAATCAATGGGGATCAGTGGTTCAACGAAGTCCATTTCCAAGGTCTTACATCGTTAAGACACCAACGGGATGCATCCGTCGAAATTCACTTCACCTTACAAAATCAACTCGGGAGTCGTCACCACCATATGAACCTGAAGGACAAGAATTAGTGACTTCACCACCAAATTCTTCCACCGACAACGCACATAATAAAAATCGAGAGTTGGAGGAAGATATTGCAGATGTTTCTTATCCAGTCAGAGCTAGTACAGCTCGGGAAGAGGTTGTTGCAGATACAGGGGTTCCCTATCCAGTAAAGTCAAATATAAAGAAATTTTTGGAGGTTCCTACAAAACTGGACAGCGAATCCGAATCCGAATCACGAATTCATTTTAAGAGAATCTTTTCTTTAGATTGGGGTCATGATCGATGGTGGTTTTCGTGCGTAGAATCCCACAATACGAGTATTACGGGTCAAATCCCCTTAGTGTCTTTCGATATTTGCACCTTCTTTAAAAAAAAAAAATAAATAAAAAAAGTGGGAGTAATGATTGACATGAGACACTCATCACGCCTTCGTCTCCGATTCCCACAGACATCATCACGACTGTTCTCATCTTCAACTTCGAACTTTTGCTCCCGCTGACAGCAGCACTCTTTAGTGCCTCCATTGCGTCACAACAATGACATGTCGAGTGTTGTCAGCTTCACCTGAATTAGCTAAGTATATGCATGTGATGTTTGTTTTCTGTTAATAGCAGTCTTGTGTTTCCACATTTATCCCTAAATTTAGATCCAATCAATTTATCCATTTTATTTCCACCCTTCATCGCTGCAGCAAAGCAAAACATATTTATAGCATCATCGAGAATCTAGATGAAAGTTGTGTACAACTACACACCTTTCGTTCCGTCAGATGAAACATCATCAACTTTATGTCTATTCGTTTATTTATTTAGGACGTCTCTTTTATCTGTCTATTTTACTGTTGCTCGTTTTCTTTTATTCGTCCTTTGTGGCAGCGGTGATGGCGGTATTGGTAGTGCCACCGATGAGAAGGAAAATGACGATGACGCAGTTAAGGACTTGGAAGTGAATTATTATTGCGATAGGTAGATGATTTGTTTTGCTGAAGTCCTGTTTTTACCGACTGAAGGTGGTTTATTAATCATTGAAAAAGATTCATGCTGCAGGGGATTATTGCTATTGTTTGTGAGGAGAATATCAATCCTTTGAAAGGATACTTTCATATTTAGGGAAAGTTTTGAATGGCATAGAGGACGTCACTCTCGAAATTGCTGTCAAAAACTTTAAGAGTTTTAGATTAGATTAAGAATGAAGTAGATAGTAGAAGTCTTGACAGCAAATTAAAGGCTGTGGCAGTCTGGTTGTGACAGATCATTAGGGGCGATCCATCCTTATTGCTCTGTAGAGATGTGTCCGCTCCGTATAGATTTGTATCAAAGTGTTCGTTTCAGCCTCATGCCGCAAAGCACCTCTGACTAGACAGCTGGCAAGATAATACGCTGAGAAACTACAGCTGCTAGCAGAACTAGGTGCACAGATGGATTAACTCTGACTTTTCGCTGCTAACTGGCTGAAGATTGAATGAAAAAGCAAGTCCCAATGACTCATGCTACCTAATTAGTTATGTTGTAAGGAGAGTAGTAGTAGTGCGACCGGTCTAGCAGAACGCCAGATTTCATGTGATATAAGCTGGATTTAATGGAATTGAGTGACATAAGATGATTAGATGCAGGAGAGTTCCAATCCCCAATGCGTAACACTGTGCTACTCTATTCCGGAAAGACTCCCGGATCCAAATGTGAACACAGTGTAGGACTTATACTGTCACAGGAAGCGCGAAATGGTCTAAAGGATTTTGACAGCCAGGTTCCGGACTAGAGTACGACTCGTCGCAATAATTCAGGACAAAAAAGGATAACTTCTACAGCCAAATAGGTGCCAAACGGTGACATTGTCACATTACTTACAACGACAACGAAAGGCTCAAACATGTAATAGGGAAACACGGCATTGGCGACCGAAATTACACTGGTGAGCGATTTGTAGATTTCTGCAATGTCAATCGCTTTGTCATAGGTGGCACCATGTTTGAGCGCAAGACCTGCCACAAAGTCAGTTGGGTTTCAATCAAACCGACACATAACCCCATGCTCTACATACTATAGGGTGACCAGATAAGAACGATAGAAAAAGGAATTTAAATAAAACAACAACGGTGTAAGATATTAAATTGATTCTGGCTTTATTTTGAAGCTACATTCATGCCATTATGTATGGAATACATCATTTAAATGGCCGCCTCGACTTCGCTGACAAGTCGGTTAAATTTTTGATGACTCGGTTCTATATGTGCGACGTTATTCCGGCAATAACGTCTCGATTGTTGGCCTCGAGCTCGTCCAAAGTGGTTGACTTGTTAGCGTAAACTAAGGACTTGACGTAGCCCCAGAGAAAATAACTGAGGGGTGTTAAGTCGCATGATCGCGGCGGCCAATTGATGAACGCTCGCCGTGAGATAACCCAGCCACCAAATTTCTCCTTCACCACCGTCGCTTGTATAGCATGTAGCGCTGTTGTGGTGGAACCACAGCTCGGATATATCGATGTTGTCGAGCTTTGGCCACAGAAAGTCGGTTAACATCGCTCTATACCGAGGACCATTGACGGTAACGGTGTCTCCTTCCTCATTTCGAAAGAAATAGGGTCCGATGATGCCGCCGTGCCATAAACTGCACCAAACAGTCAATCTTTGTGGGTGCACTGATGCTTGGTCCAATAATGGCAATTTTGCTTATTGACATAGCCGCTGAGCCAAATATGGGCCTCGTCCGAGAAGATGATTTTTTGGCCAAAATCCGGATCTCCGGCCAACATTTTCAGCGTCCAATTAGCGAACTCACGGCGTTGCCTATGGTCGTCTGGCTTCAATTCTTGCGTCAGCACAATCTTATACGGATGTTGGCCCAAATCCAACCTGGTTGACTCTCTGACGATGCACAATTCAGCTGATCGGCGCCGAATCGACATTTCTGGGTCTTCTTCGATACTGACCGCTACGGCGGCTATGTTTTCTTAACTTCGCACCGATCTCTATCTGGCTGGTGGCTTAAGGTCCAAGAGAGTGTGCTCACGCTCAAACTTTTCCACGGTGCAACGAATTGCCTGCGCACTGAAGCCATGATGACGACCGACCTCACGACGAAATTCACGTTGCGTATTTACAACTGAGCCGAAATTTCGATAATATTTTTAAATAATTTTCATGCGTTCGGAAAGCATCAAAGGATGCACGATGAAATGGCAAACCTTACTGAATATTCTGACAGCTGGGTGCCATTGGTATCTTTGACAGCTTCTGAAACATAATAATTGGAAAAACTATCATTGCTATCTGGTCACCCATTATCTAGATTACAACTCATAGTATCTTTTGACCTTCTACCTTTCATCTACCAATAAGTACCTCAATATATTTATATTCCTCCTCCACATCGTTTGTCGATACACTAACCTACTTGAGGTAACCCATTGCTATATCAAATTAAAAAAATTCCAAATACCGTAGATTAACCCCCCCAAAAAAAAAAAAAAAACAAGTCAAAGGTTAAGCCATGCAAAATGTTCCAATGTTCCAACTCACTTCACGTCTATCCAAGTTTTCTGCTACACCTGAAAGCTGCAATTAATTGCTTCCATCAAATCTCATGCAAACACATACTGCGTCACAGTGTCCCTTTTGTGCGGGTGTTTTGTCACCTTTTTTTCCGCCCCGGTTTATCTTTCTGCTCTAAATGCTCACATTTAGTTGCCGTCATTCATCGCAGAGAAACCGGAAAACTCCAACGCTATCTTTCCATTACCTTCGGGCCTAATGAGTAAATATCTCTCATTATCCTTGAATGTTTCTTGTCCATTCATCTACACAACATTTCCGCGTGTTATCCTGTTTTTTTTATATTTATTTATTCGTTCCTTAAGTATTTTTTTGCATGATGTGTGTGCATCCCCTTATCTGCTTAGGGAAAATTAATTAATGCACGCTGCCAGATAGAGCTGGAGCAAGTTATGCAAAGCATAATAAATGCAAGATAATTTTGCATGAAATAGAAAATAAAACACGTCATGTTTCCGCCCTAATTAAACCGCAAATTATGGTGTCGAAACCACCAAGAAATTATGGTAAACGATTCCTACCTACACACAGCGCACACAGAGAAAAAAGAGTTTTACTTTTCGGTTTCAAAATAATGAAGGTAAATTCAAAAGGATACCTCAACATCGCCCACGGGCGCACATGCAGCAACACCTCTGGCAATAAATTAATCATTTTCTCTCCCGCAACGACCCGGGAAGGCTGCAAGGTGCGCCATGGTCAAGTTCGGTTTTGATGGTAAATTTGTGCAGTCATACCTAAATCGAAAATTTTGGATTGCATGGTGAAATTGGTAGGGCACGTCATCCTGCGGGCGCTTCCGGAATTTCTCAAGGAGAGATTACAAATTCTGTTCAGCGTACTAATAGAATTTTCCATCTTTTTAGAGATTCTTTTCACACACAGAGAGAGAGATTGTTATGTGTAGGTGAGCATGTTTTCGGTGTTTAGTTCCAGGATAATTTCGAAATGCCAAAGGACTTTTATAATTGAACAAATATTTCGAAATACTTACTTGGAATAGGGTCAACTGGGGAACACTCGTATGGAATAGGGTCAACTGACCATGTGTAAGCTCAGCCGCAGGTAGTTTAAGAGTTTATTTTTGTAAAGAATTTGGAAGGAGTGTAGAATGTCGGTTATGCATTTTGCTGATAGGGGGTTCTATGGAGTCAACAGGGGAGCTCGGCAGTATCAAGAAGAATGGGAATTCCTATTTATGCAGGACTATATAGAATGCTTTATCTTGATCAAAAAGGGACGCAATGGAGAGCTTACTACTGCCTTACTAAAAATAAAGAAGAACATTGTTTCAAATGGAGATGCCCTCTTATGAATTCTTGAATCTGTGGCGTGTGAAGAATTGAGACCGTTTTTTTAAATCAATCAACTAAAGTTCGTGAAAACTTGTAGATACGATTTCTTTGGTTGGAGCGTTGTTGTTTAACCCCTCATGACACCTCATGAAAATTCGTGGAACCTCGTAAAACTTCAGAAGACCCCTTTAAATCGATTAAGACCTCGATGAACATATTGGAGGACTTCTCTAATCCAAAGATAATCTTAAAAAGGCCCCAGATAAAAGGCACTAGAAAAAAGGAGAAGAAAGACCATCAGGCATGAATGTGCTTCATGTGCCGAGGGTTCCGGAGCAATTATAGTACTTAAAGGATGCCTTAAATATGATAAAACTTTTATAACACTCGATTTTTATTACATCCGCACGGTTACGCTACTACACTGTGACTGATTCCCTGCATAGATCATCGTTAACCCCTTTACATCATTCTCTCTTTATTTTACCTAACATTACTCTCTTCATGCTCTGGCCTACTACAGTACATATGTATGTAGACAACCAACATAGATCTTCCATTTCAGTATTAAATGTAACTCTTTTCAGAACGCCGAAGCATCATATGAGTATCGGTTTTAGATACACAATCCAATCACTATGTTTACGTCGTCGCATACCTGACGGACTCTGCCAAGACAGCTGCAATATGGACCTGCGGAAAGCGCGCCGTCCAGGCAAAAACTATAACACCTGGAAATGGTTATACCAGAGCAAAAATCAAGAGTATTTATGTATGTATATAGCTGCTATGCTCCATTAAGTTCCACAATAGAGGAATTCGAACACCTTATAGACAGCCTAGTAAATGACGCCTTGAGCAAAAGACCTGTAATTACTGCCGGAGATTTCAACGCGTGGGCCGTTGAATGGGGTTGTCCAGAAACAAACAAACGGGAAAAACCTCACTATTTAGAATCCTTTGCACAATTAGACATTGTGTTTGTGAACACAGCTGCCTGGCACACAGAACGAATTGAAACGTAAGTGACTCGCGCATAGCAATCACCAGGCGATCATATGCGAACCCCACCTTGAGTCAACGAGTTCCCGAGCAATACCACAACTGCAACAGCTAGGAAAATTGAATCTCTCGTTGAAGAACTAATCTCCTACGTCATTCCTATAGAAATAAACCTGACCTGCATCGCGTAAAGCAGCACAGGTCATGTATAAAGTCATTAGAGCTTGCGATGCATTCATGACCAGGCAAAGAGCCTCAAATCATCGTCCGTCAGTCTACTGGTGAAACGAAGAGAACCAAGAATTATGCAGGAAGTGCCACAAAGCGAGACGATTGTACATCCATGCCAGAGCAACTGCTGATTCAGATGAACTCCGACATCGTTACAAAAATGGCAACCACAGATCTCTACCTGCCCTGAGTTCCTTAAAGAAAGGATTGTTCCCACATCAAGCTGATCCATATTTGTCAGGATAATCAATGGAGTGGAGCTCAATGATATATGCCACAAGATCGGTGATATAAAGCACCCCAACAGAGCCTTTTAAGATGGCACTCAAGGAACGTATAGACCTATTTTCGACGTATACAACTCATGCTTGGAAGAAGAAGGCTTCCCGGACAGCAACTGATGCCTTTCTCCAAGGAAACCAACCACCAAATGAGCCGTCATCATACCGCCCCGTCTGCATGCTTGATACAGCGGGTAAAGTCCTAGAACGTATCATTGGCAACAGATTGGAAGTAGCGATACAAGAAGCCGGAGGACTGTCCGAGCAATAATACGGCTTTAGGAGGGCACGCTCTAGTATAGACACGATTAAAGTCGAGGTTGAAATAACGGGAAAGACAACACAGGGAAGAAGACGGAAAGGAGGCTCCAAGAAATATTGTGCTGTGATAACCTTCCACATTACTCGTTAAACCGCATTCAATATTGCTGATTGGAACTACACCTTACATGCACTCAGGAATATGAAGGTACCATCCTACCTAATAAAAATTGTGATAGACTACTTTAGGCACCGAATACTCCTATATATCAACGACCGCGGCCTGACTGATGATGTACCACAGGGATGCGTGCTGGGCCCCCTACTGTGGAACATCATGTATGACGGCGTGCTGGTTGGTTTTGCTGATAACATCAAAATTGTGGTTACAACCAAACTGTTAGAAGAGATGGAGCAGATTGGCAATGTAACCATATGGATCGTACGTCAATGGCTTACCTCGGTTGACTTATCATTAGGGGAGCACAAGACCGAGGCGGTCCTTATAACCAGCAGGAAGGCGATAGAGACATTGTCGTTCACTTTCGACGGTCACACCATCACATCGAGAGCGCACATCAAATACCTCGGAATAGTGATAGATGCTTTCTTTTTTTTTACCTTGTAAGCACCAGAGCCTGAAAAAGAACGCACTTGATGAGGAAACCTTTGCTTTGCACAGATCTCTGAGGAGTCTATAGCAACATACTACAAGAGCAGCAAACCATGTTGACTAAGTGACCCATCTGATTGCTAGAAAAAAAAAGTTAAATCATTGAACACCGGTGGGCTGGTAGAATGATGAGATTATAGGTGTATGCAGCAGACAAGAAGATTAATTAAATGAGCAGGAGGTATGGACTCCCAACAGAAACTGCAGCAGCTGTACCATTGCGCCTTCGCCTTAGGTTAAGTTAGGTATAGCGATACGCTGTAATGTCAGTGACTGCCCATGCAGTCGACCAGTTGAATTTGAGTTAGAACCACACAGATAAAGTTCCCCAGATAGGCGAAGAAGTGCCTCCAAGGAGTCATCGGCAAGAGCAGCTCATTCGCACAGCATGTGACGGACACATGAAATTTATTGTTCGTCTCTCTAGTGTTTGCAATAATTATTGTAAATTACCCCAAGAAGCTCGACATGAATACCAGGCGCAAGTGCCCATTAATGATGATCATATGCGGATTTCGATGACTAAGCTGAACCAGAGACATTTTGCGTCTTCTTTCCTCAAAGTGTACTGGTATCAAGCATAGGGTTACCGCATTGGTTGCGGATATCTCATTTAGATGACACACGCAGAGCTTCACGGCTACTCTTTCCGATTATATCTTCTTTGATCTCTTTTGAAGCCAGGATAATGACTTTGATTTCGGCTGCAAACATTTCCAATACCCTAGGTTTTCCGAATACATAAAGCACATCTCCTGTACTAACATCCATTTCGGAACCTTCAGTGTAGAAGGCCGGTGCCTATCTCATTGCAGCGAATCATTTTTAGCTTGAGTTTTTCGCTGAATTTTCGCAGAATGTGAAGTATTTCGATTTGACATTTCTACTTGAGTCATTGCTAGATTGGTATAAAATCCAGTTGCAAATGCAGTTCTATTTAAAAATATATATCACATAGACAGTGACATATAGAGTCCTTGTGAATAGAAAATTAAAATTCCGCCACGCAATCGATCTTGTCTGCTCTTTGCCATTTGCTCAGGTCTTCTCCCAAATGTAACCCAGCACTAAGTCTCGGTCTTAGCATAAGGTTCTTCTCAAGAATGCATAGTGCAACATAAATCTTAAGAAACCCATCTTCACCTGATTCATTTTTTCAAGTGACAAGAATATCTCCCACCATCCCACCCACTATTACCGTGACGCGTCATGGGCCATAAGTCAAAAAGTGCTCGCTCAAGTCTCATCCACACTTCAGTGCAATCTTAACGACATACTGTCAAGGGTACACATACATTCTTTAAAAAAAGATTACGTATCACGGTAACACAACGATGAAGAAAAAAAAAAAAACCTTTAAGGAGATCTGAATGCAAAGGAAATAACAGGAAACTTCCTTGTAGTCATTGCTGTCGTATAGTTGTTCACTTAATATAGCTCACCTGAACTTTTATGAAAATTTATGTGTCAAGTCAACATACACAAAAGCATACACTTAGCCAAGTCCTCTTTTGACAGAGAAATCCGCAAGAGAATCCTGTGAATCCAGAAAATTCTAAAATAGACACACAGCCATTCAAAGATAGACATATGCACATCCTGCAGCAGAGGAAAATTTAATTATGCAAAACTTTGTTGTTCGGGCATCCGATGATATTCCGTGTATCTCCTGTACAGAACGTCCAGTGTAACCACTCTCTGGTGCACTGGTGCATGTTGGAGGGCACAAACATAGTCGAGCATAAATTTTATTATAGCAAACAAAAACTAGGGCCTTAGATGCGTTCATCATCATCATCGTCATCGTCGTTGTGTTTCTTCTTTAGCTTGTTCTTCTTTCTGAGAGGAAAGGCAAAAAAGGACATGAAGCATACGTTCATGTCCTGCACTATTCTAAAGATGCAATTGTCTAAATGTTGTGGTCATTCTGCTCGAGCTATATGTCCAGTGATTACTTTCAGGTATCTGCGTTTGTTTTTGATAAACATGCAATGATTGTGTGGCTTTGTAACAAGTTGGTAAGTTACTACTATATGACACTTTGCTGTATCAGTATCAAGGGTGTACTGGCAATTGCCTTATCTCGGTTCCTGGTAGGCAGAAGAATAATGAAGCAGAGTTGAGTCTTTGTAAATGCAACCATTTAGAGCATTCCTGTTTTCAGCCTTTGAAGTCGAAACAAATTGTTTCTACGTTGAGTTAAGGCATGGGGAGTAAACCCCTAACAAAATCCTACTTTTAAAGCCGGAGTGTTGAGGTACCTGTACTTGGCTGTATGACTAGTTAGTGGTTAGAGAGAACTAGTTGTGGAATGGTCCCCTCCGATACCCAGGTAAGGTCGGTTGTATCGGCTCTACTGGAAAAGACCTACTTTCCGATTTACTCGTGGGACCACATAACTAACACAACAATGAACAAACAAAATCAAAGAAATAATAACGAAAACAAACAAGAACAACCACAAAGCCTGTTCTTGTCAGACAAGACCCAACCCTTATCCCAGACATCCCCGACGACAACCTACATACAACGCGCAATACTGACACTCTCATCACAAACCTTCCTTCCAGCAACCTAAACATCGACGGTACTGACGTCGAATCTCTCCCTTCACCGGAGACGGAGAAAGACACAAGGACGAATTACTAATGACATCTGAACCAGAAGAGGCAGCCTTGAAACGTACTACCTTCCCAGAAGGGAAGCAACGTAGTAACTACAAAATCCGCATCTTGATTGGTGTACTGACGGGACATTGTGCGATCGGCACTATGGCCAAAAGGCTGGGCATAAACTCCCCAGACTATTGCAGGAGCTGTCAAGATGAGGAAGAAATGGAAACCATCAAACACCTACTCTGCGATTGCCCTAATTTCCACAACAGACTCTTCGGAGAACTGGGTGAGGTGGCACATGATTCGTTGATGGACTTAACGATATTCATAAGAAGCACACGTTGTTTCAACAAAACAAAGGCCTACCAACTGGTAGGACAGTTAAAAACTAGTAAACACTTCCTCCTCGTTTTATTTAAGAGCCTAGTCTTAACACTATATTAGGTTAACTGGGTATGTCCTGAAAATCCATATAGACCCGAGCTCTGAATATGTTGAGGTAGACCCCGAAAGGTTGCACATATTGGAATGCGGAGTCATCGTAGAAAAACGGTTGAGATCGACGGTCATTGACTTAAAGCCGCCAAGCGCTCGCCTGGCTATGATCCGCATCAAAGGGCGATTATACAACATAAGCCTCATATGTGCACACGTTCCTACCAACGAGGCTGAGGACCCTATCAGAGAGGAGTTCTACCTCCATACAAGAGGGCCTGAGAATTCTTTCGCTACCACCGATCCAAGGGAGAGTGCTTTAATGCTAACACTCTATTCTTCAGAAATCAGTTGACATCTGGCAACTTTAAAAATTATAAAATACAGCACTGAAGTGGATAAATGGTTGGTAGGCTTCGATCTGAAATTCATCGGCATTTTTTACGATTTGCCTAAGTGTAAAAGTTTGATCAATTATCGGCAGCCACACTGGTGTGAGCTAAGTGCCTACTTCGGTTCAACATCACTCGACAAAGGGCACTGATTTGGGCGACTTCTTAAAAATTTCCCTGAAATCAGAAGATACTGCAGAGCCTGTTCAAATTTCTACATAGTCCGGCATCAGTGATGTCCAACTCCAAGGATACCCTCTTAATGGAACAAAAAAAACTACATAACAGCATCGCATCCTCATCATCGTTTCAAGCATTTTAATGGCCATTAAGAACTGATGACTCATAACAACTAAGAGTACCCTGTTTGTGGACTTTACGATGCTTTTTACCACCCATATATGATAGTATACGTAGGTATCCCATAGATTATACTACGACTCTTATGTTTCATTCATGGAATTGCAGTAACGTCAACTCATGAAATATATTTTATTCCCAGAATTTACAAAGGTCATATCGAATGGCATTATTCAAAACTATCTTTCCGAAATAAATATAAAATCCTCTTTGAATGCTCCCCTGTGCTCATCCCTATTTCAAAAGCCACTCTTGGCATTCATAAGTAATGTTTGCACACATTCGTTTTATGTTACGATCACGAACAAATATTTACAACTTTAAGAGTCCTTGGAATGCATATATTTTTCTTTGAGACATTAAACTTGACACATGGGCACAGTACTTTGAATACCCGGAAACCAGAGTGTCCCTTTATGTAATTGTACTAGATTCCCCCAGGCTTTCATGTTTATTTCCAGTTAATTTGTCCACCCACTCCTGTATTCATAATTGTTGTTTGTTGACTGACCTATTACACAAATTAGATTTTTAGCCAATAATACAAAACGCGGTTAACAGTGAGACAAAACAAAAAAAAAAAAATATTATACTAACTTGCGCCAACATATCGTAAACAGTAGTAGGTAAATTTAATTTCATATGATTCCGAGAAAATTAATTCATCGAGCATAAATCACTCCTGACAAACGAGCCTGTTGTGTTCATACTCCTTTCCTGTGTGACGGTCGTCATTCTCACTTTGTCTCTTTCTCATTATTTTGGTGGTGGTGCTAGGACTCTCATACACAATGGACATACATAAATCTACGTGAATGCTAATTAATTTGTTTTGTGTCCTTTAGGAAGACCAAACAAAAATAAACATTAATTGAGCGCCAACAGAATTACGAGCACCGTAATTTTCATTAAGGAGACACATATTCGGGACAGGACTTTCTATATATATTTTTTTTTTCTAGCCAAAGAGGATCTTTGACTTATGACCCTTAACCGGTGGGAGAAGTCAATTAATCGTATTACTTTGGGAGACAAAACAAAATCACGCATCTGGAGGAGGAGGGTCTTCGCTTGTCCAAACGTATGAAGGTTACAATTCGAAATGCCATATGAAGGTGTTACTGATAAGGCGGCAATGGTTATTGACTTGCTTGATGTGAGGAAATAGGTGAGGGAGTCACTCGTCCAATAAAAATAAAGTACACTTTAATATTTGGCATTTATCACCCTATTTTCATCTAGAGGGTGTATTTTTAGAGATTTGTTTTTCGAATTGGCAATACTTTTGCAGCGACAGCCAATTTGACAGCTGACAGCTGATTTGTGTTCAGTTTGATTTGCCATTTCACCATGAATAGACTTACGTGAGAACAATGCCTGCAAATTGTGCAAATTCATTTCGAAAATCGTGATTCAGTTCGCGAAACTTACCGTGAGCTACGTCCATTTTACGGTACACATAATCGTTCATCCGTAGTAAGTAATTCGAATAACTATGGATCGTTTTCGCACCACGCATACCCTAATTGATAATACGCATCCGAAGAGATGTCGTACAGTTTAGAAGCTGTTGCTGCTGTGGATCGTAGTATTGAGGAGAACCCGAATGAGCCGATTCGCCATCGTACACAGCAATTGGAGCTGTATCCATCCACTTTATGGGAGATTTTGCGTTTAAGATCTTGGTTTACGACTTTACAAGATCTAGTTTGTGCAAGGATTCAAGCCGTCGGTGAATGCGCCGAAAACGAGATTGCTCTTGATCCTCATTTTCATCACAAAATTTTGTTCAGCGATGAGGCTCATTTTTGGTTGAATGGCATTTGGAGTGAAGAAAATTCATAAGCCATTATTGAGACGCCGGTACATCCACAAAAATTCACTGGTTGGTGTGCTTTATGGACTGGTGGAATCATTGGTCTAGATTTCTTCAAAGGTGATGCCGGCCAGAACGTTACAGTCAGTGGAGAGTGCTATAGATCCATGATAACTGACTTTTTTGTTCCCCAATTGAATGGCATTAATGTGGAAGGACTGTGGTCTCAACAAGACAGCGCACCATAATCAATTTATTGAAGAAAACATTCGATGAGCTCATAATTTCGCGTAATGGGCCTGCGAATTGGCTTCCAAGCTGATGCGATTTAACACCTTTGGATTATTTTCTGTGGGAATGTGTGTAAAGTCGCTAGTCTACGCTGATAAACCAGAGACGATGGAGTAGTCGGAAGCCAATATTTACAACGTTATTGCCGATATACGAGTAGGACCCCAGTTGCTAGAAAAAGTGGTCGAAAATTGGACTTTCAGATTGCGTTTTATTCGAGCCAACCGCAGCCCTCATATGACCGAAGAAAATTTAAGAAAGAATCGTAAAACGCCAAAACCCTTATAAAATCACAACCCTCTCGGCTCTAAAATTTCAAAATTAATTCTAACAGATATCCCACCAGGACCATTGTAAGGGATACAAAGGATTACAATTCCGCGATCTATGCCGAGCTTGCATGAAAAGGCGCGACTTTATAAGAATGTTTTTCAGTTCGAGAATCATCTCTTTTGATCTTGCCTCACCAAGATTGCTTTACTGCCCATCGAACCATCGGATGGTTTACCGGAAGTTCTACATACATAACTGTAGCGTATGCATACGGTCCTAAATGAAGCGTATAACTTCCAGCAGATGTGTGTTAAGTCACACATAACATTCGAAAAGAAACCTTGTACTTTTACTATCAGTTCAGTAGAATCTCAAGCCGAGGGTGGTAGTGGGGATAATTGTTTGATGACATATAATGTGGCATCCTCATCTGATTGAATATAGTATTTCAGGAACCTCAAATAGAGACGGCCAGTGTGGTGAATTCTCAAGGGGATTCAATTAAAACAAAAGAATGGAAAAGCACCCCGAAGCCGCCTCCACCACCAGTTACAGACAGTTACTGTGAACGGATTGTGGATCTCAAATTCAAAAGTACTATGATATTGCCTACACATGTAGAAGACGTACAATTTGACGTAAGGAGTGCAAACACGAGTCCAGAACTAGTTTGGAATTTAAACATCACATCAAACTAAAACGCAAGAAAATTTACGAAAAAATACATTGCTGGCCTTGCAACAATGTATCCGTAATTTGAAGGGTGTAACTTATGCTTTATGCTGGTTTTCTATACAAAAATCAACAGATACATCAACTCACATTATATGAGAGAGAACGAGGGGACAGATAAATCTGATGAAATACCTGTTTCAACTCGAAACTGATTAAGAAAAATCTTACTCACCCTCTGCAAGCATCCAAATGGAAAGACTCTCAAACTTAAATGCATCTAGTTGTGGTGCATAGTTTTAATCCTAAAAAAAAATAAAATATACGCTATATTTGACATGAAAAATAAGATATAAACTAACAGTTAAACTTTAAATACATTAGGCAACAAAAACTTACTAACTACGAGTATGGTATTCGAGAACAAATATTTTGCGGGCAAAAAAATAATATGTTAGGTAATAGATCTTCCGAAAAAAGTTTTACCAGCAAAAATAAATTCAATGATCAGCAGAACATGTTTTTTTACCAGCAAGATGCCAGTTAAGATGCTTATGAGCATTCATGATACTACTTGTAAAATTTTTTCATATGAGGGTCGTTTGAAAAGTTTTGAATCTAACAGAAAAACAAGTATTTTTGCAGTTAAATTCACTTTTTCCAGCGATGCTTTTCAACCCGTCCAAATAGTAGTAGACGTCTTGCACAGCAAAATATTCATCAAAGGATGCGATAACCTCCGAGTCAAACTTTGAGCATGGGAAGCAGAATAAAGACGCAGAGGACCAGATGTGGTAAATACGATGGATTGTCTATGAGTTAAAGCCGCAATTTTGTAAATCCTTGCCAAAGCCACTGCCAAAGTGTGAGACCGAATGCAAACGCGTTTTTGTTCCAAAGTAAGCAAGTGCGGCAACCAACGCGTAGACAGCTTTCTCATGCGTAATTTTTCATGTAAAATACGATGAATGGATAACATATCATCCGCCATATCTTTAACCTTGATTTGACTACCATCCGGTACTATTTTGTGAACTATATCGATATTATCGGCGGTGTTCGTATTCACCATTAACCAAACCATTCAAATTCAGCTACCCATTTTTTCACAGTGGCAAATGATGCAGTGTCCTTCTGTCGAACTCGTTTTTAGTTTTCGCAATCGAATTGCCTTTTAAATGCAAGAATTTACTACGGTACGATAGGGTATTTCAATTGAAGTGTAACCACCTTCAGACAGATGTATCTTTGGAACGTCAAATGGAAATGTCAAACACTCTGCCATTCAATTGTCTGTTAAATGCAAATAACTTGTAAGTGATCTCCCTTTATTTGGGAAAGAAAGACTTCGGCGACAGTTCATGAGTTGCGGCATCTAAACGTTAATCTTATCTTCGTCTACCGGACCAGACAAATATATCAGGACAACGGTACAGTAAACGAAAAATACCGTGTTGGCCGTCGTCCGACTGCAACATCAGCTGGCAACGTGGAGAAATCAACGTCGCATCGGAAACGCGATGGCAAAAGAGGTTGGTGTGGCTGCCGCAAGCATGCATCGCATTTTGCGGAATTTATTTAATTTAATTTATTTATTTAATTTAGCTTAATACTGGCGGTAAATAAATACATAAATATTTGGCGCAACAGCTCTTTAAGTGGCAGGGCCTAGCTTCTCGCAACCACTCGTGTTGTGTTCACACGAATGGAAGGGACCTACAGTTTAGTGCCGTGTCCGAAAGGCAATTTGTTTTGAGAAGCTTTCTCGTGACAACAATACTCTCGAATGTTTGTCAGACGTTCGCGAGAGGTGGGATCGTGAAAAAACTTTTTGCTATTTTCTGGGATTCGAACTTGGAACCTCTTGCGTAGTGATCCGACACACTAACCACTACGCCACGACGCCCCCAATACAAGCGGTAAAGGGACTTATAAATTATTATACAGTATACATAAATTTAAATCAAGACCTGAGTGAGGAAGGGGAATAAAGGGAGTTTCTAAGTGAGTTTTTGCTGCACTGGCAGTCATTAGCCATGCGTAGCATTCGAGACTAGGCTCATTACATCAATAATTCGTACGGTGGAACTTGAGGCGGAAGAGAGGTACTGATCTCAGAATACGCGGATTGGTGCTGACTGAGATGGTTTGGAGCAGCATAGGACAATCAATGTTGCCTGCTAATAGCTGATGTACAAATGTTCAGCAAGTTCAAACGATGCTCGTAAGGAGGTAGGTTGAATCTGTCAGGACACGGGATACCACGTAAAGCAAAACGGATGAACCACCGTTGGACACAGTCAATTCGATACGAATGTGTATCGAGATAGGGAAACCAAACTCGGCAGGCATATTCTAGAATTGGTCTTACAAATGTGAAGTACAGAGATTTCCGTGACGTAAGGATTTGAGAATTCCTTGGACCAACGTTTCACATAACCTAGCACAGAATTTGCTGACAGTGGGAACAGGCTCATCGCAAATCACGTACGTTCTAGGAGCTGTTGGAAGACGCTTCCGGGATTAAGTAATAGCTTGGCATTTATTGATATTCAATTCAAGAAAGTTTTTCGGGCCTTTTTTAAGAAGGGGAATAATAATAGAGCTTTTCCAAAGCCTAGGGAAAACGGACTGTGAAAGCGACAGTTGGAGCAGAGCCTTAAGGGGTTGAGCCAAAGAGTCTACACATTTTTTTAAAACTACGGCAGGTATACCATCCGGACCAGTGGAGTATTCGCATTTAAGTCCGGATATTTCGATCTTTTCTTTCACGAGAGCCACTGTTATATCGATTGAAGTTAAAGAGGTTTGGGCACAATCTCTCATGTAGGAGAAGTAAGAATGGTCGGGCTCTGATGTATCGTTAGAGAATGATTGACTGAAGAAATGAGCGAATAAGTTTGCTATTATTCGATGATCGCTTGACGATGTATTGGAAAATATCATAGTTGATGGGTAGCTGTCTGACTTTTTTTGGTATTAATAAAGTGAATAATGTCAGATTGAATACGGTCCATATATTTGATATAAAGAAACTCACAGAGTTCGGAAAAATGCGTATGTGCATGGAGGCAATTGGAAAAGTTAAAGTCAGAGCGAAATTGATCTGATCGTCTGTTGGAGCCCATTGGGGGTCGGGAAAATTAAAATCCCCCAGAATTAAAACGGTGTTGCGTCTATGGCTCTGCGTGGGCTGAAATGGTTGAATGTAACAGCAAAGGATGTTGCGGTTTGAAATAGTTATTTTGACATAAATGTAGTCAAAATTAGATGTGTCCGAAGTTTTAACTAGTGTCGAGTCGAAACAATTGTGTACTGCAAGAAGAACACCTCGACACGAGGATTCATCCTCTTTCTCAAGACCATCATCGCGAAAGACGTTAAAATCGGACGTAAACAATTCATTGTTGTAAAAATCTTGAGTAAGATTAGTTTTGTTAAGGGCGAAAATGTGATAGGGGAGCTTTTGGGAGTTAAGGTATATAGAGGATGTCTTAGTTCGAAGCCCTCGGACGTTTTGATAGTATACACAAAGACACTCAGGGGGAGTTACAAACAGATAAGGAATATCTAAATGAATACTTAATCGTCTTCATGAATGACGTATTCTTAGTCCGAGAAACATATTCATGGACTAAAGTTGTCCTCTCGATAGTGACAGTTCAGTCAGGAGTTAGTAGTTTAAAAGATGCTATTTCGCGGGGTTCCTTAAAATTATATTTGATCCATTTGAGGAATGGGGGTTTTGTTGCTGATGTAATTCATAATATCGTTGACAGAGGTAGCAGAAGAAAGTCTCGAGATGAAGATTGTTCTACGAGGAGTCTTTTTCACTACCACTAGATTGACGGATGAAGATGTTAGAAGCGACGAATCCTGACGAGAATTTCTGCTGCGGAGGTTCCACTTGCATAGGGGGGTAAGAGCTTCAGGTCAAGCTGATGGTCAAGCCTTTCAAAACACCTTAGAGTTGCCCAGGACCTTGGAGTTGCCCAGCTCCGAAGATCGATCAGCGTTAAAGCAGCGGCTCGTTCGCCGCGACTTGAAAAATTGCGTGTCTACTGATGGAGACAGAACGCTCTGCTATGAATTTGGATCAATTGCAGGCATTTCGTCGTCAAAAATTAGCGTCCGTGATAGTTTGGGCTGAAGTAATCGAGAGGAGATGCACTCCGCTCGTTTTTGTGCCGTCGGAAGTGAAATAAACGCCGGAGTTTATAAAGAAGTTGTGTTGGAAGGTGGTGTAAAATCATGGGCAGCCAAACATTTCAAAAAAGCCGCTGGATTTTCCAGCAGAACTCTGCACCCGGTCACAAAGCCATGACAACTCAGGCTTGACTTCGAGAAAACGTTTCTGACTACATTTCGACGGCAGATTGGGCTTCGTCCTCGCCCCTCATTGTGAATTGCATGATCTGGATCTGTAAACAATTGGCGCCCAAATCTAGAAAAAATTCGCTTGATATGCACTCTAACGTTGTTGAATGCCCCTTAACATCGAGAATAATAATTTCTAAGTCGAATTCATTGTAGCGACTTTTTCGACTCGAAAAGAGTTAAAAGACTTAAGCCAGGACTTTCTTTAAATCAAATACTTCACGCAGACATTCTAAAATTTGTTGTTCCTTCTCCTCACTGGAAGAGAACCATTCGATAACCTCGAAAAACCTCTGCCATATTTACATTCTACCAGTGTGAACTATTTCTCTCGCGCGACCCACTAGTCAAGCAATATCTGTAGAGTATCTGAGTGCACTGGTCCGAGTCTTGACTACACCGCCAATATAAAACGAACAACGAGGTCTAGTTTGCCTTCTCAGTACAGAAAAACGTGAGAAGACAATGGTCTTTTTCGTGTATAACTTGCTAATGGACCAAACCTAGCCAAACCTTTACGCAAGTTCTTTCATTCATCTGTATGACATGGACATTTTCACAGTTGGTGGACACTTGTTAATAAATCTTCCCCTTAAAATCAGCAACCCAAAGCTTTAACGTCAATACTTCTATCTGTTATACGCAATCCAATCCATTTCTTCCCGAACGACAGCCTTCTCGACTCTGCTCTTTCTTCAGCGATTTTACGGCAAAAATTCCAAGCTGTGCCCGACAGCTTATGTCTACCGAACTCAAATCTTGATATCGATGCTATTATCAATTGGGGTGCTGTTAAAAATACTAACATGATGTCAACAACCTCATGCTGTCTTCTGTTTCTGAAAGATAATACTAACGTTACGAACCCTATGTAACTTGAGTTATCTTGATCGACAAGGATGTAGATTGATCCTCATTCTCATCTTCATTCCCTCTTTCTAGTCTGCTTATTGGTTGTCATCCCCATCATTACCACTGGTATCCTCGTCTTCATTCAAATTACCATACTCATGAATGAATGGATGAATTTCTAATACGAGATCTGTCTTTTTCTTTCTAAATATGGCCCAAAACTACAAATCGAACACACACATGATATGGATACGAGTATGCAGGTTCATGGATACTCCCACTCAACCTGTCAACAAAAAAAAAAAAGTATCTTTATGTGCGATTCCATGTCCCTTGTCGATTTATGCATTCATTATGTTCATTTAGACATTTCGAAGCATAGTAACGTCCCCCATTACCCAACCAATACGGCGTAATCAACAATACCCGAGCAACTGTCCGGTTTTATGCATCGACTGCACATCTGACAAAGATACATTATGTCTGCGGAGATTACCCCAAAGACATCTGTTCGGATTACTTTTATCTATCCCAAGGATAACCAATCTATGTCTGGTATTAGCATCTCCTCCTCCGTTACATAGCCGAGTGTGTATACTCGCTCTGCACTCGTGCCGTGGGCTATGAATACATAATAGAATCTTTATTGTTCAACACACACTGCTGGTGCCACTCCAGCCCCAGATTGTCATAAAATTTCGATTTGAAAATGCTTCAATGCTGCACCCATAACTACACTAAAGCCGATGCAATCGTAGTCCGTATCCTTGTTTTGTTTTTTCTGCGCCGAAATTCCCGCTTTGGTCCTACATATTTATAACTTTGAAGTTATTGGAAAATTTCCACACAGTCGATAGTCGGGAAATCGAAATAAGATCAAAGGCTCGATTTGTACGTACTCGTAGCTCTTAGTTGTTTGATTTCACCAAGCGGGTGTTGGTTAGTTTACACTACGGAAGTACATATGTTCAAAGATTTGCCTTGAATTTTGTATCCCTTAAAACATCTTTGATGTTCAGACATCTTAGTTGCAACTGTGCGCGTGGGTGTGGTACTTTTATATACTCGTACATTTAGAACAGCCCCCCATAGGGGGTTCTGATATCGATGTCTTTGAGAAGTAGACACTGACAAGCTCAGCATTTTGCTGTTGTCAGATTATATCCGCAACTTAGCATCTACATATTTTTATATAGAGTAAAGTGAAAATGGAAATTGAAAATTAATTAAATGTCAAAATGTATTTCCTTATTAAGGCACAGAATACACAGTGACGATTTAGTCCCCCAATGCGGCTGGCAGTAGCACCGTTTTTTTTTTTTTTTCTTTCTTTTGATCTTATTCACTCCGCAGTTACCTGGAATGTCACAGTGAATTTAGAAATTCGCTCCATTGTTTTACTATGTAACTTGGATTGTATTGGTTACTTCCGCTTGTTTCTGTGCATGCCTACTCCGGTTTGGATGCGCTGACTTCCGTCTTGTCTCAGTTGTAATGCACGATGACATAAAGTAAAACTTCTTTCACTGCCCGAGATTCTCAAGTAAGATTTCGAGTAAAAATTTGACGGTCTCCAACGCCAAATGACATAGCAGTCCATATATGAATCGACGATCCTGCCAATCCTATCTCAAAAATAATTTATTTATAATTTCCTATTCCAATTGTCTACATGCATGTAGAAGTACCTAACATCTGGTCCATCTGCCTTCTCTCACCAAGACGATCCATTTGAAAGTATCCCCCATCCACTGATGGCGCTCGTAACTATTAACCCATCTGACGCATTCAGAGGAAACCACGTGAAGGTGACTGTGCGGTTTTACTAGGAATCTTCAAATCCAAGCCAGATGCATAAAATCCTCCATAAAATCGTTAAACAAAGATACTTTTAACCATCTGTAGTGCGAACATTGTTACGGTGGCACACATAGCTGGAGAGACCTAAAACGATCGAAGAGGATTCTCCGTAATTATGGAAGCTCTGAATTGAGCTGAAGAAATGCCTCGAGAATGGCACAAAGGACATAACTGTAGAATAAAGCAAAGTATCTGAAAACTATGTAAAACTTTACAGTCATTGATCTTTGACCTTTTTGGTAATGGATACACTTCAGGGTACAAAAAACTTTTTTCATTTACTTCCCACGCAATTCCACTTTTCATCGTCAACAACACAACAAGAACACTTACTTTTATTTTATTGGATCATTACAAATAAAACCTTTAAAAAGTATCTATCTTATGAGTATCTAACATCCAGTATCTACTGTCAGTTGTTCTTCTTGTCAGAGACAATATATATATTCAGAATTTATATAGCCAAGGCAAAATGTTTCACTTCATTATCCTTTCGCCTGCGAGTAAAAGCCAAGTTGTTACATTTATTGTAACAGGCAGCGTACTAATTTCCATGAACACATCCATCATCCAGGCGGTTATTGGGTAGGTGCGTGCGTGTGTTTGTGATAAGCATCCTCTGACTGACGCAATAAACCCAATGATGACTTATTGTGTTTGACACAAATTCATTCCGAAAACGAAGTCGAAGTGGTTTTTCTCGCATTCAGTTTCCAAAACCAGACCATCATCAGCAGGACGAAGGGTTGAGCTATGACATATTTGCACACGGCAAGCGAAAACATTGTCCTGTCTACCATAAGAGTCTAAGGCTTTCTGTCGGAAGATGAATGATGAATGAGCCCCCCTGGGGTGGAAAATGGAAATTCAAATTCCTATGCTAATGAGAAGGTACGTAGGTTAAGAAAGAAACGTTCCCCCCATTCCCAAGCCAAACAATAAAAAATTGTTAGCCGCTTTGATTACATTGTTTGACTGTTCGCCTAATTCGCGCGCACACACACACACACACACACAATTTGCATTGTTCATTGGCAAAGGCTAATAAAAGCCCTCCGCCCACAGTTCACACAGTTTATAGAAGCATCTTCTTCTTGGTTATTTTTATGAAAGGGACATAAATATGTACTGAATGGAGCTGAGTTAACAGAATCCTTTGCGAAGGATGATGATTTTATTTAAAAAAAAAAAAAATCTGCTCGTATGGGAATTTTGTTCCTTTTTTTTAGTGGATAATAGGATCATGCAAATTAGAGAGGATGATGTACACCTACGATATAACGAGCTTTTGGTCCTTGGAATACAGCAGCAGTATGCCGCACAAATTGTATGTAAAACATGCGACTGGAAGGAAAATTCACAGAAAATTCTAATCTTTCAGGATATCACGAATAGATATAATCCTCAACGCTGTGTTTGACCTTTATAGATACCGGAAACTTCATTGCCAATGGTTTTAAGGAATTTTGTTAGCATAATCGATGGATGGATGGGGGATATTAGCTGAATGATTACACGGATTATTACAATAAAGAGTGTTTTTTTTTTTTTTGCTAGGTTTTTTTCAATGTGGCAACACTTAGACAGCTGATAGTTGATCTGACAGCTGACGCCATCTTTTTATTTAGTATTATTTGGCAAATCAAAATGCAAAGACTTACGTCCGAGCAGCGTTTACAAATTGTGGAAATTTATTTCAAAAATCTGTGTTTAGTAAAAAAAAAATGGTTATAGAACGTCACGCGACCAACTGAGTCGGCTATTCGTAAAACAATTGAACAATTTCGCACTACATTTACGCTTTTGGACTTCAAGCCATCGACAAGAATGCACAAATTGCGCATAGATTTTTATTTCTTCTTCTAAAGACACCATAAGGCCCGACCGCGGGTGGTTATGGTAGTGTGAGATTTTTACTCACTAAAAACTCCACTCTTCAAGATTAATACTACAACTAAGCCGACGCTTATCCAGCAGTTTTATTTTACTGAGGAGCACTCGTGCCGGCTTCAGTCCATTGCCGGGCACTCATTCTGTTCTCTGGTGTGTAATAGTGGATCCAGGTTTCATCAACAGTTACCAATCGACGCCAAAAGTCCGCCCGATTCCGCATCAGCAAGTCCAAACACTCTTTCGAAGTGCTCTCGCGTTCGTGTTTTTGGTCAGGAGTGAGCATGCGCGGCACCCAGCGGCAGGATAACTTTTTCGTATGCAGAATATTGCCCAAAATATGGCGTGTGCACTCAGTACTAATCTTTGTGGTATCTGCTAGCTCGCGCATCTTCACTTTCCGGTCAGCCAACACCATTTCATGTATTTTTTTGACATTGTCCTCTGTAACCGCATCGGAGGGCCTGCCGCTGCGGACTTGATCGGTAGTGGAGTTGCGGCCACCACGAAACTCTCGAAACCAATATTTGACGGTGTAATCTGACGGAGCATTAGCCCCATAATATTTATCCAACTTTTCTTTTGTTTTCTTCGCCGTTTTGCCTCTCAAAAAATAATGTTTTATGAGAGAACGAAAATCGTTTTTGTCCATACTCAACATGATGCCAAACACGTCAACAACAATCAGCTGTCAAAACAAAACTAAAGACAGTATCGCACTGAAATTTGGCATGTCTGCCTAAATATGAATGGACTTCAAGGCACCATAACCTTTTTTGCAGTAGCAGTGCATTCTGGTGGTCAAGGAGGTTACTTTTCACCCCACCTAGTAAAAAGAATGTTGCACTTTAGGCAGGTTAAATTCCAATGAAAGTTTCTGTGGTTTTCACGTTTTGTCCTTTGCAGGCGATGAATTGAATTCCTTTAGATGATGTACATCTTGTGTTTCGCGTTAAAATCTCCACCAATAAGGAAATTTGAACCAAGGGCATTAAAGACACGAAAGTAGTCGTCTTTTTCGAGCGACCATCGTGGCGGGCAGTATACAGACGCTATATTGTAGCTCAAGTGTTTCTTTTTAACCCTTACCGCGACCGAGTGTTCGATGTTAGTTTTAATGAAAAAGAACGAACTGCTCCGCTCTCTATCAGAAGGATGATAGGCGTGATAACCAGCGCAGCCTCTTATCTTTATTTGCAATTCCCTTGTTAGATGGGTTTCGGAGATCAAACATATGTCGATATTTTATCTCATTAGACAAATTTCTAATTCGTTATTATAGATAAAAAGTGCTCTGATAGATTGGTTGTGCTAAAATGATCGCAGATCAGCACCATCATCGGTGTCCTCACAAGGCACTGTCCTATCGGTCTACACGCTAAAAGATTGCAGGGATCAGGAGGAGGAGGAAAGGATCCTCCATTTCCTTTGTAACTGTCCAGCCCTGTCCAAAAGAAGACTGCTCCATCTAGAGGCCCCATTCATCGATGACCTCGGCGACCTGGTGAATATTGACGCCAGAAGCAATCTCAGTTTCATAAGAAGCTCCAGCTGTTTCAACTAGCCCTTAGGTCGAATAGCAATAGATCCCGTGTACACAGATACAGACAGCCACCCAAATAATATTTGTTACACCCACCGGATGTCCAATTAAATTGAATCACTGAAATCTACTCGTATTAGCGCCTAATTGCACATATTCTGTGGAAAAATATTGTTGTTATGTTTCAATAAAAAACAATATCGTCGCGAACTTCAATAGATAAACAACACCGAAATAGCTCTGTTTGAATTGTAAATTTCATTTGTTATTTACATCAGGTAAATTTATAACCCATCGATATTTACTCCCCAAAGATACACACTTTTACTATATCCATCAGCTGTCATTCTAAAATACCGAGAAAAAGATTGTTTTTCCTGACAGACAATTCTCATTTGATTTCTCTGCATCGAGATACAAACATATTTTTTTCTCAGTTTTTCTATTATTATTTTATAATTTTTTTTTTTTGTTTTTTTGTTTTTTTGCTGTTAAAACCAACAAATAACAAAATTCCTCAATTCGTGTGAATCGCTGCCGGCCATACAGCATACCCTATACCATACCTATACTCCCCTCTGTCACTTTAATGTTGCAGCAACACGGGATATTTTTAGTATCCCAACAGTTGGAGAGTTGAATTAACAGTTTGTAGCAGGTCGGCAAATAAAAATCGAAACAAGCAGATTTATTGTGGGCAATAATAATTATTTTCTGCTAAGGTACTAAAACAAAAAAAAAAACACCATTATAGGTGTGGATTAGATAATCTGTTCTAAAAATAAGAAAAGTGCCGACAGTAAAACATTTTTAGCATTTTTTTAACATTAAACCGAACAAAAATGTATTTCCATGACCTTTTCTTTTTCGTTTCACATAATTAAGAAACGTGCTGGTAATTATTGTCCGGTAACGTTCTGCATGGTAGGGATTTCAGGATTGCATTGCAAAGGGAGAATAAAAATAAAGATACATTTGCATTAAAATAAAGATACCAACGGAAAACAGCAAAAAAAAAAGAGAATATCCGGATGCTTTTAAAAGCATTCAGAGTTTGAGTAACAGGATTTTTTTTTTGTAAGGAAGTGCGGGAGGCATTAAAAAGTGTAACCCTTTTATCGCCACCTCATGTGAGAAAAGGCCATAGCTATAGATATACAGAGATCACCCAAAATGTCATCGAAAGGTTAAGGGTTGTTATTTGCGAAATCCAGAGACTTTCATTTTAATAGGTGCCTGTAAAGTCATTAACTATTTTTTAACTGTTGAACGCAAGAATGACCTTTATAATTATTCCCCATACAAATTTGGATTTCATGGTAATGTTACTATTAATCTTTTTATCTGTGGTAGTATAATGCGATTTCGACACCAAAAGATGTACAAGAATGTCTCGAAAAGCTTGCATTGAACGACCTAAGCATTAGCATTGATTTTGTACTAGCATTCAAAAATTCAGTGCTAATGAAATTTCTGTTGTAGTAGCATTGAAAATTGTAATGCTAATGAAATTTAATTTGCATTCTTCTTCTTTTCCTTACGGCGAAGTTATGATCCGGAGTAGAAGAATCACAATCCTCTCACTTTACTGCATCCCTACTGGTCCGCCTGTGGGGTTTGCCGGTTTGACCTCAGAAACTACCGGCAGGCTTCCCGGTTTCGGATCACAATGCTGGTGTTTCTACATTTGTGTGATCCAGTTATTTTTTGGTCTGCCTTTTTTGCGCGATTGTGTAAGAACATTGATTGATATTGTCTTTTTGACAGGGTTCGAAGGATCTCTCCTTTGAACATGACAATACCAACTGAGCCGGTCGTGCTCTATCTTGCTTGTGATGGCTTCCTCGAATCTTCGAACTTCTTATTTTATCAAGCTTTGTTACTCCTGTTGTCATGCGAAGTATCTTCATCTCAGCTGCCGTTAATTTGCCCTCATACTTTTTGTATATTGTCCATCATTGTGAACCGGCGCCGGACGTACAACTGCGGTATAGAGCCTTCCTTTCAGCTTAGGGGACATTTGTTGGTCCCATAAGATTGCGAAGTTTTCCCGCCACTTCATCCACCCTACGCTTACGCGATGATTGATGTCATCATCACAAATTGCTCGCTATTGATCATAGATCCCAGATGTTTGAACTTTCGCACTTGGGAAACACTTTTCCATTCAAGTAAATGTCTGGAATAGGCCGGTGTGGATCAGAGAACGGGCAGCACAGATACTCTGTCTTTTTTGAACAAATCACCCATACATCAAGTGCTCATTGCAAGGCCATTTGATCTTTGCTTATAATAGCTCCATCGTCAGCAAAGAATAACTGATGCACTCTGGGGTCCGTCACTTTGCCTCGAAGCAGATAATTAAGGACTGCAATAAATAGCAAAGGACTGAGGACACTTCCCTGGTGTACACCGACTTTGATTGGGAACTCTTCGGTGACTCCTGTGAGACATCTTACTCTTGTCCTTACTCCCTAATACATACATGTCCATGATCATGCGCACGTAGGTTTCTGAAACTCCTCGTTGTCTTAGCGCCACCCATAAGAGATCTCTTGGTTGTCTATCAAAGGCTTTTTCAAAATCAACCTACACCATATGCAACTCCTTTAAGGAAGCACGACATTTTTCCATTATGATCCTTATACTTTGGATTGTATCTGTTGTTGATTTATCCGAGACAAACCCGCACTGGACATCAGATAGCCATACTATTTTCCGCAGTCAGCCACCTTCGTGGTGTATGACATCAGCTTGACAGAACCGAAGTTATCGCAGTTTCGCATATAGCCCTCGCTTTAATGAAAAATGTGATATCGTTGCGTTGTATTGCCTCCACCGTAGTCTCACGGGCAGTAACTGCCACTGACACTTTAGAGCCTCCACCTGGAAAAGGCTGCTATCGTCCGGGAGTCTGACTTATTTAAACAGTTTGTCAGAAAATATGCCTACACCTATGCCATTGTCCATCTTGGAAGTGAACAGAAGAATGGCCTTTTAAAATCTTGGTAGGGCACTGTGTAGTCAGTAATTACTACCTATACATTGCCTAAGTATTTCTTTAGGATCTGAGTATATCCCGTTGCACTTGGCTTCCAGCCATCTATTTGGCTGATTCTTTGGGTGCTTCTGGCCCAGATTCCTATATAAACGGGTCTAATGGAAGCAGATTCTAAATAACCTCTAGTTCTGCTGTTGCTGTAGTTCTCATAGAACTGGTAGCTGCAATGCATGCTAGTCTTTATATTCTCGTGATGGTCTTGAGTGTGGTTGATTTTGCTAGCAGCTTCCCACCACACCAAACTGCCATAGGTATGTATATTCCTCACGATAGTCGTGCACATCCATAGGTTGTTTCTGGGACTTGGTCCCCAGGTTTTTCGAATATTCTACTGCACGACTAGAAAGCTATCATGGGCTTCTTAATTCTATCGTTCAATATAGGTCCGAGGTATCTTGCACTGTCAGAGATCATGAGGAGGATACCTCCAACAGAAGGAATTTTGAATTTCAATTCAATTTCCTGGGGACTTACCGCCAGTCCACATTTCTTGGTCCCAGTGTCTAACATCTTGAGGACTGTTGCTGGCAGCACCACATCATCCGCATATGTTGTGATTTTAATTCCGCTGTTCTTAAATTGTTGAAGTAATTCATTCAAAACCAGAACCCATAATAGAGAGGATATGACCCCGCCCTGTGGTATGCCGCTAGTGGCGTAAACCTTTAATTGAGTTCCTCCTAGTTCTATATTAATATGTCTCACCTATAAAAAGCTCACAATCCAGTAAACAAGGATGAGATTTAAATTAAGGTTAACTAAAGTTCTTCGCACCACATCTGTTTTCACATTGTTAAAGGCACCGTTAATGTCCAAGAACGGCGCCAGGGTATATTTTGTAGCCTTCAATGTTTTTGCGATTGAGCCGACAACGCTACGCAGCGCTGTGTCGAACACTTTTTCCCTTCTTATAGACATGCTGTGCTGGAGATGAATCCCTTAGACTCAGCTTGCCACATACGTACATATATATCTACTAACCACTCGAATATTTTTAGGACGAAGGGGGTACGGCTAATGGGTCTGAAATCTTTTGCTTTGGTATGGCTGGCCTTGCCTGATTTGGTATGTGCCCCCACAGAACACTACCACAGAATACATTTTTCGGAATAGGAGTAACTGTGGTCGCGAGTCTGTGGCATCAGTCATGCCAGTGATGCCACAGACTCTATTCTACTGATAACTTTTACTTTGTTTGTTTGATCAGCTGTATACCCTGGAAAGTAGGTACCCAGTAGTAATTTCAGTATTTCTGAGCAGGATTGAGTTCAGTTGCCATTAGAATCCTTAAGAGATCCTAGAGCTACAAGTTCTCTAGAGAGGATCTTCCTCAGTCTCGCAGATTCTATGATCTCCATAATTTTATTACACAAATGCTGCCATAAGCAATGCTTAGCAATCTGTGCCTCATTTTTGAACTTCCTCTGACTGACGTCGTAAAGCTTCCAGTGTTCATCGAAACTCGTTCTTTTGGAACGGAAGTTTGCTAGCTTCTATCCTAAAGCTGTCGAGTTCTTTATTCCACCACGAAGTTGTCTTTTTGGTCCTACTTATTATTGCGGGACAGGCCTTAAAGTAGCCAGTCATCGATACACGATAGTACACACCAGTCGCTGAGCTGCAATACGAGTACACAGAAGCAGTGCGTGTATAAATATACAATATGTATATCTATGGACTATGGAAATGGATTACAAGAAAATACTTTTTGTGTCTTAAAAGTGGCAAACGAGGGAAGCAAGGCGAGCAAGGGTCAGCAAGTTTATTATAAAAATGGGTTCAAAAATCCCTAATGTTTTCAAAAAGGATCCAAAATCCAATATTTCTAAAATATTTCCAGATTGTTACATACGTCACCTATTAATAGCTCTTCTCTGGAGTACATCGTTCCCAAGCGATGTATTTTAAGGTCAACAGTCTCGGGGGTGCTTGGCATAGTTTTGGATTTTTCTTGTTATCTATCATCATAGTGGATGGATATATTCACATGCCAGATGGTATCTGTAACCAGACTTCAGCTGCATACCTCCTCCTAGGGATTATGGTACATTCTTTTTCCTGTTTTATCTTTAGGTTTATTTTGTAACCACTAACCCAATATTGGCAACATTTTCATTACACATTCGGAAGGATCGAACTTAGTATAGGCTAGTAAACATTCAAGGGATGACGAGTATTTTTAGAAAACTATGGAACATCTGCTTAAGTTTTCAAGGCTTTTGAAAATGAAAGCATACAAGAGAGTTGCAATCCCGCATCTTTTAACTGACCCCTAATAGAATGAGTATGGCGTTGCGAAATTTTTAAAGCAGATACAATGATATCTTTTTATACAGAGGATATATCCGCGATTTTTAATAAATTTTGTCACAAAACTCTTGTTACACTGTTTGCTAGAAACTGTTTTAAAGTGGGCGTGGCTTCTAAAATGTGTGGGCGTGGCCTCCAAAATTTGTAACTGATGTTGAAGGATTCTGATGAGATATTCACAATAAGACTTAACCATCACCGTAAATATCTTTGAAAGAGCAATATACATGTTTTTTTGTAAGAAAACGCCCCCAAAAAGTGGGCGTGATCGTATATGTGTAGACGGAATCTAGAGAAAGTTAACTTCTACATATTTTGTAAGGACATTATTTTTCAACGGCAAACCCCACAAGCGGACCAGTAGGGATGCAGTAAAGTGGGATGGTTGTGATTCTTCTACTCCGGATCATAACTTCGCCGTAAGAAGAAGAAGAAGAAGAAGACATTATTTTTCAATTTCTAGTAAAAATATTGAGAGAAACACCTTTTTCTTTAAAGTGGGCGTGTCTGTGGGCGGATTTTAAAAAATGTTTACACTTGTACAACTTGTAAAGCTTATATGTCAAATATAAAAATTCATGGTCCCAGCTCAAAATTTAAGGCCCAAAAACTGCTGACATACTTTTGGGGGTCTATCATTATCTGTGTTGCAAAGTATGAATCAAACTTAATATACCCTGGATAGGGTTTAAAACCAAATTTGTTTAAAAGTGGGCGTGTCTGTGGGCATTTCTGTGGGCGGATTTAAAAAATGTTTACACTTGCATTGCTTTGGATTCTAGGAACCTTATATTTCAAGTTCCAGGGTCCCAGCTCAAATTTACGGCACACAAAGTGGTGACATATGGACATGGTCATGGTTAGATGGACATAATTTTGATGACAATCACAAATGCTTTTGGAGATCTACCTTTATTATTTCTCTGTGTTACAACTATGTATCAAAATTAATAAACCTCGGGATTGGGTATAATAATAAGAGGTATGAATCACATCGAATACCGATAACAAAAGTTGACGGATACAATAACACCAAGACATCCTGCAATCCTCTGTAGTCTGAGAAACGAACAGATACTACGAGTATTCCGAATAAATAAAGGAAATACCATCATAAAGTAAGAAGAATTGTAAGAAATTTTATTGGAAGGACGAACTTTCCTATCTCTACGGGGCTACTTGCTGAAAAAAAAAATGTGAATCCGACAGGCACTCTAAAAAAAAAATTCGCATATTATGTATCTGAAAAAAGGGTAATGAACCGCAAAACATGTTGTATACATGTTATCTATTATCCAAATGTCAACTCAGTGACTTAGACATGTACAAATTAATCCAAAACATCTCTAATATACGTATTAGAGTATTCAAGGCACGTGGCAAATGATAGTCGCAAGGCTAGTTTGCACATGACTCATGCCGTAACCAGAACAGGAATAAAAAGAAAATTCCATTCTTAGAACTTTTGAGAAAGGGCAACAGACCAAAAGGTTTTTCTAACGCCACTTCGTGTAATTTGATAAATGTCTGGAATTCTTAGGAATATGTGGTCGATGGATAAGCAGTTACCTGACCACCCGAACACGTGAACATTTAGTACGTCAAAAGGAGCGTATTTATAGAAATTACCAAGTCTTTACCCTGACAAAGATCAAAGCTATTTTTTTAAACTCCCTTAGCTATTTCTTTCTTTTTTTATCGGCGTATGGGCCAGACGATGATGGATAGATTTATTATCAACGTTTGTATCCCGGAATGGGTTTGGCCTTTAGCGCACGTGCCTCTGAATCAATGAATTAAATTATTGCTTGATAACGTAGAAACAATTTTTTCGCACTGTGTTTCCGAAATCGACAGAGTGAAAGAATGTTTCGTTTCGAGTGTTATTTGAGTTGACACTTCATTGAAAATAGGTTTATATTTATCCGTGAAAATGAAAATGTTTATAGGCTTGAAGTGTAATCAGGAATCAATTTGTGGGTGTAGTTGGAAATACAATTTATTAAACTACCTGTTGCCTTACTAACTCGTACTTCAAGTTAAACCATACTCGTATCACCAGGTGTAGCAGTCGTTATGAATCATACAAAGAAAAATGGTTTTGAAGAATATTCATCCAACTGTTATTGAGACATGACATCTTTAACTTGACAATCCACAACAAAGATGGTGCCCATACGTGGCATGAACATTATTCACACACTCGTTTGGCATACAACTTCTCAAATGTAGAGTATGGATTTGAATGCCAGGAGAGTTCATATTGATGCAAAACTTGCTTACTTGGCCGCGATTTTCGTTCGCTTTAACGCGCTTACGTGAAGCTAAGTCATTAGGTAAGGTTCTACGAAATAAGATGAAATGCTAAGTCTCCATGTATCTGTAATTATTGACTAGAGGAGGACATTTTCTTCTTTCTCATTTGTAGAACTTACAGAAACCACTAATGATATTCGCGATGTAACTTCAGCTCATGTAACTTCAGCAATTTTATATCCAATCTTAACTTGACGCATTACAAGTTACTCGTATTTATCTGTAACCTTCCCTACAACCTACACAACCAGTCTCGCATATCATTAGGCGACGTATGTAACATTTAGAGAAAGAAGGGTGGGCCACCTGTTGGTTTGTTTTTAAAATTGTTATAAAAAAAGTTATTGGACGGCTTGTATGGCACGTTGCGCCATCTTGCTGGAACCGGAAATTGTCAAAGTTGATTTCTTCAATTTCTGTCCAATAAAAATCGGTAGTGCTATCCGTTGACCGTAATATTGTTCCCATCTTCATTTTCGAAGAAAAATTGGCCAATAATGCCGCCATTCCACAAGCGCACATTTTCAACGCATATTCTCGGCTGAATGCGCAGGACGAACACGAGGAGACATTTTGTTATCAATTAGCATCCCAATCTCACGAACTTTTTCGCAAACCCGCGTGCATTATGCACGGTTGGTGTACTGTTTCGACCGAAATTATTTTTTTTAAATTTGCACTGTTGCGGCAACACTCACTCAATTTAGAAATAAGTTCTAAGTATTTCCCAATGTTTTTCAAGTATAAATCGATTCATTTCATACCGCGGAGATATGATGCTATTTTTCTGTCAATCTAGCCAATGATTCGATACCCGACCCGTTGTCATGATGACCGATTTATGCAGCGGCGACTTTAACGGCCATCATACGTCTTGAAAATATGCAACATCAGACCCAAATGGACTCGAGCTGTTAGATTGGGCTAAAGTCAACCACCTTCAGTTCGTCTTCGACGCCAATGATGCAAGCTCTTTTCAATCCAGATGGTGGTAAAGGGGCTTCAATCCTGAATTGACATTTGTAAGCACCAAAAGCGACCAAAGGCTTCTCCAAACTAGCCGTAAGCTCCTTTCGAACTTCTCACATAGTCAACACAGGCCTGTTATTATCGAAATCGGCACACATATCACTGCCATCAAGCCCGTAGAGCAATTTAAATGGAATATCAACAAGGCTTCTTGGAACAACTTCAGGAGCGAACACTATGCGGATTCAGCCAGTAGCGCGAAAATATAGAATAAATCTAGTAGGCATCGTTCTCTCTACGTACCGAAAGGTTACCGTAAACTATACATACCTCGTGGTAGGTGGCGCAAATAAGTGGAGGAAAACCTCAACCAACGTGGCGTGCACAACTGGAGGCGTAAGGTTTGTTGGTTGAGGCCCAGTTCCACCCCGGACTGTAGCACCACCTAAGTAAGTATTGTGAGAACAGCAATGAATTTATAAGATGAACCGAAAAGACCAAGAAGACCGAAGGCGACATGGACCGGCAGAAAATGTATCCAATGTGACAACTCAGGACAAAAGATCTTGGAGGGTCAGGATAAGGAGAGCCTACTCCAACTAATTGAAATTTTGTCGCTTCGGAAAAAAGATGCCAAAATCTTAACAGATTCGGGTTGCTGCTCGCTCCACTATCATCTCCACAACATAGGTGGGGCTGCCTCAAATCTCGATCGCCTATGCGTGAAAGATCAGGTAAAATCAGAACAAATTCCATGTGAATGCCCTGCTGTGGCTCGCAGTAGACACAGACTACTCGGAGAGGGATTTATCTGCCCTTCCGAAATCCAAAAATTCCCTGCAAAAAGCATACTCAGGTTCTTTAAGGAACTGAACTTTTTCAGGATCAAAATCCTATGTAACAAAACCATAGGCCCAAGATGTCTCCATACCCTATCAACTAATAATAATAATAAATACACCTCCAGATCTTGGGTGTGTTTTACTGAGGATATAACAAGTTTGTGGACTTGGGACCGGCCATGGCGGGGTTAAAAAGGCCTCAGAGGAAAATAGTACGCAAGTGCAAATGAAGCAAATGCAGTCATTAGATTGTATGTCAACTGTCGTTCGATTTGTCAAAATGTTCTACACCACCTACACTATACCCCTTACCCAGGGATGTAGTCGAAGAAAATTCTATGTATGACATGAAAAGGAACAAGAGCCAGCTATAAATATAAACGGCCTACCTAAACAAAATGTTCATAAATAAAATTCGTATATTTTAGCCAACTCTCACCTAAGTTGTCTACTCGTACATCCTCTACGTTCCCTTCCAAATGATCCAAATCTTTTCCTTTCATTCGCCCAACAATGGAGTGAAATTTATGAGCCCAAGACAGTTAAGCATATTCTAGGCTGCCTCCGCAATTGAGCTACCCATAGGTTAGAGTCAGAACAAATGTTACTAATACGCCATCATAACCCCATAGAAAAAAATAAACACAATCTTGTTCTTTTCAACGAAATATCTCCCGCAGAATATAATTTTGAAAACAAATTCGAGTAAATACGTTTGACCTTACCACTAGAGACAAACAAAAAGCCATTCACCGCTGCGAGAATACAATAAGTATCTCATACCAGCCAAACCCCAAAAAAAAAACAGCGGATAATAAAGAGAAACAGCATCATCAGCATAATGTAAAAGTATAAACGATGGTGCTGTTTAAAAATAGCAAAACACACAGACATTCATATTCCAAAAGATTCGAGCACAAAAAATGGGACCGTCGTTGTGTCGTTTGGACAACAGCTAAATAAATTACACACATCCTCCCCAGCCAGAACAAGCACCGGAGGAATACAAGACAAAAATCTAAAAAAAAAAAAACAAAAAAATACTAAATTCAACTAAAAAATTGAATCAAAAATAATTTTTTCAGAAAAAAAAAAAGTATTAACCCACCCCAGTAAAATAGAAACTTCTATGCACCCGCAGAGCGCCTAGAGCATATCCCAAGCCCTGATGTGGTGAGTGGGTGGGAATATACTTTTAAATATACCCCCGCGGTGAATGTGTAGAATTTATTACTTAAACTTTTTAATGTGTACTCGTACACAAACCCCTAACCATTTCACAGTGCACCGTGGATCGTTAAAACAGCTAAAGATACTCGTATCTCACCGATGGATTCCGATGACATTTTACTCTACGAGTGTAACACCATCACTCACCTATGTGACTCTGATTTTTGTTTCGAGGCAACTTTTTTATCTGGCACTTGAATTTATTTTTAGCCTCAAGACTCTACAACGGGTTAAGTCATATAAACTCGTCAGTGGATGATGAATTTTTATGAATACTTAAACAGAATATTTATCCGGTGATTGTCGCATTTCACAGTCGATTTATTATATTTTTAACAATTTTTATAAATATTTGTGAACGCGCGTATCTGTTTGTAAATAATTAATTATATTCGATTTCTCAAAAATGTTAACTGTCGCCAAAGGAAAACAAGAATATATATGTTTTTCTGTGTTACTCATAAATAATTAATTATCCTTAAGAGATTAACTGTTTCGCAGATTTTTGACAGAGGAGCAAGGAGCAACGGGATTTTGTTTTTATTTTTCCAGCCAAAGTAGTCCCCAGCAAGATGTCCTTGGCCTTCAGCGAAATAAGCAGTGAACACAACAAAAATTTTACCTTAAGGATATTATATTTAAGAAAACAACAAAATGTCAAAATTTTGTCGAATGAATTATTCACACAGGGTTTTCAAGTTTGTTTTGTAATTTTATCTGAATGCACTTTAATGTGTGGGAAGGTATATTAAAATAAATGAGGAATGTTTAGGAAAATTGAATGGTCATTTATTTATTAAACCCTGGTCCGACTGTAAGTTAAACTGACAACTAAAAGCAGTTTCAGCGCAATTGGGGGATGAACAAATTGTACAATTCTAAAGCGTGGGCCATCTGGTTTATTTTTAAAATTCCTTTCCGATTATTTATGGAAAATAATTTCATTTAAGTAGCTTGGCAGTAGCCCATCCTGTCAACCGAATTCTGCAGTATATTTTCAATGCTCCTGGGATCAATTTCACGAATAGCTTAAGCCTGAAAAATACTGGAATTAACATCAAAAAGGACCGATAAGGAAGAAATTTTAACTGTGATTTTATATCGACTGGATCGCCTACTGATTGGCCATCTGACTCAGCGAAAATACCAGTTCTTATTGACTTCTTCATAGCGAAAGGAATTAATAGAAAAGAAGTAAAAGTTAAAAGCAGTGATGATCTGTCATCGGATCCTATCGATCAACAGCATGTCAATAAAGTAAGACGTACCAACAAAAGAAAGAACTGCTGTAAATTTAGAAAATTATTCTAAGATCTCCACTGGTCACAGCAAACCATATTGACATCGAAGTGGAACAATTCATTGTCGATGTACAACAAGCAGCAGAAGCTAGTACACCGACTTAGCAACAAAAAAATAAGCTTCAGTAAAATATTCCACAGAAATTAGGAAACTAATACTAGAAAATAGAAGAGCTCGGAGAAAATGGTAAATGACAAGATATCCCAACGATAAAACTATATTTAATAGACAAAATAACAGTCAAAAAAAAGTATAGGTGAATTCAAAAATAGATTTCTAACTAAATATCTTTGTAACATTACAAGCTGACAAAGTCATCTTCCCTTTGGAAGGCTGCCAAACATTTAAAGAGACCTTTTTTTATAATTTGCACGTGTTGAAGGGGATATGAATACCCTTATACTATTTTTTTTTTAGAACACGTGCGTTTTTGTGAAAAGGAAGAGACAGAGAGAAAGACAGAGTGGTGTGGTTTGAAACTCAGGTGGTATTAAGTTTCTGTAAACTCCAAGGGTGGCTGTCCAGATATTTTGTTTTGTTTTCGCTATTATTGTCGTTGCTTATAATTCACAGTATTTTTTTTTTTTTCGTCATCATCACGATCAAGTTGCATTTTGGCCATATGACCACCCTACTGCCAGTGTTATGCCTTCACAGTAGAGTTGTCTTAGCTTTCGCAAGTGATCGACTTTTTTATTTATTTCATGTGAAATAAATAGATGATTCTTGACATTAGAATTCGAACCGTGAATCAACAGCGTGACAAGCGATGATGTTACCACTACACCACGTCCACCTCAAGCGCAAGATTCCCCGTTAAAAACACCTGAAGAGAAACGGATCGGTGACCTAAACCCAAAAGGTCAAACTTTTTTTGGAGCATCTTATAAACGTATTTAAACCTTTTCCACCTAGTGTGGCAAACGAAACTCTGGAATTCTCCGATAGAGCAGATGAAGACGTAATCCCTTATGTTTCGCTAAGAGAGATGTATTCATAAATTATCTAATAGAAAATCACCAGGATATGATCTTATAACTGCTCTAATCCTGAAAGAGCTGTCCTTCATCGCATTGTTAAAACTGAAGCTTATAATTAATGCTTGTATTAAACAAAGATATGTTCCCCATCCCTGGAAGATAGCAGAAATTATTATTATTCCCACCCATCAATTCGGGTTTAGAAATAAGACTCGACGTTAGACGAAGTGCATCGTATAAGTTATAGTATAGGGTGACCAGATAAAAACGATAGGAAAAGAAATTTAAATAAAATAACAACGGTGTGAGATATCAAATTGATTCTGGCTTCATTCATGCCATTATATATGGAATAGTATATCATTTAAATAGCCGCCTCGACTTCGCTGGCAGTGCTTCGGTTAACATCTATACCGAGGACCATTGACGGTAACGGTGTCTCCTTCCTCATTTCGAAAGAAATAAGGTCTGATGATGCCGCCGTGCCATAAACCGCACCAAACAGTCAATCTTTGTGAATGGATTGATGCTTGGTCGAACACTTGTGGATTGTGGTCGCTCCATTAATGGCAATTTTGCTTGTTGACATAGCCGCTGAGCTGAAAATGGGCCTCTCCCGAGATGATTTTTTGGCCAAAATCCGGATCTCCGGTCAAAATTTCCAGCGCCCATTTAGCGAACTCACGGCGTTGTCTATGGTCGTTCGGCTTCAATTCTTCTGTCAGCACAATCTTATACGGACGTACGCCCAAATCCAACGCCAAAATAAGCCTGGTTGACCCTCTGGCGATGCCCAATTCAGCTGATCGGCGCCGAATCGACATTTCTGGGTCTTCTTCGATATTGGCCGCTACGGCGGCTATGTTTTCTTCACTTCGCACCGATCTCTGTCCGGTTGGTGGCTTAAGGTCCAAAAGAGTATACTCACGCTCAAACTTTTCCACGGTGCGACGAATTGCCTGCGCACTGAAGCCATGATGACTACCGACCTCACGACGAAATTCACTTTGCGTATTTACAACTGAGCTGGAATTTCGATAATATTTTTTAATAATTTCCATACGTTCGGGAAGCATCCAGCGATGCATTATGAAATGGCAAGTCTTACTGAATATTTTGACAGTTGGATGTCATTGGTAACTTTGACAGCTGCTGAAACATAATAATTGGAAAAACTATCACTGCTATCTGGTCACCCTTTATACGCTTTATCAAGAGCACAGGCTTTTGATAAAGTTTGGCATAAGGGTTTAGAGTTCAAACTTCATAGGGATCCTAGACAGTACTATGAGATACTTCAATCTTATATGGCAAATATATTCTTTAGAGTTCGCTATGGTACAGCGTATTCTCAACTTAAATAAATACAAGCAGGTGTTCCACAGGGAAGTGTTCTAGGACCCACCCTATATTTATTATATAGGTATACTAGTGATTTATGCAAATGACATGGTGGTAGCCACATTCGCAGACGACACTGCTCTTCTATGAACTGATGGATGCGTGGCTAAAGCAACAGAAAAGCTACAAAATTCAGTTAATGAGATATGTGATTGGACGCATGAGTCAAAGTCCACTCATATCATTTTTCGATGAAATTCAGGATTTTCTTCAAACTTTTGCAGAGCCCAATCGGAGAAGTTTCGGCGCTTCAAGGCTTCAATTCTTGAGTTAATTTGATCTTGTAAGGGTGTAGGCCAATATCTTTATGCAAAATTTGGCACATTCGTGAGTTATCACACTGGCACAGGAACATTCAATAGTGAATATGTTGACTCGAATTTATTCACTAGGCCGTGCTAGCCTTTCTGTATATAGTATTTTTTAATAATTCCCAAACGTTGCTCATTTGTGAACTTCACTATGATGCAAATGTACTACTTGACTAACGTTTTGACATTGACAGATTATAAAAAAAATTTAAGATTGCGTTTGTATTAAAATACAAAATTGTTATGTCCCTATTGATAAAGCCTTTACAACAGAAATCCTTATTGGTTTCTAGGATATAATTCAGACATATCCATTGAGAATAAAATAGAGGTGTTTTAGTTAGAGTCCCACACTACTTTGGGTTTCGAACCCCACAGTGTATTTCGAGATTTTCACATTCACTAACAAAAAAAAAGCTCTAAATTTTGGGCTATTAGATGAAGGTCCATTGTCCGATTTGAAAGTAGGCAAACATCGTCCCTAAGTTATCTATATGTGGTCGATGCAGGAGGATGCAGTACGAAAGCCTGCCTGCTCGACGAGTTGAATCTAAATGTTCCTTAATGCGTTCTAATATGATTCTAGCTGTTATCTTGGCTACGAACCGGTAGAACGCATATACCTGTCCAGTTTGCACAATTTATCAGATTCCCCTTTTTTGGGAGCTTGACGATCATCCCTCTTTTCCACTCCTGGGGAAATTGCTCATTTTCCCACGCTCTCCGTATGAGAGGGTGTAGCAGTTCAGCCGATGTGTCTGGCGCCGGCCGCTTGGAATAGTTCGGCAGGGATGCCATCAATACTCACAGCTTTGTTTTTCTTGAGGGACTTGATTGCTGCTGTTATTTAGGTTTTTACTGGGAAGTCCAGTACGAATTCGGGAATTTGTTGCTTCGGAAGACTCGTTAGGGTTCGAGATCATATCACCATCGTCTAAGTGGTTAAGGGCCGTAGCGAAATGGTCTTTCAAATCAGAAGGTTACCATCTGAACTCTTCACTGGATGTTGTTTGGAGTTCCGACCACCAATGAACTCCTTGGTGATGTTTTAGACAGTCCTACTGACACACCTGCTTGCTGCTTCTTTGAGCCCTTGAGGCAAGTGAATCGATGTACGAGTACCGATGTTTGTCCCGTTTTACACTACGCTGCACTTCCTTCTTTTTCACACGATATTGGGCTTTTAGATCGATACTCTCTATTGCTCTGGGCGTTACAAACCGAGCCTTGATTGCTTTACGCTCATCGATCCGTCTCCAGGTGTCTGCCGATAACTATGTGCCGTGGTTATTCTGTCTTTTACCGACGTAGGTGCGTCCCCAGTTACAAAAACATTTTTCACAGCATTCCAGTGGTCATCTACGTTTTCCTGTATTGTGCTGCTGATAGTTTCCGCTTCTAAGGCAAGATGGTCCCTAAATTGTTGGCGCACTTGCGGATTCCTAAGCCTGTCAGTATTGAACCTGGTAATGTTGAGCAAGTGTGATTGCTGTTGACGGATGCAGTGCGAAGGCTAAAATAAGATGGTAATCGCGTTCTTGTCCGATGTCGTCTGTTTCGGACTTCTAGAAGACAATTTCTGAAGTGGCGGCTGATCGTAATGTGATCGATCTGATCGGCTGTTTGCTGCCTGTCATTTGAAATCCAACTGTTATTGTGGCAGGTGTTACGCTTAAACAGCGTACCTCCAATGACTAGGCTGTTGGTATTGTTACCAAGATCGTAAACTCCCATCACGTGCTTAAGCATAGCGTTGAAATCCCCCATCACCATTACGATATCCAGGATATGAGGCTGTTTCCAGGATATGAGGCTGCTTCGTGCTGCTCGAGTTAGCATCAGTCCAACTCCGGACATTCGGCCGCTTCCAACTGGTCTACCAGAGTAGAGCATGACAGCGATTCTTGTTGAGGAGTGGTATTCCCCGGCATCGCATCATCTTATTTCACTCAGCTCCAAGACGTCTATATTATATCGCGTGAACTCAAGCTCTAATTGAGAGAATCCGGTATTTTGAGGCCCTTCTAGTGAGTCGAGGAGGGTCTTAACGTTCCAGAAACCGATCTTTGTCATCAACAAAGTATCCGTCCGTATCCGAGGCGTTGTATTCCGTTTCGGAGCACTTGGGTTTTTACGGTTGCGGATCGCTGGCCCTCAGACCAATCGACACTTTTCCTGTTCAGTGGCGCAGGAGGCTTGCCATTCGTCCTCTTCCGTTCGCAATTTCCAGAGAAATTCCCAGATGACACCACGAGGAAGTGGAAGTAAGGCTTACTAACAGTGTTCGGCTGCAGTGACTCTTTCTCGTTGTTTAGCGGACCAACACCTACCGGGAGATGCTTCTCCTACGAGGCCTTTATTAGTCGTTTACCATCCAAACCACAAACCATATTGTATCAGATTGTCCCTTGCATATGTTCAATAGTAATTCAGCAAAGATATACACAAATTGAAAGCCGATGCTCTTCAATAACTAGAAAACCTTATAGATCCAAATATATATGCGCAAATCTATGTTCTACTATGTTAACTTATTTCTAAATGTTTGTGCAATCATAGTTACTTCCATACGATAAATGAAATAAAATGACACCCGGATTACGCATAGCATCCTACTATATAGACCATACTCATCGAGCCACACCTTTTTCAGTCAGTGATGTACGGATGTTGGGTAACTGAACGATTTCAGCTGTTTTCGAGCTTCTGGCCTCAAAACTACCAGTAGTGACAACAAAATCTCTAAGGCAACAATTTTAAGATTTAAAGATTTCATGAAATATTCTACCAAAATGTGATAATATATACCACACCATATACATTATGTTATACTCTTAAGGTAGTTATCTTACAGTTTTTCTCTAAGCGTTTTCGAATCGGTCAAGCCAATATTATTTTGAAAAAAAAAAAACATTATTAAGCCCCACTGTCTTGGCATCGTTCTCATTCCAAAATCATAAAAACTAAGTGCCTGTCCAAGGATGTTCCACAAATCCCATGTAAAACTGTGTCATCTCCAACTGATGTAAGCGCCGGAATTATATTTAAAAAATTAAGAAATAAAAAATATTTCCTCTCTGGCGTGACATTTTTTTAACCGAGAATTTTGCAATTAAATACAGACAAACATTAATAGCGGCGCATACATCAAACATTATTCACACATCTCCCTTTCCATTGATCTGAATTTGTAAACCTCAATAATATTCAGGAAAAGACGCCAATAAACCTCAAAAATTATCCGCGACCGCTGATTGAAATAAAAATAAATAAGAAAATCTTCAAAATTATATCTTTTGGTTATTTTTAGAACCGCCAACCAGCGAGATATCCGAAAGTCCCGACCAATAATCTGCACATTCTCTAGCAATAAACTTCTTCAATTGATGGCAAGACACCAGCCAGCAGTTATCCTGGAAATGCAAAAAAGAAGGAAAATCTCAACCCGGTCAATGAAAATCGCAACAGCAGCTCCACAGCTGTCATCCGCCTGCTTGCTGCCCCACGAATGCAGCTAAAAGTATCTCGGCGAAATTTAAATAAATAATTTAAAATAAATCCGAGTAAGATGGCTAGTGAGTGTTGGTAGTATCTGAGAGCGAAACAAATATAGCTCATCTTCAGGGAATTGTTGTTTTTTTGTTCGCCCCAATGGCAGACTGAAGCATCGAGCGCCGCCGGACAGTTGGAATGACACTGTGGTATTGAGTTTTCCAGTTGAAGTGTGACCGCCGCGCGATAATTTTTACGGACCGTATTTGTAACAAAGTGTTGCGTCTGAGGTGCGCGCTGTCTGCAGATACTGTACTCTGCGGTGACCCTTTAGTGACATTGTGATAACCAAAAGGGAGTGTGTGTTGGTTGCATTTTTGTGTGTGAAGTGACTTTGGAAATTTCGAATCAAGAAAGCGGTTAATCTCAAGCTCTACCATGCAGGAAGTTACGGTGAGTGGGTCACAAGACATTTTATCCTTTTCTGGTAACAACCCGGCACCCTTGGTTGGATCAGAACTACTTTACTTAATTAGAAGAATTCACCGAGTGGCAAACAGCCAAATGGGTCGTTGTACGACAAATTGGTTCGGCAATGTAAAGTGCAAAATAAAATCCGAATATTCTGGTGATCAAGTTTATACAATGTTCTGTGAGGTATTTAAGCCCCAGAGGGAAGTAAAAAAAATTCACTTTGACATTCGTCGAATCCTCGTAGATACGTGCCAAAAGCAGGCGAACTGATATGCCAGTTGTCGTCTGCCTTTAGTGTCATAACAGCTTTATTTTCATTATTTTTTTGTATTGAGCTATTTTTATTTTTTTCTCGGTCTTTTTATGTTAATAATATTTCAACGGGTTTACACAATAAAAAAGCGGGAGATACACTATGTATAGTTATGCAATGTTTGTTGTACATGGTGCTCTCCAATGTGGGTGCAAATGTTGGGAAATTTTTAAAAAATGTCTATTCCCATCCATCCATTATCTCTCAGAAACGACCCGAAAGAATGCGTTACCCAGAGTGATTTTTATAGGATGATTAATAATGCTAACGGATATGTGAAATTATCTAAATATATTCTGAGGCCAGGGCACTTAAGAATTTTTTTTTTTTTTGAGAGATTTTGAAATGAGAAAGCAAATTTATTGAATTTCATATTTCATGGATCAAATTGATGTGGGATTACATGGTTTTTTGTAGGTGAGACTAACATAAGGAATTACCAAAACCTTTTGATCCGTTTTACTCGCCCCATCGGAATTAAAGGACATTATCGGCTACACTTAGCTGCTCTACATGATTGCATATATACCAACTAACGATATAAGATCTGTGTAATCCGACTAAAGTGTTCTTGCAGGTGCAATGTTTTCTACCACATAATGTGCTTCACATACAGAGCTAAACATATCACGGTTTAAGTTTTGAATTCGACGTACAACATCCTAATCTCCATTCCAAGCTTTGAGTACCATTTTCGTCAGATTATAGAGCACTATCAATAGCTATCGGGGTCTTGTGATGTCCATTGGTTCTATAGTCTGAAAGCTATAAAAAATTTCGAAATATAACAAGAGATTGGTCCAGTACCTACGATTTCAGGACACATTATACTACAAAAGCGTTGGTGTAACTTCTTCAGATCTTTTTAAAGGGCACCCATCGCAGATGTCAAACTCTCACTAGCGATGGAACCGTTTTTTAGTGTGGTATAAAACGAAACACTAATAGATTCCACAAGGTGTCTGTCTGTCCGTCAGTATGTCACACACCTGCAAATTTTGAACCATTGGAGCTGAAATTTTGAACAACAATGCGGTGAACCACAAATACCCAGAAAAAAAAAGCGTATGGCTTTAATTTAAATTAACATTAAATAATATTTAACATGAATTTCCATAGAAAGCGATATACATACATATTGCACAATTAAACAAACTGAAATTGGATGTCTAGGCTTTGTAGCCATTGGGTTGCAGCATTGCAGGCACTAATAAATTCTGCTGGATCGCTTTGGTATTTTCGAATTGTGCATTTATGGATCCAATGGACCAGGATATACGTACTGGACAAGAAAACATATTCGAGAGAGGTTATTATGCGTCTGTACAACTTTTGCTTTAAAAACAACTCCTACCGTTGCGCTAGAGATAATGCTCCACTTGCTCCCTGTTAATATCATAGAGGATGGCCATAGTGTAGTGGTAACATCATCGCCTGTCACGCTGCAGGTTCACGTTTCGAATCCTGATGTCAAGAATCATCTATTTCTTTTGCATGAAATAAATAAAAAAGTCGATCAATTGCGAAAGTTTATGTCAACTCTACTGCGAAAGCTATTAGGCAACTTGATCGTGATGATGACATCAGAAGGACGGAAAAAAATACTGTGAATCATATGACAATAACAGCAAAACAAAAAATACTCCCCAGTTATCTGGACGCCACCCTTGGTGTTCACTGAAACTTAATACCACCTGAGTTTCAAACCAACTGCACAAATCTGTCATTCCCTCTGTCTCTTCCCCTTTCCACAAAACGCTCGCGTCCTAAATTAGTATATGCGTATTCATATCCCCTTTGACGCAAATTATAAAAAGACAGCTAAGGCAGCAATAATGCTTAGGAAATTCTCACAGTTGGTTAACGCTAATACGAGCGCTCCAGGATCCTGATCGGCAAGAATAGTAAGACGGACTATATTGTTGCTCACACTGACTTAGATGTCAGATACAAGACCAGAAATCCGAGAGAAATCTTGAACGATTCTGCGATAAAGATATACACAGATGGATCTAAGCCAGCTTATGGTACGGGTGCAGGAGTCTTCTCCAGTGCATCTGATGTAAACATTACCATACGACTACCGGATCACGGTAGTGTATTTCAATCGGAAATTACGGCTATCCGTGAAGCTGCGGCTCGGTTTTCAAATAACGCGGTAGAGGATACTGCTATTGTACTATATATAGATAGTCAGGTAGCGATAAAAGCCTTGGAATCGCCGACAATACGATCTAAGTTGGTAAAGCAATGCCGCAGGTCTTTTAATGAGATTCCTGACAGTTGCGACATTTCTCTGTGCTAGATACAAGAACACAGCGACTTTCTGGGTAACTGCAGAGTGGATGAGCTGCCTAAAGAGGGTGCGGGTCGGAACTTCACTGCAAATAGAGAGGCACCGTCCGCTCCCTTAGAATCGATAAAGTTCTGCCTTGATACCGAAGCCAGAAGAATGACAAACAGCAGGTGGAGTAGTATCAGCACTTGTCTATCGTGGGAACAGATCTGGCCTAACCTGGATCTGAAGAGAACGGAAAGACTTCTGTCTAATATTAAGAAACACATTAGTATAATAATAGGTGCCCTCACGGGGCACTGCTTGATAGGTAGATGCTGTAGAGAAGAGGAAGAGGAGGAAACTATTATTCACCTTTTGTGCACCTATCATGCTACCATGCTATCATATCAATGTTGAGAAGGAAAAATAGAATACTTCTATGAATATCTTAACGGCTTGGCCAGAATCTACAGAGATTCCTAATGTAAACATTGTTCGTAAGTCATGTCGATGAGTTCATAAAAGCGATCTTTGGTAACGTCATTCTTATCCTCTGTGGGGCGTGAGCGCATATTGCTATTTTAGAATTTTCCTAAATACAGATTGCTCTCAGGCGTTCGCTCACATGTCTACAGCTTAAGACTTCTCGCCTAAGTCTGTCTCTGACGACAAATCCGCATCCAAATAAATGCTGCTTCTGCTCGCTGTAGACTTCACGGTTTTTCATCCACTTTTTGCTGCTTTTGTCTGCTTTACACTAGTCTAGAGCATCCGCTAATTCCTCAGCTGCATATGGCATGTTAAGTGTCCGAACATTTACGTGTAGATTCGGATTTTTATTGTCCTTTTTTCGCTTGCTAGGTTCGTCAACAGTAAAATCATCCTTACCCAAGACATGTTGTTGCTTTGTAACTAGCTTATTTTCCATGGAAGAGCAGTTACACCGATGCACAATCCCAACCCGGGGACGGCTAGATTCTTCGTTAAAACCCCTAGGGCAAAGGGGTCGCTTAATCCTATGTCAGTAATTTACTACGGGGATATGAATGCTTCCGTTGGGCCATTAAGGGTTCTTCCGCATATCTTTTTCAATGCTCATATCCTTTTCAATACTCTGGCGAAGTCTAGAAGATTTTTATTGACCTGAACTTCGAATATATCGAAGTAGCTCATATAAGCTTACTGTTAACTCACACCTTTATTCCATCGAGTGCATTCTTTTGCTAGATTCATGCTAGACGCAGATTTCTGCCAAACAAGTCCGGTTTAATACATACAAATGTATATGCTGAAGTTCACACAAATTGGCTTGTGCATGTCCGAATGTTCAATTACACACGTACAGTCAGACTCAGTATACGCTCGTCGTTAGTTCACTAGTAGATCGCTATCAAGCAGGCACCGCCAAAAATGTACCGAAAAGTCATCGAAAATTACCTCACAACGATCGAAGTTTCCAAAAACTCCCGTGGCGCCATTCAACTAATGTTGTATTCCGCACATAATGACATAGTTCGAAATTAAAAACAGTAAAATAAATTTGATTGAAATCTTTAATACTTTTTATTTCATTTAAATTAAAAATCCTAAAGCACAAATAAAATTTGAAAATAGACGCTTGAATATAAAATAATGTATCTCACAATCCATTACAGACGCATTGAAACTGTCCCATATGTTTTTCGCTTAATCTTCAATAAACGCCAAATGTAAATCTTTATAGAACTAAAACCATAAAACCATGCATAATAACGAGCTACAAATTGATACAAAACAGTACTCCAAAAATTCTATTTCCCACTTTAATAGTCTACGAGTAATTGTCAAAAAAAATGTTCATCCGCTCCACAACTGACATCTGTCATTTGAAGTGTAATTAAACCAATCAAAAAATAGAACAGGTGCTTCACAACTTTCCACACTAATGATTTTTTGTATTTTTAATATTTTCCTCTTTTTTTTTCATTTATTTCCTAACTTCTGGCATCTGTGAGATAAACGTCAACGACAACTGTTCTGGATTTTTTAGTGGGTGCTACAACTTGTATTTATTTTAAAACAAACAGACGGAAAATATTTCTTATTTCTTCAAAGTTTTTTGAATTTGAAATGAAACTATTTGACAACTATGGTGTTATTCCCCCGATACAACTTGTTTTAAATCGGCCGCTAAGTGTTTTGTGGATCATAGGTCTGCCGTTGAAATTTATAGAAAGTTAAAATGGTTTGGAAATGATCCCATAGGATTGGCTTCTGAAATAAATGCTAAAAGTTGTAAAGTATCAACTTCAAAGAGTAGTTAGTTTATTGACTAATTTATTTCCTAAAAAAATATAGAAATACATTTGTGCACACGTATTCTAGATAAGATTAAATATATAACTTAAATATATATTTCAAGTTTAATAGAGATGACATTGATAGGCATTATTTAACAGTCGCCTTTCATGATGCGTCTACTGTAGCGTAGGGCATTTACAGCATACCTACCCAACACCGGTCTCCATTTAAAATACTTAACGTCACACGAAATTCTCTAAGAATATGGCATTTGGCAATAAAAAGAAACATATCCTCTCTTTCTCTGAGAGATCGCATATGATTGGGAGTTCAGGTCGGCTTCATTAACACATGAATCGTGAAGGAGATGACCTGTTTTTTCCCGTTTAGTTCCGAATCTTAACTATGTTCCCTCTTCGTTGTGTGAAATGCTTAAGTTAAGCCCACAGTTTTGTGTTAATTTTATCCAATCTGGTACAAGGCCACCTATTCTTAAAATTATGTCGGAAATTGAAGGGTGACCCATTCGAGCTTCCTATGTTGGCAGCACTGTAAATCAAGCATCTGTCAATAAGCACCTGTTTTCAAAATGTCAAATGTAAGTTTGCAACAACACATTTTTAAAATGGATCGATTAACCACAGCTCAAAATGTTCATTTGTTCTACAGAAATCCTGTAAGAACTGTATATCAGAATTTACGGGGAAATTTTGGTCAATTTAATCGTTCTACTAAGCAAGCAATTCGCGACGTAGTAAACAAATTTGACGAGACTGTGAATCATCGCGGCTGCTGTAAGTGAAAGTGTGGCTGAAGACCCGGAATTGTCGATTCATCGGCGTTCGCTCTCTTTGGCGCATTTTGACCCAGAACTTGCACTTAACACAAGAACTGAAGCCCAGAGACAATGGACAGCGAAGAATTTGCACAGATTGGGTGTTAGAGCGGCAGAAAGTTGATGCTGATTTTTGAAAGAAAGTGTTCTTCTTTCACCTCTCTGGGTATGTCAGTAAGCAAAATTGCCGAATATCGGAAAACGTTAGTTATAGCCGAGATACCGCCCAAAATTTAAAAAAATCATCGAAAATTACATCGAAAGAATCGACTGCAGTTGTAGAAGGTCTAGAGAGGAGACCTTTACAAAGAATAGCTATCAATTTTTACGGATGCGTCCAAAACCCAAGGCGGAGGCGGCGCCTGAGACATAGGCATCCGCCTCTCCTTCAACCTTCCGAGCCATTGCAGCAATTTTTAGTATGAAGTCCCCGTTTTTCGCCAAACCGCTGACTGGCTGGCGGTAAATACTGTAACGCAGAAAGATATCATTACGTACATCGACAGTCAGGCCACACATCCAGCATCATAATACCGAAGACAGTGAAAGACTGCCGCGTATCTCTTAACGAGATAGCTGGACAGTACAACCTCACCCTTGGCTGGGTTCCGGGTCACTGTGACGTCTCGGGGAACTGTGATGCTGACAAATTGCCTAGACGAGGTGCTAATAGTCAACATTGATGTGTTTCGCTAAGTATCTCATCCACACCAATGCATTAAACAAAGTAAACCATAGATGGAACCAGCTTGACTAATGTTACACTACTAGGCTACTATGGCCGAAACTAGACCAAAGAATATCTAACGGGCTTCTAAGGCATAAAAGCGGAACCCTCTCCACACTAACCAATGTAATAACCGGGCACTGAACCGGATAGGCATGCTCAAAGGTTGGGCATTCTCCACAACGACTTCTGTAAGAGGAAGAAGAGAGACAATTCTACACTTCCTGTGCACCGGTCCCCTGTTCCCTGCTTCACAAGGGAGGCCCAGGATTTCCTTTTCTGTCATTTTGTAGTTGTCACGTGCTGCTTTTTTCAGACTTAGCATGTTTCTGACGTTCCATGCAGTCTATGCATAGGGGACAGTGTGGGCTATTGTCGTGCTTGTTATCGTTCGATCCACGACTGGATACGCCGTATGAGTCGGTATGTCCATCTGCCTTTCTTCGAGGTATTCCAGCTCTCCTGCCATTTTGCTACACTTCGAGTTCTTTCACTTTTACATTGGTTTTCCCTGCTCGTATCAGTACTACTTTGGTTTCCCAGTTAGTTTAGATAGTATAGCCGTTGCTGTTCGTCAGCTAATAAATCGACTGAAATCATTTTTGCCACAACGGAGGCTGCATTGCTCCAAGTAGTGCAGTACGAACAGTACGCTCTCAGTACACTTATTCGGTATGCTTGTGAAATTTTACTGTTGTATGACTTAATCCTCGCAGCTCTCGGCCATACTGGTGAGGTATACGGATGTGCCTTGGTCACCTTTTTTTTTTTTTTTTTTTATAATTTGCACGCGCCAAATGGGATATGAATAATACCATTAAATTATTTCAGGGCACGGGCGTTTGTAGAAATTTAGAGAGACAGAGAAAGAAAGATTGGTGTAGTGGGTTTGAAACTTAGGTGGTATTAAGTTTCAGTAAACTCCAAGGGTGGCTGTCCAGATAACTGGGGAGCTTGTTTGTTTTGCTTTTTGTCGTTGCTCATGATTCACAGTATTTTTTTCCCCACCACCTGATATCATCACGATCAAGTTGCATTTAAGCCATATGACCACTCTACTGCTAGTGTTATGCCTTCGCAGTAAAGTTGACTAAGCTTTCGCAATTGATCGACTTTTTTATTTATTTCAGACGAAATAAATAGATGATTGTTGAGATCAGGATTTGAACCGTGAAACAAGAGCGTGACAAACGTTGATGTTACCACTACACTACGGCCACCCTCAATGACCTGGTGTTCAACATTCGACAGGTGTTCTTTGCATCTATCATGACACTAATGATATGCAGCTTCGATGTGATGGTATGGCTGCCGACTGTGAACGGCACTGTCTCCTTCATCGCCTTCCTGCTGGTTATAAGAACCGCCTCCATCTTGTGTTCCACTAATGACAAGCTAACCGAGGTAAACCATTGTCCTACGATCTTTATGGTTGCATTGCCAATCTGCTTGATAACAGTTTGGCTGTAACCACAATTGTGATGTCATCAGCAAAACCAATCATTTTCGACTTCTCGGGTATTGAGAGTCGCAACACACCGTCATACATGATGTTCCACAGTAGGGGACCCAGTACGGATTCCTGTGGTACACCACTAGTCACGCTGTATTCGGTCGGTGTTATGTAGTAGTATTCGGTGCCTAAAGTAGTCTGTCACAATTTGTATTAGGTAGGATGGTACTTCCAATTATCACTATTGAACGCGTTTTTAATGTCGAGAGTTTTCACAGCACAATATTTCTTGGAGTCTCCTTTCCATCTTCCTTTTTCCGCTGTTTCAATTGCGACTTTATTTGCGTCTATGGTAGAGCATGCCTTCCTAAAGCCGTAATATTCTTCGGGCAGTCCTCCCACTTCCTGTATCGCTACTTCCAATCTGTTTCTCTTGGAGATAAGCACCAGTCGCTATCGCTTCCATTGATACAGGAAGACTCCTTCTTTCAAGAATCCACAAATATGTCTATACGCTCCTTAAGTGCCATCTTAAGGGCTCTGCTGGGGATCTTGTCAGGCCCAGGTGTTTTTTTATCACCGATCTTTTGACATACATACATCATTGAGCTCCACTGCGTGACCCACCTATCCCTACCTAGTGGTAGCACAATGGGCCTATCTTGGTCTAAGTGTACCTCATCGAGGGCAACTTCAATCCAACCAACCGCAGTAGCACGAATGATATTTTATTTCGATCTGTAATAAATTCAAGGATTTATTAATAAATCTAAATTTATTAACCCTAATGCTTAGCCGCTATTTTAATGGAAGGATAGGTCTATCAGAAAATAAATTGTTGAGTGGATTCCCTACATTATTCGTAAAACTCAATGGATTCAGTATACAATCAAAAAGGTGCTAAAATAATTGAACGGCGAGTATACGTTTCTACATGGTAGGCACAACAACTTCAAGGAGTAGAATAGAGACGTTAGAGCAGGTTTTATCTTTATTACAACTCACAATGCATATCGATACTATACATAGTGAATAAAACCCCCAAATTCTAGAAATTTAATTGAAAATTAATGTTTCACTAAGTAAACATTTGTGCCTAATTTAAAATAGACAATGATGTAACTACAACGCAAAAAAGTTATCCTCCCTGATTTCATTATGATCGTATACATCAATTAGTGGATAAAAGTGTAATAAACTTTTAACACCTCTGTGAATTGCGAATCAAGTAATTAATGTTTATTTTCTCTTTTCTCACTCATTGACTTTATTATTTCAGTCAATACTCAATCGAGTTCAGATTGTATAAACTCATTTCATCTGCCAGGTAGCTAGACTCCTATGAGCTTCAACGTGGTAAAGATAAAAACATAAATTAAATTTATATTCTTGTTTACCTCACACAGATTCCATTTAGAGATTCATTTTACTTACATCCTAATGTACTCAAGTATCTATAAGAAACAAAACGGCCACAAACATTATGACTCTGATCAATGAAGGGATACCTGAGCTGTCTGTACGAGAAATTTATTATAAGAACTTACTTGGTACAAAAAAATAATTCGTTTTCGAAAAAAATTTCAAATTAAACCCTTAAAGGGAATATGTAGTACTTTTTTTCAATCTTCATAGGTAATGTAACATTTGCTACAGACACGTTGGACGCCTCTGAACTCTGTACAACAAGACTGACCTCTCGAATACAATTGTGGCGTGTAAGTGTACTCGTATCAGGAGGACAACAAAAAAAGTTTTTGGTTTCAATGCGAAATAAGGGTTAACAGAAACAAATTATCGAACTCATGGGACTCAGGACTCCTAAATAGATATATGAATATCGAGTCTAGACTTCAGTACTCTTAAATGGACATTGGAAATCTAGACACTTAGGTTTATTATTGAAATGCTGATAAATCGTCAGCTTATGAAATATTCACGAAAATTCCTCAATGACAGGCAGTGTGGTTTCTTTTGAACAGTTCTACTGGTTGAACCAATCTCTCCATCACTTCGGCGAAACTAAGGTGGTTGCGCTTTATATTTCAAGGGCATTTGACAGAGTTTGGCATCAGGCTCTTTTGTCGAAAATATGTGCATATGGCTTAGATGGGTATCTCCTTCAATGGATTACAAATTACCTTTCGGGATGGCTTCAAGTCTGCAATTCACCATACAAATGCTGGTGTTCCACAAGGCTCTGTTTTGTTTGTTTTGACAGTACCCTCAGTTTTTCATATTCGTTCCGTAGCTCCTTGACTGTAAATGAGGAATGTCAGCGTATATTAAACACATCAAGAGGTGGCCACGGTATATTAGGTAGTGTGTTCGCTTGTCACCCGAATTGTGAAGGTTCGAGCCCGGGCGGGGAATAGCAACCACAGCTGCACAAGCATAAAAGAGAAACGAATAAAATACAAGTTTCTCCAACCACTTCACCAAAAGGAGTTCTGCCTGGTAGTACAATCGATAGAAAGTCGAGTCTGAGTGCTCCGGGATTTGGAAACAAATTTAAACACATTAAATTCCGACCTGGACAGGACAACCAAATGGGGTTCAACCAACAGAGTGGATTTCAATGTTTCCAAAACACAATGTTGTCTTCTGTCTCTCAAGCTAAATCAAAACCTTCAACCATTATCCATGAATGGTACTTGCATAGCTGAAACGGAAAGACTTGTCTTTCTCAGTATTTGTAGCAATAACCATCTTCGGTGGAACGATCACATATTTGAGGTCGCCAAAAATGTTGCAAATGTCTACGATTCCTTAAGTGGTGTAAGAAATATTTTACCCCGTCTGATCTGGCCTCAATTTATAAGGCATTCATCCGCCCAAAGCTGGAATATAGCGTCCATATCTGGTCTGGTTCTACCAAGACCGTTCCGCACATTCTTAACCTGATAGAGATTCTTATAGCTGATAGAGATATTGTGAATTCCATACATTCATTTGTACATCGTAGAATGTCTCGTGTCTTGCTTCATTTTATCGCTTTTTTATACTCCAAGACATAGCTCCAGCGAGATAGTCAGTTCCATTCCTCCCCTTCAATATTTAACCCCCAATACCCGTTATGCTTTGAATGCATATCAGTTCACCCTTAAGCCCGGTCACAAGTCAATTCGTTTATAAGCCGAACGACACGAATATGGAAAGATCTACTAGGTTCTGTATTTCCTCATCCCGACAACCTTCAAAATATCTATATCTATATACACAGGCATTTCCTCTATTCCTCTTTCCCCTTTTCCCAAACCGGTGTGAGTATATTTTTTTTTTTTTTTTTATAATTTGCGCGCGCCAAATGGGATATGAATACCATTAAATTATTTCAGGGCACGAGCGTTTGCAGAAATTGAGAGAGAGAGAAAGGAAGATTGGTGTAGTGGGTTTGAAACTTAGGTGGTATTAAGTTTCAGTAAACTCCAAGGGTGGCATCCAGATAACTGGGGAGCTTGTTTGTTTTGCTTTTTGTCGTTGCTCATGATTCACAGTATTTTTTTCCCTCCACCTGATGTCATCATCACGATCAAGTTGCATTTAAGCCATATGACCACTCTACTGCCAGTGTTATGCCTTTGCAGTAGAGTTGACTAAGCTTTCGCAATTGATCGACTTTGTTATTTATTTCAAACGAAATAAATAGATGATTGTTGAGATCAGGATTTGAACCGTGAACCAAGAGCGTGACAAGCGTTGATGTTTGTATTAACTTGTGTCTGCTTCCTTGAGGTTGGGGTAGTGATAGTATCCAGACAAACCTTTAGTTGTGTGCCGTGCTTGAATTATAATCCATGCGTTCAATCTCATTTGGTTGTTCGTACCATGAATCTTACAACTTCAAACCTTGGATGTGTAACCACTGGTTGGGTGTAACTTATTGCGTTGGCAGTCTTGATGTAATAACTGGCATTACTAGAGCTTTTATCTCCAAACTGGCCTTGAATGATCTCTTCGTCGCCTCTTCTCTGCTTAGGTACGATATCATCATCATAACCGACACCTGGCTTTATGGGGGGATTCTTTCTTCGGAAATATTTGACAGCAGATTTTACACCGTGTTCCGTTTGGACAGGTGTCTAACCCCCAAGGACCGTGGGGGAGGAATTGTAATTGCTAGCCGATCATCTCTACCATATCTATCACTCTGGCTCTTGGCAATCTAAACCCATCACCTAATGCAGGGTTAAATGAATGGAATTCATCGTTTTTACAACTACAGGGGAATCTGTAAATTATCAGCCATTCCTAAGCTTTTTGAAAGTACTGTCAAAAGCAAACTAGAATTTTTCGTCAAAGATTATATTTCAGAGTCTCAATACGGATTTGTTTCAAGGAGACCCACAGCCTCCAATCCAGTATCTTTTACGCCATCAGTACTAAACTCGTTTGAAAGGGGTTATTATACCGACTTTTCTAAAGCATTTGATTCCTTCAATCACAATGTCTTAATATACAAGTTAAAAGGCTTCAGTTTCCATTCATCTATATTGAGATGGATCTCGCCTTTTTTAAGGAATAAAGTGCAAGATTTGCACTTGATTCTATTCATTCGAAACCATTCCACTGTTGCTCAGGCGTACCTCAAGGCAGTTACCTAGAAGCTACACTCTTTATTATATTTATCAACGATATAATATCTGGTTCTTAGCTACAGCCAATGCATTCTGTGTACAGACGACTTAAAACTGTTTCTAAGTATTTCAAGCATAGAGCTTCACTTCACAATTATTCACCGATACTCAAGAGAGCTTACTCGGGTAAAAAGGTTAAAGATCTCGGTGTTGTGTTTGATCAGCCATTGACTTTTCGCGATCACTTAGATTACATAACGTCCAAAGCAAATTTCGTGGTTATTTTCATCAAAAGAAATACAGTTGAATTCTCTAATCCTCACTCAATGTTAACCCTATTTACGGCTCTCCCTCGACCTCTCCTGGAATACTGTGATCATGTGGTGTCCTTTTTATCAGGTGCATATTGATGGGGTGGAAAGAGTTAAGAGACGATTTTTTATTATTTCCAATCAGCATAAAGTAATTTTTTGACCAGCAGAAAATAAAAAAAAAAATTTCTTACCAAAAATTCATGTTCTCTTTTCATTTTCTTTTGCACATGAATCCTAACAATTCACAGATTATTTTCTAATTTTTCTACTGAAATTTTGTATTCTGCTAGTCATAAAAACATTTTTTCAGCTCATCTCTTTCTGCTGATTTTATTTCTAATTTTCTGCAAAGCAAACAATTATTTTCTGATAATCAAAAACTATTAAATTGCTGATGAAATAATTCCATTTTGCTGATGAAAAACTCTTTACTGCTGAAATATTGGCCTTTGGTTTGGCTCAAAACTGATTAGGTTAGGTTAGGTATAGGTCACTACTCACTTAGATCAACTACTCACTTAGATCAACAGTCGGGTCCATTGTGCGCATATGAATTGTTTTTACCCTGAAATTCAAAAAGGAAGAAAGAAAAGAAAGGCGCCGATTTAGAACCATCCAGATAAGGATACGATTCTCAGGAGTTTTTTCAGCTCGATTTTGTTCAAGTCCTCCAATTCCATGAAAGAGTGACTGCCAAGAGTCCTCATTCTTCAGTTGGCAAGGGCAGGACATTCACATAGCAGGTGACTAACGGTCTCAGTTTCTTCTTCGTCTCCGTCGTTATGTATAACCCCGTGGAGCTCTGCGTGAATACCAATAGCACAGTACCTCGTAATAATGCCGAAGACGACTCTTGTATTATTACGATTTAGCTTAATTAGAGAAAGATATCTTTTCAAGTCATAAACCGACCACAGGTTTCTAGCCGTCAAGCATGTATCCAAGTCGACCCAGCGCCTTTGGGCTATACCAGTGGCTACGTCGTCGATGAGCTTACAAAGAGGAGACCTTGCGCAATATGCAACGCTGATCATTTCCTTGCAAGTTCGTCTGCTCTTTCATTACCTGGAATAACCAGGTGCCCTGGTACCCCAGCGTGGGGTCACCGTATTGGCTCTCGATACTTCATTTAGCTTTACCGTGGAGTCCAAGGCCTTAACGGCTGCCTGACTGTCACTGTACACCGTAATTCTCTTCCCGACGATATTGTCTTCTAGGATAATTTTTGCAGCCTGAGTAATAACTGTGTATCGGCTTGGAAAACGCTGCAATCGTTGTTAAAGGAGTAGTTCACTCCAGTGTAGAACGCTAATTCCTTTTTGGTTATGACTTAGTGGTTCCTCCAGTCGCATCCGTAAGGAATTCTGATATTGAATCTCCCATCAAAAGCAAGTGTCAGAGTCACATAGTCGGCTTTCTATCTGCCTGGTAGTAGTTTCCTATCAGGATAGGATGGAAGCATGACCGTATGGTGCTGATGACTAAAATTCAGCTTCTTTTAGTCTTAATGCAGTTTTAGCCACGATTGCAATGGGAATGAGATTTAGCATGGTCTCCATTGCCTCTGTGGGTATCGTTCTAATAGATCAAGTAATCCCGATTTAGGTCTTTCTCTGGATTTTTGTGAGCTTTGAAAAATGGTGTTTCTTCTCAAGTGCCTTCCATCACACTGTCGTGCCATACGTTAGAATGGGCCCCACCACAGCTGTATAAATGCCATTGCATGTCTAGAAGGCTGCACATGCTTTCTTAATGCGATTCTCGATATTTTATTTCCAGTTATCTGGGTATCTTGCTGACCTTGAAAGATTTAGTTCAACTCCTCCGATAGTTGGCGGTTTGAGTACAGAGATCTATCTTTTCCTGGTAAAAAAAACAATCTCTATCTTTGAAGGGTTGATTTCCAGTCCTCGGCTACTGACCCAATTCTTAACTAGTAGGACTGTTATGGAGCTCTCACGTTTCCACTTCGTGGTCATGATGACGCTACCCACGGTGATGTCAAGTGCAATACTTGTCTGTAGTATTGCCCGCTATATGTTCTTTAACTTCATTCAGCTTCATAATTTCTCTTCAAGAAAAGAAATTTAATTTAAATAGAAAATCGAGTTCAATGTCGAATCTCAGACAATATGTGGTGTGTAGTCATTTGCTTAGATTTTTCACGGTGGAATAAATATGTAATATCAACAACAGTTGTTTGAATTAAAATTGCAAATTCAATCGTCAGTGTTGGAGGAGTTTTTCAAAATAAACGAGCGATAAACATAAAGCTGCATGCATCTGCACATCATTAAGCCTTGGTAAATATTTACGTTGTCTATCATAACCTACGCTAAGTGTTAGAGATGTACTCTTACAGTACCCCGGCTGAAAAAATTACAAGTAGACGGGCGAGAGTGTATCTACGGATACAAGGAAAGTATATTATCGACCTATTGTATTCTTTAAACGACTTTTCCAGCATTTGATTGACGAAGGTCATATAGTATCTCTAATACCAGCATACTCCTCAACAAAACGTTATGAAATCTCACCCACGAAACTCATCAACAAGTCGTTTAATTAGCCAGATCTGCTACATACAACTCCTCTGGGATAAAACAAGCTCCCATCAAGAGAAACTTCCACTGTTGTTGTAAATTTGTTTTAACCCCTTTTGTTCGTACAGGATAACATGGTTCTCATGTCTCCCTATGTATCTTTATCACCCTCGGCACCTTTCCATGCTGAAAAAGATACCAATTCCCCTAAAAACTTTTGCACATGTTTTGATGAAAGTTTGATTGACTGTTTTATCCCCCCCTTGAAGGCCTCGAATAGGTCATAGTACGAATCCTTTCCACCCTCCCCCAGAGGGTTGAATTTAACCAGAAGTGAATCTCAAAATCGACTCAAAGGCTGAAACACCTCGTAACCAATTAGGGCTAATCGTGGAAGGGAATTCTCTAAACAAATATAGAAATATACAACTTTGTTAACATGGCCAGGAAGCCAGCCAATATTGACCCTATTTTTTCTGGGTTGAACTTTGCTCTATTAGCGGCGGGCTGGCGAACGTGCCCCAATTGCAATTTATTGCATAATTAGATGTTTAATTATGTTTTGTCTTTTTTTTGCCCGTTGTTGTTGATTTTAACAATTACGAATTTAAATGGGCCACGCAATAAAGTTAATGGTTTTGGTCGGTCGTCCGTGCCTTCATTTTTATTTTATTGCCACCAATTACAGGGATGGCAAACGAATTGGTTGGGGGTTGGCGCGTAGCATTTTTTTTTTTTTAATGGTATGAAAGTATTTTTTTCAACAGTTAATATCATTATTTTGGCTGCATGGGGTCGTACCGCTGAATGCGTAAATGGTGTCGAAAATAGACCAGAGTAGGGAGGGATTTATGAGCTATTCTGGATGTATCTGCGGAAAGATAAATAAAATAGAAAAAAAAATATACATTCAGTTATATTTTCGGTGTGGAATTTTAAAAACGCCATTTTGTTCGCCTTTTTTTTTTTTTGTTGGTCGACATTGCGGGTAGACTAGAGAAGTGCAAATTATGCAGAGCTGTCGAGCTGTCTTCGAATCATTGGAAAATAAATTTGTTTTGCATTTTTATCGCGTGTAGCCTGTGTAATCGGAGAAAATGTATCTTTTTATTTGCATCAATTTGTAGACTTTGTTATGATCGGAATTTTGTGTATTTACTTGTAGGCATTTATTCCGGATAGGTACGTGTTTATTAAGTGAACTGTTGACGAAGTCATTCGGTCGCAGGACGTTTATGAAAATATTAAATTAAAAGTGCGGTTGAATTTGTCGTCTTACATATAGCGTACAGCATTTATCAACATTGAATGAGACGATGATTGTTTTAGTTCAGTGATTCTATGGTATAGGCATCCATGAAGTAAGGCACTATATGCTTCATAAGTTTCTAATATAGTAAACGGCACCTTTTTTTCAAAGCTTAGTTTTGAAATAACCTCCTGGCAACAAATTTTAAAACCTTAGATACTTTAAGAATCTTTGATATTTTTAATGACAAAGGATCGCCCTTTTTATGTCTTGACTGTAAAGTCTTTGTATTTCAGAGCCGCTGAACTTATATTTTACTCGCTTATGCTCAAATAACCTATTATATGTCTACCTTTCAGTTCTGTTGATCATATTTTTTTATAATTTTAAACCATATCTGTGTGGCAACGGGGCACATTCGGCAGGAGACGAATGTGACCCTCTGGAAAATGTCGAATGTACCCCATACTCGCAACTTTTACTTTGTTCAAAATTTCTAACAAAACTTTCGAATCTAAATAAAGTCAAATTATTATTACTAGACGTTAGTATAAACTTATCACTTAATGCCTTAGGCCATGAACATATCAGGGGCCCATATGTTCATGGCCTAAGGCATTAAGTGAAGGAAGAGATCCGATTAAAAAATTGTACTTCGCAATATAATCTCCCACGACTAAAATGCATTTCTCACATCGGGTAAACAGCGCCTTAATATCACCAAAAAAATATTCTTTTTCTTTGCCTTCAAAATGACCCTTGATCTCATTCTCATCTGAAAATCTCCGGCCTCGTAACTCCTTTTTCAAATTGAAAAAATCGCTCGGGGTCAAGTCTGGGCTGTAGGGTTGGTAGTATATCGTTGAAAAACCTGTGTCTTTTAAGGCTTGTCTCGAAACCCGCGCCGTGTGAACAGGCTAATTATCCTGCTTCCGTACGACCGCTTCTCGTGCCTGAGTCAATAAATTTGCGTTATATTGACCATTCATCGTAGTCCCCTTTGGCAGATAATCAACAGCAAAACACCTTCGCTGTCCCAAAAAACACTCGCCATAAGCTTCGAAGCCGACTTTTCCACCTTGAATTTCTTCCGCGGCCTCTCCCCTTTTTTTCAATCTGCATTTGGACTCCAGATCATATTGGCGAACCCTTGTTTCATCTACAGTTACGATTCGGTTGCAAATTTCGTCGAGATTATCGCCCGGGTAACTCCAAAAAATCTCAAGTCGCCGTTGCTTGTCGAACGGCGTGAGCATTTTCGGTATCCAGTGCGCACATTTTTTTTTTTTTTGTGCAAAATATCTCCAATTCTTTCCTTGTTGATGTGCAACTCGTCCGCTATCTGCCACATTTTTATTCTTCGGTCGGCCAGAACTAATCTTTCAACTTTTCCGACGTTTTCTTCAGTGACCACTGACACAGGACGCCCTGGGCGGGGGTCGTCTTCACAGCTCTCTCGCCATTGTTGAAATAAGCGAGCCCATTTTTTGGCCATGGTATACGAAAACCGAGGATTCTAAAGAGTCGATGACATATCTACTTTATCACGGCGCGATGCTCAAAATTGCGAGAATTTCCGATTTCCGATAACATGGTGATGTTTATCCTAACACAGATAATAACAAAATGATATTATTATTGAAACGAGGTGATAGATGACTCGTTGTTGAGTATCTCAGGCCACGAATTTATCAGCCGCCTCTCGTATAACTTGTTGATTTGATAACTATTAAATTAACAGAACAAATTGCTTATCCGCCAAAAAACATGAATCTGTGAAACTACAAGAACTGTGAAACACAGATGATCACAAAAGGATATGTTCGGCAGTAAGTGCCTTGGCTTACCATACACTTTGGGTATACCATACCTCGCATTTAACTTCTTCCATTAAGTATTGAACTTATATACGAGTATTTGCAAAATGATCCATACAGAGGAATAATACCTATGTACACAAATTGGTGCCATTTCTCACAGAGATGATTTTATTATGTGAAAGTTGGCAGTAGTGTTGAGCTGTCAATGCTATTTTATTATCGAGAGTTTGACGCCACAACAACGTGTTTTAGTGATTAAAATATTTTGTCAAAATGGTTCATCAATTATTACAACACAGTGTAAATTACGTGATTTTTTTTGTTCGACGTGAAGTGCCTGTAAGAGCACTATTTAAGAAATTATCCGCAATTTCGAGAGTAAGTAATTTACCGAAGCATGGACCGCGTCGTACAGCAGTGAGGGACAATGTGAGTGAAAGTCCGACGACTTCGATTCGTTGTCATGCTCAACAAATTGGAATTTCTTCAACTTCTATGTGAAAATTCAAGTGATTCAAAACTTCAAGAATATAACCACCAGGGACGACGGGATTGGTGTACAAAGATTTACCAATTGAATAGAGATGGCCCTGAATTTTTCCAAAATTGATTATGAGTGACGAGGCGCATTTTAATTTGAGTATAGCTGTATACAATCAGAATAGCCGGATATGGGAGCGGAAAACCTACGAGCAATTCATGAACGCTTCATCCCCATAGAGTAACTGTTTGGCGTGCGATTTGGGAAATGGCGAAACTGTTCTGTTACTGGCAATAGATATCGTGCGATATTACAAAAAAAAAATTTTGTCTGAAGTTGCTCGGCTTCGCCTTCGAAACATGTGGTTCCAACAAGTTGGTGCCACATGCCATACAGCCATGTGAAATACTCATTTCCAGGCTTGTCGATATTTTGAGGATATCAATTGGCCGCCGCGCCCACCAGATTTAACTGTCCCCAACTTCTTTCCCTGGGGTTACTTGAAGGGTGTACACTACCAAACCAACAACATTGCAACAATTGAAGGACAGTATACGGAACACAATTGCAGATTTTCCGGATGACATGCTGCAGAATGTGTTTGACAACGCACGCGTTTGTGCCAGTGCTAGAAGTAACCATTTTGCCGACATTATTTTTCATACATTTTTCATTAAACCGCATGTTTCATCGAGGATCCTTAATATAGCTTTCATCGCTGCATTCCAGCTACTTTTTTCTTCCTATCTTAACGACATGTTCACATTGCAACCGTCGGCGTAGAGAGAGAGGGAGGAGTGCTTAATGACCCTCTCAAGATCGTTTATAGTTAGGATGAAGAGAAAGGGACCTAGATGGCCGCCTTGTAGAACACCAGAAGTGGTGTAGAAGAAAGCTGGGAGGACGGACCTGAAGCAAACACTATAAAAATAGTTTTCCAGGTAAAAAGATATCCATTTTAACAATATGGGTTCAAAGCTGAGGGCGAACAGTTTTAAAAGAATTAGTCGATGAGATATCTTATCAAAAGACTTCGTTGCCATTGCAAATTCGACAAACTTTGTAGCAGTATATCTACCTTTCAGGAAGCCATGTTTACAAGGGGAAAAATAGCTTTACAGTAAAAGCTTAAGACTTTGTATAAAATACTTTCGAAGAGTTTGGGTATATGACAAAGTTTAGCAAAGGGACGGTAATTAGTTGCATCATTCTTTGATCCCTTTTTGTGTATCGGGATTATAAAAGAGGTCCTCCAAACCTGAGGAAAGGAATAGACGAAAATGTTAAGAAAGGGGGAAGAAAAGGTTGGAAGAGCACTTTTTAAAGAATATGGCGGGAAGACCATCTGGGCCGGGTACGAATTCATCATTAAGTTTTTGTAATTTATTTTCGATAAGAATAGGATCAAAGGTTTCAGAGATGAAAGGGCCAGTGAAGAAGTTAAGTAGGAAATTGAAGTAAGAGCGTTTCGGCATGAAGGATTTATCGGTAAAAGGTTGCTTAAAAAAAGGTGGCAAACAAGTTGTGCAATGGTACGTGGATCGGTTGATGATTTGTTTTCGAAAGAAGGGAAGTAGGGTAACCGTCAGATTTTCTTTTATAGTTGACGAATTGGAAAAAAAGACTTACGGTGGTTTATAAGATTGGTTTCCGCCTTATTTTGGTAGCACTGGTAGAGATAATTATAAAGCTGGGTTAATTGACAGATAGTTATAATGGTCGGCAATAGAATTGGTGTGAAGGAAAACTGTCCGGAGGGGATGTAGATAATATTTTATGGCGAGAAAAGGGGACAAAAAGAGAAATATAATTAAATGTTTCTCTATAAAAAATGGAAAGGGCATCATTTAAAGAAAGAAGTAAACATGCTAAGATAAACGTTAATTTTGCATAAATTTGCTTTATGAAAGTCGTAAGAAGAGAGATCCGTGGAAGGAGTGGACTGTAGTGAAGAGTTGTGGAAAAATAAAAGTTGAAAGGACGCTGGAAGTTATCAATACTTGGTAGAGATAGGGGACAAAGCGAGACTGAGGTGTTAATGGGATCTGTTATGAAAATAAGTAGTTTGAGACACCACTAATTTGGCAGAGACTTGAGTCTGCTTACCGATCTAAGAAGAGGCATTCCTTATTTGAGTTCGCATTTGAAGCGATGAGAAATGATTGATCATCCGATGGGGTGAAAAATTTAGGATTAAAGTCGCCAAAAATAAGGATATCGTCAAGGGAGTCAGTTGAATTAATTATTAGGTCAATCGCATTGAAGTTGCGATTGCCTTTGTTGTTAGAATGGCAGAGACATTTTGCATTGGCCGATGGTGATACCAAATTTCTTTTCGAAGAATTTCGGTCCAAGAAACATCAGCGTTATGAAGGGAGTCTTTGATGCGGAGGGTGGTAGCCCGCTTAGTTTTATTAGAGCTTACCTTATGCAGCCCACGCTGCCACTCAGAAACTGTATATATTGTTTGATGAGCTTGCGGGGGGCGGCGACGGGAGTCGTTGATAGAAGGTGTTGACGTTGGACATTAACGCAGCAGTAATGTTGGCATCGACATAGTCCCTTAGATATTAAAGGATATTTTTTAATATTTTGTGTAATATAGGGTATTTATTGTTATGTGGGATATTTGGTGGTATTTTGAAAAATTTTAGGATATTTTTGGGTATTTAGTGTTATATGGGATGTTTAATGGATATGTTTGTGTATTTAATAAAATATGGGCTAGTTGTAGTTATATGGAATATAATTACTTTAATGTATACCAAAATTGTACTGAATACCCCAACATATCCTAAAATATCCCAAGATACCGCCAAATATCACATCAAACTTGTTCTGTAGATAATTTAAAAATGGCTCAAGAACCTGAAGTCTTACCCAACGATTGCTTAACGGTGGTTTCTTTTTATCACTAAATTATTATATTACATAGGTGTGAGCCCAGGCCTAACCTTTGCAAAAATTGTTGATATTTCTGTAAAATGGCCAAGTTCTCTGGTACAAAAAACATGTAACAATTTAGCCACGAAAAGGAGTGCAATATAAAATTGTGCCAAGTTAAACTTGTTTCAATGCCTTCCCAAATGAAATTTGACACTTGGCAAAAGTCTAATTATGTGCGTACCTAAACTATGAAAATATTTTATGTAGCACCCTGTTTTTTTTTTTATGGTTGTGCCAAGGGGTGTGTAATATTCATAGATACCAGTAGCCCGGGGTACTGGCACGATTCGCAAACCTGAATTTTTGAGGCCAGGAATACACCTACGCACTCAATCACGCCCTGTACCCACACTCCCCGCGGGACTGCCGTTTTATTACTTCGCTGGGTTAGCCTTTTAGGCTATGTTCGCTTCTACGCCTTTGGTGTTCTTAGGTGGCTGGCACACCACTGTTCGCGTTTCGTTGGCGCGTTTCGTTGGCGCTCTATGCGCCTAAGGTCGCTGAATATGCGTACCGTCACGTTACTTACGATGGTCCAGTTTACCACACCCCAAATTGCTCCTCTCGGTTTCATACCGAGGGCAATGAAAAAACACGTGTCCCCCATTTTCCGGAATATTTTCACAATGTCGACAATTTGGGATAGTTTTATGTCCGCGTTTGAATAGGTATTCTCTGAAAAAGTCACGTCCAATCAGATAAAAGTTGGTTTCGCCGTGCTTCCATCTCCGCGTGCGATGCGTCCATCTCCCCTTTACGGATACTTTCCACTGTTGTTACCAGGTTGCAATACTGCGGATTCTTTCATATTTTCTTCTTTCGTTGTTTACCAGGGCAGCGAGTAAGTCGATGTCACTAAAGATACGACGAGTATAGCATCGTTCGAGACAGTTCGCATTTCACTGGTGACCCTTAGTGCGCTAAGACGGTGGACGGATTTAACTCGCGACACTTGACCATATTTCTGCTGCGTACATATGTACATATATATATAAAACTGGCATCTCCTGCATGTAGAAGTCTTTTAATCTGTTTTGGGCTTCCGATATTATTCACCACTCAAGGTGGTGTTTGAAACTTAAACGAGCATCAATAATCACTCCAAGGTACTTAATAAACGGTCCCAAGGGCCCCAGTTACTTCGTTCGTCTTAATTCCCTCGTCAGAATCGTAGAGGGCTACTACGAGTATGTTCGCAAAATAGCTTGTCATTATTTTGTAGAGATAATCCGGTAGTATCCGATAAAGACAGCTCATAATGCGTTCCTAATTCGCTGAGTTAAACGCATATTTAACGTCCAAGGTTATAATGGCGCAGTATTTGTTGGTGAGGCCTTTACAGCGCCTGCCTTTTGTAGCAGTTCGGGCTCTCGATATTACCGCATATTGCATCTATAGTAGAGCGTGCCGTTCGGAAACCGCATTGGTGTTCCGATACACCTCCTGCTGTTTCAATTGCTCCTATTAAAAATTATCCCGTCAAGGATTTTTCCAACCGTGTAGAGCAAACAAAAAGAACGATAGGACGAAGGTTTATTTGGACTCCCCTTTCCTTTCGGCAGTAGGACCAGTTGTTGGCGCTTTCAAAGCTCAGGGAAAATGCCTTCGTGAAGACACATGTTAAACATTTCAGCAAATATATCCGGTTGAGTTTTAATAGAGAATTTTAGGGCTCTATTTGGAATACCGTCCAGTTCCGGACCCTTTCTAATGCTTACCTTCTTACATGACTCGAGTAATTCTTCGTGTGTTATCATAGGTATGGACGCACTTTCGTGAACGTTTTGACTAGCCTGCTCTGCTGACGATGAAATAGGGTCTCAACTATTTGTCTAAGGAGTAGTGGACACGTTGGCGATTACCAACAATTTTGCATGCTTTCCCCAAGACGTCGTTATTAAGTTGTTCACAAAGATCCTTAAATATATTTATTTATTTGCATAGTATAAAGCTTACAAGAATTTCATATACAGCTTGCACAGAGATATGGTATATCTTAGAAGTATTTACGTTCCATTTACGAAGCTTGAGTGCTGTCCGGCTAGTACGGATTGCTGGCCCGGTGCCGGCGGCGGATTGGATAGCATTGTGATCACTACACGTATAGTGATCGCTCACGCGCCAATTAGGATCCTTTATCAAGGCGCCTTGTAGCGTCGCTCAGTGGGTAAAGTTCCTGTTTATCGAAGTTCGAATCGTGAAGTTGACTATGGGTGGCTTTCCGTGCTGATCGAAAATCTGACTTGCTGTCTTCGCTTAGAAATATTATATGATCTTCTTTTTCCAACTCTCAGTTATTTTACAGAAATGGAATGTATGAAGCTACCACACTACATATAGTATGTATATGACCGCTCGTCACCTGGAATTATTCTCTTTTCTTCTATTTATCTGTCACTGCTTCAACACCACCCTGTAGAATATTCTCAAGTATTACTCATTGATGCACTTAAATTCTAAATGAGCCATCACAAACAATGCTGACCATGACCGCTTATGCTGGCTTGTTGGCGAGATCGAAAGTGTGAAATTTTCATAAAGTAAACATTTTTATTCAGTCGCAGTGCATTCAGTGAAAGTGAATTGCCCATTCACCCGCTAGTGGATTTATTCATATTTAATAAATATTTTCATTCAATTAAATTTTAAAAAACGAACTTTCAGTGTCAGATACTACTCGTATGATAAGTGCTCTGAAGATACCGATCTTGAATTCAAAAGAAACCCTACTGTAAGGATAATTTCAAATTCAAATTTGTTTTGAACTTTGTATATTTGTGTATGTTTTCATAATTTTTCATTTGACGTCATACGAGTATGTTAAGAAGAGCAAACATCAAAAATAGAATTTCATTTCGATTACGGTTTTTGATTTTCCAGAGACATCTGTGCCAATTTTTTTATTTTGTTTTTCGAAAGACATTACAAAAATATTTGTTTATTTTTCTTGTCGGTAAAATTAGATTTTAAAGAATAATTTATTTGATTACGGAATTTTTTAATTAAACAAAATATTTATTGGTTATAACAATTTAACAGATACAAATGAATTAAATCTTAAATTGCATTGCATTCCATCAGTTTGTTGGTATAACAATGTTTCATTGGTCTGTTTAAAGTGGAATGTCTAATTTGAAATACCTCCCAAGGACTCTGCTGCTCAATAAATAATTGAAATTAATCTTGAAAGGTGTTTAGATTGATACCTGCAGAAGCCCCGTCAACTTGGCTGTCATCCAACAAATTATACAGCCGACCTTGAAGTATTTAGATACGTACGAGTATATTATGACTGAGTAAAGTCAAGTGGTGAAATTCATTACAAATTTCGACACTTCAAGTTGCTCTTTTATGAACAGAAATCAATTGTTTCCTAATATTTCCTCCATGATATAATAGCACAAGACGAACGAGCAAAATTTTCCAACAGCTGGGTGAAAATATAATTTATAAGATTTTCCTGGGGTCTAGAAATAGATTGTATCCAGTCTCACAAACAATAATCATCGATGACGTTGAATACTTTAAGACAATTCAGTGATTTAACGTCACATCCGAAATAATCTATTTTGACAGCGCCGTCTATAGGATCGTCCTTGACGATTGCAAGAACTTTTCTTGGAAAAGAAAACACTTATGAGTGTGCTAAAGGTTTTCTAAAGAATCGTGACATCGTGAATCGTCATCATCTTCATTTGTTTAAGCAGCAGTGATTCACTTTTGAGATAAATATATACTCGTATATAAATCAATAAAAAATAGAACTGAAGTCAATGGTTGTTGACAATAATGGTTATGGCACCTTTTTTTCTAAATAAACAGCAAGTCAAGTTACGAGTATTGTATCCTTTATTTTTGCCATCGCAGAGAAACAGTATCTGGTTAGTTTATCTACAGAGTATAAGGTAGTATCTGTTATATTCTTTTTACACCTCTTCATAGGTATTCAGACCAGAACTTGTATAGGTTTTAAAATGGTAAAAAATATTGTACATGTAAAATTTTTTTAAAAATATCCCAAGTGTAGCCAGCCACACAAATGTTGGATAGTAGTCGCGTTTTATTTATACATTGCCAGGGAATAATTGCTAGTAGAGTCAAATTTTACATGCGAAGGCGGATTTACTTATGCAATAATTTACTGGCGCCAGTTGTAGCGCCAGCTGTACTTTCGCGAACTTATTTTTATTTTAAACTATAAAAACTTTGTTTTGTACTTTGGAAAGAATTTTATTTTTACTGGCTCATCAATTTACTGACGCATTTAAAAGTTAGAAGATCGAACTGCCACGCCAGTACCAGTTGCACATATACTTTAGTTTGACTGGCGTGCCAATATAGACTGGTGCTAGTAAATCATTGCTTCTGTAAACCCGGCTTAAAGCAAATACAAAAACTGGCTGGCTGGTACTTTTGTTTTCATTCTCGATAATAGTGGATACACTCTGGGTACACGTTCGGATACGAAGTTCGCAGTTGAGATACGTAGCCCTTACGTCGCATTGTTAGAAATGAAATTTTACAACGGTAATTTGCTTGTTATGCTTTGTTGTTTATTTCTTTACTATTTTTGGCAGCATAAAACTCAAGCCAAAATTGGTCTTTTTGGCTATGGATACATTTTTCAATAATGCAACCCTAATAGAGGGTCTTTCAATAATGACATAACAATTTTATATTTTAATACAAAAGCACCCTTAAACTCTTTTTTTGATCATGACGAAATTCACGAACGTGCAACGTTTGGAAATTATTAAAAATGACTACCGAAATTCTGAGGAAACTACGCTTCTCGCGTTCCACCTTGCTCCTATATCTGTGGATCTCATTTTAGCCATTACTTTAAGTGACCAGCGCTCAGAGGATGCAGCGAGGATAATCAATTTCAACACGAATGCTCTTAATGACCTCAATATGTGTCGTAATTTTACCACCACCTTCAACGACAGAGCATCGTCCCTACATGAAATTGAGGATCCATCCATTGGCGAGATGTGGGGCAAAATAAAAAGCGTATTTATGGAAGCTGGATCCAAAACTATGCCCAGTCAATCTAGAGCTAGAGACTCTGATATCCCAAGACACCTGCGACATAATCGCGCAACGAAAGGTGGAATTACGAATCGAAAATCGGAAAACTCATAAGAGTTTATCGCTGTGTGAGACGTGACAGGACGATCGGCCGGTTTTGTGGAAAATGCGGAACACCATTCAAGAAGGGGATGCCTGTGAAACCAGGAAAGTCAAACATCACGAGAAAGTGTACAGGCTTTCGTTAATCGGTTGCCTCAAATTATACCCAACCAGAAATTGTGGTGTAAAACGAGTCAGAAGCTATTGGATGTCCTTCGAATGGAATCCTGAGGATGCACGGCAGATTGGAAGACCAAGAACAACGTGGATATCAACAGAGGATAAATGTAACCACAGCTGAAATATCTACTATAGCTGCAGACCGAGAAAGATGGAAGAGATTTCTTGTCGCCATATGCCCCGCCCGGGGTTATAGGAAATATGATGACGAGCTGCCACTGTGTGAAAGTAAAGCTTTTATAGAATTTTCCAAAGCTAATCTCGGGCATTTGTAGCCTTAGTGAACAGCTTATATATTTGAGATCTGTTCCATCTATCGACTGTTTTTACCAGCTCTATAATCCTTCTCGTATCTCGTGAGTTCTAAGGTTTTGCAGACGTGATTTTCTGGCATTTTCAATCCAGATCAACATTTCTTTGAGTCACGTTGCGTTGCGTCTAGATTTATTCAGGTCTAAGTTTATTGTTCGTCTGATAGATCTTGCTGGTCTTGGATTTGAATGTTCTCTGAAGCAGAATCTTTCAATAGTATACTCGCATCTCGTGACCTTGTCCCGTTGTATTTAAAAGTAAATATTTGTCTAAGGAAATAGTATCTTGTACTAGTCCATGTGGATTACTTCAAAGCTCTCTGGTTCCCCTGAGCTTCACTCTACACCTCTTTAGCTCAACGCAAAACATCAAAAATTTTATTAGATTCCCCACAAAGTGTAGCATTTATGACGTCGTAAAATTCTTCCGCGGTGTGTGAACAATTCGCAAATTACCACTCTAACTTAAGAGTTAGCATTTTTTTTCTATATTCACTTTATTTTCGCACATATTCAAATGAGATACTTATTTTTAACGTAACATATCTTTTTTTTCTATTTTTTTATAGCGTCGTGCTTCACGTGTCGGCTCCCTACGACGTGGATCAATCTCACAATTGCCACAAAAATCACACGAGATCCCATGGGATATACTTGAACGTTTGTTGATGCCATTCCTGTTCTGTCATGCGGCTGCCATTATAATTTCGTCATTTTTGCATGCCTCTGATATATCGCATGTGTCAACGTTTGCCATATTTGTTTGGTTTGCATTGTCTACAATTGGTGCTGTGTTGTTCTATCACTTTGTTAAGGTAAGTTTCAGTGTTTTTTTTTTTTTGCAACAAAATAATTATAATAATTGTAAATATTAGATTCAAATTGATTTTAGAACTTGCGTCATAATGTTGCGTCATTTGAGAGATACTTTAGCCAATCAATCGTAGTGTAGACGATTTTTTTGTATCTAATGGCGACTGTCAATCAATTTTGCACTTAGAACAAATTATTTTTTATTAAATTCGGGTGCCAAGCTTTGATGGTAGTAGTTGTCGTGCGTAAATGCGTTCAATTTGAGACTTGTAAAATATGTGAAACATTATACTTGAAATTTGTGAATGAAAAGCTAGTGCTTTTGGAAGCTGAAATTCGAAATGGGTTCTCTCGAAGTAGTGAATTAAGACAATAGACTGCTGTCTTAATGCGGCCATAGACTTATTTTTTTAGATGGATTACCCTATCTGACGCTAATAAAACCAAACGTCATTGCTGATGAAAGAAAAGCCATCAAACGGACATGCACGGTAGATTAAAAATGGGGAAGGTCCAATTTTTCGGTTTCATAACAGATGTATTCGGAGAGGAAATCGTTTAAATATTGATATTGGTTTGTGGAGAAAACGTATGGGACGGTTACAATGGATTGTAACCTATCTATTGTGTTACCATTGTTTCACGAGTCCTCCGGCACTCGTATCCACTTAACATGATGTTCTCATAACAAAGATTGTGCTTTCTGGATTGACTCTTAGGACGGAATATGTAACCATGTGGTTTAACCTTTGTCTGTATTGTTTCCTCACTAGTGGAGCCATTTAGACCTAGAGACAATTCTACTGCTCTTGCAGACGTCATAATTTGACAGATCATGAAGTAAGTACCCACCTAGGATTTTCCTTCTTAGAGTGGATAGGGCAAGAGTGACTGTCACATCCGCATCCTCGATAAGTTATTCCCATTCTTCTTGCATGTCTTCCTATCCAGTAATGACCCGTAAATGCCCCTTCTTAAATTGTTCAGATTCTCCATATTTTTCTAGAAAGAAGGTTTCGATATAACTCCACCTAATATTAGCAACTTCAATAGTTTCGGTGTTTAGATAGAATTTAATCGATTCAATCGGGAACGATTGGAACTCGCTATTTTACAGCGAGAAGACTACTGGTACCCTATTTTACTAGCGCACCCGCTCTGTAGTTGCTTCGAATATCTCTATAGCCAGATACGTCCTATCTGTCTGACGATCTCGTTTGAACTTATTGTTGCCGATTCCATGGCTTTTATTGCTGCCTGGCCACGAAAGCGCGACTCTCTATTGTGTACACTGAAAGGCAGGAGGCTGCTATTCGAATTACCGTCATCAGTCCAATGACAATGTTTAAGTCAAGTTAATTGAAGAAAACCACTGGTCCCGTACAATGCGTCATCCGCCCTAAGCTGGAATATAACGCCCATATCTTGTCTGGTTCACTCAAGACCATTCTGCACATTCTAGATAGGGCACAGAATCGCGCGTTAAAGCTTATAAGTGATAGAGACATTGTGAACTCCATAGATTCACTTGAAAATCGGAGAAATGTCTCGTGTCTCTCCCTATTTTATAGCTTTTTTTCGTAAAAAATTATCCAGCGAAATAGCCAGTTACATTCCTCCCCTCCAAAATGTTAAACTCAATACGCGTCATTGTTTCATACATTCACCCTTAAGCCCAACTTCGGTCTTACTGTCAAATATAGAAATTCGTTTATAAGCCGAACGACACGAATTTGGAATGATCCTCATCACTACAATCTTCTAACATTTTAAGCCAACGTGCACAGACATCTCCTCTGGTACTCTTCCCCCTTTTCCCAAACGCCCGTGCCCTGAAAAAATATAAAGATATTCATATCCATTTCAGGGGCAGAAGGCTTGTCTCCGAATTCTTTCCAGAATTAAAGTGTAGCATATCTTAACTAGTGCCAGCAATCAGGCTAGTATGCCGTACATCACCTAGGTTGAAGACCCCATTTAGCGCCAAAAGCATTTTGCACGGTCTTGTCTTTTCAGTCTCCAACTGCTTTTTTTATCCAGCACTAAAGACTAAATATTTGGCATGGTCCGCGAACTTCAGAATTGTACCTTTAAGCTTTGGTGGAGTAGTTCTTCTATGAATATCACAAGCTCTTTTACGGATGGGTTGACCCCAAGATCAATTTATTAGGAAGATCAATTTATTTTTAATTTTTTGTTTCCATCTTTTTTTTTATGTTTCTATTTTTTTTAAAATTTTGTCTTCAATGTTTCCTATTATTTGTTTTACGTCACGTGATTTTATTTCACGGTACGTGATTTTATTTCACGGTACGTGATTTTATTTCACGGCACGTCATTTTTTATTTCATTCTGTATTACAACAGCGGTTGACCTGAATTATTGATATTTACACAAATGTCCTGAAAACTACATAAAAGAGAGGTTGTCTAATATTTAACAAGATTCGGGGCGTGGCAGTCTGCGTCTAGCTCCATATTTAAGGTCTAAAAAGCTGTTATAGATAATATTCTTATGTGGTTTGTACTGTGGCGTCTGCAGAAATGTGTCTTGGTAATAGTTTGCGGTATCTAGAGCCCAACTTTCCCTTGAGGGTCTAATGCTTGGTACAACTTTCTCAGAAACTGAACTATCAGTTGCTTTACAACATAAAAGGAACTCATTTCTGCACTAAGAATAATCTCTACACAATCCACAAATCGCGTAGTATAGACCAAGTGTCTCACTCTGACTCATTCGTCTGATTCTGGAGCTCCAAATTCTGGAACTATAGCACTTCAAGTATCAAAATTAAGCAAATCGTAACGTCCAACAGCCTGTAACGAAGGTTACTAACTCCGGTTCAGAACAAGAAGTGAAGCCAAAGAGTTGTAGTTCCACGTTCATAAAATCATTCCACTCGTACCCTAAAAATATCCTAACCACACAAAATGTCAATAGCACGCTCAAATCCAAAAAAAATATCAAAAGATAATCTAACAACTATTGCTGATGGAAAACCTATTGATTAAGCTCAGCAATTCTCCAAAGCATCAGCACCTTCAATTCACCTTTCTTTCAATCATATAACTCACATCCCTTCTACCACTAATCATTAGAACCCATCTGACTAGACACTTACAAAAACTATCCTCCTCGACAAGTCAGCACACTTTCCCAGTGACTTAACCTCGATTTCAACAGATTAATCAACTCAAAAACTCCCACTCCTACTTGACAAAACTAGTTCCTGCCCTACCCTATCCTCCATCATTAGAAGTTCTTTACTAAACGTGCCGCCTCTCTTGCGTCATTGTGGCAACCTTCCCAATGAAGTAAACTCCTGACTTCATCATTTCCCAGTATCCCATATCATCATTACTATTCCTTCTCGTTGTCGTTGTCGTCCTCATCAACTTAGAATCTCCACAACCCAATGGCGATTGATTCCCCTGTGAGTCTGTAACTAAGTCCTCGGCAAGTGAGTGGCTGAAGAGAAGGAGAAGTAAGTGTATCACTTGAAAGTTAAATCCCAACAATATCAAGTTTCATAAGAATGATCCCACTTTTGTATTCACATCGTATCCTTTCCCTTTCTCTCTCCACCAGAATGAAGGAGAAGAAAAAAGCTAGTTTAGCAGTTTTTCTTGTCGTAGTTGGCGTCCTTCTCCTTATTTATACCAACCACGTCGCGCCCGTAAGTAGCAGAGTGATTTCTTTACGTCACTTGGAGTAAATTTTTCTAAAAAACACGACACAAGGAAACTATCTCTTGAACTATTTTACCCATCACGGAGGCACTTTGCATGCTCGACATGCAAAACAAGGATGCATCTCTTGTGCGCGCCCTTCTTCGTTGCTGAGATTAATGGGCAAATCACCCCTCTTAGGATGTACTTAAAATTATGATCATCACGCATTCCGGACGTCTATCAGTGTTAACCGTCATGCTAGGCGGTGCATGCGAATGTGGGATCAATCTATAAATGTCTAATGCAAGTCAGAACCCTTCCTTGCTCGGTTCACGCGACCGAATTTGTTCGTTCTGCATTTTTAATTTTGTTTATTTTACCTGCAGTGTTTTCGTGGTGTTTTCTACATGCAACCCTACCATAATTGTTCGAAAAGTGAATTTCCCGCACTATGCTGGAGGGGTTCGCTGTTAGTCCGTGCGCAAATAATTGCAACCACTTACATACTATGCAGGTGCTTGTAATAGTTTGTGGCTTTTTAAGTTCATAAGTGCATAGTTAGGTAGTGTTGGCAAAGTTTTTACCCATTTACATCGCACAGGGTGGTTTTAAATTGTTGAGCAGAGGAGACTGAGTGCAAGTATAGTTTCTTGGAAGTTCACGAATTGCAATATGATAATATTTATGAGATCTTTGGTATACGAAGGTATATCATGTATTAAAGATGAGGAAGTTAAGTAACCCACTGACCTTGAAAATGGTGAAACTTTTCCAGAATTTTAAGTAGGGGTGTAGGTACAACAATGTTCGCCAACAATTTGAGGATTTTTATTGCCTGTGATAGGAATGTTACTTTAAATGGTTTAGAGTAATGAAAAGTTTATTTAAAATGTGAAGGTATCTTGTAACCAGAGGAAATATTTAAGGGTACCTTATGACTGCGACGGTCTACCATCACAAACGAAATCTACATACACATACAAAGAGGCGCAAAGTCCTCACTCTGTTTACTAAGGCAGTAACCATTAAGTCGCGAAGATAATGTCGGGCTCGTTCCACAGCATTTCCCATAAATTTTCTCAAAACTTCTGGCGATAAATTCACTAGTTCTTGTCGTATGTTCTGCTTTAGGGCCTCCAAAGTCTGTGGTATGTTCGTATAGACCCGTGGCTTTAAAAAAAAAATAAAAGAAAGAAGTCAGGAACAGTCAAATCGGACGATCTTGTGGGCCAGTGCAAATCGCCAAAACGAGAGAATAAGCAGCCACGAAACGTTTACTGCAGGATGTCCACTGTTGCCCGTGCTGTGTTTGCGGTTACACCGTTCTGCTGGAATTACATGTTCTCTAAACCCAATTCGTCAATTTGCATTTGATCATGGTTCTGTAACGCTCACCAGTCACAGTAACAGTATTGCCGACGACCTCGAAAAAATATGCGCCAATCATCTTTCCTCCATAATGCCGCACCAAACAGTGACTTTGAGAGGATGTAATGACTCCCCGTGTATTACACGCAGATTTTCAGTGCTCCAGTAGTGACAATTTTCCTTATTCGTCCTTCATTCCGGGCCTCGTCCATCATGATGATGTTCAATGGAAAATCATCCTCATCGGGGTCGAGGTTAAGGAGTGCTTGGCTGTAATTTACACGCGATTGGCGGTCTGCATGCAATAGCTGATGCACTATTTGCACTTTGTACGGGTACATCTTCAAGTCTTTCACCAAAATTTGCCGCAGAGTTCGTCTATTGATACCCCATTACGTGGCCCGTCATCTGATTGATGTTTGAGGGTCGTCTTGGACATCTGCAGCCACAGCAGCGATATTCTCGATCTGCTCCATTGACACAATTATTCCGCGTTCTTGAAGAGTATACTCGTACCAATCAATGGTTTCCGATAGGATGATGACTTTTGCGCCACCTTGTGCATTCAAGACGATCTATCTAACACCTTTATGGCATATGATAACTCTGAAACAAATGCATTGTTTCATGTATTTGATATCCGCCCGACAACACATCTCATTTGAGAGGTCGACACTCTTAAGTATGATTCGCCGTCCAGATCGATTCAGGGACATCGCCAATTTTGGAAGATAATTGTCTGCGTTTACGTGATTATGAGGGGAAAATGCAACCACGAACTTTACTTGAAGAAAATAAGCTTTCAATGCTTAAGATGGCCAGGTCATTAAGAACGGATGAGCATTAATACTACCGACGGATGCTATTGTAATCCATCCCAGAGGAACTACACAGAAGAGGCAGACCTTCAAGTAAATTGTGCTGGTTGGAAAACGTTATTAGTTAAGGGTGAGGCTCGGATCGCCATCAAAATTAAGCAAATGTGCGTAATTCTAGCAAATTTTAAAATTGGTCTTTTAGGCGGTCCCTTATGCAGGGTTTTTCAATAAGGACATACCAAATTTGTATTTAAATAAAATACAGAATAATTGAGATATCGGACTGAAATTTATTCCACGTGTAGCAAACATGTTAGATTTAAATATGGAACTCGATTTCCGTTCATATGACCACCGCTAGCAATTTTGGAGCCAATTTTCCACAACTCTTCACTCATAGTTGGTAACAACTTCACTCTTCACTCATAGTTGGTAAGTTGGTAATTTCGCTTTTGATATTGTTCCTGAGCTCCTCTAACTTTGTTGGCTTGTTGACATTAACCAACGACTTAACATAACCTCATAAAAATAAATCCATCGGAGTTAAATCGCATGAGCGAGCTGGTCATTCGACCGGACCATTTCTTGAGATTACACGATTACCTCAATAGATCAATCACACCATCTTGTTGCAACCACATATCACTGATGTCAAGTCCATCCATTTCTGGCCAAAAATAGTCTTCAAACATGGCACGATAGCGAACTCCATTGACCGTAACAAGGCGATCATTTTCATCGACGAAAAAATACGGTCCTCCGGCATGAAATCCACACCACACGGTTACTTTTTCTGGATGCAATGGAGTCTCTTGAAGCACATGTGGGTTTATTGAGCCCAATCGGAGAAGTTTCGGCGCTTCTAATGATCAAGAGACTTCAGTTCTTGAGTTAGTTTGTTCTTGTAAGGGTGTAGGCTAAAATCTTTGTGCAAAATTCGCCACAATGTGGACTGAGAGATTCTCAATGCCTGTGAACGACATGCAATCGACTGATTGGCGCATTTTGAACTGAAGCACTTACGGCTGCGATATTTTCGGCACTTCGACCTGTGCATTGTCTCATAGGCACAGGAACATTCAATAGTGAATATGTTGACTCGAATTTATCCAATATAGTAGGCACAGCCTGTCTGGTGGGACGATTATTACTATCGGTAGATGGAGTAAGCGCTCTTAAAGTTGCGACCATCGACTCAGAATTTCGGTAGTAATATTTAATAATTTCCAAACGCTGCTCGTTCGTGAACTTCACTGCAATAAAAATGTAAACCTTGACTGAAGTTTTGACATTGACAGATCATAAAAAAAGTATAAGTGTATTAAAATACAAAATTGTTATGTCCCTATTGAAAAACCCTTTAGATCCCAAACTCCCCTTAACTAATACAACTTACAGCAGTAACAGAGTTGAGGGACTGGGCGATTGTTCTCGGATTTATCAATTTGTTTTTCGGGTCGTCGAATGAAGATGGAGAAAGGTATGCTGGGGTGACATTTCACCCAACGTATTTCCATATGTTTGTGCTGGAAGATTTGTTATAATTTTCGCCTTACATCCTAATAAATTCAAGGACATCGCCAATTTTGGAAGATCATCTTTAATTTGATACATCGCATGGTGGAGTGTAAATATATATATTTTCATTGGGGTTCATTGTGCCCCCAAAAATTCAGCACTCTAGTTCAAACGGTTCAAAAGTTGCAACACAGACGAACAGACTTGCAGACAGACAGACAAATTCCATGGTGAATCCATTAATGTTCATTTTCTATCATTCTGCCACAGAACACTAAAAAAAAAAGAATAAAAAAAACAATCAATGCATCGTGGGAAGTCCAATCAACGATGTGTTGACGCAACGCCAGAAGTCATCCCTGTATTCATTCGTAATGTGGCGTGTTATATTTTTCGCGTGTATCTACGGTTTTCATTGTCGTTTCCGAACGGAATTGAGATGAGAAAAGCTCCGTAATGACACAAATTTTAGTCTCGGAGCCTCGTCAGATATTCGCAGAATTTGTACTCGTAAAACCTTGAAAAATATTTTAGTGTTTTCTGGGATTTGAAACCTGAACTTTCCACTTAAAGTGCAAACTAACCATAGCTAGGTAGTTGCGTAGTTGCCTTCATAACTGTAATCGCCATGCTTAAATAATATCTCCTGTCATTTTCTACAATAGCAGCTGTAATGTGAATATCAAAATTAGCTGTGAAAAATAGCCATTATTGCTATTCATGTGAAATTAAAACATGAAAATTTTATGTGTAACATAGCCATTATTGCTTTTCCCAAATACGAGTTACTCTTTTAGCCATTTTTATTGGGGAAATTACTATGTAGGTAAGCTGAAGTACGAGTACTAATAATTTATATCAAAATTTTCTAAAACAGCAAAGATGTAATGTAAGTCGGAGAATTAGTAGGGTTGTGATTGATCGCGATCAAAATGAACGATCACGATCAAAATCAAATTTTTGATCTATCGAAAACTAATATTTCGATCACGACAAAAAGAAGACTTGATGGAAAATGTAAGGCTTCGATCCAATCAACTGATCGATCCGAAAATCCCGATCCAGTTTTAGAGTTCAATCTCGAACAACAGTTGATCGCAAGTCTAAACAATCTTTCGAACAATGTAACTATTCAGCGGAAAAAAATAAAAATGTTCCTTTTAAGAAGCTTATTTTCTAATTGAAATCACATACAGGGTGCTTTATATGTTGAGTATACATACAGGGTGGGTTTGTTTATGTTCACTGCATTCTTTTCGGAAACTGTGTGAGATGAGAGGAAATACTTTTAAGTAAATTTATGGAGGGCACAGGGAGAGCTTGTTTCATAACTTTAAGTGTGTTTTTTTTAACAATGCGAATCCAATATATCTTCTTTTTAAATGGAATGGACTTATTTTTAAATATGGGGTGGCCGAGGTGTAGTGGTAACATCATCGCTTGTCACGCTGTTGGTTCACGGTACGAATCCTGATGTCAAGAATCGTCAATTTATTTCGCACGAAATAAATAAAAAAGTCGATTACTTGCGAAAGCTAATTCAACTCTACTGTGAAGGCATAACACTGGCAGTAGGGTGGTCATATGGCTAAAATGTTACTTGATCGTGATGATGACATCAGGAGGACGGAAAAAAATACGGTGAATTATAAGCAATGACAATAATAGCGAAAACAAACAAAATACTCCTCAGTTATCTGGACAGCCACCCTTGTAGTTCACTGAAACTTAACTACCACCTGAGTTTCAAACCAACTACACCAATCTGTCTTTCTCTCTGTCTCTTCCCCTTTCCACAAAAAACGCCCGTGTCCTAAAAATTAGTATAAGGGTATTCATATCCTCTTTAACACGTGCAAATTATATAAAAAAATACAGTTGGTACCAAGTATACGAATTAACGTCTTCTACATATATGAAGCCATTTTTTTTCGAAATCTTCACCGTTTTGGAAATATATCCTTAAGAATGTTTGGAGGTTTTTTTTTTAAAAAATGTTACCGAATTTTTCTCTCAAACACTTGGGAATAGGAAAAAATCACTTATGTATAAGCACAATTGTCGGGAGTATAAGGCAACGTTTGATGGTGACCTTGAAAGTCCTTGAATGTCCTTCATTTTAAGACCAAACTTAAAATTGTTTGAATGAAATTGGTATCAAAGTGTGAGATGATTCGCATAAGGACTATCGAAGGTGTTCCCAATGAGGGGTACTATCATTCTTGTTGTAGAGCCGTGTAGTGAAGAAACTAATCACCAACCTTACAAAGTGATAATAGCCAGTGGCAAATCCGCAGGAGAGACCCTCAATGTGCTGAAAATTGAATACCATCAAGATCCACGTAATACCAGTTAATAGAAAGCGACTTCTACCTCACTTCAGACACTTGCACGGTGTCTAATGACCTGAGGATGGCGTCATATGTAGTAACTTGCGATTTAGGGGTTACTCTGGGATCAGAAACTAACCTTGATTCCAGGGCACAGTAATGTTTGTTATGGAAACGAACAAGCTGCTGGCCCTTAACCAGTCCACATTTCGCTAGAAAACTTTCTTATTAGGGGCAACCTCAGATGGCCTGGTTAACAAACTGTGCCATATATAGAAGATGTGGCCAAATTACAACAAGACAAAAACAAACGACTTCCTAAACAGAATGCATAAAGGCATCGCCAGAATAACAGCGATTACCACGGGAAACTGGCCGATACTAGAGAATGATTAGGTATCCCATTTAACGCCCACTGCCGCAGCTGCAATGTCACAACTGAAAAAGAAACCCTCATCCACTGCGCCTAGTTAGGGCCAGGCAAAGAGCATTAGGTAAACCCTTCTGCATTTCACTCGAGGAAGTCTCAGCGAAAAACATTAAAGAACTAATAACTTTCTCAAATGCCACAGATTGCATTTAGACACTTCTCATCAACACACCTTAACAGCCAGGTTACATGAGTTGTAGTATCGAAACAGCACATAGTGCTCATTGGGTTCTTTCACAGAACCGCCACTCCTACCTACCTACCCTACAAGGATTGCTTACATATGAATGACAGAGGCACAAATATCATATTCCGGGCAGGAGTGCTCAGATTAAGAAACAAATACACCGATTTTTATGGGATCAAAATATATACTCAATTTGACATAAATAGACTAACTAGACAAACAAGCAAGACATTTTCATTATACTACTGGATAGCCAAGATTCCTTTATGCTTGAGTGGACCTAGACGTCACTCTACATTATAAAAACTTATAAAACTTGCATCGACTAAAGCAAAAATAGGCTGCACTGGAAATTCCAAAAAATTACTAATCCGCTTCTGTACGTTTACAAACAGGTAAAAATGTGCAACACCCTGTATTTTAAAAATCAAAAATGAGAAATTTGGATCAATTTCATTCTTCTCCGTAGTCGGCTTTCTAGATCATCCGGTGTCTCCTAGAGATGTGCAGAAAGACATAAAAGGAAAATGTTCACTCGAACACCCTGTCAATAGTTCGACTACATCGGATATCTTTCTGTGGTGCTTAGTACGAGTATGCAAATAAATAACTTACCAGGTCATTTCTAGACCTCCGGAGATAGCGATAAGAAACACACACATTTCAAAACTGTTTTCCAAATATTCGTAGACTAAGTAATAAGTCTTAGCAAAATATAAGTTCATGGGGATATGTCAGGGGGATTAGTTCCTGGGGATAAGTCCCTACTTCATGGGGATAAGTCCCCACTTTATCCGATTTCAATGGTCTCACAAATGGACTTGCAAACCATATTTCATCAGAATCCGTTCAGTAAATCTGGTATTAGCTGTTTGAAGAATGGTTTTGAGCACTTTTGAAATCAGGCCTACCCTAGGTATCCATAGATCACACTAAAATTGTTGACCAAACTTCATCAAAGTCAGTTCGTCCGTGGTTCTTGAGTTAAATCCTGAAGAAATAATATTTTTTTTAATATATTGTAACACGGTACTGAAGTTAAACTGGCAAACCACACAAGCGGACCAGTAGGGATGCAGTAAAGTGGGAGGGTTATGATCCTTTTACTCCGGATCATAACCTCTTCGTAAGGAAAAGAAGAAGAAGAGGAACAACACAACTTTCAAGCCAATTCGCTTGTTATTATGTCATTTTTGCGAAGAAAAGAAAAAACAATGACACGTACATGAGATGGGACTTTTAGTATACTGTTCAGTACCACTTAACTAAGGCATCCCAGTCATACCCCACTTTTCCAAGGTTTGACCTAAATATCTCCTAAAATTCGTGAGCTATGTAGTGAAAACCACCAGCAATCTTATCAAATTTATCCCGCATTTTGCAAGAGCTTCATCAACCTTTTTGAAAACATTTACATAATCTATTTTGGGCTTAAATGTTCCCTCACTTTTACGATCCTGCGCATCGTAAACTTGTAAAAATCACCCAACTTTTTGCAGGAACTAGCTTTCTACGACAAATCTTCATTAAAGTTGCCCCCCCTAATTGGAACTTATTCTCCGACTCACCTTTGTCGTCTTACATTTAGTTTTGCATTTTATTAGCCACTGACACTTTCAATTTGCCTCTCTGCCACCCACTCCGAGCCTCCTCCAACATGTGTGGGCGGACACACATAACTTCTAAGGAATGCATTTCCAAAAATAGTTTGCCCCATCTGCCCCTTCCAAGTAGCAGCACTATCCTAGGAAATTACCATTGTTCTTGATGTCTATCCGGAGAGCCCGGTGGCAAATTTCATTTACATTCTCTAGGGATAGTGCTGAAAATTCGCACTCACTCACTCACACAAACGAACACAGAGACACAGGTCCTCCCAAAAGTACATGATATCAGCAATCCAGCTAAATACATTACGCCTCGCACATAAGAATATCACGTCCCGCTTGGCAAAACCGGGACGTGTGCGGAATAATCAAAATTCCACCCTATAAGCCAAGTTGATGGTGTCCCACCGAACGGCCAACCCATCGCTATCATCGGCCGGATACCAGATCGTTGTAGGCTTCCACATCACTCCTCTAAGCCAAGGAGGCAACGCAAAATTTCCATAGGTGTGATGTAGATCTACGACTACGACGACTGTGTGCCTAACCTTCTCTCAAGGATACACACAGAGCGAGCAGGCTGAATTCGTTTCGCGCGCCTGCCGTGGGGACTACCCCAGCATTTTCTTCCTGAATCAGGTCTTTGTGTCTATTTTTAGAAAGTTACTTCGGTGTGGTTGGGCTCTAGTTGGTGTTTGCCCTTCGCCCTCCAACCACCCACCCGGGGCACGCAAGTGGAAGATGTTGGATTTGCCTTCTCTTTTACAGTTTTTTTTTTTTTTTGTTTCTTCTTCCTTGCTGCCTGCCTCTCAAGTTTCTGTTGTCGTCGTCGTTGTTATAGTCGGTTCTCATTTTCTGAGAAAAAGGCAGCGCACAAGATAAACCACAGGGAGGAGTTGGGATGTACTGTTTGTTTTAATTCCCTAAGCTAGGCAGTTAAGGGTTTCGTGACTGTCCTAGTTTGTGTTTTGTTTAGTTCGTCCGGAAGGGATCGAGGACGAAGGAAAAACAATGATAATACGGGACAGAAGGCTCTTTTTGGCTGCTTTATCCCGATTTCTATCTATGATTGAGTTAATTTTTTTTTTTTTTTTTCGTATATGTTTGCTGGTTTTTTGCAGATACGAAGACAGCGTTTGTGTCCATTAGGACAAGTGCTAACGAAGTGGCGAATCCGTGAAATAATTTCAAATCGTTTCGTTATTCAAATGGGAGTAGATGAGTGTTGTAGGGAGTATGTGTGTGCGTGTATAGTGAGCGGATTTGTTGGTCTAAATGCGGGTTTATTAGGTGACAGGGGGGCTAACTACTTAGGCCGATACCCGTGGCAAAATATTGTGTTACAAGATAAGTCAGAATGTATGAGTAGATGGTAGATTATTTTGGAGGTACGTGCGACAGATAAAATTGGACATGACTTTGGTATTTAGTAATCATTTAGAGGGGGAAAAATATTTTCTGCTTAATTATTGTCAAAGAATATTTCTAAGATAGTTAGAATGGCCTCCGGGACCATGGAGTTCATTGTTGAATTTCAGTTCCCAAACACTGTCAATAGACGAGGAATCATAGATTTGTGCACCATAAAAATGGATGAGTACGACCAAGGCCTTCTACAGATCCTTCTAAGAATGAGATAATGTCATAGGCAACCCGAAAATTTCCACTATATTTCTTGGATGTTCGGAAAAGCCTGTCTTTTGACGGGAGATTCAATATCAGTATTCCTGACAGAAGCGACTGGAGGAATCAGCAAGTCACAACCAAAGGGAAATTAGCCTGTACTAGTCGGTACAGGGGCTGGCTCCTTTTGAAGTAACAACGACTGCAGCGTTTCCGAAGCCGAGATCACAGTCATTACTCAGGCTGCAAAAATGATCCTAGAGGACAATATCGTCGGGAAGATAATTGGGGTGTACAGTGAAAGTCAGTCAGCCGTTAAGGCCTTTGACTCGCGGTAACCAGATCAAGACTAGTCAGAACCTGCAGAAGACACCTAAATGAGATATCGAGAGCCAATACGGTGACCCCATGCTGGGTATCCTATATGCATATGAATATACCAGATAATGAGAGATCAGACGAACTTGCAACGAAAGGAACAGCGTTGTATATTTCGCAGGCTCTCCCCTTTGTAGGAACTTCCATTAGCTCTATAATTAAATTTATTCACGCAGAGCACGACGAAGAAGAAATTGAGTCTGTTCATCACCTTGCCAGCAGAAGAATGAGGACTCTTGGCAATCACGTTTATATGGAACAAAACCTCCTGAGATTCATATCCTTATCTGGATGGTTCTAAATCGGCGGTTTTCTTTTCTTTCTTTCTTTCATGTTCCCAGGGTAAAAACAACCCATATGAGCACAATAGGCCTAACTGTTGATCTAAGTAAATAGTGACAAGCAAGTCACAGGGCACCCATCTACCTAATCTAAACTATGTGGCCTTCTACAGGAATGAACGTGCTGTTTTTATAGTGGCAGTGATGTGGTTCTATCGTGTGTTGTGCTTTTATGAAGTGTAATCCTGCTAAGAGTGGGCACCGTGTTCGAGTCCAAATTTTGTTCACATTCCCACCTCATTCGAGAATGTTTTCCGATAAGGCGCTATGATGTGTTGTACAGCGCGAATAGCTCCAAAAACCTGGGCTCTAGGCCCTATGAGAGGTTTTCCATTAATCTTAACCTAGTTAACAAAAATAATTTGCAGGAACTTATTAAATAATTTGCAGCAGACGACGGAGTAGAAGTCTCTAAAGTGGGTGGTGCGAAATCAATGTATGTTTACAGGGGTGCCTGAGTTGCTTCGCAGATTATGGACGTCAAAGATCAGGCTCTACAAGTATTTATCTCTGATAATGTTTTTAAGACCTCATACAGGTGTCTAACTGATGGAACTCTTAGAGATCTAAAGAGCGCTATGGTGGGTGGGATGAGAAGCATAACAAATCTTTCGAATAGCACATTTTTTTAAGAAAATGTGCTATTCGAAAGCACATTTTTTAATGAAATATTTCAAAATAGACTGTTCTTAGAGTATTTTTCACACAGAATTTACGCAGATGTTACAAACATCAGATACGCAGATCAGATGAACGCAAACACAGCTTCAGAGTCAAAATATGATCAGACCAGCTCATATTTTGGTCAACCCAAGTATTTGCAGTTATTCACAACTTTAAGTTTGAAACAACTCCCATCACAAGTTGTACCTGCATTAAACACCAATGGAAAAGATACAACACAACATGAAAAATCGAACACTTTGTAACGAAAGCAACTTAGAGAATAGAAATAGATTTCGAGATCAGAAGATTCCTGCTTTCTCAATCTGTTCTGTTTCTTACCTTTAGTTTGTGTTTTGCAAGCCAGATTCTCAGTAGATGAGCATAGTAATTTCTATCAGCTACTAGGTTCAGAGGACTATCAGAGTCATATGCGATGCCGAGGTCATCTGCAAATCCTAGACATTTCCGATAAAAAGTTACGAGTAGTTAATCATAGAGTTTATATAGACTAGGAACAAAATAGGTCCAAGAACAGATCCTTGGGGTACCCCAAAATTTATATTTCTAGCATTACTATAGCAACCCCCAATTTGTACTTTTTGTGCTCTATGTGAGAGATACGTCTCAAACCACCTATTCACAAAGCCCCGAAAACCAGCCCAATGCAATTTGTTCAAGAGAATGCATGGCTTTGGTTATGTCCACGAATAGACCGGCACATCATTTTTTCCCATCGAGCCCTTTGTTTGTTGATTGGAGTGCACCTTCGGTAGAAAGTCCTTCTCTAAAACCTAATCGCATATGGCTTAAGAAACGTGTTCTCTGAAAAAATCGTAACATTCCATTCCTGATAGCTTTTTCAAAAATTTTAGATATTGTAGACAGCAAAGAAATCAATCGGTAGTGGTTTTTATCTCGTTTATTACCCTTTTTTAAATGCTAACTACTTTTAGAGCTATGGTCTTTAAGGTCAGATTATAAATGCTATTGTCTCCACAAGAATTCGATTAATTAAGATAATTAACCAGCGACACGATTTCAATACCAGTAATTGGTTCGAAGAAGAAGCTTTCACTGTAAAGTTCATCTACCAGCAGATTACCTTCGGAATATTGCTTGCAGTAAGCAGCACAATCACTAGAAGCTGACCAACTGAAGTAAAAGAGTCGTTAAATACGTTGGCTATCGTTGTTGAATCGTCAACAACAGAGTTATTACTAACCAGTACGATAGGGTTATGGATTTTTGAAGCATTGTTATTAATTATGCTATTAATCATTTCCCCTAGGGATGCGTTGTGAACTGCGTACTTTAGAGTAATAGTATAATATCTATCACTGCATAGTCCCAGTTGATTTTTAGATACATATTTTTTGAAGCTATTCCTGAGTATAGTGTTAATTGGATACTTAAAACGTTCTTTACGTAGTTTATTCAGGGCTTCAATCACTTCCGACTTCACTTGCACAGCACTGCAACTGGAAGTACTTAAGTGTAATTGTAAGATCTGTTGAAAAACATTGTAGGCCACAGAAGCCTCCCAGTTTTCAAAAAGTAGTTTGTTATTCAGGAGATCAAACCCAATCTTGGTAATGCTATGTGGAGATCTATTGTCTGTGCGTCTCATATTTTTTAGACTGAACACAATACCAGTCGGAGGTCAATGTTAATACCAACTTTCCGAAAGCGACCTAAAATATTGTCTAGACAAGACAATGAAGTTGGTCTTGTCGGTTCGTTTACGAATGAAACAAGACCATGCTCAGCTATTAGGTCGAGAAATGACTCCGGTACTGGTTTCATGTTAAGATGTCGATGTTTAAATCTCCCAGAATGGCAAGATTTATTGCTTTTTTTTTTTTTTATAATTTGCACGTGTGAAAGGGGTTATGAATACCCTTATACTAATTTTAGGACACGGGCGTTTTGAGGAAAGGGGAAGAGACAGATAGAAACACAGATTGGTGTAGTTGGTTTGAAACTTAGCTGGTATTAAGTTTCAGTGAACTCCAAGGGTGGCTGTCCAGATAACTGGGGAGCTTGTTTGATTTTGCTTTTGTCGTTGCTCATGATTCACAGTATTTTTTTTTTCGTCCTCCTGATGTCATCATCACGATCAAGTTGCATTTTAGCTATATAAACCACCCTACTGCCAGTGTTATGCCTTCGCAGTAGAGATTGACGTAAGCTTTCGCAATTGATCGACTTTTTATTTATTTCATGCGAAATAAATAGATGATTTTTGACATCAGGATTCGAACCGTGAACCTGTAGCGTGACAAGCGATGATGTTACCACTACACCACGGCCACCCCTTTAGATTGACTCATGAATACAGAGAATTTATTTAAAAACGATTACAAGTCTATAGATGCAGATAGTATTGAAAACCTCATCGCATATTTTACATGAGATTTGTATTATATCCGCGGTCAATAAACTGCATAAAAACTCCTACTTCGCGTACAGCGACGCTTGTGGATTACAGGCGATGCTTTGGACATAAGCCTCTCGTAAGTCTCTGGTACATTGCCAAGCCCGAAGGTTATATCTTTGAAATGCCAGTGACCGCTGTTGGTTATGAATACTGTTTTTGTGTATCACAGCATTGATTCGTTACATTTTGTACAACATCCCGAACGCGGACTTAGCTTTGGCGATTCTCTTGGCTATACGAGTATGCAGTTCAATTACATCATAGGTCGAGACAATACTCCCAAGATACTGGAAATCCTCTAATCTCTCTGCTGGTTGTCCAACAATGCATATTTGAGCTGATGAGTTTGTTCCAAGGCTGATCATTTTAGTTTTTGACATATTAAATTTCAGCCCGACAACGCGACGCCAGCCTCCCTCTCCACATCTGCTGTCATTTGGTGGAGGTCCATAGTCAAAACATTTCAGTTGGGATGTAAGAGTCCATCGAATTCCTCCTTTTTTCATCGATAAAACTGCACGAAGCGCACCGCTTATCAGCAATAGGAATAGTATTGGTGGAAGAATGCATCCTTGTCTTACTCCACTTTGGTTCTCGAATTCCTCAGACAACCTTCCTCTGTGTAGAACGTGACATTTGCAATTAGCAATTAATTTATCGGGAATTATCTCCTGCGTAAGGCACTTCAAATAAACTCCCTGTTGACACTATCGAACGCCTTCTCAAAATCGATGAACGATAGGTGAATTGCACTGCTCGATGATGATCAGCAAGGTGTTGGTGTGGCTGACACAGGAGGATCCATCGAGTGTGTCTTCGAGACGTTGTTTGATTCGCTCCCGCAGCACGCAAATACCCCTCCGATTTCCTTTCTTAGGAAGCTTGACGATCATTCCCTTCTTCCACTCGTGTCAGGAAAGCTCTCAGCTTTCCAAACTCTCTCTATAAGTAGGAGCAGTAATGCAGCCGATGTTGTTGGCGCTGCTTGTAAGAGCTCTGCGGGAATACCGTCAACCGCCTTGTTGCTTATCAGTGCTTTGATAGCAGTAGTGAAATCATCCTTACTGGTCCTCCCCTCGTGGTGCGTATTCTTACCTTAGGGACCTCAGTCTGATTTGGGAGCATATCGCTAGTAAATACGTGATTTAAAACCATAGCAAAATGCTCCTTCCATCCCTTAAGCTGGTCCTCATTCGAAATGAGCCATCTACGCTTTTCACTGGGTATTGGCTGGAGCTGCGACGATCTGTGAGTTCTTTGGTATATCTGTAGACGGGCCTGTTGTTGCATCTGCTTGCAGCTTCTTCTGCTTCTGTAGCCAGCGCGTTGATGTAGTTATGCTTGTCACGTCGCACACTACGTTGAACTTCTCTCATCTTCATGAGATATAGGGAATCTAGCTCGCTCCTATCTGCAGCTGGAGTAGCTACAATGAGAGTTTTCAGAAGTGCTCTTCGATCCGTCTCCAGGTATCTCCAGAAAGTCACGCCCAATGACTTCCCTGCGATCGACCGACTATTCCTTCAGCACCATATGTAAAAACATTTATCAGAGCACACCAATGGTCTTGGATGGTTGCGGGGAATTAGCTCCTGATTGCTTCCACACCTTGCGAAAGGGGGTCCCTTAATTGTTGGCTTTGGGGGATCACTGAAGCTGGGCATTCTTATCTGGTCGTGGGACCTTTGAACTGCAGCAGTTCTTAGTTTAAGAGTAGCTACCATAAGGTGGTCAACTCGTACTATCCCCACATCTGCTCCTCGCATGTTTCGAACGTCCAGTAGACGACTCCTAAAGCAGCGGCTGATTGCTTGCCTGTCGTTGGAAACCCAACTGACTTTTGAGTGAGGCACACTAGAGAATAGCTCTTCATATACTCGTACCGTTGATAGAAGGTATTTTACTTGTCTCTTCTGAACCATCATGCGATGTAAAAATTTCATTTAAATGCAATCTATTAGTCACCACATACAAGCATATCTGTCTATTCCGAACAATATATTATCCCCCACTACCATCTTAGTATGTTACAACTAATTTCACTCAACCACTAAAAGATACAAAAGCTTACCAAAGTCAATAACCCGAGTCCAAACACCCCGCTTAGCAGTATCATTTGGTTAATTAATTCACTCTGCACAGTAATGACATTAAAGCTAACAAACCAACGCAGTGCGTTCAAACTTAAATCTACCACATGCGTCTGGCCCAATTTCTGTAGCCCAAAAGTTCAATAGACCCAAAATGACAACATAAAGTCGAAGATTTATGCCGTCTTCTCATTTCTACCTCGTTTCTCACCAGGGTCAATATTCTTTCCGCACGCAATTTCTCGTCAAAGCCACAAGAGACAAACTTCAAACCACAAAATGCTGCATGTCCTTGTAATCACTTCCTGTTTATAACGCCAATTTCCGTCATTATCTTAGCGTAGTAGAAAAAAAAAAAGCAGAGAAAAATACTAACCCACAATTGAACACATTTCCCGCTGTCTTAAGTCTCACCTCTAGCAAATAGCCAATAAATTAATTTTACCGAACACGCAAAATCCACACCGACACGCTCGTAAAACAAAAAGCCCAACGAAACCAGGACAAATCCTCTGCAGGAGACCGACACCAACAACCTCCTACACATGGTTGTGTGCCTTAGGGAGGAGTGGGTATGCGGCCCAGCTGCAACAGGTCGGCTGACAGAAAATTAGTTCAAAAGGATAACAGACAATTCCCTAATTGATTCCATTGTGCAAACACGAACGTACCAACGACGAAGCCACTCCACACGAGGCTCACCTTGGAACGCGGCGCAACAAGAAAACTAAAATCCTTTCGAGGACAATTGTGGTGAGGGTAGTAGATGTGCAATTTATGTCGTCTAGCCGAGTGATGTGACAGAGTATGTCACCACATCCTAGAAACCTATATCCATGCAAAGACACATTCTTCTCTGCACCATCTGGCTGCATAAATTGCATTTAATTTAATCCTTTAATCGGTTCAAGACCGATTAAATGGGATTCTGTCTTGTGGAGTTCTTTGTTCTTAACAGACATAGCCGAGGACTTAGAGATGCTCCAGGTGGGACCAGATAGCATAATGAATTGAATTGCTTTTCCATTTTGTCATGTCTTGTGGATTTGGTAAAAGGGTATTAACACATTAAAGGTTATGATATCCGATTCGAAGGATGTAAATCGATTTTCACAGTTTTCTATACAGGCAATCTCCCATAAGCCTTTTATGCTTTGTTGCGATGAAGTTATTTAAGTGAAAGTCAGTTCTTGGGGAATGGGCTGTGTGGGATTACGATTACATTGCTTTGGGCTATGTTGTGCTTTTGGTTAATTCATTGTCCTATAAGTTTTCTTTCAGGCGGAAGTTGTTCGGAAGGATTTTGACAGCTTTTAAGGCATTTATGTAGGTAAAACACACTTCTTAGGAGATTATCAGCACAAATTAGATGAACCTTACTGTGATTTTTAATAGATCTCCAACCACTACGCTCCTTTCTGAAGGTCTTCGAACATTATCTCTTAGTTGCACTTCCGACTAACTGTTTTTATGAAAGACAAGCATTATCACCTGGCTACAGCAACTTGTTCTTTCGAATATAGCCTTGTGACTAGGACCTTTGAAAATAACTGTTGCCAAATTCTATGAAAATCCGTCCATCCATTTGGACATTTGTCTTGCGTGCGTTGAAATTGGTGTCATCTCTGAACCAGGCAGGATCATCAATCGTCTACTATTCTGCCTTCCACAAATGTTGAGAAGGTAGACATGTGGATTACATGAAGATACTCTCACTTCCCTGTAATGAATCGAGTGCATCTAATAGCTCAACTGGAAACTCGTTTGAACTCCTTTGAAAGTTCAGTCGTTGTCCTGTCTGAAAAGTCGTTTCTTTAAAAAGCCTCAGAAAGGTTCAGGGTAAATTTTCACTTCAAAGGTTGTCAAAAATGTTAGCAAAGTTTACTTGTCGCCAAATATCTACCTTCTTTTTGACAAACTGTTCAAATTCCAAAAGATGTGGAGAGGGATCTCGGTACTCTCATGGTAAAGTTCAGAAAGTAAATCAGATGTGTTAGCTTTTTTTTCTCAGAAGCCAGTCATCATCATCACAACATATTTCCTTTAACTCAGGGTGGGACATAGAGGGGCAACAAATCTCTTCCATCTTTCTCGATCTGCAGCTAGATATTTCAGCTGTGGTCACGTTTCCTCTGAGTCCCTGCTACTGCCAAGACTGTTGTTCTTGGTCTTCCAACGCGTCGTGCATCCTGAGAATTCCATTCGAAAAACTGCTTCGCGATGTTGTCATTTGGCTTCCTCAGTGTATGACAGCGTCATTTTCGCTGCCTTGTGTCGACATCCAACAGCTTCTGATTCGTGTTACGCCACAATTCCTAGTTGGATATATTTTGCGGTCAGCGAATCTTTAGAATGTATCGCAGACAGCGATTAACAAAAGCCTGTAATACTTTCTCCTGATATTTGACGTTGGATTCGAAGAGTCTCAATTTAGTGCGTAAGAAGATTTGACTGAGTTTCCAAACTTTTTTAACGTCTAGATCCGTTCCGCCATCAGATGATACAAGACTTCCCATGTAGTTAAACAGTTCAACCTCCTCAATTGGCGTCTGCTTCGGAATAATACGCTGATGTGAGGAACGGTCAGTGGGAATTATTTTTGTCTTTCTGTCTTAGATCGACCAACTCTCTATTGACCTGCAGTGATTGACACATCTCGTCTAGCCCGCTGATGGTACTTGCCAGGAAACAGATATCGTCGACATAGTCCAAATGTCAATCGGTCTCTATTGTATGCCATGTCTCTCAGATACACCTACAATGGGTTATTGGCGACAGAATAACCCATTGTCTCCCTCCCTGTTACACTTCGAAAGAGTCGGAGAGCTGTCCATTGTGCAGAACGAAACTTTATATTAGCAACTATTTTTGTTGGATTCCTCTCCTGAGAAGAGATTTCCATATGTATTCAAGATTTACTCGATCAAAGGCCTTCTCGAAATCCACATGAGGTAAAGCGGTGACTTGAATTCGGCTGATTGCTCGAGAATGATAGGCAAGGTCAATACCTTGTGGTCGACGAACTATCGGCCACTGCGAAAGCCCACTTGATGCCTCTTGAGTGTAATCTCCATTCTAGCCTTTATCCGCTCGAGAATAATAGGTGTCATTAGTTTTGGAAAAACACAGCCAATTATTGGAGTTCTTAAGATCGCCTTTATTTGGTATCTTAACAATATAATACTCCTTCCAGTCCCTCGGTAGGTTTAATTTTTCCAAATTGCCTGTATGAACGGAAGTAGAAGTAGTCGCTGTGGTGGGATCTGCTTTCTGGAACTCAGCTGGTATGCCATCAAGTCCAGCTGCTTTATTGACTTTGAAGAGATTGTTCGCAGTTTGGATTTCTGCAGCTATTGGAGATGCAGTGTCAATACCCCTGTAAGAGGGGCTCATTGCTGCACTCAGCACGCCGGAAACTTCATTAAGTACGGCTCAAACATGTTCCTTCCATCTGCGTAGCTGACCTTCAATTGATACAAATAGTGGTGCATTTTTAGTCGACAACTTCTTTGGATATTCTGTGCGGTTTTCTGATATCTCCCCAGCAGCATTTTCCACATTTTCCGCAAGACCGTCCAAACTCGTCATCCTGTCCTGTCTCATAGAGCGATGAACTGTCCTATAAGCTATCCGATATCCACTTCGTAATTCCACCTTTCATTGAGCGTCTCTCTCCAGCTTCTATAAATATGCTTTTTCTTTCGCCTCACATCACGTCAATGGGTGGATCTACAATATCGTTTAGGGACAATGCTCTGTCGTTGAGAGTGATGGTAAAATTACGACAAATGTTGGGGTCATTAAGTGCATTCGTGTTGAATTTGATTATCCTCGCTGCATCCTCTGGGCGTCGCTACACAGCTCCTGTTCGTAACTTAAGTGGTAAATTTGGAAGCCAGTAGTCACTGATTATTCCAAGCGGTTGACAGTTCAGGTCCTCAGGGACTTTCATCGCACATTAGTCCATAGAATTGTTCAACACAAAATCCTGGGTGTCAAGCGGATTTCATACGCAGATACAGAAACTATGGGGAGCCATCTCCTAAGTCAACATATTGCATATGGCGATATGGAAATAGGCCACGTTAGGTTAGGTTGGGGGATGTGTACCACGAAAAAATGCTTACACGGTGCCTATTGTTCCAGTGTGATTCCCCTTGAATAGTGATATCACATCCAACACTGTTACTAGTTTTCTAGCCCAAACTCGAACCAGTGTGTGCTCAGTACGGCTAATAAATCTTATCATGTCCGTCAGCGGAAGTTCTCCATCGTCATCCTCCACAGTTGGACGAGTTTGGCAGGAATGCCAAAACTTGGCTAAGCTCTATACAACTCGTCTCTATAAACGCTGTCATAAGCAACTTTAAAATCGATGAATCGGTGGGTATTGATTTAGAATTTAAAATTTCTCCAAGATCTGCCGTAATGTGAATATTTGATCGATGGTAAACTCTACCGGCCTAAAACCGCACTGATAAGGACCTATCAGGTTGTTTACGATCGGTTTCAAGTACTCACATAACACAACAGAAATAATCTTGTATGTGTTGAGGAGACTTACATTTTCGTAGTTGGTTTCTTCTTCAGGATCCGGCAAATGATGTTGAGATTCCATTCATCGGGCATGCTTTCATCCGACCAGGTTTTATAGATGAGTTGGTGCATGCTCCTTACCAAGTCATCTCCACCAGCTTTGAATAATTCGGCGGCTAGGCCGTGACCTCCCGCAGCTTTGTTGGACTTGAGTTTAGATATGGCTATCTTCACTTCATTCTGATCTGGTTGACGGAATTGTTGTCTGTCATCGTGAATATTGAATGGCTCATCCTGCCTGACAGCGAAATGCTGGTCATGATCATTGTTTGTCTTTTTAGCACCGACTGCGATTCTACAACTATGTTCCCTTGGTCATCTTTGCAGGCTTTGTAGCCTTGACATATTCTTTTTTTCTTTTGGTAACATTTATACGCCTCATTCCTGCACTATCATCTCTCTATTGACTTGACCGCGTGTTTCTCAAATTCCCTCCTTTTCTTCGGAGAAGTTTTGACTCTTCTTTTCTCCTATACTCATATGTATCGTAAGCAATCATTCTTTCAGCTCCAGTCCTTGCATGCAGCATCGCAAGATATGCCTCTTGTCTGGCTGAATACGGTCGTCGGCATTCTTCATCAAACCATAGGTTTCTAGCACATAAGAGGCGGCACTTCAGATGGCTTGCTGGCAGCGTTGCCATTGGTCATGATGGTGGCACAGGTCATCTCGAGAAATTGAGGGCAAAGGAATGCAGCCGTTCGATGTTGACCTTACTTACAGTACTTTGTTGGCGTTGGGCTGTTCGGGTTATTCGCATACATACATACCTTGGCTGCAACAAGGTAGTGGTCGTTCAAAATACTGGATGCGTGTCTTCCATCGATCGCAATGTGATCAATCTGGTTTTTCGTGTTTTGATCAGGGGACCGCTATATACCCTTGTGAATGTCTAGATATGGGTAGCGCGTACTTGCTATGACTTCGCCCAGTCGATTAGCATGTTTCCGTTTCGGGATGTGGTGTCCAACGTTATTACCAAAGATGCCCTCCTTCCCTAAGATTTTAATGCCATACTTAGGACACTGCTCATAGGTCCTCTCCAAAAGGTCGTAGAAGCATTCTTTGGTTGAGTCGTTCCTCTCCTCTGTTGGGTCGTGCGAGCATATAACGCTGAAATTGACGAATTTAACCTTGTTGCGGATTGTCACTAGACGTTCGCTCACATATCTGAAGCTCAAAACTTCTTGCCTAAGTCTGGAGTGTGGAATGACACTATCCACAAACTAAACAGAAGCTATGTAAGTTTCATAATATTATATAGGTCAGGTAATTATTGGATTTAAACCTCTACCTAAAAGGTATTGCATCTTAAATTCTAATACCTCACGAAAATATAAGGGAATGAAACTATACACTGCTTCTCCTTAGTTTTCCGTGACGCTCACTGAATGGAAATTGGTCGTATTTTCTAGATCAAGATACGAGACAAAGATAATTTATAGCTTGATATATTTGTTGAAAAAGAAATAGAAAGTTGTGCAAATATCACAAGACAGGCAAGACAGTCTAGATATTTTTGCATTCTTTATGTATGAGAACGGTCTTGAAGTTGCGCATCTCCTTCCGGGGACAAGCACCTATGTATCATTAGATGAATGCAAATAGATGGCACCTTTCTCCTTTGACCTTCAACTATATCGAAACATTTGATCTGAGTTCGACATTTCCTTCCTTACGTGACCGTCTTCATGTGAAGTTCTAAAAACTATGCAACTCCATTCTGCATAAGCACGTCCTTCAGCAACCCACTCCATCTGATACTTTCCCCACACGCATATAGAATTCACTTGTTGATTAATTGCTTCCTGCATCAAATGAGAACCGAAACCATCTTAATAATGAAGATCGCTTGACAGAGATATACATACCTGCCTGGGTAGCCTTTCAAGAAACTACGACTTGAGCAAATATTAAGTCGCCCTTCCCTGTCCGATACTACAAAATTAAGTTTTTCTCTCATTTATTGGTTTGACCTTTTTCATATCCACTTGTACACTCGCGTCGGATAAGTTTTATCCTTCATTTTTAGCTGCCAAAGGTTATTAATGACTGTGAAAAGTTTTACCCAAAAGACCTTGGCCCAGACGGACTAATTAAAGCTGTCACCACGGGTGTGTGAATTTTTGTGTGTGTAGCAAGAACTGTCTACGCAGTTTCTACCACTCTTCGTCATCAATATTAGTTGGCCCTCCCTTCTTGTACAAATAAAATAAAAAAGATACAGTTACATAGATACAGAATAACAATGGCCCATGTTATAGGTCAAATGCTGACGTTCACACAATGACAACGCCACATGGCTTGAAACCATTCAATTGGTAAATTGTTCTTTGATTGACTGGATGTAATTGATGTTTCCACCAATTTAAGGACTCGCCTTTCTACCTTTTTTTTTGCACGAATATCCTTTGTAGAATTTTAACTGATTGGCGTAATTTTTTTTCTTTAAAGGTTTCTGCATCGGGCAAAGGTGTTCTGATTACCGGATGTGAGCTGCCTATTGGTTGGTATTTGGCTAAGAAGCTTGACGATTTGGGATTCACCGTTTATGCTGGTTTCAATGTACCCGTCGAAGACTGCGAAGAGGCGAAAATATTGAAAGAGGAAACTTCAGGGCGAATGAAAACTATTCATGTGGATGTTTCATCCGAAAAGACTGTAAGTAACGAGTGCTTTTTTTTAAATTTTCTAAACAAAAGCTCATCGAATACACAAACCAATTGCATATGTGAAGCTTTTGGAAACTAGCCTATTTATTACGGAACACCTGCCATATGGAGCAACTGGACTGTGGGCGGTTATTCACTGCGCTCATTGGGTTGCTTTTGGTGAACTTGAGTGGATTCCGTTTGCTGTGCTTCGTAAATCTTTGGATCTTAACCTACTCGGTAAGAGATGGCGTTGGTGTCGATGTTCGTTTTTCCTTTTTTTAAATTAAATTTCATTTGCAGGAGCTGCACGCCTCTCACAAATCATGTTGCCCCTCATCCGACGCTCTAATGGACGTATTGTATTTTTGACTTCCGGTAAGTTGACCTAAGTTAACAAGCTACTTCCCCATAGTGTGCGTGATGCACACACACACACACACCCGGCAAAGTTACAACGGGAAGGAGACCACCTTTAATGATGATTGCATTATCTTAGCTATCAGGTGCACTAATTAAATGCCACGTCCGCTATGGGAGAAGTTTTGCAGACAAAGAACGTTTTCTCGTCCTTGTTACACCCAATATCAAAAAGTTTTTTTTTTTTTCCAGGATTGAATAAGGTTCCATCGCCCGTTCGTGGTATTCAGTGTGCCACCCAGGCTGCTGTGGAAACTTTTGCCGCTTGCATGCGTCAGGAAATGCGTCCTCGTGGCGTGGATGTAGCCGTTGTTGCAGCTGGGGAGTTCTCACCCGGCAATGGATGGCTTAATGATAACGAACTAAGGGAGCAGGTGAGTTTTGAGTTCTTAGTATGATGATGCCGAGGGTGTCTGTTATGATTTGTTATTTTAATAATGCGCGCCATGTTATTAGTTGGTACTCGTAACTTGCGTGTTAGGCAGTGGGGCGCAGAGGAGAAAATGCCTTGAGTGAGTGCTGTAGGGGGAGTATATGCACAGGAAAACATGCCGGAGAAGTGTGTGCAGGAAATTATCAGACGTAGACAGGATAGTAATAGGAAATTTTGATGTACGAGTCTATGACTGTGGGTGGAGGCTTTTAAGTAGTCTTTATAGGGATGGTGGTGACGGTGACGTTTTGTAATCCGAATATATTGGCAGTAGTTTGCTGAAAGCGGCAACATTTGAGGGTGTATAATTATTATAGAGAAGAAATAGTTTCGCGCGTGCAACTAATTTCCAAGGCCAGTGGGTTTTACAGAGAAGAATACATTTAGTATGTGATTAGACACTTGGGAACTAAATAATTGTGGATTTTCTCGAAATCATAGAGACCGAGTTAATTGGAGTTTTTCCTCATATCACGTGTAAGCTCTTCTAGCTTTCATGGCGCATTTAATTAGTGACTGACACGAGTTCCATAGCATCCGGTTGGAATGCCGTCGAAGCTTCTCTTTCGATGGCGTTCGAATGTAGTAAATATACACGTAAACTGGGGATGAAAAAACTTGTTGCAGTATCTTTTGTTAAGAAAGAAAGCGATATTACCTTATCTACTATTTATTTGCGGAAAAAATGGGAGAGCCCGAACAAAGAACTAACTCTATGCAACAGAGGGCATATTCATCCAAATAAAAAATTAAGTCACACATAAAACATATCGTTATTTATATGATCAGCTAAATAATTAACATACCAGCAAAATGCTAGCAAAGAAATAATTAACCAGCAGAAAAAGTAAATACTTACTTAAGTGGCGCTACAGTTCGGGGTGAACCTGGGCCTTAACCAACGAACTTCTTCAGTTAAACCGGTCTATAGCCAACTGACTCAAGTTGCGCACGTCAAGTTGGTTGGGGCCCCCTTCTGCTTGTACGCTCAACCTAAGGCGAGATCTTTCTCTACTACGTTGTACCTCGAGGTTAGATTCGAAGGCTCTGCGGGCCGGAACCTAGCCATTTCAAACGACCAATGCTTAGTTTTTTGACTAGATCGATGTCACTATACAGCTCGTACAGTTCGTCGTTGTATCTCTTCCTGCACAGCCCGTCAACACAAAACGGGACCAAATATCTTCAGCACCATAGAGTAGGACCGGGATTATCATCTTATATAGAGTTTCCTTAGTTCTTCGGGATAGGGCCTTATTACTCAGTTGCCTTCTCGGGTCAAAGAAACAGCGATTTGCAAGTTATTCTTCTATATGAAAGCAGAGCCAAGGTATACAAAGTCTCTAAAACTCTCGAAGCTATATCTGTCCATTGTGACGTTCTGTCCGGTTCATCGATGTTGGGTGTCCATTCTTGTTTACAGCATACTTGTATACTTCGTTCTGGCCTCGTTCACCTCTAAACCCATTTTGGCTGCTTCTGTCTCAATACTCGCGAACGCATCGGTGACAGCCCGCTAATTTCTGTCAATTAAGTCGATATTGTCAGCCTATTCGAGTAGTTGCACAAATTTTTGAAAGATTGTGCCTCTGGTGTTGGCTTGTGGGTTTTGCACAATCCTTTCAAGGACGATGTTAAAGAAATCACATGGCATCGCGTCACGTTGCCTAAATCCTTTTTTGACATGAAAGGTCTCGAAGAGGTCGTTACCGACCTTGATAGAGCACCGAGTATTCTCTAGCGACATCCTGCATAGGCAGAAAGTTTGGCAAGGATGCAAAAATTAGACATGGCTCTGTAAATGCTGTCGTAGACGTCCTTAAAATCTATAAATAGATGTTGATTATTGATTTGGACTTTTTGAGTTTTCTCTATTATGCCGAAGTGTGAAAATGTTATCGATTGTGGACTTTCCTGGCCTAAAACTGCTCTGATAGGGGCCAGTTAGGTTGCTGGCGAAAGATTTCAGGCGTTGAGACAATAGCAGATACGATCTTGTCCGCGATGAGACTGTACATATAGTTGGCATAGTTGGGCAAACGATTCTGAGATTTCACCCATCAGGCATACACTAGCTGCAAGCTCTCTACCAATTCAACTCTAGCTGCTTTACATAACTTCACTGGTAAGCCGTTAGGTCCAGCGTTGAATTTTAGTTTGAATTTTGCTATCCTTACTTCATGTGGGGCATGAGGGCATGTTATCTTATTTTGGCGAATTTAGACTTAATACTGAGACTCGCTTAAATGTCGGAATCATAGGACTTCTTGCCTAAGTCTGTTGCTTATGACAAATCCACACCCGCCTTACTTCTCTTCTCTCTGGGAATCACCATAGTAAATGTCACAGTTTTGTATCCTCCTTTTACCCGACCAATCCCATCGCATTTCCTGGATGACGGTTATATCTGCTTTATAGCAGTCTAGGGCATCTGCTAGTTATTCGGCTGCATGCGGTCTGCAAAGGATCGAAACATTCCACGTGTAGATCAGAAGGTCGTTGTCTTTATTTCGTTGGCTGGTGTCATCAAGATTGGATCCATCCATATCCGAGGCTTGTAGTTACTTCGTAACTATACATTTTTTCCATGGTAGGGAAGCTACCCCAACGCATAACCCAGTTTCTTGGTTGCGATAGATGGCGTTTTTTTTAACGAAATGTCAAAATGACGTTTCGAAGAAATGGGCAAAAATAAATGAAAAGTGTGCTACGAAAATCAATCGAAGTCTGTCAGATGGCGGCTCTGAAGTCAACAGTGCAATCTGCGGAAGGATAGATGGTGATCAATGTATTGTCCTGTTGGATGTAAACTAAAAAGACTTAGACTAAAATTTAATGCTGGTCCGGACCAAATTCAGCGGTGTAAACTAGATCATTGCTTTTCTTTTTTTCTGTCATGTTTGACAAATACGGGAATGCATTTCGAAACTAATGCACATTGAGAAATCAAAACACAACTACACACATAGTTTGACAGCTGTCATTGGTTGCGTTCCATACGCACTACTAAGGTTAGCGAAAACAACTTTTTGTACTGGGATGACAGGTCATTCGTTAGCAGATGGACGTTAGCAAAAAAAATCTCAGCTATAGGGAAAACTTTAGCAGAGGTTGGCGGAAAAATATTTGCTAATAGAAGATAATAACAAAATCAGCTGATTTGGCGGATGTTCTGCACTCTAACACATTAGTAATTAGCAAATTTGTGCGTATGGAACGCAGCCATTTATGCTTTTCGTTTTCGATTTTCGTGACAGTTTCAATTCGAAATCTAATTGTTGTTTGTACTGGATGATGGGTTATTCTGTAACATCTTACATCGTTAGATAGTTGTGATACTACTGCGTCATTTGCTGTGACGGAATAGTCTGTTTGCCGCATATAATCTGCGAGGATAAAAAATAGAAACAATCGATTAATTGTGGATAATTTAACAAAAGTATGGCCGAGCAAATGATGTCAAATTTTCGCATTTCGACTGTTCGGCTAAATGTTTTGACAGTACGTGGTTCTGTCATTTTTTCCGTTGTCTCTGCAGAAAACGGTATCCACGATTCCAATACGAATGAAATGGAAGTCATATTAGACAACTATTGCTTTATTAGAATGGGAAAGTAAATACCAAGTCTATGATGCTTTAGTTACTTTAGATGAGGTTACATTGGACCAGGGCGTCAATCAAAATTCCTCTCCTGTCAACTTGACCCTTAGCGAGTTGCCAGCAAATTCGAAAATTAGTTAAGACCTCTGTTCAACTTAGGTTTGATCTTCCTTTACCGCATCGTCTCTCTATAGTGAATTCGAAGTCTCTCCTGGCTCCAGTCATTTTTCGGTTGATCTCTGCGCTGGTATCTATCATATTTGCAAGTAGTCATGTCTATTGTAACATTCTGTCGAAGTCGCCGATATTGAGTGTAATTTTTTGATGACAGTATAGATTTACGTTTACCCTCATTCACCGCTTAAACCATCTCAGTCGCTTGCCACTCAATATATATTCACTAACGCATCAGTGATGTTTTGCTTATCTTTAACAAAAATCAAAACTATATATGATGAGCACTACACAACATATACTGCTTTAAATGAATGAACCTCGCATACATACGACTAAGTGGTCAAAAGGTAATGGAAAACCAAACCACATCCCTTGTGCAGATGAATTTGAAGTGATTCCTGACCAGATTGTCACATTAAACCGATTCCATTTACAATCAACGTGCCACCCCACTAACAACCCAAACATTTCAATTTCAAAATCGAAATTATAATTCACATTTAAACTCGTCGGCACTCGTTGCCACTTCACCTGGAAAACATCTCTGATTGTCAATTCGTTGACACTTTAGTGACAAATCACTGGTATTCAACTTCCTGTGTCCCGCATTTAGCTCGTAAAACCACTCGCAAATGCGAGTGAAAAATCACCCAGAACGAGGTTTTCAACGCCAAAATGTGTGCGCAAAGTGAGTTTCGAGAATCATAAATAACGTGAGGCTGCTGGCTAAATTGGTGGTGCTGAAAAGCGGTCCTCTTCCTCCAAGCGCTCTCATTTTCACTATTTCGATTTATCATTTCGGGAAAATCGTCCAGCGTCCACCGTTCACAACACACAGAAGAGAAAAGTGGTATATAAATCGGGAAAATTATGTAACTACGAGTAACTGATTTTTTTTTTTTAAAGAGTAAAGAGGACATACCTTTGTATACTGCAGATGGTATTCATAGTAAATAAATCGTAAATTTGTATGGAATCCCTGATTTATTATTGTGATGTAAACGCAAATCAAATGTATTACGTGTACTTTGTTTTTTTGTATTATTATTATTATTATTATGTCAGTGGATCCGCTTATGTCTATCAGTCACGTGTGGAATTTATTGAATTTTAGTACTCACAGATTACTATTTTGGATTCCTTGATGACTAGTATTACTATAAAAATAATCAGAAGCAGAAAAGGTTAACAAAAAGCCATACAACATATGGATTTGTAAATGTCTAGAACTTATAAGGATAAAGACGCACGAAGTGGCAATGTCAGATCCCTATCCTCGGTGTTATTTGTCTAATTCGGAACATATCGACACTAATTCGGAACGAACGACAAAGAAAAGCTGGGTCCCTTACAAAAAGCACCGAATTAACTTACTTTCTTAAGGTGGCGCTACAGCCCGGGATGGACCTAGGCCTCAACCAACAAGCGTCTCCAGCCAGCTCGATCTTTAGCTAGCTGCCTCTAGTTTCGCACGCTAAGTTGATTGAGATTCCTTCCAGTTGTCGCGGTCTTCCTCTACTGCGCCGTCCCTCGGGAATGGATTCGAAGATTTTCCGGGCTGGAGCATTGGTGTCCATGCGCTCTACATAACCCCGCCACCTCAGTCGTTGGGCCTGGCTAAGTCACTCTCCTGGCTAAGTCGATGATTTTTTAAAGGGTCACTTTAATTGTTCGAGAGAGAGCCTCGATATTCAATTGCCTTGTTAGCCCAAAAAAGCAGCGGTTGGCAAGAGTTGTTCTTCGTTTGACATCTCGGTGAGGTTCCAAGATCTGCCGTAGTGTGAATATTTGGTCGATGGTGGACTTTCCTGGCCTAAACCCACACTGATATGGGCCGATCAGGTTGTTGACGAACGGCTTCAGGTGTTCACACAACACGGCAGATCAGATCTTATAAGCCATATTAAGAAGACTGATACCTCTGTAGTTGGCGCAGGTCGGAGGGTCTACTTTTTTAAGGATCGGACAAACAGTACACCATACCATATTTTACAGATGAGTTGGTGCATGCTCCTTACCCGCCGCTTTGAACAGTTCAGCCCCAGCATCTTTGTTGGACATAAGTTTAAATATGGCTATCTTCACTTCGTCTAGATCGGGAGGACGGAATTGTTGATCTACATCCTCCATGTTGAATGGTTCATGGCATAGTCTGCAGGAAAGGTTCTTCCATATCCTCAGCATCGACTGCGTTTCTACTATGATGCTCCCTTAATCGTCCTTGCAGGCTTCGTTTCAGTCCTTGTAGTCTTGACAAGTTCTTTTTACCCTTTGGTAAAACTTCCGAACCTCATTCCTGCAGTAGCATCTTTCTATTTCCTCGATTCTTTTTCCTCCTGAGACGCCTGTGTTCGTCTCTCCTCTTCTGCTCGTAGAGCTCGCGAACAGCTCTAGTGCTTTGTATGCCTCTTGTTTAGCTGCATGTGCTTGACGGCACTCGTCGTCAAACCATGGATTTCGTTGTGGTGGCCGAATGAAATCCAGCACGCCAGAGGTGGCATCGCTGATGGCTTTTTGGCAATGTTGCCACTGAGCTTCAATACTCGATGCTGGCGGTATAAGACCTCTTAAGAGATTAAGGGAGACTCAATCGGAAAAGCATTTCGCGATCTCTTGCGATTGTAGCAGTCCTACGTCACATTTCCTCATATCCTTGCCTTGGCGGTATTTGAGATATCCGCAACCGTACCTTGGCTACAACAAGGTAGTGGTCCGAGTCAATGTTAGCCTCTCGGAACGTTCGGGCTTCTATAATACTGGAGGTGTGCCTTGCATCGATCGCAATGTGCTCAATCTGGTTGACAGTTGATTGATCCGAAGTTCGTTGTTCTTGTCTCGTTTGCATGGTTCGTCATCAGTAAATCCGTCCGTTTTGAGGCTTGTTGTTGCTTTGTAACTTCTTAGTGTCTTTCAGAAAACCCACCTGTTAATCGATTAAGTGTCCCCGCTTTATGTTTGGAACTTTTCTCACGGTAGGTTTACTGACACTTTAGTTCCCATCTTTTCTTATCTACACTTGTTGAGATTTGATCACCACGTCTTGTGTTCAGCAATGGCACATTTATCAATCATTCGCATTCCGCAACCCAGAAAGAACAGCAAATGGTTGAAGAAAAAGCTTTTGCTAAAAAGACAAGTCTTTGTTAAGAAACTAAAGCCTGTAAATAGCCGTGTTTCTTTGTAACTGTATATAAAGTTCAGTTAAGTTTAACAGAAAAACCACTTTCCGTGCCATTTAGCATAAAGTCGGGCCAACAACTTTCTTGTGTTCCATTCAACATCTACTCGGAAGTATATGCTTGCTCGGGCTATAGATTATACAAGCAATCCGTATATTATCCTGAGCCTTATTTTCAAAAAGGAAGCACTGTTTGACCTCAAGAATTCTAAAACTTCATTCATACAGAGGTATGGAGTAGACCTGAGCATTATATTCCTTGGAGTACCACAAAAGTTCTTCATAACCGTTTTGGGCACTTTAATACTACCACAGAGAATATGTTTCACTTCAAATACGGATTACATGCACCACTTTACGACTGTGAAATGATTCAAGACGTATAATTACGTTAAGAAAACATCAGTTATTTTCCGGTTGCAAGATGTAGCTTTTAAGGCTTCTAGCTACCCTATTAACTTCGTGCCACAATAGTCCATTATATTTCTCTCTGGTCGAACATAGTAGAATTAATGTTGCTACTTTTTTGCTTTATTGCCGAAATCCAAAGGCAACGTTACATAGTTTTACCACCAAAAAGTAAAAGGAACTTCTGCTTCTGCACACCGGTTGATAAGGCCGCCGCCCGCATTATCACACTCCCAAAGGAACAACCACATCATAACCTACATTCCACCTTACTCTATAAAACTTTTTATTACATCCCCTGGGGCGGTTTTGCTACCACCAACCTACACTACACACATTGCAACGGACATAACTCCTTTTGGCCTAATTCCCTTCGTTGAAATGCGGTCTACAAGGATTGGGACTTGTTAAAAAGTTATACAATAACACACGTAACCACCAGCAATGAAATTAACTTTCAGTAAAGTCTGTCAAAAGTTTACGCTTGAAGACAATGTTACTGCACAAGATGCATCTACAGAATAGCAAAGTATCTTTTAGGCGTCACGTCAGCTCCACTCGAAAATGAACCAAATGCAGTATCCAATTGGTATAAATTCCCACCACCCGACCTCCCTCCATGCATAAACAGATAGGTATAACCCTGATCCTCATTCAAGGACACAACCACACTCCGACGAGCATCAGGTGTCACATGGGGAAACAGGCACCAAAGTGCTGCTGTTGTGTATGGTACAAGTGGGAGAAACAAAGTGAGTAAGTGAAATGTTTTGAATCTTTAATGGCGTTTGTGTGCTTCACTTGCGGTTCAGCAGAATCCTTCCAGAGGGGGTATATCGAGAACTCTTCTTTCCTCTATCTGTCCGACGATATGGTGGGATGAACGAAGGTATATCGCTTTCCGTTTTTATTGCCGCATAAAATATTTAAAAATGTTTTTCCAGTTTGTTTTACACATGGATAGATACGAGAATGTGTGTGCGAGCCACTTTATAGGTGAGGGGCCAACGACATTGAGCATAAAAATGGAACGTTATTAGTGTTTAGAAAAGGCAACCACCACCTTCGACACTACCGACCCGCCAACATCAGCGCCACCTTGACACAGAATAATAGAACACAACACCATACAAGGCGCACGGTGTCATCAAGTGACAGAAAGAGGGTTAGTCGGTTTCGTCGGTTTTTATTTTATCCTGACATTGTCGGAGTCAAGCCAACCATTTGATGAGGGTTTCACAAGGACGGGGAAGCCAACTTTATGGGTTGTTGCTACGAAAGTGTTTTTGTACGAATTTTTTGTACAGAGATCGCCACAATCATTCATTGCCATCACGTGGCTTTGCTGTCATAAAGGAGGATAAATTTGAAATTATTTTTACCTTTCGGTATCTGTCTTGAAAGGGATAAAAGTTAAGAGTCATGAAAATTTCCTGTAATTGGTGTGGTTTATTTTTTATGGATCGGTGAACTTTTAATAGACTCTTAACAATGTAGAGATGTTGTTTACAATTAAAGTATCTTGTAGGTCCTTTGCATGTTGACAGTGGAATGAGGAAGGTTTGTATATTAATTTGGGTTCACTTTGAGAAACTACGAGACATATAAAAGGATAAAAATGGCAACCCAAGGTTTCGTTACCAAAATCGGAGCCTGCAAGGCCAAAAACGGGAATATCATAGTAGAGAAGCTGTAGGTAATAAACATATGGAAAGACTATTTCTGCGGACTGTTAAATGGTGATAGAAGCCGAAACCCCGGTGTCAGGCAGCCTGATATTCTCAACCTGTAACAACCAATCAATAGAACCGTCGGGCTGGAACAAAGTTAAAGCAGCCTAGCTTGACTTTAATTATACAAGGCCGTAGGCCCAGATGGTCTAGCAGCTGAGCTCTTTAAGGCTGCAGGCGATGACATGCAACAACTCATCTATAAAATGATTGAAACCTTATCACAATATGCCCGATTCATAAGAAGGGTGTAATGCTGAAGCGCCTGAAACCATACGTCGACGAACAGATGGGGAATTACCAATGTGGTTTTAGGCATGGAAAATCAAAAATCGACCAAATCTTCACTTTACGCTAGATCCTGGAGAATACCCAAGAGTTCCAGATCGATACCCACCATCTATTTATCGATTTTAAGGCCGCATGTGATAGTGCGGATAGAGATAGAGATGATAGGTGTATTGCGCTATTTCTAGTTTTGGTATTCCTGCAAAACTCATTCATTTATGTAGGACGACGGTGGACAAAGCTCGCTGCTCCGTCAAGGTCGGAAAGAACACCACCGAGTTTCGAGTTTCTTTAACCTGGTACGCAGGCGACATTGACATCATCGGCAGAACAAAGCAATACAATCACTGGCGCCTTCGCCAACATCGAATCAGAGGCTGGTGAAATGGTTCTGGTTATCAACGAGGATAAAACGAAATATATGCTGTCTACGAACACCGAGACACAACACCATCGTCTCGGTCAGAACGTTAAAATGGACAACTATAACTTCGAGGTAGTGAAGGAATTCTTCGACCTAGGCTCTGTTATTAGCTCTGCCAACGACATCAGCGCGGAAATCCAACTCGCCAATCGCTGTTACTATGGCCTTAGGAGACAACAATTTAGCAAGGCCTTATCGAGAAGAACCAAGGAGACGCTTATCATCCCCGCCCTGCTGTATGGTGCAGAAGCATGGACTTTATCAAAGTTGGATGAAAGCGCACTTGGAATCTTCGAGAGAAAAGTTCTACATTCGATTTATGGTCCCATCCGCGTTGACGGTTTATGGAGGAGAAGATTTACCCACGAACTATACGAGCTGTACAGCGACACCGACTTGGTCGAATAGATCCGTGATCCTTCTACTTTACCCCTGAGGAACTACGCGGAAGAGGGTGACCTAATCTCCGATGGCGTGCGCAAGTGGTGGCAGCTGGCTAAGGATCGTGATGGCTCGAGAGGTTTGTTGGTTGAGGCTCTAGTTTACCCCGAACTGTAGCGCCATCATAAGTAAATGTCCTGCATTGGGAATGAGTTGTCAGTCAGCGATAAGATAAAGAAAAGAATGCTACTCGTATGCACCTACACGGCAACGATAAGACTTTCCTTTTCGGTTGGTGGGAAAATCTTTCCCAAAAATGCAACTGTTTCGCTCACTAAACTCCAAAGAGCTGTTTGTCTCGACTGAACGGGTGACTTCCCTACTACGCCTGGCTCTGCTCTAGATTCATTGTTGACCCTCCCTCTTCTTAGTATCTATGCATATCATGGGCAGTATTATAGAAGTAACCTTCCGTCTTAAACGAAGTGACTTTTAGTACAACCCGAACTGGAGTTTTTATAACTTTGCGCGGTACTTAGCTTTAGACTCACATCTAATATGCACTCTGGTGTAATGCCACCAAAATACCGACTGCTGTGTAATTTTAAGCTCGTCTTTCATATCGCTCAGAATTAACTTTGGCCGGTATCTGAGCCAGGAAGGAATTGTAGTCTTGTGGTGGTGTCTTCGTAGAGAACGATATTCGCCTTTCAAGCGGAGACTTATGCCATCCTAATGGGCGGAGTATCTGCGTCTGTAGTGATTACCACACATCTTAGGATCCCTTAATCACTTCCAAGAAAGTTCGAGAACGAAACAACTCTCTGAATTCAGCAGCAGAATTGAACTCGTAAGTCGTAATGGGATTTTGTGAAATGAGATGATTTACTGCACAAGGCTAAGAGGAGGACACTGCTTGTTAGGTAGACATACTATTAGAATGTGTGTCCCCTCCAACGATTTCTATAGAAGCTATAGAGCGAAGAGGAGGAGGAAATTGTTGCTCACCTTTTGTGGACATGTCCTGTCAATTCCCTAAGGGAATACTTCTACGAAGATCTTAACGATTTGGCCAGGCTTGGTATTTACAAAGAAGAGAGTTTTATCTAGATGGTTTTGCACATAGATACGAAGCAGAAAAGTTTAACACAGCAACGGTAACCCATTCTTCAATGGACCTATCCTTGGCTTAAGTGTGTCCTTGTCTAAGCGAGGACAGCCACCTAACCTAACCTAACCTAAGGATCGGAATTCTGAAAACTCGATGTTATAACCTCCTTTTCACTTAAGCGTCTACTCGTCTTTCCATGCAAGACAAAGCACTTTCATTAAAAGGGGATTGCTGCCTTTAGCAAAGCGTGTTTCTTTTTAGAGGTATAGAACTTTAAAGTAAAATAAAACGCATAAGAATCGCGGTAAAAGTCATAGTATTAGCTTTATTGGAAGGATAATTTTATGCCATTTATGTTTATAAATGATTTGTTTAAAAATAATGGGATATATGCGCTACGGCGAATGTTGGCTTTCAAGTCGTCCATTGTCTCTGGTCTATCGGCGTAGACTAGCGACTTCAAATATCCCCACAGAAAAAAAGATGTTAAATCACACGATTCACCAATTCGAAGACCCATTAAGCGAAATTATGCGCTCATCGAATGTTTCCTTTAATAAATTGATTGTGAGCGCGCTGTGTGGCATGTTGCGCTGTCTTGTTGTAACCATAGCTCTTCCTCATTAATGCCATTTATATCTATAGCTGGCATCACTTTTGAAGAAATATGAACCAATGATTCCAACAGCCAGTTACATTTTGCTGATGTAAAGGCGTCTTAATAATGGCTTGTGGATTTTGTTCACTCCAAGTGCGGCAATTTTGCTTGTTGACGTAGCCATTCAACCAGAAATGAGTCTCATCGCTGAAAAAACTTTGTGATGAAATGAGGATCAAGAGCAATCTCGTTTTCGGCCCATTCACCGAACGTACAACGCACATGATCACAAGCAGCGTCAATTCTTGTACGAGCTGGTAAACCAAGATCTTTCCGTAAAATCGTCCATAAAGTAGATGGACACAGCTTCAATTGCTGTGCTCCTCAATACTACGCTCTCCAGCAGCAACAGCTTCTTCGGTGCGCACTGTACGACATCGCTGCAGATGCGCATTATCAATTAGAGTATGCTTGGTGCGAAAACGATCCATGGTTATTCGAATTACTTGCTCGGATGGACGATTATGCCGACCCTAAAATGGACGAAGCGCACGGTAAGTTTCGCGAACTCATCCACGATTTTCGAAATAAATTTTCACAATTTGCAATCGTTGTTCTGGCGTAAGTCTATTCATGGTGAAATGGCAAAGCAAACTGAGCACAGATCAGCTATCAGCTGTCAAATTAGCTGTTGCTGGGAAAGTGTTGCCAATTCGAAAATTAAACCTCTAAAAAAAACACACTTTACAATGTACTCCAATGAAGTGTTTTCCGTCAACCGTCAACTTTGTTCTGTCATCGCTACCTCATTTCGCATTAAGTCATAATATATTTTAGTGTATTCCATGCGAAGCAACAACATTGTCTTTGGTAACAAAGTCTCCACATAAGCTAAAAAGAAATCTTAAAGCTTCTCTGAAATATGGAACTTTATCACTGGTAGGTCATCCCAAAAATTGGCTTCTAAAGTATTTGCTACGCAAACACAAAACCCAAAATGTAATATATACAATGAAACATGGTATTCGGGACCAATTTTACTCTCTAACAACTTACTAACTACCTGGGAAATGTCACAAAGGATCAGCCAAACAGAGGTAAAAGCAAAGCAAAGCAAAGCAAAAAAAAAAAACAAACAAAACACAAATTGAGTTTGTCCTTTCGTTCGCCCTGTGGGGGCCATGTACACGATATCATTTTAATGGTAAACATTTTATACAGGTCACTTTCCCTTGTCGTAATCACCCATTCAATTTGAAATTAATTCCATTTCGTGTGCGCCTTTCACTTCATTTTCTTTGAGACAAATTAAATTCGTCCAAAAGGCAAAAGAGCCTGCTGCCCGTCTCTACCTCCAACTTGTTAGTGGTTGTCTGAATTGGTTTACTTTTCGTTTGAACAAAATAAAAAGATTAAAAGGCCGTGAACCCCTTTTGTTTCGACATCCCTCCATCGATTTTGACTTTTCTCTCTTTTTTTGCAGGAATTTTCCAGATCTCCACTTATATTTTCCTCAGCCACCTACCTCAATGAGGCTGTTATTCGTAAAATTAAGAAAAAAAAAGAAGTTGAAATGGCTTAAAACCCAAAAGTAGAGACGAAGGTAAGAGACTTGACAGCTCATGGTCTGCAACTTCGTTGCCATCTCTGGAGGTATTCGTCTATTTATGGAAAATATCGAAGCAATTAGAAATCATTAAGCTACCGTAGAAATACATATAACTGGGAAAAAGATAATTAATTAATGAAGCTATGACAGACGGTCTTGCATGGGCGACAACGTGATTATCATGATATTTCCATGAAGGAGTTATTTCGCTTCCTGCCTCTTGTGTTACGAGTATGAAGTATCTTAAGAACCTAATTTCCGTTTGTGCAGGATTTCAATTTCCTTGCAGTTTTTCTCCTCCCAATCGCGAGAGTTACTGTTACTATGGTAATGGTGGAGTACTTTTTTTTGAAAATGAGACCATAAAAGTCAGTTTGACTACCGTTTTTATTGAGTAAACGACAGCAAAAATGTGGAGTTTTAATGAACTAGTGGGAAGCTTAAAAATATACTTAAAGTAGTGTGGGACTCTAACGCCACTAAAAACAACTCCTTAATCAGAACCAATCTATGAAAGATCGACAAACGATTTTTCTAATATTTAAAATCGCGTTAAGGAAAGTTTAAAGTTTTAAGGACTTTCCCATGGTTTTTGAGGCTTGGTTCTCCTCGGTCTCCGGATATTGTCCCGTTCATTTAAGATGGTTTCTATCTCGAAGTTGTCACCTCCACAGAACAACACGCATATACGAAGGGTTAAAGTGTAAAGACTGCATTACACGCCATTTGTGCGATAAAGTGCTGCCAACGAAAAAAAAAAAAAAAAAAACAGCGTGACAGCTGACAGTTCAGGGTTATTAAAAATGGAGTGCTACATGAAAGAACAACGTGTTTTCATTGTTGAGCAATATTTTAAAAATAATGAAGGTTTGGCAGCAATTTTCGCAATTTTCGTACCAAATGTGGTCAGAATAGTGATTTAACTTCATCAACTGTGAAGAGATTAATTCAAAAATTCACAGAGACGGATCAATTAGTGATCTTAGACACTCTGGCCGTTCTTCAACACAAAACATCGAAGCAGTTCATGAGAGTGTTGTTTAGAGTCCAGGAACATCAATTCGGCACCGTGGTCAAGAATTGGATATTTCGAGAAGCTCTCTACAGCGTATTCTCACGAAAGATTTGCATCTTCATGCATACAAAGTGCTATTAACTGAATAACTGAAGCCTAATGACCACGCACAGTGAAGAGAGTTCGTTGAATGGATTATGGAACAACAACAAGTGGATGCTGATTCTTCAAACACACCTGTGATTTTTAGGAATGAATTTTAGGACACCTTTTATAATAGAAAATTCGTTAAAGGATAACGAATACACACTCGAAGAAGGGCACTTGAAAATTCCGACGCTGGCCAAACTCTCATCAATGTGATCGTAAGTGCTACACAGAAGGCATATATATGCGAAACTAGGTGACGACTATTTAAGGGTCATTGCCTCGAAAGGCACACCACAGGGAGCAATCGTCTCATCCTTGGATATATGAAAGTGCGAAATACTAAGGAATCCTGTACAAGCACGAATCTACCGTCAAGAGTGCCTTGAGGATCAGCCAATCAAACTGCTGGAACTTAAAATTCGAAGGACATGCATAGATTCTAAAGAAACTCGTAGGTGAAGACGTAAATAGTGATTACACATCACCTTACCTCAACTTTGAGGAACCATGGAAATATCTATCAGTTTTATTAAGTAGATGCATACTCGCGGAAAAGACAGCATCTTCAAATTAGTGTTTGCCACCACCGAATGAATTCAACTATCCATAGTTGGTAACTGAATATTTTCAACTATCGTCTGTCTAAATGAAAATCAGTTTTGACCTGTTTTGTTTACATCAAAACAACTCAGACAACTTAGGACTGTGTGGCCTCCCTAACGCTTTTACATATTAGAGAAAACAACAAGCGCGTGTCAAATGACAAAATCCTAACTAGTCATGACAATTCGTTCGAACTTGAAAACACCCCACATTTAAATATGCTTCTTCTACTTAGGCTCTCTGGCATGAATTTGAATACAATAATCTGTTTTACGTTGCCTAGCTACTATAAAATGCAGACTGGAGAATCTTTTTTCACTCTTTAAACCAATGTAGTAAAATTCGTGCCAAAAAATTTTTCTAAAATATAGCAGCATATATAAGTGGCGATGCTACGTCATTTTGAATTCAGTATTTACGAACACAGTCCCAATTCACCTACGTTACTGACGTACCGCATCTAATATCAAAACCAATTCGAGAGTTTGACCCATTTTTTGACAGATGTCACAAATTCCCGATCAAGATATTAGCACACCTTGGCGCGTGAACCAATTCGCATGAAATTCATAAGCTGTCACTGATTTTCTTTACTCCAATTCCTTATCCACACGAAATGAGTCAACATAGCCCGCAGCGATTATACTCTGAGAAGTTATTAAAATGCCCCAAGAAAGATCAAATCCCAGAATGTCGTAAAGTCACTTTGGACATTTCGCCAAAATTAATTCCACATAATTCCATTTCATTGCAGCACTTTTCCCTAATTAATGCGCGCCACGTTCCCGTAACGGCAGATCCTCCCAAGTGAATCCAATCAATCAAAGCCGCCAAATCATAAATGCCACTCTACATAGGCATTCTTTTTACTCAAAATGTCAGCGACTTTATAACGTCGTCTGTCGTCGTTTGGTCCTCTGTCCTTTGCGGTGTTGTTATTTGTGTGTAAATAAAAAAACAAAAAGCACAAAACAAAATGGCATTGAACCGTGTAATTTATCAGCATACACACTACCCATTCTCTTTCCTTGACAAATGTGAAGGGCAGAGTTCAAGGACTCAACCATTCGATGAGAAATGACAAAGAAATCCTTACTACTATTAAGTCTCGAAGAACAGCAAAACGTCTGAGCACGTAGGGAGGTACAATTTCTTCGAAGGACGCTTTAGGCAGGGACAAACAACAGAAAAAAAAAAAAAAAAAGTTCACAATATTTCAAGGACCAAAGATGCCTGATGCCGGTGCCTCTTGGTGTTTTGTGTGCCTTTGCTGTTACTGACTGCTGTCAGTCATCCTTCCTTTTCGATTTGCTCGCACTCAGTTAATGGGATAAAGTCCTTTTGCAGGGATTCTCAAAGTGGAAATCTGTACTAGAATGCCTTTCTCCTCGCCCGCGATCCTTGTAATCGAGGAACAAACTCAACTCAATTTGGATACCCAAATATAATTTTGCGTACGAGTATATGAGAGACGTTTAACACAGTCAGAGTTCATTTCACTCTCGGTTGACGTTGATGGGTTTGAGAGTCTGTTTCTGCTTATGGATTAGCTAAGTCGTTTTTTATCGAGAGAGATTCATGTTAAAGGAGGAGAAGGAAGCTATGTTTTTTTCTGTCTTTATCCGTTTTTATTATTGAAACTCTCCTGGGGGAAAAAAGGATATTACATTTTGAATTATGTTTTTTGATTTGAGGCTATGAATCATTGGATACCCGGAAGGCACCGGATATAACTAGGTATACCTGCCAACCTTGGGGGATGTTAAGTTGTTTTACGAAAAAGGATATTCACGTGCGCAACGAATAAGTTTGACAGGGGATCTGTATGGAAAATACGAGTATTAGATGGTACAAAGGTTTCTCTAATCGAGAAGTATGGTGCAAATTACATGTGGGTATTATTATATTTTCAAAAATTTACTTTGCTTGTAGGAAGATTCGAATTTCCTTTCGCCGTTAGCGCGTTTACAGTATGGAGGGGTTTCCCTTCGTAGAGCGTAAGTCGTTGCTGGGACGAAGGCTAATATATCTCCTAGCTAGAGCAGTCTGAGAAAGTCCCACACCGGTTAGGGGTGTGTCTGCGAGTCCCTAGAAGACTGCTATTTCGCCGGTTAGGACAACCTCTCCCAGCAGACGAATCCCTCGGCTAGGACAGACTCAGAAAGTACAGCATATACCCGAAAGAAGAGCCTCGAAAGTCCACGGATTCGTCGGATCGATAGGACAGTCTCGGATAGTCTACAAATCCATATGTAGGTTTATTGACATCTGTGAATCCACCGGTTAGGATAGTCTCGTGAAATTGACAAATTCGTCGGTTAGATCAGCTTTGAAAAGTCATCAATTCAGGCGGTTAGCGCTGTGTCTGAAAACCAAAGAATCCTCCATATGAGGCAGTCCCGGGAAGTCTACAAATTTACTGTTTAGAGCAACCTCTAAAAATATATGAATCCCCCGGCTATGGCGGACTCGAAAAGTCCATGCATATACCGGGTACGGAAGCCTCGGAGAGTACACTTTTGGATAGTCCATGAATCCATGGGTGTGCCAATCGACCTATTAGGATGGTCCATTTGCTGGTTAGAGCAAATATAGAAAATTAAAAAAATATTCTCGAATTCGTCGGTCAAAGTAGTCTCAGAAGGTCCAAGAATTAATCGGTTAGGGCGGACTCATGCGACGGCTAGGACAGTTTCAGAAAGACTTCAATTCAACCTCGGAAAGCTAGGTCGATTCGGAAAATTTTACAGATCATCCTGTTGAGACAGTCTCAGAAAGTCCACGTTTTTCAAGGCTAGATCGGTCACAGAAGTTCAACGAATCTCCCGCTTGGGACAGACTAGGAGAGTCAACGCATTTGCTTCGCCAAAAGGATGTCTGTGAAAATAGTTGCAAAAAAAGTAGGTCTACATAGGCAGATGGTACTATACAAGCAACTGTAAAGTGAAAATACTGATATCACCGATGATGCATCAAAGCCAAAGAATAGAACAACAAAAGTCACAAGAAGCGCTTCATTACAAATTAGAAGGAATTTTCTTCTATTCAGGTCCTTCGAACCGGATACTACTACGAATTTCGTTCACGATACGTAAAGACTAACCCGAAATAATTTCTAAATATTTATCGTTAATGTCTCCTTTTCTTTCCTCGAATACCCACTCGAAACCACCACAAAAGTTCTACTATCTCCAACTAGTTCTTCGAATTTCCCTTCTCTATAAATAGCCCAAGAATTTACTTGACTTCCTACTCAGTAATTGGAATTCTCTTCTATTCTATGACGGATTTCCTCGAAAAGATCTTCATTCCAGCAGCAACAGTAGTAACATCTCTCAATTGCCAACATAAAACCCACAAAATCGTTCTGGAATTTTAACAATTTCCCTTCGGCTACATAACTTTCTCTTCCTCCCATCACAGAAATACCCTCCACCCGACCAATGCTTTGTATTGCAGATATACCGAGAAAAAATAAAACCGACGCTTAAACACTTGCAAAATTCATACGGCGACAAGGACCGGACACTCCCAATGGCAGGACAATTCAACTCAAAAGTACCTCAATACAATGCGCTCCAAACCACAAGTTCCATTGTGTTTACCCATCAAACATGGATCGTCACTGCGGAAAATCTCCTCAATTCATATTCGTGGAAGTATACCTGTCCTCCAGCGGCCGTCATCGTCATCTTTTATGTTTTCTTCTCATAATTAGATGGATGACTCATACACAGGCATATACCTAAGGATATTCTTAATAACTTTCACTTGCCTAGTTATACTCGTATGCTTAAACAAGAATTAATTTTTCTATATTTTTCCGTTCTCTTCTTTTTTTTTTGATGAATGGGAGAAATGGTGGAGAGATAAAGTTCGTTAGAGAAAAGAAAAACATAAATTGGCGCCCAACGTGGTAGTGGTTTGAGTTTTGGTTCAAACTTAATGCAGTGGCTTTGTTGCAAAAACAGCAAAAAAAAATAAGAGGATTTCTTTTTTTAATTTTATTTTTTTCTGTAGGTGGTAGCACATTCTTCATAATTTATGACAATCACGGGTTAAATGCGGGGTGGTAGATAAATTTGGGTGGCGGGATAATTTAGTTTCAGGAAAAAATTTTACTGTGTTTGCACTTGCACAATTCCCTCGGCTTTATGGCCTAGATTTTACGGTGTTCTTGAAGTGCACAATTGCCTCAAGTTAAGCACTTGTTGGGTCAACAGTTTGTAAAACCCTTCCATATTTTACTTTTTTATCAATTAAAACGAGATAATAATTGAGTTTCATGCTTTTGTTTGAACTTATAGGCCAAGGAAATGTGGGAGCAATTATCTGAGGAACAGAAGAAAATCTACGGCGAGGACTACTATGAAGCTGCTATGACATCTATCGACAAATATAGCAAGGAGGTAAGACATAATATGGGTTTACATATGGAAAAATTTATTGGTGCGCCAGTATAGTTGGCAGTTTAAGCTTTAAATTGGGATACATTCCACTAACTTGGCGGGAGATAAATGTGGTGTTTATCCCTAAGCTAGGTAACAAACCCAGTGAGCTACCCAAATCCTAGATTGAGATTCAGATCCCAAACCGTATGGTATACTGATGGATCAAAAATGGATTCAGGAGTTGGCGCCGGTGTGTATGGACCCAATCACGAGATTACGAAATCACTTGGAAAGAGTCCTGGTGTTTTCCAGGCCGAGCTTTACGCTATTGAGACCTGTGCAAATATCAACTTGCAATCAGGAAACAAGGGTGCCACTATACACATACTCACCGACGCTTAAAGCACTGATCTCCCACCTGATCAGTTCAAAATCAGTTCTAAGCTGCTTCGACGGTTTACAAAATTTGGCCCGATACAATAAAGTGAGATTGTGGTGGGTACCGGGTCATGTAGGTATTAAAGGCAATGAAACTGCAGATCTGCTATCCAGAAAACGTTCCTCTGAGTTGTTCATTGGACCTGAACCCTTTTATGGAATATCTGATTCTACATTCAAACTAACACTAAACAATTGGGAACGCAACATGTGCATCTCCCACTGGAATAACTCCCAAGGCCTCAGACAAGCTAAAAGCGTTGCCCAACCCTTCCAAAAAAAAAGGCAGCTGATATCCTAAAACTTGTGTGTGAACTTCCTTACTGGTCACTGCCAATTACTTTACCACCTAAATAAAATAAGAATTTCAGAATATATTACCTGCCGCCTCTGCCTAGAAGAGGACGAAACTGCAGAACACATACTATGTGAGTGTGTAGCTCTGTGTAGAAGTAGGAGAAGCTTCTTTCTAAAAAAGATAATATCTCCATTAGACCTAAGGAACTCCTCCGCAGCCGTACTTACAGCTTTCATAAGGAAAGTTGAAGTACTGCTGCCCTAAATAGTTGCCTCTGGCACAATAGATCTCTCTGGTCGCAGTGCCTATACACCATTTGGGAGTGGACATGCTCCTTTCAAAAAAAAAAAAAAATAGTTGGCACGTCAATTTACTGGTGCAAGTTATTACACAAAGATCGAAGTGACTTGGCAGTAGTAGCTCTCAAATGTCTTACTGGCGCCAGTAAATCCATTGCATATATAAACCAGCATTTACAATAAAATTTTCTGAACAACTTCTTATCACTAAATCATATTCCAGTCATCTGATATTCAACCTGCCCTTCGTGTCCTGATCGATGCTGTTACTCGTACCTTCCCAATGGCTCGTTACACTCCAGTTACTGGTACGGAGAAAATTCAAATTTTCATGGCCGAACACTTGCCCGCAGGACTGTACGAAGCTTTGTACGCAAGGAAATAAAAAGAAATTTGACTCTCCTCAATAGCACAATTCTCAACTCAACGACACGTCAAAAATGTCAAAGGATATGAATACACGCCACTTGATGACGGAGAGGAAGAGGAAGGATACACGCTTTGATGATGGTTATGTGGTTTACTTTTATTTGCACTTAGAGAACGCATTTGTAATTAATTTTAATAGAACAAAACAAAATTTCTAATTTTATTTTTCACTTTGTAATGGAATACGAACATACATACATACGTACTTAGTTAACACGAACTTTAGTTTGGAGGCCAGACATGGTCTGTAATTAAATAATTTATTTGTAAATTTCATCTAAATGTTAATTTATATACTCGTAGAAAATATTAATGTATAATTGTTTTCCAATAATATTTTGAAAAATAAACGAAAAATCTATTAGTTTCGGGTATTTACCGAACTAATACAAAAATGTGCTTCTTCTATTGTCAGCAATTTAATTCACTGTGCTTATTGCTGTCAGTTCGAGATTTTAGGAAATTATCACTTGCGACGTACGGATATATAGAAATTTCTACTTTTTCGGTGAGTAAGACATAGAAAAGTACATTTAGCGCCCAATGTGAGGGCCCAGCGATGCTCACAATCAGTTAATGATGAAAACATTTCCCACTGTCAGTGGGTTAATTCAAGGAATCTGAATGAACTATGTACGCATATGTACGTGATTCCACTATCACCGAACAATCCGTTTTATGGAGCTGTCTTTTCCTGCTGACTGAGTCGGAAAAGTCGGGCCCCTGCTAATTCTCCTAGAAAATTACCATTTTCGTTTAAAAGTGTGTCTTCTTTATTCAATGGACGAGAGGTAAATGAAATCAGTTAAGGGTTATTCATTTCGAGGTTGGGATTTCATATCCCTGCCATATGGCATCTGTCAAGTCCATCTGTCATTCTTAGTGAAAGGTAGTTAGTCATTTTGTCATTTTACAATATGGATCGATTAACCACCGCTCAGCTCAACACATTAAAATTGTTGCATCTTACTACGAAAATAACAGTTCTGTAATATCTGTGTATCGTGATTTAACGATAGATTATGGTTCATAATCGCTCAATTTTTCGAACAAAATCTTCTTTAGCGATGAGGGCAATTTGTCGCTGGGTAGCTACGTAAACAAACAAAATTGCTGAATTTGGGGTTCTGAGAATCCAGTTTCAGGATGTGCGCGGAATGTGGTTCTAATACAGGCAATTGTAGTTTGCGTAAACTCCCGTGGCGGCCATTAACCTGATGTTGTATTCCGTAGATAATGGCATACTCGTAGTCCAAAATTAAAAACAGTAAGCAATTTTCATTGTTAATACTTTTTTTATTTAAATTAAAAATCCTACAGCAGAAAATGAATAACCCTGTACTTAGATTTCATGTATGCAGATTATTTAGTCTGCCTGTCATTCACAACCAATGTGTACATCTACTTCTGGCTACTTTATACAACGCGATAGTCTAGTACTGAAAACTTGAAATGTGCTTCTACGGCCACTTTCGTTAAACTTCCAGCAATCGACCTGATTTGGTCCTCTTCCGCTATGATCAGCAAAAAATAATCTGCCAGGCCTACGAACAAAACCTGAAACTATTTTAATAGCGAAAATGTAAATTTCCTAACCAGCGAAAAAACTCAACCAAAACTCCCCTGGCTACAGAATTGTTCGTCATGCCTAAGGCCTCCCAACATTTCTGTGTATGAGTACATGTCCAGCCCACTCCTCAAGAAGAAAACTCCAGTTGAGGTCTCTCTTTCAACCTGCTTGACCCAGCAAATATTGATGTCAGGTGTCTTTAACGCACCTATGCTCCAATTCGAAAACCTAAATGCGAACACAGAAAGTAATCTACCTTTTTGAACAGGTTCCACCCAAAAATTAAATACCCGACGTCAAAAACCGTTCACTGAGCCATACCTACAAAACATAATTTTCTCTCGAAAACAGTTTTTAAGAATCTTCGAACCGATTTGAAGTGATCATTCATTTGTTTGGCCTGAAAAGTAAATATATGTATATCATGGGCGCGCAGCACACTCGCGCAATTACGACTCAGAACCAAGAAAAGCGATCTTTCCACGCGAAATAGTCTGCGCCGTAGAAATGCAAGAATCAATCACCAGGCTACCATCAACAACAGCAGGGTGTTCACAATCCCATTTTAATGAACAGCACCCACTCATCATTCTTAAGCCACACCTACTAACTTCAATTCATTTTTATATGCCATCTCCAACCATCTACTAGTTGCCCAGAAAACCAGCAGGGATCTGTTGTCGTTGCAAAAGTACTTCAAGCTCCACCTCTCGACACATTTGACAGAAAACATGAGGTTTGAAAAAAACCAGTCAGGGATGGCATGAGGTACTTATGGTAAGTTTATGAGAAGGAAAAATATAAGTCCAGCTTATAAAATCAATATGAATTGTACTGCGATTACGTACTGCGATTGAAGTTATGGACTTTAATTCGAGTACGTAAGGTATTATCTTATAATTAAAAAGCGACATGGCAAGTAGAAAGTCATGAAAGGTACTTTTGTCTTGAACAGTAGGTGTGGATTATAAAGTGTCCATAAATGCGAGTAGATCATCTGAAGGTCAAAAATCACATGTCGGGGCCCAGTCATATTTATGCTTAACCGAGTCAAGCTACCAACATTTTTGCTTATTCATTCTATCGACAAATAGGTATACGCTATACCTCTTCTTATACCTTAGGTATGCTTCCACAGTATTTCAAGTCAGCAATTCCATTCCCAGAGTCGATCGGCTCATAGAAGATACGTTTATCTATCGCCCTTCTAGCAAGATAGTATATAAAAGGTACGTTCGTCGAGTTTATTAGATAACCATTTGCAACCAGATGAAGAATGCCTCTGGTAGGATACAACCACTCTCTAAAGTATTTCTAAAATACCCCGGGTTACGGTAAAACAAGTCGGACACAAATTCGTTTTCCTTAATGTTAGCTGGCCGTACACGCTTTGATGATGGTTATGTGGTTTACTTTTATTTGCACTTAGAGAACGCATTTGTAATTAATTTTAATAGAACAAAACAAAATTTCTAATTTTATTTTTCACTTTGTAATGGAATACGAACATACATACATACGTACTTAGTTAACACGAACTTTAGTTTGGAGGCCAGACATGGTCTGTAATTAAATAATTTATTTGTAAATTTCATCTAAATGTTAATTTATATACTCGTAGAAAATATTAATGTATAATTGTTTTCCAATAATATTTTGAAAAATAAACGAAAAATCTATTAGTTTCGGGTATTTACCGAACTAATACAAAAATGTGCTTCTTCTATTGTCAGCAATTTAATTCACTGTGCTTATTGCTGTCAGTTCGAGATTTTAGGAAATTATCACTTGCGACGTACGGATATATAGAAATTTCTACTTTTTCGGTGAGTAAGACATAGAAAAGTACATTTAGCGCCCAATGTGAGGGCCCAGCGATGCTCACAATCAGTTAATGATGAAAACATTTCCCACTGTCAGTGGGTTAATTCAAGGAATCTGAATGAACTATGTACGCATATGTACGTGATTCCACTATCACCGAACAATCCGTTTTATGGAGCTGTCTTTTCCTGCTGACTGAGTCGGAAAAGTCGGGCCCCTGCTAATTCTCCTAGAAAATTACCATTTTCGTTTAAAAGTGTGTCTTCTTTATTCAATGGACGAGAGGTAAATGAAATCAGTTAAGGGTTATTCATTTCGAGGTTGGGATTTCATATCCCTGCCATATGGCATCTGTCAAGTCCATCTGTCATTCTTAGTGAAAGGTAGTTAGTCATTTTGTCATTTTACAATATGGATCGATTAACCACCGCTCAGCTCAACACATTAAAATTGTTGCATCTTACTACGAAAATAACAGTTCTGTAATATCTGTGTATCGTGATTTAACGATAGATTATGGTTCATAATCGCTCAATTTTTCGAACAAAATCTTCTTTAGCGATGAGGGCAATTTGTCGCTGGGTAGCTACGTAAACAAACAAAATTGCTGAATTTGGGGTTCTGAGAATCCAGTTTCAGGATGTGCGCGGAATGTGGTTCTAATACAGGCAATTGTAGTTTGCGTAAACTCCCGTGGCGGCCATTAACCTGATGTTGTATTCCGTAGATAATGGCATACTCGTAGTCCAAAATTAAAAACAGTAAGCAATTTTCATTGAAATCTTTAATACTTTTTTTATTTAAATTAAAAATCCTACAGCAGAAAATGAATAACCCTGTACTTAGATTTCATGTATGCTGATTATTTAGTCTGCCTGTCATTCACAACCAATGTGTACATCTACTTCTGGCTACTTTATACAACGCGATAGTCTAGTACTGAAAACTTGAAATGTGCTTCTACGGCCACTTTCGTTAAACTTCCAGCAATCGACCTGATTTGGTCCTCTTCCGCTATGATCAGCAAAAAATAATCTGCCAGGCCTACGAACAAAACCTGAAACTATTTTAATAGCGAAAATGTAAATTTCCTAACCAGCGAAAAAACTCAACCAAAACTCCCCTGGCTACAGAATTGTTCGTCATGCCTAAGGCCTCCCAACATTTCTGTGTATGAGTACATGTCCAGCCCACTCCTCAAGAAGAAAACTCCAGTTGAGGTCTCTCTTTCAACCTGCTTGACCCAGCAAATATTGATGTCAGGTGTCTTTAACGCACCTATGCTCCAATTCGAAAACCTAAATGCGAACACAGAAAGTAATCTACCTTTTTGAACAGGTTCCACCCAAAAATTAAATACCCGACGTCAAAAACCGTTCACTGAGCCATACCTACAAAACATAATTTTCTCTCGAAAACAGTTTTTAAGAATCTTCGAACCGATTTGAAGTGATCATTCATTTGTTTGGCCTGAAAAGTAAATATATGTATATCATGGGCGCGCAGCACACTCGCGCAATTACGACTCAGAACCAAGAAAAGCGATCTTTCCACGCGAAATAGTCTGCGCCGTAGAAATGCAAGAATCAATCACCAGGCTACCATCAACAACAGCAGGGTGTTCACAATCCCATTTTAATGAACAGCACCCACTCATCATTCTTAAGCCACACCTACTAACTTCAATTCATTTTTATATACCATCTCCAACCATCTACTAGTTGCCCAGAAAACTAGCAGGGATCTGTTGTCATTACAAAAGTACTTCAAGCTCCGCCTCTCGACACGTTTGACAGAAAACATGAGGTTTGAAATAACCAGTCAGGGATGGCATGAGATACTTACGGAAAGTTTATGAGAAGGAAAAATATAAGTCCAGCTTATAAAATCAACATGAATTGTATTGCGATTACGTACTGCGATTAAAGTTATGCACCTTAAAAGCGACAGGGCAAGTAGAAAGCAAGTCAGGATGTCTGGAGAGGTACTTTTGTCTTGAACAGTAGGTGTGAATTATAAAGAGTGGCCATAAATACGAGGAAATCAACCGATTGCTTATACTCGTAGTTGTAACTTTTCTGCCAATCAAACCTAAAATGCCCACTGATTGATAATAGTACTCGTATTTTTAATTTAACCACTTCACAGGCGGGACAGAAATCATATGTCGGAGCCCATTCCTACATATTTACGCTACACTCAATCAAGCTACCAGCATTTTAGCTGATTCAATCTACCGAGAGCTAGGTATAGCCTATACTATACCTCTTCTTCTACAGGTATGTATACTTTCACAGTATCTCAAGTCAGCTTTTCCATCTCCTGAGTCGATCGGCTCATAGAGGATACGATTATCTGTCGCCCTTCTAGCAAACTGTATATTAGGTGCGAAATGCAAGAAATGCAAGTTCAAACCATCTTCAATCACCAGGCTGCCATCAACAGCACCAGGCTGGTATATTTTAGTGAACAGCACCCACCCAGCCACACCTACTAACTTTAATTCATTTTTATATGCCATCTCCAACCATCTACTAGTTGCCCAGAAAACCAGCAGGGATCTGTTGTCGTTGCAAAAGTACTTCAAGCTCCACCTCTCGACACATTTGACAGAAAACATGAGGTTTGAAAAAAATCAGTCAGGGATGGCATGAGGTACTTATGGTAAGTTTATGAGAAGGAAAAATATAAGTCCAGCTTATAAAATCAATATGAATTGTACTGCGATTACGTACTGCGATTGAAGTTATGGACTTTAATTCGAGTACGTAAGGTATTATCTTATAATTAAAAAGCGACATGGCAAGTAGAAAGTCATGAAAGGTACTTTTGTCTTGAACAGTAGGTGTGGATTATAAAGTGTCCATAAATGCGAGTAGATCATCTGAAGGTCAAAAATCACATGTCGGGGCCCAGTCATATTTATGCTTAACCGAGTCAAGCTACCAACATTTTTGCTTATTCATTCTATCGACAAATAGGTATACGCTATACCTCTTCTTATACCTTAGGTATGCTTCCACAGTATTTCAAGTCAGCAATTCCATTCCCAGAGTCGATCGGCTCATAGAAGATACGTTTATCTATCGCCCTTCTAGCAAGATAGTATATAAAAGGTACGTTCGTCGAGTTTATTAGATAACCATTTGCAACCAGATGAAGAATGCCTCTGGTAGGATACAACCACTCTCTAAAGTATTTCTAAAATACCCCGGGTTACGGTAAAACAAGTCGGACACAAATTCGTTTTCCTTAATGTTAGCTGGCCGTACGAAATTATTCGTCACAAGATCAAGAAAGACATTGTCTGTTCAGGACGTACCAATATTGATGCCAAAAGTATTGGAGCGCACAGTTTTGCGCCAAAACTCCTTGAGCCAGCACAGTTCCCTACCCCGAACATGATTATCAATCATCGCCACTTTTTCCTTAACCTTTTGTTGGGCTTCCCATTTCTGTGCTAGTCTTGTATAGCTTTCGCAACTCCGCCAGGAATTCGGTTGACTGGGATTCTGGGAAAGAACACAAAATAGCTGCTCCTTGTTCGCATCTTTTTGCACTTGGCACTCTCCAGGTTCGTGCGTATTTTGGCACTTGACGCACCTTCTAACCACCCTGCAATTTGGAGCAGCATGCCCGAATCTCTGACAATAGTGACATTGAAGAACACCGGTCCTGAGAATTTCCTTAAAGGACACCCTCTACGAACTTGATATTTTTCAGGTTCCATATCTTCTTGTCCGGAGATAGCTGTACCGCAATAATTGGTAGGACTCTATCATCATGTCTAGTGTTCACAGTAGCATACCCGACTGCCCATACAAAGTTCAGGTTTTCAATTTTCATGTCAGTAAGCTGTTTCAGGGCTTCTTCTGGGTTGAAGCTAACGCTGAGACCCTTCAGTAAGATTGACTGCAATTTATCATCTTTTCGAAAACATCTTTATATCTTTTTGCTATGTAAATGGCCTCGAGATACTCTTATCGACTTATCACGAAGAGATCTAAAAAATATATTTTCCACAAAGCTCTCATTTTGTTTTTGTAGTGTCCTTTTCATTGTGTTTATGTAATTATTAGATTATTTTATTTTTTGCTCCAACGAGTGAAAAACACTTCCTCTCTCCATGGACGTCTGCCCGTTGTTATAGTATGCAATAAAACACAACGTGCTGTGTTTCTAAACAAAAGCTTTTTTATGACCTTTTCCATTACACTGCCTAGACTTTGTGGTGATATCTTCGCTATTAATCTTTGAATACGCAATGCTCTTCAGCTGTTGAAGTGTTTAAGGCTTATTCATATAAACTCTGTTCTTAAAGTATTCCCACAAAAGAAATGTGGAACTGTTAAATCGACCAAATAAAATTGTCTGTCGGAAAACGCTGCATACGAGTATTGGCCTGGCGTAAAGTAAAACGATTTGTAGCTTTTTATTGTGATTTGAACCACGAAGTTAAAAATTCGCTTAAACTAATGGGGAGAGACGGACTAATTCGAAATAAGAAGACCTACCCCATAGAGCAAAATTCTTTATCGAATGCTGTGATATGTAGTCTAGTGCTCAGTAAATGGAAAATATGCTTTAAACTATTTTTATACAATCTATGTAACAAGTAGGCCATCTGCTGGTTTCTTTTGCTGACACCTCTTTCGCGCTCAAACAATTTACAGAAACACGGTACGAGTATCATATCTCTCCTGTACGAATTGAATCGATTTACGCGTGAACAACGCTGGGAAATATTGAGTACTTATTTCCAGAGAATAATGCACCAACCGTGCCTGCTATACGCCAGCTTATGAAGAAAGTTCGTGAGATTGGCATGCTAAATGATAACACGAGTTATCCTCGCGTTCGCCCTATGCGCTCAGCCGATAATATGCGCTGAAAGTGTGCGCTTGTGAAATGGTGGCATTATTGGCCCATTTTTCTACGAAGAAGCCGATTCCAGGAAGATGGCGTTACGTGCAATACCAGCCATCCAACAATCAATCTTTTGCGCACTAAGTTGAAAACGTGCAATAAGCCGTTTTGGTGATGATGAAGCAGACAGTAGTCATGTGGTGAAGAATTTGGTATCATCAACGTACAGAGAGAGGAAAGAGTGTTTAATAACCCTCTCAACATCGTTTATGGTTAGAATGAAGAGAAGGGGACCTAGATGGCTGCCTTGTGGAACACCAGAGGTGGCCAAGAAAGGGATTGATGGGAGGGATCTGAAGCGAACTATGTAAAAACGGTTTTCCAGGTAAGAAGATATCCATTTTAACAATATGGGTTCGAAACCGAGGGCAGACAATTTGAAGAATATTCAGTTATGAGATACTCGTATCTTATCAAAAGCCTTACTAAAATCAGTTGCAATAACGTCGACCTCTTTGCCGTTCTCTAAGGCAGACAAGGCGAAGGACACGAATTAGACTAAGTTAGTGGTAGTTGATCTACCTTTACAAAGCCGTGTTGAGTGGGAAAGATAAGAGACTTGCACTGAAAGCTTAAGGCTTCGTATAAAATACTTTCGAAAAGTTTGAGTAGATGAGAAAGTTTAGCAATTGGGCACTAGTTTGTTACTTCGTTCTTTGATCTCTTTTTCTGTATGGGGGTTATGAAAGAAGTCTTCCATATCTGAGGGAATATTCCTAGTGATAGAGACAAACGAAAGAGATGAGAGAGGGAGAGGGAGAGAATGGACGAGCATTTTTAAAGAAAAATTGCAGGGAGACCATCTGGGCTGGGTGAGAATTCATTATTAAGATTTTGTAGTTTATTTCCAATTACAGTAGGATGAAAAGGCTGTGACAGAAAGGGGCCAACGGAGAAGTTAAGAGGGTAACTGAAGTAAGATGGGTCTGGTTCAAAAGAGTTGTCGGCGAAGGAATGTTCAAAATAAGTGGCAAAAAAGTTGGCAATGGTATGCGGATTAGTTGATGATACGAGTATATTTTCAAAAGAAAGATTGAAGACATTTATGTGAGCGACATGTGGTTCTTATAGGACGGGCCTACGTACCACAGGCAAATTTGGGGCTATTGCAAGAAAAGTTCCCCAGTCGTTTCGAGATTTGGCGACATCAATTGTCATCAATCAATGATCTAATCCCGTTGGGTTTATTTTTATGGGGCTAAATGCTAAAGATTGTGTCTATGCAAACAATTCCCAAACTTTAGAGCACTTAAAAAGCAACATCCGTGAAGTTATGACCGCAATACAGCCTTAAATGTGTCAAAAAGTTATCGAAAATTACCTCACAAAAATCGAAGTTTGCGAAGACTTCCGTGGCGGCTATTTAATCGATGTTGTATTCCGTACAACGAAAACCTAAAATTTAAAACAGTAAACAAAATTTCATTGATTATTTAAATTAAAATCCTAAAACACAAAATGAATAACGCTGTATAAGTACAATTACGTGCACTTCATTTCTCCCCGATTTGGGCAAAATTTGTCAATTTTCGCCCAACCGTTGTGGTACAGAAACCAATTCCTTGCTGAATAGTAAGCAAATTTCGAAAAACCATTGAATGATCCCACCTATAATTACAGTCCATCCCAATTAATCACAATCCGCTTGGCGCAAAGTGTCTAACAGCCAAACACTCTATTTATATAGTTATCTCCCAACTTGCGGAAGTTCTACTCTAATTACTGCAATTTACGCCTCCCTACGCCTAGCCATATCGATTCGGCACACAATTCCAATTCAATTCGAATGAAGCCCACACAATTGCACAGTTAAAAAGTTTTGAGTAGTCATTAGTAGATTATTGCAGATTGCAAAGTGTCCCATTTGCTCAGGCATCCTGAATCCATTATTCAGATAGATACGATTTTTTCCCCCTACAAATCACCCATTGTGCCATGCTTTACGCAGCACATAAGAGCGTCAGTCGTGCTCTGCCTTTTCCCGGCGCCCTCACACGTTATATTGCAAGTCATTTACATATTAAAAGTGATGTGTGTTTGCTGCGGGGTGGTGGTGGTTGAGAACAGGAAACTCTCAACACAGATCCCTGGAAAAAAAAATAAATAAATACATTTCAACAAAAATGGGAATCATCCTAAAGTAAACGTCAAATAATGACATTTACTCCCCCGCTGCTATCCCACCAAAGCGGGGACCAGCGAAGAAGAACTCTCTGAAGACTGTTACACGAGTCAAATAGGTACTCGTTGCTTCGTTTATTTTCCTTCTTTTTTTTTGGGTCAACAGAAGCAGCACTTTGTTTACTGTTTACACAGAATCTTCAATGGATCTCCTTACGTCCTGGAGTGAATGTAGAGAACACTGCAAATAATAGGGCAATAGACAGCGGCAGCTGACTTAATCGTGCAGTGAATTTTGTCAATTTAATGAGTTTTATTCCATTTTGTGATTTACGAGTAGCGAAAGACATTAAAGTGTCGGAATTTTTTGGCATGTGGGTGTTGTGATGTTGTTAAACGAGTGCCAAGCGTTAATTGGGGGGCAAATTCTTTTGAACAAAGTCATTTCTTTTAAGTGATTCAAGTGGATGTCAGTCACAGATAGCTTTTTGAATAAAAAAAAGTTTAAGACACTTCTGTTGACATAGATCTCACAGGATAATTTATGAGAATGTCATCAAGTGAAATTCGTCGTAAAGTTTTCAAATAGTAAATTGTTTGATAAAGTAATAAATCCAACAGGAGATGAGAAATGTCAAGTAGTGCTTTGATTTGAATTTAGTTTGTCTTTCATCTTATTTATCTCTGGGATAGGATTTATTTATTTTTTTTTTAAGAGATAAATAATGTCTTTTCAAATAGAGATTATTGCTCGACGATGAAATATGGGTTTTCACTTGAATTTCTCTATCTCCTAATACAATGGATAACATTTTACACGCAATGTTCAGGGAGCTCCTCTATTCGAGAGTCCTGTATAGGAACTCACCTCCACTATAGCGGTTGGAGATATAGCCAAAGCTTAGATCCGTGTACTCAAACGTTTAAGAGTTGATGCCCATATAGTAAACAGTAAGATGCAACAATTTTGAGCGATGGTTAAACGATACATATTGTAAAATGGTAAGGCAGGAATAGGATGATGCTACAATGCACACAGCTAACGATACTATGGATATTCAGTGAGACATTTTTCCTGGCCGCATAATTTCAAACAAAGATGATATTAATTGGCCACCTCGAAACCCTGATTTAACTGCTGCCGACTTCTTCCTTTTGTGAATACATATATATATATAAGCATAATAAATCGGATGATTTCCTCGTATTTATGGACACTTTTTATAATCCACACCTACTGTTCAAGACAAAAGTACCTCTCCAGACATCCTGACTTGCTTTCTACTTGCACTGTCGCTTTATAATTATAAGATAATACCCTACGTACTCGAATTAAGGTCCATAACTTCAATCGCAGTACGTAATCGCAATACAATTCATGTTGATTTTATAAGCTGTACTTATATTTTTCCTTCTCATAAACTTATCGTAATCATGCCATCCCTGACTGGTTATTTTCAAACCTCATGTTTTCTGTCAAACGTGTCGAGAGGCGGAGCTTGAAGTACTTTTGCAATGACAACCCAAGATCCCTGCTAGTTTTCTGGGCAACTAGTAGATGGTTGGAGATGGCATATAAAAATGAATTAAAGTTAGTAGGTATGGCTGGGTGGGTGCTGTTCACTAAATATACCAGCCTGCTGCTGTTGATGGTAGCCTGGTGATTGAAGATGGTTTGAACTTGCATTTCTTGCATTTCTGCGGAATTTTACGAAAATTGGTCAAATCCAGCACTTACGTTGGAGCCATCTATTGAGAACTTATTTGCGCATCTAATATATACACTTTAATACACTTTGCTAGAAGGGCGACAGATAATCGCATCCTCTATGAGCCGATCGACTCAGGAGATGGAAAAGCTGACTTTAGGTACTGTGAAAGTATACCTGTAGAAGAAGAGGTATAGTATAGGCTATACCTAGCTGTCGGTAGATTGAATAGGCTAAAATGCTGGTAGCTTGATTGAGTATAGCGTAAATTTGTAGGAATGGGCTCCGACATGTGATTTCTGTCCCGCCTGTGGTGGTTAAATTAAAAATACGAGTACTATTATCAATCAGTGAGCATTTTAGGTTTGATTGGCAGAAAAGTTATAACTACGAGTATAAGCGTTGATTTCCTCGTATTTATGGACACTCTTTATAATTCACACCTACTGTTCAAGACAAAGGTACTTTTCCAGACATCCTGACTTGCTTTCTACTTGCCCTGTCGCTTTTAAGGTCCATAACTTTAATCGCAATACAATTCATGTTGATTTTATAAACTGGACTTATATTTTTCCTTCTCATAAACTTACCATAAGTACCTCATGCCATCCCTGACTGGTTATTTTCAAACCTCATGTTTTCTGTCAAACGTGTCGAGAGGTGGAGCTTGAAGTACTTTTGCAATGACAACAGATCCCTGCTAGTTTTCTGGGCAACTAGTAGATGGTTGGAGATGGCATATAAAAATGAATTAAAGTTAGTAGGTGGTGGCTAAAGAATAATAGATGGGTGGGTGCTGTTCACTAAAATGGGATTGTGAACAGCCTGCTGTTGTTGATAGCCTGGTGATTGAAGGTGGTTTGAACGCTATTCTTGCTTCTACGAAATCTTTCCGATCGCTCTGAATTCCATTAAAATGGGATTGTGAACAGCCTGCTGTTGTTGATGGTAGCCTGGTGATTGAAGATGGTTTGAACGTTATTCTTGGGCGCAGACCTATTACCGCTTTTCTTATCAATTGGTAGGTTCTGAGTCGTAATTGCGCGAGTGTGCTGCGCGCCCATGATATATATTTACTTTTCACGCCAAACAAATGAATTAAATGATGTCACTTCAAATCGGTTCGGAGTTTCTTAAAATCTGTCTTCGAGAGGAAATTATGATTTCGTAGGTAAGGTGAAGTATATATACATACTTAAAGGGAAAGGTTGATGGCAACAAGCCAACCCCAATTCCGATAATAAAGGGCAACATTATTCAAGAAATTAGTGGAATGACATCCGAAATGTGCCAACGTGTTTTGCAATATATGGTTGAAGGAGCTCGGATCTGCACCGCGGCCAGCGGCGGCCGTTTGGCCAATATAATATTTCATACATAATTTTTATAAATCAAAAAATCGGTCAATAAAAAAAAATTGTTCTCGGGAGGATTTTGGGATACTTTTTCATGCAAGGAACCTACCCATAATATATTGCAGTGTAGTGAATAGCGCAACCATATTTTCAACTTGGTGAATATAACCAGTGTCCCAGAACTCTTCCTGCTATACTACTGGGGTAGGCTACCATGTAGGTGGCCATTTGAATAGAATAGCCTTCTCTTTCTTTGAAGTCAGCGGAAACATGTGGAGAATACAGCAAGTCCTAATTACTTAGGACCGCAATTGGTATTTACATATCTTTGGAAACTGGTTAACTGGTCTTAATTCTTCAAATTTATCCGGATTAGTTCTCACTACTTCCGTTTGTCATATCCTGTTGACGTGTTTACAATAATTCTGTCAGCTTTACCATGGTCCGCAATTTCTGATCCAGTTCACAGACAAGGTCCACATTGTATAAGTGGAAGGTGTAAAGAGGACGTATAGCACCCATCCTGTTACTCCGTCCCACAGTGTTACCAACAAACTAATTCAAAGGGGCCATACTTCATATTGAATATTTTTGCTGTTGTCGGCTATGCATCAAAGATCGATCGCGCCTTGGGTTGTCTGTCATAACAAAGTAGACTGGTGTTAGAAATTTTGTCGCACTGGAAGTTTGTATCCCAGTTGAAGAGGAATATATATGTACATGCATAAACCAGGATGAAAATTTCGAAGACTTGAGGATAAAAATCACACCACCATATCTTACCCCTGCTTAATTATATTTTGATGATTTTCGGATGTGTGTATCTACATATCTGCCTTAGCTTGAGATGCCAATTTTCATCAAAATCCGTTAGATAATTCTTGATTTAAATCTGTTAGGAAGGTGATTCGAAGATTACAAACACTTCATCCGATTATTTCAAAGTAAAACTGTCAGTCAAAGTGCCAGTCCGCCCAATTTCATCAAAATCTGTTAAGACATTCTTGAGTTAAACGTCCAATAAATACTCGCATGACTTAAATATTTATGCCCCTACCCCACACTTGACAATTGTTTGGCGAATCTACGTACTAATCAAATTTCATCAAAATTTCGCGAGCAAGCCAAGCAATGGGGGAACAAACTGATAGGTAAACATGAAACAAAAAGTATTTGTTTTGACCAGAGCCTATGCAGCCCTTCCCTCTGGATGATTAAGGATACGCACGAGGATAATTAGGATGCAGTTAAAAGAACGGACCACTAATCGCGATAGGATCGACTCGCACTTGTCGAACTTTTTATTTGTGAATCACACTAAATATTCAGCTGAGCTCAGGCGCAAAATTAATCACCCTCCGGAAAATGGAAATGACGCTTCGCTTCTTTGACATTTGTGAAGTAAACAGAAGCAGAATAATTGTATCAATGTTTAAGGGAATTAATCGGTCTGTAGTTTTGACTCAACCTAAATTTCGTCGTCCATTCGCTGGTCTTATGGCACCAACTGGGCAAACTCTGTGGCGTTTAGATGCTCGCTTCGAGGAGACTGTCGGCCCGGAGCAGCCGTTTGGTCGACAATATCGCTGCTGTGGCTTCAAATGTCTAAAAGGAGCCTCAAACATGAACCAAACGACGGGCCACGCAATTGAGAATCAATAGAAGGTCTTTACAGTCTCCTTGCTGTCGTAAATTGACGAATTGGGTTTAGAAAACATATGGTTCCAGTAGGAACTCGGCCGCTTAATCTCTCGTTTTGAGGATTTGCACTGGTCCGCAAGATCGACAGATTTGACAATTCCAGACTTATTTCTTAAGGGTTTTTTGAAGTCACGGGTCTATGCGAACAAGCAACAGACTAAGGCGGCCCTAAAGGAGAACATCCGACAAGAAATTGGGAATTTATCGCCAGAAGTTTTGAGAAAAGTCATGGAAAATGCTGTGGAACGAGACCGAATGTGCATCAACTCTGGTGACGGCTACTTGACCGATATTATCTTCCCGAATTAATGGAAAAAAAAAATTTAAACCAAAACCAATTCTTTTATTTACAAACAAAATTACTGTCTTCCCTTGTATGTACATAATCACATGAAGTTACTTCAAATCAGAATGTGACAATAGCCGTGTTCCTTTCTACCTGTCCAAGTACTCGCAAGTACATGTACCTGTAACTACCACCAAAAACCCATGCTCTCAGCAGCGGGTCAATAAGCAGTGTATGTAGTTGCGGTTAAGTTTTCCATTCGATGACAATCGATTCAGCGCCATCTATTGGGTTGATTATTCTTTTTGGTAGATAGGTGAATGCATTTGCTAAGAGAAACGAAAATTATACAAAAAAAGATCTATTGTTGGACGGCTTATATGGTACGTAGTACCGTCTTACTGGAACCAGAGATAGTCCAAGTTCATTTCCTAAGTTCCTAGCCAAAAAAAAAATGGTTATGATGCCTCTGCAGTGCTCTCCGTTGACGGTAACGTTATTCCCATCTTCATCTTCGAAGAACCCACTATTCCACAAGCGCACACTTTCGGCGCATATTCTTGGCTGATCCCACAGGACGAACATGAGGATAACTTATGTTATCAATTAGCATGCCAATCTCACGAACTTTCTTCACAAATCTGTGTTCAGCAGGCACGCTTGGTGCAATATTTTGATCGAAATTTCTTCTCACTGTTTCGGCATACAGCACTCACTTTGGAAAGAAGTTTTCAATAATTCCCAACGTTGTTCAAGCGTAAATGGATTCATTTCGTACCGCGGAGTTCTGTGTTTCTGTCAATTTTTTGAGAACTGTCGGTGTTAAAATAACATGTAATTTAAAAAGAAACCAGCAGATGGCACAACCCTTATATGAGCTTTCCAAATAAAACATATTTCGATGATTAATTTTAATGAAATGTTTATTTATTTTATTTTGTGTATTTTACTTTAATCATTTTTCAGTTGTTTACATTTTCCACTTTTTTTTAAGTTTTCATAAAACTTTTTATAAATTTTTATATATCTTTTGTTGTATACCTACGTTTATAATGTTTTATTTTAGACTTTTTTTTTCTTTCTGAAATTATTTATTTGTTCTATGTTGACGTGTGTTGTGTGTGCGGTTATAATCATAATATAATTCGGGTAATGCGTCATTTGAAATTTACAGCAGTTAAAATAATTTTTTGTTAAGACTACTATTGTTTTAAAATAATACTATTTTGTTGAAAATGCATTTTACTTGGTCTCTATGTAGGCGAATCACCTAAATTGTGACATCAAACATTTAAATCTAGTACAAGTTTTATTTTTTTGTTTATGTTTATTAATTTTTGCATAAAGTATGTTTTTTTTTTTTGTTTTTTTAAATGTGCTATAACACCCAATTGGTTTTTTGAAAGTTAAATTTTTATGTAATTCAAATTTTGTTGTTATTTTTTAAGAAAGAAGTGTAAGATTTGTGAGAATATAGAAGATTGAGAAAGGATTACAGCTGTAATCATGATTACTCCAAGTTTAGTCATGAATATACTACCATTTCCTTCGGATCCTAGACTGCCCAATCGACTACATTCTCACAAACACTGCGTTGCTACAATTTTTTTTTTATATTGAGTGAGTAATTTAGTTAAATTGGAGAGTAGAACTGCGTGCGTACAGATGAGGAGGATTGATCTAACCTCTAGGGTCTAAATTGCGAGGGCTTAGAATTATTTTTGTTTCCCATTTTAAATCTATTTTATCAACTCGGAACCCTTCTATTATTTATTCATTGTTCTAGTCCATCGAATACTCATCGATATTAGGTTATTCGATTCACTCAGCGGTTTACTTTTTTTTTTTAACTAAACTTATTTAAATTAAATATTGGCAGTTATTTTTATATGTTAATTTATTTTCACTCCTCAATTCAGTAGGACTATATGTATGCGGTGTTTTCTCAGTAAAATTGTTAAATATAAAATAAGTTATCAAAATCAATTATTAAAAAATGTTGAGAAAAGTTTATTTCGTTTTTCTTTTACAATAAAACTAAAGACAACCCGATGATTATTTTCATTTGTTTTAACTTAAGAAAAATGTTTTTTTTTTTTTTACTTTTTCGTTTTCTTCAATTCACAATTTTTTGTAATATTTTTGTTTTTTTTTTCAGTCTTAAAATGTGTTATGTTTATTTGTTTTTTTGGTTTTTGTTTTTGTTTTTTTTTAATTTTTAGAAATGTTTCATTATAAATCGTTTTACTTCTAACATTTAGTATCATAAGTTTTACACATGCAATCATTTCTTTCTTTTTTTTTAATGTTTAACTTTGAGTTTCTTTTAAAATATAAAAATCAGAAATTGTATGGGAATTTCACTGCCAATTTTGTTTGAAATTAAAATTTTGAAGCTCACTATGTAGTAATTAATTTCTCTGGAAGTTATCATGGGATATATATTGTTTTTATGGCGATGATGATGAATCTGTATACAAAAATTGGTGGATGGATGTAAATAGGAGATGAATAACTTAAACTTTTCTCACAAGTCGGAGTGAACTTTTTTTTTGAAAGAAAAACTTTTCTTCTTTAACAACTTAGCCGCATATTACATGAAGTTTTTCCATAGAGTGAGTTGTAAGGGAGTGAAAGGGAGAAAATGTCAGGAAAAGTTTGTGTTTGTTTTTTTTTTTTGCGATTGTAATTGATGAATAATATGCGAAAGCATGTTGGATTCTTTTACGGTTTTACCCTAAAGGGAAAAACAGCTGGAATTCGAATAAGCCTTCGCAAGGAAACCTTTATTGTCATACTAACAACAATTTGAAGGTGTTTAGTCTGAAACGAATATATTTCTCTTTCAATCGACATAAATTATACGTAAGTGGGTTGAAGGTTAGCAACAACTTTATTTCCTTTTGTTGATTATAAGTATCTTAAAGGTGTACAATAACTTGAGGTTTTAAGGAGACCTATTCAACCAGTAGCAGTGAGGTCACTGTGGTTAATATCCTTTCGGTAGCTGATTGATAAAGACTAGCAAAATTCATTGCGGTAGGCCACCCCATGACACACTTAATGAAATTCCTATAGGGACGAGCTTATAAGGCCTTAGAAGAGTAGTATACGTACTTGACCAGCAAGGAGACATAGCGGGTGGGCCAATTGCTGGTTTCTTTTTAAATTATATGCTATTTTGACACTGACAGATCGTTTGCGCTCAAAAGTTGGCAAAAATACTCCGCGGTACGAAATGAATCGATCTACGCTTGAACAACATTGGGACATATTGAAAACTTATTGCCAAAGTGAGTGCTGTGTTGCCGAAACAGTGCGGAAATTAAAAAAAAAAAACCGTCGGTCGAAATAATGGATCAACCGTGGCTGTTGTACTCAAGTTTGTGAAGAAAGTTCGTGAGATTGGCTTGCTAATTGATAACACAAGTTATCCTCGTATCCGTCCTGTGCGCTCAGCTGTGAATATGCGCTGAAAGTGTGCGCTTGTGGAATAGTGGCATTTTTAGCCTATTTTATTCGAAGATGAAGACAACGTTACGGTCAACAGAGAGCACAGGGACATGATAACCGATTGGGCCAACAACTGAGGAAATAAACTTAGACGATCTCTGGTTCCAGCAAGATGGCGCTAAGTGCTATACAAGCAGTCCGACAACCGATCTTTTACACACTAAATTAAATAATAATGTAATCAGCCGTTTTGGTGATGTTGCTTGGTTTCCACGAAGCTGTGGTTTGACGCAGTTGGAACTTTTTTTTGTGGGGCGCCGTTAAAGATCGATGTTATGCTGACAATTCAGATACAATTCAGGAAATTAAGCATAATATTGGTCGAGCTGTGCTGCACAATTGGGTTGACAGGATGGGCTTCTGCCAAGCAGCTGCGCTAGCCATTTAAATAAATAATTGAAAAGTATACTCTCTTCAATAAAGTAAAAAACTTTGGAAAATATATAGATAGCCCACAAGATTTGGGTTTAAGTGAAACAAATATTTTGTTTTCAGAGGTGCCCTCAGTCTTGAGCTTTCACAATGTGAAAGAGCTAGTGATAACAGTCCGTATCAACGGCTAGGCTAATTCCATTACATCAGCCTCATTGGCCCTCACAAAAGAAAAAGACTTTAGCACCAAACCTAGTAGCAATGCCCGAAAAACGATAGTAAAATTCTCTTTAGAGATTTCACAGCAAAAATTGTAAGAAAGGACATCTTCATATGATCATCGAAAAACACTGCATACATCCTCACCCACGGAAACGATATCAAGCTGATCATATTGTGACCACTGGAAGGCAACACACCAGTATGCTGAGCGTTTGGACGCACCTTCTTCTGTCTACTTTCAGTTAAAAACTTCAGTATGTGGAGTGAGTACGAAGAATACAGGTCTCATCTAAAGCATAATGTTTGAGTTTTCAGTGGCCTAGAGTAGCATACCACACCTTTTTTGCTTCTGGTTGCTATTCCCCAACCTGACCTGTCTTAGATTTGAGAGTTTTTTTTTAGAGGGTAACTCATTTCACTATTAAAGGCAAAGCACTGTGTTTAGAGAGGAAGCGCTCTAGAGCATCACCTGGACCTTGAAATTGTTGGTAAATTATTTGATATATGATAGACTTTTCTCTTTCTCACGAGAGCAAGATATGAAACAATAAGGGACATCTATCCAGATACGGTGTTCTTATTTTTGCACCAAATACAAATCATTACAGCAAACGGAATACTCGGCGATAAGTTACTTCCCTTTTAGAAAACTTTGCTAACATCCACAATGGGAAATCCGCAGCTATCTGAGCTTCTGAAAGAAACTGAAGTGCCAGAGCTACTAGAGCGCTCTCATGATTACCAATCTTGTAAAATCTGGTAAAATCCCTCTACCCAGCAGCCTTATTGTGTCAATTTGTATGATGATCAATGTTTCCAACACAATGCTCTGATTCCTTCTCACAACAGCTTACAAAATTTGCGGATATGACCCGAGACGGAGAATGAGCATGCCCCTCGCTCAGTAAGATCAACTACAGATGGGTCGATGACACTAGGCGTCCCGCTTCTAGAAGTTGATGTAATCACGAAACACTTCTTTACTGGCAGGCAGGCAAACAGGAATTTTCTCATCTAATTCTTAGAGAAGCTACGGTAACCAAGAGAGGAAGTAAGTCTCATTTTTTTAAATTATCGAAATTGTCAAACATTGCTTGGTTGTAGATATTAACAAACCAATTTTCGTTAACTCGTTAACAGACAGACAGACAGAATTCTCAAACACACTTTTACTAGCTCCTCTGTGCTAGTAATACCAGAATTAGGATCTTGTGAGTGCCGTGACTCAGTAGTGGTTAAGTGCGCGATCACTGAGCGGGAGGTTCAAAGTTCGAATCTAAAAGGGTAAAGTAAAAAGATGTGAGTAACCTCCAAGGCTTCAGAGCAGCTCCAATTGGTAGGACTGCAGATAGTCTCAAGTCTCGGCGTACCACCTTTTTTCTCTAAATGTGTTTTTTAAAATCAGGTTGAACTATCCGATTCTCAAAATTCTAGAATTTGAATTGCTTGTGAGATTATTAACGCGATCAAAGCGCTCAAAGCGATCAAAGTAAAGCTTTGCAAAACTTTGTCCCATCAGCAGATCTTCTGCATTCTCTTATAGAAAAAATTGATGGTAAGGAAATCATCCCAGGCGAATAGAGGATGGAAATAATTGTAAAGTTATTTAAGACAGGCAATTTAATACAGAGTGAGGGGAGTATTTCCAAGTTTTCCGCGATTTCCAAGATATAAGCCAAAATATTTACCGATAGACAGATCCAAATCAAGACCACTTTAACTTCTTCTGCTTCTATTCCTAAAGTGTGGATTTTGTAGTAAGGTGACCAAACTTGGCTAGCATATTCAACGAGGGGCATAACGAAGTTGATGTAAGGGGATGTTGTGATATATGGGTTTGGAAAATACCATCGTTTGACAAAACCGAACGCGGAGTTGACTCTGCTGATAATGTTGTCACTGACTGATGGGACAGACTGGTACTAGAGTAAGGCCCGGGTGGTGGAGGGAAACTCTTACTGGAGTATGTGATACATTTGCTGATGTTGGGCGATCTGTCAAGTAGGATTTGATCAAAACCAAGAACTTTTAGTTTCAAAAGGATAATTTCGTGTGAAATTTTGTCAAAGGTATTGTAGCAATTACATCTACTTCGTTGTCGTCTTTTAAAGCGCACAGAGTTTTAGACAAGAACAGACAAGTTGATCTGCCCTTAAGAAATAGATGTTTAGGTTGTTTATGTTACCAGAATTGGCGGGTAAGAAGATCGAAATGATGGAAGCCGATTTCAGATTTGAGGGCGGATTTTGAGATGCTCGGGAAGATGGTAGAAGTATTGAGAAGCTCGTCATGAAGGAAGCTATTATTAGTAAAACTGAATGAAATGGGATTGGCAACAGGCTTCTTGGATACTAATCCAAGTTCTTCGACGAGTTTGTTGATTGCATACCTCGTCGTAGCTGAGTCATTGTTAAGGGAGCCCAAAACTAGCTGGATTTCCCCTACATGCTTCCCGTAGTCTGTAATTTTGGTATCTGGGGATGTGAGTGAAGAGGTATCACCAAAGAGTGTCCCTGATATAGACGACACAATGCCATGAATTGATTTGAGAACTGGCGAGGCGAGAAAACACTTTGGGTTATCCTTATTTTTCCTGTTAGCGATTTTATCGTGTCCGGGATCCATTATATGGTTGTCGAAGCTGCTTGTATTCTTTCGAATAGACTCATTCATCTTAGTAATCGATGATTTCTACTCAGCTGCACAGTTTTCCAGGGCACTGTGAAAAGAGTTGCTGTTTTCGGTAAGAAGGTCTATTGTTTTATTGAAGTTCGTATTAAGGTCGGATCTGAGCTCTCGGACAGTGTCCGCGAGCTATCAGAGTTGTTGGTTGTTGCATTAAGTGCACCAAAGAAATCAAAAGAACCAAAATATATTGCTATATTCATACAGATGGAGTTTAGCTCAGATTCCTGCTTAGGCCAAGGGTGGAATATCTTGTTACAAATTCTTTTGCAAGAGATCATATCGGTGCTGGTGGTCATGGTGCAGTTGATGGATCCACAGGGAGGCATAATGAGACACAAGTGAAAAAAAAACCGCGAGTTGCAATAACGATAGAGGGAGTTTGCTTGCAGTTGATTGAATTGCGTTGACACGATTTAATAGTTCGCAAATTATGCAATCAACGAGTATAAACAAAAAATAGGTCAGATTGTTGAATTGGGAAAATATTAAGAAGAAGGGAGTAAACAAAAAACACGACTTGACTGGAAGACGGTTTCGAACGAAGTCTGGCAAAAGTTGAACCTGAAAAATACAAATAATCTTATCTCGACGAAAGCCCCCGCATGTTACTTAATAAGAAGGCGTGCTGTAAAGATGGTGAGAAACAGCAGACGGTGATTCACCTGTAGTGTCCTATCCACGTTAAGAAGGAGGTGAGTAGTTCTTTAACATATTTGTCTCTGAATTGAAATGGGTCCACTAAGGAATCAATGCTGCATGAAAGACTAGTCGTAGCGACTACAAGTGCAAATGGTTACTAGTGCCATTCTATTTCAATGGACCTACCGAACCTAGCCTACTCCATGTTGAGCTACATAAACATCTTACGTATCACCATCGAGCATAGGTTCTGCACTCTTTATTATCTTCAAAAAGCCTTTCTATAGAGTGAATTAGAGTCCAATGAAATTTCGCAGAACAGGAGTCACTAACAGGCTGTATACTATGTATAACCACCACTGTTTTTTTTTTTTTTTTGTGGTTATCTGTGACCTGCTCCATAGTCGTCCACATCGAATTACGTGGCAATTCATGTATCAAACTTGAACCAACTATCCACTTTTTTGCTGACAGAGACAAGTCTGGGGGATCTGGAGTAAACATCGAACAAAACTGACATTTTAAGCCCTTCTGACAACCTATCAACCTCACAAGCCTGCATGATTGGACAACAACTCGAGATAGTACGAAATTTCTGCAATAACTTTAAAATATTGTATCGCCGGTCATTGCTACCAAATCAGATCTATGCTGTCGAATTAGAAAATTATACGAGATGTGTTCAGTACCTGCGATTTGGTCCAAGATCCAGAGTAGTTGTGCAGTTAGCTTAACCCAGTATTGTTAGTTATGATGGAGCTTGGATGCATTGAGACGCATAGCCAGGAACCGTGCACGTCAAGGAGTAAATACTAGGTGCATTCGTAGACACATACCATACCTACATATATACCAATGCTTTCTGTTCATTTGTACAATTTATATAAAACAGATTGCGCTATCTGCAAAGAGAACTTAGTAATGGCACCTAAATTGCCCTCATTTCTGTTAAAAATAAAACACACATTTAACACACCAACAAGGCGAAACGACCTATTTACAGTCGTAACACTTGTTCTTTCACACAAAACACCTCATAAATATCTAAGCTCATAACAACATCATAAATCTCTTGATTGAGTATTTCGAAAAAACAATCTAGATTATGAGCCCGGCGTTAACTTTAAGACAATTTAATAGATCACCAGCCATCAGCATAGTTACCAACTCCCTGTGCAATCACCATTGTCACGTTCGAAATTAACAACACGTATCTCATTTGAAACGATTTGAAACACCAATCAATAATATTTTTTTTGTGTGGGAAAACACACGCGTGCATCTAAAACAAACAACAAACGACCTACAAGCCTACAAATCGAATATTTCCTCCTCGTCCTTTTTTTTATTTTCTTAGAAGCACTCACTCTATCGGTGAATATAAATCTCAGAGATATGAGAGCGCTCATTTCCGATCCCACATCCGATGTTTCAGATACAAAATAAAAAAAAAATCAAACAACAACCATTCAAATGTCATCCAAAAAACAGAAGCTCCTTAAAAAATGTGTCTTTGGCATTTGAGTACACGGCACGGGTGGGTACAGATTATACAGAGAGACACAACAAATGCTTGTTACGGCACCCAAATTGGTTTCTTAGCAACCACAAATGCTTTTCGAATTGAAACTGAAGCTGGATGGATCTGTATCTAACCTGAGTATGTGTCACCCACTTAAAACCATCCAACGAAGTATGATGAATGCTATCACTGTTTTTTTTTCGAAATGAAAATGGATAGAAAAATAATCCTACTCTTAGAAAAGGACGATTGTAGAAGGAGATTTTGCACATGTGTTGCAGAATGTGCATAAGGCACAGCACTCCTAATCGGCTCCATCATGTGATGAAATGTTTTCTCGAGAATTAAAAGTTGTATTCAACAGGAGAGTATGTGTCTAATGGAAGAAAATCTAACAATTCATTGAATTTGAAATCCCTGTGGTATTTATTTTTCCATTACTTAAACCGAGAGTGTGCTACTCGTACCACTCGACTGACAGAATGACAAATGACTTTCATTCTGACGCTGATATTTAAGGACCTGCTATTTCTTTGGATACCTTCACTTTAAGGATATCAAAAACACTTTTTTATGACAAATCAATTTTTAGGAAAAGAAACTTTCTCCGTCGCAGGAAATTCTACGAAATTTCAATTAAAAGGAAATTTTCCCAACTTGTTCTGTGATTTCTTACAGCACCACGGCAATGCATGTGTTAAGGACGACTTTCGACGAGAGTCTAAAAAAATTGTCTTGAAACTTTGCCAGCGCTTCAGAGTGACAATTAAACTACTTTCGAACTACAAGCTTCAGAAATGCTTACGGAGAACTTGTGTCGCAGTAAATATTTAAATTTTATTCTTCGTACAAGATTGATGTGGTAAAACTGTACGTACGAGTTTGTTTGTGTTGACTACGTCTGGGGTTTCCGGGGCAAAAGTTATTTGATTTAAAGTTGCCGCAGTACATATTGCTGTTCGTTTTCAAACCACTGAGGGGAAGTAAAAAGTTAAAGATTAATTGACACATGGGCGATTCATTTACTAGGGCGTTTCACTTAAGTGAAAATTGGTGGTTGCACAATATCCTTTGAAAATTTGTGTGAGATAGATGAATAAAAAACAGAACCTGGTTGCAAGTTTGTGTAAGAACAGAGAGTTGTCAAATCGAACAAAACTTGCCGGGATTTAGGCTCATGATAGTAGTAATTAAGATTACGTACGAGGATTCTAAGTGTCATCTGTTTCACAATGACAAGGTTTCGAAAGAATTGGAAATCCAAATATAGTTGCAGCAAGGCTGCATACTGTCACAATTGTTATCCTAGACGAGCAAAAGTAGGGGAAATACAAAACTAAGGCACACAAGTCGGGAGAGGCAACTGTCCTCGGCATTAAGAGCGTCAAATCAGCTACACCTCTGACAGGTCTGGATTACAGTAAGTCGGCGCAAAACCAAATTAGTTATCTTTTCAAGGGAATGTAAGCTTCCTCATGTTGACCCTCCCAAATTGTATGGCGCCAGCCTTGTTTTCACAAAATACTCAGCTGAAAACCTAACACCCAAGAATTGTTAAGAAAACTACGGTAGCTCCCTACTCTTGGAAAAAGGCCATCGGAAGTAGATAGTTTATGAAACGTCGAATAATTTACTGGCTTTATGCTAGTGTTGTCAGGTCAATACTGGTATATGACAAAGCCAAACTCCACAACTATCCAGGAAACGTACAGAAATCATCCTGCCTATTCGTTAGTGAATCTCCTGGAACCACCTTTTAAGCTAATTGTTTACATTGTGTTTCATTTTGAACGACTAGACATCTTTGGAAAACAGATGGCTTAAGGACACCTCTCAGCGGTTCAACCAAATTCATCCTAGAAAACACCGACTATACCCTGTCAAGATATGTACCTGTCAAGTTACCGCACCATCCCTTCCTTATGGCAATCAAGGAGCCTATGTCATTGCTGAAATGAAATGTAATATCTGCGCGGGATATTTGCATTTCCATTAACAGCCGCGACTAGGTCGCTAGATTTGATCTCTTTTAAGTCTGACACCGCCCTAGAATGTCGTGAGATAGCTGAGGAGTTCAATATACACCTAGGTGCCTGAGCACAGACATTCTGGGTAAACGGAATACTGCTTGTAAATTGGTGTTTATGCTGGATGCAATGGCACTATCACTTGTATCCTGAGCTACATAAGAAACGTTTAAGCAGTTTAATTGAGCACTGTCTCATCGAAAGACACGCCAAAAGGCCTGGTCCCTTCTCAAATGATAAGCAATACCTAGATCCTTGTGGTATCGCAATGAACCTTTTTCTGGTCTACGTGCGTCTGTTACTAAGTACAGACCTTACCTAACCTATACCTAAGATACCCGGCCAACAACTAAAACCGGTTCAACAGAAAAGTGTGGAGCTTTGGCGAGAGGTAATAAGTGGCTAGCTGGACCCACGCCTCAAAAAAACATATTTCCACTATAGAACATCTAAGGTGAGGGTATCTTGAAGGTATTTGCTTTGAATACCGATTAGCAGCATTGGATATATTTCACACTCTTAAGGGACTAAAATCCTAGTTTGTCCACCGAAAAGTGATTTGATTGCCATTTTAACAAGTGGAAAGATGGGTGGCTACAAGTAAACAAATGATGTCGCAATTTTTCGCCCACATGTGTATGCGTCGATTCAAGACTTCAAAGATGGCATCTGATCCCAGAAATAGAGCCGGCATTGGGCCTGCGTTTAATGTGAGGGAAAACTATGTCGAAAGAGCCTCTATATGTAAGAAAAGACAGGCTGTACCATGACAAGTGTCACTGAGAATGTACGAGTATTTGTATAAGGATTGCCCGAGTTATATGAATTTACAATAGTACAAAGAGCACTAAATATTGTGTTGTCTTTGGCAATGAGTCTCTGAGAAGAAAGATCTATCTCTCTGTGGATATCCAAAATGGAAGCACCTAAGCTTTATTGCACAAAGTAGCCCTACGCACAGAATTTTAAAAAAAAAGTAACGCCTACCTTTGTTTCTTTAATATTTTTAGCTTACTATTCTGTCTAACATCCTTTTAAACCAGTTTGCTATCTCTTCGGATCTACACAACAAATTTGACATTCCTGAGATGCAATTATTCTTTGTCCTTAGAACACAAGAAGGGAATTGAATAATACAGGGTGAGTCAAAAGACATCACTCTATCGGAATATACACTCATTTATTTGCAAATGGCGGCTTATGTCATCGCGACTTTGATATTTGTATAGTAAACAGAAAACAGAATATATGTAGATGAACCATGGATTGCTACACTCTTCAAGAACGCAGAATACTTGTGTCAATGCTTTTGACAAATAATCGGGCAGTGAATTTCGTCGTCAATTCTCTGGTCTTGTGGCAACAACTTTGCAAACACTGAGGAGTCTGGCTCAACACGGACAGTATTAGACGTGGCCGGCCCCAGAGCAGCCGTTTGGTTGAAAATATCGCTGCTGTGACTGTAGATGTCCAGGACGACCCTGAAACATCAACCAGACGACGATACAATTGGGCATCAATAGACGATCTTTATAGCGATATGACCGTTCCAGACTTCTGTCTTGACTCCTTTCTTTTAGGTTTTTTGAAGTCACGGGTCTATACGAAAAAGCCGCAGCCCTAAAGGAGAACATCCGACAAGAAGTGGAGAATTATCACCAAAAGTTTAGAGGAAAGTCATGGAAAATGTTGTGGAACGAGCCTTCAATGGAAAAAATTTTAACGTCTAAATAAGCATAATCAACAAACAAAACTAATCCCTTTTATTTACAAACAACGTTACAACATTAGGAAATCGAGTAAAGACTTTTGCGCCACCTTGTACATACATACGAGCTTGGGTAGTAAGGAGATATAACGAGTGGACCATCTGCTGTTCGCACATGTTATTTTGACACTGACAGCTCTCCCGCGCTCAAAAAATTGACAGAAACACAGTACCATATCTCCGTGGTATGAAGTAAATCGATTTACGCTTAAACAACGTTGGGAAATATTGAAAACTTGTTTCTAAAGTGAGTGCTGCCAAAACAGTGCGAGTTTTGAAAAATTCATGGAAAATTCTGTGGAACGCACGCGAACATAATCAATAAACAGAACCAATTCTTTTTATTTACAAACAATGTAACTTCCTTGAGAAAACGAATGAGGATTTTTGCGCCACCTTCTAATAACTTAAACGCATAATTCATTACAAAAGTACGGACAAATAGATGATAATGCAGAGTGCATGATACCTGGTACATTCGACAATTTTCGAATAATTCCCCAACAAAAACTCTCCCTAATTCAACAGATCAACCTCGTTTTCACCACTCTAAATGGCAATAATAATCCCTGTTAAGCACCACTGAAACTGGATCACGGATAAATACGCACACGTTTTAATACAGAAAAAAAGTAACTCTACTCTCTCTCTGATATTTTAATTAAGTTTCACGTTCCATTTGTCCCGCCTCATCACCCCATCCATTAGCACTAATTACACCAGGCTACGACTGAACTGAAACACACGAGTACTTTTATTTTACACTGAAATCCAATTCAGTCACTCACATCCGTTGCCGTTTACAATTAAAAGATGTAATCTCCACCAGTTGAACAGGCGGACAAACCATGATGAATAAAAAAAATTTACTACATAAAATCCCATGCATTTCCAGAGAAAAAAAAAAGTATCTATATATTTTGAATATTACAAAAACTTTACAAAAAAACAACCCTAACTATATTTTTCTGTAAAAGTTTTTTTTTAAACATATTTCACTTAAATTAAATTTTATTTTTTTTTTTTTTTTACTTTTAACATTTACAAAAGAAAATAGAAAAAAAACTTAATTTTAAACTTTGATATCTTACCTAGTCAAGACCGTTCTCAACCTTTCTCCTTGTATGCGTTCTCGAGATCTCATGTTATTGTGGATATTATTGGTAGTCAAATGTCGGTCTTGGAGGTTGCGTTTTGGAGTTTTTTCTGTTGTTGTTGCGGCTTTTGTTGGTGAGTTTCGATTGTCATCGGGGTCGGTGCGGTTGGTGAAGTTTGACGATTATTAATTTCCAAGTCAATATCTTCGGCATCTTCTGGATAACGTTCTGAACAGAAGATGGCCCCATCTTTCAATAGTTTTAGCAGGTTAATTCGGTCCTCAGCGGTTCGTTTTGCACACAATGGTCTGTTTAAGAATTTTTTTATTAGGAAAAAGAGAAACACAAAATTTTAATAAATTGGATGCAATGTATGCTAAAATAAGTTTTTGATTTTTATTAAAAGCGAAAAAGCTATATAAACAGAAATTTAAGGCAAAAAGTGTGAGGAGGTAATAAATAGTACTGTAACCATCAAGAGTAGGGCATGCTAAAGGTTATAAAATAAATATGCAGATACAAAGTGCATCCGAGTTCTTAAAAAAAGATAGTCTTTAGGTAGATGCGAAAGATTAATATTCAGGTAGGGTTAGGCATAGACTGTCTTCCCAGCTATCTGTTCTTCCGATTTACCAGGCTTAGATACCATGAGATATCAAGGATAAACAGAGTAAATGAAATAGCCCGAAAGTCGACAGGCCTTAACAGTTTTCAAAACTGCAAACAGCTGCTCGTTTGCCAAAAGTCATGCACTCAGTGGAATACGATGCATTCCGCAAAACTGCTGCCAAGTCCTACCGATGATTTCAAAACTATTAGAAAAATTCCTGCTTAAAAGGCTTTTACCTGTAGTAATAGAGGAATAATCCTAGATACCATCAATCAGTTTGATGGATCTTAATCACAAAATGACAGACAAAATAAAAAAAGCTTTGGAAGAAAATATGTCTATTCTGCAGTATCTCTGGACGTTGCTCCGGCATTTGATAGGGGGTGGCACAAATAACTTATAGCTAAATTAAAGAGATGTCTGCCTAGAATCCTACATAACTAATCGGTTTTTTTAGTATTAAACAAGAGAATGAGTTTTCGGAAATAAAAGAAATTAAAGCTGGTGTGCCACAGGTTAGTGTGATGGGACCAACCCTTTATTCTTTATTCACAAACGACATACCTGCCATACTGACAATGTGAAACACAATTTAAGAATCGACAGAAAACCTTCCAAGTTTAATAAACAATATAAACACCTGGATGAGAAAATGGCAAATGATGTGCACTGACTTAAGTCAGTGCACATAAATTTCACAAATAAAAATCAGACTAATAACCTAAAGCATTTCTAAATAACAGCAGTATAGCATATTCTAGCTAATTACTTGGACATGACACTGGACGATAAACTTCGATGGAAGGTACATGTCAAAAAGAAACGTGTAGAACTAGGCCTTAAGTACGAGTATCAGTAAATACATTGGCTTATCGGTAAATTTGCTTGTATATGTATCTATTCCGAACAAAATACTTCTGTATAAGAATATCCTAAAGCCAGTATGGACCTACGATATACAGCTTTGGGGATGTACAAGAAAGTCAAACATAGAATGCATCCAAAAATTTCAGAATAAAGTATTTAGTGCCCCGTGGTACATTCGAAACACACACCTACACAGAGGCCTAGGTGTAGAAACAATTGATTGGCGATGAAGTGGTACAGCTTCTAAATACCAATAATTTAGTAACAAAACTAAAAAGAGTTAAACCTTTCGAGTTAGCCACCTGAGAACCAAAAAGAAAATCAATTTTCAACTCTCCTTACAAACAAAAAGAAAGAACTGGTGAACTGCAGCATTTGCCCGACTTGCGAGGATGAAGAAAAGTGGCTTAAGCTCTTCTCTATGATTGGCCTGCAATTTTGGAACTAGGATATTAAGTTTTTCTTTCGAATTCCTTTAACACCTCTTATAAAGAAGACAAAAAGGCAACATTTTCACAGCCCTAAATAAATCCATAGATTGATCAAAACGTTTAGTTTTGCAAACATTTCTTACAGCACATTTCTGAAGTATAATTAACTTATGAAGTTTATTGCGACAGGTAATTCCATACTGCAGTTTTGAGTGAAATACCATAATAGACCATTTTTATAGTAATTATCAGACAATACTTCCTGAAGCGGTAAAATAAACGAATAGATGATAACAGATATTGATTCAAACTCAAAATGTATTTCGACCAATTGGCATTTAGATCAACAGTATCACCAAGGTATTTGTAGTAATCCACAACTTTAAAACAATCTCCGCTACATCCGACATTATCAAGGTAGATTCTAGACCTACTATGTCCGGGGGTTGCATACTTAAACTAAAATACATTATCTTAGTTTTATTGTTAACGATTAGCCTCTGATTATGGCAAACCAGAACCTAAGCTTCCAGCTTAGCTTAGGGTCAAGTACCACTCTTAGGTACCTAGTGCTGAAGAATAAGGAGAGCAATTGTTTGTTTAGCCATGGGAGCGTGAAGGTCAGTATTTTTGACCTTTAAAGAGCATCATTTCAGTTTTGGTTGGATTGGGTCTGAGTCCACAACTGAAACCCATGTGCATTGTCCAAGGCACGCTAATCACTGACGGAAAGATCTCACGTCATTCGCATACGCGACAACCTTAATTTCTGTCATATTAAAGCGAAAAATGGTTGTAGTTAGTCGCTACCTCAAGGGAAGGGCCACATAGACGGCTCTACAAGAAGTAGTGTGAATGATCGTATGAACTTCATCTCAGTGCTTTAATAATAATAATACTCAATGCATTTCTGAATCGCTGGATAATCTCCATGCTAAAAACAAAAGTTATTCAGGCGGCCTGATTATAGAATAACATGTTTGTTTTTCCTTATTTAAATAGGAAAAATTGTCAATCCCAAAGCAATGAACATATTTAAACTGAAAATCAGAAAAGCCGCCAGTGCCTATGACATCCCATCTGGTCCGGGTACATCTATTAAAGAATCTGAAAATACATGCGTTTACTCTTCCCTGTATTTGTACCCTAACCTCTATTCAGAATCTAGCTTTAAATCTATATTTTAAACTTGCGATCAAGCATCCCCTTCTAACTACTTTAAAGTTAGCTCATAGTAACAGTTTTCAGGAAACACAAGGACCTTAATGGTCTTCCTGTTGCAAAAATGGAACCAGTGCATTAATCCTCATGGTGAGTACATGCATCGATACATGCATCATATCATCTCACCCACAGCGAATGTTTATCGTTATTGATACAAAAATCGGATCTCCTCTTTATGAAGCGGTATACCAATTTAACGTAGCCAAGCTAAGAATTAATGGAACTTATATAGAACTTTGTTAAGGCTTGGCATGTGCATATCTGTAGAATCTATAGCTTCCTCAAGCTGCTAAGGGTGGTGCTGAATGTCTCAGTTTCCTCAATAGATATAACCGGACCAGATGGGATGCTACAGATACCGACGGCTTTTTTAATTTTAAATTTAAATATGTTCAGTTGGTCCTTCGAGGCAAATTGTAGACGGCAATTGTTTTCCTATTTAAATACTCGCACCGCAAAAAAAAAAAACAAATCAATCTATAAACCAAAACAAACAAGGACATTTCAGGCTGATGAAGAAAAAAAAACCTCAGTGAGTTAAGTCAACAACACTCACAATTTCCTCGCAAATTAAAATCAAAAAAAAGTTGTATTAAATGGAAAACGTTTTTGTTCTCGAACAATCTAAAATCCATCAACTAAAACTATCGAACTTAAATTTTCCAATTTCAACTTCGATTTCCCTGCATCCAATGCTGTCCAATCGATTGCCATTTAATCCAATCCAACCATGCTTTTCTACATCATCTGCTATCAGGATAATTTATGTACAAAGCAGAGTTAGTGTGTATAAAGAAGAAAAAAAGAAAACTATAGCTATGCACCCACCTATCTGTGTTTCATGTCTCGAGATCCTATAATCCGATCTAAAGATAAATATGCAGAAAGTATATCGAGTTAAGATTGACTTAATAAAAGAATAAATGAAATTTTATTTTATTTTTCAAAAGGGTTTTATGACTTCATTATTGAATTTTCTCGGGGATATAAAAGTGTCCATTTGTATCTGCTCATTCAATCAGTGATTCAGTATCATTGGAGACTATGTGCATCAAATTGAGGTCAAATATACTCAAAATTGTACACCTTTTTTGAAATATTCGTTTGTGTTGTGCCGTGCCATATTCGACGATACGTGGAGGATAAATTAATGCCCGGCTGAAAGCCCAATTACGAGTATTTGCTGCTGGCTAGCACTCAACTGCATTAGTCTTGCATAAAAAAAAAGGCGGATAAGAGGATTTCATTTGGATTTTCTACTCCTTTTTTGTAGAATTCCGAGTGCTGGCAATTAAAAGGCGCTTTTGTGAACCCTTTTCAAACAGCTTCCATGTGAATTGGGAACATACCGAATGCTTGGAATGGATTCTACCATGAATGATGGATGAGGTTGCGTAAGGATATTCTCCATGGATGGTCAATATCTGTGCTTTACGCACAGATTTCTATTCAAAGGATTGTGCACTTATGATGGTTTTCCGAAGATCCTATGCATCCATATTAATACGATGGATGGACCCCCTTGGTCATCTATTCAAAACGAAAGCAACAGGAATCAAACAAGAAGGGAAATTGATTTCATTCGAACTAACCACCTTGACTTGTTCATCTACAAAACATGCAAATTCTAGTGGACATTGTTTGATGTGTTGTCAAACATCCGACATACGAGTAGATACGGAAAAGAAAATGTCATGACAATAAATTTCAGAAAATCACTGAACAAAATGCGGGCTGACAGAATGCCACTGTGCATGGAAACCTTGACCTTTTACCAAACATTTAAGATGGGCAACCATGCTAGTTTATCATATGACTTTCCACATGCAGTTATACAAAAAATAAGAAATCTTTTCACGACATGGATGGGCAATTTCGGAGATGAATTTTTACTTTAGATTTTAAGCAGTCCTTGCAAAATTAAGAACTAACTACGGCACTCCTAATATTTCAGACAAACTATAAGCAGTAGACCTCAAGAGGTTATTTTCACCTGCTTGTAGAGCCAGATTTTTTTTTTTTTTTTTATAATCTGCGCGCGCCAAAGAAAGTATTAATACCCTTTAATTGTTTCAGGGCACGGGCGTCAGGGAAAAGGGGGTAGAGGAACAGAGGAGGTACCTATGCACGTTGGCTTTGAATGTTTGAAGGTTGTAGTGATGGGGAAATACAGAGCCTGGTAAATCGTTCCACATTCGTGTTGTTCGGCTTATAAATGAATATTTGACAGTACGACCGAAGTTTGGCTTTAGGGTAAACTGATGTGCATTCGAAGCATGTCGCGTATTGCGGGTGAAATTTTGAAGGGGAGGAATGCAACTGGATATTTCGCTGGAGCATTTTTTGTGGAAAAAACGATAAAACAGGGAGAGACAGGAAACATTTCTCCGATGTTCTAGTGAATGAATGGAATTCACAATGTCTCTATCACCTATAAGTTTTAACGCGCGATTTTGTACTCTATCAAGAATGTGCAAAACGGTCTTGGGTGCACCAGACCAGATATGGGCGTTATATTCCAGCTTAGGGCGAATGAATGCCTTATAAATTGAGGCCAGATCAGACGGGGTAAAATATTTCTTGCACCGTTTAAGGAATCCTAGACATTTTGCAGCATTTTTGGCGACCTTGAATATGTGATCATTCCATCGAAGATGGTTATTAATACACATACCGAGAATGGCAAGTCTTTCTGATTCAATGATGCAAGTACCATCCATGGATAATGGTTGAGGGTTTTGGTTTCGCTTGAGAGACAGGAGACAGCATTGTGTTTTGGAAGCATTAAATTCCACTCTGTTGGTTGAACCCCATTTAATTATGCTGTCCAGGTCGGAATTTAATGTGTTTAACATACGTTGCCGTTCACCTTTTACGGCCGAAGAGCAAGGACGTGAATTAGGGAACGAATATGAAAAACTGAGGTTACTGTCATCAGCGAAGGAATGGATTGGATTAGAAGTTGCAGACAAGAGATCATTTATAAAAATAAGAAAGAGAGTCGGAGACAAAACAGAGCCTTGGGGAACACAAGCATTTATTTGGTGAATTGCAGACTTGAAGCCGTCCAAAACAACTTGTAATTTCTAATCCATTGAAGAAGAGACTCATCGATGCCATATGCACGCATTTTCGACAAAAGAGCCTGATGCCAAACTCTGTCAAATGCCTTTGAAATATCAAGCGCAACCATCTTAGTTTCGCCGAAGTGATGGAGAGATTGGTTCCACTTCTCGGTGAGATATGCCATCAAATCACCAGTGGACCTGTTGCTACGAAAACCATACTGCCGGTCATTAAGGAGTTTTCGTGAATCGAGATATTTCATAAGCTGACGATTTATCAGCGTTTCCATGACCTTGGAAAGAAGGGACGTAAGTGCAATGGGTCGGTAATTGGACGGGGAGGAAGATCCGCCTTTTTTGGGGACGGGCTGGACAAATGCTGTTTTCCATCTACTCGGAAAGAGCCCTGAAAAGTAGGATAGACAGAAAAGCTTACGCAGAGGTTTTGCCAGCGTAGAAGAACACCTCTTCAGAACTATTGGGGGGATACCATCTGGACCAGCGGATTTGTGTATGTTAAGACCTTTGAGTACTCCTGCAACTGTCCCATGGAAAATTTGACGCTCTCAAATACAGGTGGAGACGAAGCATTATCTAGCAGCGTGGAGTTCGCTGCAAAGTGAGCAGCAAGCAGATTAGCTTTGTCTAAGGAGCTGAAAGCTGGAATGTCATTGTAAATGAGCGTGGGGATGGCAGATGAGGCAGAATTTTTAATATTTTTGACGAATGACCAAAAATTTTTACTACCTTTGGGACATTGTAGGATTTTTTGCCTCAATTTTTGGTCATGTAAGAATTTTTCACGTCGAATATGGGCATTGCAGTCTTTTCTGGCTTGTTTAAATTTTTTTCGGTTTTCCACAGATTTGTTGGCTTTATAAGACCGAAAACTTACTTCTTTCAACCTGATAGCCTCTTTACAGCTCTGGTCAAACCACGAGTTTGCCTTAGGTTTAATGCTCTTTATTCTGTTAGGAATAAAGTCATTCATACCTAAGAGAATAGTGTTAGTGATCATATAGCAGCGGCATCCACGTCGCTATCGAGGAAGCATAGCGACCAGTTAAAACTCCTAAAGAAGCTATTAAGGCCGCTCCAGTTGGCTTTCTCGTATTGCCATACTTTTCTTTTAGGAGTTTTTTTCTTTAACTGAGTGGTCGGAGTACGAGAATTTAGCTGAAACAATATTATGGTCAGACCGACCTAGAGGCGCTAAAACGTCAATAGTGTATTTATCAGGGTGCGAAGTAAGAAACAAGTCCAAAGTGTTGGCGGAATGACTTACAATGTCCGGTATACGTGTAGGCTCATTTACAAGCTGAGTCAAATTGTTTACCTCAGCGAAAAGTTCAACATACCTTCCTTCGGGTGTTGTCTGGCCAGAAAGTTGAAGCCAATCCGAATTGTGTATATTAAAATCGCCCGCAATGACGATTTCAGTATGAGAGTACAAGGAGACAATTCGAGTGATGGAATCGGACAGCGCATCAAATTCGTCAAAAGTTGAGTTGCTGTCCGCACTAGGGCTTCTATAAATAAAGCAGTAGTGAATTATTTGCTTACGGACGGTGAATTTTAGCCATTTGAAATTAAATTCCGGGTTGGAACAGTGGCCATACTGTGGTGGAACTTGGTAAGCAATATCACTACGGACGTAAATGGCGAGACCACGGTGGGGAAAGAATAATGACACTAAGTTATACCCAGGCAGTTTCAAACCGGAAGATTCTTCAACTACCTGTGTTTCACTTAGTGCCAAAACAGCTGGTTTATGGGAATAGGCGTGGGCGTACACATCAAAGAAATTCATTCGAAGCTCACGAATGTTGGTAAGATCAACCCTAAATTCTCTCATCACTACAACATTGATGAGATGGGACATTTTAGAAAAATACGAAAACCATAAAAGTTAAGGAAAAAAAGTATTTATTAAGGCATTTAACACAAACTGCATTTCGTAGAGACAAGAGATTTCCACCAACTTATGCAGCAAAACGAGAATGTTTCTGAAATTATAAAAAAATCTAATATAGTGTGTACAATATGTCAGTCTAGACTTTTGGGGAAAATTACTCGTAAAAGTCGTGGATACAAGCGGTTTTCACTTGGTTGTATAATAAGTTGAGAACATTACAGGAAATATCTGAAACGATAAGACAAAGTTGTCGGCCTAAAAAACCACACCAACCATCCTGTACTGGATGTGGACGGCACTCTATTGGTATCAATTGAAGATCAGCTACGCAGATGGAAGAAACATTTTTATGCCCTGCTTAATGACGTTTCCGCAAGAGAGCAGCAATTAGCCCCAGTTGCTTGATATGCGCAGATCTTATAGGGGTACTGACACCGGATCTCCAAAAATTGCAAAAATCCGCACTGCGATCAATCTCCTCAAATACCAGCTGATTGCCTGACAGCAGATCCCGCCACAACGCAATAACTGGCGGCTTGTCTGTTTTTTTCTGAAACTAACGGCAACTATCATTCTCAAGCGGATACAGATTAGAATCGAGACTACACTCAAAAGGTATCAAGCAGGCTTTCGCAGTGAACGATCGTGCGTCGAACACATCAACACTTTGCGTATCATTCTCGAGCAATCAACCGAGTTCAAGTCACCGTTTTACTTCATGTTCTTTGATTTCGAGAAGGCTTCTGACCGCGTAAATCGCGAATGTGTATTGAAATCTCTTCTTAGGAGAGGAATCCCCCCAAAAATAGTTTCTTTTATAAAGGAGTCCTAAAATGACTCTCCGGCTCTTTCGAAGTGCAACGGGGAGTGAGACAAGGGGATACTCGTATTCTGTGGCCAATAATCTTTCTATTGGCGACAGACGATATACTAACTGCCTATGTAGATACATAGAGACCATTTGAAAGGCTAAGTCATTTGGACTATGCCGATAATATCTGTTTCCTGGCAAGTACCATCAGCGGGCTAGACGAGATATATCAGTCACTGCAAGAGAATGGAAAATCGGTCGATCTAAGACAAAAAGACAAAAATAATGCCCACAAACCGCTCCAAACATCAGCGTATTATTCTGAAGCAAACACCAATTGAGGAGGTTGAACAGTTCAACTAACTGGGAAATTTTGTGTTATCTGATGGCGGAACGGACCTACACTATAAAAGCAGTTTATCGTCAAAATTGTCGAATTTGGGGTTCAGAAAATCCACAAGTGATTGTTGAGAAACAAATGTATCTACAACGTGTTACTGTTTGGTGTAGATTTTGAGCTGGAGGCAGCATTGGACCATTCGTCTTTGAAAATGTGGCAGGTCAGGCAATAACAGTTAATGGTACTCGCTATCCTGTCGTGATAATACAGTTTTTTGTGCTTAAATTGCAAGATATGGATGTGGACGACATGTGATTTCAACAAGACATATGAGAGAAACAATTCAATTACTGCATGAGTATGTTACTGTTACTGTTTTGGTGATCAGAATTGGCCACTCAGATCATGTGATTTAACGCCGTTAGACTTTTTTCTTCGGGATTTTTTTAAAGTCTAAGGTTTTTGCCAACGAGCTCACAATCACCCACGCCTTGAAGGAGCAAATTGAGCGCTGTATCAACGTAATTCAGCCACAATTCAACAAAAGGGTGCGTATGTGCCAGCAAAGCTGTGGAGGCCATTTACCCGATATGTATATCTATACTGTGTACTTTATGAATCAATAAAACATTTACAATTTGTTTAACCTGTATTTTCTATCAAAATTACTTCTTGCGTCAATTTTGGGACAGCCTTCACAATTGTTTTCCGAAAATTTCCAAGCGCTGACTAGTGTCAACAACTTGAGTTGTCGGCATTTATTACAAAGATACTCATAGATGCCGGGCAAAGACTCGAAAACCATTTTTCTATCAAATTGACTTTGAGAGATGTTACATAGCTCATCATACATATTTCCAAAATCCAATCACGTCAATTCTTATCTGATTACCATCCCTACGCCAACACTCAGCATTTAATATGACCCAAATGGCCCATAAAACCTGCAAAACTTCCAATACTACCCACTGATTTTCATACGAAAGCGTTTCGAGTCACGCGCCAAATTTGTTTATGTCTTCTAGTTTCATTAACAACCGCTCTATGGTTATTTGCCATTTCCACGCATTAAATTAAGGAATTTTTATTTATTATGTAAAACCAATTCTAGAATCAAATAAAACCCAAAACAAACTTGCACCGCATAGAGTTTTCCCCACAGACAATAGCAAAGCAAAGTGCGCCGAAAAATAAACACCGAAGATTCAATGAACAAAATACAAAGACAAACAAATAGCAAAAAGTTCAACAAAACAAAAATAAAGAAAAATTGTAAAAAATTAATGAAGGAGAAGAAAAGAAAGAAGAAAAAAAAAACGAAAAACAGAGAAAAACATCGAGACAAAGATGGGGGGGAAAACCACCATCCGGTCTCCCCCTAACCTGCCTGAATCCTTCAGCTGGTCCATGAAATCTTTTCCTGTGATATCGACCAACGAATTCGGGTCCATGTTTGACAATGAGTCCAAATCAGGGTCACTCATCACTGACACGTTGCATAGGTTGCTCTGAAGTTGGCCAACAAGTTTCTTAATGCGATTCGTCTCGGCCACCGCATCTGTGGTGTCGGCATACTCTCGATGGCTAGAGATGGTTACATAATGTGTAGGCTGAAACGCAGAAAGAATATTTTATTAATTACAATCTGTGAATAAGTAGGTAGAGAATAATTTTAATTTAACACTTGAAAAGCAAACAAACCGCACAACCACCACACCACATCAGATACATAAGCATTTTCGTCTTTCCATACACCAGAGGACTGGTTTTGATTTTTAATTAATTTATCTGCAGTTCTTTGATTTTTTTTTTTTTTTTTGTGTACCTAAATGGTAATTGCGAATTGATTGTTTTTGAAATAACAACGAACTCGAAAAAAAAAGTCGTTGTTGGGCGAACTATTTTCAATTTCGGTGGAATTTTTCAATTTTCCACTTCCACGCTCATAACTCCAGAACAGCTAAATTCATTTAAATAAAACTTATTTCGTCATTTCGTCGTTTCGTCATTTCGTTGTTTTCAGCAAGGAAAATATTTGGAATAACCTCACGTATTTGCTTTCAAAGCAGTTTTGAAATTTATTTTAAGGTACTGATTCGTAGAGGGGCTGTTGGTAAATAAATTTCTGACTCGCTAGCGAAGGAAGCCTCAGAGACTACTCCTTTAGGCAAAATGACTGAGCTACCAAATGATTGTAAAGAGCCTTTTGAAAGCTCTGCACAATTCCTTCTCAATTTGGGTAGAAAAGACTGCAGAACTATACTGACATACTTACATAAATCCATTCACCCCTCGAGGGGTATAGAGCGTCAACAATGCCTTCTTATTAGGAGTTCTGCAACGCGTTTGAGCTGCCTCCAACTCATTCATAAATAGCTTGATTCCGCGGTTAGCCAAGACCCTGTCGATTTTCCCTACTTCCTGTCCGGCAATGTTGAGTTGAGCGCAGGTATTAGTAGTGCTCAGGACTTTTGCTTTGGTTGTGTTTTTTCTTTCTTTTGCAATTGGGAAGGCTGGCAATGGCAACAGCATGACCGACGTGGAGTGCGTGGTCTGCGAAGATCATCTATTAGAGCTAGCCCAAGCAACGAATGCTTTCATTCAGGTGGAGGGCTGTGAGTTAAAGAGCGCAACCTTAATGGTGAAGTGTTCCTAACAGCAAACCTCTGAATGGATTGACATGTCGGTGCCGAAAATCCAATCAAGCCGGAATCACTCAGGAAACCTGATGGTACTTTCACTGAGTCGAAAGCGGAGGCTTTCAGTCTTCTGCTGGAGACTCACTTCCCAGGAAATCAGCTCGCAACCAAGTTCAACTAGTGAAGCTGTTAGTGGGCTGAGCCAAACAACTCGGCGCAGCTGGTATATTGCATCGGTCGTGGCAACGGAGGAAGCTATTAAATATGCTGTCGCATCTTTTGATGGCTTCAAGTCACCTGGCACTGACGAAATATACCCAGCTATGCTGAAACAAGGTATTAGTCAGCTGCTGCCAACTCTGAAGAGAATCTTCACTGCTGACGTCCTTCCTGCTTAAAAGCATGAAAAGACTGGTTGAGCTATATGTGCCCAAAATTTCTTTGAGGGTACATCCTCTGTCAGAGATGCAACAAGACTATCAACACGTAAAATCTTACGAGACTGCGCTTCAAAATCCGGTCAGTAGAAAAGAATGTGCGCTTGACAGCAAAGTGTACGTGATAGTCATTTTCATAGACATTGAGGGTGCCTATAGCAATGCGACTTTTGACAGCATGTGTAGCTCCGCCAGAAATCACGGTATAGAAGAATCACTAGTGTTGTGGATCAAAGCAATGCCGGTGTACATTGATTGTACGAGATGCAGATTGTGGCCGGTGTGTTATGGTAGGTGTAAATAGGGACTGCCCGCAAGGCGGTGTTCTGTCTCCACCACTTTGGTGCATGCTGGTTGACTCTCTGTTGAACACACTCAATAGTTCTAATGTCTACGCTCAAGCATATGCAGATGATGTAGATGTTCTGTCTGTCTGATCATGCCTAGTGACAGTCTGCTCTAAGGTGCGAATGACCCTAGACGCAGATTGGTGCGCTAGGAATGGGCTTTTAGTTAATGCTCTCAAAACCGAGGTGGTTCTCGGAAGTGATATGGAGTATCTTAATCTGGGAGTACCTCAAGGTTCCGTCCTAGGACCAATACTTTTCTTGGTATACATAAATTCATTGTTGGGTTTGTACTTTAAGGGCGTATTAACTGCTTTTGCAGATGACGTGAGTTTTGCCTATAGTGCTCTGAATCTTGTATCCGGTATTAATTGGGATCTTAGTTTATTAAGAATCTGGTTTGCTGAGCATAAATTGGTAATTAGCTCCAAAACTAAAATTATGTTTTTTCATTTGTCAGCGCAAAGTAGTTTTGAAGCTAATGTGTTCTTCCATGCATCTGAGTGTCAAAGATTTAAACTCTCATATTGCACCTGTAACACCGATTTTTCAACTAGTACGTTTAATTACGGTGTCGTCTGCAGTGATAAGTGTTTTCAAGTTGAAATCGTTAATGAGTTCAAATACTTGGGACTTGTCATTGACTCGAGGATGAGTTTCTTTAACCACACGGAAAATTTGAGGCTTTACTTTCGCAGCACTCTTAGAAATTTCTATTATCTGCGTAAGGTTTGCTCTACAGAACTCTTAAAAAAAATCTATTATGGAATTTTTCATTCAAGACTTCAATATGGGATTGCCTGCTGGGGAGGATCTTATTTCAACAGAATACAACCTCTTTTGATCCTTCAAAAACATGTCTTGAAGAGAATATGTTGGAAATCTCGTAGACACCCCAGTTTTCCTCTTTTCCGAGATCTGAAAATTCTTCCAGTTCGTCACTTGTTTTGTTATAAAGTGCTAAAAATGTTCTTTTTTTTTTTTTTTTTTTTTTTATAATTTGCACGTGTGAAAGGGGTTATAAATACCCTTATACTAATTTTTTAGGACACGGGCGTTTTGAGGAAAGGGGAAGAGACAGAGAGAAAGACAGATTGGTGTAGTTGGTTTGAAACTCAGCTGGTATTAAGTTTCAGTGAACTCCAAGGGTTGCTGTCCAGATAACTGGGGAGGTTGTTTGTTTTTGCTTTTGTCATTGCTCATGATTCACATTATTTTTTTCCGTCCTCCTGATGTCATCACCACGATCAAGTTGCATTTTAGCCATATGACCGCCCTACTGCCAGTGTTATGCCTTCGCAGTAGAGTTGACATAAGCTTTCGCAATTGATCGACTTTTTATTTATTTCATACGAAATAAATAGATGATTATTGACATCAGGATTCGAACCGTGAACCTGTAGCGTGACAAGCGATGGTGTTACCACTACACCACGGGCCACCCTCTTTAGAAGATCAGGTAATCTTAATTTCAGACTAATCGATAGCTACAGTTTACGTGGTAATTTTTTGAATCTTGTATCTGTTCCCGGTTTTCGCACTATAGCTTTTCGCAATTTTTATACTGTTGCTTCATGTCGGTTATTTAACAAACTTCCTCATTCAATCAGAGAGTTAAGATCTCATTTAATGTTTGTAATTCTGGTTTGATGTTCTGGTTAAACGAAGTGTCCTCTAGTTTCATTGTACTCTGCATTAATGCTTATTGTATTTATAAATATTTGTGTTCCTATCCTCTTTTTTTTGATATGTATAGTTTTATGTAAAGGGTCACCCCACCCATTTTATATTATATATTTGTAAAGCATCTGAAGTGGCATTATCACTATTTAAATAAATATAAATGTCTCTTACACATATTTCTCTTTTTAAGTAAACTGTATGGATTAATTGTTATTTGGATTATAAGAGAAATAAATTATCTAAATCTAAAATCTAAAATCGTCTTTTTACAAAAGACGAAAAAAACACATTAAAATGGTATCCTCTCTTATGTAGCCGCAATAATAGCTATGAGTTTTTCTGGGGTGCCTCTCCTGGGCAATCGGTTCAAGCTGTTGAAAGCCCTTCGAAGTCGATAAACAGTAGATGTGGCGGAGATCAGTATTCGACGCATTGCTCTGTAAGGTGTTAGTGCGCCATGTATCCAGCGTAAAAGCCTGCCTGCCTAAACTCTTCACTGTGTGTTGGTAGGAGTTCCGACCACCAATGAGCTCCTTGGTGATGTTATATACAGTCTGCTATCACACCTGCTTGCTGCTTTTGGTTTCCTAACCAGAACTGAAATACCTTGGCCAAATATTAAAGGACCTAAAAGAAGAAGAGACTGCTCTTAGCAAGAGTTGCGACGTCGATGATGTTTTATGGCTCCCAAATATGGACAAGTGCAATGAAAACGAAATCGTACAGAAGGAAGACGGAGGCGGTCTACAGAACCAATGTCTTGAGATTATGCAATGCCTTTCGAACAACCTCCCACGACGCGGCATGCATAGTGGCTGGAATGGTGCCAAGAAACCTCCTCATTAAAGAAGCCGAACGGAAATTTCGTACGAACAACATAATGGTGTCAACAGAGACGAGTCGAAGTGACACCGAAGTACCGCCAAGAACAAGCCTCGAAGAATGGCAAGAGTGAAGAAACTTTTCTGACAAAGACAGATGGACACAGGGATTGATCCCCCATTTAGACCCTTGGATAAATAGGAAGCATAGAGAGCTGAACTTCTATATGATGGATGTTTCAAAGCCTACCTCCTGGACACGAAGACAACCCTTATTGCCCAACGTACATGGAAGCAGTCAAGGATGCAGAACACATCATGTTCTTTTTCTGTTGTGTACGATATCACGAAGAACGTAACTTGCTGGCGAACAGACCGGGTGTGGGCTTAACACCAGAGAACACCATGAAATAGATGACGAGCACGCAAGAAGCTTGGACCACGGATAGGAAGGGAGGTGGGTTTAGTGGGTGGAAATATCACACTGTTACTGAGTACGGGCTCAGTTTCATCTTTGAAAGATTCCCACCTGCTTACTGCTTTTTCAGCCCTTGAGTCAAGTGAGTCGATATAATGACGTTTGTCACGTCTCATACTACGCTGCACTTCCTTCTTTTTTATGCGATATTGCGCTTTCAGCTCGGTTCTCTCTACTGCTGACCCCACTGCAATCCGCGGTGCATGTGCGGTGACATTTCTGCTTTTTACCGACTTAGGTGCGTGCCCCAGTTGCAAAAACATTTTTCACAGCATTCCAGCGGTCATTCACGTTCACCTTAATTGTGCTTCTGATTGTTTCTGCTACTAAGGCAAGATGGTTCCTGAATTGTTGGAGCACTTGGGAATCCCTCAGCCTATCGGTATTGACCCTGATAATGTTGAGCAAGTTTGAGTGGTTACTGTAGACGGATACAAAACGACGACGCGACGTTAAAATAAGACGGTCATCGCGTTCTTGTCTGATATCGACTTCACGTCATGTTTGAGCTCAACGTTGTAGATTCCTACTTTGGTGCTGAAATTACCAATCACAATTACGATGTCCCCATTAGGTGCTAAATTGTGGGCGCACCTAATTGACTATAGAAATTATCCTTTTAGTCCTTAGTCGCATCTTCTGTCGTAGCATAACACTGTACGATGATAATTTTGCTTACCCCACTTTGGAATCTCGCCGTCAATATCCTGTCACCGTAGGGTTTCCAAGAAATTAGGCTGCTACGTGCTGTTGGAGTTAGCAGCAATTCTACGCCGAACTCCCGTGAGCTTCCGACTGATCACTAATAAGTTGAAACTTTACATTGTTAAATTCTACGTAGAAACCACAATTCACAGAATTAGTATCGAATTCTCTTTGTCATATCAAAGGCACCAGTGCAACCATCATAGCTCATGCATTGACCAATGTCCTTTAAAATAACTTACAAGATACTCAAAACCTGAATACTTTCGCAACCGCAACGCCCACTCAACTACCCAAATCTAACCTTACCCCTAGTCGACACGAGGCATTGTCTCCTAGCAACGTGTTTTAAGAGCTCCCCCCCATCCCAACACGAGTTTCTGTTTTCTGTGAAAACAACCCCAAGGCAAAGGCCAAAAAATATTCCTTTTGATTGGGCGCAACAGCAGTACCACCCACTACCAGATATTCCACAGAATATTATTTTTTCTTGCAAGGATCGTCCTTTTTTTTAAAGCTTAATTTATTTTTTCACTTCGAATGGACGTACATTGCATTGATAAAGTTTCGTTCTGCCCAGTGTGTAGGTGTGCAGCGCGGTGGAAGGGTATTCAATGGAAACAAAATCTCTTAGAACGATGGTCGTGAGTTTCTCATTTTTATTTCTTCTTCTTTACTAATGTAAACTGAATAAAAATGTGAAATCTATCCAAGATGAAAGAAAAATAAAATCATAAGTATTCTAGAATTTTCCGGGGTTTTCGCAGAGTAAATTCCCATTTCAAAGGACAATAAGGACAGATTCCTATCATTGTTGTTGAGTTTATGTTCCCTTTTGAAGTTGATGAATTTTGTTTCAAGGATTGTCCTTTCTTACGAAGGACTGTAAGTAGGATGAAAGGTGATAATCGGTGGTACTTTGTTTGGGAGGAGGGGCGGGAAGAACTAATAAACCACCATTGGATGGTGATGGAGATGTCCCCCCGAATTAATGGCTGCCTTTGTAGACTTAAACCGGATGTGCTTTGTGAGTTTCGATTCATTTTTCATTTTAATAATGAGCTGCTGATTGGCAAAATAATGGCAGCCAGTCAACTGTTTATTGAGATTTATGGTTTGATTAAGAGTATCCGGCTCGAAGGACCAGAAAAAAAATTACAAAATAAAGCACAGCGGAATATCAGATGGAAAGAAGTGAAGCGCTATCGCACAACTTAATTTGAATTTGCGGCGGAAAAGTTATAATGGAAGGGTAGTGATAAGTCATTGAAGAGTACACTTCATAGGGTGGTACGTAGTTTCAACTCGGTTAAGCAAATAGGATCTGATGGTATAATAGCGGCTCAAATTCAGCGGACCTTGGATATTAGCTTGATTGGAAGTTATTTTCAAGAGTAGATAATCTTTATTTCACATCCTCTAGATAGGAACAGAAGTTAAAGAAATCTTACACTGCCGATATCTGCATGTCAGCATACATAAAATGTTTAATTTTACTTTAGATACGATAGACATCCTCTGTGTGGTGGCCGATTCTTCGACAACTTTTTCAATTGGTCCAACTATATATGCATATGTAAGTGTGGCACATAGCCAGTCCGATTGAATGGCGCAGAAACGTGGATACTGTCGAAAGTGGACGAAAATATTCTAGGTTACTTTGACCGAAAAATTCTTCGTGTGATCTTCGGTCCCGTTTATAGAGACGGAGTGTGGAGAAGAAAGTTTAGTGAAGGGCTGCGTACGCGCTGTACAGTGATATAGGTAGACCTAGTCAAATAAGTCCGAATTCATCGGCTGAGATGGCTAGGATATATACAGCATATGGACACCAACGCACCGGCCCGGAGAATTTTTGAATCCGCTGCGGTAGGAGAAGACCTTATCTAAGGTGGCGTGCGCATTTGGAAAGGGGCCTCAACCAACTCAGACCCCAGGCCCGGCTCGGACTATTAGCGCCATTTAAAACAAAGCAAGTAAGCTCTGACTTTAGCTTTTGCAACAAACGCACTCAGACTACAAAATAAGGGTATGAGTGGTACATAACAACAAGACATAAAAATAATCCCTATAATACAAAATACAAATTGTAAAGGTCGTTTATATCTCTAAAATTAACCCAGCAAATTTCATGAAGATTCATCCATCCACCTTGGTTGAACACACGCTGACTTTATAGTCGAGTCCTTCCTTAAATTGCCTTTTTAATGTCTCATACCGGATGGAGGATTTTAAAGTTTGGGCACTTAATTATCCAACTCGAGGGACCAACGATTTGCCACTCAAAATCCCATCTAAAAAGTTATTTCCGTATATACTTATCCGAGAAATAGATGCCCGCCTACTTTTCTGACGAAAAGTGTAATTAAATATTAACTTATTACAATTTCATTCAAAAGTTCATCTTCAGGCCGACAAAGGAATGAACTTTAAAGAACTATAATACAGTTTTAATTTCTGCTGGTATGGTAGGATGTACGTTCTCCCATTCAAAAAGGATATACATAACAAAGATTAAAGGGTTCAGCAGTTTTCGCTTAAATTTACATAACTTTCCATAACATTATTTGCCCTGCAGGACTCCCTCAGCAGGCAACAAGTATAACGACAAAGTTTTACAATTTATGAGCAAAAACCAAAGTCTGTCAAGGAACTTACACATGTTAAGCATTTCCAATTTGTCTGGGTTAATTAAAATTTTTCATTTTGTTGGTCAACACTCAGAGAGATACACAATCAGATATAATCTCAAACACACACACAACCTTTTTAGCTTACGTTAACAACTTACATCAATCCAATGTTCTCCGGGGAATACGGCTATCAATTCAGTGTTGGATTCGAGTGTCCTGAAATATTCCTCATCGTCGATTTCTGTACCATCCGAGTCTAGATGTATCGTTGGCAGGAGATCGACTTTCTCAAACTTTTCCGCCACCTTTGTTCTGATCTCCTCTAGGGAGGATGCAACAACGGCCTTCTTAATGTTTCGTGTTACGTCCTTGATCTGGAAGTGAAATAAAATTGCATTAAGAATACACATTATACAGTGCTATTTATTCAAATCTATCATTCATATTCGCAAACAATAAAGTGGGGGTTTTGAAATTATATTGAAATCCGATTCGATTCACACACATCAATCGTATCTTCTGCGCACACACTGCACTCAAAGGAGCAACAACAGTTCACTTGACATTATTAAGGAGTTGATTGAAAGGACTCTTCTCGTTTTCATTGCACTCCAATGCACAGACTACATGATGCTGGAGCTATATGTGGTTCTCATGGGGCTATTTTGCAACCGAGTGGGTGGTATGGTTTTCAATTTCACATTTTCTAGAGAGGATGGGATTTAGACAGATGGAGATTGTAAGTGAATGGAATAATGTGAGTAAATACATTTTGTTGATAGTGCAGTATTGCAATCATTATTAGTGAATTTAATAGAGTTTCGATTTACAGTTTTCTGTTCTAATAGTTATATGATGTTGACCAAGCAAGGAGACAATGTTGGCTTTGGTTTACATTAACTTTAGTTGCAAATCTTAGAATGTGTTACGTGCTCTGATTGCAATATTCATTCTAAAGAGTGTGGTAGACCGTACCCAGTGCTCACTCTAAAAAATCGAACAATTCATTACCACTTTTCTCTAAGCAGACAGATGTTGAATATGCAACGCGTATCCATTGGTAGCAGTATTGTAACCTGCCATAAATCCGAATTGTATGGAAAATTCTCTTGGGTCCAGAAAACGTCATTTACGTCACATTGTCCTTTTTTTTTCGAAAATTGTATCTAACTAATTTGTTCGTTTCGAATGGATTTACAGAGGAAATTGGGAATGTAAATAATGTTTGGGACAGGAAGTGAACAAGTTGAATTTAAAATTACGATAAAGCTACAAACTCAGTGAAACGTTGAACCTCTGCTATGCAGTTGGCGATCATTTCTGTTACATCGTAGATAGACCATTTTGCTGAACTCGTACAACAAGATAGTATTTCGCATTCCATCTGGAATGGATGGTGTGACACTGAATTCCTTATCTTTGTTGTGAAATTTTGTAGTAAAGAGGGAGTGTTTGTGGAAGGATTTTGAGTTTGTTTACACGTTGCAGCCGTGTAACTCAAGAACGGTTGAACCTATTTCAATACAGTTTACTTTGTTGATTAGCTAGTTTTTCAGACAATATTTATTGATGCATGCATGAATTTACGCCACACACACAAATTTCAAGCCTATACGATTAAGATGCACACAAAGCCTTGTCCAATTTGAATATGATTTTCCTTTGTCGGTTAGGTTTAAATTTGTACAAATTTTAAGCTAAGCAATAAGTAACATGAAATTGAGTTCATCATTATCATCAGTGGATGCTGCTCTTCACAATCTTGGTTTAGAGATTGAAAGCTGTCTGGAAGATGAAAACTACATAGACTCATGGGGCTGATCAAGACTTTAAAGTCAAATTAACACTTCGACCTTTAAGATTTGTTGTGGCTCAAATAGATCTACAAGGTTAGAGTGCGCTTACACCCCTAAAATCAGTTAATCAACACTGCGACCTTAAAGATTTTTTGAGGCTCTCCTTTAGGCAGAAGGTTCAATCGATTTTGTGTGGGAACCTAAAGACCGTCCTTGTAGAAGAGTGTCAGATTTCAATAGTGGAACAATAACCCCTACCCAATTCATTCATACAAAATGTTTTTGATAGTTCCTTGTTCTTCAATACAAAGGCGGCATGTATAACTGATGGCCTTTTTCAAGCTTATTGAGATGATAACTGAGTGAGCAGTAGCCGGGGAGAGAGTTTGTTACGAACTTTACGCCACTCTTACTCAATGTGAGAGTTCCTGGCTTTTTTTCTGTCTGAAGGTCTAATGAATTTTGTGACTTGTTATAGTATTTGAGTTGGGATCCATTTTTAGAGCTTGTCTTAGAGCTTCCAAGTGTTTAGCTTTAGATGAAGCCATTGCTTGGGTTCATTTTATTGCAGCTGGAGGCAGAATAGTCTAAAAACAGGGACAATGCAGCTGGTGTCAGGTAGCATATATCTCAAATGTCTTAAATGTTAATCAAAATCAAAATTGAGTCTGAGTTCAGGTATTAAATAATCGAACCGTCTCGAGAATAAGTGAGGTGATAAGGTCTCAAAATAAAAATAGTTCAGCCATAAACAGCGTATTCCAGAGCTCAGGCCACCTTATCCACAGTTTCTTGGAAAACCTCCCTGTCATACAATAGAGCGCTGGAAAAACCCTTTCGGAACTCTACTCCAGTGAATTAGAAACCGCTCGCAAACGAAAGCGATTCAGTGGTAATTTTTTGAAAGAAGTTTAAAGGCTTCTGAGCTGCTTATTACATATAGTCTGCAAAATTCAATAAGAGTCAAGTTGCAGATAGTTGATGAAGAAGATCTTCCTCTTCAATTTCAATAGCATCTTAAAATTCTATGATATTCGACAACGGCGTCGACCCTTTAGAAAACTTTGCTGTTACCCATCCAATAGTAACAAGTTGTTAACCATTACTTTCCGTTTTTAGGGGAATGAACAGCAACTAATAATGATCGGTGATGGCTACATTTGATAAAATTTTTTGAAAAGTTCTCCCGGGACACCATCGTTAACGGTTACTTCATTGTTTTGAAATTTTCAAACTAAAATCAGTGAAGCAATTCTAAGGTTTTACGTGTAGAGTTAAGCTTCCAAACATTTTAGCACATTTCATTCACAGAATCCCCAAAGATCGACCTATGTGAAACCGACAATTGTGGATTCAAAGCTTAACCACACACAAATCTCTCCGTAACAACTTCCAAAACCCAATGTTTATATACATACACCACATAAAGTCTTTCCCAAACGTTCAGATACATTATCTACACCTCCTCTTCAGTTGGTTGCCTGTCGCGATACAAAAACCGCGCCGGTAAAAAAGCATTCCCCAATGCGCACGGGAGAACATACAAAAAAAAACATTCATTTCCGTCTGAAACTAGGTGAACGTAATTTAGATGCTTCTGGGGATTCTACGTCCGCATGTGTTCCAATTGTAAACCAAATTCCAGCCAGTGGAGGATTTTCGGTTCAGCCAAACATGGTTTTTACATTATCAGGACATTACACTTGAGTGAGCTCCCTCTGCGCGCCGCGCGAATTGCTTTGGGGGAAGTTCGAATTAGGGCCACGAGATGGCAGTTACGAGTACATAGACTCATCCAAATGGGAGAAGTCCTGTATCTCTATCGATTAATATTTCAATTACAAGTCTTGTTTGATGCATAATCGATTGTCCTTTATTTCATTAAGTGTGTGCTGCATGAAATACCCCTTGGCACTTAATTATCGCCCTGAAGGATCCTTAATTATGTCCAAACATCACTTTAATTGGATTTCACAAGTTTCAATATTTATAACAAACAATGTCGCCCTTTGGGAGGACATATGCTACACTGGGGACACTGGACGACAAAGTCATTTCTCACCGAATGTCACAGGTCACGGTCACAACCAATCTGCCAACCACTTTGCTTACACCATTGTGATCTTATAAAATATTTAGGCCTCCAGTGGGATTACATTTTCATGTTATATGTGCGGCGGTATCGCGTTCAGAATTCTCAATGAAACTACCTGCCTAACTGGGGAAATTAACTGAGCGTTCATTTTACCTGGGTGGTCGTGCTGCATTACTTTTGTGGTTTTTGTCCTTTGAAGGACAAAACATATGCTTTCTGTGCCAAAAGGCAATCAACAACTGACGCCAACCAGGCCAAAGCTGTTAGAGGATGTACAGAGTACAGCGCTGCATTCACACACTTCGTGACAAGGAAGGAACTGCTCATAGTCAGGCAATCCGTTCGCATTGCGCATACGATGCATGTTGATGGGTCCTTCAATTGCTGAACAGAGATGTACGAGTATTGTGCTGGGCTGTGCTCCACGAATGTTGGTAATTAAAAATTGCCTGCAAAATTGAGGTCACTGCAAATGAGGATTGAGTGGATATGATGAGATCTTTGGATTGAAGGTTGGCAGGAATAAAAACTGCATAGCACCTGTGGGAATTTGAACAGGTATCACATCGAAATCACGTACACATGGTTCAATTTCACATGATACGTGGATGAAATTATGTCCACCTAATTGACATGAATTCGATACCCTGCCGTTCACTTGCAGTGGTTATACCTACACAATGAGTGGGGGAGAGATTATAGTTGGAAATTCAATGCATTTTACGGTCATGTTTCTTCGTCTGTAACAGTGATCTTCAAAGTGGGTGGCAAACGACCATTATTGAAATGCCGAGGTGGCAATCATTGAGCTTTGACGAGGATTAACGCTGTGCATAAGCAGAGCAAAAGGCATCTATATACATACGAGCACATGTGCGTGCAGTAAGCGAAGCAAGTCATTTTAAAATTATCCCTATGAATAAATTAATATTTTGGCGCTAACAGTCCATGTAGGGCCTATCCTAGGTTCTCGCTCGCATTATCTACAGTTCTATGCCTTTTTCCAAGGGTAATTTTCAGGATTCCGGTACTTGAAAGGTACGAAATAACTACGGCTGGCTTAATCACAGGACACAATTCTACGATGAAAATCATGCAAGACCGAACGTGGGCTTCCTCTATATACAGGCAATTAAAACTCATCCAGAGGAAGTAACCCACGAGGAATGCTATCCAGGACCGAGTCCTTGGACGGGGCTCCCTAAGCAATAAGTTCATAGTTGAAAGGCAAAACTGAAGGTAAAATCCAAGTGCGTCCGTCGCACAATGTGAGACAAACTGGTGGGCAGTTGACCCCAAAGATCTGCGGGTCAGACCACACCATTCCCGCTCCGTGAAGTAGTTATGATTACGTTTCAGAGCTTTTCAGATGAGCCGGTACTACAGGCATCTCGAGTCGCTGTCAACGTGGTGGTTCAGCAGTAAACCAGTTGACGTCATTTTGATTTGGCATCTCACGTGACCTGTGGAATTCAGGAAAAGATTCATTCCGGCAATTTCTTTCCCCTGAAATCTTCTTAAGGTTGTCAAGGTAGGGCTTGTCTAATGCATGTTGTCTGGCTTTGCCTAGTGACGGACATGTGAATTCTCATTCACATTCTACATTGAGTGTTATGTCAGATACGTAGCTTAACTATTGCACTAATTACTACAATTCTGGTGATATCTACCCAAGGACTACTTATTACACATTTGTTAAGCCTGCTATTCAACTTAAGATTGGCCATCTATAGCAAGTGTAAAAATATTAACATTCCCCTTAACATCTCTCAGCTGAATGTACCTTTTTCGTGAGTGAGTTGTTAAGGGTTAAGACTTGCCTGACCAATTCATCAGCCCTTATGGATTTTTGTTATCTATGTCACCGGAAACCCACAGTAGAGTGACCCTAAACTGACTATCTAAGCAGGCAAGACGTTGTAGGATGCCACGAAAGCACTGTGAGACGGCTTTTGAAGAAATTAAGCTCGACGGGCAGTACGGAGAGTCAACCTGGCAACGGAAACGACAACACGGAAAGATCGGATTTTGGAGCGCATGTCTCTGAAAAACCAGTTCGCAACTGCTAAGGAATTGAGAAAAGACTTAAACGAGGGATGTTCTATTAACATCAGTACGCGGAGTGCTCAACACCGGTTAAATGAAGTGGGTCTGCAAGAACGTAGACCTGCCACAAAGCTGTAATGAAGAAAAAAAGATTGATGAGGGCCAAACAGGACCGCCAACGATTGGAAAAGGATCACATTTGGTTTGCGGATGCATGACAAATTGTGGTGTTGGCAGTATTTTGCTTTGGACGAACTGAATGCAGCGAATGCAAAGAAATCATTGCTGATGGTGTTGTTTCTACAATAGAGGAGTTATGCTGCTGCATCCCAAATCCCATATTTCAGGATGACTCCGCTCCCTGTCATCGCTCTCATTCCGTAAGTAAAAAGAAAATTTTGACTTCCAATTTAAACTCAAAACCACTTCTAAATATTGTTTTCTTTTAATAGATAACCCAATGCAAGGCAGATATTGGCCATGAATCCTTAAATTGACCAGGAAATAGTCCTGACCTTAATCCGAGTAAAGTAATAAAAAATATATATCCCGAAGAAATATGCGAACTTATATCTGAAAAGAGAAAAGCTCGTAAAAGCTGGCAACTATCGAGAGGACCAAGTGATAAAACAAGACTTAATAATGTAACTAATAAGCTTAGAAAAGGGATTAGAGAATTGAAAAATTCGTCGGTAGAAAGATACCTTATCAATCTGACAAACGATGCTAGTACAGAAGAGTCACTGTGGAATTCTACAAAAACTGAAACTGACCAAAAACAAACAAAAAGCAGATTTATTCACTGAATATCTTGAAAACGTCTTTCAGCCATACGAAGATAAAGACCACTCTCAACAAACTGAAGACGATAGATTAATAGCACCAGTAAATTCTAAGGAAATAGCGAAAGAAATAAAAGAAAATATGAACTCAAAAAATGCTCCGGGATTTGATTTTATTACAGGAGAAATTCTAACAAACAAAACGCGGCAAAGTACTAAGTGAAGTTACTTCACATCATAAATTCTTCTGAAACGTCTTCACCCGGTCATAGAAAAAAAGACATTGATACTAAACCATCAATTTGGTTTTAGAAATAGGTATCCAAGAATAGATCAGGTACACTGAATAACTGATAAAATACAAAAAGAAAAAAAGAAAAAATGCTCTACCATCTTTCTTGATGTCACACAGGCTTTTGATAAAGTGTGAAACAAAGGATTAATACATAAGCTGAAAAAATATCTGCCAAAACAATACTCATATATTCTAGAGTGCTACATAATGCAGCGATCATTTACAATAAAGTAGGAAGATGGGTACTCTACATTAAAACATATAAAAGCTGGCGTACCTCAAGGTAGTGTATTAGGACCCGTTTTATTCATTTTATACACAAACGACAAATGAGGATACTACTGTTGCCAAATTTGCAGATGATACTGCTGTTCTTGCTGTTGGTAAAACCGTGAAGCAAGCAACCGAAAAATTGCAAAGGTACATGATATACTATATTTGAATGGACCAACAAATGGCAAATAAAACTAAATGAACTGAAGTCAGTTCATGTTAACCTTACAAATAAGAATGCACAGCACATACCCGTGTACATAAATAACAATGCAGTTCTTTATTCGAACTCAGCTAATTACACTTAGCTGTGACTCTTAACGCTTCATTGCGCTGGAAGGCTCATCTCAAGAAAAAACACGACGAATTAAATATTCGCTATAAAAAAATATATTGACTCCTAGAGAGTCTGACTGGACAAACTCCTTTGGGCGTTACATAGCTTCAAACCATACACATCCGCTGGACCAGATGGCATAACACCTGCTGAACTACAAATGTCATCTGACATTATCCTGCCAGTTCTAAAAAATATATTTCAAAGTTGTCTGGATCTGGTCCATATTCCGCATATATGGAGTGAAGTCAAAGTGGTTTTCATACCCAAAGCGGGTAAATATTCACACGCTAGTCCAAAAGCTCTCAGACCTATTAGTCTATCAGCATTCCTTCTAAGAACAGTAGAACGATTGATTGATATCCCGTGGCAGTATTGACTGTCCGCGGATCAATGTGCATACTGTAAAGGCAAATCAGTAGAAACAGCATTGCATACGTTAGTCAATAAGATCGAATACTCTATGTATCATAAGGAGTACACTATGGTAGCTTTCCTTGATATAGAAAGCGTTTTTAACAGCGTCTACTCATCTGAGATAACGAGAGCACTGTCAGATCTGAAGAAAAAAAAAAAAAGAATAAGATAGCCCACTTGGCGAGCTGATTAATTTACTGCTTAATAGTCGGATTATCAACTCAAAGCTGGGTGGGACATCTGTTAGAAGATATATCAGCAGAGGTACCCCTCAAGGGGGCATCTTATCCCCACTTCTTTGGAATTTTGTGGTCAATGAACTACTGATAATCCCGTCCTAAGTGGACAGCTCGGTGTGGTCTAGGAGTGAATCCCCACAAAACCAAACTAATCCTCTTCTACATTCCTTAATCGAATAAGCTTAACCTTCCTCAATATTTTTTGGATAGGAAACTAAGCTGGAAACCTTATATACATGATCCAGTTAAGAAAGCCTACTATCGCACTCTTCTCTTGCAAAAAAGCCATTGGGAACAAATGGGACTTACAACCTAGATTAACTCACTGGCTCTATATCTCGATCCTTATGTACGGGGTAGTTGTCTGGTAGATTGCCTTGGACAAGGCGATAAACCAGAAGTTATTAAGCAAAGTCCAACTTTCAACTTGTCTGTGCATTAGCGGAGCACTGCGAACGACACCTTCCGCGGCTATCGACACTCTTTTTCATTTAATATCCCTCGACATTTATGGCAGCTAAGTCAGCTATTCGCCTTAAAGCTTTCATATTTATGTGCCGGGGCGTAGGGATATTCCAGAAAATTGTAAGGCTGACGAACTTGCCAGACATGGAACAACAATACCCATCCTTCCAGGGTATTGCTATCGCTACATGCAAACTTAAATTAAAGCTGGATGCTATTGAAAGGACAAATTCTACTACAACTTGTCTAGCGACAAAACAGATTTGGCCTAAGCTGGATCTGAAACGCTCTATGAATTTGATTTTTCTCAATAGAATGCATATACTGGACACTGTCTAATAGGCAAGCATGTAACAAGGCTTCGCGTCTTCGCAAATGATTTCCGCAGAAGCTGTATGGACGAGGAGGAGGAGGAGACTATTCTTCACCTTCTTTGCACCTACCCAGCTATCTCCCAGAGAAGGAAACTCCACTTAGGAGCCCTCTGTTTCAACGATCTAAATGATCTGAATAAAATAGACGTTAGGGACCTTCTACGCTTCATCAGAAGCTCCAAATGGTTCAATGAGTAGACTAGCCGCTTCCCAAACCCATGTGGTGTCACAATGGACCTATTACTGGTCTAAGTGTGTTGGCTTTCTTAGCTGACAGCGACCTCAACCTAACCTATCTCGCAGTATGCAACAAGCTACTGCTTCAGAAGCAAATATTAAAACAGATATAGTCTCCAGCTTTGGGGGTGCACAAATAAGACAAACTTACAAAGTGTATAATGTTTTCAAAATAAAGTACTACGCAATATTGTTAATGCGCCATGGTACATACGTAACGTTGAACTGCATAGAGATCTAAAAATTGAAATGGTAGAGGATGAGGGTAGGAAGGTCACAAGGAGACATGAAGTTAGACTTAGCAACGACGCCAATTTGGAAGTACCTGAACTACTTAATAGTAACAATTTAGTTAGAAAATTAAGAAGGATAGAACCCTTCTAACTAGTTAACATCATCACATGAAATGAGTGATTTAACATATAACTACGTAGGTACTCCAAAACAAAGGGTAACTGACTAAAGACAGTTCCTCTTCTTCTTACGGCGAAGTTATGATCCGGAGTAGAAGGATCACAACCCTCCCACTTTACTACATCCCTACTGGTCCGCCTGTGGGGTTTGCCGTTCCTATATATACTCTCAAGTGATAAAAAAAAAAAAACTGCTGATTAGTTTGACGACTAGGTGGGATGACATAAATCATACCTTCTTCGGGTGTTTTTAGTGGAGATTAAAGTCTCACACTGTCTTTCGACGATTTTCACCCATCTACATGAAAAAAAAGGAACTAAATCTTCGGTTGGATACCCCATTTCTTGCCAAAGGTTTTGCTACAGGCGTAGAAAGCCTATTCTAAGTTTAATTTCCAGTTGAGCTTTGCATCGAGAATGGTACGAAGATGTGTTATCTAGGCCTGGTGGAAAGTGGTTGGTTGATGGTTCACCCGAAGAAGGGAAATATTATAAGCTTGTGACATCAATGATACAAGAAGAGAAGCATGCTGAACCATAGATACGAGTAATCATTTTAATTAACCCTAAATCTATTTAAATTTAGTCCGCTAGTAGCTTTCAGCTCGAAAATTACACGCTAATCCGGCAGCTCTCGCAAATGTGCCCACAAACTCATCATATATCCCCCGGTAATTTCGAATAAATAATTCAAAATTAAAACATTATTCTATTTGCACCGAATAATTAAGATTGGAAAGCCACACATAATTCAAATGAAATACCCGAAATACCAATATTCACGGATGCATATGCAATGGATTCCGGCCGCATCATAATGCGACCGAAAATGAATAACGCTTTTCATATCAATTGAAGCATTCGCATTTTAATTAAAAATTAACTCTATTTAAAATTCCATCAATCCGGCTCTTGGTCGTCTAAATATTTTAATCGATCCTCGCTCTCCTCTTGGTCCAATGGTTTTAAATTAATTTGTATTGATACTCACGTAATGCAAATAACTAACAAGAGTGACTGCTCTGTTGCGTTCGTCCGTGAAAGCTTCAAAATTGAATATTCAGACGAAACAGGCCCCCCTCCCAGCAGCTCCAGTCAGAAACATAAATTACCTTACTTTCCGCACATTTCAATTAAAGCCTTTTAGCCTGACACGCTTCACGAGTGTCACGGACTTTGCCAATATCTCCTGCGAGCCAAGAGTGAGTGATGGGTAAATTTATGGCTTGTTAGTGGATACATTGAAGATCCTTGCTCACTCCCTTAGTGTGTTATTGATGGGAAATTTATTAACCATTACAAGATGTATATAAAACATCTCCACCCAAGAGAGACGGGCTTACATCAATTCAATTATACGCGATTGTGTGGCAGCGGTGTTGGAGGTTCTCTACTCGGTGGGTGGATGAAATAAATATCTTTAAGTTCATCTGTGGAACGTAATAGCGAGAGGGAATCAGCAGGTGGTGGTGTGGTGACCTTTTGGTAGAATTTTCGACACATGTGTGTATATACGGTGTCCTTGTACTCCTCCAGTACTGACAGTTCTCGGAATTACAGCTCAAATGTTGACTTTTCATTAAGGCGGTGACCTTCATCGCTATGCTAACCTTTCTATCCTAATTTCTTCCATTTTTTTGTTATTTCTATATTTTGCTGTGGTCAAGGACGGAGTATGTTTCGTTTTCCCCACTGGGGACATATTAAAATCTCGTTTGACGAAGAAGACCGGAGGCGGATATTAATATTTAAAGAGATACACTTTTAATTTGTTCTCTATGTTGCTTAAAAAAAGAGTTTAGAGCTTGCTTCAGGGACATTTCTGCCGGTGAGAAAATAGAGGGTACTCATAAAGAATTTACTTCATTTGTACAGAATCGAGCTATAAAAAATTTAAGTTTGCCAGGACAGAAAGAATAACCTGTTACAAAGGGTATGTTGTTATATATTTGCAAATCTACTGCCTACAGTGGATCTGATCTTTACGTCGCAAAATTTACGTCGCATTAGGTCTCAGAAACCTCTGCGAAACAGAAAATACCGTAACGAAATGTAAAACAACCTCGGATAAGATCGATTTTACTATTGACGACACATGCAAACGAATTAAACACCTAGTGACAATCCGCATTAAGTCTAAATTCGCCTCTATCAGCACTATATACGCGCACCCCCCAAGCCATTGACGAAAGATACGCATCCAGTATTTTGGGCGTCCGCTCTTTCCGAGGAGCCACTACTTTGTTGCAACTCAGGTACTTATGCGAATATCTCGAACAGTCCAACGCTAAGAAAGTACTGTAAGAAAATTCAGCGTCGAACGGCAGCAATCGCAAGAACTTTTGCCGACCGCGTTGCCCTCAACCTCCCAAGAAGCCACATGTAGCATCACCAGCATCAAGTGCCATCTGAAGTGTCGCCTTTAATATACCAGGTTACACCAGGCGGCAACAAAGAAGAAATTCATAGTGAGCGCATTCAGCCAAACAAGAAGCATATCTTGAGACGCTTAATGCAAGGACGAGAGCTGAAAGGAGGATTGCTTAAGACATCTAAAAGTAGAGGAGAAAAGAAGAGTCCAAACTTCTCCGAAGGAAAAAGAGGACATTTGAAAAACACGCGGTCGAGTCGATAGAGAGATGCTTCTGCAGTAATGAGGTGCCAAAATGTTACCAAAAGGTAAAAAGAATATATCACGGGAACATGGTAGTAGAATCGCAGTCGGTGCTGACAATTAGGAAGAACCTTATCTGCAGACTGCTAAATAGATGACGATCAACATTTAGCTCCCAGGTAGGATGAGCAATTCAATATTCATGACGACAGATAATAATCCCGTCAATCCGATCAGGATGAAGTGAAGATAGCCATATCCCAGCTTAAGACTAACAAAGCTGCGAGAGCTGACGGCCTGGCCGACGAACTTTTCAAAGCTGGAGGAGATGACTTGAAAATGAGAATGCACTAACTCATCTGTAAAATCTGGTCGGATGAAAGCATGCCCGATGAATGGAATCTCAGCATCATTTGCCCGATCCTGAAGAAGGGAGACCCTCTGATCTACGCCAACTATAGAGGCATAAGTCTCCTCAACGTCGCATACAAGATTTTTTCTGTCGTGCTATGTGAGCTCTTGAAACCGATCGTAAACAACCTGATAGGTCCTTATCAGTGCGCTATTAGAAGGGGAAAGTTTACCATCGACCAAATATTCGCATTACGGCAGATCTTGGAAAAACCCAGGAATTCCAAACCAGTAACCACCACCTGTTTATCGATTTTAAAATTGTCTATGTCAGCGTGTATTGAGACGAGCTGAACAGGTCCATGCCTAGTTTTAGCATTCCTGCAAAACTCATCCGACTGTGCAGCATGACAATGCAGAACTCCCGCTGTTCCACCAAAATCGGTAAGAACACCACCGAACCGTTTGATGACAGAAAAGGTCTTAGACAAGGTGACGCGCTATCATGCGATTTCTTCAAGACCATAAAGGGTGACCAGATAGCAATGATATTTTTTCCAATTGTTATGTTTCAAAGTTACCAATGACATCCAGTTGTTAAAATATTCAGTAGGTTTTGCCATTTTATCATGCCGCTTTGACGCTTCCCGAACGTGTGGAAATTATTAAAATATATTATCGAAATTCCGGCTCAGTTGTAAATAAGCAACGTGAATTTCGTCGTGAGGTCGGTCGTCATCATGGCTTTAGTGTGCAGGCAATTCCTCGCACCGTGGAAAAGTTTCAGCCTGAGCACACGCTTCTGGACCTTAAGCCACCAACTGGACAGAGATCGGTGCGAAGTGAAGAAAACATCCGCCGCTACGGCCAGTATCGAAAAAGACCTAGAAATGTCGATTCGACGCCGATCAGCTGAATTGGGCATCGCCAGAGAGTCAACCAGGCTTATTATGCGGTTGGATTTGGGCCTACATCCGCATAAGATCGTGCTAACGTAAGAATTGAAGCCGGAAAACCATAGACAACGCCGTGATTTCACTAATTGGGCGCTGGAAATGTTGGCCGGAGATCCGGATTTTGCTGAAAAAATAATCTTCTCGGACGAGGCCCATTTTTGGCTCAGTGGCTATATCAACAAGCAAAATTGCCGTTATTGGAGCGACCACAATCCACAAGTGTTCAACCAAGCATCAATGCATCCGCAAAGATTGACTGTTTGGTGCGGTTTATGGCACGGCGGCATCATCGGACCTTATTTCTTTCGAAATGAGGAAGGAGACACCGTTACCGTCAATGGTCCTCGGCATAGAGCGATGTTAACCATCTTTCTGTGGCCAGAGCTCGACAACATCGATATATCGCAGCTGTAGTTCCAACAAGACAGCGCTACATGCCATGGAATTCACTAAAACTTAATACCACCTGAGTTTCAAACCAAATACACCAATCTGTCTTTCTCTCTGCCCCTTTCCACAAAACGCCCGTGTCCTAAAAAATTAGTATAAAGGTATTCATATCCCCTTTGACAGGTGCAAATTATAAAAAAAAAAAACTGGAAGCAGCTAGAAAAGTATCGAGCTGGCTGGAGAGGCATGTTAGCTTAGGCCCAGGATTGGTTGAGAACAAGGATTAACAAATGAGTCGGACAAAACCGAGAGTTGGTGTAGTTTCTTAGCTAACACCGGAAAGGTGAAGAATCTTATTTTGTACTATGACTGCCTCAAACGCGCCAACAGATCACCTAGGGCCTAGGAACTAGCTTCTCGCAGCCATTCATGCTGTTATTCTTCCATCCTTTTAATTCAAATTTGACAATTGTGCTCAAACTACAGTTTTGGCTATTTTCTGACCACACATTTGTCTAACCCTGGAAACACAACATATCTTCAATCTTTTATTTCATATCGATAATTTCATGCATGTTGTCGTAGGCAATTCGACTACATTTTCACAACAGATCCCATGAACACATCAGTCTAGCTTTGTCACCTATCTTTATCAACTATTGATAGCTTTCAGCCTCCCCTTCTTCTTTCATTTTTCCACAACTCTTCACTCCAGTCCACTCTTCTTACGACTTTCATAAAGCTTATCTTATCAGCTCTTCCTTCGAGTTCTATGTTTTAATGATGCCCTCTCCACTTTTTACAGCGAAATATTTAATTCTATTTCTCTCTCTGTGTCCCCTTTTCTCGCCATAAAACATCATCTACATCCCCTCTTTATCATAATCGTAGACTTCGTACCTTTCGTAACAAAAGAAAGAAATTATGGGCAGTTTTCTTTCGCACCAATTCTTTATTCGAATATTCCAACTATCTCGGTACTTACCTTCAATTCACCCAGCTTTATAACTCTCGCCGCGCTGGTGGAAATAACGCGGAAACCAATCTTATAAACGACCTTAAGTCTTTTTTCCAATTCGTCAACTGTAAAAGAAAATCTGACGGTTACCCTACTTCCCTCTCTTTCGAAAACAAATCATCAACCGATCCACATACTATTGCCAAATTTGTTGACACCTTTTTTAAACAAACTTTTAGCGGCAACTCTTTCTTACTTAAATTTCCTACTTAACTTATTCATTGACCCTTTTCTCTCTCAAACCTTTGATCCTATTCTTAACGAAATTAAGTTAATGAATGTATTCCTTAAAAAGTGATTTGCCAACCTTTCCTCCCCCTTTCTTATCTTTTTGTTCCTTTTACAAGGAGGAGAATTTCCTCACATTTGAAAGTCCTCTTTCATAACCCCGATACACTAAAAGGGATCAAAGAACAAAGTAACTAATTATCGTCCCTTTGCTAAACTTTCTCATATCCCAAACTCTTCGAAAGAATTTTTTACGAAACCTTAAGATTTCAGTGCAAGTTTCTTATCTCCCCTTGTCAACATGGCTTTCTGAAAGGTAGACACACTACTACAAACCTCGTCGAATTCGTCTTCTTTGCCATCTCTGCCTTAGAGAATGGCAATGATGTCGAAGTTATTGCAACCGATTTCAGTATGGCGTTTGATAAGATATCTCATCAACTCATCTCGATTTTGAAGCCATATTATTAAAATATCTTCTTACCTGTAAAACCGTTTTTATAGTGTTCACTTCAGTTCCGTCCTCTCAGCCCCTTTTTTGGTCACCTCTGGTATTCCACAAGGTAACCATCTAGGTCCCCTTCTCTTCATCCTAACTATAAATGATCTTGAAACACTTCTCCCTCTCCCTCTCCCTCTACGATAACGATACCAAATTTTGTCTTCACCTGGTTTTTCGATTTAGTGCTTCAAAAATTACTTGGAAAGTATAAGGTCATCGACTTTCTTAAGAAGAAGACATTGGTGTTGATGCCTAGGCAAAGTGTTTCCTCAGACGACACATTTTGGTGGTGGAAAATATGGACCAGCAAAAACCTTCCCATTAGCTCTTAGCAAATCCAATATCTTTCTTGAGTATTTCGGTCTGTTTGTAAGTGGATCTCGCAACTGTACTTGACTAGATTCCAACTCGCCCGTAAAAGTAGCGATTCATTTAAAAAAGAAAAAAAAAAGTAATTCTTCAACTCAATCCACTAGACGGGTTATATCTTTAGTATGAGGGATGAAGTGCACTGGGGTGAGCCTTGACTTTATCGCCAACCGAAAGAAAGTTCTTCTTTCCGCGCAGAATTTCCTACAAAGATATAGCACCCCTATCTGATAATACTGCCTTTATCATGATTGAATGTGGGATACCTTAGATCGAATTCCTTAGATCAGGCGGCGACCACATGCTTTCCGTCAGGAAAACCTTGTTTATCATAGTTTTATCGGAACAGAGTTCATTTTACCACTGAGCGATAGTCCAATGTTTATATTTATGAGCGAATTCCAAAAGCTTTTTTCGGTTTCACTTAGTAAACAACGACTTCTTCCTGGCTATACATCCAAAGAGTCCTGCTTCGCGCAACCTAAGTTTGAGTATGTCAACAGATGATCCACTCTGGTATTGAGTGAGTGTGGTTTTTTGTTTCGGCTCACAATCAAAGTATCTCCTCGAGCAGATGTTGACCTTGCACTAGATTTGTGCGGGACTTCTTTTTTTTTAAATATTGAAATGCATTAATTATGCACACGATCCGTTTACCTTACTCCACTCAATTTAGGTTGGTTGGAAGTCAGGGTACTACATGTCAGTGGCATATTTTCTGCCGTAAGGGCAATCGTGAGCACTAAAAACAAACATTTTGAATGGAATTAAGGTGTAAACACAGACGTTTTGAAAGTAAGAAATGCGGCATCGAAATCGTTTCTAATTTCGTGCACGCAACTGTAAATACTCGTAATGCTACACACTCATGAAATATGGAAAGCACTCTAATCCGGAGGGAGAACATTTCCTAAGCACCACTTTATTCCTGGAACACAAGTATCACCAAATTTCGTGTTCCACTTTTCTATTCATTCTTCAAATCCACATTCAATTTGAGTTTTCTTTAACCACAAACACACATAACTTTTTTACATCCCAGCAGCACAATGATGAATAATTTCCGTCATGAGAAAAAGTATGAGTATGACACATCTCAAGCGAATGCTTTTAACCTGATTAAAACTGTCTACAAGCCTCTCTAATCTCTATCGTCTTCCTTGCACTTTTGTCACGTATCGCAAAACTTTCAAACTGTTTTTCACTTTTTGTTTTCTGTTTTTCAACTGTCGAAAGTTTTGAAAATTATTTCGAAACTCTAAACTACAATTGACACTACATCGAAACCTAAAAAAAAAATCGGAGAAGTTTATTTGAAATAAATAGATCACTTCACTTACGATACTTTTGACTAACTTTGTTTTGAAAACAATTTCCCCATCCGAGAGGAAATAAAATAAGGTCAGCTATGGTCCATTATAGTACGATTGACTTTTTGTAGTAAAGTTGTAGAGGGTTTTTTAGTACCTAGCACATAAATGAGTATTCCCTGTGGCAACAGACATGTACCTTAAGTAGTACCTCCTGGCTCAGCGATTTATCTAACAAATATGTTCCGACAAATTTTCAATTTAAAAAAATGCCAAAAATATTCCAAAGATTATTAAAAGTATCTCTCACTGCATCAATTCGCTAAGGATAAGAATATCTTCAGGATACATGCAACAAAAAAAGCGGAATCCAGTACATAACAACGCAGCAAATGCACGATAATCAGAAAGGACATGCAAAGCACCATCATCACCATTTTGTACAAAAAAAAACATACAGGAAAGTTACAATTCGTCTAGAATGGATCGTATGATACCCTATGCCCCAACTAAAGTAGGCGTGAGTTGCGAAATTTTTAAAACAAATATCTTTCTATACGGACGATACTTCCGCGATTTTTATGAAATTTTATTACACAACTGTTACAGCTTTTTCTTAGCAGAAAGTGGGTGTGGCTCCTATAATTTGTAACCAAAGGATTCTTATGCGATATTCACGATAAGACAACCATCATCGCAACTAGCTTTGAAAAGACAATACATATGGTTTTTTTTTTACGAAAACGCCTCCAAAAAGTGGGCTGGTTTCTTTCTAAATTACTCGTACATGATATTTTGACAGCTCTTTCGCACTCAAAAAATTTACAGAAAAATAGAATCATATCTTCGCGCTAAGAAATGAATCGATTTACGCTTGAAGAATGTTAGGAAATGTTGAAAACTTATTTCCAAAGAGAGTGCTGTGTTACCGAAGCAGTGAGAATTGTGAAGAGAAATTTCGGTCGAAATAATGCACCAACCGTGCCTATTGAATGCAAGTTTGTGAAGAAAGTTCATGAGATTGGCGTCCTGTTAGGTGTGATTTGTGGAATGGCAACATTTTTGGCCCATTTTTCTTCGAAGGTGAAGATGGCAACAACGTTACGGTGCAGAGGCATAATAACCGATTTCTTAATCCAGAATCTGAGGAAATGAACTCGAACGATGTCATGGTTCCAGCAAGACGGCGCTACATGCCATACAAGCCGTCCAACAATCGTGTATTCAGCCGTTTTGGTGATGTTGCTTAGCCTAAGTGGAGCTGCGATTTAATGCCATTGCACTTTTTTTGTTGGGTGTCATTAAAGATCGATATTATGCTGACTATCTAGAAACGAAAGCACAATATTGATCGAGCTATTCGTGAAATAGAGCCCTAAACCATCGAAGATATACTCCAAAATTGGGATTGAGATTATGCGATTCTGTTCAATGAAGCAAAAAACTGTGAGCGTGTCTGTGGGTGGGTTTCAAAAATGTTTTCACTTATACTGATTCCGATCCTAGAAAGCTTATACACCAAATTTCATATTTCCAGTTCAAAATTTAAGGCTCAAAAAGTGGTGACACACGGACGGACGGACGGGTGGACAAGTGGACATGGCTAGATCGACATAACTTTTGATGCTGATCACAAATATATATACTTTTGGGGGTCTAACGTTAGTATTTCTCTATTTTGGAAACTATGTATCAAACTTAATATACCCTATAAAAAGAACTCCTACCAAGTATAAGGGTAAGTGGCTGTCTTTTCGCTGCACTATTCTCTGCAGACTCCCTCCCCTCCCATACACTGATGGTTTTAACCAGAATAATAGAAAAATATTGCCGCTTCTTTAACACTTCTTCTTAATCCGCCAGCAGTAGCAATCTACAAGGGATCATCGGTCTGCACATACACTATATCAGAAGAACACTACCTACCTTCTCCTCCTTCTTGGTTTCTTCTTTCTTGTTGCACTGTTATTGGAAGATTTGAGGATACTATACGCGACAACATAGCACGATAGACCACATTTTATTATAATGGAATAAAGCAGGAACAGAAAAAACAAATTCCTCCTCACTGACACATGAACCGTGGATTTCGTCCTTGAAAGGAAAATAATGCAAAATGGAGAAATTCCATTAAAATCGTGCGATTCCACTATTAATCCATTTGAAATAGAGAAGCGCGCATGAATGCATGACGCATCTCTCTTAATGGCATTTGGAATCAGTCCAATAAGCTTCTATGAAGTAGTTCATGTGTTGGTGTTTTAATTAGTGCATTATATCCTCGTTGTTTGCATATGTAATCCACTGAGATACAGGATATTCAAATGCAGTTTGAAGTGAAGACCAAACAAGAATGGCTGACTTATGGGCAGGCTACATAGCAAGGAGAAAGAATTGTGAAAAATTCATGTGTGGTTGGGAAATTATTTGGAAATTGCTTTTGAAAAATTTATTAGCTGAGCCAGCGAATTTCATTTCAATATGAAAGGATTTTCTAGGGAATGGATTATATTCTCCGAAAAGAATATTTAATTTGGAACTAGGAGGAGTTATTAATATTGATTGATGGTGCTATAATGGGAAAGGATAATCAGAAAAATTTTTGTTTAATATTTCATATTTTACGTAGGAAGGATGTACGATGAATGTACCTATATATATATTATGAACCTTCGTCATCCATTTGAAGGATGACATTTTAACTAATTTGAATCGATTATAGTAATTGGTCAATGTTTGTTTGGAATTCTTTTGTGATGCGGTATCTGGGACACATGTGACTCTCATCAAAACTCAGTTCATATGTGAACTTTAACTAAGTGCTTCCTCGTCCGCATTTCTCAATTTCTCAACGTCATGGCAGTCTATCGTCACAGGCAGGATAACAAGCAATTTTTCCATATCATCAACACAACAAATCTGACAACTATCTATCTACTTGGCTAATACTTCCACCGGTGATTCTAAAATAGTCGCAAATTGACTTGTTTATTTCTTCAGTGAATCATTTAGCAACCATGTACTTCTACATAAAAAGCCGACCAAACTTTGTTAGTCTCTGTTGACATAACCGTGGAACACGAAGAAGAAAATAAATCAGGAACAAATACTCTCATGGTGCTGATAGTCATAGTACAGAAAAATTGGATGAACCTTTTCGCCAACCCCTCACGGCTCTCTTCCAAATATCTATCTCACAAGGATTCTTCCTCAAGCTTTGGCAGAGCTCTTACACAATCCCCTTTCACACAAAAGGTCGCAAGAATGGAATCTCCAACTACCGACCCATTGCTAAACTCTCCTTCATACCTAAGCTGCTTGAAAACATTGTTTACGATACAATGTTTTTTAATTGCAAGTCCATCTTTTCCCCTAACCAACACGGTTTTCCGCTGATGCCTCCAGCCCAAAATCTATACCAAACAGCCTATGATAAGATGTTCCGTGTCATACACGGAAACGGATACTCGTAATTTAAAGGAATTTCAGCTGGCATACCGCAAGGAAGCGTTCTTGGTCCGTTACTGTATTTTCTATATACACATGAAGAATGCACCGTGATGGCACTATCCTAGGAATAGGTAAAACAATCGAAGAAAGAACTGTGAAATTGCAAAGCGCTCTGAATAATGTAGCGTATCGATTTCAATGATACCAAATCTGTTACCTTAAAAGAAAATGAACAGCTTGCTTGTCCTTATAAATTTGGTTCGTATTCCGTTCGCAAACGAGGTTAAATACCTCGGAAATGCACTCGATTCAAAGCTGAAATGGAAGTCGCACGTGAAAAAGAGACGTGAATAACTCGAAAACAAGTACAGAGAAATATACTGAGTGGACCTACTCGTATGGTATACAACTCTGAGGCTGTACTAAGGAAACTAATGCGAATATTGTACAATTTTTTCAAAATAAAATGCTAACAGAAATTTTCCATGCACCGTGGTAGAACACATAAGAAACGACAGAGATCTCGGAATTCCTCTAGTCGTAGATGAAACCAAAACATCACGCAAAAGCATAAAATTCTGGCCAAGAGAAATTTATTGCGCCGTCTACAAAGGGCCAAACCTTCCGACTTAGCACGATAAAGATTAACCGCGTCTAAGTAGCGAATAAGTAGGACCTTCATTGGAAAGACACCTGCCAAACGTCTCTATTTCGTGATAAAAATAAATTGCTCGATAAATCTTAACTTCGTTGCAGTAACTAACATATTTATATCGAAGGGAGGTGTTTTTGGTGAGTAAAAGTCTCACCCTACTACACGCCTGTTGTCCTCATATAGTCTATGGAAGATTTTCACCTACTCCCGGGGAACAAACAAAAATGTTGTATTCGCTTTATAGCCAGAACATTTGTTACCTTCCTCTCTAAGATTGGCAAAACGACTACAGTAGGTTCCGATTGGTTCAAAATTTGAAACGCATAGCTTGTCCTTTCCTTTTGCATATTGTTTTACGAAGGCTAAGTATAGATTTAAATTTATTGTACCTTTTCCAGGATTTAGCTTAGTAAGGAAATTTGATTGAATAAAAAGTGCTGCATCTGGTAGTTGTGCCCCCCAGCTCACAATTTCCTTCATTTTATGATCTCAACCCTTGTGTCAACACCCAAATCCCCCACCACCGAAAAGAGCTTGCAGAAGAAGTAGCTGCTGAAAGTGATAGACGTGTTCATTCAGAAGCTGATTGTTATCATGCACGTGACGGAATGGTATGAAGTAAAATGCCCCATACCCCCGTGGTCATCTACAGCATAATATTTTCAAAGTCCCTTCCACTACAGTCGGTCCAACCGACGCCACAAAGTCATTGAGCTTAAAGTGTATTTTCAAATTGCTTATTACACCGGAAGTGTATGTTGCCATCTTATGGGAAACCAATCGTCGGGCAACGCAGACTTACAGAGAATGGAACACTGATTATCCTGTTACTCCACCGCATGTATGGAAATAAGTCAAAGAAGGAGAATTAAATGCTTACATGGGAATTCTACTTTTTGCTGGTATTAACCGCTCAAACTATGAGCATACAAAAGATCTTTGGGCAAATATTGCTCACCCATTGTTTCGCGCTTCAATGGGACTTCGCCGCTTTTGGTCCATTGGAAGATTTATTCGGTTTGATAATGGAAATACGCGTAACTAAAGGCTCGAAGTAGATAAAGCAGCACCCATCAAAGGCTTTTGGTTGTTGCTCAACGTAAACCTGCGCAAATGGTATGTGCCCTACGAAAATATAACAATCGATGAACAATTATTTCCGTTCCGTGAACGCCCCCGATTTACTCAGTGGGTACATACCGTTCAAACCCTCCAATAGAAATTTGGTGAGCAGGTGATACTGACACATTGTATCCACTGAAAGGAATAATTTATACCGGGTTAGGACTAGATGGTGAGAGAGAACAAAAGTAAGGTGACCGTATGGTCAAAGAACTGTGCATGAACTAAAAATGAAATGAACGAAACATTAATTGTGATCTTTACTAGTTTTGACTTAACACATGAACGATTACAGATTGTCGATTCTGGGGACGGTGAATAAGAAACTAAAATTCATACCACCTGAATTTCTTATAGTGAAAGGAGGCATAAAACTCCCAGTTCATACCTCAGAATTTGGTTTTCTGCAGAATGCCACACTGTGTTCATATGTACCCAAAGAGTAAAAGGCGGTAGTGTACACAGCGATGGCCGTCACTGCACGTGCAGCAAATCCCCAGGTTTTACGAAATTTTGCAACTAGAAATGATTTAGAGGCTATGTTAGGTTATTCCTCACGTTTAAGTTCTGTATCTGAAGGAGAGAGTTCTGGTCCCAAACGGGATGCATCAGGAAGGATCAAACACAAAGGCAATTGTTTTATGTGTGACAAACGACGTCCGACCAGAAAATCGTGTGAGAAATATACAAAGCCCGTTTGTGATCAAAAATCCACCAACCATACAGTGTTGTAGTGTATCTAACTAAAGGGTCTTTCATTAAGCGCTTAAATTTATATAAAACAAAGTGTGTGTGAGATATCATCGAAATTTTTTTTTATTCGTTTGAAATGCCTATCGATGCCATTATGTATGAAACATAACATAGTTCAAATGTCCGCCGCGGCTTCTCTGGGTGGCGTGCATCCGAAATCCAATTTTCCCTGACTCAGGCCCATAAATCAGACTAAATTTGACCGATGGCATGGGTTATGTTGGCTTTGAGGGCCGCTGTGGTTTGTGGCTTATTTGCATAAACCTGCGACTTCAGAAAACCTCACAAGAAAAAGTCTAACGGGGTCAAATCGCACGATGTGGCCAGTTCACATCACCTCCACATGAGATGACCATGCCCTTGAATCGCTCGTGCAGAATTTCCAATGTGGCGTAAGCTGTGTGGCACGTAGCGCCGTCCTGTTGAAACCGCATGTCGTTGGTGTTCATATGATCCAATTCAGGCCAAAAGAAGTTGGTAATCATCGACCTATAGAGCTTGCCGTTGACGGTTATGGCCTGGTTAACGTCGTTCTCAAATATGGACCAATGACGCCGCCAGCCCAAAATCCACACCAAACAGTGACTTTTTCGAGATGCATTGGACGCATACATTGGTATCGTCCCAAATTCGAAATTTTTTTTTGTTGACGTACCCATTCATCCAGAAATGGGCCTCTTCGCTGAAGATGATTTTTCGATGAAAATTAGGGTCAGTTTCCAACTGCTCCAGAGCCCATTCAGCGAGCACAAATCGTTGTCTATGGTCGTTTACCTTCAGCTCCTGGGTCAGTTGAATTTTGTACGGGTGCAGGCCATAAGTCACGACGCAAAATTCGCCAAGTTGTGGTCTGCGAAAGGCCGAGTTCTTGTGAGCGACGCGAAATCGACTGGCTCGGATTCTCCTGCACACTCTCACGTACAGCGGCAATGTTTTCGGTAGACCTTGCGTTTCGTCGACGTACGGGTGTTGGTTGATCGTTTACTGAACCAGTGGACTCAAATTTATCCACCACAATGTGCGAATAGTCCTCTCGAAAGGACGATTATGGCGACCGTAAAACGTTGAACGCTATATCCATCCATGGTAATTTGGCAAAACAGACTGAATAAATGACAGACAATTTGACAGATGTAGCTTCAACAATATGGCCGCTATCAACTGTCAAAGTTCGGAAGTCCCTATTGGAAGACCCTGTATCATTTAATAGAATGTTCCTTTAAATTAACTATGTGTTTCCACATTTATCTTCATTTCACATTTTAAAAAATGTATATTTTATACTTTGCTTTATGCATATCCATACATACCAGGGATGTTGGGTATTTAGCAGGCAGATACTTGGTCACAATTATATTCCTATGCCTCAAAAATAGTTTTACTTTTCTTTATATATAATTATATAATTTGCTTTATTTTTCGTATTTGGTAGGTTTCTCAGAAGCTCGTTCCGATTGTAGTCTGAATTAATAAAAATATTTCGTTTAAAATTCCTGAAACATACCCTGGTATGCGGGTATTGACACAAGCAAGCTCAAACTCATTATAAACCTTCACATTCCTGCAACAGGAATAACAAATTCTCTTCATTTAGGCAGTCTTAATCTTAAACGATATAACACTGGAAGTATTTATTAATAAATTCCATTAAACAGATTAAAACCGTCGCAAACCAATCAAAGTAAATTAAAAACTTGCCATCTCGCTTTCAATCAATCCAAGAAAAATCTTAATCCCTTAACCACTTTAAAAATCCAATTACAGCCCCAAAACAAGCGCCTACATTATTGTAATCCAATGCCAACATTAATTAACTTGACAACAAGCTTAGCCCCAGTAGTACATTAAAATATTTTATGCAAACACGAATTTCTCATTACCATGTGCCTAACCACTTGTAATTACGGCCGACGACGGATCATGCTTTGAGCAAACTTTTCAGAAAAGTCCTCCAATTTCAGCACGTGGCGTGAAACTCTTTTGTAACAGAAACACACGCCAAGTGTATTTCTTTTTTTTTTTAATAAATAAATCCCCACACACACAATGCCATAGGAAATTCATCTTTTATTTAACCCTGACATCGACCATAGAGAACGTTTAAAATTTGAAAAGATTCGAGACACATGCGAAAATGTGAGAATGTGAATCCGTTTTAATCTCAAAGAAAATTTCACCAACAATATTCACATCACACATTTTCGGTCACACAGAGAAAAGCATTAGTGTTGAAAGGAAGATGGATCCTCGAAAGGATATTGCTTTGGTTTCATAATGAATTTGGAAGCCCAAAATACCTTGATATCTGACGCAATGCATATAAATTGCAACCGAACGTGATTAAGAGATGGTTAGGTAGTCAAGAAATTCTTGACGTACGAGTACATACATAAATTGTGTGGAAATTAATTTGGGGCTTTAATATAGCTAGACAGGTGCTTAATGTTAGTCTTTATACAATGAACAGTTTGAATTGCAATTCTAAGATGTGCTTGAGAGTCAGAATGCGAATGGTGCAGTGCTCTTGTCATTAATTATGGCCAAGAGATTCTGCAGCAATAGAGTACAGGGTTATTCATTTTGTGGTTTAGGATTTTAATTTTAAATAAAATTAAATTTTGGACTATGCCATTATGTATGGAATACAACATCGATTAAATGGCCACCACTGTGTTATGTCGGATGTAGCTCCGTCCTATTAGAACCACATGTCGCTCACATCAGTGCCAACAAAATTTGGTTATCATTTGACCATAGCACTATGAATTCACCGTAACAGTAGCGCCTTCATCGTTTTCAAAAAAAATACGACCCGATCACGCCGCCTGCCGACCCACAGCTCTCATCAAACTGTCACTAGTGGTGGATGCAATGACCTCTCAACGATCACTTTTGGATTCTCAGAACCCCAAATTCCGCAAATTTGTTTTGTCGTAACCGCCGAGCGAAAAATGGGCATCATCGCAGAAGAAACTTAAAATTAAATTTTATATTTTTTGTGCAGAAGTTAGCAATTGAGGACAAACCATTAAAAATTTAATTGAAATTGTTTTTGGGGATACATTGTACCTGTTGCAAGAGATCCACACTTTCAAGTCTCTCTGTGAGCTCATCTCTACTGATTCGTTTCAGTCTCTGTCCAATGTGTTAACAAACCGGCACACTCAAAGTGGCCGGTCAGTCGTAGTACATGATTAAATAAAGAGTTACTGCAGGATTCCCGAACCAATGTCCATGATGTCGCGTGCAACAAAATATATAATGGATTGAGTTCATTGTACCCTGTAGCATCATATGTGAAACCAGGAATTGAGGTAGCGTTGAGTCACTTCATGATCCAATACGTGCCTAAGAGTTGTTTGGTTAGATAACCCTGTAAACTTCCTCGTGTTGAGGCGCTTCTGGAGGAATCTAAATCCCACGTTTGGCGAACAGATTTAGTTGTTCCTATTCCACAGCAACACAAAAGATTATGATTCCCTGGTCCCAGAGAATGGGATATGTACACTCCATCGTTCATCTGAACAGTGATTTTTTGAACTATAGAATGGTTATCTCGATCGTTTGCTATCGTTTTGGCTTTAGCGAGTTATGTCCCCCTTAAAAAGAAGGTCAACATTGAACGGCTAAACATTCCTGGAGTAGCCAGAGCCTACAGAGATCACCTGAGCAAAAAATTGTCCTCAAAGCCCTCGAGACCAAACGCCAACGATCAGCAGCGCACTTTGGTTTACCAGCGCAAAATAAGAACAGTCTACAAAGATTATCGCATCAGAAGAAGGGTGGAAAAGAAACCCTTGTATAGAAAGAATCAAATTTATTCACACATCTAGTCAACAGAAAAACGGGCCCTCATATACCATAAGAAAGCTCAAATCCACAAGGCCCCATGTTATGATGGTTTGCCATCAGAGCTTTTTAAGCATGCAATTGATGTTTTCGTAGTGTAGACGAACGCATACTCAATGACTGGAATATCAGCTCTATATACCCCATCTACAAGAAAGGCTATCCAATGGCTTGCACAAATTACCAAAGCATTTCTCTGCTAAATATGTCACATAGTATCCAGCATACTATGTAAACGTCTGAAATGCACCACACTCTTCGGCAAGTACCAGTGTGGCTTCCATTTACACGATAAGAAATCGATTTTATAGTACAACAATTTCAGCTTACAACGATCGTTCCTTACCATTATTCTTCACTCGTTTCTTCTCTTGTGCTCCCTTTAGTCCCCCAGATACTCATCGTGAACTGAAAACTGCAATAATTTCCTCCCTTAAGAAGACCCTTAACAAACTCAACCATTTTAGGTAAGCATGAAATCACTTCTGCGATCAAAGGAACTTGACGGTATCTCCGCGGAGCTCCTACGAGCAGCGCTAACAACATCGGCAGCACTACTGCTCCCTCATGTAGAGAGTGGAAGAAGGGAATGATCGTCAACCTTCCTAAGAAAGGAAATTTAATGCAGTGCAAAAATTTGAGGGATATCTGCGTGCTGTAGCAAAGCTAATAACTGAAATCATCCTGAAGCGAATCAAAAAATATCTCGAAGACCAACTCGATGCTGAACAAGCAGGTTTCCGATCTGAATCGTCGACCACATCAACACTCTGCGGATCATCATCGAGCAGTACTTTGAATATACATAGATCGCCACTTCACCTGCGGTTCATCGATTTTGAAAAGGCGTTCAATAGTGTCAGCAGGGAGTTTATTTGAAGTGCCTTACGCAGGAGAAGTATTCCCGATAAATTAATTGCTATTATCAAAGCTACATACGATGAGTCCAAGTTTCAGGTTCTGGACAGAGGAAGGTTGTCTAAGGAATTCGAGACCCAAAGTGGGGTTAGACAAGGCTGCATTCCTTAACCAATACTATTCCTATTGGTGATTAGCAATGTTCTTCGTGCAGCTTTATCGACAGGAAACAGAGGTATTCGATAGACTCTTGCATCACGACTGAAACATCTTGGCTACCTTGACGATGTATGCTTATTCTCTCACGGAATTATGGACCTCCACCAAATGAAAGCAGATATGGCGAGGCAGGCACGCATTGTCCAACTGCAATTTAATACGGCAACAAACTTGGAACAAATTCATCAGCTCAGATATACATTGCTGGACAACCGGTAGAGGAAGTAGAAGATATTGTAGCATAATAATAACTACGCGCCTATGTCTATGCAGCAAATTCCGAAGTGACTTTCCATTCTGGCAGAATTTTGGTTCAAACTGTCCTTTCATTCGAGGTTCGTGTCTGGGACGAAGTCTCCACAGCTCATGTCAACGAAAGAGACAAATAATATTAGGGATAATATTAGGGATAATATTAGGGAATTATAACTGCAAGAATTATTTCTCTTTTTCCAGTGGTCGAAGAATTTGCTAGAAGTTTCTGGCTATCAGAAACTTCTGCTATATAAGGACAGATGGCGATCAAAAAAAGACACAGTTGGTTTAGAACCGTGGCGAAGAGATTGGAAAAGTGATAATGGGCGAAGTTGTAATTTGGTGATAAATTGAAAGTGGAGAGTAAACAAGAAAAAGTAATTAGTTTGGATTTGTGAATTAACTAATTGAAAGGAGATAAAGTGATTTGAGAGGAAAGAGACCTTGTAAGAAAAGAATTTGCGAAGAATAGTATAGTGTGAACTTGAATTGTTCTATAGACTAGAAAATAAAGAAATAAATTTCACAGAATATCGTTTTATCTACTCGAGCCGTAGCTTGCATATTACAATATCTAGTACCTTGATAGTATTGTCTCTATCGATGGTGTAACCGAACTGAATATAACCAACAGGATCGTTGTCCGTGTAAAGTCCGCGTTCGGAAAGTTCTCCAAAATATAGCGAAACAATACTAAAACTGTTCCGCTTCAACGTTGTATTCGTGCTTTTATATGGATGCAACATGTGTGACCATCATGAAAAAACATCAAACGTTTACTAACAGGCGCCTGCGCAATATATTGTAACATCGTCTAAAAGTATGCAACAATAATGTAGAATAATAACTACGCTCCTACAGCCCATTTCAAACTGTACTTTCATTCGAGGTTCGCAATAGCTGACAATGCCACGGATAAAGAGAGAATTATAACTGGAAGAAATGATTGTCATCTTGGAATTATTTCCAGTGGTCGAAGAATTTGCTAGAAGTTTCTGGCTATCTGAAACTTCTGCTATATAAGGACAGATGGCGATCAATAGGAAAGACAGTGATTTTTAAACTGTGGCGAAGAGATTAGAAAAGTGATACTAGGCGAAGTTGTAATTTTGTGATAAATTGAAAGTTGAGAGTGAACAAGAAAAAGTAATTAGTTTGGATTTGTAAATTAAGTAATTGAAAGGAGATAAAGTGATTTGAGAGGAAAGAGACCTTGTAAGAAAAGAATTTGCGAAGAATAGTATAGTGTGAACTTGAATTGTTCTATAGAGTAGAAAATAAAGAAATAAATTTCACAGAATATCGTTTTATCTACTCGAGCCGTAGCCTGCATATTACATTGGTGTCAGAAGCTGGGATAAAACTTATTCTGTGAATAACTATTTCCGTGGTGTGAAATTGCACAAGAAAAAAAAAAAAAAAAAAAAAACGATTTCTGCGTTGAGTTAATTAGTTGCGCAAAATGGGTCGCAAGTTGGGAAAACTAACTATAATTCAACTAAAGGCAGAACTCAGTAAGCGGAATCTCGACACAACTGGGGGAAAAGATGCCCTACTGATTCGTCTGGAAGAAGCAGTAACGCAGGAAGGTGAAAATCCGCATGACATAGAGTTTGACGTGGAAGAGGAACCAGCAAGTACAGTAGCCGACCCGGGTATAACAAGTCTGCTCCTGCAACTTAAGTTAGTCATGGACGAACAAAAGAAAGCAATAGAAGATCAAAGTCATAAGCTCGATGACCAAAGGAATTCTCTAGAACTTAAGTTGGATGAACAAAAGAAAGCAATGGATGAACAAAAGAAAGCAATGGACGAACAAAAGAAAGCAATGGACGAACAAAAGAATTCTCTAGATGCTCTGGAAAGTAAACTTGATGAGCAAAACAAGAACTTGGAATCCAAATTCGAAGTGATCGAAGAGAAAATCGAGAAGGTAGAGACGCAACTCGAAAAAGTCGAAACTAGATTCGATGAAAACTTTGAGAAGCATGAAACTCAGTTCGGGAAAATAGAGACTCAGTTCGAAAAAGTAGAAAAACAAGTCGAAAATCACGGGAATATTCCACCACGGGAATATTCCACCGACGGTCTGAGAAGAAAGGAGATGCAGCCTCCTATCTTCGATGGTCAAACATCATGGCCAATTTATAAAAGGCAATTCGAAGCGGCCGCAATGACCAATAGCTGGGACGATGAAGAGAAGTCCATTGCACTCACACTTGCACTGAGGGGTCCAGCTGCGGAGCTCTTGCAGACCATCCCGGAAGATAAACAGCAGAACTACGACTCTCTGGTTCAGGCTATCGAAATGCGGTTTGGGGATGAACACATGCAGCAGGTGTACAGGGTTCAGCTGCGTAGTCGAGTCCAAAAAAGGGGGGAAACGCTCCAACAGTTGCAAGCGGATATAGAGCGACTAGCCCATCTTTCATACCCTAAAGCCGGTGAGGAGCTTATCAACGAAATGGCGGTGGAAGCTTTTATTCAGGCCATAGAGGACAGACAACTGCAAATGGCTGTAAGGATGGCTGAAAAGCGAACACTCCCCGAGGCATTGGCATTCGCTTTGTCAATGAAGGCTGCGGACCAAGCATACCAGGGAATACACCGTGTCAGGGAAATGTCCGTCGTGGAATGCTCATGCCAGCGAACAGCCGTCATGGATGAAGACAGAGCTCGCGGAAGTCAAATCCGTTGCTGGAATTGCAACCAAACCGGACACCTACAACGGCAGTGCAGAAGTGCACCTAGACGAGGAAATTGTCCACATTGCGGAAGTAGGAGAAGCAGAGAGGAAGCATCCTGTCGGTCAGACTTCCCAAAACCAGCAGTCGGGGGATGCGTAAGGACCAACTTCGCGGGGCAGAAGTTGGTTACTGGAATCGAGGCCCCCAGGACCACCATTCAAGTTTCGCAAACCAAACGGGGTAACAAGAGCCTGACAGTGGAGGCACTAATCAACAAGAAGAAGTGCGTAGCCACCATCGACACAGGTGCCACCGCCTCCATTGTAAGAAGAGATATCGTCAAAGGCTCCTGGCTGCACAACACCAACAGCTACTGCCTGAAGACTGCCACAGGGGAAATGGCGAAGGTATTTGGAGAAGTTCGTCTTACGATTACTCTGGCAGGACTGACGTTCGCCCATGCGTTTCTGGTGGCAGATATATGCGACGAGTGCATCATCGGAATAGACTTCATGAAAGCAAATGAAGTAATCTTGGACATCGGGATGCAAGTACTGAGGTATCGAAATGTGGAGATTCCGATGGTGTACGGAAACGAGAATGCCGTAACTCTCAGGACAGTCATCAGCAAAGACGAAGTTTTGCCGCCGTCTTCAGAGACAATCATTTGGACGAAGCTGGAAGGTGATCTTGGGAGCCACCGATTCTACATAGTAGAACCAGACCCGGAGAAGAATTCTCAAGACTACATCGTGGGAAAGACGTTAGTCGAACCAAAGAACACCATGGTTCCAGTGAGAGTTTTGAACGCAAGACCACACACTGTCAAACTAAGGCGAGGGGAGGTGACTGGAAAATGCACGCCGATTACCGCCGTCGCAACAATATCTGAACGTGGTCCTCCAAAACCTCTCCCATCACCTTGGACAGCGGAAACGAGAGAGACGATTCTCCAGTCCAGTGAGCTGAATCAGGAGCAGCGAACTATGGCAGAGAATCTTATCAATGAGTACGCTGATGTATTTGCCTCACAGGACGGAGAATACGGCCGAACACACCTGGTACAACATCGAATAGACACTGGTGATACCAGACCAATTCGTCAGCCTGCTAGGCGCCTTCCATTGGCAAAGCAGACAGAAGTTGCAGAGATGGTGTCGGCAATGGAGAAAGAAGGTCTGATTGAAAGTTCCAAAAGTCCGTGGGCATCACCGGTTGTACTGGTTAAGAAGAAAGATGGCAGCACGCGGTTCTGCGTGGACTATCGGCAGCTCAATTACGTCACCAAGAAAGACAGCTACCCTCTGCCACGGATTGACGACACGCTAGACACACTATCAGGAGCCCGATGGTTTTCCACTCTCGACTTGAAGAGTGGCTACTGGCAGGTACAGATCCATCCAGAAGACCGGGAGAAAACCGCCTTCACCGCAGGAAATGGGCTATGGCAATTCACGGTAATGCCATTCGGGCTGTGCAATGCTCCGGCGACTTTCGAGCGATTGATGGAATGTGTCCTGCAAGGGTTAACATGGAAAACCTGTTTGGTATACTTGGATGATGTCATCGTCGTAGGAAAATCGTTTGCGCAACACCGAGACAATCTAAGGGATGTGTTTCAAAGGCTTCGAAGTGCCCACCTGAAGCTCAACCCCAAGAAGTGCGCCCTGTTTAGAGCGGAAGTCAAGTACTTGGGGCACATAATTTCAGCGAAAGGAGTGAGAACCGATCCAGAGAAGGTCGAAGCGGTGAAAAACTGGCCAGTCCCCAAGGATAAACACCAACTAAGGAGCTTCCTGGGCCTAGCCACCTACTACAGACGGTTCGTGAAGGATTTTGCCGGGATCGCAAAGAACCTGCACCAGTTGACGGAAAAGGGAAAACAATTCAAATGGACAATTGAGTGCGAGAAGAGCTTCAAGGCACTTAAACAACGGCTATGCGATGCCCCGGTACTGGCTTACCCCACTCCCGGGGAAACGTTCATTGTGGATGCAGATGCTAGTAATGTTGGGGTAGGAGCCGTACTCTCCCAGGTGCATGACGGCCAAGAGAAGGTGGTTGCGTACTTCAGCAAGGTGCTCTCTAAGCCAGAAAGGAACTACTGCGTGACAAGGAGAGAACTTCTAGCTTTGATCTTGGCTACGAAGCATTTTCACAAATACCTCTACGGGAGGAAGTTCGTTCTTCGCACAGACCATGCAGCCTTAAAATGGCTATTACAGTTCAAGAGTCCTGAGGGTCAGGTCGCAAGATGGATCGAAAGGCTGCAAATCTACGACTACGAAATACAGCATCGTAAAGGAAAACTCCACTCTAATGCGGATGCACTGTCCCGGAGACCATGCAGAACGGATTGTAAACATTGTGCGCGTCAGGAAGAACGGGAGCTGGTTTCCATCCAAAGAATGAGAGCCGAACCTATCGCCGGCTGGAGCGTAGATGAGATCCGGAACGCTCAGAAGGAAGACCCGGATATCGAGCCGATTCTGGCCTGGAAGGAGAACATGGAGAAACCGGATCATCAGGACATCTCTCACAGAAGCCCGACCTTAAAGGCATATTTTGCGCAGTGGGACTCCCTCCATGTCCAAGAAGGTGTTCTAAGAAGAAAATGGGAATCCTCCGACGGAAAGTCGTTTGTAATGCAGCTTGTAGTACCGCGGACGAGGGTCAAGGAGGTGTTACAGGAAATGCATGGCGGGGCGTCCGGAGGCCACTTGGGAGTGAATAAGACGCTAGAAAAGGTACGAGAACGTTTTTATTGGTTAAAAGCGAAGGAAGATATCGAAGACTGGTGCAGAGAATGCGACGTGTGTGCAGCTAGTAAGGGTCCGAGAACCAAAACTCGAGGTAAGATGCACCAATACAACGTGGGAGCACCTTTCGAACGAATCGCCATTGACATCGCAGGGCCCTTTCCGGAAACCGACAATGGTAATCGGTATATACTCGTAGTGATGGACTACTTCAGTAAGTGGCCGGAAGCGTTTCCGATCCCTAACCAGGAAGCCAGAACCGTGGCGGAGCAGATCGTCTACAATTGGGTTAGCAGATTCGGTGTGCCCTTGGAATTGCATTCTGACCAAGGGAGGAACTTCGAGTCAAGAATCTTCCAAGAGATGTGTCAACTACTCGGAATCAAAAAGACAAGGACAACCCCGCTTCATCCACAGTCGGACGGTATGGTGGAGCGTTTCAATAGGACTTTGGACGAACATCTCTCGAAGGTCGTAGGTGACTACCAACGGGATTGGGACCGGCAGATTCCCTTGTTTTTGATGGCCTATAGAAGTGCCGTGCATAGCACTACTCGACATACGCCGTTCGAAATCTTATTTGGTGGAATAGCTCGTTTACCCAGTGAGGTGAAATTTGGATCTCCTACCAATGAGCCCAGAAATGAAGAAGAGTACGTGGCGGACCTTAGGGAAAGGCTTAGGGACATACACCAAAGGACCAGAAGCCAGATTAAGATAACGAGCGACCGCATGAAGACCAGGTATGATGCCAAGGCAACAACGTCAGGATTCCAGGAAGGAGATCTAGTGTGGCTGTATAATCCCCATCGCCAAAAGGGGAAATCACCTAAATTGCAGCGGAACTGGGAGGGTCCATACAGAATAGTAACCCGCATCAACGATGTTGTCTACCGCATCCAGCGAGGACCAAGGGCCAAAATGAAAGTGGTTCATGTGGACCGACTGAGTCGATACAATGGCCGAAGTGAGGACGCACTTGTTCGGGACGAACAAGTCTAAGAGGGGGGCAGTGTAACATCGTCTAAAAGTATGCAACAATAATGTAGAATAATAACTACGCTCCTACAGCCCATTTCAAACTGTACTTTCATTCGAGGTTCGCAATAGCTGACAATGCCACGGATAAAGAGAGAATTATAACTGGAAGAAATGATTGTCATCTTGGAATTATTTCCAGTGGTCGAAGAATTTGCTAGAAGTTTCTGGCTATCTGAAACTTCTGCTATATAAGGACAGATGGCGATCAATAGGAAAGACAGTGATTTTTAAACTGTGGCGAAGAGATTAGAAAAGTGATACTAGGCGAAGTTGTAATTTTGTGATAAATTGAAAGTTGAGAGTGAACAAGAAAAAGTAATTAGTTTGGATTTGTAAATTAAGTAATTGAAAGGAGATAAAGTGATTTGAGAGGAAAGAGACCTTGTAAGAAAAGAATTTGCGAAGAATAGTATAGTGTGAACTTGAATTGTTCTATAGAGTAGAAAATAAAGAAATAAATTTCACAGAATATCGTTTTATCTACTCGAGCCGTAGCCTGCATATTACAATATTAAGGATTTTCTGGCTAAACCTTATCTATAACGAACACCTCTACCAGAGAACACGCCAGGAACCAATAATCACAACCATCCAACGACGAAAGTGTCAGTGGATTGGTCACACGTTCCGAAAAGGTGAAAGTTTTATAGCTAACCATGCTATGCAATGGAACCCTTTAATCCAGGATGCCAAAATACCAGGCAATCCGAGGAAACATCGAGATGGAGGCACGGCAAATGGGGAAAAATTGGGAAGAGCTGAGACAGATTGTCAGAAACCGTACACGATTGCGCGTTGGCGTAGTAGAGGCCCAACTCCGTTCCCACATAGGGGGTTCTGTTTGAACATGTTTACAAATTGTAGCTACTATTCCATACGAAAAGCAGTCCGATCGTTCTCTTGTATAACTTCTGAATTATTGAACCCATTTTAGTGAGGTTTTGTTCGTTAGAAGACTTTCTTGGAAAGCCTAAAGATAGACATTTTTTTGTTCAGGCGCTCAAATTCTACTCTAAAATATCTTCTCAGTGATATGTTATGCACCTTCACACGAATATTTTTATTACAATTATTGGTTTTCTGGGAATGTTCAGTCTCAAGATTTTTATCAAACTTGGCATTACTGTAATAGAGATTTTGGCAAAAATGGGTCTCTTAGTTCTGTGTCTGTCTGTCTGTATGTATTGTCGATTGCAGCCTAAACGGCTTGACCGATTTTGTTCAAACTTTATATCTAAGATCAGTATGATCACAATTCAAAGCAAAATGGGAATTTTCATTCTAACCCCAAAATTAAGGATACTTTACGAATGGCTGATTTAAAAAAAAAAAAGCTAGCGAAAGCCATAGCTAGGTTAAAGTATCGCTTCCCTAACCAAAGTCTTTAGTATCAGGAACAAATCTTTATAATAAATGGCGTTCATCGGTAGGGACCACAGCATGGGAAGGTTGCATTGACTTCCAACTATTTTCTTACAATCGGCATAAATAAGATAAAAGTTTTATTTTATTGGAAATAAGAAATGTAAATGAAAGCCAAAGTGCTTTTCATAAAGAAGAAGTGAGAAGTATTTGCTTTGAAAGTGACGACACCAGCACTGCCAGTGCATTAGAAGCATATTCCTTGTTTCCCCTGTTCACGTCCAACTATAAGACCACATCGACAAACGAAATGAGGTTTAACTACTACAAACTATTAGTTATATTTATTTTTGAATTCTTTTTTACTGCTTTTCTTATTACTATTGACAGCAAAAGTCCAAACCACAATCCAGCTGGAGATTCGACTGGCAATCTTTTTGTTGTGCAGCTGTAAAACGTATCCAATTAAAATTGAGTCGTAGAGCAGCAGCACTGGGTATTGGTTTTTGTTTTGGATCTAAATAATTTAATATCTACCAGAGAAAGCGTGGCATTCAATTCAACATGGTACATCTCTAGAATGAACTAAAGAACTCTTTGCGTATTTTCTCAGTCCTAAAGCAAATAAGACATACAATTGGATTCCAGAAGACAGAGATATTGCTATGCAAACACAAACAATACCCACCTCTGCTATTGATCAACATTGTGTGCAAACCAACAATAACATTTGCATTCCGATGTATTTCAAACGAAACCCTTCGCCTATTATACCTTATACAGCGACCTTGAACTTCATAGCTAGCATTTGTATGGATTTGTCCCCTCATCTTATGTCCTGTTCGCTGCCCTCGTATTCAAAACAATTAATGACAATGGTTGTCATTCAAAATATTCGACAGCACATCAATCACCTGTGAAAATTCGATAAATACTCGGAAACACGTCGCAAGACGGACATGTACACTATCGCTTGGATGTTGCCAAATTTACTTGCAGGTGTACTCACAAATAAATTATGCATCACAAAGTGACATATTGATTTATATCAGCATAAAACAATTTCTTTTAAATTTATTTAACATCCCTGAGTGACAGTGACGTGTTTATGGTTTAAAGCGCATAAAAGTGCTGCCAGTCTTTGTGTATTTGTTTTTTTCTACAGAGTTAGTCGCGAGAAAAATACTTGACATTGAGCTGTGTCGCTTGAGTGGAACATGTGCAACTTACTTGCTTATTATTCATAAACCTTTTTTTGTTCAGCTGATTTAATTTGCAAGCTCAATTAGCTTTTGCGTGGCACAAAAAGAAAAAAATACAAACATTTTTTCCATGCTACCCGCCGCCGCCCACATCTATCCGCAGAGAGAAAAAAATTCTAAAAATTTTATTAAAAAGAGAAAAATACTTTTTCTTTGCTTTTGATTCGACCTCAAGGTAGCACAGAAGGAGGGAATTCCCTTCCGTTTGTGTATCTTTGAATTTTTTTTTTTTTTTTTCTTAATAACTCGTCGTATTTGGCGAACAAAATAATATTCTTTGGCGCAATTTAGCATATCGTCTGTCTGTCGTCTTTATAGATATACTAGGGCGTGGTACACCATCAATATAACCGCGGTGTTATAGCCTTGGCCTTTTAAGATGAAATATTACTTCAGACGGTATGAGGTTATAAATGCCACCACAAATTACAGACATACCAGTATATGTACACACATATGTGCCAGCTTTCGTCTAATCCTTTTTATCTCTTCCTTTTCTAGCTTTCATGTTTTTTTTTTGTCGGTTGTAATCATTTTGGTTATATTAACTCAGTTGGCGTAATAAAATTTCGTCCTGAATGTCAAGTGATAAGCACGAAGAACAAATCATAAATGTTTAAGTATTTCAGCTATGTACGTGACCTTTATGGATTAACAAGATGAATGAGCGCTGGCTTATTATATTTTGTCAAGATTCCTCGAAATAAGAAATTATTTTGGTAAAAAAAAGATTAGCAATGTATAGAGAGTCTTGAAGTTTAAGGGATGTGAAAAGAAATATACTCAAGGTAAGGAATAATTAATTTATTGAAATATTCACTTCTAGAAATATAAATAACACCAATTGTCGTAAAATAATTTATCACCAGATGTAACTTTGGTTCAACTGAACAGCTCTCATTTTGACATTTTACACAGCTATCTGTCACCAGACAGCGCCCTAAAATCACATTTAAGTCCCGACTTTCCGTCATTTTCATTTCATTGATATCAGCCGACACGGCGGCCAGAATCCATCATAAGTAAGAAAAAAAAATCTGTTGTTAGCCTTTGTCAACTACCGACGACATCAATATTTCTTTTCAATATTTCGTACTACTTCCTTAACAGTTGTGGGTGATAGCCATACAAATTTGTATCCGTAGAGTCGATCCTAGCAAATTTCGAGTTTTAAGAGTGAAACATCAGTGATCCCTCATTAGATTGATACTACTTCCTCCTATTAAAGTAGCAATAAACGTTGAATTTATTTTATCCTAGTTACGTCTCGTGTAGGATCCGCTTGACGACAGCGAAAGAGACAGTTTTGAATGACAAATAAAGAAACTGATCTTTAATGATGACCCCAACAATGTATAAATACCTCGAACAACGGATTATGAATCTTTTCTTGGAACTAGCCCCGGTTGATCAATTAGTGAAGACTCAAGACTACAGAAAAGCTTAAGAACTATGCAGGAAATGGTAGGTTGGTCCTGATATAGAGTTCGACAAGTCTGAAGAATCGTGCCACGATGATAATTCTGAATTATCAATGGAGAATTTCCCTACCAACGCCGAAGTTATTGCCAAAGTTAAAAAAGAACCCGACTATCCGAAAGGTTATCGACTACGTCCAGAAAGGTTAGCCCAATCGCCTACCTCCTTCAGATAACATTTTATTGCCGTATTTTTGCAGACGGATTTGTTTAAGTGTGTGTGCTAATATTCTTCTCTTCCCAGAGTTGTCGTTCTAATCCAACTACAGCAAAAGGTATTAGCACATCATGGCCATTGGGGAACTACCCGGATGAAGCAGATGTCCCGAAAATATTGCTAGTAGCCTAATAAGGATGACTTTATCACAAAAACTGTGGCAACATGCTGTGACTGTGAAGGCCGAGTAGGTTGCGGTACTGCCTGCCAAATATCCGCAGGAAATGCTTGATGCTGAGGACCGCAAGGCACTCGAGAACGCCATTGTGGCGGGAAATGGATGGGAGCACAAGCATCAAAGGGGATGCTATTGATCGAGTGCGAAACTCCGCAGACTGTGGAAAGGCTCAAGACCATAGCGCCCAGGTTAAGGAGTTACAAAGGAGTGGGCCTTTTTTTCGTCGGGGCGAGCACACCCTACTGGAACACTCAGACTCAAAACAGATCCATTGTACTACCAGGCAGAGAACCCCATTTTAATGTTTTTTTTTTGTCTTTTGTAAAGAGACGAGTAGGCGCTTCAGTGGTGAAGAGCTTAGATCATCAGCACTCACCACATCAGCACCGAAGATCCGCCACCTGATCCGAACAAAGGCCGGACAATCACATAGGAAGTGTTCCGCAGTATCATCGCCCTTTCCACAGGAGTCACAGACAGGGGTAGCGCTTAAACCCAGCACATGGAGGTGCTTGGCAAAGGCGAAGTGGCCTGTAAGAACGCCAGTAAGTCGCCTGCAATCTTTTCTGATAAGAGACAGTAAGAATGCCGCGGATTTCTTACAGATAACGGGGACCATTCGTTTAGTCTGCCTGCATCCTGGAGAGTCATGCCAGCTTCGATTGCGTTCATCGAAAACCCAATCGTCAATGGAAGCCCTAACCGAGGCATACCCCACCTGGGTTCAAGTCGTGAGAAATTCTCTTCTGAGCCTTGTTTAGCAAGCTCGTCAGAGATCTCATTTCCAATTATCCCGTTGTGTACTGGGACCCAAACAAGTTTTAGTGAGTTCAGCCTTCCAACCGAATTCAAGGATGTCTGGCATCCTCGAACTATTTTGGAAGTGGTTAAAGGATTGAGCAAGGCCTTAAACGCAGCCTGACTGTCAATACAGACGCAGATACTTCGCTCCTTCCACCTGATCTTCACATTATAGTCCACAGCCATTAGGATAGCATACATTTCTGCCTGGAAGACAGATGTATGTTTCCCCAATGAGAAGTGAAGCCTAATGTAGTCGCATTCCACGAATACACCAGCACCAGATCCCTGTCCAGTTTTGGGGCCGTCCTTGAAAATACATTCATGACAATGCTCAGACTCTGGCCAAAGCCAATTCTGTCGGCTTCAAATTTTCACCGCAGCCGTAATTCGGGTTTCATTGCGTCAGACGGCATATCCATGAGACAGGAGTCGTAGGATAATCGTCGCGCAACGTCATCAAAACTCCAGTGCGAGTCGTGCCAGAAACCACTTCTTTTTAAACGGAAGATGGCTCTGAGTGTACACCCCATGATATAAATATTAAGGGGGGGAAGGTTCATCAAAGCGTCCAGAGCAAAGCCAGGCATACTGGGAAAAGCTCCCAGGCAGCCGAGACAGACAGACGATTTACGTGAAAGCTTATTCCACCAGGCTCATTAATTTGCTTGAAAAATCAGCATCCCCTTGTTGTTGTTCCATTCAACAAACTCTTTTGGCGTGGTCAGTAGGCTTCAGTACTTGAGTCAATTGCACTTTGTATGCATGAAGATGCAAATATTTCGTGAAAATACGCTGTAGAGAGCTTCTCGAAATGCACAATTCTTGACCACGGTGCCGAATTGATGTTCCTTGACTCTCAACAACTTTCTCACGATGTTTTGTATTGAACGACTTGTTGAAGAACGGCCAGAGTGTCTAAGATTACTAATTAATCCAGTAACCCTGAAATTTTGAATTAATCTCTTCGCAGTTGATGAAATTAAATTACTATTCCGACCATAATTGTAGCTGGCCAAACCTTCATTAATTTTAAAATATTGCTCAACAATGAAACAACGTGTTGATCTTTCGTGTAGCCCTCCATTTTCAATAACCCTGAACTGTCAGCTGTCACGCTGTTTTTTTTTTTTTGCGTTGGCAACACTTTACCGCACAAATGGCGCAAAATTCTTGCGTGAATTTTGGGACACCCTTTATAACTAAATTAGTTTTTCGTATTCTTAACAGCAGAAATAATATCTACTAGACGTAAATACTGCAATAGCCAAAACGAATAATAATGTCAATTAGAGTTCTGAATGTAACACGATTTACCTTTTACCTGTCCTAGTTACACAATATTTGTTACATTTGTTAAAGAAATTTCTGTCAAAACCCCCCGATACGTTTCTCCTAAATTTAGCAAATATTGTATTATCTCTAACAATCTGATATTTGTCATGATACTCATACTTTTTCATACGACGTAGATACAAAATATAATAATATCCCATTCCTGGTATTTTTAGGTTGATTATTATTCTGAAGGTTTTGAATTTCAATCTCAACAGGTCCCAATCGATATTGTTCATGGAAATTTCAAATGAATCCAAATTAAATAATGATTTCCGTTTCCACTGAACCATTTGTAATTTCATTTAGAACATCTACAAATGGTTAAAATTAATTTTTACGAAACATCCTTCCTATTGTTTGCTTTTGTTAAATACCCAGCCTCTGGCGTCACATAAACAATAGGAAAATGTTATCCCTTTAATCACCTAATGAAAGGACATGTCATTTCCAATTCATTTACCCGATAGACTACATTTTTAGGCACTCAATGATGTTGTTGTTGGACACAAAGAACAACAATACTTGTAAAAGAGAAACTTGTCCTCTTTAGTCCTGGACGACGACGATGACGACGACGAAAACGACACATGCATAAACATTTCCAATTGTTGTTGGGGGTTTTATTTTTTGTTTTCTATCACAATCTCGTAAATGTTATTGTTATTAGTCCACCAGGCGGGGAGCTGACAGGACAAAGAAAAGTTTATCCCTATTGAATGCGGTGAAAGCAGAACGCTTTGGCATTTCCTTCCTGGTTGTAATAACCTCAAAAAGGATGCAAAGTCATTTGCCATTCAAAAACAGAAAGTCAGAGAGGGACAGAGTTATTAATTAAAAGTACTAGTGTCGGTGGTGCAATGACATGTAAATTATGTCCTTTGATGCTCCTAATGCGCTCGAGTGTCGTTAATGCGCTGCTGTTCCGCGCAAAGAGGAGTTTTTGTTTTGTTTTTTTTTCCCCTAACGCGGAGCTGAAGAAAAAAAAAAACTTTTGCTTACAGCCACTTTAGTAGTATTTTACTGTCTCTGTTGTGTAGTAAGCGGAAACAGTCGCAAACATTCTAGTGCTGCTTGAGCGCTGGGTGTACAGAAGCACTCTGTGACTACTGAAGGACATCCGCCATATTATATGATTAAAGGTCTGGAGTCTATCCTGTATCTATAAAAGTTCTTACTTTGCAGTAAATGAGTGACTTTACAAAGTAGAAGGGGCAGGACTGCCCAAGTCGTCCAAGTGGATGTTGATACAAAGCCTTTAATGATAATGAGTTAGTGGGCTCATCGAATTGATTTAGCGCGGGTGTTGGTGCACAAACAAAATGCGCATTATTGGTGGCCACAGAGCGGTCTTTTGGAATCATCTAATTACTACCAAGCATTGGAGGCCAACTGTTTACACTGACGCCCTAATTGATTCTTTGTTCGTTCTGCGGAAACAATATCGGGGGCGGATATTACCATGGGTATTTCCTTCGGATTGACCTTGAAACAACGCGCACACAATAGTCCTCGTTTTATAGAGACCAACATTTTAGGCCATTTGGTGTCTGTTATTTGCCTTTGGCAAAGAAGATAATGAACTTAATTTCGGTTGTTCGAAGTTAGGAGTGATTAAATGGACCAAGAGTGTCAAAGGTTATACTTTATGTACCCGCAAAAGTAATGGGCTTTTTCAACACCATTGTTTTTCGGGAGGACAGAAGGATACGAGTGGAAAGTGATTGGCTCATATTAGCTTCTGAAATTAAGCGTTGCATAATTAAAGGGTCAGTTTTGTGAATTTTGTATTAATTTGCTCCGAGAGTTGGTTTTTTCGCGTCACACTCATGAAATAAATATGAAAAGAGTATGAATGTGAAATTTTCTTCTCAGAAGTGTAGGTAATTGAAACTCAGCTCTCGAAACCACTCACGCGATATTGTAATTACGTTTCCATTTTTAAGCGAGCACCTACTACAACTAAACTACGAATGTTTTTCTATTAAAGGTCTTTGCTTGATATTTGAATTACATAAGTGGTGCTAAAGGCAGAAAAATATAGTGGGTTACAGGTATTTCGATGAAAATTGAGAAGGGTAAAGATATTCCGTCATAGTGGGATATCAATGCTGTTTGTGGAGGATTAGGAATATATTTCAGTGTAGAAATTTCAAAGTTCGTCCCTGTAGAAGATCCCCTCAAAGGAAGTTGCGTAAATTCTACAGTAACATGTGTGCATGTAAAGCTGCTTCAACGTTATCTGAATAATAATATATGCTTATGCAAAATTTCACAAACTAATTGGAGAGCATCTGACAAGTAGGTATTTGTATTTTGTTAAGGTTACCCCTATCCCGCCTCTGCTGTAGTCTATTTATAATCGGAACTACGAGTACATCATAACACAGGGGTGGGTTGATGGCGTCATTTATAAGATCGAACCAATAAACCACACCTCTATGGAATTTTTTTCTTTTCACTAGAAAGAGACTACTAAATCCTTTACTCATATCGCTTGACAGTATTTAAGAAGCAAACAAAAAATTAAAGATATTGAGGCCAAAGACTCATTGGAATCCACATCTCGAAAAGACCCTGAACAGAGCTAGATTTTAAGACCGGGGCTTAAACCGTGATCCCTGGGGAATAAGATTTTATCAGGACCCGAACCTGCGTTGGGTCTTCCTGAGTCCATCGTCAATGGAGGCGATAGGGTTCTCCAGGAGGCAGACATGTTATTGGCGTTCTCACGGGTCAATTTGCTTTTACTAAACACCTCATTGTGGTAGGCTTAAGTGCAATCTGTGACGCTTGTGGAGAGGGCGACGACACTGCGGAACACTTCCTCTGTGATTGACCTGCTTTTGTTCGTATCAGGTGGCAATTTTTGGCGTTATGTGGATAGTACAAACTACGAACTCTTGGACAAAACATACGAGCAGTGCCCTAGCTTTAACGCAATGCTAGGAAGACAGGGCATCTTTGGTAATACAGTCGGAAAGTACAGCCTATACGACACCACCTCCGATAATGGATTCAGGCTAATCGACTTTGTTACGGGGCGAAATGTTGTCGTAGTTAGTGCGCGGTTCCCGCATCTCGATATTCACCAGGGAACTTGGAGATCTCCTGATCAATCAACTGTGAACCAGATTGCCCACATTGCGATCGATGCAAGACACTCCTCCAGTATTATGGATGCCCGAACTTTCCTAGGGGCCAACATTGCCTTGGACCACTACCTTGTTGTAGCCAAGATACGGTTGCGGATATCCCGAACACCGCCAAAACAAGGAAATACTGTGAGGAAGTTTCACGTCGGACTGCTACAATCCCAAGAGATCGCCAAATCATTTTCCGATCGAGTCTCCCTTAACCTCTTAATATGTCCTATGCCGCCAGGATCGAGTATTGAAGACCAGTGGCAACATTGCCAAAAAACCATCAGAGATGCTTCTGATGTGATGGGTTTCACTCCACACTACCACAAAGAAACCCCTGGTTTGACGACGAGTGCCGGCAAGTACATGCAGCTAAACAAGAGGCATACAAAGCGGCGCTGCATAGAAGGACTAAAGCTGCTCGCGAGTTCTACGAGCAGAAGAGGAGAGACGAACACCGGTTTCTCAGGAAATAGAGGGATGCTACTGGAGGAATGAGGTTCGAAAGTTTTACAAAAAGGTAAAAAGAACTTGTCATGGCTACAAGGCCCGAACCGAAGCCTGCAAGGACGATCAAGGGAACGTAGAAACGCAGTCGATGCTGAGGATATGGAAGAACCATTTCTGTAGACTGTGTAACGGCGACAACGAATCCAATCCTGCTGTCAGGCAGAATGAACCATTTAACCTGGACGATGTAGATCAACAATTCCCTCCACCCAATATAGACGAAGTGAAGATAGCCAACTCATCTGTAAAATATGGTTGGACGAAAGTATGCCCGATGAAAAGAACCTTAGTATTGTTGTGATCCTCAAGGATCGGTGGAGCTACAGTTTGGGGTGAACCTGGGCCTCAACCAATAAGACTCTCCAATTAGCCCGGTCTTTAGCTATCTACTTCCACTTGCGCACTCCAAGTTGGCTGAGGTTTCTTTCTATTTGTGCGCGCCACCTCGCTCTACATGTCCTAGCCATCTGAGACGATGAAGAATTCGATTCTTCCTGACTAAGGCGATTTCACTGTACAGCGTATGTATAGTTCGTCGTTGAATCTTCTCCTACAGACCGAATACCTTATGAAGATTTTTTCGTTCAAAACGACTTCGATAAAGTCCATGTTTCAGCGCCATATAGGAAGACTGGGCTGATTTAAGGTCTTACATAACCCGAAGCAGCAATTGGCAAAAGTTATTCTTCGTTGGATTTCTACGCTGATGACGAATGTGGACTTTCCTGGCGTAAAACTGCACTAAAAGGGACCGCTCAAGTTGTTGTCGAAAGGTTTCAGGCATTTACACAATACTCGTATGGCAGATACTCGCAAGATCTTATACGCGGTGCCCAAAAGACTAATCTTCGGCTGAATATTACAACAAATGGAAACTTAACCTAATGACGGCAAGGTACTTTTCAGTAGGTTATCTTCCAAGCAACCAGTTAAACGTTATGGTGTAAGGATGAATTGGGAACCCAACTTTGGATTACACCTTAATATGATAAAATACTAACAATTAATCAATTCAAACATTTGAGGTAACTACGGTGTAGTGGGTAGTATGTTTGCTTGTGTCCCAAACCGTGCAGGTTCGAGCCCAAGTGGGAAACAGCAACCACAGCCATCGGAGCACAAAAAGTGAGAGAGGATTTAGAAATTTCATTAAAAATAAAACCAATATGTCGCAAAGACTATACAAAACTTAACGTAGCCATCAAAATGCTTTATCAATTTACAAAAAGAATGAAATTGTCATACAGGAACAGGATACGATTTTCAAATCATTACTTCTATATGGTTCCAAAATGGGAAGATGTCACATTAAAAAGATACAAGTGTGACACTTGTAATAAGCTATTACAAATATTCCGCTGTCACTCAACTGCTGAGTTTCATAGTAGGGTCAATGTTGAGTTCAATTCTAAAAGAACTTGTGGTCTTTTTCACCGAATTAAACAATTCCTTCACGTTTTATTATTACAAACAATTTTAATTTAATTTCGGTTAGGTTGCGCACGGATGGAATATTATACGAAGACTACTGTTTCTGTGCTGACATCGGCCCTTTTCTCTGTCGTAAGTCGTCAAGGTCATTGTTAACAAAAACTCCTTGATTGCATGTGGGTCTACAAGTTCCATGTGAGGGGCGTTCGGTATGTTTGTATTTACGTTGTTGTGTGGTGAATTTTCTTGTTTACACGGGTTGTGTTATGGTCTATATGTGAACCGCCACACTGCTCCCCTCCTACTAAATACGTTGGGGTTTACGAACTATTCTGCTTGATTTGGTTATGGTAGGCTTCGAAGAAATAGCTTCTCTTTCATCCGATGTTGCAGGTTATTGATCTGCAGTCCTTTAAGCTGACTGACAAATTTATAAGGAATTGTTACGTTGCAGATAATCCCGTCATAAACCAATTATTTCTTTAAACAGTCATTCTACGGTTGACTTCAGGCGGTGTGTTTTTGCCTACAAGAATGAAGGACACTCAAATTTCGAAATGGTCCAAAACAAAGTGTGCAAGGATCGGACGCGAAAGACAACCTCTAAAACCGACTCGACCATTGTTCGTTTAAGCAAACTCGATCCATTTTCGACAGCTCCTAAAATAAAGCAAATAATTGAAGAAGACCTAAATATAAATGTTTCCGTGAGCACAATTAAAAACGGACGGATTGCCAGGCAGAGCCATTGGGTATCAAAACGTAGTTTAACACGCCGCTCAGAGTTTGCATGCGATCAGGATCCCAACTGGTGGCAAAATATTATGTGGAAATTTAATCGGTTCGGATCAAATGAGAAACAATATGTAAGGCGCGGGATTAACCAGAAATTCAATCCTAAATATACCAAAAAAACTGTGAAGCATGGTGGAGGCAACGTCCTCTTGTATGAGATTGCTTTTCTTCACTTGGTGTTGGCCCAATTTATCGGATTGAAGGCATTATGGACCAAATAAAATGCAAGGGCATTTTGAACAACATTATGCTTTCCTATGCTGAGGAGGAAATGTCACTGAAGTGGAATATCAGCACGACAATAATATTGAGTCAGAAAATTGACGTTTTAAGCTGGCCTCTCCAGCGATGCGGCCAAAAATTTGGATCAACTTTTAGCGGAAATTCAACGCGCTTGGAGTGCACTACCGGTAGAAAGGTGTCAGGCCCTGGTATCGACTACCCGGCAAAATATTGATGACATGGATTTCTTTATTATTTTTTAAAGTGTGCCTTTTATTTTGTCTACCGAAAATTGAGCCTAAGAATACTTTTTTTTAATTTTTAGAGACTAAAATTTTAGTAAACATGTTTTTAAAATTGACTTTAAATTTGATAGATTTTCTTAATAATAAAATAGAATAGAATAAAATGAATAAAATGCAATACAATTCGGCAGGTCAGACCTCACTTCAATCAATCAATTTGATGTGAGAATAACGAATTTTAATTTAATTTTGTCTCGGTACAATTATCTAACGAAAATTTTACAGACACCAATTTAATCGAATTTTCCCATTAAATTTGGCAACTAATCAAATAGTTGAAACAATTAAAAACAAAAGCCTAACTATCTCTGAAACACTTGTTCAAAAATAAACTACCCTAACAAAGTTGTATCGTACCCATCCACAATTTTTATTGAGTTACCCAACTGAAAATTAAAACCCTGTTTGAACATTTTCCCCATCTTCTAATCCGATTACACCACTTGTCCTACAATGTTTTCAAGTAAGATCCCTTTTATGGCAAAATGCAACTTTCAACGGAATTTAGAACACAAAACAAGTCACGAGAAAAATAATAAAAACTAAATTAACCAACTTCTCGTTCATCGTCGTAATAAACAAAACAACACATTGTGCACTTTATTTCTCCATTTCCCATTCTCTTCGGATTTGAAAACAAACACAACCAAACCGCTTCTGTCAAAAAATGCTTTCCCGCTCTTAAATTTTTACACTGATGCACATAAAGACAAATATAAGAGCAAACAACTGTCAAACAAAATAAAAGAATAAGGGGAGGAAAAGATAACAGAAAAAAAATGTAGCACGACGCCCAAATATCTACTCGTTCTGATTTGAGTTTTATTTGGAAAACATTCTTGAAGTTAAAATAAAAGTGAGATAATCTGAAAAACTTACCTTAAATGGCTTCTTGTTATCTGCATCCATTTCGTTAGTAATTTTCGTTAAGTTTAGTTGTTAAGATTCACTGAAAACTCACTGTCACTGTTCACAAATGCAATTCTGCTGTCACAAATGACACTTGTGATTTTTTCTCTTTCTTTTTTTCACAAATACACTCACTTGATACCACGAGGTAAAGAACTGCAGCAAGAGTCTGTTAACACACCCGAACGGTCCGCCGGCTGAATTTCGAATGAATCCGGAGCAACTCATGCAGTGAGTATATAGACTGCAGAAACAGCAATCGAGCGAAAGCTTTGGCCAGAATAAATTATGGAGATTATTGGAGCTGAGCTGAGCTTTCCATGGAGTATATGGGGTATTCTCTTGATTCAAAGAGAAGCCGACTAGGTACACATCAAAGTCGCACTTTATGTACCAAATGGGGGGATAGCCTGGAAAAAAAGGATTTACTGTCACTACTCCAACCTGTCCCTGTTCTTCATCTCCATTGTCCTCGTCGAAACTAAAATCAATGAGAATCCTTTAAAGTTGCAATTTCGTTGTGTTGCTTACTTTAAAAACACATTGCTCTCTAGCAGATAGAAAAATATGGGGGCCCTGATGGCGCGCAAAACGTGGAACTATGTATGGTGTGTGTATATCCTGTCTACAAGCACTTAACAAACATGGAGCAAGACGGTTTATTTTTTTGAATTGATTTCCATCCTCTTCTTCGGTTTGTTCTGCTTCACTTGGGTTAATCCTTTTTATTGTCCCTTTGAATGGGAAATTAAGTAAAAGGGAATGACCTGACTATTATCTATATTCTGAAAGAAAAAAGTTTACGATTCTCATTCTATGCTTCAAATTAAAGAAGAAGAAAAACATCCTTGACAGCATTAGCTTAGAAGGATGCTTGAATTGTTTAAGTTTTTCTTCACTCTGGGCAAGAGTGGGTAAATTGGCCTGTATCCTTTATGATGAGCCATTTGGTATTACTGTGGATAGAAAGTTTTTCAATTTATAACGTCGAATAGAAGAGTAGGTAGGTACTTTGACTTGTATTTTTGTTGATTGGATGATTTCAAGTGTTGACAAGTGGTTTTGAATGGCAGCCAGTTCCAATAGGATATTATTTTTTTTTAAATTCCTGCGCACGGAATTGTAGTTTGAATTATTTTCACCCACTTTGTGTAGTGTCCTTCTTGAGAAACTCTTACAAAAAGGAATAAATATAAATTGCAATGGCATTGGGGGAAATCTTTTTAACGTCTTGTTGTGGAATTTTGAAGTTTTTCGCCGGCTTATCTTTTGATTTATGGAAGATTTATTCTTAATGTCGATACTTTTGAATAAACAGGTACTAAAATTGAAGTACAAAGCAGTGCCATGAAGATGGGAAGGGAATTAAATTGAGGATTAAGAATGTAAAAAATATATAAATATATATGTTTTTCTTTGAATTCTACAAGGAGGAGGGCGAAGTGCTTTGCAAATTCTTAGCTGAAGGAGTTTCAACGAAATTTGTCCAAATAGAAAAATCTTTGCGTGTATGAATACCTAAAATTATTGCGTCTCATTTTCACCGTATTTATACCATTCCCATATAAACAAATGAAAAAAGGAAAAGAAAGTAAATAAATAAAAATATTAACCAACACAATATGGCATTGAGCACAACCGTACCATCTTTTCGACTGCTGCACCTCTGTTGGCATGAGTAACCGCTGTTACAAAATGGAAATAAAATTTTGTTTATTATTCCTATTACTCAGCTGAAATAGCTGAAGTAATCACAGATTAATTGAGTAAGAACGAATTAAGTTAGAAGCATGTAATGAGTATACATACGTTAAATGGTCAGAATTTCCCAAAATCCATCTTAATCCTAACCTAGGTATAGGTTTAGGAGGAAATGAGCCTTGGGAGTGCTCCATTGTATTCCCCTTTTTATTTTGTGGTACCAGTTGCAACTACGTTACCCGACGGCTGGTCTTTTTTCAAACCAACCTGCTTTCTTAATAAAGCATATCCTTGTTCGTAGGTGGAACTTACACAAAGTCCTCTGGTTCTTCAAATAGTCTAATTCCCACATAATTGAGACGACGGGTTTGAAGATTTGAGAATTTACAAAGCAAGTGCTTGATTGTTTAACATCTTCCGTATCCTGGCAGTTGCTTCAGTACCCTAGTCAGGTATGTTAGCATAGGGGCCATTGCATCTATCGCTCAGTCTACTATCAGCACACATATTAGAACCCGAGTTTTTGCCTATTTCCAGTAGGTTTTGTGTTCTTTTTTTTCATTTTTAAGGTCCATAAGTTGCAAGACGTAAAACAGTCAACAACAGACCAAAATGACTTATTTAAGTTCCTACAAGAAGAAGACTGCTACGTCACTGCAGTCCATAATGGATTCATCTGTACAGGACTGTTGTTCCGGGATTTTTATGAATAAAAATGTAAAAAAAAAAGTTAATTTTTGTTTAAAAGAGGAAAATTTTGTATGAAAACTAAAAGATATTAAATTTTACGAGGTTTGTTTTTAGAGGTTTGTTTTTCGAATTGGCAAAATGTCACTGTTTGGTGTGCTTTATGGGCGGGTGGAATCATTAGTCCATATTTCTTCAAAAGTGATGTCGGCCAGAATGTTACTGTCAATGGGAAGCGCTATAGATCCATGATTACTGACTTGTTCGTTCCTCAATTAAATGGCATTAATGCAGAAGAGCTGTGGTTTCAACAAGACGGCGCAACATGCCACACAGCACGCGCCACAATCAATTTATTGAAGGAAACATTCGATGAGCGCATAATTTCGCGTAATGGATCTGTGAATTGGCGTCCAAGATCGTGTAATTTAATACCTTTGGATTATTTTCTATGAAGTGAAGTCGCTAGTCTACTCCAATGAACGTCTTGGAAGCCATCATTCGTAGCGTTATTGCCGATATACGACCTTAGATGCTCGAAACAGATGCTTTCTACACAAGTTTTAGCTCAAAGTGTTTTGCGAAAAGTTTCAAAATCAACTGTTTGGAGACTATACTCCAGTGATAGAGTGGATGGACCATTGCGCAGGAGATTCAGGTTCGAGTACCAGAAACATCAAAAAATGCAATTTCTCGCGAACATCTAACAAACATCCGAGAGTAAAACTGTAATGAAAATTCTTTTCAATTATGTCCTTCAGAAAGGGCAATAGACTGTAGGTCTCTTCCATATGCGTGAAGAAATATAACGCACATAGAACGATTGGGTGTGGTATGTTAGGCCAGGCCCTCTATGGGCTGTTAACTCTGATCTTAATGTCCGGGAGTAATCCATCCTCAATAATTTAAAAGTGATAAGTATTTGCAAAATATTCTTATTTTTTGCAAAATTTTAGTCAGACCGTCCTTTCGGTACAGATTCCACAGACGTATGAATCAGTTAACAATCTGACTACTGCGGAAAGGTATTGATCCCTTCATTCATGGAAAGTTGTAATGCTCCATCAAGTTACTCTTCTTTGAGAGGAAGAAGATCACATCTGAATGCAAGACTCCCTGCCAAAAATGTTGACGCTGCTTTGAGGAACTCGGCAGGAATACCATGAAGCCCAGAAAGCATTCAGGCGTTTGTCGGCTAAATGAAGAGAGAGATAGGAAATGCTTGGAACTCTGGGGATCTCTCAGGGTCCTTCGTGAATCTACACATGGTCCTAGAGTTGCAACTGCGATATAAGAGATATAGTATAAGGAAATTTAACGAGGCCTATATTCATCAATGTATGGTAAGAGGCTGAAAAGGAACTCAATTTACTAAGTATGTGTCCCAATTTATTTGTTGATTCCAACAAATTGTCTTCCTTTGGAGTTCAATGACGGATTTTGTTGTATCCGATATGATCGCAGACATTCATTCCTGTCTTGCGCCTGCTTTCTTAAATCCACAGTCTTTCGTCGGGTTTTGAACCTTTGCTGTTTTTTTAAATACTGTCCACAATTTTCAAATCCAAGCTTTCTTAAAATCTTAACCCTAAGTCCCCTTGGCTAGGACCGTTAATCATTCATCATTTCCATTCCAATTCAGACCACTTTGTCTACAATCTCTCAAGGCTCCATTCAATTCCCTTTAAAAAAAAAAATTCAAAAGTATCTACATACATACCTGCTCCTTCTTTCATCCTTTCCTTTTCATCTCTATTTTCCTTAAATGATAATCGCATCGCATAACAGTACTTCGAGCAATTTTTGCAGCCAGCAAGTCCTATTCACAATTAAAATATTATTCTCCTTTTGAATTCATTTGACTCCTTTTATAGTCTGGACAATAGGGTTAAACTAAACCCATTCACCCAAGAACACATCCTTTTCTTTCGTCTTTTCAATTATCCTTTTTTCCCATTTTATAGTATGTACGTAGTATACCCATCGACACTAAAGGACATCGCTCCCATTTAGTTGAGCATTCAAACGTGTCATCTTGCAAGAACCGTCTTGGGTTGATGGCCCTTCCATCAATGGGAGAATAACATGTGTATGCCTCCCCTCTCTCTCTGTAACTAATTAATGGCGGATCTTTTCAATTTGCAACACAAAACCCTGGGAGTTCCACACACACGGAATTTGGGGGGAGGCGAACTCTGAATAAATCTCCTTTGAGTGGATGCCAAAGTCCTTTGCACCTTCTCTACGGTTTGTATGGGAAAAAAGTACTAAAAGTGGGTGCGGTTTTGTTGCACCGTTCCCCTTTGTAACAAACTTTATCCCAAAAAAAATCCCTTTCAAAGTTCATCCTTTCGCAGATAACCTACAAAAAAAACACTTTACAAAATCGTTTTTGTTTGATTTTTTTTTTAAATGAATTGCCAAGGATAAAGCCGATGCATAGGAACTTTGTGTAAAAAATGTGTGCATTTTCAAAAGTAAACACAGATTACAGTTATGCTGACTAAACACAAACGCATACAACGACAGATGAAGACACACAAGCGTAAATACCATACATATATCCTTAACAAATTTAAAACTAGGTCACATTGCATCCTTCTTTAAATGGGGCGTAAGTGTGTGCCAGTGTATCTACACAGTTCATTTTACGGGCCGGAAACAAATACGTAACTAGCTTTGCTCTAGTGACGTAGTCGCTTTGGTTCGGTTCGGGTGCAACACACTACTCTCGACATCCTTGGTGTAAATCGAATATATGTAAACGATTATAGCGTCAAGTATATAATATGCCTTTCGGTCATTCACCTAAAACAGAAGCTTTGGTTCTCTTTCATTCGCCATGATTAAGGACATTCAGGCTGATAACAAGAACTGGACGACGACGGCGGGCAACACCCAAATAAAAGCCGCGTGGTGTATAGTGGGTGAAATGCAAAACTTTCTGCAGAATGTAATTCGTTTTGAAGAAGTTAAGACGGTTGACACCCTTTTCGCAATCAGGTGTAGGTCCTTTCTCTGAAAATCTTGTGACCTGGGTGAGGGAGATGTAAGTTTCCAACAGTAGATACACATAGCCGAAGAAGAGCTAAAAATAGAAGCACCGGATTCTATTTTTGGAAGACAACCGTTAAATCTCAAACACTCCATGTGTTTTGTCTCCTGTGAGTGTCCTCACTGAGAGGTGTATTGAGAGGCAGAGTACCAATGGAAGAAAGCTTATTTGTAAATGAAGAGTGGTTGTTAAGAGCTTTGAATTTAAAATTCCTATTTCTAAATGCTTGGAAAGAGAACCGAGAGCTTTTTAAGGACATTCTAAGCAGAGCTGGGTTTTAGTTTCGATTGGATTACAACAAAAGTGGCGTTGCCACCATGGTACAATTTGTCCTATTTCCTACGAAATACTCATTTGTGTTGGTACTCATGACTAGTAGTTAGTAGTCCCTCGTCCCTCTTATTCCATTGTAGTTGGTAGTCTTTCATGTAGTGAATGCTCGTCATCATACTTCTGCCGCTGGTACTCATTCGTAGTTGATACTCAGTCATGGGTTTCAGTCTTCCGTTTGTAGAAGTCTGGTACAGATAATACTCAAACTTCGTAAAACTCACTTGTTATCACTTAAGTGGAATTGGGCCGAACGAAGGTAGGTAAGAATCTTCCATGAGACACTATGAGGATCGGCAGCGTGTGTTCATAGTAGTGTGAGATTCTTAGTAACTAAAAATACCTCTCTTCAACCGTAATTAGTACTACAACTAAGAAAAACTTATCTAATAGTTTACAATTCACACTTTCCACGGTCTTTCGTGTGACTCTGTGTCTGTTGTACCGCTGGTTACTGAGCTAATTAGGGTCGTTTTGTCATTTGTAGTCGACGAACTATATTTCTATTGTCCAAAATCTGAAGGACAGTGTTGTTACAATGAACGTAGCTTTTCTGGATATCAAGAATATTACATAGCGACCTAATCGAAGGCTTGGGAGACATCAAGAAAAACACTCGAGTGGACCTTTCTTTCTTTCAGGGCCTTCTCAATTACATCTATGCACGTATTGTAATCTCAATGCAGCATTTATAAGGTAGAGAAGCTTAACTACTACTTTCACGGACAATGCTTTAAGAACCTTTCAAGATTGCCAATTTCTTATTTAATTTCCACCAGCGTTGCGAATTTTACTCTAAAATTGTCACTTGCAATGTCTGTGGCACAGCTAATATTCGCGTTATGATGACCATCAAATGGTTTGAAAGTTTCTTCCAAATGCGCGGCAAATATTTGGCTTCCTTTAGTGGCGGTGCTTGCGAATAACTTGCGTCTTTTCCGCGGTTCCCTTCGAGATAGTTAGTTATTTTTTGATTTTTAAAATCTCTTATCGTTTCTTTGAGTTTACTGCACGGTTGTATACCTTGACCTGCGCAATACGAGATTGCTGCCACCTCTTACGTGCTCGTCTCTTTTCGCCAATTCTAGAATCTCTGCAGGCTAGTTAATGTCATAATTATTTATGGTTTACTTTTGACAGGAAATGTTACTCCACGCGGCTGTTTGTAGAATTTCGACGAAGTGATTGATTTGGCAGATGTCATATGGCAGGGATGTAAAAGCTGAACCTCGAAGTGGATAACCCTTTATAATGCGGAAATGAAATATAGCTGCGACTTTTACGCGATCTCATAGGTTTCTCTGTTGTTAAAGAAAAAAATCTTTGATGTGTTCTCAGACTATTCCCCGGTTATACTGACTATAGGTAAAAAGAAGTACCTCTTAGACTAGACCATGGATGACAGATGGATTTGACAGATGCCATATGGCAGTAACAAGTTTCTCTTCCCATTTTTAGTTGGTGATCCCCAGTTCTAAGATAGCCTGTTGGTGTAGACTGTGAATGTACTTCGCTTTCTCCTTCTCAAAACCAGCGAAACCCAAAAGCCCTACTTACAGATCGCTTAGTTGTTCCAAAATTGTCAATGAAAACTTCTTCTAGTTGTATTTGATGAAGTAGCGATCTGTATCTGACAGGAACTGCTCCTATTTATGGTTAAAACGACTTATTAATGAACTATCACTGTTCCAAATATCAAGAATCTACTTGTAAGATGTGTATACACAGGTATTATACCTATACCTGTTTGCTAACTCCTCACTTGTTCATACATAGACCTCGTGAAGAGAGCCATAATTTTTAGCCAGCTGAATCTTTGGGTGGTTGGTATCTCAGCACATTCGTTGATGTGGTTTTGACAGCTTTTTCGCAATAACTGTATATCTCAGCTACGTGTAATGAAGTTGACATCGAGTCCCTTAATAGCTCTTGGAAAGGTCATACGAATACAGCGCTTCAACATTAAAATTACTTGTGAAAAATATTTTCTAATTGCTGACAGTTGGTATTCGAGCTCTGATCTGGACTGTAACAAGATAGATAGGCAGTGTTGGCCTCACTGTAGATTCAAATATTTAAAACTTTGCCGTCTCGCATAATGCTATCCAGTCTAGAAAACTGAATTTCCCGATGTTTGCAACCGCATTAACATCTTTTAAAAGTATATGAGTCTTTTCCTAAGCGAAGGAAGGATGATCTTTTGTCTTCGCTTTGTTCCCAACGATTTCAGGGATCCGCCTGATCTTCAAGTGCCGTAAAACCTTTTATAAGCATTGGGATTTTGCAGTGGGATTGAAGGCATTTGGATGGAAGTGTTTGATATTACTTTTCTCGCATTTTACAGGGTAGCAGATTGCAGACTTAACATTTCTTTGTTGGCCTCTTTGAGTGAGATTTTTCAATCTAGATCTACTGAATCCCTGATATCCCAAGACGCGCATCGTAAATCGTTGAAGATACAAATAAACGCCGAGACAGGAGCTCAACGAAAGGTGAAATTAAGAAGTGGATAACGGATAGTTCATAGGATAGTTCATCGCTGTGTGAGACGTGACAGGAGAATGAGGTTAGACGGTCTTGCGAAAAATGCGGAAGACACTGCAAAGGGAGATATCAGAGAACTGTACAGAATAACCAATGAAGTTGTCGGCCAAGAAGCAACACCAACCATCTTGTATTGGATGTGGACGGCGCTCTAGTACTATCAATTGACGTTTCCAGCGCGCAGAGTGCAGTGATGAGCCTCCAGTTGCTCACAGATCTTACAGAGATATTGACACCGGACCTCAAACAGTAATGGCAGAAGAACAAAATAAATAAAACTCGCACTGCCTTTGTCTCCACCATGTCTGCAGTTTGGAAATCCAGTGAAATCTGCTTACGCACTAAGTTAAAACTCTTCGAATCAGATGTTAAATTCATACTTTTGTATGGAAAGCTCGACAAAACATCATGAGAAAGTTAGAGGCTTTCGTTAATCACTTTCTGCGATACATCCCAAAGATTCACTGACCGCAAATTATATACAACCAGGAATTGTGGTATAAATCGAGTCAGAAGGTGTTGAGAGAAAGCAGAGAAAATGACTCTGGATTGGTAAAATACTAAAGAAGCCAAATGTTAACATCGCGAAACATTCATTCGAACAGAATCATCAGGCTGCATGGTGGGTTAGAAGACCAAGAACAACGTGGGCAACAACAGTCTTGGCAAGCGCAACGATCCAGAGGAGAAGCTGTAGTCGGAGGAAGTTGGAGGAGATTTGTTGCCGCATTATGCTCCTCCCGGGGTTATAGGAAATATGATGGATGAAGATTGTGACGCCCGCTAAACGCATTTTCGCCGCTTCCGTTTCAATACTCATTGAAGTACCACTTACAGCTCGCTGCGTTCTTCCAATTATGTCAATGTTGTCGTGGTTGTACAGACTTTAGAAAGATTGTACCTGAGTTAGCTTAATACTTTTGTACAATCTTTTGACGTAGGAGCTTCTACGTTATGGCTTAAAAGTGGAATGAAGAAAATCCCAAAATAAAACGCAACATTTTGTTTCCTATATTTTCTTACATTAACTTGTGTATATATTTAACGACTATTTTTCATATTCTTTTTTGCTTTTTTCAATCACATGGCATATAATACTTTTAGAGTGTTGCACTAGTTTGTGCTCATACTGTAATTTTTTTTTTTCATATTTTTTCTTCATTCTTTCGTCGTGTTCTCCAAGTTTTCTTGTGTATAATACGAGAGAGTTTTAGTAAATAGTTCCAAATTGTACAGTAATTGTCATTTTTTGAGATTGTTTTCTTTGGTTTAAAATTCTTATACTTAACTACGGCTACAAATCTAGATATAAAGACGGTTTCCAGTTGCAGTTTCCATATGTATATAGTATACCTATATAATGCGGAAGGAAATATACGTTTTTTAGAGGACGAAAGACAGCTCCACATACACACAACATTGACAATAGTTTCAGTTTTCCAGAACACAAATTTTTCTCCATCTGAGACAGCGGACCCCTTTCCCTTACAAAACGCTACAGGAGCTCTTCTCTCTAAATGGATTCACCTTCTGGCTAGAGAATCCACTTAGCAGGCAATCCTCATTCTCGTGCTCCGACACGTACTTAATCATCAGAGAACACGCTTCCGAAACGGACATCCGGGGAATATCAGCTTCGCGCCGCAGCTGTTCGTTTATGGCGCGCTGCTGTTGCAAATTTGCAGCCATAATGTCCAGAACAGCAGTCTCGGAGAGTCCTATGTTGATGGATTTTCTTAGCGACAGATTGTGGCTGAAAAGTGTAGACTCACGGCGGACAAGTGGAATAAAATCTTTTAAAAGTGGAGAGATTCTTGTTAATAATAATTTGATAGTGTGTGGTAAAAATTAAAGTATACTTCCGTGCGGTTGTGATTTTGATTATTTCTCTCGGCTGCCTGTAAATATGCAAAAGTGGGTTAGTGGAGTAAACTTCAAAAATAGGTTTTTATTGATTTATGCTAGGGTTGACCTCTGACAGAGGGCGATGCTGATGTATCAGGGAAATGTCACTGTTTTTTTTTTTTTTTTTCTACAGGGTGAATAGAGTTCTTTGAAATAAAATAAAAATAGTAATATTCAGAATTAATGTGCCTCAAAAGCTGAGTAAATTTTTTAGGACTTTAAGATAAGGCACGATTTCAAGTTTTTTTTTATTATTATTTTTTATATTATTATTACAGAGAAAATGCCTGCGCACGTTGGCTTCAAATGTTTGAAGGTTGTAATGAATGGAAATACAGAGCCAGCTAGTTATTTCGCTGGAACATTTTTTTTATAAAAAAAGCCATAAAATAAGTAACGACAAGTGACATTTGTACGATGTTCAAGTGAATTTATGGAGTTCACAATGGCTCTATCATCTACACTTGTAAGTTTAAACTCTCGTTTCTCTGCAGAGTGTTGGTTTTGTGAACGGGAGTTGTAGGTTCAAGTCCTTGCCCAGTTTTAAAAACGTCTTTTTGTAACCCTCTTGTACCTCAAGTTGTAAAAAAGCTGAGCCAATACTGGATTTGTGCCGTTTCACTAGTTCCTCACATACGAGTCTAAAATGATTTTTAAAGTCCTACATTGCAGATACCTACATAGGTTGCAGAAAGTGTTTCGAAATCTAAAAATGCCTTTATTTTGTTACTTGGAGGCGCCTTAAGACTGCTATTATTTATATTTCGTGGCGATGACGCCAACGGTTCGGTGTCAGGCAACAGTAATGGCAACGGTTCAATGACTGCCAGTATCGGTGGTGATGGTAATGGAATGTTTCCCTTTGGATTACCCATTTTTTATTTTTCCAAATTATTTAACTAATCTTCATTTGAAGAAGTGTTTTTTTTGTGCGCTTTTTTTTAATTTTGTTTAAATGTTGTTCAATCTTTTTAAAAATAAAATTTACAGATGTATAAAAATCAATTGAGGAATGTCAGCACTGCCTGTCGTGATATTAATTTGTTAACACTAAATCTTGAAAAGTGTTAGCTTGTCATAGCTTCAAGGCTACTCAGCAATATTACCTATCCCTGTTCAGGTAATGATATCGACTAAGAAAGTTTTAGAAAAATCTTTGATCTCGGTGTAATGTTTACCAGGAAGTTTACCTTCAGTACGCATTTTAATATTATTATATCTAAAGCGAAAACTAGGATTTTTGAAGCGGAATTCTCTGGATTTCTGAGACCCTTGTATACTGAAGTCAATATACTGTTCCTTAGTCAGATCTGTATTAAAATATGGCATTATAGTTTGCTTGCTACACCAAGAGGTACATATAAACTGAATTAAGCAGGTACAGAAGAACATTATCACATGAACATTATGTGAGGAAACTATTTAGCATTGCAAAACTGTGCATCGGAGAAGATTTTATTTCCAGACACCCTTCTTCACTTGACCAAACACCTCACTATCCTTCTCCGTAAGTAAACCAAAAGATGCACAAAGAAACAAATTCCTCTCGCCTCCTCCTCATTCGTCAGAAGAAGACAAAACATAACTTAATTGACATCTGTCAACCGCGCATAAGAAATTTTTTTTGGGTGTGTATCGTGTGAGAATTTTTTCCATTTTTCTTTTTCTGTTTCCAATTTTTTATTCAAAATTCAATTCACCAAACAAATTCGCCTAAATTCAGCACATAAATTCATTTTCAGCACACATTTTCTTGCTACCCCGAACAAGTACGTTAATAAACTTTCCATCATAGGCCTCTCAGAGACAGCCGTTATGGACGTAATGTCATCCACACTGCAGCAACAGCGAATGATTGTCGAACAATTGAGACGCGAGGCAGCCATCGAACGCCAGACCGTGTCCGAGTCATGTGCAAAGATGATGAAGTACATCACCGAGCACGAGCAGGAGGATTACCTACTAACTGGATTCTCCAGCCAGAAGGTGAATCCCTTCCGTGAGAAGAGCTCCTGCACGGTGCTCTAAATGGCCTGCTGGCTGATTCATCATCATCGCACATCGCCATTTAATCAAATTTTATATCTATATAGTACCACATGTATATTTATATATTGAATGTCGTCATTACTATGACCTACAACTACTCTACTAATTAAATTCTTTTAAGTAACTTGTTTCGATTCATCGAATCTGCCTAATTTGTATCGATTGCTACTGCAAAATATATATTTCTGTTTCAAATGTGACGAATGTTGTATTGATTTGTTGCTTTTTTTCTTAATTTGTGGATACTCACACGTTCCTGGGAATATTGATTGGATTAACGATTAGTTGAGAGGGCCACGGTTGTCAGGTGGATATCATAGTGTGTATGTCCAGAGTCGAAGCAACGTCATATGCTAGAAACCTCACTGAATATTGACAGCCAGATTCCAGAGCAGCGTAAGAAAAATTACCAACATACAGTGTTATGCTCCGAACGAAGACGCGGTTGTGGATGATAAGGACAGTTTCTACAGCCATTTAAGCTCCGCCTACAACCAACCGCCTAATGCCTAATGATGATGGGGATATCAAAGCCAAGGTAGGAAGCGACAAAGCTATGCATAAGCACGTGATGGCAGTTCACGAACAAAGGTAAGCGGTTCGTGAACTTCTGCAATGAGTAAGAATCTCACACTACTATGAGCACGCGCCTTCGTCTCTCATTGTGTCTATGGAAGATTTTCACCTACACTCGGGAGAAAAATAAAAAAAAATTGGAAGTATGCTGTTTAAGCATAACACTTGCCACAGATCAGTTGGGTCTCAACTAACAGGCAGGAAACATTCAACCAGATCGATCACATTGCGATTAGCCGCCGCTTCAGAAATAGTCTCCTAAACGGCCAAAGCAGGGGTGGAGCCGACACGACATCAGAAAATAACTCGATCATCAAATTTGCTCAACAATGGTAGGTTCAATACCGACAGGCTCAGGGATCCACAAGTGCGCCAACCATTCAGGGACCATCTTTCCTTAGACACTAAACAGATCATGCCCAGTCTATCTGAATAAGCTCGAAACCAGAAAGAAAAGAATTGGTTACTAGCAACTCAACGTAATTAAAGGCGTCCTCGTCCTAGGCGTTTCTAGAATGGAACTGGTCCTTCAGGTTGGGGGTTGTGCCGCCGGGGTAACTGCCCGACCACGAAAAAAAAAACAGCTACGAAGCAACAATAAGCCTCGGAAACGGACGGATTTACTGATGACGAACCAGGCAAACGAAACAAGGACTACAAACTTCGGATCTGAACGTGGAATGTTAGGTCCCTTAATAGACCACGTGCAGCCGAACAATTAGCGGAGGCCCTAAACTGCTGCAGGAATTGCGATGGGACGGGCAGGGCAAAAAGAGGATGAAAAACTGTGATATCTACTGCAATTGTTACCGGCAACAAAACCAGCACCTATTTGGATGTGGATTCGTCGTTGGAGACAGACTTAGGCAAGAAGTCTTAAGTTTCAGATATGTGAACGAACTTCTCACGACAATTCTCATCAGGGCTAAATTCGCTAACATAAGCCTAATATGAGCGCATGCCCCCACACAGGAGAAAGACGACGACACCAAAGACAGGTTCTAAAAGTCTTGGACAAAACATACGAGCAGTGCCCTAGCTATAAATTCAGACAACGACACGAGCGCTGAGATCAAACGAAGAATAACTTTTGCCAACTGCAAGTGGATGATGTTGCTCTTGACTGTTTTGAGAGGAAAATTCTTCGGTAATATTCAAGAACTACGGCTTCAAAAAGCAAAATCGATTATGTAGTTTCTTAGAATGGCCCTGTGAATTAGAGATATTCAACATTATTCAGAGTTTAGATGCCCGAAAGACTATGTAACAACTTTCGCATACACAAACTAAACGACAATTGTGGCATCTCACAGAGGAATTGAAATGGCAACCGCAATGATAGAGGAGATAGACATCGTTGCAAGATGGGATCTCGACAACGGGCTGACAAGACGAAGATCATTTACATAAAACCGCCTCGTACTCTACCTTTATCGAAGTAGTTAACAGATATAAATACCTTGGTGTGATTGTTGGCCATAACCCCAAACGACAAGCTCATATTGAACAACTGCAGAAAAACTTTGGAAAACATAATGTGTGTAGCACACTGTCTAAGCAACTGTAATGAGTATGAAGTGTGTAGTACCCACCATAAAAATTCCTATTTTAGACCCTTTTCTGCTGGAGTCTAGAAACATATTTCTTAAGAGTTGCGCTTAAATTAACGCATACCACAATAATGTGGTTATGAGGCGATTACTTACGACTGACAAAGAACACGACACATTGGCCTGAAGCCTTTGCTCAGTTCACTACTCAAAAGGAAAGGCCGAATTTCTGAAAAGTTTTCATGAGTTTTTTATTTGTTGTATTGTTCTTATACATCGAAGTGGAGGCTGTAACGCACTCTACAACTCCCGTTATTAATAAAATTAAAAAAAAAAATTATATGTGAATGTGAAGATGGTAAGCGATTAAACAGAAAGAGTGGTGGTAACACAAACAAAATGCATTGATTAGAATTAGAAAAGTGGAAAAGAATGATTTAACTTTCGTCATCACTACCGCCACCCTGCCTAGGAGGTTTTGGTCCACCGGCCCTCTTCGCCATGATGATCTGATCGACTTTCAGAATCGTTGTAGCGGCACCAACAGCATACTTGATGCCCCAGTATTTCGACTGATACAAGTCGAACACCTTGGAAGTCGTCACATCAACAGTGTCCACCTGTTCAGCGTCAATGTTGAATCCCTGATTGGGTCCTTTCTCCTTGTGGGCAATGTACAACTTAGCAATGGTCTCTGTGCCATTCACACCGCTGTTTTCGGCTAGAGCCTTGGGGAATACTTCCAGAGCAGCGGCAAACTTACGGACGGCATACTGCTCCAAGCCAGGAAGAGTATCAGCGTATACTGCCAACTGGATAGCCAATTCGATTTCGGTTGCTCCAGCACCAGGAAGGTAACGACCATCACGTGTGAGGCCCTTAAAGTTGTTAACTCCATCATCGATAGCACGCTCGATGTCATCCATAAAGTTGTCTGTGGCTCCTCGGATCACTATTGTTGCAATGCGCGAGTCGACACCTTCATTGCGGAAAGAAACGACAACAGTGTCGCCCAATTCTTCAATGCACACCTTGTCGCAGTAGCCCAATTCCTCCTGAGTAGGGGCGGTGAGCCTGGGAAGCACTGTAGCATTCACAGCGCGGCTTAGGCGACGCAAGTCGAATTTAGAATTCAGACGCACAGCCATGAGCCCGTATTTGTTGATATAATGCAGAGCCATGTCTCCCACCTTGCCTCCAGCGACGATCACCTTAACTCCAGCATCAGCCAACAACTTGATCTGCTTCTCCAGGAGATTCTCCTCGCCACTGCTAAAGTTCATGAGCTCATCGGCCGACTTAATGAGGACGGTTCCCTTGGTCTCCGTTTGGATAATGTCTACTGGGCAGGAGAATATTGCAACCTTTGCCTTTTCAACGCTGGAAACTTCACCCTCAACCTGACGTTTGAAGACCATACCACGCAACACCTCCGACTTTCCCAATCCACTTCCCAGAATCTTGCACACGCGAATGTTGTCCACATTGAATGTGCTCTTCTCGGGCAAAATCGAAACACACGCCTTTGCGATGAGTTCAGTTATGAACTCCTCCTGACCATACTGCTTCGACATCACTGCCGCTGTCAGGCAGTCCTTGACCTTCTGCACATCACGATAGTCCTCGATCTTGTGGCACTCCAGCTTCGGTAGTATCTCCAAAGCCTTGTCCATCGCCTTCTCATAACCATCGGCGATCTCACTTGTGGTGATACCCAAGCGAAGGAGATCCTCTGCTCCCTCCAACAAAGCACCGGCGAAGATCACCACGAAATTGGTGCCATCTCCCACCTCAGCGTCTTGCATTTGACTGGCCATGACCATCAGCTTAGCCGCCGGATGCTCAACATCCAACTCGCGCATAATCGTCCCAGCATCTGACGTCACAAACTGCTTCTCGATGTGATTGATGACCATCTTGTTCATGCCATTTGGCCCGTAGGCCGAACGCATTGTCTGTGCGAATTCTTTGCATGCCGAGATATTACGATAGACTGCCTCTTCCAGGCCGCTGTACATCTGCGAGAAGAGAAAACAGATTTTAATTCATTTTTCTAGAAGAAAAACGACAGAAAGATGAGCATGACTCAACGTTGTCGGCGCCCCCACAGTAGTTTCTCACGAGGTACGGAGAGCATTTTTTTTTTGTATTTTCCTCCGCTCCGCATGGGTAAATTGCTACGTTTTTCTATTTTAATTCATTTATTGCACTTACCCGAGCGCCATCCTTTAACATTTGGGATATACCCGGTGCTTTTGGAACAGACAAAGCCATTTTTTCTCACAGGTTTTTTTCTTCGTAATAAAACTTTTCACACAATAACTTGAAGCAAACTATGAACAGCGCTTTTCCTAACCTAAACTCGTGTGTTTTTGAAGTGTGGTGTATTCACGGTGGTTGTGTTTGGAGAAATGTCAGTCATATGGAATCTTCTCGACGGGAAATTCATGAAAAGGGGGAAATTTTGCCCACAGACCTTTATGGGTTTTGTGTTCGAAACTCATGGCTTAGTTTATTATCAAATAAATAAATTACAAAGATAATGTATATAAAATAAGGACTAGAGAATTTATATTTTATTTCCAATATTTAGTTCAGTCATTAGAATTATAGAGGAATTAGTAAATATTTTTTTTCAATATAGTTTTAACTTTTTTGCACAGTTAAACAAATTATGGGCATCAGTTCATTGACATCAATTCGCAGATGAGACTGCCGTGGTTCACTTTTTGTTATGAGGTGTCTATGTGTAAGATATGTGTGCTCTAGTCGTAGGAATATTTTAATTTTCTTCCTGGAGCAGTTATTTGGATAGATACCCCAATCCGACCTTAGGAACTCTACGTTTAAATTTAGGTACATTAATGTAGCTAATATAAAAAGCATACGTACAACAAATTGATAAAATTATCAAGTAATGTGAACGCGAAAAATGTTTATGGACAAAATATTCAATGCACAAACATGCGATTTTCTATACAATGAGTTGTATAAGGTCTTGCGTGCCAAATCGTGCAATGGTAAAAGGTTTTCAAACGTTGTCAGTATATACCACTTTCTGCAGCCTTTATTGAATTCTTAAATAGTTCTCTTCCTAATTGCACCATCGCTGTTTATGTCTTTCTTTGCTGTCTGTGCTTTCCGAAGTTCTTAATCAAGTCAATCCTTGCAATTGCTGGGTTCCGTTAAAACGAAAAGCTTTAAAAATGGAACTATATAATTCTTCATACAAAAGGAAAGCTGTGCGTTCGTTCCCTTATATCGATGTGAACTACCAAATGAAAGCACTCATTTTCCAATCTGCGAACACAATTCTAGCTGTTTCTGTTAATGTTGACCCAGTTGGTCTATTTCCATTTTCAATGACTAAATAGTCTATCAACAAATTTGGTGTTTTATCTCTTTTTCGTATTTCTCCGTTTTAAAGTAAATAAAACATTCAACATTTGACAGATTGGGATACATCTACAGCAACGGACACAATTCTGTTCACACATACGCGTAGCCATCAAAAATGACCCCATTAGGGAACTATAAATAATTCCTACATCATTTGACTAGCGATATAGACGCACCCTAAACAATTCACAATAACAAAAAACACTTTTTTCAACGGCAGAGTACAGCCAGCCAGTCAAAACCAAAAAAATTGCTCCAAATGTCAATCAGCCGTGTTGCAAGTTCGCTTTGCAGATTGAAATTTGTTAAAAATATTAAAAATATGACTTCTGTTGAAAAAATAGCAACAAATAACCAACGCAACGAAGAAATAATTGATTCTATCCAAAATGAGGTACTCTCGTTGCACCTCCAACCACATTTTATTCATGAATTCTAAATTCCAGTTTGCTGCCATTCGCAACGAAATCATCTCCAGGAAGAAGAGGCAACTGCTTCAAGAAAATTCCGACTTAAGGAATCGCATCGAGCAAACCCTAGCCGAACTGGTGAGGCTAGAGACACAAAATGGCAAAAAACAGATTCCAATTCCAGGAGCTAGGACCTTCTGCACTCAGACAGCTCCTCCTCCTGCGGCGGAACCAGCTCCACCCTCAACCGCCCAACCTCAAGCTCCAAAAGAAAAGAAACCGAAGAAAGAGAAGCCAGCCAAAACTGCCGCAGCAGCCGCTACTCCCGAACTTCCAATCGACGTTGGTCGTCTGGACTTCCGTGTTGGCAAAATCGTCGAAGTTGGTCGTCACCCCGATGCTGATAGTTTGTACCTGGAAAAGATCGATTGTGGTGAAGCAAACCCCAGGACTGTTGTATCGGGTCTCGTTAAGTACGTCCCCCTGGAGGAGATGCAGAATCGACTTGTCGTCGTTTTGTGTAACTTAAAACCGGCCAAGATGCGTGGTGTAACATCAGAAGCAATGGTCATGTGTGCCTCTACACCGGATAAAGTTGAAATACTCAGCCCTCCAGAGGGTTCTGTTCCTGGTGATTTAGTTCATTGCGAAGGCTTCGAACGCAATCCCGATGCACAACTAAATCCGAAGAAGAAGGTCTTTGAGACTTGTGCTCCGGATTTAAAGACAAATAATCGCATGGTAGCGTGTTTCCAGGGAGCGCCGCTACATGTGCCCGGCAAAGGTAATGTCGTCGCTCAAACGCTGATGAATGTCAATGTGAAGTGAATATTTTCATACCAGATGCAGGGATTTTTGCTAATAAAATGATTTCAGTAAAAAAAATTCGCTTGCCATGTCCTTTGACAGTTAGGACTGTGTTCTTTGCAGACTATAGGTTTCTGGACACCTTTCTTGGCTTCTGGTCCGTTATCGCTTGTAGTTGGTCATTCAATTTCGGTTCGGACAGAAGATCCTTAGGATGTTACGAAGACACACCTATTTATGAAGGTTTGCAGCTTCCTTGCGATGATGCTGGTCACTATGCAAGTACTACACAACAAGTACTTGTCAGCAACAGACAAGAAATTGATTCCTAGCCGACGAACCTCAAATATTTCCATATCAGGTACAAACAATCGACAAATACAAGATCCGCCACGTGGCCTCAACAGCGAACCTTCATTCACTGCGTACGAAGTTTGATACATAGACATTTTGACTGAACACACTACTTTTTTTATTTACACTCTAATACGAGACAAATTTTGAAACAATTAAACTAAAACACTTCCGAATGGCTAACTCTCAACTGGAAAGGTTAAATATAGATTCGATGCCAACATAAGATGATCTGAACCGAGGTTTTCATTTGGTATAGGGCCTATATTGTGGCACTGCTGCACAGTCGGCAACTGATACACTGACATCAAGTTCAGGTAACCCTGATGGGAGTTTTTTCGCTCCGGTTGACTGTAAAACAAATGATCTACAGTTACCCATTCATTCTGAAACGTTGATCCAAATGATTGTGTGCCGAAATGATTGTAAACCGACTTTAAGTTCAGTCCATGAGTTAGCGTTCCCGTCGAAAACAGTGCAGGATTCGATTCACTTGTGAGTTGGTTCTCATTATTGCTCAAATCCTTGACTGTGTTGTGAAGCTGCTCCAAATGAATACTGTGATAGATTTTTAGTAAAAATTTAAAGAAAACCTACCCTGCATGTAGCATGTTTATAGTCGCTCGTGATGCAGTCGATATGCTGGCAGTTATCCGTAATTCCCAATTGGGGCGATATAAATCTCTTTCCGGTTGGAAGGGTACCTTCGTTGTTTGGTTCTGTTAAATATTTGCGCGACAACTCTTCATAACAAAGCTTTCCCCTGGTAATAAGTTCAAATGGCGCAGAGTCTGGTTTAAAATTAAAGTCTCCAGTCAGAATAATGGGCATCCTCTGCAATTCACTAGACTCTGCAGTTCTCACAACCGAATAACGATCAAGTTCTGCCAGAAGAACCATTAACTGTGCCAGTCGAACATCTTGCCTCGCTGGGTTATACAGCAAATGAGTTGTGCATACAAGAAATGTTACTTTTGGCCTGGATTTGCAGCGCAATTTAGCAATAAGTCCGATATTATGACGATCAAGGAGCTGTTGGAGAAAGAAATAATTGAATTTCTCCGCCGAGCTGCTTCAAGACTCACGTCAAATCCAGGTTGATAGCATTCCACCGCTTCGGAGGCAACAATATCGAAGAGGTTCTTGTTATACATTATAGCACAGCCGTCGCTTAGAAAACCGGTTTTCTTCTTAAACAAGCAAGTCATTGGTAGTTTTCCTGTAATGCTTGTAATAATTTCACCCAAATGATCCTCCTGAACCTCCTGCAGACACAGTATATCTGGTCGTTGAGCGAGGATTTCTTGTGACAATTTAGCCAAACGGTGGCTCCACTTAAGATGCAATTGGTTACAAAGGCTGTAAAGATGCAAGTGCTTTACAAGCAGGCTTTGAGCAAGAATATTATAAGAGACAATTCTGATTGGAAGGCCTATGGCTCCGTCAGATTGCGTTGTGTGCTTTGCTGCAGCATCTGCCTTCGCTGATTCCCAGTGTCGATAATTAGACCTGGCATCTGTCTGAGGAAAAAAAAAAAGAGGTTAGGAGGATGGTCATTGTGCTAAAAAAAAAAAAATACTAAAATCAATCCCGTGTAGATGCATGAAAAGGAAACGATTAATTCAGTCAATTCTATCTGCGACCTGGGTATAATATGTGAGCTCAACTTCCAAAGAATTCTCTAATCCTTATGTCACAATCGTCAGGCCCATCCTTGAATGCGCTAGCCAAGTTTGATTACCATCTCACGGTAGTCATTCTCTGAGAATTGAAGCAGTGCAGCCTAGATTCATCCATTTTGTCTTACGTGATCTCTCAACAATACCCATCATTCCAGCCAAAAGTTCACTGGGTATGCCGATCGCTACATGCAAACTTAAATTAAAGTTGTATGCTATTGAAAGGACAAATTCTATGTGGACAAGTGGTACAACTTGCCTGGCGACAAAACAGATTTCGCCTAAGCTGGATCTGAAACGCTCTAAGATCTCTCTCAATAGACTGTATATCAACGCTGTTACAGATGTCATCACTGGACACTGTCTAATAGGCAAGCATGCAACAAGGCTTGGCGTCTTCTCTCGACTGAGTACGAACTCAATGGTTTGAGTGCATGGCGTGAATTTCAGTCTGGAAAACGCTAGGACACATGCCCAGTGGTACCGAGATTTTGGTGTTGGGTTAAACGACACCAGCTCCAATTCAAGATTCCATTTTCGACCCGTCGGTAAACTATCGGTAAACATCTAGCCATTGTCTGCAGTTAGCGACACTTCTCCAGAAGCAATTATACGACTTTCCAACACTTTGCTCTGTGGTTTCAGATTTTCCCTGTACCACTGATTGCTCCTTCTATCGAGTCGTAGCCGGTATTGTGGAAGTCTACCTCAATGTCGATATTTTTATGACAGGATAGTGAAGGACTTCTTCTGTGGTTATAACCAAAAATCCGTACAATTACGTACTTATTTCGAAAATGTTAAAATCATTACAAACGCTTTACCAAAGAAGGAAATAAGTGCAAGCAGCAAGCCTAACCTAGAGACAACCAAAGAGCCTATGAACAGGACAACGGTATCGAATGCTTGCACATACCCTAGACCTTGCCTTCGAGACAAACTTGTTTCAAAAAATTCCTTACCGATTTGAAACACCTGGGCACCTGTCCAACTCCCGAACATTGCTGATTTTTGTGGCTCATGAATTGGTTCTCCATCTCAATTCGTCTACTTTCCGATGAAGTTTGAAAGCTTCTCCCATAGATGTGAGTTGAGTTGTTATTGTTTTGTTTAGACTGTTGATGGCGCCATATTTTGTACTGTTTTCTATTTAATATTGAGGGCAAAATTCGAAATTGGAGTCGCCTCAAAAACGAGTCCATTAAACAAAACACAAATACTGAAACCACAGAAGGAATATAAATATAGAAGCAGCGCTTTTACTGCCGGAACACAATGGAGTGTATGCGGCGGTAGTGTAGTAGTAGTTCGAGCTGTCAAAAGTATAATACACATAAACTCAATACTCGAACACAATGGGTAGCTGTAGCAGTAGCGCGTAGGTAGTAGAGTTGGCCAACTTTTAACTTTTGTGGCGCTACAAGCTTGCTTGACAGCTTATTACCAGTGTAAAAGTGGACGACAGCGGCGTTGAGAAATTTATAGAGGTCGTAAAAAATAAAGAAATTCTGTGTAATTTATGCCATTCGCAATACAAAAAGCACAAGAGCAAAAACAAAACAAACCAATTTGAAATGATAATTCGTTTGAATGACATTTCATTTGACATAGCGCGCTACACCGTTGTCGATAGTTCATACTACTTCTACTACTACCGGCGCAGCTACCGTGCATTGTATTCTGTCAGTAAGATAGATGTGTCAGATGTGAGTGGGGTTGGTGTAGGGAATAAGGTTCAACAAGGGTTGCGTTTTTAGCGCACGCTACGCGCTAGTTGCTAGTTTTTAGTGATACCACGAGAATGGTAAAGGCTTATTTACATTCCTACTAGTTTGTTAGTTAGTTATTGCATTTAAAAAATTAAAATATAACAGTTCTTTAAAATCTGTATATGGCGACGATTTAAGTACAAATTATGATCGTCATAATAGCCCAACTGAACAAACGATTCGAAACATAATCACACAATTCAAAGATTGCAGATTAATTGAGATTGTAGACTTTTAGTTAGGTAGTTAAAGAGTTTATTTATCATGAAATAGCTATTTAATACATTTACACCATAATTTAGCATCTTAAAGCTAATGACATGTGTAAGGCATGTAGCGCCGTCTTCTTGGAGCCACGGCTCGGATATATCGATGTTGTCAAGCTCTGGCCACAGAAAGTCGGTTAAGTCGCTCTATACCAAGGATCATTGACGGTAACGGTGTCTCCTTCCCCATTTCGAAAGAAATAAGGTCCGATGATGCCGCCGTGCCATAAACCGCACCAAACAGTCAATCTTTGTGGATGCATTAGTGCTTAGTCGAACACTTGGTCGCTCCAATAACGGTAATATTGCTTGTTGACATAGCCGCTGAGCCAATAATGGGCCTCGTCCGAGAAGATGATTTTTTGACCAAAATCCGGATCTCCGGCCAACATTTTCAGCGAACTCATGGCGTTGTCTATGGTCGTCCAGCTTCAATTCTTTTAATCTTATACGGACATAGCTGATTGGCGCCTAATTGACATGTCTGGGTCTTCTTCGATACTAGCCGATACGGCGACTATGTTTTCTTCACTTCGCACCGATCTCTGTCTGGTTGGTGACTTAAGGTCCAAAAGAATGTACTCACGCTCAAACTTTTCCACAGTGCGACGAATTGCCTGCGTATTGAAGCCATGATGACAAACAACAACGCGACGAAATTCACGTTGCGTATTTACAACTGAACATGATGAAATGGCAAACCTTACTGAATATTTTGACAGCTGGATGTCATTGGCAACTTTGACAGCTGCTGAAACATTGTTGGAAAACTATCATTGCTATCTGGTCACCCTTAATGAACCTGAAAAGTAAAACTTTTATCAAAAATAACACCAAGTATACTTAAATTATGTACATTGCTTAGACTAAGATGATATGATCAAAATTAACTACTATATGCTTAGAGCAACTAGTTTTCCTACATAAATGTAATATTTTAGATTTTTCTATCGAGATCTTAGCGCCTGAGTACTCCGCAAATAACTAATTGTCCTTCATGTCGGCCGAAAATCAGCTGTTTTCGCAGTACATTTTAATTTTTAGATAGATTCTTTCCATGTTTCCGGAAATACTCCATTAGTCATAGATTTATTTATTTCGTTGCTAGTACAATATTTTTGATTGAACTCACAACCTTAAAAAACTACCAGGGATATCTGAAAATTATTCCCTGAATGGAGAACTTTTTCCCCCTATTTCGCAACGTCAAACCATAAACTGTCATACCGCTAGCCACCACACAAAACTGACATCCCAGCAAAGTTGGGAATTTTCGTTTTTTTTTTCCACACTCCACTCAGAAAAATTGACAATGGCCGTCAACTTGTGTAAATGGTGATTCGGGCGATTATTTAGGATTTTTTTCCCATCTACCAATTGATATAAGAAAAAATTTGTAGTGCTGATATTCTCTAATTTAAACATTGCCAGTGACTGTGAATATCACCGCAATAAAGGTATTTTAAAAAAAAAGTGCTTAGCCAAGTAGTTTTACATTCGAATTGGAAAATCGGAGAAAAAAAAGCCGAAAAATGAATTCCAACAACAGCAGCACCAGCCGAAAGGAGACCGAACGAACCAAACTAATCCAGGAGAAGTGTCAAACGCTGCTGACTCAGATGCTCCGCGATGAGGACAACAAATATTGCGTGGATTGTGATGCAAAAGGTATAAACTAATGAAAAGCATAGAGGAGGTATTTTTTTTTTATGAGTGTTTGTTGCTTGCCTAGGACGTGAGAGGGGCGTATCACCAGATCACATATTGAAACATAGGTAACCAAGTGGATGGAGAAAGATTTGCGTATGCTATGCATGCACGCACTAGAAGAGAGTAATTAATGAGATTTTTTATTTGAATGAGATTTCCACTTTCGATAAATCACACCAGCAACCTTATCAGACTTGATAGTGGAGCAAGTATGTACTTGTATAGACTGCAAGTTAACTTTTTTTAATTATCTGATAAAGATAATTCGTTCAGCATTTAAATTGGGTCTCCTTGCTTTACATTCTTTCTCCACATTCAGGCAGTTTCTAGTATTTGATTTTCATTCATAGGTATTCTCATACAAAGATCATTTATGGTGACCTACCAACAGCTTCCACTCTTCCGCTACAGACAAATTTAACCAAATGCATTGGGGAGATGGACTGTTCCTTATTATACTCTTATCAGTAGCAGGGCATTTATGGTATCTATGCCACATCATGTATCTCAATTTCCTTTTGTCCAACTCCTGAACGACTCCTAGCGAACGGGAATAAAATACTGAAACGTTTGCGTGCATGCTTATGTCCTGTATACGTTTATGGGCCTTAGGGCCTTTACAACGCCTAGGGCCTTTACAACGCCTAGGGCCTTTACAACGCCTAGGGCCTTTACAACGCCTACGATTTCTAACATTGTGTCTCACCTCTCCTCAACTTTTCCCCAATTGCCGTGCCTCCTTCTCGACTGTTATGCGCCATATTTTCCTCGGACCGCCAGGTATTCTGAAATCATGTCTAAGTATTCCATTGCATGGTACTGTCATCTTCTCGGAACGTGTGACCAATCCTATGAACTTCCGTCGTTGGATGGATGTTCCTGGCCCGTTCTCTGGGAGATGTGTTCGTTAGAGATACGGTTGGGCCAGAAAATCCTTAAGATGTTGCGCAGGCATCTGCTAACAAACCTTTTCATCTTTCTCGTGATAGTAATGGTCACTGACCACGTTCTGCATCCACTGATACAACGTTGGAGCGGAACAGTTTTAGCATTGTTTCGTCATATTTTGGACACCATCCCGAACGCGGACTTTGTTTTGGCGATCCTGTTGGCTATATCCAAGATACTGGAAATCCTCTACTCTCTCCCCCGGTTGTCCAGCAATCCATATTTGAGCTGATGAGTTTGTTCCAAGTATTAATCAGCCTGATGATGCCTGCCTCCCTCTCCACATGTGCTGACATTTGGTGGAAATCCATAATTCAGTGAGAGAGTAAGCATACATGGTACAAAATGTTTCCGTTGGGATGTAAGAGTCCATCGAATTGCTCCGTTTCCCGTCGATAAAACTGCACGAAGCACATTGTTCATCAGCAATAGGAATAGTATTGGTGAAAGAATGCTCAGACAACCTTCCTCTGTTCAAAACGTGACACTTGGACTCATCGTATGTAGCTTTGATAATGGCAATTAATTTATCCGGAATACTTCTCATGTGTAAGGCACTCCAAATAAACTCCATGTTGGAGCTGTCGAACGCCTTCTTAAAATCGTTGAACAGCAGTTGAAGTGACAATTTATATTCAACGTACTGGAGGATCCAGATCGGATACCTGCTTGTTCGGCGTCGAGTGTGTCTTCGAGAAGTTATTTGATTCGCTCCAAGATGATTTCTACTATTATCTTAGCTACAGTATTTATTTATTATTTGAGTAGGGTTATCTTGTACTGCGACTTAATGGTCTATTGTGCCCCCTGCTAATACCTAGGAGAGGTTTATTCCCTCATTAGAGTTTCCATCAGAATATAATTCCTTCAGAATAACAATCGAGCGTCAAAGACTCTTGGCAAGAATAGTTCACCCTAGAGCACCCCCTCTAATCCGGTTTTTCTTAGGAATCTGAGAATGAGAAGTGGGTCTATAGTTGACATACCCCCATCCGATTGTTGGTACTTGCCCAAGTATTTCAATCTTTTGTAGATCAGTGCCAGAAGGTATTCTGGAGTCTCACTGAACTCATTGCAGAATCTACAAAGGCCTTCATTTGTTACACCTAGTTTCCTTAGATGCTCCCCGATTTTACAGTGTCCCGTTAGTAAGCCTGTTAGAATACTTAGGTTATTCTTGTTAAGGCAGATGCACGCTTCGAATTTCTTCCGGCTGTAGTGTCCCAGAAGTTTCTTAGCTTGTCTCAGACCTGGAGTATTAATCCAGGTTCTCGCCCTGTCTTCTTTCTCCATCTTCCTGAATTCTTTGCATATGGTATGATTTCCTATTCCGCAGAATGGTTCAGGTCCAATGAATGATTCTTCTGCTTCTTGTCTTGCTAAGGATTCTGCTTCTTCGTTGTCCTCTATTCCACCGTGACCGGGCTTAGCTACAGTCGGCAGCACGCAGATACAATTTTCGCACTTCATTAAATTTCCTTTTTTATGAAATTACTTTCACAGGGTGTTGGCAGGAGCTGCAACCACCTTTCAGTTCTTTGGTAATTCTGCAGACGGTCCTGCTATCGCATCTGCTTGCAGCTTCTTCTGCTTCTGCAGCCAGCGCGTTGATGTAGTTGTGCTCGTCAGGTCGCAATTTACGCTGAACTTCTCTCATCTTCATACGATATAGGGACTCTAGCTCGCTCCTCCCTGCTGCTGGAATAGCTGCAATGAGAGTTTACAGCTGTTTTCGTATGTCTTCCCTAAAAAGATTTTTCACAGCACACCAATGTTTTGGATGGTTGCGGCCAATGAGCTGCTAATTACTTCCACACCTTGTGAAAGGTGGTCCCTTAATTGTTGACGCACTGAGGTATCAGGTCTGTCGATGTTGAACCTGGGCATTCTGTGATATCGTGGGATCTTTGAACTGCAGCAGTGCGTAGTTTTAGCTCGTATTATCCCCACATCCGCTCCTCGCTTGTTTTGGACATCCAGGCGATGACTCCTAAAGTGGTTGCCGATGGTAAAATGGCCAATTTGATTGGAGGTTGCTTGCATGTCGTTGGAAACCCTGCTGACTTTGTGGCAGGTCTTGGGCTTAAACATGGTGCCATCTATCACAAGGCGATTGGCATTGGAGATATCCACAAACCTTTTGCGGTCATTATTGCGATTGCTTAGTCCGTTCTTTCCAATAACATGCTTGAACCCTTCGTTGTCGTTGACTACGTTGGCATTCGAATCCCCCATGATGACAATGGCTTCATTTGGTGTTGTGTTGAAGACGGCGCTTAGTCTCCTTCACGTTCTTAAATGAGCTATCCTATCATCATAAGGCTGCCAGGTAATTAGGCCCTCGCGTGCTTTTAGTGTTAGCAGCAGTCCAACTCCATGGTCTTCCGGAATAGAGTATTGCAGTGTTACTCTCCCGCTTCTAACTTCATATCTCACTTACTCCCAAAATGTCCAATGTATATCGCATGAATTCCTTTTCCAGTTGGAGGAATCTGGCATTGTGGGGTTCTTCGCTTCCCGAGTCGAGGAGCGTCTTCACATCCCAGAATCCTATTTTTGTCCGGGTACAAAGCCAAAAGTCGTCAACATATAATCATTCCTCACGCCACTTAGTCTAGAATTAAGGCCCTAGATAACCCGCACTTGCAATTTCAGCCTACACGTGTAAGGGTTTATACGCATATTTGTTTGGGTCCACCACTATGAGGTAAAGCAGGCACTTCATCACGAACTTGATTGTAGCGCTACTGGGCCAAGTTTCCCAATGCAGATCCCCAAACGTTTGTATTGATATTGTACGGTTTTCTCGACTTCTCTAGAGGTTAACATTTCCAATTCGGAACACTCACTTATCATACAGACCAAGTCGGCGTGATTCAGTGGGTGGTGTGTTTAAAGGTTGTATCAGGTTGGCAACTAAGTAATTGCCGATTTTTTTAAATACAACGAATAAACTTTAACCAATGATATATTTTCCATTTTGCTCGATGATCTTTTGCCATCTTTCTGGCAACATCATAGTTCCACGTTCGTAGAACTTCTGATCTTTATCGGCAAAAAACTGAATCAAATGCGATTTCACAGCGTCATCATCATTGAAAGTTTTACCATCCAAAGAGTTTTGCAAAGATCGAAATAAATGGTTATCTGATGGAGCAAGGTCGGGGGTCTGACGCCGATGTTTTACCTTCTAGTAAAACTCTTGAACATCTTTTTTGCTATAACACCTCTCCACTGACTCGATGTCATTACCCTTTCTATACTTAAATCAAATGAAGTTTGGTTATTCATAAGATGAGGATGCACTTAATGATTTCGTGCTGAATCTAGACAGAATCGTTCATTTGATTTATTATGTAGACCTACACACAGCTCGCGCAATAGGTATCTTAAAGACACCGCAGTGTACCAATTTAATGTAATCGCTTTTTAATGTTTTTGAAAACTTAATGCTTTCAAGCACTGATAGCCTATAAAAACTTTACAGACATAAATCTAAATTTAGGAATCTTTTGAATAAATAAAAGTTTGACACCTGCAATGGCTTCACTTGTTTAAGAGGTTTTTATGAAACAAAGTTCCGGTAGAAAATACCATAACATTGTGTTTTCTATCAAATAAGAAGTTTAACGTATACAAAGAACGTTTTTACAATAGTTCCATCCGTAAAAGTTTTAGCTTTGAGTTAAAGAATGGGGAACAATAATAACCAAAACGTACGACAGTTTCTTTGGTCGCTTTATTCAGTTCGATTCCCCTTGTCATTAAAGTTTCATTCGTCGTGCAGTTTCTGAATTGGCATCCGCAACTTTTTCGACATAAAATTCAATACGACACAAATAGTACTAACCGCTGCTGAAAGTTTGCAGCATAATGTGACGAAATATGATAACAGGAATTGATGTGATTGTATACGGACCCAATGCTTATATATTCCTTCTGTCAGCTAGTAATCATTAGCCAACCTAACTAGGAATGGAGCCTTCAGAAAAGTCTTGACGTTGTCCTTGTTTGTAACTTCGTGATTCGGCAGTTACATTCGCCCCAACTTCCGTAGTCATGTCACCCTGAAAAGTGGGTGACATCGTCGTATTTGTATTCCTATAGACTGTCAGCTATTTCGATATTCCTGTATTCGCTTTCCATCAGAAATTGAGGCAAATTGAAATACGAAAAACTGTTGCCTGTAGCACAGTTGAAGTAATCTTGGTTCGCAATAGGTCTATGTGGGTATAGGAATACCGAAACAAAAAGTCACTGTCAGTTTGGCGATTATTGGTGTTCCTTATGCTCTGAACATGATTCTTGTGGAGAATGAAATTTAGCCAACAATAGTTATCGAAGAAAATATAAAAATGTCTTCTCTTTCTCACACAGGTCCTCGTTGGGCATCATGGAATCTCGGTGTATTCCTCTGCATCCGTTGTGCTGGAATTCATCGCAACCTTGGTGTGCATATATCACGTGTTAAATCTGTTAATCTCGACACTTGGACACCCGAACAAGTGATATCTCTACAACAGATGGGTAATTCGCGTGCTCGCGCAGTCTACGAGGCGCAATTGCCAGACGGTTTTCGTCGTCCGCAAACGGACAACGCTCTAGAGAGTTTCATTCGTGCCAAATACGAGCACAAAAAGTACTTAGCTCGCGAATGGGTTCCCCCATCGCCACCAAAAGTCGATTGGGCCAAAGAAATCGATGAAGAACTGGAGAGGCAAAAGCGCAAGAAGAAGGCAGCCCAAGCAGGCTCTGCCATAGGAATCGGAATTGTAGGTGGCAGCAGCAGCAGCGATAGGAAATCAACAGCATCGGCTACAAAAACACCATTACCCGCCCCATTGCCCAAGCCCAAGCCCTCAAATAGTCCCAAATCGCATCGAATTAGTGAATCCTCATCCATCTCGAATCACAATAACTCCGTGGCCGGTGCGGGGAGCTCTGATCTCTTGGGTCTGGCATCTCCCACCAAACCAGTGTCGGGTCTGGTGAGCTTAAACAATGATTCGCATAATGACACGTTTAGCGGTTTCCTTAGTGCTGCCCCAGTTGCAGCCATCAACACACATAATTCCTCGTTGGACAATAATGAGTCGTCTGGTGCTAGCGGAGGAACAAATTCCCTGGCCAAGGAAGAGGAGGATTTCTTCAATCAAACAACTTCCCTAGGCATCGGTGGCGAGAAAGACAAGTCGGGCAAGTTGACCAAGGATAGCATATTGGCACTGTATGGGGCGGCTCCGTCGACTAATCCACAATCGAGCCTCGGACAGTTCAACAGCAATCCCCTGGGCGGCGCATTCAACAGTAATTTGGCGCAAAATAAACCATTTCCAGCGTTACTCGTCAACCCGAACGCGAACCCGGGTGGTATGGGAATGCCTCCTGGTCTGATGGGTCCATCACAGCCGCAGGCGCAGTTTATGACGCCACCAAACTCAGCAAGTATGTATAACGCACCCGTGATGACCGCGCCGGCAGCATTCACTTCGCCCGCAGGTGGAGGTATGTCCTACCACCCGCAGATGATGGGCGTTCAAACGACTGGTTTCGCTCAGTTCCCACCAATGCAGGCGACATATCCTGCCGCTGGTGGTGCCCCCGGCATGGTCTCAGCATTTGGTGCAGCACCCAGTGGTGGAGGAGGCGGTGGCATAATGGCCACCGGTCAAGGCTTAATGCAAATGAATCCCGCTCTTAATCAAGGCCTGATGGGAATGCAGATGAACGGACCAATGGTGCAGCCCACAGCAGCGGCATCTACCTCAAACCTGAGTCAACAGTTTGGTAATCTTAATATTGGCAATGTTTGGCAATAAAAAAAATTCTCCACCTCCTCCTCTATGCCCCTACATCTCCCTCTTGTTGAGCGTATGTCCCCTTAGAATATCTCCGTTGTAAATTGTGATTTATTTCAAAAAGAGGCGTGTGTTCCATGTGCAATTTAAATTTGATTTTTCGGCACCCATCTTACGAAATTGCTTCAGTAGCTCTAAAAAAAAAAAAAATTGTTCTCTCCACTGTGTTGACTTCCTAGTATTTTTTTTATATATTTTGCATTGTTTCCGTTAAATAACTGATTGATGTATAGTTAGGTGTGCTTAGTAATACAATTTAAGGGCAAAACCGCCACATATCCCCCTCTAAACTGGCAAAGGGGACGGTTAAGCAAATTTGATCTGATTAAATTGTTTAAAAGAAAAAAAAACTACATTATATGTTCTTGTATTATTGCTCGGCGAATTTAAACGAAAGAAGAAAAAAGAATAAACTTAAATAGATAACGAAGAAGTGGACATAATATGGACAGAGGAAAGTATAATTTAACAATAAAAAAACAATGATAAAGAAAAGTATAAAAGTATGTATTAGTTTATAAAAAAAAAAAAAATATAATTGATTATAATAAATAAAATTGAGAATGTATTAATATTAATTTGAACATGAAATAAAACGTATGTAAAGTAAGATGACTTTTTTTTTTTTTTGTTGTTGCACTACAGACCAAAATTTTGAGGCCTACCTAGACAACTGACTTCATTCATGCATCGAGGTTGAATTTTATGAATTACATTGAGTTTTTTTTACCTACATTTTTTACCTGAACAATACACAGCACATTCAGATAATCACCCTTAATACGAGTGGCGTTAAACGCCTTGTCAAAAAACGATAGTGCGAACTCGGCATTATTTCATTTCCAACAACTGTCATTTTATGTTTTGTGGAACATAATTCTTGTTCGACAGTTGGCGTTTAAGTTTCTCTATCGGTATTCTATCTGTCGTTTAAGTGTGGCAAAACGCTTAGTTAAACGCCTGTTTTTGTCGTAGAGGAATTGGTAAACGTCAGGCATTAAAAATTAGTTTAAAATGTAAGTTTTGTTGAATTTCTTAATTTATATTTTTTAAGGCTAAAAATAAATGAAGCGGCTAGATCAAAATGCTGATGGATCAAAATGTAAGTTTGGCAACCAATTTCAAAAGAGATATGCCACAAACGGCTTTGTAGGAAAGTGGGTGGGAAGACGTAGCTTCTATATTAAATGGCTTAGGACCACCAATACGGCACGTTTACAAAATGTAAAGTTAGACAAAACCACTAACCATTATATAATTATATGTTTGGTTCGATGCCAAATTCAAAGTGAAAAAGAAGCTTATATTCAACAAAAAGGAGGAAGTAGGAGCCTCAGGGGAAGGATCATTCAGGCAAAAGTATTTGAATGAAACAGACGAAGCAATAGTAGAAACTATACAGAGTGCACAAAGTACACTACATTAGGATCGACACCATTAACACCAACAACACTTCCATCAACATCCACAGCAATAGCAGAAACATCAAATCTACCTTTTTTTCCACACACACAAACAACAAACGCCGAATTAGAGACATCTGAAGGTATCATTGGTGCATCTGATCTAATAGTAAATTTCATCCCCTGTGATGCATTTTGAAGATGAAACTGTAGATAAAAGAACGAAAACACTTTCAAAAGGCAGAACAAAATGAAAATTTGTACAACGTGTTAAAAGATTCTGAACCACATTGAGGTCCAGTTGAAATAAAGTTCCCGATATAATAGAAAGCATTTCTGTTTAGAAGAGAAACGCCTTAAATTGTACGAAGTACACTGGAACGCGAGGAAAAACAGCGAGTAGAGGAAAATAAATTAAAAATGATGGACCTAATAAAAATATAATCCAATGGATTGGACTTTGATCAAATATTTTTCCGTATTCGCATTAGATCTGTATTCTGTGCCTCCTCGTGGTTTTCATCTTCGCTACTCTCCAACATAAACATCGAAATGCTGTAAATATTTTGTTCCACCGAATTCTATGTTTCACTAAAACCGACGTACCTATGAACTCAATTATAAGAATAATAATGACTCAAAAAACGACAAAAGTCGATCAACTTAAACGCCAGTCGTAATAAGAGTGAATAAAAGTCGGATTTTACACCCACGTTTTTGGACAGTGGACGCTTTGTTTACAAATGTATGAAAAACCGCTTATGTGGTTTATTGAGAAGTGTTTAGGTTTTCCATAATTACTAAATTTGTCTGACTTGGATGTTGATTCAGCACTTGTTTATGAATGCTTACATCAAAAGGGTTATCAAATCCCAAAATTTGTAGACTTGGATTGCAAGGGTCTTACATAAAAGCCACACTTTGAAGTCGTAAGAATTTATCTGAGGTTCCTCACGCCATGAGTAAAGAACACGTTTAAAATGGGAAAAGTCGCGAAAATTACAATCGAAAAACCCTTTAAAGAAGGCAAATCGACGTAGCAATGAACAAAAGATGCTAGCAGATTGTGTTCTTCCTACCATCGAACATGGAGGCAGTACTGCTATGGTCTGGGGATGTTTTTTTTCCAGTGAAGTGGGAGATCTGGCTCGAGTGATTAGAAAAGTGAATATTCGTTCCTTAACTCACGTCCTTGCTCTTCGGACGTAGAAGAGGAACGGTAACGTATCTTAATCACATTAAATTCTGACCTGGACAGCATAATCAAGTGGTTCCCTTTGGGTAGCGCAAATTATAAAAAAAAAAATAAGGAGGTATACAAAACAATATTGGAAAAAAACGCTGTGACCTCTCGGCGAAGCATTCGTACATATTTCAACAGGACAATGACCCTAAACACACGTCAAGACTTTGTCAAGACTACCTGAAGCAGAGGGAAGTTGAAGAAATCTTACAAATCATTATATGGCCGCCGTAATCACCAGATTGAAACCCGATAGAGCTGTTGTGGGAAGAATTGGATAGAAAGGTTCGGGATCAATGCCCATTATCAGAATCTGCGTTGTGGAATGTACTATTAGATTGCTGGAGCAATATACCACAGGCAACAATTCAAAAATTGATTGCTATAATGCTAAGAATTGTAAAAAAAGTAATCGAATGTAAAAGTGACTTTTTCGATGAAAAATCGGTTTAAGTCATTTTTTCTTCTTTTTAATAAATTTTTTTATGTTAGGAACACAATGTAAATATTTTTCTTCTTATTTTGGTTTCATATACTCGTACATATGTTCCTTTTTCAATTTATATTATTATTATTCTACTAAAGAGTTTTGTTCTTTGTTATATTTTGTTTTTCCTTTGAGCACTGAGGGAGGCCTAAGTTTGGCCTGCAGTGTACATACACTGCCGTCCTATGAGCGTCTTAAAGATCTGCCCATTACTCATACCGCACCTATGAAGCGTTGCGAAGCGACACGGTTTTTTTTATCGGACCATTCCATGGGGGATATAAGAGGGAATTGAAAATTATTTCAAAAAGACGCCAAAGTCTAGACTAAGCTGCGGCTGTAACAAATGTTATAACAGTATTTTTGTCCCTACTAGGTAATTCTGAATACAAGAAGGTTACTAACAACCCTTGACAACCTACACATAAAGCAGAAGAATGCAACAAAGCGGATGAAAAATCTAATTATAGCTTTTAGATTGCTTTTAAATGCATTTTAATCACTTTTATAGAAGCACGCACCACATGCCATAACAAAGCTCGCGGGGGTTGAAAATGAGAATTGAAAATGAGCAAAAACCTTACTGATAATAATCACTAAAAAGTGAAAAAAAAAAAAAAAAAAAAAAGAAATCGTGACGTGGAGACGGTTTTTCATGCCTCTGTTTTAGTAGTTACAGTTTTCAGTTGTTAACAAATAAGTAATAATTACTTGTTTTGCTTCATTAAAATCGATTAAGAAACATGTTTGCCCTTGTGCCATCTAGCGGCTAGATGTATTAGGTTGTATCACATCAAATCTCTGATTTTAACTCAGTCTGAAATAAGAAGTTCGCGAGTGAACATCTATGCCAGAAGGTTTTTTTTTTGTTTTTCTTATATGAAGTGGTACGTGTGTAGAAGGTTTTTTTTTTTAGATAAAGTGGTACGTGTGCTTGACGTGTAAGACTTGTCTTATCTAACCTTCAAGATAATAATAATAATATTTTGGCTCTAACAGCCCAATGCAGGGCCTGGCCCAGCTTTTTGCACCCAATCATGCTGTGCGCCTCACGAACTGTTGGTACCTACAGTTTTATGTCGTTTTCGAAGGACAACATTTTCGGTATTGAATAGGTGCGATTTCCTAAGAAAATCTACATGTGTATATGACGATAAGGCGAGTAGATGTCGCCTCCAAATAAGCATCAAGCCATGATCCCCTTGACAGCGTCTTATCCAAAATTAAATCACGGACACGCCAACATACAGAGCTGCGTTTTTAATCTATCAGAATCTATTCTTTCCTCCCTATTCTTTAATTCGCCTAGTAAACTCCAAAACATAGTGATGCAGAATATAGAAAAATTACAATCCATCTAGAACGGATCGTATAATATTGTAATATGCAAGCTACGGCTCGAGTAGATAAAACGATATTCTGTGAAATTTATTTCTTTATTTTCTAGTCTATAGAACAATTCAAGTTCACACTATACTATTCTTCGCAAATTCTTTTCTTACAAGGTCTCTTTCCTCTCAAATCACTTTATCTCCTTTCAATTACTTAATTCACAAATCCAAACTAATTACTTTTTCTTGTTCACTCTCAACTTTCAATTTATCACCAAATTACAACTTCGCCCATTATCACTTTTCCAATCTCTTCGCCACGGTTCTAAACCAACTGTGTCTTTTTTGATCGCCATCTGTCCTTATATAGCAGAAGTTTCTGATAGCCAGAAACTTCTAGCAAATTCTTCGACCAAAAACAAAAATACCTAAAAACAAAATCCCTAAAAATTATGACAACCATTTCGTGCAGTTATAATTCTCTCTTGTTCTCTTTTATCCGCGATATTATCCGAGCTGTGGTGACTAATTTCAGACACGAACCTCAAAAGAAAGCAATGAAAAGACACTTCGGAATTTGTTGCCTGTTCGAGGGCGTAGTTATTATGCTACATTATGTTACACTGCCCTCCTCTTAGACTTGTTCGTCCCGAACAAGTGTGTCCTCACTTCGGCCATTGTATCGACTCAGTCGGTCCACATGAACCACTTTCATTTTGGCCCTTGGTCCTCGCTGGATGCGGTAGACAACATCGTTGATGCGGGCTATTATTCTGTAGGGACCCTCCCAGTTCTGCTGCAACTTAGGTGATTTCCCCTTTTGGCGATGGGGATTATACAGCCACACTAGATCTCCTTCCTGGAATCCTGACGTTGTTGCCTTGGCATCATACCTGGTCTTCATGCGGTCGCTCGTCATCTTAATCTGGCTTCTGGTCCTTTGGTGTATGTCCCTAAGCCTTTCCCTCAGGTCCGCCACGTACTCTTCTTCATTTCTGGGCTCATTGGTAGGAGATCCAAATTTCACCTCACTGGGTAAACGAGCTATTCCACCAAATAAGATTTCGAACGGCGTATGTCGAGTAGTGCTATGCACGGCACTTCTATAGGCCATCAAAAACAAGGGAATCTGCCGGTCCCAATCCCGTTGGTAGTCACCTACGACCTTCGAGAGATGTTCGTCCAAAGTCCTATTGAAACGCTCCACCATACCGTCCGACTGTGGATGAAGCGGGGTTGTCCTTGTCTTTTTGATTCCGAGTAGTTGACACATCTCTTGGAAGATTCTTGACTCGAAGTTCCGCCCTTGGTCAGAATGCAATTCCAAGGGCACACCGAATCTGCTAACCCAATTGTAGACGATCTGCTCCGCCACGGTTCTGGCTTCCTGGTTAGGGATCGGAAACGCTTCCGGCCACTTACTGAAGTAGTCCATCACTACGAGGATATACCGATTACCATTGTCGGTTTCCGGAAAGGGCCCTGCGATGTCAATGGCGATTCGTTCGAAAGGTGCTCCCACGTTGTATTGGTGCATCTTACCTCGAGTTTTGATTCTCGGACCCTTGCTAGCTGCACACACGTCGCATTTTCTGCACCAGTCTTCGATATCTTCCTTCGCTTTTAACCAATAAAAACGTTCTCGTACCTTTTCTAACGTCTTATTCACTCCCAAGTGGCCTCCGGTCGCCCCGCCATGCATTTCCTGTAACACCTCCTTGACCCTCGTCCGTGGTACGACAAGCTGCATTACAAACGACTTTCCGTCGGAGGATTCCCATTTTCTTCTCAGAACACCTTCTTGGACATGGAGGGAGTCCCACTGCGCAAAATATGCCTTTAAGGTCGGGCTTCTGTGAGAGATGTCCTGATGATCCGGTTTCTCCATGTTCTCCTTCCAGGCCAGAATCGGCTCGATATCCGGGTCTTCCTTCTGAGCGTTCCGGATCTCATCTACGCTCCAGCCGGCGATAGGTTCGGCTCTCATTCTTTGGATGGAAACCAGCTCCCGTTCTTCCTGACGCGCACAATGTTTACAATCCGTTCTGCATGGTCTCCGGGACAGTGCATCCGCATTAGAGTGGAGTTTTCCTTTACGATGCTGTATTTCGTAGTCGTAGATTTGCAGCCTTTCGATCCATCTTGCGACCTGACCCTCAGGACTCTTGAACTGTAATAGCCATTTTAAGGCTGCATGGTCTGTGCGAAGAACGAACTTCCTCCCGTAGAGGTATTTGTGAAAATGCTTCGTAGCCAAGATCAAAGCTAGAAGTTCCCGCCTTGTCACGCAGTAGTTCCTTTCTGGCTTAGAGAGCACCTTGCTGAAGTACGCAACCACCTTCTCTTGGCCGTCATGCACCTGGGAGAGTACGGCTCCTACCCCGACATTACTAGCATCTGCATCCACAACGAACGTTTCCCCGGGAGTGGGGTAAGCCAGTATCGGGGCATCGCATAGCCGTTGTTTAAGTGCCTTGAAGCTCTTCTCGCACTCAATTGACCATTTGAATTGTTTTCCCTTTTCCGTCAACTGGTGCAGGTTCTTTGCGATCCCGGCAAAATCCTTCACGAACCGTCTGTAGTAGGTGGCTAGGCCCAGGAAGCTCCTTAGTTGGTGTTTGTCTTTGGGGACTGGCCAGTTTTTCACCGCTTCGACCTTCTCCGGATCGGTTCTCACTCCTTTCGCTGAAATTATGTGTCCCAGGTACTTGACTTCCGCTCTAAACAGGGCGCACTTCTTGGGGTTGAGCTTCAGGTGGGCACTTCGAAGCCTTTGAAATACATCCCTTAGATTGTCTCGGTGTTGCGCAAACGTTTTTCCTACGACGATGACATCATCCAAGTATACCAAACAGGTTTTCCATGTTAACCCTTGCAGGACACATTCCATCAATCGCTCGAAAGTCGCCGGAGCATTGCACAGCCCGAATGGCATTACCGTGAATTGCCATAGCCCATTTCCTGCGGTGAAGGCGGTTTTCTCCCGGTCTTCTGGATGGATCTGTACCTGCCAGTAGCCACTCTTCAAGTCGAGAGTGGAAAACCATCGGGCTCCTGATAGTGTGTCTAGCGTGTCGTCAATCCGTGGCAGAGGGTAGCTGTCTTTCTTGGTGACGTAATTGAGCTGCCGATAGTCCACGCAGAACCGCGTGCTGCCATCTTTCTTCTTAACCAGTACAACCGGTGATGCCCACGGACTTTTGGAACTTTCAATCAGACCTTCTTTCTCCATTGCCGACACCATCTCTGCAACTTCTGTCTGCTTTGCCAATGGAAGGCGCCTAGCAGGCTGACGAATTGGTCTAGTATCACCAGTGTCTATTCGATGTTGTACCAGGTGTGTTCGGCCGTATTCTCCGTCCTGTGAGGCAAATACATCAGCGTACTCATTGATAAGATTCTCTGCCATAGTTCGCTGCTCCTGATTCAGCTCACTGGACTGGAGAATCGTCTCTCTCGCTTCCGCTGTCCAAGGTGATGGGAGAAGTTTTGGAGCATCACGTTCAGATATTGTTGCGACGGCGGTAATCGGCGTGCATTTTCCAGTCACCTCCCCTCGCCTTAGTTTGACAGTGTGTGGTCTTGCGTTCAAAACCCTCACTGGAACCATGGTGTTCTTTGGTTCGACTAACGTCTTTCCCACGATGTAGTCTTGAGAATTCTTCTCTGGGTCTGGTTCTACTATGTAGAATCGGTGGCTCCCAAGATCACCTTCCAGCTTCGTCCAAATGATTGTCTCTGAAGACGGCGGCAAAACTTCGTCTTTGCTGATGACTGTCCTGAGAGTTACGGCATTCTCATTTCCGTACACCATCGGAATCTCCACATTTCGATACCTCAGTACTTGCATCCCGATGTCCAAGATTACTTCATTTGCTTTCATGAAGTCTACTCCGATGATGCACTCGTCGCATATATCTGCCACCAGAAACGCATGGGAGAACGTCAGTCCTGCCAGAGTAATCGTAAGACGAACTTCTCCAAATACCTTCGCCATTTCCCCTGTTGCAGTCTTCAGGCAGTAGCTGTTGGTGTTGTGCAGCCAGGAGCTTTTGACGATATCTCTTCTTACAATGGAGGCAGTGGCACCTGTGTCGATGGTGGCTACGCACTTCTTCTCGTTGATTAGTGCCTCCACTGTCAGGCTCTTGTTACCCCGTTTGGTTTGCGAAACTTGAATGGTGGTCCTGGGGGCCTCGATTCCAGTAACCAACTTCTGCCCCGCGAAGTTGGTCCTTACGCATTTCCCGACTGCTGGTTTTGGGAAGTCTGACTGACAGGATGGATGTTATCACCGCCAGATGCTTCCTCTCTGCTTCTCCTACTTCCGCAATGTGAACAATTTCCTCGTCTAGGTGCACTCCTGCACTGCCGTTGTAGGTGTCCGGTTTGGTTGCAATTCCAGCAACGGATTTGACTTCCGCGAGCTCTGTCTTCATCCATGACGGTTGTTCTCTGGCATGAGCATTCCACGACGGACATTTCCCTGACACGGTGTATTCCCTGGTATGCTTGGTCCGCAGCCTTCATTGACAAAGCGAATGCCAATGCCTCGGGGAGTGTTCGCTTTTCAGCCATCCTTACAGCCATTTGCAGTTGTCTGTCCTCTATGGCCTGAATAAAAGCTTCCACCGCCATTTCGTTGATAAGCTCCTCACCGGCTTTAGGGTATGAAAGATGGGCTAGTCGCTCTATATCCGCTTGCAACTGTTGGAGCGTTTCCCCCCTTTTCTGGACTCGACTACGCAGCTGAACCCTGTACACCTGCTGCATGTGTTCATCCCCAAACCGCATCTCGATAGCCTGAACCAGAGAGTCGTAGTTCTGCTGTTTATCTTCCGGGATGGTCTGCAAGAGCTCCGCAGCTGGACCCCTCAGTGCAAGCGTGAGTGCAATAGACTTCTCTTCATCGTCCCAGCTATTGGTCATTGCGGCCGCTTCGAATTGCCTCTTATAAATTGGCCATGATGTTTGACCATCGAAGATAGGAGGCTGCACCTCCTTTCTTCTCAGACCGTCAGTGGAATATTCCCGTGCTTTCTGTCTCTTCACGTTGCTGAGCTCCTTAGCAAGATTTTCGACTTGCTTTTCTACTTTTTCAAACTGAGTCTCTATCTTCCCGAACTGAGTTTCATGTTTCTCAAAATTTTCATCGAATCTAGTTTCGACTTTTTCGAGTTGCGTCTCGACCTTCTCGATTTTCTCTTCGATCACTTCGAATTTGGATTCCAAGTTCTTGTTTTGCTCATCAAGTTTACTTTCCAGAGCATCTAGAGAATTCTTTTGTTCGTCCATCTTAAGTTCTAGAGAATTCTTTTGTTCGTCCATTGCTTTCTTTTGTTCGTCCAGCTTAAGTTCTAGAGAATTCCTTTGGTCGCCCATTGCTTTCTTTTGTTCGTCCATCGCTTTCTTTTGTTCGTCCAGCTTAAGTTCTAGAGAATTCCTTTGATCTTCTATTGCTTTCTTTTGTTCGTCCATGACTAACTTAAGTTGCAGGAGCAGACTTGTTATACCCGGGTCGGCTGCTGTACTTGCTGGTTCCTCTTCCACGTCAAACTCTACGTCGTGCGGATTTTCACCTTCCTGCGTTACTGCTTCTTCCAGACGAATCAGCAGGGCATCTTTTCCCCCAGTTGTGTCGAGGTTCCGCTTACTGAGTTCTGCCTTTAGTTGAGTTATAGTTAGTTTTCCCAATTTGCGACCCATTTTGCGCAACTAATTAACTCAACACAGAAATCGTTTTTTTTTTTTTTTTTTTTGTGCAATTTCACACCACGGAAATAGTTATTCACAGAATAAGTTTTATCCCGCTTCTGACACCAATGTAATATGCAAGCTACGGCTCGAGTAGATAAAACGATATTCTGTGAAATTTATTTCTTTATTTTCTAGTCTATAGAACAATTCAAGTTCACACTATACTATTCTTCGCAAATTCTTTTCTTACAAGGTCTCTTTCCTCTCAAATCACTTTATCTCCTTTCAATTACTTAATTCACAAATCCAAACTAATTACTTTTTCTTGTTCACTCTCAACTTTCAATTTATCACCAAATTACAACTTCGCCCATTATCACTTTTCCAATCTCTTCGCCACGGTTCTAAACCAACTGTGTCTTTTTTGATCGCCATCTGTCCTTATATAGCAGAAGTTTCTGATAGCCAGAAACTTCTAGCAAATTCTTCGACCAAAAACAAAAATACCTAAAAACAAAATCCCTAAAAATTATGACAACCATTTCGTGCAGTTATAATTCTCTCTTGTTCTCTTTTATCCGCGATATTATCCGAGCTGTGGTGACTAATTTCAGACACGAACCTCAAAAGAAAGCAATGAAAAGACACTTCGGAATTTGTTGCCTGTTCGAGGGCGTAGTTATTATGCTACATTATGTTACAATATCTTTTAAAATACCCCTAAGAAAGTGAATGTGGAGTTGGGAAATTTGTAAAGCATGATGCAATGAGATCTTTTTATACGGAGAATATTTCCGCGATTTTAAATAAATTTTATCATAAAACTGTTGTTACAACTTTTTCTTAACAGAAAGTGGGCGTGGCTCCCAAAGTTTGTAACCGAAGTTGACTGAATCTGACGAAATATTCACAATAAGACTTAACCATCACTGTAAACACACAGCTTTGATAAGCAATACATGGTTTATTTTAAATAAAACGCCCGAAAAGGTGGACGTGGCCATGTATAATATATGGGCGAAATATTGAAAAGGCCAATTTCTACATATTTTACCTAGACAATATTTTCTGGCAAAAATATTGAGAAAAACAATAATTTTGGAAAAGTGGGCAGATCTGGATTGACACAAAATAAGATTCAGTTCTGAAAGGGATTGAATAAACAAGTTCCATTTTGCTCAGTTTGGCAAATGTTTTACATTTACTCAAAGCGACTTTTACTTAGTATTTTTAATAAAATTTCATACCATTTTTGCTGTTGTGCTTTATAGTCAAATCATTATAACAGTTCGATGGAGACAGTCCGCCATTATTAAAAATGGATCGTAACAACGTATTCTTATTGTTAAACATTATTTCAGAAATGGTGAAAGTTTAACAACACGTCAAATTGCGTGATATTTTTGGTAATCAAGTGCATCAACTGTCAAAAAACTAATGGAAAAGTTCGAGGAGACTGGGTCGATTACTGATATCAGACCATCGACACGTGATTATCCAGGTCGTTTAGCGGAAACCATCATGGCTGTTGGCCAGAATGTGGCCGAGAGGCTGGGAACATTCATTGGTCATCGTAGTCAAGAATTGAACATTTCAAGAAGCACTACACAGCGAACAGAGTTCGTCAATTGGTTTACTGAACAACAAGAAGTGGTTTTCCAACAAAATCATCTTCATGTTGATGGCTACGTGAACAAGCAGAATTACCGCATTTGGAGTGATGAAAACCCTCAAGTGTTTCATGAGAAGGAAATGCTGATTGGATTTTGGGCTGGTGGTATTATTGGACCATTTTTCTTCAAACACGCTGTCGAGAATGCACCAAATGTCAATGGCGAACGATATCGGAGAATGATAACTCAGTTTTTTATGCCTCATATGGATGGTATGAATCTCGAAGATATGTGGTTCCAACAGAACGGTGCCACACATCACGTGAAACAATCCCATTATTGCACGAGACATTCCCTAATCGTGCAATCTTCCATTTGGCGATTTAACGCCTTTGGACTTATTTTTCTGGGATTTTTTGGAAGTCAAAAATTTATGTCAACAAGCCCACGACCAAAGCCTTGAAGGAGGAGATTAGACGATGTATCACTGAAATCCAGCCAACCGTGATGTGCCAGCAAAGTTGAGGAGGACATTTATCATGTTTGTTTGCCTCATGACTATTTTATAATAAAAGCAAAATTTCTGTATTTTCTCCAAAAAAAAAAATGTATTTTATTTAAAATTTCAATTTTTGGCTTTTCTTGGGATACAAATTGTTCACATTGTAGCATAAAAAAAAATCTAAATTTGCTTTTGTAAAATATACCGCACATTTTCAATCTGCCATGCACACTCTGCACATGATGAACACCTCCAATACCTTTCAAGCACTACCAACTTCATTGCATAAAAATTCCCATTGAACGAGTGCCACCGAAAAACCCGATAACAAAAAATCTGTCTGGCTTGTGAACAGTTCGTTTTCAGACGTCGCCGAAGGTAGTTCCGCGCTCGAATATCTCTCGAAAGTGATATTTATGGGCGTTTCAACACCGAAAATTGTGTTAATTTCTTAAATAAATCATTTCAATATCAATCAAAGTGTTAATTCTGAGTGGCTACAAATTAAAATTGGAAATTTCCATCGTTTTTTCAGCGAAAAATTGTGTTCTTTTCACGTTGGAGTGAGTGAGAGGGTAAGTGACCATTTATTAAAATATTTAATTCAATATGCAGCTGTACTGCTTACACTCATTGACTTGTTAAGAGTATGTGCCGATGTTTGTCTTTTTCGTGATGGCGGAAAAGGGAGGCCGAAACTAGATTTTGGTAAAAAGAAATCGAAAAAAAACATACTCGGCCAGTGTGGCTGATGCCGAGGGAATTTGTGTGCAAATTTAGTACTTGAATATGCAAAAGAACTTGAGAGAGAGATAATCGGAAACTGAATGGATAGGAGAAAGAGCGCGGATTGCTGAATTTAAAGAAAAATCGTTTAATAATTTATGAAAAATTCTAATTTGAATGAGGATATGGATTAAATATGTACACTGCATGGTAGTAGGGTTGTTTTTTTTTTTTTTTTTTATTTAAACTAGAAATTCATTTGGAGGAAATACGTATCTGTTCTCTATCTCTCTTTCTCTCTCGGAGAGATAATACACGAGATAGTGGGTGGTTGACGGGGGTAAGAACGATGCCATGGAGAAAAAAAAGCTGCTTTATTGGGAAGCACGTGAATTTAACGTTAGCTCGTCGTCAACCCCCTGACCCACCTCGCAGACCATGCTCTGCTGCTATCTCTGATAAAGGTGAGGCAACATTTTGACTTTGGCTTTATGCAATTTTCTCATTCCGCTCTCTCATAAATAAATAAATAAAATGTAAACATGTTCATAATTATGCTGTTGCGGAAGTTGGTAATTTCATTGGAGATCTTCTTCCATCTGAAAGCGCAGCATATTGCGCGCGGGAGATGGATGTGCAAAGGTATAGAGGTACGATCGAGTGTAGCGTGATGTGTTCGGTGGGTGGTTGGTTGGTACAAACTTAATAGGGGGGGTGGTTTTTTTTTCTTGAGAGAGTACTGCACTTATTTTTATTTAAATTGCTTGCTCTTCGTCGTTGAGTTGAGTGTCTACTAGATTTTGTTGTAATGAGATTGTGGAAATGATGGGAAAAGCGGCGGCGGCGGCGCTTCGCTTTTTTTTTTTTCTCGACTTCCTGCAATGACCTTGTAGTTTAATACACCCTCGGGGTGGATAATTTATTTTTATTCTCCTCTCGCGGTGTTGGTAGAGTTGAACGTGATGGGTGAGAACAATTTAAATGTGAAGAGGCAGGCATCCAGGCGAATGAATGTCCCTTAATTAATTTGTACTTTGTGGCGGGACCGGTAGAGCTTTGTTTTTATCTTGGCTAAAAAAAAAATAAAAGAAGTTTTTTTTTTGTTTTTTTTTTGATAATGAGCTTACGTAAAGGGTTGAAATTTTTGAAATTTGTTTGCCCAGTTGGCGAGTCGGTTTAAAATTGAAAATAATTTATAACCCAATTAGCATTGTTAAAAAAAAAAAAGTTGGTCTAGAGAATGGAAATGAGTTTTGAAAGTGTTTTAAAAGGAATTTTGAATGGGAATCGAATGAGTATAATAGCTCAGTGGATGAATAGATAGTTGAGTTTTATCGGGGGATCTCAAAGTTATCTCGTAATTATCATTGAAGTAGGTATTCGCTTGGGTAGAGAGTGTATCAGATTTTCCGATATTAATGCTGGTTATATGTAGGTACGAGAAGTGAAGAGAAATATTGAATTAAAATTTATTACTATGAGAAGTAGTTTAACGAGTAAATTGTTATGACAACAGTCGGTAGGTAGTTTGTTAATGAGATTTTTGATGTAAAAAACTTAAAAGCATAATAAATAATTTATTGTGTCAGTTTAGAAAAAGCAGTCAATAGTGAATTGTGGGTTAGATTTTTTCATAATGGGAGATGCGAAAACTTAGCTGCACCTTGGGTAGATAGTTGAAAATAAAAAGAAAACGTGGCTATCGTCGTGTCGTTGGAAATAGAAGAGTCATCACTTGATAAAGATATCCCAACGCGACGGCGTCTATTTTGTTAGAAAGGTATGAAATCTTATTCAGGCAGGTAAATGTACGTATTTACCTAGTAAAGTCATAAATACTAAACGGAAACAAGTATTAATAATAAATATTTAAATGATTTATTTGAAATGAGGGGAGCTAGCCACTCATCGATCACAGCAGGCATGAAGTCTATTGGAAAATTGTCCACTTCACGGATAAGAGCGCGCTTCAAGGACTCAATATTTGGGTGTCGAGTAGAACAAGCCATGGTTTCTGAAATAGACCACAGCTTATAATCCAAAGGGTTGATGGCCAATCGTCTGTTGCTATGAAGTCTGACACACTGTTTTGGAGCCAACCTTCTGTTGTTTATTCGGCGCGGACTCTTGTTGCAAAGTCCACTGGTTGTTTGAAAACAATTGTTGGTTAAATCCCTTCACAACGCCTTCCAGAACATCCATTTGGTAGATTTTTGCCGATGTTTTTACTCCCCACCAAACCTTCACAGATGCTCGATGATTGACTTCTGATCGTTTTTTGGATGACTGCGCATGGACTGTTATTTTGCTTATTGAACGGTTCCCTACACATTTTTTGATCCGTGAACATTTTCCTGTGTCCATTTTACGCGTACCGGCGGCGTAGAATTTTAGATGTTTAATAACGTTTTTGCTTTAATTGGGCAGTGGCCAGTGTGTCTTTTGTATGCCTTGGGTCCCAAATCTTGTTTGATAATGCGAGGCATGGATTTTTGTAATATCTTCATTCCGTGAAAAGATTATCTGCTTTGCCATGTGTTGATTGCCTGTGGAGTTATGATAGTTCGAGATCGCAAATCTGTGACGGGCAGTTGCTCAACCTCAAACAATTTAACAGTTCGATACACAAAATTCCCGGTGATATCACCTCTTTCCTTATTACACTTGTGAACTCGGTTTTCAATATCGCCCCACTCTACATTTACAAACCATTTTTGTGTAAATCTGCGCGTTAACTTAATAATTAAATGTCACTTTGAATAACTGTGAATATAGAATGGATGTGTTCAATACTAGTTTCACGATGAGTGCGTTTCAAAGTGTACCAGTATTTATCACATGACAAGGTATGTCTGTTGTTAAATTCATCGAAATGAGAGCTGAAAAATAAAAATCTTCGTCGATTTTAAGCGTAAACAAGACATAGAAGTCCTGGAGGCTTTTAGTACAGTGACGGCTCACTAAATCGGATACTCAATAATTCGGACACCTCGGTATTGGGGATAGAAAATATTTTGTATTGGGAACTCTGTAGCTCGGACCCCAGGGAAACACTCATACTCAGTAATCAGGGCATATTCATTTCGTGCTTTAGGATTTTAATTTAAATAAAGGAAAACGTGTTTAAGTTGTCAATGACATTTTTTTACTGTTTTAAATTTTGGGCTCTGCCATTATGTGTGAAATACAACATCGGTTAAATGGTCGCCACGGGAGTTTTTGCAAACTTCGTTTTTTGTGAGGTAATTTTCGATGACTTCGACACTCTGACTGTATTGGGTCATAACTCCATAGATGTTGGTTATTAAGTGCTTTAAAGTTTGGGAATTGTCTGCAAAGACACTATTTTTAGAATAGACGCACAAAAATAAATTTAACTGGGTCAGATCATATGATCTTGGTGGCCGATGTCGCCAAATCTCGAAATTAAACAGCCGGGGAACTTTTCGTGTCTGTGTTGTGTGGCACGTAGCCGAGTCCTGTTGGAGCCGCATGTCGCTCATATCAATGTCTTCAATCTTAGACAAATGCTTATCATTTGACCATAGCGCAGAGCTTTCACGGTAACAGTGGCGCCTTCGCTGTTTTCAAAAAAATACGACCCGATCGCGTCGCCAGTCCACAGCGCGCACCAAATTGTCACCCGTGGCGGATGCAACGGCCTCTCAACGATCCCATTTCGATTCTCATAAACGCAAATTGTGCAATTTTGTTTGGTTACGTAGTCGCCGATCGAAAAATGGACCAACTTGTTGATTTTCCAGCACCCAATCAGCCAGCGTATGTTCTGCGCATTCTATGGTAAGATGCAACAGCTTTAATGCGTTGATCCATGTTGTAAAATGGAAAGGCAAGAACTAACTACCTGTCACTTTGGATGACAGGTGGATTTGACAGATGTCATATAGCATGGATGCGAAATCCTAGCCTCGAAATGAAAATCCCTACATACATATTATGTATGTCTATGATCCTCCTAAAAATCAAAACTACAATTTATTTTGCAATATTGAAGAGAGTACCCTTTCCGATTATTCATGTAAACATAAATGCCGCGACTGGCTTAACATTAGCCCGATCTGTCAAACCAATTTTGCAGTATATTTTCGATGGTTCGGGGCTCTATTTCATTAATAGTGCGATCAATATTGTGCTTAAGTGGCTGAATCGTTTCTGTATTGTCAGCATAACATCGATCTTTAAAATCACGAAAAAAAGCCCAACGGCTTAAATCGTAGCTCCGTAGAGGCCATACAACAGTCACACGCTGAGGATGCATTTGCTTCTCTACGACAACGTGTGGGAACCGCCATCCCCCAATCCCACAAATCTCACGAACTTTCTTCACAAACTTGCGTACAGCAGGCACGGTTTGTGCATAATTTCGATCAACATTTCTTTTCAAAATTTGCACTGTTTCGGCAACACATCACTTATGCCCGATTCACAATGCAGCGTGAGAGCGAGGCGAGAAATCCTCGTCCTCAGTGTTGCCGGTGAGAAATATTATAGTGTAGTACTGCAGTCAAAAAAGGGGAGTATTTTGAAAAAAATAGTAGTACAGATATTTTTTAATCTTCAAAAATAAGTGTGTGCACAAAATTTATTTTTTAACTTTATGTAAAAAAAAACAGTTAAAAAAACAAAACATAAATAAATAAATTATTAATTCTAATAACGAAAGTAAGTAAATATATCTTCAATTATAAAAAAAATTGTTGTATAGCAGATAGCTTAAGGCATAGTAATATTATTTTTAAAATAAAAATTAAGAACTTATTGGATCACAAGATATGCATTAAATACATTTAATACAAGCGGCTTTTCAAAAACTAAGGTATTATGATTCATATTATATGGTAAAAGTGTAACAAAAATGTAAAAAAAGAAACAAACATTATTTTTTATATGACTTCAAAAGTTTTGTTGAAGGATTCCATTTACTACAATCAACTCCATTTAATAATTCCTTGCAACTCATAATTGCATTCAATGTACTTACCTCCAATCTGTTCCGTTTTTTATCTTTAATGAGAAACAGTTGGGAAAAAACTCGTTCTGCCGCTGCACTGTTGTGCGGAAGACATAACAAAGCACAAAATCCCTTGTCAGAGGGAAAAGTGTTTCATCAAGGGCATTTTTTAAGAAAAATATCTCTGAGCAAAATTCTTCTATTTCTAAAGCATTAGAAACCATAGTTTGATTAAGTAGTGTTCGCCACTCCATGTCAAGGTTTTCAATTTCATTTTCATTAATCAAATCAGGAATGGAAGAAATTATTTCATAGCGCTTTCTGCTAAATTTAAAGAGTCAATGCCTTGTATAGATTTCAAAATTTCGTCATCAAAATCGATTCGCTTTGAAATTTGGGCACACAGGGTCTTATAATATTCTCGGCAAACACCTTTAAATTCAATGACTTGATTTATTTCAATTTTGTTTATTTTAATAAAAAGTTCAGCCTTAGCCCCAACATAGATATACAGAGTCAATATTTTTTAAATAGTTGTCAGAAAAAATCGGATCAGAGAGAAACTCGTCACGTATAAACTCCGATTTGATAAAATAAAATAAAAGAGGGAAATTCCCTTTTTGACGACAGTTTTAAAGATAAAAGTGGTGCCAAAGTTGCATTGAATTTGAAGTGAATTAAATTTACTAAGTTTGCTGCAAGTGTAAGATATTTTAGGTCTTTAAAAAAACGGAGTACGAATGTGAGAGGAGGAGTACGGGAGTACGGAGGTGTTGAAAGTAGCACAATACTCCTATGGGGGTACTTTCGGTAACACTGCTCGTCCTCATAAAATCGTGTCCCAGTTCACAATGATGCCCAATTCACAATGCAGCGTGAGAGCGAGGCGAGAAATCCTCGTCCTCATAAAATCGTTTACCAGTTCACAATGAAGACGATACTTTTGACAGCGAGCCTGTATTATCTATGTGTTAAAGTGAAAAAGCAACACAAAATCTTTCACTTTCTGGCTACATAACAAAGTCGCATCAGCCTGCTGACAGGCAATCTCGTCGCGAGAGTTTTTAAATTTTCTGAAAAGAATGCGTTGCGGTAGAACGAGTCTCGCATCATTGTGTATTGTTTCACATATATTTGCAAAACCTTTTTTGACAACTCGCGCTAGACTCGTCTCGCTATCACGCTGCATTGTGAATCGGGCATTACTTTGAAAATAAGTGTTTAATATTTTCCAAAGTTGTTCAAGCGTAAATCGACTCATTTCGTACCTCCGGAGATATGATACTGTGTTTCTGTCAATTTTTTGAGCACGAAAGAGCTGTCAGTGTCAAAATAACATGTAATTTAAAAAAGAAACGAGAAAGATGGCCCACCCGTTATAACGGAGAATCCAAATAAAGTGTGTCCCACAATTCTGTCTGTATGTATGTATGGTCGACTGCAGCCAAACGGTTAGTTTTTATAACACACTTTGCTGCTGCTGCTGGTGGAATGAGATCATTTATGTATGTACATATCTCATTCGTCAATTTAGAAAAAAATCGTTTTTAACGATATATTTAAGCAAGTTTATATCATTAATTAACCCGCAGTTATCCCGGTTTGCACAGTTTAATTGTTTGTTTTTTTTTTTTAACAAATAGTCCTAAGTTCAAAGAAATATGCATTAAAAAGAGTCACCTATACTCGTATATTCACATGTAAGTGCTTTAAGAAATGTTAAAGCTGATTGTATGTACATATAAATGCAAAATGAATGATGCTTATGTAAGAATAATTTATTGTCGACAACTAAGGGTACAAAAATAAATAAATAACGACCTTATCAAATGAAGCGTCATTCATTCAAATCGGGGACAAATTACTTGTAATATAAGATATTCCCTAAAACCTATCTTCCCTTCAGGCACAGACAGGACGTAAATAATATTCCTGAGTGCTGAAAGGTCATAAGGATTTGTTTCTTCGTGTTTTTATGTAATGAACATTTTCAAATATTTCGCTTTTCTATGCGGTATTCCGTGACCGACAAATATGACTAATGAGAGCTTGTTAATCAATGACTCCCTCGATTTTCCAAACATCGCTTCTACTACTGCTACCTAGTTCTTATCAGGTTACCTAAGCTAGGTATTTCATATGCGATATTGAATTCTTTCTGTTGACGATGGCGTTATATTCAGTGTATGTATATTTCCATCATGTTTCTGGAATGCTTTCGGGGCAACGAGAGGTTTCATTTTGCATGTAGGCGGGCTTTTGATATTGAATGCACACAACATGGAATAAAATTTAATAGAATCAAAGAGATGAAAAATTGATTTCAGAGAATAGTGATTCCATTTTGTGTTTATTGATTTGTACCGATTTTTTATTACCCACCCTAGATTGAAGAGTTTTTTTTTTTTTATTATTTCCATATCTATAAATCTAGATGGAACAGTGAAGAGAATTCTACCAGCAATAAAATTTTATGAAATCATGTAAACAACGGTCAGCAGTTTTTAATCGGCTAACAGATCTTTTACTTTTTTAATTGGTAACAAAACTGGTCTGGTTATATCTCGCCCTTCGAGCCATTAAAAATGTATAAAAGGCAAATTAAACAGAAGTGGAGAAGTGCAAAAAGTTGTTTGTGCTGCTGCAGCATCCCTAATTCACTGATTAAACTTCTATCCTTGACCTATAGTTGAATATTTTATAACATACACTTAACAACTTTGCTCCAAGCGAAATATACTTTGTGAAACTATTTGTCTTGTGTGTTGTCGGCTGACACGACTGTCTACAATAAAAATTCAAGAAAAGTCCAGTCCATGTTTATGTTATGTTCTGATAACGAAGAGCATGTGCTTTGTTTTGAGTTTTTATCGCCTCTTTCAAATGGAAAGTGTATTGTTTTCGACCGGTTAATTTGAATAAATATCTACGCACGTGTTAATAGCATAGGATGGTGATTTTCAAGAAGCCTAATACGTATCTACACACGTAGGTACGAGTTTTGAATAACTACTCGAAACAATTGGTAATTTTATGTTACGTATTGCAATTATGGAATGCAGACGCGTGTTCTTTTGACAACATTTTTGAAGACAATTTCGCATGTTTCAACTGGCGTTGTTTTTACTCACAGAACATTTCATTTTTAAGAGATTTTATCAGAAAACTGGGCACTATTTGTGATCGAAATTTACGGATTCTGATAAGACTTCCATCTCTGTAAATAGCTTTCAAAAGGCAAAATATGTTTTTTTCTTGAAAACGCCCCCAAAAAGTGGGCGTGGCCCCGTACAAATTATGGATGAATTATAGAGATATTTGGTAAAGTGAATACTTTTCAGTTTCTAGTAAAAACTACATTTTCTGAAAAGTGGGCGTACTGTACTGTTTCGGATTTTGAAAATTGAATGCCCAACAAATGGTGACTTGCATTTAAATGTTCGGCATCTGACAACCCTATAACTTTGACATCTGACAGACCGCGTTCGAAGCGTCAGTCAAAACGAATTTGTGCCATAGAACAGTTTTACATTCAAAATATGTTCTCAAAATCGTGCAAAATATCGAGTGAGGAGGGAAGCGCCTTCAAACCAAATCTTGGTAATGTCAGTCATTAAGGCCGACGTCGTCCGAGGCGTTCTGATGTGAATATTGAGGCTGTGCAGGCCAGTGTTGAGAGATCACCGATAACATTGAGTCGCGCCGTTCTTTTCGTTATCGGGCACTGATATCCGATTTTTTGATGGCAATTCTGACTGATATCGCCATGGACAACTTTTGGTTCCAACAGGACGGCGCCACAACTCATACAGGCCGACCCACGATCGTTTTATTGCGTCCTTTATTCCTCGGACGCCTAATTTCGAAAAATGTTGATTTTGACTGTCGTCCGTCATCACCCGACTTAACGCCTCCAGACTTCTTCCTGTGGGGTTATTTGAAGTCCAAAGTTTATGTCAACAAGCCTAGAAGTCTTCAAAGGAAATGGCCGCTATTCAGCCCGAAACACTTCGAAAAGTGACGGGAAAAGCCGAAAAACGAGCACATTGCGCCATTCCCTCTGGCGGCGACTATTTACGCCATATCTTGTTCAAAAAGTGATCAGAACAAATTTGCAAGGTTCAAAACAAACGAAAAATGACTTCACAGCAAAAAATTTCCCGAGGCTTAAATGGCCCACCCTGTATATGTATTTACTTTATAGGGTAAGTCATTATTATTTTGGATATAAACTAACGGATGGGCCATCTTTTTAAATTACGTGTTATTTTGGTACTGACACCTCTTTCGCGCTCAAACAATTGACAGAAAGACAGTATCACATCCCCGCGGTACGAAATTAATCGATTTACGTTTGAACAGCGTTGAGAAATATTGAAAACTTATTTTCAAAATGAGTACTGTGTGGCCGAAACATAATTTTGAAAAGATATTTCGGTAATGCACCAACCGTGCCTGCTGTACGCAAGTTTGTGAAGAAAGGTCGTGAGATTGACATGCTAATTGATAACACAAGTTATCCTCGGTTTCTTCCTCTGCGCTCAGCCGAGAATATTACTGCTGTTGCCGAAAGTGTGCGCCTAAACCTATCGCCTTTAATCGAGCGGACTGAGTTAAATAATCGTATAATCAGATGTTTTGGTGATGATGCTTGGTGTGAAAAAATGAAATTATATTCCATAAATAATCGGATTGTTAAAGAGTACAATAAAGCAAAAAACTTCTAAAAATATTAAATGAAAAACTTTAAAAAGATACCAACAGATGGCCCACCCTGTGTCAAAATTAATATACCCTATGAGATAAAAAAAGTGGAGGCCATTCGATGTCACCAAGTTTCGTTATTTATTTGTCCGGAAATATTCTGTTCAAAATTTCTTGTGTGTGATGTGGCGCTATTTTGAAAAATGTCTTTAGTTCTTGTGAACAGTATCTGATGGAGGTGCGCTGCAGCAATTTTTTCCGGACAAACGAGCGCTTCGAAGTGCTGGAGATCTTGGGCAATTTGCCACTGAATCAGTTCGTTCCAATACCGGCAGTAAATTATGAATTGTGTTTACTGCAGGTATATGATTGATTTACACCGAGTCACCGTAATTGAATACTGATTTTGGTAATAAATTTGAACTATTGAAACGTATTGTGATACATGTACCTCTTTTTTTTCTAAATATGTATTAACTTACGCCTAGGCAGCAGCAGCAGTCCCTTGAATGCAATTAATTGGATTATTAATTACACAACGTCCATACGTTCGAAAGGCAGACATAGAAGAGAGAAAGATTGGTGTAGTGGTTTGAAACCCAGGACCCAGAGATAACTGGGGAGAATTTTTACGACCATTTAGCAGCGCGATTACAAAATCGCAACAACGTAACCCACAGATCATCATCGCTACTGCAACACACACAACTGGATGTATTTTCCCTACGACACGATTGTCGCAGAAACGAATTGTGTCATGCATTCAAATGTATCTGTGCCAAATCAGTCGGTTTGATTTATTTGTTTTGAGTGAATCTGTGGGCCTGTGTTAGTAATCGAAAACACAGAAGCACCACACAGCGACCGACTGACTACAAGATCCCACACTGAGATTCTGCGATTGTCCGCTTTATGATTCATAGTATTTTTTTTTTCCTTCTTCCTGACGTCATTATCATGACCAAGTTTTATTTCCAGCCATATGACCACCCTACAGTTGAATTGACAGCTTTCCCGGTCGACTATTTTATTTATTTCATTCAAAATAAATAGATGATTCTTGACATCACGATTTGAGCCGTGAATCTTTAGCGTGACAAGTGATAATGTTACCACTACACCACGGTCGCCTCAATTAACAATTGTCTAATTGTCATCTGTCAAATATACAATTGAATATCTGAAACTACTGTGATTCTGTCAAAGATAAACAGCTGATATTTGACATCTGTAAATACTAAGTATTGACGTTTGTAATTATGGAGCGGTTTACGAGAGAACAATGCATTTTAATTGTTAAAGTCCATCTCGTGTCGCGGCTAAAAAATTAATGGAAAAATTCGATCAAACCGGGTCAGTGTTGGATGTGCTAAGATCAGTGTGTCCTTGTAGTGGCCGGTCACGTCAAATTATCCCCGCAGAGTGACTGTGTTCGTGATAATCCTTCAGAATCCATTCGCCATCGTTCTCAGCAATTGAACCTTTCCTACAGCTCCACGCAGCGCATTTTAACAGAAGATCTGCATTTCCATGCCTACAAGATCCAAATGACTCATAAATTGAAACCAACAGACCATGAACAGCGTCGTGACTTCGTTGATGATCAAATTGATGGCGATTTTTCGAGCAAAATCATCCTCAGCGATGAGGCTCACTTTCCACTGAATTGCTACTTAAACAAACAAAATTGCCGTATTTGGTGCGGCAACGAACAACCAATTTATTCACAAAATGTCACTGTTCGGTACGGATTTTGGGCCATTCAATGGTGAACGTTATCGGGACATAATAACAAATAATTTTGGTACCAATTGGACGATATTGATGTGGAAGAAATGTGGTTTCAATAAGACGGTATCACCTGCCACACAACGTAAGAAACAATGCAGTTGTTGCACACAAAGTTTCCCGGCCGTGTCATCTCTCGTTTCGATGAACAAAAATTGGCCACCAAGATCGTGCGATATCACGCCGTTGGATTATTTTCTTTGGGGTTATGTGAAGAAGAAGGTGTATGCCAATGACCCTCAAACGATTCCAGAGCTAAAGTATGAGTTTCGATGCGTTATGTATCAACTACCGCAGGATTTATGCATATAGTGTCGCTGCGTCTGCAAACAAATAAAAAAACGCAGATTTAAAGGTTTCTGTTTTTACTGTTCCACAACAGAAACATCATGTCTTTTTCACAGATGTAACTATACCTAGTCCTGTCATAAGTTCTGTTACAAGTATAAAACGCTAAACAGTAAACATATTGTATTCAAAATTGTTTCATTTATTAGACCACAATATTAATTATTAAACAAAATTGGATTCACTTAAAATGACTGCCTTTTGCTTTAACACAAGCTTCCAAAGGGTGTGGCCATTAGGCTATAGCGGCACGTACTGTTTCCATGGAGATCGTGGACGCTGCTCTGGTTAATGCTGTTCTAAGGCTTTCCAAATTTATGTGGGGAGTCTTGCAGGCCATGTTCTCCAATTCTGACCACAAACCATAATCCAGTGGATTCAGATCTATAAAGCCAGGAATATTGACTCTGAGCCACTCCTGCGTGGTTTTGGCTTTGTGTGCTGGAGCAAAGTCCTGTTGGAAGATCCATCTGTATCCATTGAAAAGGGTATTGGTCAAACCTTTCACAACACCCTCTAGCACATCTTCTTGATAAACCTTTGCACCAGTTTTTACGCCTATTTCACAGAAATGGAGGGATGTGACACCATGGTGAGAGGCCCCCCCACCAAACCATTACGGAAGCGGGATGATGGCCACGTTGAACCCTTGGAATAACTTTTTTCTCTTCCTTAGATGAGATGGCATAAATTTTGTCATTTTGTTTATTGAAAACTTCTTCCACGGTAAAAATTTTCTCATCCGTAAACAGAATGTTTTCATGGCCATTGTCCGCGTGCCACTGCAAAAGTCGCTTGCTTCTTTCCAGCCTAATTTTTTGTTAGTTGAGGAGTTAGAAGATGACCCGTGGACCGACGATAGGTTTTCATATGCAGATCATCCCGAATCAGCCTAGACATAGATCTGGTTGATATATCCAATTCCTTGAACATGATCTTCTGTTTCCTAAGGGGATTTCTCCGAATTCGTTCACGCACTGCCTTTACTACCGCACTCGTACGGACGACGCGCGGGCGACCACTTCTTGGCCTGTCCTCTACTCCAGACAATTCGCCGAAGCGAGCAATAACCCGATAAACGAATATTCTCGATATTCCGAGTGGTTTTAGCAACTCGAAAATTTGACCAGCACTCTTTCCGCACTTATGCAACGCTATTACCGCGACTCCATTCTCTTTAACGCCCCACTCCATGTTAATAGATTTCAAACTGAAACCAAACTCACTAGTATTCTTCACTGATCAGTGCATGTGTTAACGGTTCTATTCCCGCAAGAAGTTTTGTGTAACAGAACTTATGGCAGGACTAGGTAGTTTGATGTGGTTCCAAGCCTATATTAGCAGCACTATCCCTACTCACCTGTTTCCAGTTGAGATCTATTTTCCCAATCTCTTCCTCGTAGTTTCTGGAAGATACCGCTCATATGTGTGTAATAATAGAAATTGTGTGTGTCATTTTTTCAAACATTTTTGGAATCACTTACTACACTACACCTATTAAAATCTTCTTAAGGATCCCGCAAACATGCAATATAAAAGTACCATGTCTGTAATTTGGGCTTTATTGGGACGAAGCTGGCTGTACACCAACTGCTGCTGCCAACCATGTATCACATCTCCATTAAATATATTCTTCCACCCTTTCCGCCAAAATTGTTAAAGGTCTTTGACAATGATACTCGTACACCATGGTGAACTTATATACAATAGAGCCAACCTCCTTTCCATTTCCATTACCATGATAACTTCCTCTGGGTTGTCTTCCACAAAATGTATATTACAATTAAAATTCCCCAGAGTGCATAAACAATACCATAAACTTATTTATTATATTAAACTTTTCATTTCATAATGATTCCTCCACCGCCCGCACAGTGAGCGAGACAGGGCGAACTATTCTATTTAGGAATGTGTCTATTCAAATAATTGTAATAATTTATATTCCCAATTTTATTTATGGATATCTTCCAAAAAAGAAGACGATAGCTTATGCATGCATCCCAAAGTGGTTGTTTCTCCTCCATCAGGATGTTGCCATCGTTTAATTGAGAATTAACGTTGTTCTGCAGGAGCAGGCAGAGGCACAAGTAGCGCTTCGCAAACATAAAAACAATTTCGAGGTAATTTCAACTTTTAATTATGCGAAAATGACAAAGCGACTACAAAAACAGTTACTGACTGTGTGTGTCGCATGGATTGCCCATTAAAATCCGAAATGGAAAACAGCTTCTCCGCGTTGCCCGTTGCTGTCGTCCATTGAGCATACACAGAGATTCCTGGCCAAATGCCAATTTAAAGTTTCATAGGGAAAACGAAGAGAGACGACAAAGCGGCGAGGAAAAAAATCCGACCGAGGAGACATTACCAGCAAAAGAAAAATAAAAACTTATTGCCAAACAGATTTTCTCGTCTAATCCTAGAAAAGGAGGCGCAATCTAAGGGTGGGGGTGAATGGTGGATTTGTTATTTCTTCGTAAACAAAACACAGAGGTCAAGAAAATTAAAAAAAAAAAGAAAAAGTGTGGATTCTTTTACAAGAAATTTCCAAGTCCTAGTCCACTTGTACCTATAAGGAGGAGGTGGACAAGGTGACCGCCACCATCATTATAAACAGCAAGGTCCCTAAAAGTGAGAGATTTTAGGATTTCGTGCATGAGAATTTAACGCCTGATGGAGCAAAATAGAATTTAATTACTTCCTGTTGAGTGGAAATGAAACAATCCATTCTCTACACCTTTTCGGAGGTCATAAAGAACCATTTAGATTAACTTAAGCTCACCGCCACCGTTGCTGCCACCGTGAGATGGAAAGAATGAAGAACGTGTTACAGCACCATTCAAGCATACACTACAGACACACAAACATACAAACTGGTGTGTAATTGCGTCATAAAAACTCAACCAAACCAAACAAGCAGCATTAGCGCAAAAAGATATATGGAATTTGGGGCGGAGATGGACCGACACTGGACCCTCCTGCCTGCCTAGACACGTCCGGAGAGGAAAGAGAGCTTCTCTGTATAACACACTTAATAGTCCCGGTTACACAAATCAAAGGAGGCAAACAAACTCTCTCTTGGTGTGTGTGGAAAGGGCTATTCACTGCGCTCTACTTCACAATTTGCGTACTTATTTTCGTTCGTTGAACAAGAAACAAAAAAAGCTTATTCTTTGCCCAGAGCGATTACATTCAGGGTTGCCACTTTTTTGTATTTTTTTGTTTTTGTGCTGACTAAGATGGAATTGGGTAAACTTGCTGAACAAGTTTTGCGAAAAAATAAAATGTTGGTACGTGCTTTGCTGATGCAGCATGATAACGCCATTTAAGGTGATTGTTGCTTACTTTCTGAGTCAACTAAACTGATAAATATTATGCAATTTTGTGGGAAAGTTTAGGGGGGGCGTATGTATGTATATTAGTTTTGTATTTTTTGACTTCTTAAAGCAAAGTTGGTCGAAAAAGAAACAATCACAAAATAAATATTCTATTGTTCTCGCTAGAGCGTCCATCTGTCTGTCACCACCTTCTAGCTTCTAAACTATAAAAGTTGTATGCATTATTTTCGTTGATAGGGGATGTAGGTCAAAAGGAAACTATGTCATATAGTGATGGGGGAATCGTCTTGTTCGTCCAGCGAACTTCAATATACATATCACCGATTCCTCACAGTTGGCACAGATTGTTGTACCAGGTAGCCCGAGTCTGAACGAATGTTTGTTGAGATTGACGTGTCCTGTTAAGAGTCACACCATCAATTTCAACTGTGTTCTGCTTGAGTTGAAAGCTCTTTTTGCTGTGTTACTCGGTTCTATTACAACAGATCTTTACACGTGTCTAGATTCGTCCAGTAGTTATTGAACTCCTGTCGTATCTTCTCATTGATTATCGTTTTAATAGTTGTCAGTGGGACCCCTATTGTCTTTTCAGTATTCAGTTTTATGTTACTCACTCCTTGCCCTCCCAGTTCATCTGCCTTTTCGTTTTGCGTTACACCTTCATGCCCCGGTACACATGTAAGGCGGACTTTATTGCGCCTGGCAAATAAGTTCAATTTAATTTTGCACTTCCTTACTAGTCGTGATCGTGATCGGCATGGGGTTTGTGATCGCGCTAATTGCTGCTTTGCTGCCCGAGCAGATGTCGATTTGCATGTCTTCTCTTTAATAATTGCAAAGACTGCTTGGAACACCGTTACAAATGGTTTCTAGGTGAATAGCAAGTTCAATCGGTGTGTTAGTACAAAAGATGCCAGCCTCTCTGATTCGCCTGATATGTTAGAACCGTCTGTATATACCGATAACTCATAGGAGTTTCTTGTCATTCTTTCATTCGTCTAAAATTCTCTTGTGGGGAAAATTGTTTGGAAGTTGTTGATGACCGTATACGATTTTTCAACAACATCACTGGGACAATCGATGAGTGGTGTCATTTCTCTTATAATTTGGGTGATTTTGGCGCCTTCGTTGAAATGATCTGTAGTTCTAAGCCTTGAGACTGAAAGACCTTCTTCGATTCGAGGTGTACTTGTAGCATGTTTAAGATCGGTTTCATGACCGCGGTTGGTGTTGAGGATTGTGCTCCTGTGATACCCAAATAGACCATACACTTGTCAATACAATTCATTAGCGATGGAGTCTTTAAAAAAAAACTATGGTTTACTATCGATAATTATGAATACATGCAGAAATTATTTGTTTCTCCATTAAAATCTTCTAGGATTAGTCTACCACTAACTAAACTTTCCATTGCAGATCAATGGAATTTGATTAAATTCTATTTCAGACTGCTCTTTGACATTCCAATGTCTTCGATGTGATGACGTTGCTGATGACGTCGCTGATTCGTAGAGAGACCTCGAATTGACTGTATTTTTTCCATTAGATAACTGGATTTTAATAAAAAATAAAATGGTAATCAAATTCTGCCTAAATATTGAAATTAGTTAGGAAAAAATGACTATTTCACGAAATCGATTTCAGTGCAAAAGAAATATCAAGATAAAGTGAAATCAACAAAAATTACCGCATTTAGACATTTTTGAGTTCAGTAGGTCAGGTCTTGATAAACATTTTAGTGCTTAGTTAAATCTTTTACTAACGTTTTATACGGCCAGACTTTTTTTTTGTTAATTTAACTACATTTTATTAAAAGGTTCAATGAAAAGAATCGAATGCTATCGAAAGTGACTACTATTGATAGTTTATAGCTATAAGCTGTTGTAAGGCTAAAAGGCAGAACCATGATTCTGCTGTCTAGTTGCTAGCGGAATGTGGCAATTCTTATTAATTTGTGATAAATTGAAATTGAAAAGAGGCGCCAAAACAAATTAAATGTCAAACAATTTGTCCAAAGTTAGAATGCCATGTTAAAATCGTCCATATCCGAGAAATAGCCAAATTTTGAAAATCCGCTAATAAGTAAAGTGCCCGTCATTCGTATTTTTAGCGAAAAACTGAGTAGGCAATCATATTGCAAATGTCTGTGTTACCTTGGGCATTTAATTTTATCGGCGTTTTCAAGAAATTTGCACTTTTTCAAAATTGCCGATAAGTAACGTTAATCTTGAAGCTAGACAGACAATTCCGATTCCGGCTCTGGGCATTCTCCCAGAAGTAAATCCGTCCAGCCATTTAGGATGCAGTCTGAGGTACAAAAAGATCAACAGGCAGAATTGCGAGACCTACTTTTTCAAGTTCCTCTTATTATAGAGGAACCAAATTATATACCAAAATTAATTAAAATTTCGATATCGAACACTATCACGGAAACAATACTTGCCCTATAGGAACAAGTACAAATTTCACCAAAATCGGTTTAATAACTCAGAGGTAAGAAAACGACTAGAGCGTTCTGCCAATCTGGTTTTTGTATGGAATAATGGTTACAATTTTTAAATATCTTCATCAACGGAACACTCTATATATGCGAAATGAGTTGCGCTTGACGAATTTGTTCTTAACTAAACTGTGACCGACGAAAAACCTAAAATTTCTTGGAAAATGCAAAACTCCATTCCATAATATGTTTTCGTTCATCCTTGTCGATCGCTGCAACATTTTGAGTAGGCAGAGTTTATTTTGTTGTCTTGAAGTTCTTGTCTTTTCACATTGGACCTTCAAACATTTAAAGCCGACGTGCACAGGAACCTCTCTGTTCCTCTTCTCCTTTTTCCCAAACTCCCGTGCCCTGAGAAAATATAAAGGTATTTATATCCCCTTTGGCGCGCGCTTATTATAAATAAAAAATTGATAGTGATATATAAAACAAAAAAATGGCACGCGGTTCCCTCGTGTTCGTTTCTGCGATCCCATCTCCCAATTTTACCTCATGTGCAAACTTAGGGACCAATTTTTTTTCTCGAATTAGACGCTTAATTCTCAATCTAACCAATTTTAATGATTTTCATATCCAAACTAGTAAACCAGGTTCCATCAAAGCATGTGCAATGGCTCTGACGGAGACGATTTTTGAGGATTTTTATAACCTGACCCCCATTTGAATGGGATTGTCTATTCGTCAGACTAGAACTAAGTTTGATTAAAATCTATTAAGTGGTTTTTCAGTCAGCCGGATTGCAAGGGCCAGTTTTAAAATTTTTTGAGACTACACCACCACAAATTTAAGATAGCAAACCAAATTAAAACCTGTCACGAGTTAACTCATGTTTTCATGCCCAAACGTTGTTGACCGATCACGAGTTAATTCGTGTTTGCACTTGCATTATCTATTTCAATTTATGAAACCCAGGGCCTACTTTGTTCATTCTGTTTAGTAGTGTCCACTCTATTATAAAGAAAATACTTTTTTGGTATTTAGGCTAAAATTGTGATACAAATTTTAGTAGTACGAAAATGACATGAGACATGAGAGAGTTTCTGTGTAAAATTGACGGTCAACAATGTGTTAAGCTAGGCGTTTGACAAGCATTTAACTGACAATCAGAACTCCCGCTCAATCCGATTTTAATGGTTTTTAGGTTAGATGGTACTATCTGCATAGAAACCAAATTTCATTGGAATCGGTTAAGTAGTTTGGTAGTGTGAGAAAAGGGAAAGGGACAGACATGGAGTAAAAAGTGTTTGTTTTTAATTTATTTTAGATGGCGTTAGAGGCCGGAGTGGACCTGGGCCTCAACCAACGATCTTGTGCTACAGCCGACTTTAATTTTGCATACGAATTTGGTTGAGCTCCTTTTCCACTGCTGTGCGGCACATTAGGTGAGGTCTTCCTTTACCGCCTTGTCCTTCCGGGCGTTGAATTCGAACCAATTTTTTTTTTTAAATATTGTTGTAATCAGCTCTATGGTGTACATCAACTAAAGACAATGTCAAAGTCGTGTAACAATCATCTTTTGTACCCATAAGGTTTTTCGAAAACCCAGCAGTTTACGAGATATCGAAGAAATGCAGTAGATGTTGAAAATAGCGGCAAGGAATTAAAGAAATTTATCGCAAATAACAGTCCAGGAAAAGCAACAATTTCATACAAGCTATCCCTGAAAATGAGCTCCCAGAAATTCTTTCTTCGATATCTGGTAAACGGTTGGGTTTTCGAAAAAAAACTTGTGGTTACAAAATATGATTGTTTTTTCTCGTTCTGCATAACGCAAGTTTCAAAAGTATCCCCTTCTATGCAAACAGTCCATACCCTCAAAATCGAATACATTCAAAAACTTCCAAGGTCACCGTTAAACTTTTCCTTACACTTTACAATTTTACCCATAAGGGTTTCTCTTCTATCTCCCACTGTTTCCAAGGAAAATCAGGTGAACTTTTTAAAAACTTTCTTTCAAGGAAAAATATCTGCATGTGATGAAAGGTAATTATTTTTATATATTCCTTCGAAAGTCCCATTCTTATTTCTTTAAAAAAAAGTTTTGTTCGCATTCTTAAAATCAATGACATTAAAGGTCGCGAAACAACGTCCCCCCTCCCGTTTTTACAACTTTTAAGTATTTTTCTCATATTTCTCATATGTGCATTTATGTATCTCCTTACACGAATATAAGGGACCTACAGTTTATTGTCATATCCTGTAATAAGCTTTTTCATGACAATTTTACTCTCGTATGTTTGTTAGACGTTCAGAAAAGGGGGTACCGGGAAACATTTTGTTGGTGTTGTTTCTGGGACTCTAACCTAAGTCTCTAACACAGCCACAGCACGGTGTCCAACAAAGAAACATATAAAATCTATTAATGACGTCAGAGCTTTTATTAGATTTAACAAGTGCGCCATCTGCTGGTTTCTTTTTAAATTACTTGTTATTTTGACACTGACAGCTCTTTCGCGCTCAAAAAATTGACAGAAACACAGTATGAGATATGATACTGTGCTTCTGTACGCGGTACCAAATTAATCAATTTACGCTTGAAGAACGTTGGGAAATATTGAAAACTTATTTTCAAAGTGAGATGCTAACTGATCGTGTTCGTCCTGTGCGCTCAGCCGAGAATATTGCTGCTGTTGCCGAATGTGTGCGTCTAAACCGATCGCATAAAATCGATCTTTTGCGCACTGAGCTCAATAATCGTGAACCCGCGGAGATGTGATTTGACGTCGTTGGTTCTTTTTCTTTTGTGGGGTTCCGTTAAAGATCGATGTTGTACTGACAATCCAGAAACGATTCAGGCTCATCCACAGTACGGCGCCCAACAAAGTAACACATGAAATCTATTAATGAAGTCAGAGCTTTTAGTAGATGTCGCTTCATTAGTTGAAAACCACGAACAATACAATACACACGTGCCAAAATTAGTAGAGATGAAGTTCTTAAGCTTAAAAAAAATTCCTGTCAAGCTAGATCACACACCTCTTAATCATTGTTTTGTTTCGAATGATTTCACCTAAGATTCAGATACAATAATTTCATCACATGTGTGTTAATTTTAGTCGCGTTTTCATTGAATATGATAACAAAATTTTAATTAAGTAAATAACAAAACCAGTATAGTTTGCATTGTTAAGTAACAGCGCCAGGAGTATACCCAGTTATTCAGTCGGTCAATTCAACTTGAGTGCCTTATTCTAAATTGTTTTCATAGAAATCCTATATCAACAGTGTGTAGCCAGACCAATTCCAAGGCGGTATTTTGTAAAACTTATAACTGTTACGTATTCAAAAAGTTTCAATAAAGTCATTCATTATTCCGTATAGAAATCCTATCAAAATGGGAACACTTTTTTTTTTAGATTTTTTTGCTTTCGCTTTGTATGGAAGATAAGTACTTAGAACGAGAAGAAGAAGGAGGAGGAGGAGGAGAAATAAGCAAATTGTGAGTCAGATAATTAAGTAGGCAAATCATTCAAACGTCAGTCATCATCATTCTCATCCCCATGCCCAGCGACGTCTCGTAGTCGTAGTCGTAGTCGTCGTTGTCGTTGTCGTTAGTCGTTAATCGTTATTTCGTCATCATCTCTCCAATCGAGAATTGCGAAATCTTAAATCGACTCATAAAGAGCTTAGGCACATATAACAAACGCGTAGGTTGTTGTACGTATGGCCCGTGATTATAATTTTATTATTGTTGTTCTTGTTTATTAATCACTTTAATTGTTTTGATCTGCTATCTACGGAGATGTGATCTTTACAAACGAGAGATGTTAGTTATTTTAGGAAAAGATTTCACCTACTATGTGACTGCATATTTTAAATATAAACAAATAACGGCCACAAAAAGCACACTCACACAATTAGCAGACAGCATAAATAGCTTCGAATAGTTGTGAAAGCTCTGAAAGCAAGATATTTGATAAAAATAAAGAACGCTTACCAGAAGGTGTGTGAGGGGAGGGGGAATAGACTAAACAAAGCAAAATACGACTGAAAAGTTTAGATAGCCAGCAACAGAGAAATAGATTCAAAGTGGGTGGGGTGGGGATGGGGGTTGGTCGGCCACTTTTAATCATAAATATGTGCTGTATATTTCTGCGGTCATCGGTCAGTGTAACAGAAGAAAACGAATTAAAAAAAAGAGGGAAAATAAAATAAAAACAGTGCGCTTTCAAAGAGAAAAAAAAAAATCACAGGGGTGGGGGTGTGAAATGAAGTAACAAGCTCAGTAAAAATAACACAGAAGAGTAAATTTGTTTATTGTGTGTACTTTATAGGCGGCGCGGAGGGAAGTCAACGTAAGTTTTTGTTATTTTTTAATGCTCATGTCGGATGGTGAATTGCATTTGCAGAGAGTCAACTCGCGCAGAGAATGAAATTGGTGATGACGGTGGTTGGGGGTATTATAGAGAGAAAACAAAATTTTGATAAATTCAACTTCATTTTAGGTTCCACGTTTTGAAATTTCTTGTACGCGGACGGAGCACAACAAAGAGAAGAATAATTGGGTAGAAGTTCTTATCAGGTTTTTCGTTCTTATTATTTTGGTAGGTACGTACCTGGAACTAGTTTTTTAACTTTCAATGTCATTGAATCGCGCGGAATACACGAGGACAGATGTTGAGAAAAGTACTTGTATAACGATAAAGTAGAAATCCTTTTTTTTTTCAGTTTGTTTTTGGTTTCTATTCAATTGCTCGGTAAGAAGGAAATTCCTTTTTGTTTCGTTGCTACACAACTATTTAGTAAAACTTGTTTAGAAAGTTTGAAACTGTTTTTTTTTTTTTTTTGGATTGCAGAAGTGTTTTTTTATGACTCTTATGGATAATTGTGGTTCGTTAACTTAGTTTTTTGTTATTGCTGTGAGAAGAGATATTGTGCCAGTGTGATAATTAAGTTGTATTCTTAACGTTCTCAGTTGGGTATTGTTCGAACTCTGGTCAGGAGACATTTGAGTTGCTTAGAATACTTGGCAGTAGTAGGATTTTGGAAGCACAGAAGCTGTGCCGTTACTGAAGTCTTTCTTGAAGAGTATCTGACTGGTCTTGTAGGCTTTCCAACCCATGTCTAACCTTGTAGTTTCGGATCTGTTGAAGTCGTTCGTGCTTCTGTACCTAAGAATATTAAGTAGCGCGTTCTAAAGGGTTGGTTTCTTTTGAAAAAAAAAATCTATTTAATATTTTCAAAAGTTTTTTGCTTTATTAAAGAGATTACACTCTTCAGGATGGGCTTGGCAGTAGCCCATCCTGTCAACCTAATTTTGCAGTATATTTACGATGGTTCGGGGCTCTATTTCACGAATAGTTCGATCAAAATTGTGCTTAAGTGCCTGAATCGTTTCTGGATTGTCAGCATAACATCGATTTTGAACGGCACCCCACAAAAAAAATCCAACGGCGTCAAATCGCAGCTTCGTGGAGGCCAAGCAATACGATTATTGAACTTAGTGCGCAAAAGATCGATTGTTGGACGGCTTGTATGGCACGTAGCGCCGTCTGAACTGCTCTAGAGCCGAAACAGAGAAGCGATAACGAAGCGGGTGGTCATTTTGATTCAATTTCTGAAGATCAGTTGGACCTTGTAAGGGAACAATACGAGGTCTTTATGCATAGTTCTCCTCAGGCTAGGTCGGCTAATGTTCAGTTACAGAGAACTGTGGTGAGATGAATTGTTCGGGTTTAGGCGCAAAACTTTGGGCAACAGTAGCAATATTCTCGACTGAGCGCAGAGGAAAAACACGAGGATAACGAGCATGACATCTCACGAACTTTATTCACAAACTTGCGTACAGTAGGCATGGTTGGTGCATTATTTCGACTGAAATTTCAAAATTCGCAGTGTTCACGAAACACAGCATTCACTTTGGAAATAAGTTTTCAATATTTACAAATGTTGTTCAAGCGTAAATCGATTCATTTCGTACCGCGAAGATATGCTGGTGTAGTTTCTGTTAATTTTTTGAGCGCGAAAGAGCTGTCAGTCTCAAAGTAACATGTAATTCAAAAATAAACCAGTAGATGTCCCACCCTTAATCAAGGTGTCAGTTTTTCATCCGTCTTCCTGATGATGGGACGGGACTTTGTAAACGCTGTACTCAGGACGGAAGAAGGTTCGTGGTGGAGTGAAAAATACAGTCTGAGATCGCAGGATATACATTTTGACATCTAATACCTATGTTTTAGCAAGAATATATGGTTTTGTTTTACCTTCACGTTTTGAATGGTACATCGTATAGCCGGGTGCGAAATCAGTTAGAGCAACCCATTATCGTCTATCTTGGAGCATAGTTTCAGTGACAAGAGGGTGTACACTACTTGGTTCGGTACTCGCGAGACTTGGGGTAAGGTAGAAGCAGTGCTCAATTTTTGTTGGTAATCCCTCTGCAGCGCTCCATTTCGAAGAAAGCATGTCGGATAACGGCTTCCCGCCATCATCTTCAATGCAGAAAGTCTACAGATGCCCCTCTACACAAAAACGTAATGGTATCTCTACTACTGACCGTGCATAGTTTTATTTCCATGTTTCGTAAGGAAATAGGATTATGGTGATGGGGTCGAAAAATGGTGCCCAAAATAAGGTTAAAATCTTGTACTGGTGTAACAGTTCAGCAAACAAGGTCCTCGAGCCAGCACGATTCTTTGTCAGCTGTATCCAATTCCATTGTTTGAGGTCGCCCTTCACTTGCGCACGCCGTAGGAGATTAGGTCCACCTCGTCTGCGTAGTTTCTCTGGGAGGCGTGAACTAGTTGCACTAACTTACAAAATATAGTACGCGATATGTCGGAAGGCGAGTTTCGCACTATTTTTTAGAGTACAAGGTTGAAAAAGTCGCCTTGCCATTGGATGGTATTGAAGGTCTCTCTGATGTCCTTTCCAATCTTGACGGATTAGCGAGCGTTCTCCATCGTCATCCTGCATAACCGGATTAGTTACGCCGGGATACCGAAATTAGGTATAGCACGATAAAGTTCGTCTCTATTTACGCTGTTATACGCGGTATTGAAATCAAATAGTGACTACCTGTTTGGTATCCCAGGATCTGACGTAACGTGAAAATTTTGTATATTTTCCAGGCCTAAAATCGTACTAATAGGGAGCTATCAGTTCATCGACACAAGGTTTTTGTAGGCGATGATCAGGAGGGTTGTACCTAGGTAGTTGATTCAGTTGAGGCGATCTCCTTTTTTATGGATTGGGCATATGGTGTTATGATTTCACCAATATGTCATACTTTCATCGGACCATATCTTGCAGATTAGTTGGTACATGCTCCCTACTAGACCATTTTCTGCAACCTTAAATAGTTCGGACTTGAGCATTGGCATAGCTGCCTCGTTTTGTTGGGAATTTTGGATTTCACCGCCGTTTAAGAGTCTGCAGAAATTATATGTCCAGATTTTCAGAACCGACTGGCGATACCATTGGTTGCCATCTTACCCTCCAGAAGTTACAGACTTCGGTTTTCTCTTTTCTGTTATAGCTTCTCTCCATTTCTTCGGTCAGGTGTTTCTCACTTTTTTTCCGATTTTTTTCAGCGTTTTTCTGGACACAGAGTAAAACCAGGGGTTTTGATACTTGCTGTTACTGTTTGTTGGACGTTTGGAGAACTCCTGGGACACGGAATCAACGGTAATGTTTTTCAGTTTTAATCCTTGCACGCTGAACTTTCCCTCGGTGGTGCCTTCTGGTTGCCAAATTTAATACAATTTAGCGACTCTTTCGTTTTCGTATAAAAAATGTCTGCCGTTATCTGATAAATGGGGCTACACATAGTTATGTGCTGGTAGCGTATTACATCTCCGAAAATATTCACTTTAACTATAGGATTATGTATGGAATTGCATATGGGGTAAATGGCCTCCACCGCTTTGTTGGCACATACACACTCTTTTGTATAAATTGTCCGTGATCGTTTTGGATAAATGTGGCTGAATTTAGTTGATACAGTGCTCAATTTGTTCCTTCAAAGCGTTGGTGGTCGTGGGCTTGTTGGCATAAACCTTAGACTTAAAAAACCCAAACGAAAAAGTCCAACGACGTTGAATCGCATGATCTGGGCAGCCAATTCTGATCACCAAAATGGGAAATTACACGACCAGGAAATGACTCATGCAGTAATTGAATTGTTTCTCGGAGTGTATGCCATGTGGTACCGTCTTGTTGAAACCACATGCCGTTCACATTCATATTTTGCAATTTAGGCTCAAAAAACTTGATTATTATGTCGCGATAGCGATCACCATTAACTGTCATTGCCTGAGCAGCTGCATTTTCAAAGAAGAATGGTCCGATGATGCCTCCAAGCCAAAATCCGCACCAAACAGTGACACATATATATGTATATGCATTTGTTTCTCAAAAATCACTCGTGGATTTTCTGAACCCCTAATTCGACAATTTTGACGATTAACAAAGCCATCAAGATGAAAATGAACCCCATCGCTGAAGATGATTTTGTTTGAAAAATTGCGCACTGTAGCTGCCAATCCTTCATTATTTTTAAAATATTGCCTAACTATGAAAACGCGTTGTTTTTTCGTATAGCACTTCATTTTTAATAACCCTGAACTGTCAGCTGTCTTCTTTTTTTTTTTTTTTTCGTTGGCAACACTTAACCGCACAAATTGGGGCAAAATTCAAATCTTGCGTGAATTTTGGGACACCCTTTATGATCACTGTCTAGTTATCCTTACGTTCAGAAATCGCCTGTAAAATCAAAATTCTCTTGCAGTTGACATTTTGTACATAAAATAATTTTTGCCGTAGTGATGTTACACACTACAGAGCATACCTGACTTTTTGCATGGCGTGACCTACGCTATAAAATTTAAATCTCATATACCTACAGGAAAAAACACGATCTATTTTATTATTTATTTTGACAAGAATATAGAGATAAGTTTTTTTCCAGCAATAATTTAAAATTAAACAGTTTTGAGATAAAGTAAGTTATTTAAGTCAAACACCTTGCTGTGTTTAGTTAGATAAGGCACTTACCTTTGGAGAGGGTACTTAAAATACATTAATAATCGTCAAAAGACGTCGAACTTATCTCTCGTAATAAAAAAAAATCTTTTAAAAATAATCTGTTTTTATTTCCAATAATGGGCAATCTTTTCATCAGCTGAAAACAATCTTAGACATAAATGGTTATTCATTTCGAGGTTGGGATCTCACATCCCTGCATATGGTATCTGTCAAATCCATCTGTCATCCATAGAGACAGGTAGTTATTGTAGTTCTTGTCGCTCAACGCATTAAGGAATGCGCAGAACATACACTGATTGGGTGCTGGAAGATCAACAAGTTGACGCCGATTTTTCGAAAAAAATCGTCTTCAGCGATGAGGCCCATTTCTTGCTCGGCGGCTACGTAAGCAAACAAAATTGCAATCAATCTCCTTACTTACAAATCAACATCTGTGAAGTTGAGCGCAATACAGCCAGAAATGTGTCGAAAATTACCTCACAAGTATCGAAGTTTACAAGTATTGAAGTGGCGGCCATTTATCCGATGTTACATTCCATACATAATGGCATAGTCCTAAATTTAAAACAGTAAACAAATTTCATTGAAAACTTTTATACTTTTTTATTTTATTTTGAATTAAAATCTTAAAGCACAAAATGAATAACCCTGTGGAGAGGAATACTCCAAGTCCATAAAGGATTACAAAATCTCATGTCATCATAAATTTTTAAATTTCCCACAGCTTTACACGGCGAATCCCATTAAGTAACATAGCCTAGTTAAGTATATTGCACAAACCTTTTTAGTCTCGTTTTTCTTTAGAGCTACTATATGAAATATCAGCCCGTCGCATGAACACCAAGAATTGTGTAGTATCTACTAGATAATGAATGTATGCAATGTCCTTACAAGGAATGTCACCCAAACGCACCGCAATGCTAAACTTTTACGTACTTGGAACTTTCACGAATAAACTATTCAGCCGGATAATTACTGGTAATGCTACTTACTAATGCAGCTGTTACGCCTGTTATAAACTCTATGTTACTTTGTATTTGAATGTGCCTTTAGGTGGGAAGGTTGCCAGGTGATTTGGTAACTTGCCGTGGAGCAGTGGTGTTCGACTGTTGATGGTTCAAGTCCTAACCATGACCTTAAAATCTGCAAAAAAAAAAATATAGAAAGTGTAACAGATTGTAACAATTTATAATGAATTAGTTCAGACACACGAATTAGTTCGGACAGCATCCATGCAGTGTACAGAAAGGAATAATAACCGAGTTTAAAACCACTATACCAAAAATCATTCTGTCTTTGTTCTCATGTATGTACATGTTAAGTTTGCTCCTGTGCCCGTTTCAATTTGTTAATTGTAATCCCATTGTCATATTTTTGACTCCCGGTCTTCTCTACTGGGGAATAGGATAAGGATATCTATTTTAAAGTGAGGCATTCGGAGTTATAGCCACCAACCATTAATTATTCCTCTTATCTCATCGCATGTCCATATGTATTCCGCTTTTCTGTCTGTAAAATGAACAGGGGTTTCTGTCGACAGTATATCTATTTATTTATTTTTTTTTTACAGCCCCCGTAGTCATACGTATGGCCAGGAGCTGAATTATCGCATCAGTGAGTGGTAGACGTGTGTCGTAATTTGCATTTTGCTGTTGGTAATTCGCATTTAATACAAATTACGACACGAGACGCCCGCTGAGTAATGCGATAATTCGATTCTAGCTTTTTTAAGTGTGCTTTTTACGCTTGCTGTAGTCCAAAAGACCAAAGGCCATTTTGTGATTTCTCTCTGTATTTTAAACATTTCGTTTCAGCGATTACTTGCAGTTGAGAATGGTGCCGATGTACATACCTACTTCGCCTCAGATTTATAGTAATGCAAAGCTGAGGTCTTTCATTTTCCTGGTGAACAAGCCTAGCTCGGTCTTCCGAGGAGTAACTATTTTAAAGCACATCCACTTATTGCACTTGCCTTAGCACAAATTTGCTTGAAATAAGAATGACTACTAGATTCACTTATTTTACTTACTTTGCGATGATTTGGTCAAGATAAGAAGATATATCAGAGGTGAGATCACTTCCCCTTGTGGTGTTCCTCTTGTAGTCTTTTTCCGCACAAAACTTGGGCCAGAGTTGATAATTTTGTTAAACATCCAGTCTTTAATGAATCTGCTAACCAACCTTTAGGTCTTTCAAAACCTTTTAAATATGTTCGGTTATATAAAACTAACGGTAGATGAAGTACCAAAACAAATTAATCTCTTGTTGTAATTGTAAAGAGGATAGCTTAACTGACTTCTGGCCTAGTTTGGATAATTAGAAGAACACTTATCTGTTCGATTATATTCGGAATTTTTGAACTGAGACTTCTTTAATCTACCGCGGTAAATTTTCTCGGATGTAACGAAAAACATAAAACGCTTATTTTCTCGAAAACGGATCTAACGATGTTGATCAAATTTGGTATTTTAATTAGTTTGAAGGGTGCTACAAAGTGGCATACAAGGTTTTTTAGAATAAAGTTGGTATAAAGGTACTTTACAGATGTAACGCTTTGGGTGTAACAAAAATGTGAACGCTTAATTCCTTACGATTCTAACAAAATTTAATATTTTAGTTAGTTTGTACTTAAACTTCAAAAAAGTTTGGAAAGAAGTAATATGTGCAACGGTACTTTTGATACATTAAAAAAAAAATCTACATCCAACAAAAAAAAATGTATACTAGAAACCATAAGTGTTACCATAACATCGGTCAACCTTGCATATAAAATGTAAATTGTTGAGAGAAAGCCCAACGATCGGAACTAATCAGCGTTCCCTACACTATGTAGATAATCTACACTAACTGTAAGATAATTAAGTCTAGCTTTTGACGTGGAAAACAGAGCAGACAAGCTGATTTCTATAAAATTAAGTTGACTCTAACATCTTTGCACAGTTTTATTATTTTCAAGCCAGAAATCATAAACTTAACTCAAAGAACAACACAATGCATCATTGTTTCCTCCTCTGTAAATGTTAAGATTTATCTTAATCAAAAATTCAAATTAGCATTGAACTATATGACCGTAAAGTTTTACTTGAAAACGTTTGGGCTATAAATGATGGAGTCATCGAGTGTAAGCACACAGAGCTTGATAAGGGGTGGGGGACAAGATACAAACCTGTGAGAGTGGAAGATACATTTAGCCTACGTTGGCATATTACGTATGCAGGTACATAAAAAATTGATGATAGATATGAGATCCATTTCATGTAATTGAATTGCGTGACTTGTCATCATATATGTAAAAATGCAGAAATTGTTTCATGCGAGAGCCGTATCTCTAGAATGTTGATATTTTGAGTGCGATAGTTTTGTTTACCTACCTTGTTATCTAAATCTTGCCCTGGGATATTTTATTTTTCTTTCATTTATGAATTGCCTCAGAGAGTAATCATTATTTCTCTCTCTCTCTCTCTCCCTATCTCTGAATTTCCATATCTTTTTTTTTTTTTATGAAAATTGGATTGAACGGATGAGAAGCTCAAGGGTAACATATAGATACCGGTCAAAAACAAAATTGTTTTGATTAAATTTGTTTTATCGTATAGAATAGTTTATGGTACGAGCTCTTCTACAATTTAACTATTTTCGTCATATTAGTCATCTTTATCCATCTACTTCAATGTATCCGTTCATAATATTGAAAGTTCATGGGGTGGAATACAGAAACAAACATCATCTGCTTTCCTTCAGCTTTCATTTATGTTCTTCTTTTTTTTTTTTTTTTCTCAACGTTTCTACTTCGTAAGGGAATAGCATCAAGAATCCCTTGAGTGTCAAAGTTTATTATGAAACAAAAAAAAAAGAACAAAATGGAATGAAACGCTAATAAAAATGTAAACAAAAGGTAACGAATGAATCGAATAGAAAGGAAGTTAAACATCTTTCTTTTATCTTTTATTTACTATTTTCTTTTTCTCTATTTGAATTTCCTGCAAATTTGAGTGCATACATAAAGAATACCTTGAAAGATGCTTGATTTCATTATTTCTGTAGATTCAATCGATATCAAACATTTTATTGTGTATTGATTTATGGAGATACGGAATCATAAGGAAAAATAAATTGCTTCAAAGTTTGATGTGGTGATACTTCATTTAAATTGGAAATTTAGTATGTACTTCAGGTGCGATAGATACAACCTATGGCAGTGATGCAAATATTTCCTGGTATTTCGAAAGATATTGATATTTAAAAATTTATAGTAGTTTGAGGTGTTTGAACGAATTTTCATGGGATAGATACATCTTCAAAATGCCATCGAAACCAGAGTTTTATTTTTGACTGTCTCTAATTTTATATTCACACAGTTTTTTTTGTTGGGAGTTTTTCGCATTGGCAATACTTTTTCCAGTGACAGCCAATTTGACAGCTGACAGCCGATTTGTGCTCAGTTTGATTTACCATTTCACCATGAATAGACTTAGGCTAAAACAACGCTTGCAAATGAGTAGTATTAAGGAGGACCCGAAAGAGTTGATTCGCCACCGTGCACAGCAATTGGAGCTGTGACCATCCACTTTATGGAAGATTTTGCGGAAATATCGGCTGGTCGACTCATTGGTCCATATTTCTTCGATACCGGCCAGAACGTTACAGTCTATGGAGAGCCCTATAGATCCATGATTACTGACTTTTCTTTCCCCAATTGAATGGCACAATCAATTTATTGAAGGAAACATTCGATGAACGTATAATTACTCGTAATGGACTTGTGAATTGGCCTTCAAGATCGTTTGATTTAACACCTTTGGATTATTTTCTGCAGCTGCTCGGAAATAGTGGTCGAAAAAAACACCCTTTATTTCCTTTAACCCCGGGTGGGGCATAGGACGGCAACAAATCTCTTCCATCTTTCTCGGTCTACAGCTGGATATTTCAGATGTGGCCACATTTTCCTCTGGGTCGCTGTTTCTGCCAAGACTGTTGATCTCCACGTTGTTTTTGGTTTTCCAACCCTCCGTGCACTATGAGGATTCCATTCGAAGGACTGCTTCGCGATGTTGTCGCTTAGCTTCTTCAGTGTGTGACCAATTTAGTACCATTTTCGCTGTCTTATTTTGATATCCAACAGCTTCTGACTCGTTTTACGATGTAGAGCGGCAACAAATCTCTTCCATCTTTCTCGGAAGTGGGCATTATTTTTGTCTTTTTGTCTTAGACCGACCGTTTCTCCATTCACCTGCAGTGATTGACACATCTCTTAGCGTTTCAAAAGGTCTCCATTGGATGTCATGTCTCCCAGATAAACCTACGGTGGCAGAAGATTGGAGACAGCACTTCCCCTTGTCTAACTCCCAGTTGCAATTCAAAAGAGTCGGAGAGGTTGTCCATTGTGCAGAACGAAATACCTTGCTTTATTGTAGGACTGCTTTGTGATAGCAACTATTTTTGAGGGGATTCCTCTCCTAAGAAGAGATCTCCATAAGCATTTGCGATTTACCCGGTCAAAGGCCCACTCGAAATACACGAAAATGAGGTAAAGAGTTTGAATTTCGGCAACTATTGGAGGTCCGGTGTAAATACGTCAAGCAACTCATTGCTGCACTATGCTCGCCAGAATATTACTTCCATCTGCAGTTCTCTAATACCTCCCCCTTTTTTTTTTTTTTTTTACAGACCGTCCAACCTCGTCCTCCTGTCACGTCTCACACGCGATGAATTGTCCTATGAGCTATCCGATATTAACTTTGTAATTCCACATTTCGTTGAGCGTCTGTCTCGTCTGTCTCACCTACTATGTGCTATTGTGTCCCAGGTGTCTTGGGATATCCAGGAGTCTCTAGCTCTAAATTGTCTGGACACAGTTTCGGGTCCAGCTTCCATAAATACGCTTTTTATTTCTCCCCAAAATTTATTAAAATATCGATGAGCGTGACTGGCGTCAGATAGTTTCTTAAATTGAATACGAACTACATTGATTCCTAGCCTTTTAAAAGCAAAAATGTTTTTTTTTTAGGTGGTATGTGGCTGAGTTTTTTTTTTTTTTTTGTTGATGTGGCCGTATAAGTCAAACACGGCTGAATCGATTTCGATGCAGTTTACTTTGTTGATTAGGTAATTTCTCTCAGAATATTTATGGATAGCTATTACATTACCTTCCTCTTCGCAAAAGTTTAGCAATTTTAATGAATTTACAAATTTCAAAGTTCTACAATTAAAATGCCCACGAAGACTTATCCGATTATCAGTACGTCAGTGTCAGATATCTTTAAAATAAGATTGGTTTCATCACAAAATACCAGTCACTGACTGTGTGCCATTCAAATCTCATAATATATTCAAATAACTAACTTTATACACTCGCGACCTTGACGACGATTATGTCACTCCCTCGTCATCCAGAGCCCGCATTCATCTTCACCTATATTTGCAACAACAACAACACAAAAAATCCTTGACCGTAAAACCTCCTAAACTTAAATAAATGACTCATCGCTACGTTCATGTTCCACGTCAATTTAGAAAACAAAAAAAAGCAGAACAAAAAAGAAACATTTCCTCCATCACATACAAGCAAAGTAAGAGGTGAGAAATTAAGCAGCACACATTTATTACCTGTACCGTGTGTGTGATATACTAGGTACCTGTGCTATCCTGATAAGAAATCGTCACGTGATTGATTATCAGCTTCCGCGACATGAATCGCAATTAATTTCGGCAATTTACTATGGAAACCACCTCCTCCAGTCTACAACTACTAGGAGAACAAGTTAACCTATTTCTTGCCTCTCTCTCTCAGAAAAAAAAAAAAACATCTATTTTTGAAAAACGATCTGGCAAAGAGCGAAGAAAAGACGGTTAACAACGAAAAAAAAAAAAATTGTAAAGAATCACCCATATCACTGAGGATTGAACATGTCCCGCACCAGCTACTAATAAACCAGTTCCACTACACCTCCCCTCACTCAACCCTGCGCGAGACCATTTGTATCGAATTTTATTTGATGTTCGTTTGATATTGATGCACGGGCTAGTGTACGTCAGCCGTTCCTTTACTCTGAGGAGAGTGCATTGCATACACACTACACAGTCGTCGTGGTCGTCGGTCGTGGAGCTTGTTCAATTCTGAAGTAGGTATTGAGTGGCACAACCATTATTTGCGATAAGAAAAAGTGAAATCACACGTACACTCGAAATGAACAAAAATAAATAAAAAAAACGTGTCAACTATAGATTACAAAGGAGAAGAAGAACCTGTGGTGGTTTGATTCTATGGTAGTGCAGTCCACAGAATCAAGTTCTCGTAGGTCAAAGCCGCCGCTTATCTTTTTTTTTTTTTTTCTCTCTAGCTTTACCTTTATCAGCGGTCGTGCTGCCTGTGTGCATTTAAACAAGTTGATTGATTGAGAAAAACAAAACGATAGCAACAAACTTATCGAAACTATTTACTATTTTAAATAGAAGTACAGGGGGCCAAGGGTCTCGGCGAAAGTTATGATGAGTTGCAACGACAACACTGGACGCGCCGCTGCGACTATTAATAATTACTCAATCAGAAACGCCAGGTCGTCGACACCAACGACCGCGAGTAGTGGACTAGGTATCTTCTCTTTGAAACTGCAGCTCTCCGAGCCGTGCCAAGCCACCAAGCTAATGTCGTGTGCGAGTTGTTCATTTATATCTGTATTTTTTGCTGACTTTTTTTTCGTTTGGATTTTGCTTCTTCTTTCGGCCGCCCACCCTCCTCGGCCCGCGTTTAGGTCGTGCGCAAAATTAATGATATAACCTACAGAGAGATTATGGGTGGCACGCAGGGGGAGGTAGGTAGGTAGGTGGCACACTGTGAGTATCTCGGGTTCTCTGCGCGGAACGAGTTTTCAACAATTGGGACCAAATTCGGATTGAGTGTGGATATCATTTTTCCTTTTCATGTTGCTAAATCAATTTTTTTTTTTTTTTTTTTTGGGAAATAAAATCGAGGCGAACAAATGCTTGGGGTATTTGTTTTGACCATAAATGGTGGCGGTATGTTTCGAAATGGGGAGCGAGTGTCTTTTTTTTTCGTTCATTCGCCGTTGATGGGTTCTTATCGGGAGGTAATATCTTTGAATGGGTAGTACTTATAGATAAATGCACAATGACACGATGGGTAAATTGTGATAGTAAGTCAGTGAAGTGATTTGAGGTCAAAGTGAAAATTCTCATACATCAGTTTTAATTGATACTTTGTATGGATACACTGACGTTATTGTAGATATACAATATTAACGCCCATTTGCTAATAAACTTCCATTCCGTTGAACCTTACAACCTAACCTATTAATTATAGACCTGTGTTTTACCTGTCATTAGTTTTGGCGCCGTTACCTGTCAGTGCCCCCGGAGGTTGTTGTCTCATATAAGTGGCAATGGATAATAGAGAGTAAAAATTGAATTTTCTTGTGAAGTTGGTGAATGTGCAGTCGAGGCCGTAACACTGTAGCATTGATATGCCACGCATTTTCGATAAAATCGTATTTCGTTGTTCAATATTTTATATTTGATTAAGGTGGCAAAAAACAGTTATTTTTCATCACGATTACGAAGAACGATGGCTGAACCAGACCTCATTCTATCTGTGTAGGATTGAAACAATCGAACTTTTTATTTTCTGTGAAAGCTATACGCACGAAATTGATTTGCATACTTTCAAGAGGGACGGGTAAACGTCAGTTTTGTGACAAATTCTGCATAAAACGAATGAAGCCGGTGGCCACCGCCGAGCTCAAATCTGTGTAAGATCAATTGTACTTCTCCTGGTGAAAGCTAAAGTCATTCTTAGATTAGTGTGGTTTTTCCTAGACACTTAAGTATCTGTAGTGGGTCTTGAAACAGTAAGTGTATCTTTTTGTCAGTATCCGGCAGTTTTTCAAGTGAAACTTCTTTAGTTCGGGTGTAACGAAAACGTGTAATACTTCGGGTGTAACGATAAGTTGAAACGCTTATTATTTTTCAAGTGAAACTTCAGAGCCAGAGTAAAATTAGCTCGGGTGTAAGGAAAACGGTGTACCGCTTGGGGTGTAACGAAAAGTTGGCACACTTATTGTTTTTCAAGTGAAATTTCTTTGCTCGGGTGTAACGAAACAGTTGTAATGCTTCCGATTTTTTTTTTGTTTTTTATAATTTGCACGTGTGAAAGGGGTTATGAATACCCTTATACTAATTTTTTTAGGACACGGGCGTATTGAGGAAAGGGGAAGAGACAGAGAGAAAGACAGATTGGTGTAGTTGGTTTGAAACTCAGCTGGTATTAAGTTTCAGTGAACTCCAAGGGTGGCTGTCCAGATAACTGGGGAGCTTGTTTGTTTTGCTTTTCTCGTTGCTCATGATTCATAGTATTTTTTTCCGTCCTCCTGATGTCATCATCACGATTAAGTTGCATTTTAGCCATATGACCGCCGATGTAATGAAAAGTTGAAACACTTGTTGTTTTTCAAGTGAAACTTCAGAGCCAGACTAAAATTTGCTCGTGTGTAAGGAAAACGGTGTAACGAAAAGTTGAAACGTTTATTATCTCGAAAACTGATGTTAAAATTTTAAACACACAGGGTATTGCCATGCAGGGCATACATTTGTACTTTCACGACCGAGATGCGTTCCGGAAAAGTTGGACGTATAACGAGTCAATATGCTTCATACAAATTTCATAGGATCGGTTCTGATTTCATAGAACATTTCTGCATCTTCTTGCTTGAAAAATGTAAAATCCAAAAATAAATTTCGATTATCTACGAAGGGCGTTCGATAATTCCATTCCGTACAATAATATAGAAAACATGTTTTTTTTTCGCCAAAAATCAATTACTTTTCAACATAATCTCCTTTTAACTCGATACACCAGCGATGCTCCAACTTTTTGAAGTCGTCCGAGTAACAAGATTTGTTGAACTCTGCAAAATAGGTCTCTGTTGCGGCGATAACCTCTTTCTTTGATGCGAATCTTTTACCTCCAAACTCTTCTGTCAAATATTTTGTATGTCATTGTTTGAAGAATGTTACCACATGAAACAAACATCACTTTGCGGCTGGCACCGCCATCTGTCGAGATTTTCCGGAATTATCGACCGCCCCTCGTACATTTAGTTAAAAATAAAAGATCAGTGCGAGCACTTCTCTAAAGGAAAAGTGAAAAACGCCAAAAATCAAAAAGAATATTCTTTTCGTATGAAATCTTGAGAAACGTCAATTTAAAGTGGTTTTCAAATATATTTTGATGGAAAACGTTTGTTTTTTCCAAACAAATAGATCGTAGATTTCACAAATCATATCAATCATATTAAGCCTTTTTTTTTTAATTCAAAATTTATTCCACAAATTTGTTTCTTTTGATTTCAAAATGACATCTCTGTCAATTTCGTTAAGTCTCTTAGTACGCGGACGGTTTGCTTATGTTTTCAGGCGTAATATTAAGTTTGCATACGTTTGCACGTACATATATGGTGGGCCATTTATTGCTATAAAAAAAATCATTTAATATTTTTCAAAGTTTTTTGCTTTATTGAAGAGAGTACATTTCCGATTATTGTATGACACATAATGACATCTTGCTGGAACCAGAGATCGTCCAAGTTTTTTTCTTCAGTGTCTGACAAAAAAAAAAAAATCGGTTATCATGCCCCTGTAGAGCTCTTCGTTAAACGTAAGGTTGCTGCCATCTTCGAACAAAAATGGGCCAATGATGTCGCCATTCTACAAATCACACCAATCAGTCACACGCTGAGCACGCAGTCGCTTCTCTACGACCACGCACAGGACGAATACGAGGATATCTTCTTAGCATGTCAATCTCACGAACTTTCTTCACAGACTTGCGTACAACAGGCACGGTATATTTTCTAACGTTGTTTGAAACGTAAATGGATTCATTTCGTGCTGCGGAGATATGATACCCGTACTGTGCTTCTGTACATTTTTTGACCGCGAAAGAGCAGTTAGAGTAGAGAATTCATATTGGTGCAATTTTACGACTTTTTAGCCGTATGTCGGTACACTTTTGGCAACAACATATCGAAACTGAACTAAAATTAATAAAAAGTATAAAGGACGGTCCATACAAGGTTTATGAAAAAAGTCCAAATAGCGGTACATATGAAAATCGACTGAAAATTTGGTATTTTACTTTAATTCTTAAGCACGGTACAAACGATAAATCTTTTCTTTAAAATGATATAACAACGTCATAACTGAGCACAAATTTGCGCCCATTTTGACGTACAGAGACAAATTGACGAGTTTGATATTAAAAAAAAAAAAAAATAATGAAAGAAGTTTACAATGTGCTGTATAGAAATCTATTGGCATCATTGTTTTTGTGTTGTTTTAAAAGATCCTTATTTTTGCGTTAAAAGGGTCCTGGCCTTAGAAGGGAGTAGCCGCCTCTTCTTTTATTGGCTTCTCGTATTTCTAACTACTCTCCACTCCTACGTAGCTTGTAATGTTTTTGTAGGATAACATTGTTTACGTTTAATCACTAGTTTTTGTGCTCAGCCGAACGGAACTTCCTCCGATTGCTTGTATCTTCGCTTGGTAGTAGCTAGAAAACCTATTTATTGACTGCGAGGTTTTGGTTCTTGGTCCAAATATTTCTACCCCAGTACGTCAGTTCTTCTCGATAGGACGCATTACCTACGAAGGTCTGTATGGCGTTTCAGCTCTACTAGAACCCATTTCCAAAAATCATGATTCTTTCTTCAATGCTTTGCACTCATTGTTTTGCATGTCCATCCCCCACATCTGCCATCGTACTGTAATGTTTATAAGTTTCTGACCAGTTCTCATGTAATGTCTGTTGTTCAAATGATTTTGAGGCGAATATCTTAAGCAAGCTTACAGCAGGACTGATTTCAGATTGGATCGGAGCAACCGTTGTTTTGGCAAATTTTTTATTGCATATAGAGTGCAGCATTTGCTTTCTAAATTCTCCTACCTTCATAAGCATTTGGTCATGAGCAAAAATGTCGTGCTTAAACTTGAACAAAAATAAACAAAAATATCCAGAAACAAAAGAAGATGGCTGCGTAAGAATCGAACCTCGTTAGAATATTCCGCAATCAAATATCTTCTTTCGGGACCAATTTGTCTGGTACTACGAAACCGCTACGACCTTTTGTCGTGCTTATTTTGTGGTTCCTTTGAAATATTGGACCACCACTTCACTTATTTTACGAGGGGCGTTGGATAATTCCGTACAATCTCGACAGGTGACGATGCCAGCCGTAAATTGACGTTTGCTTCATGTGGTAACATTCTTTAAACCATGACGTACAAAGTATTTGACAGATATGTCATTTAGTTTGTGTTTGACAGCTATTGGAAGCAGACAACTGAATTTCGTGTAGTGATAAAGTATTATTATTTGAAGAAGAAAACAGCTGCGTAAATCAAATCAATCGCAACAGTACGAATTACTTCTTCATCCACCATATTCTCCAGATTTAGCTCTGCGACTATTTTCTGTTTCCAAACATGAAGAAATTGTTTGGAGTTAAGAGATTCGCATCAAATGAAGATGTTATCGCCGCAACAGAGGCCTATTTTGTATCAAGTTAAAAAGAGATTAGAATTGATTTTTGCCGAAAAAAAAATGTTTTTTGTATTATTGTACGGAATTATCGAACGCCCCTGGAAGCCCGTGTGCGTAGATCTCTATTAACATCTACAGGGCTTAGATAATAATATCGTTTACGGGTCTGCATTTTATGTGGGCAGCAATCGAAGATACATAGAAACTGCCCCTGATATGCTGACCATGACCAGAGGTAAACTATAAAGAGAATTCGGCAGTCTCTCTCAATTTATCGCTAAACTATTTATTTGGTCAAATGCGCTAGCAACGATAACATCGATGTATAGGTTCCATTTAAAAAGCATTTGAAAGCTTACGATTTCGCTGTTGCTAGAGACAAAATAGTGATAGCTAGGACACAAAATTAGTTGTTCATCGCATTTATTTTTTGAATGGGATGCAGCTCTTTCCAAATTGTTGTTGCCTTTGTACTCACTCACGACCCGAGGAGAGGGAGAGAGGTGTCATTTATGTTTCCGGGGGTAAGGCGTTGCAAGTCGCTTGTCTCTCTATTATTTGTCTCTGACCAAGGCCCCCAAGCGCTATTTCCCACTAATCGAAGATGGCCCACAAGTTTTGGTACCGATTCGGATATTAACGTCACACAGCTTGCATATTGAATACACCTACACCGGGTTGAATACCACCTATCTGCTATTTGGACACGTTGGTCTTCAAGATGATGATTATTTAATTCAAATTATTCATTATTCGAGCAAGAAAACATGGTCAACGTATCAGTTACAAAGTTAATTATCGAAAAAACCGATTATATAATAGAATCAGGGGGGTAATGGCTGTATTCTAAAACCCGTCCACAATCACATTATCTAAATTACGAGGGTGTTAGGTCTCATGTACCCAATAAATTGCATTTGTTTTAAATTTAGATACCTTTTAAGTGAAGCAGTACCAAACCTACGCCCACTTTAGTGTGAGCTTACTCATGATATTTTCGTTTATGGTACATGAAAACTGAACAGCATTATACTTCACATGCGTTAATGCTTAGCATATCTGCCCACGTTGAAATGAGCAAGAATATTTATTTATAACTTTGTCTATGTGAGAATCCTTTAAGCATTGATATTCCTGCCATGTTCATCCTAACACTTAGTGGAACAAAATATATCTGCAAATTACACGCAATGCGGGAAAAAGGATACAAATGATACTATACTATATACAGCGTAATACAATCCTTCCTGAGTGGGTTTCAGTTTTTTTTTTTTATTGTTAATCCGAGGAAATTGTAATCTCATAGATGAAACTGATATACTCGTACATATACGTATGAGGAGCAAACGAGGATGGAAATGGCTGGGTCAGTGTGCGTTTAATGTTCTGTTTAATGATTAATGTTTTATTCTCGCCTCTTGGCCTAGCTAGCTGATGACTGTGTAAATAAAGTGTTCCGACACACTATTGGAAATTAATCATGATGCTGATATTGCGATTTCTTCTTCTAACTTTTTTTTTCTTCTAATCTTTAATCTACGGTTCGATGAGAGTAGAACTGCTTTGCATATTTAATTCACTTTTTAATTCAAATAAATTGCTCACATCTGAACTCCAGCGGTTAATGTACTATAAGACCTTTAGACACAATTCACTCTTACTCTCGTAAAGTACAAGCGATAGCTGTAGCGTAGGGAAACAATTTGTCAATAGCTGATTAGAATTTGAAGAGGCAGTCATCTGCTACGTTACAAAACGATTTAGCACCTTATCGGCGAATGACGTAATTATAATGTCAGCAATGGTATAATCTCTTACCGGTGACGTAATTATACGGCTACGGATGAGAGAGTTTATAAAATCTTTCTGTACGGGTATACTCGTATGTATGATGAACAAATTGAAATCGTAGATACAAAACCCGTTTTGCAATTTAAACGGATCGGTTATCAGGTAGTTGCAAAGAAATTGATATCCACAGTTGAGTGTTCGAGAAAGAATTCATGAGAATTTTAAGAAATTTGCATAATTGGCGCCAGATAATTTCGACGAATAAAAGCGACTGATCGTTAAAACTATTGGACATTTTCTAAATACAAAATTTAGCGTTCGGAAATGTTATTATAGTTTTTCGAATGATTTCCCCCCATTCGATGACTAAACTTTCTTTTGATTTTTAATGCTTCTATAAAGTGTTTTTACCCCTACTTATCATATCTCTACCTTACTTTATGTATATTTAGATTGATTCTGTTTTGAATGCCTCCCGCGCATAAACAATTAGCATATTTCTTTCTTCAGATCTTTAATTATTTTGCTGATCAATGGCAAAATTTATACGAGCGCCATATGTGTGTTTCCCCGTTTACTGGAAATAAGTCAGAATATTTTAAATCGTCAATTAGTTTGAAGTTAATTTTCATTTGTCTGACATTGAATGTTTGATCTGTGAAATTGTCGAAGAAAAAGAAATGTCTGCTTGGAACGCTCATAATTTTTTTAAATATCAATTTAATTTTTCTTAATGTCAATAAGTTTTGGAGTATAACGATGATAATGCGGTATACCTATAAGCGAGTATGTACAAGTAAACGTAATCGATTCATACTCTAAGAATGAAATTATTAGCTTGTGATACCTTAAATAAGTTACAAATATTTTCTATTGTAAAATGTCCTAATAGTTAGCAGCAGATACTTCATCAATTGTAGTGTCAAACTGATAGTGGATTTATTCCCGCAAGTGTTTGTTTTGTTATCAAAACTTGTTCAAAATCGGTTGAGCTGTTTCGGAGATACATATGTATGTATGTATGCTTCTGTGATATAGCAGATGTATGCTTCTGTGATATAGCAGATGTCCAAGAATATTGTTAGCTGTATATTTTTTTCCCAAAAACCTTGGATGCCATTTTGTTTGCATGCACCCAAACTTAAATACGAAATTAGGTTAAAATCGTAAGAGCCGTTTTTTTAGAAAATAAGTGTTTCGTTACATCTGCTTCGTTACATCTGCTTCGTTACATCTGCTTCGTTACAGAAATTTACTCAAAGTGTCGTGGATTTTATTCAAAAACCTTGTATGCTATTTTATAGCATGTATCTTAACTGGCTAAAATACTAAAATTCTGTCAAAATCTTCGGAGACGTTTTCGAGAATATAAGCGTTCCACCTTAGCGTTACACCCGACCAAATTTACTCTACTGTGGCTAAAGAAGTTTCACCTAAAAAAAAACCGAATAGAAAGTTCTGCTCACCATTATCGATCCTAGCCATTCCACATGGCCGACACTCTGTAGGTTTTTAGCGATGTATACATATATATTCATTGTACACACATATTTTATCTCCTCCAAGGCTTGCCCAATACCCGTATTTTCTCGTCACATGTTTTCTGTCATGTATTTGTTAACCACTTCCAGTTCTGTTTCTGTACTTCTTGCTATTCTTTTGACAATGCGGTGTGGTGGTGGCCCATGGTCACTTAAAGTCATACGGAGGAGTTCTGTGATACTGTATGAGTGTAAGACAATGTCATCAGGTGAAGGCAGGACGGACATTAATGGCAAGCCGTTTTTTTATCGCATGCTGTAAAATGCAATTTAAAAAAGTTTAATGATTCTGTCTACTTACTATAACAAAGACTTTTAGAATAATAATAATTTTCTCTTTTCTTTTCAGGTAAGTGTATTTTGCGAATATATCATTGGGTAAGCCTTCTTTAATTGTATAAACTTGAATAAACTTTTCCACAATCAAATGATGATTATACTTACACTACGTAAAGATTTGTATGATTTAATACATACTTATCGCTCTTCTGATCCTTGAAGGGTCTCCTTGGGAACTTGATCCTCGACTTGGTACAGTTTGTAGAATTCGATCCGATAACGTTAGCGTAACCCAGCAGCTAGGCAGGCTTGTTGAACACAGTGGCCTCCGTGTAGAAAACAACCCGGCAGAGATCTTTTAAGGCCCACTTTTAAAGCATTCAATTTTGATGTAGTTTTATATACTACATTTATGCTTTCTAGAATCCGGAGCAGCGTAAAATTTGTTGAAATCCACCCACAGAGACGCTTACTCTTAAAAAAAAAATTTTTCTTTTCTCAATATTTTTACTAGAAACTTAAAAATATCGATTCGATCGATCTTTTTGGGGGCGTTATGGGAAATATCCGCGGAATAGAAAAATGTCATTGCATTTGACTTTACTTCCTATGCCCCTTCCTGCTTCCTTACTTCTTTGGATGACCGGGCATAGACTCTTGTCATTTTGGTTCGTGAACACAATTTTTCTGTGAACATTTTGCACGTACCGGCAGCGTAGAACTTTCAATTTTCCATTCCGTTTTTGCTTTAATTGTTCTGTGAGTAAGTGGACAGTGTGTCTTTTATATGCGTCAAGTCTCAAATCTTGTTTGATAATGCGAGACATGAATTTCTGGGATATCTTAATTTCTCGTGACAAGATTTCCTACTTTCGCAGGGGTTTCCGATTAATCCTGGCTTTTTAACAAATTTAATCGCCTGTGGAGTTCTGTAAGTGTGAGGGCATTTGAATATTTGACAGCCAGTTATTCCACCAGTGTCCTCAAACAATTTAAGAGTTCGATACACAATCAGGGTGATTCAGGGTGATTGAAACATCGCCTCTATCCATATTTACAAACGACTTTTGTGTAAATCTTTTTGCGCGTCAACTTAATATAAATGTGACTCATTGTGAATACCTGTCAATATAGAATGGGTGTGTTCATTACTAGTTTCACGATGAATGCGTTTCAACGTGTACAAGTATTTATGACATGACTAGGTATTATCTACAAAAAAAAAAAACAAAACTATTAACGGTACATTACTAATGGTGGATTTCGAAAAAAAAAAATCGATTTTCTCGAGAATGGCCCTAACGATTTTGTTTAAATTTGTCTGGATAGCGTTTATTTTTCAACACAGTAGGCAATCTTTGCTGAAGAATGCGCGGGCCAATCCAAAACATTAGTTTTAGTATCCATAATCCATTGCATATGCTTAGGATCGATGTCGTGTTGAAAAACGTAGGTTACTGGCATGTATTCAAAACAATAGGGTGGTTCCATTGTATTCTCTTTTATACATGTGTTGATCCATTCGACCCCTTATACGCACTAATGGACCAACACCGAACCAAAAGAATGCAGCCTAGACCATTACGTATCATCCTACATGCTTTATGGTCTTAAGCGTGTACTTTGAATCCAATTCTTTGTTTGGACGACGCCTAACATACACTTTTCCATTGGATCCAAATAAATTAGACTTGGATTCATCGCTCCAAAGAACTTTTTTCCTAAATGCCAATGAGTTTTTTGCGGTGCAGCTTTGCGACGAAATCCAGTGCGGTTTTTTGCGAGCTATGCATCCACGAAAATGTTGTTCCAAGGGACGACGCCTAACAGTCCTGGCCGAGAGTTTTTGACGGATTTAAGGTGCAACAATCTCCCCAATTTTTTTTTGACGTCAAAAAAAGGATTGGCTCTACTTGTCCGACAAATCAGTAGTTTTTCGCCCAATCTCCTTTCTTTTGGGGTTCTCAAAACTTCAAGTCTTTTTAAAAAATTGTATTGCTCCGAAAACAAGCTTTGTAGAGCAATCAAACCTATCAACGCCATTGATTCATTTCCGGTTTGATAGCTCTGCACGATTAATTTTCGAAGTTCTGGTGTGCAAGATTTTGTTTACCCATTTTTGTACTGTATAATAATTAAAATCAATAAAGTAATCAAAAGCAGCAGACAAAGAAAAATATCTTACATCACTGAAAACAAAGTACAATATTTTACACAAATTTGTCACTTTAAAAAGTCGTTTCTAATTCTCTGCCCAGAAACAATGGCAACCACAACCGCAATTGTGACAGTTTGACAACTACTAGAGCTCATGTAGACATATACCAGAAATAAACAGTTGAACAGTAAATTGATAACGGTACTCGCTAAACACAGTACAGCTTATAAAAAGAGTACCGATTACTAATATGCATTTGCAATTGTCGTTTCTAATTATGTGGCCACCACTGTATGTAAATGATCAGGTTTTGGAAAATCATTCAAATTTTTGTTTTTTAATCTCAACAGTTCTCTTTTTTTTTTCTTTTTTTTTTAAAGAAAGAACATTTTAACGATTTTATTTAAATCTAAAATTTAAGTGTTGCAAATAAACAGCATGCGACCCAGTCGTGCACTTTATTGATTCGATTGTAAGCAGCGTGTTACCCCATTCCCACGTAACAGATTAATATCTTTACTGATGCAGCTCGTTTTGCTTAGATATGCAAAAAAAAGAGGCTATTCAACCAACAAATAACGTAAATCCAATCCATCATCAGTAACTGCTTTTCTACTGTGATTTCGCTCCTAAAGCATCAATTGCTCATTCCTCATCCATATATTATCCAATAATCCTCTTTAGCACACAAAAATATTCAATTTTTCTTTTCTTATCATTTTTAAATATCACCTGCTTAGAAATCCGGTTTCGATTTCTCGCTCTCACAGCGCAGATATGTACAACAAAAAAAAAAAAAAAAAAAACCAAAACCATATAGTAAATCGAAAAAAAGGGCAAATAAATAAAAATAAACTCTCAAAATGGATAACGTATATAGCTGGGGCCCTATTGATGGCAGACAATTGTTCAATTTAAATGCAAATTGTCTTTTTATGTAGTTTATTTCTCTGACCGGAATTAACATAAACAAAGCAGGCAATTGCTTCTTCTTTTACGAAAATTGAAATGGTGGTGGAGCGCCGCGCACATGTGAATTTTATAGGCATGCTCCGGTGTACCTTCTCAAGGAGGAATAATATTTCCCGCCCCAAGGACGACACAACAATAAGCATTAAACTAAAACCACAAAAGGACACCCGTCGTACTACATACAATGTTATTATAGTACTAGAAGAACATTTTCAAACTCCTTTTGTGCACACAAAAAGCCATAAGGAGCAGCAGTAGCATAGAGACGACTTTCACTGTGTTTTCTGTTCCTGGTTTTCGTTTGTGCCAGTGATTTCTATCGTTCTCTAACGACCTTCAAATTACCACAACATTGCACAACAAACACACACAGAGGGGGAGAGGCGCACTGAGACGTTAGCTAGCATTAGAGCGGTACATAGTATTAGCGACAGGATGAGGATGAGGCAGACCCAGAGTCAGCAAAATTTGAATGAAAACATTTTGTATGCACACACATGAGGAGCGGCGAATAAGTGAGAGTTTATTCAAAATTAATGTCGGTTATTCAAATAAACAAGAAATGCAAATTGAAAAGCAGAATGAAGGCAAAAATTTGTAGAAAAAAGAATGAAAAATGTTTAAACAAAAAACATCTGTTAGATCGGAAAAACGATTTTTTTTTCTCTCATACTTTGTTCTCCCCCCTAGTTGGTGTATATTTATTTTGAAGTGACCTTCATGTGCAGAAGCATGTAAAGCCATCGTTAAAATAAAAAAAATTCTCAACTGTAATAGTCTCCCCCTTTTTCGTTTTTTTTTTATTTTTTTTTTATAGAGCACTAGGCCATCCGAGGAGGAGGCGCTTTTATAATGCTCTCTTCATTGGTATCCATCTTTCATCGATTCATTCGAATGTGAAACTCTTTGAAAGGAAACAGGAGCTGCTGTGTGATGCTCCATTCAATGTCGAAAGAGAAAAAAAAATTTCAAATTTAATTTAACTATTGAATTCGGTTCTATTTCACTTGCTGAATTGGTGTGTAAACTTTCGGCATACAGTAGAGGTGTTGAAATGAAAAAAATGTCAAAAAAAGTTTGCTTTATGAAGAAAATCTTACGTAACACTTTAATTTTCATGAGAAGTTGGTTGGTTTGGCACTTTAAGTTGTTAATACCTGAGGGTTTAGTTTAATCACAGCCACGGAAACTGAAAACTAATTCATCATCTTTGAATTCCTCTCCCCCGAAGGTATCAATTTAGATTTAGAGGAGTGTGTTGAATTTGGTTTAAAGTTGGATTATAATGATATCGATTGGTGAGACTTTGTCCATTCCGTTCACCATGGTTCCCAGCGAGTGTAATACGACTTATTTCAATGTCTGTCAGCAATTTATATAAACAAAGCTGTGATAAGACGAAGTAGAAGATACATATAAAATCGAAATTTCTGAATCCAAGCCATCGCTTTAACTTCCGCTACCTACCTATACATCGATGCTCAAAAGTACATTCTAAACACTTGTCTCCATCCTCCACATACTATGTAGCTTCCGCCCTTTACATACTAGCCTCCGCCCAACTACTTACTAGCCACTTGAAAGAAAGACGCTCAAAATGGGCTCAACACGAGGTGTACATCTAATTTTACATTTAACTAAAATCTGTTTTCGTTATTTAGCATGATACATATGTAGATGCTATATGAAGTCAGGCGTCATGTAAAAGCCATAATATGGAGAAAATCAGAGTAGACACACTTGTGGTTGCAGTGATAAGAGATTAACTCCTGTCTATATAATCTAACTTCCAGAACACAATTATGACGCTGAAGCGAAGACAAAAGTAGAAGTTAAGTCAAGTTCAGTTTCACAAACCGCTTCATGCTTCAATTTCAGCATCAACATTATGTTTTGGAAGTAAAGCGTAGCCAAAAAATGTATTATTTTCTAACAAACTTTCTCGTCGATTATTACTCTCTTAACGATCATCCCAAAAAAAAAAAAAACATTTTTTTGCAAATGCCCCTCGATAGCTCGAACATTTTAGTAGGTGTTTTACTTTCCCTCTAATACATCACCGGAATCTTAAGCAAAAGCCAGCTGTTCCCCTCTCCCGTACAAATGTGCATAATCCCCGTTTGCGGTTTATAACTCTGCAATAGCTTGCACATGACGTATTACTCGCTGTGTGAAGCTTAACTTTCTGTAAACATTCACTGATAAATCCCCTAAACACGAAAATAAACGACATGAAAATCGGTTCATCCATCCTTGAGTTACGCGGTAACAACACGAGAAAAAGGATAATAGATCGCTTGTATTCATATAAAACTTAGTATCTAGTTTTGGAGAGGCTAGATGGTCTACCGGCGTAGATCATCAATGGTAATAATAAAACTAAGAATCCGCAAGGTCTGTGGCTTCACACTAAGCTGGATTTTATCAATCGCTGGTTGCTGCGACCACCAATAAGATGAAATGGCTGTGGGTTTATGCTACTTAATCGACTAGTAGCGACAAGTCCCAACAACAGCACCAAAACAGGGTCCATTGTGCCTGGTATATCATACTATCAAGTTAGAACTACCTACACACAGATAAAGATGTAAGATGGAAAGCGATTCCAAACCTAAGAGCTCTGAATCTTCTGTTAGACATAGCAGGAAATTCTCATAGATGCTGACGAAGAAATTAAATTTTTTCTTTTACCCTGCAGCTCGTGAAATAGTCATTGAATCGCTCCGCATGGATATAGATGTGAATATGCGAAGACGGCTGGTGCATTCTTGCGACTAAGCCTAATCAGAGGAAATATTTATTGTTTTTGAAGAGTGGTCGCTATAGAGGCATTATTAATGTACGAGTAGATAGATCGATCTTGTCAATCATTACTAAATTCACCATTTGTCCAGTGTTCTTATCTCATTAATAGTGAATTTTCACTCAAAGATTTGAAGTCAGATAAGTCAGTTTCTGTTGGCTTGCCCAAGACTGTAGCCAGCTTAATTCTAGAGGAATTCAATTAAGCATTTAAGAAAAGTGGGAGCCATGGTTAAGTGCGCGATCACTGAGTGAGCGGTTCAAGGTTCTTCCACCTTTAGGACTCATTCGTTGTTAGTACTCGGTACTCTCTGGTATCCAATAGTCATTCCTACTTCGTTAATTGATTTTTCTTCATTAAAAGTTGAAATTGGAAGTCTCTCGTGGTTATTTGTGGTTGATATTCCGCCGCATATGGTTTGTAGTATTCCATCACTGATAGTAATTCGAACTTGATACTTAGTCATGACTAGTTAATAGTCTCTCGTCTTTGGTAATCATTCGTAATTGGTACTTAAATATGACTGGTTATTAGTCCCTCGTCTCTTTTAGACCTTCTTGGTTGGCCTATCCTCTGACCGGTTAGTAATCTTTCGTGACTAGTAGTCATTTATTAGTCTGTGGAAGTCATACTTCCTTCATAACTGATTCATAGTCTCATCTGTTGTTCTTGCACGGTCCTCCCTCATTACTGGTTGGTAACAAGTCTTCGGCCCATAAAACATCACATTCGTGATTGATGCTCAATTATAACTGATTAGTAGTCTCTGAACTCTATTAGTCATTTGTAATTAGTCATGATTAATGTACGATTTCAATTTATTTTTCATTGCAACACTGCTGGCTAAAAACTGTAGATCTACCACCTAGCAGCAATCGTCGGATGGTAAACCAGCCTTTAGTATCACAGCAAGTGTTAGTGATCCCTGAAGAATTCCTTTCGTGGAGACTAGACCCCTGGTATTTCCATGAAGAATAAAGATTTTACAAGGATTGCGAATGTTTAGGCTTAATGGTGATTCATGTAAAGTGTTATACCTTAAAGACGGAGTGTTGCGGGCTTATCTCTTAAATCCATTAAAAAAAAAGAAACCGTCCAATTTTTGTGACCACCACTGTAAGACGGTGAAGCTAAATAAATAAAATTCAAAATTGTATACATGTGCGGTAAATGCGTCTGAACGAGCGCACGAGAGTTTATCGCATTTTTATGTTTTCGACATTAATTTTCCCCGAGCTCCTCTTTACTATATGCGTGCTTGTGTGTAGAGGGGAACTCTTCGCTTGATCGGGGTGCGGTGTGCATCCCTACGATACAGGATTGCTTGGTGTGAAAATGAGAAAAAATAAATAAAATAAAAATTACGGGATTGTCACACAAATATATTTTTTTTTTGTTCTCAGGAAACAGTTGTTTAACATTTTATATGAATGTTTAACATGAACGCGGCTAGGGACTCATTTTCGCCCCAAAGGCAACTTTTCGTTGATAAAGTGAGAAACTTTTTCCCAACTCAAATGAAAGTTCCGCGCAGCACACCCACATAATGGGAGTATACATGAGAATCAATAAACGCTCAGAGTTAAATATTAATTGAATATCCTGAGCACCTGGATAAAAATAAAAATGTTTAAAGATTATTAATTAGCAACCAGAAGGACGAAGGACGTAGAATGGATGCACACGGATTTCTTTTTTTTTTTTAATGGCAAAATGAACAGCAATCACTAATTATGAAAAAAAGAAGCTACAAATTGTATCTATAGCTATGTGTACGAGTATAGAGTCCAACAACAGCAGTAATGGCAATTTTATTAAAATTAATAAGCGACCTTGTTTCTATCGAAATCGATAACAGGCAATGGAACGATGTTGCAGCAGCTCCTTTAGGGTCTGGTGTAATAGATTTCATAGAATTCTGCGGAGGTGGTCGGGTGGGCTGGCTGGGCTGGCACGAAGAGAAACTATGGGACAAATGAGATGTCTCACCACACTCGCCATATGGGTATAATTATCATTGGAAACAAAATTTACTTTTAATTAATTGCATGTCAGGGGACGTATTTTGTGGCTGTGTGCTTTGTTTACGTGTGTACGCGTGTGTGGTCTAGGGTGGATGATAGTATTTCATGTTTCCCAACTCTCACAATCTGTTGTTTAAAGCTTTAAATTGTTTGTTGGTGTTTCTGTGGGATTTAGTAGAATTGAATTTGTCTTTGGCTGTGTAAATCTTTTGATGTTTTAGGTACTCTCCAAGTTGGATAATTACATCAATTAGACCTTTTTAGGGTTCCTACACTCCTTGAAACTCGTACGCAAATTTAACTATGATAAATTAAAAAAAAAAATTAATTAAAAATCTGTGATCGCCTTATCAAAATCAATCAATTATAGAATTTTTGGCCAGATTTGTCTAGAGGCTTGGCACGTCGTGCCATACTCTGTGGTTGGCATCCAGCTTGAGTAAATGTTCACACCGACGAGCATCGAGAGGCACATCTAAATTTTGTACCCTATTTCCAGTTTTGCAACCTTCTGAATCTTCATCCCCAGAGGCAACATTTTTCAACTCTTGTGGAGCATAGGGCGACTACAACGCCTGCGCGTCATCGTGTTCGGTTTTCTGCAACCGTGTTTCAACTCTCTTCAACTCATCCCCAAAGATCTAGTTTCCTCCTCAATTGTTCTGCGCCATGTTTGCTTAGGGTAACCCATTCTTCTACCGGATTGGGTAAGTGGCTTCTTCGCACCGATCCACTGTGACTTCATCCGTCGAATGGTGATGTCTATCGGTTCGTGGCCCGTTCTCGAAGGGAGTTGTTCGAGATACGATTCGGACAAAAAATCCTCAGTATGATGCTTTGTCAGTGAAGGTGAGAACTGGTCTATAGAGGAACTTGTTATATCCGAGTAAAGACGACCAGTTCGGTTTTGTGCGGATTTACTCCAAACCCACTTTTTGTGGCTCATTTGAAGAAAAACAGAAGGGTGTGCTGAAGGAGCTATCTTAGGGCGAAGTTGATAGTCGCAACTTAATCTGAGTTCAAAGTATTGCTTTCGAAAATAACACTTTGAACTGTCTAAAGATAGTTCTACTTTTGTAAGAAATGAAAATAAAGGAGACTGAAATCTTACAGAAAATCGTTGCTTAAATAGCAAAGTTAACGACTATCAATCGCCCCCTTGAAGTATTTGAGTGTATTTCCGAAACAGCAATAGCAAAAACATTTGCATAGGCAATCATTGTGAAAATTAGTAAACAATTCATACGAGTACAAATTTTAAAGAAATCTAGTAACATTTGTACTACATTTCAACCCTTTAGTGCTCAAACCCGGGAAATAAACTTGGCTGAAACGATTTAGTCTATTAAAGTCGGTTCATGGTTTTTTTTCCTTTTCGACTTAAACAATCAAGAAAATGTATAATTCAACACGTACTGCGAATAGAGTAGAGAGAAATATAATTCAATATATGATCAGTCCATCCTGGAATATTAGTTTCAATAACAAAAAAAAAAGAGTTTTTAACAGATGCAGTTATACTTACTTTCTCTGATCCTAACATAGGAAGGTTCATTTCTTCCACATGCCGGTTCTAACCTCTGCATTTCGGTTCCAAATATAATTGGGAATCACAGTAGTAGTAGACCCAATGCGCACTCCAATTTCAATACTTTGACTTGAATAAATTTAAACAAAACTCTTCAACCAGAATATTCGATTGTTCGGTTTATCAGTGATACTTATTTGAAAAAAACAGTGCAGTCCTCCAGCGGATCCCAATCCTCGTGATTTCTGATTCGTTTACATCTTTCACCCGATCCCATCTTTCTTGGCCTAATGAAACCCATTTCAATCCCCATTGACCAACAATGGTTGGAAAACACGACTAAAAAGCAGACATTTCTTCTCAAAATTAATTTGACTCGGTGATGAATTAATTTTTTTTTTCTTTTTCTCTGATTGAGAAGAATGGCGCCCTATCTCGCTGCAAAAAATAATGAGAAAGGGATCCAACAAAAAGGAAAGAAATGATGACAAATTACAACTCCTCAGCTACCTGTCTAGTCGGTAAACAAAGCTAAAACAATGCAAATAAAGGTGTCAAGGGGTTTCGTTATCTCGCAGTCGTTGAGATATGAAATATGGAGGGGTATTTTTTTTTGTATTAAAGGATGTTGACCCAATCTGCAATCAAGGGTGACAGTCCTGCAGTTTGGTTAGTAAACAAATTTTAATGACTCCAAAACTCATGAAAAAAAAAAAGAAGAAGGGCGCATAACATGTCGTTATCCAATCGATAACGGCACTTCCAACAGTCTATCTAACCCATTAAAGTTAGTAGAGCATATAGTAAAAAGCCATACCACTTCAAATAGTTTCCACTCAACCAATCGTTGATATGCGGTCAGAAACGCCTAAACAGCAAAATCACACATTCTTCGTACGAGTATGTGATTTAAGAACTAAATCAAGTTAACATCGTGTTTGTTAGCAGCATGGGTGCTGATAGTGGTAGTGCTACATGCGCTCACACTACACATCGTTTAAAGTGGACACCACTTAAAGTACTCCTCCTCGGGCGGCAGAGACTAGCGACGACGCACAGTGTCCAAAAATGGTATATTTTCGGAAAATTTTTTAAAACAACTCGCAAATTAATTTTTTTTTTGTTAAATGAATGTCAAATAATATAGAATTCGAAATATGTTTCGGAATATTTGTTGTAACATCGTTTTTAAAGGGTTATTCATTTCGAGGTTGGGATTTCACATCCCTGCCATATATGTAGCATCTGTCATCCATAGCGACAGGTAATTAGTTCTTGCCTTGTCATTTTACGATATGGATCGTATAACCACCGACATAGACCTTACAATACGCAGAAAATATGCCGATTGGGTGTTGGAAAATCGACAAGTTAACGCCGATTTTTCGAACAAAGGCTCAATTTAATCTGAATGGCTATGTAAACAAACGCCTGCGGCATGATTGGGCTGTAGTTCTTCGAAAATTCTCGTGGTGTTGCTGTTACTGTCAAAGATGAGCGTTATCGGGACATGAAAAGAAATTATTTTTGGCACCATTTGGACAATATTGATGTGGAAGACATATGGTTTCAACAAAGCTAGAACTATACATTTTCTCAGCCCCGTCATCTCTCGTTTCGTCGACCAAAATTGTCATCCAGGATCGTACGACATTACGACGTTGGATTTTTTTCTTTAGGATTATGTAAAGCAGATTGGTGTATACCAATGACCCTGAAACGATTCCAGATCTAAAGGACTAAGGTCGCCGCGGGATTTATGCCGAAAAATAATGGAAAATTTCATTTTTTGGCCGACATCATGTTTTCTTACGGTCCCACCTCTCGTGAACGTCTGACAAACATTCGAGAGTAAAATTGTCAATCGAACAAATTACCTTTCGGCATAAAACAGCACATAAAAGAAAATATAACAAAAAGGGCAACAGGGCCGTAACGATTCAGTTGGAAAACATTTCGAGTTAGCTTGTTAAAGACACGATTGGTTTACGTGTAGTTTCGGAACTATGACTATTTGCATATATTTGGCATTCATAAGTAACCAGTGGAATGATTAGTGATTTAACAAGCAACAATCTACCTATAGTAGGCAAACGTGTGGAATTTTGTAACATCGAAATGTTCCTTAGGCACCCATAAACTTTCCCAATGATCGTATGTATATGATCATCCCGTGTTAAATTTAGAAGAAACATTGAAACCATTTGACGGTCGTCAGATATTGCAAGAATTTAAACAAGAAATTAGCAATCTTAAAACCAATCAAAGCTCCTCCTGGCTACGACTTAACAACAGGACAACTTCTTAAAGAATTGCCCAAGAAAGCATTAATTAGGATTCTCTACCTTCTAAAAGCTCGCTTTAGATTGCAATATGTACCAAGGTAATGGAAAGTCTCAGAAGTTATTATGGTATTAAAACCAGGAAAGCACCGAATGACAAAATTTCAAAAGTGTTCGAATAAATTTTACTAAAACGACTACAGCCTATAATAGAACAAAAACGCCTAATTCTGGATCACCAATTCAATTTTAGTAGCAAACATTCTACAATCGATCAAGTGCATAGAATAACAGATATAATTGAGAAGGTCCTGGAACAAAAAAAGAGGTTTACTCGAGTGTTTTTCTTGATGTATGCCAAGTCTTCGATAAGGTGTAGCAGAAAGGATTGGAACTCAAGATACGACATGTCTTTCTCGGCCCACTATGTAATGTTTTTAAATCGTATCTTGAAGATGGACTCTTCCGTGTTCAGTACACTAACGACTACTCCGACTTAGCTGAGATACCGCAAGAGAGTGTACTTGGTCCGATTTTATACTTGTTATACACGCAAGATATACCGCAATTAGAAGAAGACCGTTATAGCCACATTTGCAAACTACACTGTTATATTGGCGATATTCCAAGCTCGATATCCAAATCAAGCTGCTTCTATACAAGCAAGTGCTAAAACCCGTGTGGACGTATGTATATGGAGTTGTTCCAAGAAAAGTAATAGAAACCTGCTACAAACTTTTGAAAATACTCGTAAAGTGCTAAGAAGAATAGTGAACGCACCATGGTATGTTCCAAATGCCGATATTCGCAAATATTTTAGAATAGCCTCCGCCAAAGACAAAATTTAAAATTTCGACTCTACGGTCATAACGACAACGCTGTCCTTCAGATGGACAATAGAAATATAGTTCGTCGACTACAAAGGATAAAAACGTCCGATTTAGCTCAGTAAAAAGCAACCCCGCATAACTAGCACTTACGTTACAAAATCACCTGCACAACGTGGAAAATATAAAATGTAAACTACTAGATAAGTTTAACTTAGTCGTAGTACTAATTACAGTTGAAGGGACTAAGAATCTCACACTAATATGAGCACGCGCTACCGGTCGTCATAGTGTCTCGTGGACAATTTTCACCTACACTCGTAAAAAAAAGAGCTAAAAATCACATTCTAAACCTTTGACTATGTATTCTATTTCAGAAGGTCCAAGATAGATCTTTATAACTAGTCATTTTGATTTTGAAGAATTAAGTTTTAAACTATTACATTCAGCGCAATAAAGTACCAAGTATCTGACCAAGATGAGTATTAAAACGATCTGCTCTATCTTTAATGATTCCTAACTTATAACTCAAATATAATAGATCTGTACATCGTTTGCATGTATATATGTCTAAGTCAGAGTTGTTTACTGAAAGAGGAAGGTCATTTTTAAAAGCAACAAATAGCAAAGGACCTAGAATGGAACCTTGAGGTACTTCTGTGACCACATCTACTAATTAAAATAAAATTACATCCAACCTTTTCTTCTAAGAACACATGGACTGCAGTACCTAACTTTTTCCCCTCACATTGGACACTGTGCGACGCACGACACTGGAGGCAAACGAACCTAATGAATACGGAAAGGGGCAAAGCTGTTCTGTCTCTGGCTTTGGCTTTAGCTCATCATGGTTGATAATTTTTCTGTACTTTCGTTTCTCTCAGTTTTTTTTTTTTTTTTTTTTTGTTGTTGAATGATTTATATTTATTCTCTTTTGTGAGCCAGCAAAAAGAGGACAAACGAAAACACAATCTGAAGAAGAATACATATCTTTGCAATTTATTTTATTTTATCTCTATGTACAGCAATGGCCAATTAATCAAAACTAATTGACGACTCAACTGTAAAGCGCACCACATTGTGCCATCAAATTAAGTGTGATTAGAAATTTACAAATAAATAAAATTAAATTTCTAATAGAACAAAATATGCAGCGAAAACAATAAAAAAGAAAAAAAAAAAGATTTTAAATTAAATTGAAATTCGGTCTCGCAATTTAATTTGTATGCATTCGGCATAACATAGCACAACATACAGATACCGAACTGCCAAATTGTGGTGGTCACATCAAAACAACTTAAATGAGAATAAAAATAAAACAAAATAAATATAAATAAAATACTCGTTTTCGGAAAATGGATTTTCGTAAAGGGGGTAGGGGAGGAGGGAGGTAGAACAGACAACGTTCGAAATAGAACGTTTGTGCAATAATCAAATTTCTGTGGAGAGGGAAAGTGGCGGCAGGTGGCGCTGATATGGTGCCTTTAGTGTGCGTGCAGTTGTGTTACGGAAAAGTGTTGGTTGTTTATTTCTTTTTAGTGCATTCAACTTTTTTTTTTTTTGTTTTGTTTTGGGAAGTTAGCTGCTGGTGGGTCAAGGCAAAATAGCAAACAAAAAACTTGCTTGGTAATCGGTGTCCGATGGAGTCCTTGCTTTTTCGTTTTCATTTTTGTAGATTGCTTGTTTCTTTTGTGTCAAATTCAGTGCTTTTGAATGATGTTATTTTGTAGTAACTTTATAGTCATCATTAACATCAATTGCAAAACGGGAGAACAATGTCATTGAGTTCATAAAACTTTATGTTATAAGTACCTGATCAGCATGAAAAATTGTCGTAAAGGGTTTTTTTTTTTTTTTACGAGAATGTTGAATGCATGAATAGGGGGTGTGTAAGTACGTTATATGAATTTACATTAGCACCCCTCACTGTGCCTGCAGAGGTTGTTCTAAATCTTCCAATCGAATTTCCTTTAAACCAAGTAAAGGGCACGGCTGGGTCACACGCACTTGCTCGATATGTACCATTCGTTTGTAAATTGTTCTGTTTTCAAATTTCAGCAAAATCGGATAAGAAGCGAACAAATTTACGTTTTCGTAAAATGCGAGAAAAATTAAGGTTTAATATTTGAATGGGCATGGCCTTGCATATGTAAAGTATGCAAAATTCATAGTCGTTTACTAAAACAAAAAACAAAGCAAAATAATGAATGAGATACGAATAATTATATTCACAATTCGTTAGTTTATAATAAAAAAATAAAATGAAAGTCATATGTTCACAAAAACGTACAAAAAAGCTCCTTTTTTTCATTTTGGGATGAACATAATTCGTATTCGTACAGGTGGCAATATTGCGTTTCTACTCACGAAATAAGGAATTTTACCGTTATGTTGGAACTTTTTGAGTGTGAGTAACCATCATTTGCATTAAGAATCTTATATCATTTGCTGGTGTTAGCGCGAACATTTTACAATGCGTCGAAAGTCAAGTGATCTTTCAAATGAGATAAGGAAATTAATAATAAATTTGCATACAGACGGTAAATCTCTGCGACAAATTGCAAAACTTGTTAAAAGAAGTCCGTATACAATTCAGTATGTGGTAAATATATATGCAAGGTGGGGCAAAAGTAATGTCATAATCTGAATTGGCTGCCATTTTGTTAGAAATGAAAAAAAATTGGGCTCCGTTTTCATGAAAAGTTCACTTGAAGGTGTAAAATTGATGACATTAAGTTGAAAAAATGATATCGGTCAGATGACCACCACTTGAGGAGATGCATATTTGTGCTCGTTTTACGGCATTTTGAATTGTTGCTCGCAAAACATCTGGCTCCAAATTGGTGATTTCTTCTTCAATGTTGACTTTCAAGACATGCAAGGTTTGTGGTTTGTTGTGGTAAACGCGAGATTTTAAAAAGCCCCAAAGGAGAAGTCTGGCGCATTCACATTATGACAATACTTTTGCCCGGAATTTGGTGTTTCTAAATCTCCATCGCTACCCGAGCTGTGTATCGCTCCATTACTTGTTGTCAACTAATTCTCTATCTGTGTACATCATAAATGTCAAAGCGCAATGACATTTGTCGCCATTTGCAAAAATTATGGCACATTCATATTATGCCATTACTTTTGCTCCACCCTGTATAGAACGAGTGGCCTCGTCGAAAATAAAATTCTGAATCAAAATAGATCCTTTTTGGACAGAAGACATCAGTCTTCACCAAATCCTCAAAAATCCGTTAGTTGGTGGTGTTAAACTTGCTGCAAGTCTTCACAAATATCTTGGGATCCAAGTTACTGCACAAACTGTTCGAAATTATGTGTGAAAACTTGTGAGAAAACCATTTGTAAGCCCAGTTAACAGGCAAAAACGCATCACTTTTGCAAAACAATACTTAAAAATGGATATGCAGTTCTGGAGAAAGATAATTTTTTCTGATGAATGTAAATTCAACGTAAAAAATCCGATGGTCGCGTACAAATCTGGCGTGAGCTTAATACATGGTGGTGGTTCACTGATGGTGTGGGTGTGTTTTTGGCGAATCAGGTGTCGGAAAACTACATATCATCGACGTCAAAATGGCTTCTAAACAGTATATTAATATCCTGAAAACAAATTTGCGTGAAAGTGCTAAAAAATTAGATTGTGAACGGGACTTTATTTTTCAACAAGGCAACGACCCGAAGTATGCGGCGATGAACACACGGCTATGGATATTGTATAACTGTCCAAAGTCCTTAAAAGCTTCTCCTCAAAGCCCTGACGTTAACCCTATAGGAAATTTATGGTCAATTTAAAAAAAGAAAACTAGTGAGCACTGCTATTATTTTGACCTCTAAGAAACACACAATAAGTGCATTCAAGTGACGTTTGGAATGGAACCGTTATGTGTTCGAATATTTTTGTCTTGGAAATTTGTAACATTGTTGTATTACCGGAAAATTAATTGAAGGAAGTAATAGATTATTCATTATCTCAACTTGTACTAAAATATGTCATTCAGGTGGTTGCACTGCTATTATTTTGATATCAACTGTACAGACAGACGGACAGAATTGAGAGATCCATTTTTTTAAGTTTCTCTATGATAATAACTAATGCCAAGATTGATCAAAATCTCGAGATGAAACATTTTCAAGAAGGGTACTTGCTAGTAGCAAGTCTTTAGGTATCGGGAATGGGTTCAGATATCTCTTCTAATTGGAGTGTATTTCTTAAGGGAGATATTAAACCAGATCGCCTTATATTGGGTCGCTTTTCATCTCCCTTCCGTAAGTCATCTTAACCAAAGTTAGATTTCATCAGAATTCCTCCCAAACCTCAATTTTCCGTATCAACGCTAGCATTTTCTTGAAGGCTATCTGACTAATCTTCTCGGATTCCAACCCGTAGTAGAGCCTGCTATGTACGTATATCTTTTCTGCTAGCTTGTGCTAAACATGTCCCGCGGCGTCCACATCTTCTAGGCAAGTATTGCTATTTTCCATTTGATTGTTCCACGCTTCATTTTTTAAACGTTTATCTTGGTAGAGCATACTAACATTTTAATCATTTAATACCAGCAGGTCGGTAGTCTTAATGATGTTGTGTGTAGTACTGGTCCCTGACGGGGCTTCCCTATTCAAAAGTCATAATTGAAAGGCGGAACTAAATGTATAAACCATGTGCATTTGTCATACAATGTACGGCACATTAGTCACGTCTAACCCCAGAGGGGCGACAATAGCCAGAGATCCACCACCTTGTGGCCCGATGAGATACCATCTATGCGTATAGGCTCCGTGAAGTAGTCGTAATTACGTTTCGTAGCTTGGCAGATAGACGAGTACTGCAGGCGCTGTCACAGCGTTTTAGGTTCGCCTTTTCTGAGAAAAGTTTATATACATATGTACATATATAGTAAAAGAAAAAAAACTGATCTATTGCAAATCAGTGGCCCGCGGTTTTCCATAAGGTGGTTCTCTAAGGAAGTCCGTTAATATTTGTAGTCTATTTTTCCTTCAACTGACACAAGCTTTAGTTCTTTTCCATCTGAAGTTTCCGAAGATTATCTTGTTTTGTCTCTATTGGTTTTGGGTGACATATCTTCACATCCCGCAGAAATGTTTTGGTCTTAAGAGGGGTGTAGCCGATTCTTCCTTTGCCAATTTCCGCGTTATTCCCCCCCCCCCCCCCCCCACCCCCCCCCCAATTCCGACTGAGCCAGCACTCGTATACATACATGTCACCAACTGGAAAAGCTTTTTGCGACAGGTAGATGATCTGTGTGGTTGCAGTAAAGTTTTTCACTAGGTGGCGAAAAAATTATAGTAGTGAATGTCTTTCTTAAAAAAAATAGATAGCTGAGTGTTTTTGCTAAGAAAATACGAGAAAGGTTTTTGCGTTTGCTAAAATACGAAAGTCTGCTGAGGTTATGTTTCACCACTGGTGAGAACGTGTACGAATATGTGCTTCTCCGGGTTCAATGTAAGACGGCTAATATACGGTGTCATTCTTAATTTCGCCTGTGATATTGCCATGCCTCTTATTGTTTTAATCAGGAGAACCCCGGGAAAGAATTTCCCAAGTTTTGCCAAAAGCTAGCTAACATACTTAATAAGATTTATTTACTTAACTTGCTGCATCTCTTTTTCCTTTCAAACAAATGATAAGGCAACAAAAACTTTGTTCTCTACATGAATATACATATTAACTACGTGAAATGTAATGAATGCACTTTTATTCATCAATGAATGGTCGTAAAATTCTAAACGGTCATTGTCTCATTCAACTTTCTTAATCATAAATTACCTGCAACTCTGTTAGTCACCTTTAAATGAATGTCTGCCATTAAAAATCGAAATCACCCACACACTTAAATTCGGTTTTTATATTGATCGTAGTATTTGATTGCCATTTGAAAGCATATTAAAACTCCTTTTATTTCATTTGTCACATGTATGCGGTTGACATTCTTTTCAATTTATTTATGCATAGGATGTGGAATGAAATTGAAATAAATTTTACAGACGGGTGGTGGGACTGAGAGGAATGTCATTTAAATGTTGAACTGAGAATCAACATAAACTGACATAAATTAGGCTAACAATGTGCAAAATTTATGCATTTGAAATACAATTTATGTACATTTGTGTAGTTGCAATTTCGTTCATAATTTATGTTTAAGTTCGCAGTTGGGTTTATGAATTTTTCAGTGAGCTGGAAACGGGATGCGTTCGCGAGTAATGTGTCTATTGTAAAGGATAATGTAACGTGTGTAATGATAAAACTTACTTTTCATGAAATCTATTTATTTCTATTGCAAATTCGTGCTGCGTATAATAGTCCAGTCAATAGATAGTTTTATCTTTTTTGGACCTTTGCACCGCTCCCACCCCGTCTCGCATCGCCATCTTGTAAAAATGGCACTCTATTTCGGCTTTTTCACAATAACTTCTCTGTAGTATGGCTAATATAAAAAGATTATTATATAGCGGACAATCGTTGTCTCAACACTTTTTTTTTGACAGGTGAATAGTTTCCGAATTACAGCAAAGTAACGTCCCCCATACCGCCTCGCGTCGCCATCTTGTAAAAATGGCACCCTATTTCGGTTTTTTCACAAGAACTTCGCTGTAGTATGGCTAAAACAAAAACCGTGATGATTATTATAGAGCAGACAATCGCCAATAATCGCTGTATCAACACTTTTTCTCCCTTTGTCTCCCTCATGGTTGGGAGACTTGAACCAGTTTGCGAGATATACCCTATTTTGTCGGGAACAAGATTACAAAATAATATTTTCAATTCTATTTATAAATATAAATAATATTTCAAGCTAATAAGACAAATTTGATCAAAATTCATCAAGTTATTCTTAAGTTAATGGGGGTGGAGAGACGGATTTAATTAACAGTCATTAAATTTTATAGCTTTTAACTGTATCGTGCCCCCACTCATTTCGATTTTGATGAGATTTACGTAGAATTATCTGCAAACTATACTGTTCTTGAATTAGAAGCCAGTGGATCAAATTTCTCCACAGGTTGTTGCCACGCAAAAAAATGATTTTCCATTAAGCAGGATGCATTTTAACAACGACACATAGATATTTTAAAACTAGAGCAAGCCATTGTTTGGTGTCGTCATAGCGATACACTGGCACCAACAATAGTTCACTTCGCGTGAAATGAGAATGAAATATCTCAAGTTCAAATCCCCCCCTATGGTCAACTCTCTCGTATTCCCCCCACAATTGTCACACTTTTGTCTATGTGTCTTTCATCATCTTTAAATGCTCACTAGTGAAGCTAGAAAACTGAGACTTTTTACATATGCAGTACAAACAATACCTACATAGCGGGGGTGTATTCTTAGTTTCAAAGTACAGGGTGTTGCAAAGAATTTTTTCTTGTTGCCTTATATACAATTTCCCAATTTGAGTGCGTATTTCCGCAGCTACTCAGACGCTTAAACTTCGCACATTTATTGTATGAATCGCGGGATACTGATTTTAGTATTCAAAATACAGGATGTTGCAAACATTTATTCTTCTCCCTCGTATAATATGATTTTTTGTGCTTCTTGAGTAGCCCTCGGATCAGTTATAAAGGTGTAACTTTGTGCACCAAATTTCTCCTTCACCACTTCGAGCGTTGCGTCGCTTGTATAGCATGTAGCGCCGTCTTGTTGGAACCACAGCTCGGATATATCGATGTTGTCGAGCTCTGGCCACAGAAAGTCGATTAACATCGCTCTATACCGAGGACCAATGACAGTAACGATGTCTCCTTCCTCATTTTAAAAGAAATAAGGTCCGATGATGCCGCCGTGCCATAAACCGCACCAAACAGTCAATTTTTGTGGATGCATTGGTGCTTGGTCGAACACTTGTGTATTCGAATCTCCGAGCAACATTTTCAGCGCCCAATTAGCGAACTCACGGCGTTGTCTATGGTCGTCCGGCTTCAATTCTTGCGCCAGCACAATCTTATGCGGATGTAGGCCCTAATCCAACCGCAAAATAAGTCTGGTTGACTCTGGCGATGTCCAATTCAGCTGATCTTTTTCGATACTGGCCGCTACGGCGGCTATGTTTTCTTCACTTCGCACCGATCTCTGCCTGGATCCAAAAGAGTGTACTCACGCTCAAACTTTTCCACGAAGCGACGAATTGCCTGCGTACTGAAGCCATGATGATGACCGACCTCACGACGCGTATTTACAACTGAGTCGGAATTTCGATAATATTTTTTAATAATTTCCACACGTTTGACATCTGGATGTCATTCGTAACTTTGACAGCTGCTGAACTATAACAATTGGAAAAACTATCATTGCTATCTGATCACCCTTTACAATTTTCCATCTCGTAGAGAGAAGAAACTTTCTACACATCTAGTATGATATACTTAATGAAACTTAATGCAGCCGAATATTATATTTTTAAAATACAGGGTGCTGCAAAATAAATTGTCCTACTGTGGAAAAACTTACATGCATATTTTAGACTTCTAATGATCAAGTAACAAGTTTCAGGCTTTATTGATCATTACCACATAATATTGAGCAAAGAAGTGGACTACGAAGTAAGTTAGGGGTCCTTTGGTATTTTTTTCAGCAGGCCTAAGTCTATAACCCTGTCAAAAATCAAAGCCCTATTTTTGTCTCTACTTTACTGGACTATAACACTTAATTTCAAACTTTACATAGATGTCGCTAATTTGTGAACTTATTTGGCTGCCAGCAATAGGTGGTTTAAGACGAACGGGGATATTACAATTCGTTAATCACGTTTTAACTGGGTATAACTCAGGTCCTTGTTGTCTTTCTGATCTTCTATTCTTTAACGAATATTTGTTCAACAATATTTATTTATTTCATTTCAAAGTAGAACTTTAACCGTATAGTAGCTATCTAATTGCCAACAAACCTCTGCCACACAATAGTTCTCTCTACACGTTTTTACACTTAATCCACCTTAATGCCATAGGCGTTAAGTGGCTTACAGGAAAAATAACACCAGGAAGAAAGGCAGAGAAAACAAAATCCCAAAGAGACGATGACGACACCGATATAAGTTTACTTCTCATTACAAAAAAAAAAAAGAAAAAAAAAGAAGAAGAAATATAGAACGAAACGAAAGGGAATTAAATTATACGAAAATGACGGCAAGAATCTAATTTACTGCCAACGACCACACGACACGAGTGTATGTTGCCATAGCAAAATTCCATAATTGATGTTGTGCGCATTCGTTTTACCAGCAATTAAGGTAACTTTTTCGAGTGCCAGCAAAATAAGATGACCAACAACAACTCGAAACTGCCATTGCTGCTACTGCTGCTCTGTTGTAGTAGTCAATTTACCTGATGAAAATCCGATTGTAATTAGATCAGACGTGGTTTGTGCTTTCATTCGACCATTATGGATGCTCAAAACATTCCGTCTCTCCTCTCAGATACACGATGTTTCCATGGATTCGTAAACTCACCGATATGGCTGGATGCAAATAATACACAAAATATTTATCTGGAATCTTTCTCCTCCTTTGCTATCGTATCATGTTATCCTGAATATTACCCTTCTTCCTGTTGACGGTATGTAGCAAGCAAACATTTACGTTTAACATCGAGATGATTTCCTTAATGAGAAAACTTTGTTGTTACTATTCTGATGTTGCTGCTACTATCACATTGGTGCTTCGGCTAGAAAATTTCAAAGTTTTCAAAGCCCAATTGTGGGTGGGTGCTTGTGGCTGTGTGTATTTGAAAGGGAGGTTAGAAGAGAAATATATAAATCCATTAGATTAAGCTGCAAGAAAGAAACCAACCAACAAACAGAGAACTACCGTGTAGCCACATAGGAAATTGTAATTTTGTTAAACTTAATAAAAATGAGTAATAAAAGTTTTTTGTATGAGAAGTTGAAATGTTGTGCTGTGGTTCCTTCTACGTATGCATCTCTTTCGATTGTGGTTTGGTTTCCTTTGTGCGAGAAGGAGCAATTTGGAATCAATTTCGCTAGAATCAACAATGACCCTTTGAGACGATAGATCATAATCTCTTGTTACGAAGCACAGTGAGTGTGGAAAGATTACTGACTTGTTGAAATAAGGAATATATTTTTTATATAATTTATAATCTTCAGCTACGATAGAGTAAATTTACACAGGTGTAACCAAAAAAAGTTAACGCTTAGAGTGTAACGAGAAGATGAAACGCTAATTTTCTCGAAAACGGTTTTAACTATTTTCACCAAATTTGGTTACTTAAGTTATTTTGGATACACGTTATAAAATGGAATTACAAGTTTGTTGAAAATTGCCTATATTTCAGAAAAGTCATGACCGATTTTGATGAAATTTTCATATATTACTTAGTTCAGATGGTGATAAGAACTTTCACTTCCAACAAGATCTACGTTCTTTAGTATAGTTTTAGTTAGTAAAGGGTGTCCCAAAATTCAATAATTTTGATAGAAAACACAGGTTTTTAATTAAAAATTCATAAAGTATACAGTATAGGGTTACGTATGGAATAGGATATCGGGTAAATGGCCTCCACGACTTTGCTGGCACATATGCACTCTTTTGTAGACATTTTTCATTACCGTTTTGCATTAATGTGGCTGAATTTCGTTGATACAGTGCTCAATTTGCTCCTTCAGGGCGTGGGTGGGCTGTTGGCATAAACCTTAGACTTCAAAAAACCCCAAGGAAAAAATAATTATTCAACGAACTCTTTTTGCTGTGCGTGGTCTGTAAGCTTCAGTTCTTGAATCAATTGCACTTTGTATGCATGAAGATGCAAATCTTTCGTGATAATACGCTGTAGAGAGCTTCTCGAAATGTCCAATTCTTGGTCCCGAATTGATGATCCTGGACTCACGAACTGCTTCGATGTTTTGTGTTGAACGACTTGTTGAAGGACGGCCAGAGTGTCTAAAATCACTAATTGATCCAGTCTCCCACTATTCCGACCATATTTTGTACGAAAATTGCGTACTGTAGCTGCCAGACCTTCATTATTTTTAAAAGCTCAACAATGAAAACGCGTTGTTCTTTCGTGTACATAGCACTCCATTTTTAATAACCCTGAACTGTCAGCTGTCACGCTCGCTGTCTTTTTGTTTGCATTTTCAACACTTTACCGCACAAATGGCGCAAAATTCAAATCTTGCGTGAATTTTGGGACACCCTTTAGAACTATTAAATTCAGGAAATTGATGTGAAACTTACTTTCTAGATTAATAAAAAAAACCATGGACCATGTGCTCCACACTCTGACCCTGAATACCCGCAAAATGTTTACAAATTTAGTTTACCATCTTTGTAATTGTTTCTGTTTTTCTTCCCGAAGTGGCTCGCAGAATGTATTAAGCTGTTTACTACAGGTCGAAATAAAATGTAAATCGAACAAAAAGGCGAATGAGGAGGTCAAGTTATCTGCTTTTAGTAAAAATGAAAATGATTATTATGGGTTAACAGAGATACCTTCATTTCAACAAAGCTTTATCCCTAATGTCGAATATTTTCTAGGTGAATGAAGTAGACAAGCCTTATAGAACAATAGAATTTCAGGATTATACCCAAATGTTTGCCCGCCTAGGTAGATATTCCAGTCACCCTTCGCCAAGCTTCAGGTGCATGACCATAAACCAAGTTACAGCTGGACAGATACGGTGCTACGATATCATCTCTCTTTTTAAGTAATGCTAAAAATATGACGGCTTAACCTGCTTATATAAGTCTTTAATAAGTCTCCCCACCTTAAGTCACTAGACGGCACGCAAATACGCTCGATTTCTTCTCATTTTCTTATTTTTTTTTTTTTAATATGACCCCGATGTGTTGTGTAGTGTGTTTGCTTGTAACCCAAACGGTGCGGGTTCGACTCCAAGCGGGGAACAGAAACCAACAGCCACCGAGGACAAAAGAGAAACGAAACAACAACTACATCGAACAGGGGTTTCTACCTGGTGGTAGTGCAGTTTGAGTGCCCCGGACATAGATTTCTTTTTTGAACGATAATATCTTGTCAAGACGTAAATACTGGTACACGTATTTTTGGTGATAAAATAAAAACGAAGAAGTATTTTTTGATTTGTTTAAACAATATATTCGAAATGGCCACCATTTGCATTTATGCAGGCTGAGTCTATCTTGACACTCATCGATCGCAGCACTCACTTCATCTATTGGAAAATTGTCCACTGCCAACACGGTTTTCAATATAGCCGCACTCCATATTTACAAACGATGTTTGTGTGAATCTTTTTGCGCGTTAACTTAGTATAAATGTCACTCTTTGAATACATGTCAATATAAAATGGTTGTGTTCCATACTAGTTTCACGATGAGTGCGTTTAAAGGTGTACCAGTATTAATGACATGACTAGGTACATAGTTACATTCATTGTAATCACTCAATGTTGCAAATCTACGTCACCTAAAATAAATTACTTAAGATCTCGTTCGTTTATTTTTCTGTCAGACTGTGACAATTCGATAAAACTTTTCCTCTTTAAGCATCCCATTCCGATGTAGAAAAAAATAAATAAATTTTATCTTATACAGCAGCTACGGTTTCTACAACTTTTTGGCGTTATTCCACACTCTGTTGCCTTCAAAAAGCAAAGGATGACTTCATCGTTTTCCCACAAAGAGAAAGATACGAAACGAAATCATTTTTATGCTTCAAACTTTCATATTTCATTCTTCGTCTTTTCATTATTTTTTTTTTCTTTCTTCCAAGAGAATTAGAGACAAAATATATAAATTTAACTCTTCCGCTTTGCGTGGCGAAACTTTTTTTTTTCCAAAGTCTAGACACATACTATGCATTCTCAAAGGAAAAAGAAAAGTTTTCCCCCCTCAATCACATCCTCTGAAATGGATGTTGGATACAAAAAAAAAAAAAAACTTATTTATGAAATCATTCTTGAAAAACAGAAAACGAAACGAAATGAACGGAAAACAAAAATTTTTTTGTAGAGAAAGAAGCCTTGAAACAGAAATCCTAAGTGTCGATGTCGTTGTTGTTGGAGTTTATGTTTTCTAATTTCCTATCTTTCTCAACTCAAATTGAGAAATTTTTATTTCAAGAGGAAGTTGATATTCAAAGGACTCCAGATGACTTTTGGAAAAAAAGTAGAAAAAAAACTGAAACACATTTAACTCTTCTTTTCTCCTAAACGACACATTTGCATACACGACAGAAAACGCTCTCCTGAGCCCGACCCGAAGGCACTTAAATATTCTGCCTCATGCTGAGAATCGATTCCATGCTCTGCCTACTTGTGATGTTGACTGCGATACCAATCTGCTGTCACTCGTCAGCAGCATCACAAGCTCTATAGGAAGGCAACCATATATCGCTTCTTATGATTAGTAGCAACTATATGTATGAATAAGTTATTTATTTTAGAAAAATTTGCAATTCTACCCTTACAGTTTAGTGTGTATACATTTTAAGATTAAACTAAATTTTGAAAAAAAGAACAGAAATTGTGTCCGTAGTTTGGTATATTAATAACAATTGAAGTATGACTTGTTGGTTCAGTTTACATTTAAATTATCAATAGTTGAAGTAATTGATTAATACATTTCTGTACCTAAGGGCACTGATAAGAAAATTACTAAGCTTGTTCCAAAATTCATTATTATTGAAATGTTAGATTGTTATTGATGCGCATAGAGCGCATCGTTTACAGTCTCTAGTGCATAATGTACTTGCGTTTAGTCAGATTAGGTCGCAGCGTTATTTAAAGATATGTTTGTCCAGTTGGTTATAGATGCTTTCCGTACTCTCTAGTACTTTGTGCAACATGTTCTTCCTTGATATTTGCTTTAGTATTTGGAGCAACTCCTTGACTCATCCAATCACTGCGTGACATCGTGCCTGCCATTGTAATTCGAAGTCTATTAGGTGCGCAACTAAGTTCTCAATAGATGGGTCCAGCAGTAAGCGCTGATCGATTTTGACATATCCAAAACCGAGCTTAGACATATGGTAAACAAACTGTTTTGACACATTAGTGATTTTGTTTTGGCGTCATATACTTTTGGTTGTGTTAAAATGTCCGCATCGAGAGCTCCAAATAGTTTACGGAGATGCTGCTCTAAGTGAAACAACGTGCCGTGATTGGTTCCGTCGCTTCAAATACGGTGATTTCGATGTTGACGACCGTCCGCGTGAAGGAAGGCCAAAATCCTTCGAAGACGCTGAATTGGAGGCATTGCTCGATGATGATCAATGCCAAACGCAAGAACAGATTGCTTCAGCATTAGGAGTTGCCCGTGAAGCCATTTCCAAGCGATTGCATGCGTTTGGAATGATTCAAAAACAAGGAACTTGAATCCCTTATGATTTGAAGCCAAGGGACGTTGAGCGTCGTTTTTTCGCCTATGAACAACTGTTCCAGCGGCAAAAAAGGAAGGGTTTTCTTCATTGCATCGTGACGGGTGATGAAAAATGGATTCATTACAGCAACCCAAAGAAAAGAAAGTCATGGGGACTGTGCCCGGTCATGCTTGTACGTCGTCGGCTCGGCCGAATATTCACCCTGCGAAGATTATGCTATGTATTTGGTGGGACCAGGTCGATGGCATTTACTATGAACTGTTGAAACCCAACCAAACCATCACTGGGGAACAGTATCGACTTCAATTGATGCGATTGAGCCGTGCACTGCGCGAAAAACGTCCACAATACGAGCAGAGGCACGAAAAAGTGATTCTACGCCATGACAACGCTCGGCCTCACGTTTCCAAACCCGTTAAAACCTACCTGGAAACGCTCAAATGAGAAGTCCTACCCCACCCGCCATCCTATTATTACTTGTTCCGTTCGATGGCACATGGTCTGGCTGATCAGCAGTTCCGCTCATATGAAGACATCAAAAAATCTGTGGATAGCCTCAAAAGATGAACACTTTTACCGTAACGGTATTCGAGCTCTGCTAGAAAGATGGGAAAAAGTTGTTGCTAGCGATGAACAATACTTTAAATGATTCATTTGTAACCATTTTTTTCACAATAAAGTTACATTTTCATAAAAAAAAAAAAAAACAGCGAGAACTTAGTTGCGCACCTAATACAAGTTTGATTGACATTTCCTTTCTTGAATATAGGAAACACAATACTTGTTATCAATGCTTCATATGCTTTGCCTCTTTCGCTGATTGTATTATAAGATTTTACTAGTTCTTCCTGGAAATCACTTGTTGCACTTATAAGCCTGAATCGTTTCTGGATTGTCAGCATAACATCAATCTTTAACGGCAGCCCACAAAAAACAAGTCCAACGGCGTCAAATCGCGGAGGCCAAACAACATCACCAAAACGGCTGATTACACGACTATTGAACTTAGTGCGCAAAAGATCGATTGTTGAACGGCTAGTATGGCACGTAGCGGCGTCTTGCTAGAACCAGAAATCGTCTCAGTTTCTGATAACTTGTGTTATCAATTAGCATGCCATTCTCACGAACTTTCTGCACAAACTTGCGTACAGCAAGCACGGTTGTTGCATTATTTCGACAGAAATTTCTTTTCAAAATTCGCATTGTTTCGGCAACACAACAAAGTATTCAATATTTCCCAATGTTGTTCAAGCTACTACTGTCATACTGTCATAATGTGTTTCTGTCAAAAAGAGCTGTCAGTGTCAAAATTTAAAAGATTTAAAAATAAACCAGCAGATGGCCCACCCGTTATAAGAGTATCAAGGTAAAAGAAAGATCTTTTATAATTATTCTTATTATTCCTTATAAAATAATGTTGCACCTCACGCCAGAGCAGATCTCCTCTCACATTATAAACACATCCTCCCATAGCACCATCGAATCAGCTGTTCCGAGTGGCAGGTTTACGAAATAAGTTAAAGTCCTTAAAGTATTTCTTCAATTGATTTTTCTTCCATGACGTGGGTTTCTTACAAAACAAATATTTCAAAGGATCCAACTTATTCAAAGAAACTTGAGTGCAGATACTTATTTTCTATGCCATGTATGTTTATATGAAAGTATGTTAAAATTAAGTGATCAACAATATATTTATAGGCAGACATGTTTCGCACAAGATTATGAAATATTTTAATTAATTGTTTGGTTTAAACTCATTTGATGTGACTTCTAAGGAGAATCGGTTGTTGTCGTCATTGTATCGCATGCCACTGACATCGAATGAGATTAATATCGTTATTTTCACGGTGTCACCGCCTCCTCCTCTTTCTCCCACGAGGGCATCATCAAACACGCACTCTTGGGGCTTAAGAGCTTTTTTTGTTTTGTTGTTATTTTCTTATTGTGGCATGAAACTCTGACGACCAAGAATCACAAACATACGTAGAGTATGTATGAATCAATATGGTGTATCGTGTGTCTTTCTTGTATGTCAATAATCCGGTAAATTGGAGAGAAGAATGACCACATTGATTTGTCGTTTGTTGTTCGCTGTTAATTGTTCTTGGGTGACTTGTTTGTTACGCGTCGTAGAAAATCGATATCACAGTTGGGATGAGAGGAGAGGTAGGTGTATTGCAGTGGAAGAGACGTGTTGGTGGACGTGTGGGAGAAAGATGAAAAGTTTGTTTCCCCTAGACGGTGAGTCGTCGGTGTTTTTTTTTGTTTTTTTTTTTTTTTTTCAAGATGAAGGGGGGAGTGCCAATTAATTATGATTGTTGAAGCAGATATTTAAGACGGATGGTGGAGATGTATAAATGTAAGCCAACATAAGGTCGTTGAGATTATAAAGAGTGGTTTTCAATATTCTGTGAATTTAAAGGGTTTTCGTTTGCTTCTCAATGCCAACAAATTAATTAAAAGGTTTAGTGCAGTTCTTCAAATACAAGTATTTTTTGAGCTGAGTATCTCACGGTCCATGGTTCGAAATGTCATTACATTATGAAACGTTGAAATCAAAGTGTATGATAGTACACCGCCAAGTTCTCCAGCAACTTGTGCACTATCACCTTATATACACGAAAGAACTTTTTAGAGGAAAAAGGTTAAAAATGTGGGATATGTTGGGGTATTTACTGTTATATGGGATGTTTGACGGTATTTTGGGATATTTTAGAATACTATAATACATTGATCAAAAAGTTTCAGGAATTTATTCAGAAAATTGAAAATACAAAGTTATTCTTGATATTGTCCCCTTCAAAGTACTCACCATTGACTGAAACGCACTTATGCCAGCGCATAAGCCATCAGAGTCGTCTTCTATTTTTCTATTATTTTGTTAAAACGCGTTCCCCGGAGCGGTTTCTTTAGTCGATTGAACGGGAAGAAATCGCAGGGAGCCAAATCAGGCGAATTCGGTGGCTGTTGGATGGTATTCGTACTGTTCTTTGTCAAAAACTCACGAATAAGGATGGCATTGTGCGACGGAGTGTTATCGTGGTGCAAAACCCACGAGTTGTTTGCCCACAAATCCGGTATTTTTTTTTTGCCAATTGCCTTATGCAAACGTCTCATATTGCCCACAATAAACCTAGTTGACTGACACAACACCATTGTAATCCATGAAAACCGTAAGCATCGCCTTCTTTCTCGACTGAAAACGACGTGGTTTTTTCTGTCTTGGCTTATTCGGTGTAAGCCATTCACTCGCCTCATGCCTGGATTGCGTTTCGTACTCATAAACTCACGTCTCATCTCCAGTAATTATGCGTTTGATGAATGTTGGGTCGGATTCTGCCGAAATCATGTCTTTCGCGATGTCAATGCGGTCTCGTTTTTGCATGAAATTCAGTTCTTTCGGTACCAGCTTTGCAGCGACACGCCTGAAGCCCAAATCTTTAACAAAAATATTTTGAACGGATCCATAAGCAATGTTCAAGTCCTCTGACAGTTTTCTGATGGTCAATTTGCGGTTTCCGGCCAACATTTCTTTGATTTGATTGATGTTTTCGTCGATTTTCGATGTCGACATTATCCTCGACGGATTCACGACAACTTTTGAAGCGTTTGTGCCACGCACAAACGTTTGTTTTCGATAGAGTATCGTTGCCGAAACACTTCTACAACATTTCTTCGCACCGTTGAATCCGTTTTTAACACAATATTTGATGTAAACTCGTTGTTGCAAAGTTGATCCCATTTTTAAAATCTTAAAAAATCTAAAACACACGGAAGCAGATGTACTCTCGACAGCGTAGCTTTTACAAATGTCAAGCTTCGACGCTAAAATTTGAAGGGAATGTTAATGACAGATGTGTCAACCTAAAAAACTCGAATCAGATGACTGAAAGCGCCACAAGGTAGTCATCCCTGAAACTTTTTGATCAAAGTACAGTGCTGGCACGCTAATTAGCACACCCTATCATACAAAGTTATGATAAGATAAAACGAATGTTAAAGTAAAACAATTTAATAAGGATCTTCAATGTTTGCTTTTATTGATATTAATACTTAATTAATTTATAAAAAAAAATTTAAAAAAAACCATAAAAAAAAATAAAAAACAAAAAAATATGTGTTTTCGTAACACGCCAGAGTCTCGTCAAAGACATCTGAAAATATAAAAAATTAAATAATGACAAGTTAAAATTAAAATTAACTTATGTAAACTTACCTAGTACTTAGTTGGGTACCCTTTTTGGGTAATTACGGCGGCACATCCTTTATTCAAGGAGCACGTGAGGCGTGCGCACTCTTCCTTTGGTATCTTAAACCATTCATGATGGATTGTGTCTCATAACTCCTTCACATTTCTCGGTTTTAAAGCCATGACACGTCTCTTAATAATAGATTGGGCTTAGGTCTGGGCTCTGAGGGGGCCAATCCATTACCGATATTTGGTGTTCTTCAAACCACTCTTTTACAGACCTGGCCTTATGGCAAGGCGCATTGTCCTGCTGGAAAACAGCTTCCCGGTACAATGATAGCGGTAAACTCTCAAGATATGGTATGAGGTGGTTCGACAACATAGTCTTATATGCTAGAGCATCTAATTTACCTTTTATCAGGACTAGAGGTCCAACACCATGAGAGCTAAAACAACCCCATACCATTACGCTTCCTCCACCAAACTTTACCGTCTTTTTGGTGTACTTGGGATATAGTTGCTTGTTTGGAGGTCGTGGTACAAAAGTTCTTCCATCAGAACCACAGATAAATAAATTTGGATTCATCGCTCCATATCACTGAATTCCATAAAGATGAAGGAGAATCCAAATGGCCTCTTGCGAATGCAATTCGCTTCTTCCTATTACCATCTGTTACCTTCGGTTTCTTAAGACTCTGGCATCCTCGAAGGTTGTTCTCCAAAAGCCGTTGTCGCACCGTCCTAGCCGCGATGTTTACACCATATTCTTGCTCCATGTGCGCTCTAATTTCAGAAGAAGTGGCAAAAGGATCTCTAAGAGCATGTCGGACTATAATGGAATCCTCTCTTTTCGTTGTTTTTCTAGGTCTGCATTTTCTTTTATCCGCAAATGTTCCATGGGTTTCATAATGCTTCAAAGCGTTTTGCACTTTTTTTCGCGAACAATCTATGTTCCGTGCAATTTTGCTGACGTTTTGCTTCTTCTGGAACATTAGCCATATTAACCTCCTCTCCTCCGGCGTACAACTCTTGTTTAATCCCATAACTATTTCTAAATGCACTTAAACACTTCAAAATAATACTTTATAACTCACCACAACAATAGGATGAATGAAAAATAACGGCATTAAATGAAACGCAATTTTTTGTTTGAGTGTGCTAATTAAAATGCCAATGCGAAAGGCACTCTATTTTAAAAATAAAAAAAATATAAAGCAAAGCCTACTGAAATTTCAAAATTTGAACATTTCAAAATGTGATTAGAGATTGTTAAATATGTAATATGGACATATAATAATTTATAAATTATGTTGTATTATGAAATAAGGCACAAGTTTATTCTTTTATGGGGGTGTGCTAATTAGCGTGCCAGCACTGTAGTTTGTTGAGGTATTTACTGCTATATGGGACATTTGGCGGAATATGTTGGGGTATTTATTGTTAAAAGGGATTTAATTACTCCAATATATCCTTAAACACTCCAAAAATCCACTAAATACCCAGACATATCCTAAATATACTAAAACATCATACAACAATACTAGAATAACTCATTTAACACTAAATACACTAAAATATCCTAAAATACCACTAAATGTCTCAAAATACCACCATATAACACAAAATACCCTAACATATCCCAAAATACCACACCTATCTGCAATGCAGATAGGTTTGCAGCAAAAATTACTAAAGAAGTCTTATCTAACCATTGCTTATCGATGATTTCTTTTTGTCACTAAAATGTAGGTGTGTACTCATGTCTAATCTTTGCAAAAAGTATTGATATCTTACAAAAAACATTACTATAAAAAGGGGCCAAGTTCTCTAGAGAGAGAGAGAGAGAGCGTGTGCCAATTTCAACTTGTTCCAATGCCTTATCAAATAAAACACTTGGCAAAAGTCTTGTTTTTGCACTAAAGAATTTGGCACTAACATAATGGTTTAAAGTTTCACTGACAATTCCCAATTGGAAATATGTAAATTTCGTTGTTAATTAAACAATTAAATCTCTTGTTATAGTTCAAATAACAATATAAACAGCAGAGAAAAATATTTTAGCAGTGACTGTGAATAGGAAGCAACTTACATGATCCACTGTACTTATGCGTACTCAAGTCATAAATACTGGTACCACTCATTTTTGATGATAAAATAAAAACGAATAAGTATTTTTTTTTTATTTAGGAAACAATTTATCTAAATGGCCCCATTTCCATTTATGCAGGCCTTAAATCGCTCTGGCCACTCATTGATCGCAATAAGCACCTCGTCCATTGGAAAATGATCCACTGCAGGGATAAGTGTGCGCTTCAAGGAGTCAATATTTGGGTGTCAAGTAGAACAAGCCATCGCCTATAAAATGGACCACAACCTTCTCACAAAAATGAAGGTCGGTAACGCCTTCGTAGCTGACTCAATAATAAAATTCCAGGTGATTCTAAGTGGTCCAAGGTCCGGAAAATATCGCCTCTTTCATATTAGACTTGTGAAGACCAATTACCACAACACGGCTTTCATAATCGCCCCACTCCATATTTACAAACGGCTTTTCTGTAAATCTTTTTTTCGCGGTAACTTAGTATAAATGTGGAATCATTGGAATACCTGTCAATATTGAATGAATGCGTTCAATACTAGTTTCACAATGAGTGCGTTTAAATGTGTACCACTGCCGCTCATCTGAATAGGTTCAACGTATTTTGTATGTTAAAGTGGATTTTTTTCAAAAACTAGTCGAATAAAATATAGTTTTATATAACTAACACAAATATTTTTTGTTATATACTGCACGTATGAATTTTGAAAAAAAAAATTAGGAGATAGTTCAAAAAATGCTTACCTTTTTTTTGGCTCATTAGAATAGGTTCACCAATTTTAAAGCAATTAAACAATAACAAACACTCTTAATAAAATCTTCATTTTGCTTAAGTTTATAAATAGGAACATTTTAGGACTTCATTATTAATAATGGGTATTACCTCCCCTCAATTCAATATAGTTTCGTATATTCGATCTGGGATGGAATTATACAGGTTCTCAATTACTGGAAGCGTAATCTTGCTCCAAACTTTTTTAATTGCTGCTATTAATGCTGCTTTATCCTAAAACTGTCTGCCTGACTTGTATACCTTGCGTGAAAGCAGTCCCCATGGATTCTCGATTATGTTTAGGTCTGGAGAGTACGGAGGCCATTCCAACAAGGTCTTATTTTGGCTTTCAATCCACTGTTTTACTGCCCTCGCGGTATGAACGTCCATTTTATCGTCCCGAATACATTTGAAAAGTACGGAAAAGCCTTTTCCAGTACGCCTTTATAGGTATTAGCGTCCATTCTTGATGTGAGAAACTGCAGCTCACAGGTTCCGTAGTACGAAATTGCTCCCCACACCATTACACTGCCTGCGCAACTATGGAGACGACTCAAGTAACGTTCCTCTTTTCGCAGGTCGTGAAAATAATAGTTATAGCCGCCTGGGCCCTCCAAATTAAATTGTGTCTTGTCCGAAAAAACGACACGATGCCATTCGGTTTTCCAAGTCATATGCCTACGACAGAATTGAAGGCGCATTTCTTTACGTGAGGCATCAAGTCCTCTCTTAATGTTTGGCACTTCGAATAATAATATCGGTAGCTTAGCTACGGTTAAACGTAGCTAAGCTACAGATAACACCGGTTTTTTCCCTTATCTTTGATGCAGAGTCGTGAGAATTTGATGCAGCTCTGATGATTGCTCGTCTATCGGCTTTTGTAGTAAGTAGCAGTGTAGCTACTCGCACCTCCTTTCATATTTTTCCCATAGCCCGATTCATTTCGCAAATAATTGCTCACTACATTTTGGCTTCTACCAATTTTCCTTGCGATAATTTAAGCCCGATTCACTAAATGCTTTTATTTTTCCTTTTTCATTTCAAACAGTAATGTTACCATTGTTTTATCACTACACGAAATTCTCCATGTTATCAAAAATACTAGAAATTGTCTGCTTCCAGTAGCTCAAACACAAACTAAATGACATATCTGTCAAATATTTTGAAGAATGTTACCACATGAAACAAACGTCACTTTGCGGCTGGCACCGCCACCTGTCGAGATTGTATGGAATTATTGAACGCCCCTCGTAGGGGGTGTTCTATTAAAAATTCTAATTACTCAATAATGAAAGAAAGAAGAAAAAGGAAACAGCAGTTCAAAGTCAAAATTTCCTATTTTACTCGGAGTGCGGCTTTTTTTGCATGTAGTGTATATATGTACATACATACTCATAAATAAGTCAGCGTAACAAGATATGAAATATGCATCGTTGGCAGTTCATATTCATCATTAGGTAAAAAGACGTCATCCCTAACTCCCCAGCATACTCGTAAATATCCTTAAAATATTTGAACAATTGCTACTGCTACAGCAAGCTGTTCCTAAATGTATGTATGTCAAGATTAATTTCGTTCCTCACTTGTTTTGTCACAAGGTGGCATCCACAGCTAGTAGAAAAGAAAAAACGAAAAAAAAAAAACAAGCAACAAAACACAATAAACAAAACAGGACAAATGGGAATTTATTTCACCCACCGTAGTAAAGCTGAAAACATAAATAAACATTTCAACATGCTCGCACGTACACACACCCCCACACAAAAAAAAAAAAAAAAAAACTGAAAAGTATTATTATAATCAACTCAATGAACTGATGTTTATTCGTCTTATCTACACTGCTACCTTGCACACACAGATACTCCTACTCTAGAGCTACGAGTCGAGTATGCCCGTTCAAACTCTCTTGTTCGCTCGTTTTGCTCTCTTTTTTTTCCATCAACCTCCTCTCATATGGAGACAATCTTCTTCGCAGTATTTTGGCTTTATAAGCGATTTAACTCGGCGGTGGAGTGGGGGGAAGCAATCAGAAATTATTGAGACGTTCTTCCTCGTATGCTACACCAAGTGTATGCGATGGTGCTCTGGCTCTCCTCTCATCGTGCTGTCGTTTTTCCCATTTCTTCATCTCTTTACCATTTTTTTTTTTTTGCTTAAAGTAGGCAAACAGTGTATACAGGTGACATTAATGAGAGCGTGTGCTGTGTTATGCTATGCTATGCTGTACCCTCCCCGGGGAGGCTCGTTCAGCCGATAGGCACCGAAATAATTTATTATCATACGCATGCTGCTGATCCCTAGAATTTCTCCTCACTAACTCGTACATTTTTATTTATTTTTGCAGATACGAAAAGGAACAGGACAGATAAAGATAAACACAGGAAAAGGATAATCCTTCTCGAAGGACGAGACAAGAAAAGCTATCCACACTCTCGTAATCAATTAAATTGAGAGTCGTTGTCGAGCATATGTGGTTGGGTGTTGGCTTTAAATGGCCGACACGGGACAGTCTGTGATTAATCCTGGCGATAGTCAAGGATCTTTGATAATGGAGGTTGCCGCAGATACCACCACGACGAGCACAACATCAAAGCCGGCGGCATTGGTTGAATCCTCCACTGAGCAATGTGAAGTATCATCGACCACTGACATGCCTGCTCCGGTTATAAGTGGTACACCCGTTAGCGGTGGAGGGAATGGCAATAAAAAGCAGCAATTAACAGCAACAGCACCACGTGCTGGAGGTGTTAGCAAATTCCACCAATTCCGTGCACCACAACAATGTGTGCAGCAGAAGAAGAAAATGTGGAACAAGCGTCAAAAGTGCCATCACCACCTAAAGTACCCCCACCACGCTCAACAATTGCAACAACAGCAACTGCACCATCAGCAACAACAGCAGACAGTAGCGAGCAAAGCAGATCTGGAGAATATACAAAACGTTAAGAACCAGATAGGCCATCACAGGCTGCCGGTAGGGGTGTGTGCAGCATGCGGCGTAGAAGCCGGCAACAATAACAGTCAGCAGGTGAAGAACCCAAAGCAGCAGGTCTATAAGAAAATGCTAGCACATCGTGCCTGCAACGGCGGTGGAGGTGGCTGCAGTGCTTGCAATGGTGTCGGCAACGGTGGAAATGGTGCCCCACCACTAGCCCATCATCCTATCTTTTGCGCCCGATCGAAATTCTTTCTCCCCGATAAAAGACCACGCAAGGAAGTCATCATTCCGCCGACTAAATTCCTTCTTGGCGGCAACATCTCTGACCCACTAAATCTAAACAGTCTGCAGAATGAGGCGAATTCGTCGTCAAATAACAACACACCGGCGACAACGCCACGCCAATCGCCGATAACTACACCGCCAAAGGTCGAGGTAATCATCCCGCCAAACATCCATGACCCACTGCACTTGCTCGACCCGGTAGACACGATGGAGTACGAGAAGCAGTTAACCTCGCCAATGAAGCGGAAGTCAAAATCGTCGAAATCAAAGCATCGCCATCGAAAGAAGAAGACGAAGCGTAGACGCTTCGAGTCGGTAAATTCGACTCTGGACGATGGCGAGGCAGAGCGATGCATTGCCAGCAACAGCACGCTGTCGACTGAATTGTTGGGTAACTCGCTTGTCTCGTCGGATGGGGGGATTCGTGCCGTCAATTCCTCTGCTGAATTTGATGACGGCACCACGGGAGAGAACAATGAAGCAGCACATCGCTCTCGTGAGAGCGCTGGTGAAAAAGCTTTCACCGATGGCGTTGGTGGTATTGGTAGCAGTGGTGTTGCTCAACATTTGGTGGGTGTTGATAAATCTGGTGGCAAAGTGTTGCCAACATTGCTACCACCTGCTACTGGTGGTGCAACTATATGCTGCAGCGAAGAAAGTCATAGCAGCAACAACAGCAGCATGATTGCAACTAGTGACCGCGAAAGTGTAAAGAAGGACTTGCGATTGGATTTGAGTGGAGTGGCGGAGCTGCAACAGCAGCATTTTTTTAACCACCATCATCAGCAGCATCACAACAATTCGTCAGGCAGCGGTGGTGGTGGTAGTGGAAGCGTGGGCAGCTGTGGGGGCCGCAAACGTAAGGTCAGCGAGGGAGCCTGCTCCGCAAAGAATAAGGTGAGTGTGGATATTTGTGAGGAAATTAATTTAATTATTATTTTGATATGAAGATAATAGATGTGGGTGGGATGGGGTGGGTTATCGTGAGTTGAAAAGGAAATTTAATTCGATTTTACGCGAAATTGTTAATTAAATAAGGGAAACGCTATCGGATGATCCTTCAATGATGGGTGGATTGGTGTTTCCTGCTTAATTGGATAATGTGAGACCTTTATATTGAGAGAGAGAAATTTTCAAAGAACCTAATTAGGGCGGCGTAGGTTGTTTTTTTTGTTCTCGAAAGCCTTTGTCCGATAATAACGGGAAGCTTTAATTGTAATATTTTGATTCTTTTGTCTTTTTTGGGGCCATTGATGCTGTTTACAGTTAAGTATCATATTGCATAGTTTCTATATAATTATCAGGAGAGAAATTTCGTCGTAGGTACGTCCATGTCGCTATTGAATTTCTTCTACGAAGGTTGCTGAAACGGTCAGAGACCCCTCTGACCGTCAGCTCGCCTACGATGACCTTTAGCGCTACCCTTAATGAAAGAGAGAGTATTCGAATTACTGTGTTGAAGTAATGGGTATATCGCCGTTCACCTTGAAGAGGAACTTTTCCTTCCTGGCCTGGTGAAGTGTTACCACGAAGAGGCCAGCGACATCCCCTTAAACTAAGGAGGTGACGCTGGTCTCTCAATAAAACAGTGTTTCTTTTGTGGTAGGTAGCAAGCCTTTTAAAAATGTATTCATTGTTTTAGGCCATAAAACCTGTGCATTTTGGAATTCATATGCGAGAAATATTTGTATTCATTCAATTTGGTGACACATTAGTACTTTGTAGCGCCTCCTTTATCCTGTATGACGTCATTAATTCGCGATGGCATTGAATCCACTAAATTATGAAGATATTTCTTTGCACCAAACTTCTTCAAGCACTTCATTGAGAATTTTTATTTCCAATCCATGGTTGGTTGGCTTGAAGTGTCCCTCGATGAGGTACACTTAGACCAACATAGGTCTATTGTGCTGCCACTAGTTAGGGTTGTCCGCTACTGGAACTAATTGCTTTTTCCTGATGAAAGTGTTTATGTTACCCGCAGTATTGAGATCGTTGAATGCGTAGCCTTTCTAAGGTTAGCGAGTGCAGGACAACGTGCACAGGAAGTGCAGGATTGTCTCTGCAACTCCTGCAGAAGTCGTTATGGGGGATGCCCAACATTGGACAATACCTATCTCTCATACAGTGTCCGGTTATTACATTGGTTAGTATAGAGAGGGTCCCTCTCTTATGCTTTAGAAGTCCGTTAGATCTTCTTTGGTTTACTTTTGACCATAGTAGCCCAGCGGTGTGGCATTGGCCAATCTGGTTCCATCTACGATTTGCTTTATTTAGCGCATCGTCGTGGATGAGATCTTTAGCGTAAGACATCGGTGCGTCGATGATGTTGGATGTATAATGATGTCTTTCCTTAGCGAATAGCGGTGACTTCGGCCTGAAAGACGCTGCAATGGTTCGGAAGGTTGAAGGAAGCGGATGCCTCGATTCCGGCGCCGACTCCGTCCTGGATTTTGAACTCATCCGTAAAAATTGACAGGGATCCATTGTAAAGGATATCGCGTTGCGTCCACTCTGACCTGTCCGGTATAGTGTCTGAAGCCTAAGTTGAAATCTGTTTCAGTAGGCAAGCGGCCTTAGGGAGATGTCGATTCATCATAAGTATGCTGGAATGACCAGTGTTTTACTCTTTCCATTGCAGAGAGTTTCTCAGTCGAAGTGCTAAGCTGGTAACCATTTGTTTACCGACGATGTCTACCGGGAGGAGGTTATGATCTGAATTGCCATTGTTGGAGAGGTTCTCAGCGCACCTGTGATGTTAAGACATGCCACTCGTTGAGCTTTTTCCATAAATTTTAAGTTGGAACTGCTCTCCTTTATCTTGAGTACAGAGCGACCATTGCTTGATTCCGGTCCAACTTTAATCCCCAATAGCTAGCGCTGTTTGAGAGACTAAGACTAAGACTGTGGGAGGGGCGAGAAGCAGGGAATTCTATATTTCCTAGTGAAAAAGAAATATATATAGACCAGCTCAACATTGGTCTGATCAACACTAAGACCGCAGCTATTTGTCCAATTGACTAACTTGTTTAAGGCGAACTGCATGACATCGGGAACTTGCCTGATATAGAGACGGGTACATCGTCCGCGTAAGCAA